>OX336390.1:981216061-982460061 GCA_946902985.2 Meconema thalassinum | reverse complement strand
CGTGACATGTTTTACAAGTTTAGACTTGCTTTATGACTGACCATGACGTCACACTTAGCTCACTTAACTGGTGGCTGCTGGTTTCTATCACGTGACATGTTCTACATGTTTAGACTTGTTTTAAGACTGGCTATGACGTCACACTTAGCTCACTTAACTGGTGGCTACTGGTTTCTATCACGTGGCATGTTCTACAAGTTTAGACTTGTTTTAAGACTGGCTATGACGTCGCACTTAGCACACTTAACTGGTGATTGCTGGTTTCTATCACGTGACATGTTCTACAAGTTTAGACTTGCTATAAGACTGGCTATGACGTCACACCTAGCTCACTTACCTGGCGACCGCTGGTTTCTACCACTCTATCAAGTTCCAATGTTCACCGCTAGGTGTCAGTGACTGTGGTATATAGTAACCCCCAGTTAGAACTACATTAAGTTATACTTGCTAGGAGTTCACAGATGATCGATTTAAATACCCTGCTATAACCATTGACTGGAATATAATTAAACTATTTATATTGTACATAGTTTTATTATTTATTAACATTTATGAATTATTTCTCTTATAGGTAATTTCGAAAGTGATCATCATGTTCAGGCGTGGTGAATGTAAGAAACAGTTCTCAAGACCAGACAGCGTTCAACGAAATGCAAATGCTAAACATGACATTAAAATGTTTGTGTGCAGCCAATGTGCTATGACATTTAACAGACAGGATAGTCTTGGACGGCATGTAAATTTAAAGCATGTTTGTTCAGCACCATTTTCGTGTTCAGTTTGCGAACTTGGTTTTTCTGCTGTAAAGCGATATCAATCCCACATGGTTGAAGTGCATGGAGAACAACAGGAATTGAAATCTGTAAAACCATCAACCAGCACGGAACCTTAAAATGAATGTAATGCTCAAAAGCGTAAACGTTCTCAAGATTGTGAAAATAGATGTGCAACAAAAAGAAAGAAGAATGGCGAACCTTCGATAACACATTGTAATGTATGTAATATTGATATACCTTCTTCAATCATTCATGGACATTTACGCAGTATTCATCATAAAATAACGCTTGCCATGAAAGAAATTCTGGAAATATTCAACAAATTGGTAGTGCATTTAAAAGTCGAATTGCTAGTTATAGACTTTATAGTAAAGAAAAAACTCAAAGTATTGAATCATTTTTGAAAAATGTTCAACCTACTGTGTTTGGCTTGGTAGAAAATGTTTTAGTAGAGCATAAAACAATTAAAATGAATTTTGAACTTTTTGGACTCTATGTAAAAACTGGGAGTGAAGGTGAAATTACAGATATCAAATCTTTTAATACAAAAAAACATAATTGTTTGTGAATCAACTAATATTAGTGATATATACCAAAATATTTCAAGTGCTATCATTGTGAAGAGTAAAGAGTTCCAGGAAAGGGAGTCAGGCTGGGCGTTGGTAGAAGTACTTTATTTAGAAACCAACATGAATATTTACAACCCCCTTCGAGCATCATCATACATTGATTTGCCAGGATTGATCAAACGTAAGCATGCTTGTGTAAACGTTATGAATAATGACGGCGCATGCTTTGCATGGGCTGTAACCTCAGCTCTCCATCCAGCAGTGAGGGACACGATGAGAACATCATCATATCCTCACTATTCTTCCGTGTTATATTTAAAAGAAATGGAATTTCCTATAGTGATAAAAGACATTCAACGTTTTGAAAAGCTGAACAATGTAAGTATTAATGTTTATGAAATTGAAAATAAGAGAATAGTAGGTCCTCTATATTATACTCAGGAAAAAAAGGATAATCATGTAAATTTACTATACATAACTAAAGGTGAAAATGCCCACTATTGTTAGATAATACATTTAAGTAGACTTGTCGGTAGTTAGATATCAAAAGATAAATCTAAAAAGTGGTTGTGTGATGGTTGCTTGCTATATTTTAGAAAAGAGGATCAACTAACTCAACACCAACAAGATGTTCAGTAAAGAACATATAGCCTACTTTCCCCTAAATGCATGGGTATTGTTATAACTCTTTATACTTTTCAAGGAGTATGATTGAATGTTGGTTGTAGTAGCTTGATGAAATACAACGTGCTATAGGGATATTAAACATGAATATGAGGTGCCGTTTGCTAGTGCTACCTCTGTACCAAATTTCGTTCAATTCGGTTTCACCGTGTTTGAATTGATAGGGGGAATCGATTTGCACATATACTTGGCCACCATCAGCAAACTATTGGGCTGATGTTCTTGCAGTTTGGTCAGAATATGTTTCCCACATAAAGATATGATGTTGCAAAATCTGGTAGAGACTAGATTATTAGGTTGGTTGTAATTACATTTTAGCTTTTAACATTTGGGTGGCCGCGATTACGTTTCCGTCAAGATAGCGGTGATATAAAACATAACACTGAGGTGCCCTTTGCTAGTGCTACCCCTGTACCAAATTTCGTTCATTCGGTTCCACCGTGTTCGAATAAATAGGGGGAATCGATTTTCACACAAAGATGGCCGCCATCCGCAAACTATTAGGCTAATGACCTATTAGATTGGTCAAAGGATGCTCCCTCCATAAAGGTATGTTGTTGCAAAGTTTGGTAGAGATCGGATGGTTATGTTAGTCGTAATTTGATTTAAGCTTTAAACATTCGTGTTGCCGCCATTACGTTTCCGTCAAGATGGCGGCGATATAAAACATGACACTGAGGGGCCCTTTGCTAGTGCTACCTCTGTACCAAAGTTCGTTCCATTCGGTTTCACCGTGTTTGAATTAATAGGGGGAATCAATTTTGACATAAATATGGCCGCCATCCGCAAACTATTAGGCTAATAACCCATTAGATTGGTCAAAAGATGCTCCCTCCATAAAGGTATGTTGTTGCAAAGTTTGGTAGAGATCGGATGGTTATATTAGTCGTAATTTAACTTAAGCTTTGAACATTTGTGTGGCCGCCATTACGTTTCTGTCAATATGGCGGCGATATAAAACATGACACTGAGAAGCACTTTGCTAGTGCTACCTCTGTACCAAATTTCGTTGCATTGGGTTTCACCGTGTTTGAATTAATAGGGGGAATTGATTTTCACATAAAGATGGCCGCCGTCCGCAAACTATTATTCTAATAACTATTCATTTGGTCAAAGGATGCTTCCCCTATAAAGGTATGTTGTTGCAAAATTTGGTAGAGATCGGATGATTAGGTTAATCGTAATTTGATTTAAGCTTTGAACATTTGTGTGGCCGCCATTACGTTTCCGTCAAGATGGCGGCAATATAAAACATGACACTGAGGTGCCTTCTGTTAGTACTACCTCTGTAACAAATTTCGTTCCATTCGGTTGCACCGTGTTCGAATTAATAGGGGGAATCGATTTTCACACAAAGATGGCCGCCATCCGCAAACTATTAGGCTAATGACCTATTCATTTAGTCAAAGGATGCTTCCTCTATAAGGGTATGTTGTTGCAAAATTTGGTAGAGATCGGATGATTAGGTTAATCGTAATTTGATCTAAGCTTTGAACATTTGTGTGGCCGCCATTACGTTTCCGTCAAGATGGCGGCAATATAAAAAATGACACTGAGGTGCCTTTTGTTAGTACTACCTCTCTAACAAATTTCGTTCCATTCGGTTGCACCGTGTTCGAATTAATAGGGGGAATCGATTTTCACACAAAGATGGCCGTCATCCGCAAACTATTAGGCTAATGACCTATTCATTTGGTCAAAAGATGCTTCCTCTACAAGGGTATGTTGTTGCAAAATTTGGTAGAGATCGGATGATTAGGTTAATCGTAATTTGCTCTAAGCTTTGAACATTTGTGTGGCCGCCATTACGTTTCCGTCAAGATGGCGGCGATATAAAACATGACACTGAGGTGCCTTTCGTTAGTACTACCTCTGTAACAAATTTCGTTCCATTCGGTTGCACCGTGTTCGAATTAATAGGGGGAATCGACTTTCACACAAAGATGGCCGCCATCCGCAAACTGTAAGGCTAATGACCTATTCATTTGGTCAAAGGATGCTTCCTCTATAAGGGTATGTTGTTGAAAAATTTGGTAGAGATCGGAAGATTAGGTTAATCGTAATTTGATCTAAGCTTTGAACATTTGTGTGGCCGCCATTACGTTTCCGTCAAGATGGCGGCGATATAAAACATGACACTGAGGTGCCTTTTGTTAGTACTACCTCTGTAACAAATTTCGTTCCATTCGGTTGCACCGTGTTCGAATTAATAGGGGGAATCGATTTTCACACAAAGATGGCCGCCATCCGCAAACTATTACGCTGATGACCTATTAGTTCGGTCAAAGGATGCTCCCCCCATAAAGGTATGTTGTTGAAAAATTTGGTAGCGATCGGATGATTAGGTCAGTCGTAATTTGATTTAAGCTTTGAACATTTGTGTGGCCGCCATTACGTTTCCGTCAAGATGGCGGCGATATAAAACATGACACTGAGGTGCCTTTGGTTAGTACTACCTCTGTACCAAATTTCGTTCCATTCGGTTCCACCGTGTTCGAGTTAATAGGGGGAATCAATTTTGACATAAAGATGGCCGCCATCCGCAAACTATTAGGCTAATGACCTATTCATTTGTCAAAGGATGCTTCCTCTATAAGGGTATGTTGTTGAAAAATTTGGTAGAGATCGGATGATTAGGTTAATCGTAATTTGATCCAAGCTTTGAACATTTGTGTGCCGCCATTACGTTTCTGTCAATATGGCGGCTATATAAAACATGACACTGAGATGCCCTTTGCTAGTGATACCTCTGTACCAAATTTCGTTCCATTCGGTTTCACCGTGTTTGAATTAATAGGGGGAATTGATTTTCACACAAAGATGGCCGCCATCCGCAAACTATTAGGCGAATGACCTATTAATTTGGTCAAAGGATGCTTCCGCTATAAGGGTATGTTGTTGCTAAATTTGGTAGAGATCGGATCATTAGGTTAATCGTAATTTGATCTAAGCTTTGAACATTTGTGTGGCCGCCATTACGTTTCCGTCAAGATGGCGGCGATATAAAACATGACACTGAGGTGCCTTTTGTTGGTACTACCTCTGTAACAAATTTCGTTCCATTCGGTTGCACCGTGTTCGAATAAATAGGGGGAATCTATTTTCACACAAAGATGGCCGCCATCCGCAAACTATTAAGCTGATGACCTATTAGTTTGGTCAAAGGATGCTCCCTCCATAAAGGTATGTACTTGCAAAATTTGGTAGAGATCGGATGATTAGGTTAATCGTAATTTGATTTAAGCTTTGAACATTCGTGTGGCCGCCATTACGTTTCAGTCAAGATGGCGGCGATACAAAACATGACACTGAGGTGCCCTTTGCTAGTGCTACCTCTGTACCAAATTTCGTTCCATTCGGTTCCACCGTGTTCGAATTAATAGGGGGAATCAATTTTGACATAAAGATGGCCGCCATCCGCACACTATTAGGCTAATAACCCATTAGATTAGTCAAAGGATGCTCCCTCCATAAAGGTATGTTATTGCAAAGTTTGGTAGAGATCGGATGGTTATGTTAGTCGTAATTTAACTTAAGCATTGAACATTTGTGTGGCCGCCATTACGTTTCTGTCATTATGGCGGCGATATAAAACATGACACTGAGATGCCCTTTGCTCGTGCTACCTCTGTACCATATTTTGTTCCATTCGGTTTCACCGTGTTTGAATTAATAGGGAGAATTGATTTTCACACAAAGATGGCCGCCATCCGCAAACTATTAGGCTAATGACCTATTCCTTTGTTCAAAGGATGCTTCCTCTATAAGGGTATGTTGTAGCAAAATTTGGTAGAGATCGGATGATTAGGTTAGTCGTAATTTGATCTAAGCTTTGAACATTTGTGTGACCGCCATTACGTTTCCGTCAAGATGGCGGCAATATAAACCATGACACTGAGGTGCCTTTTGTTAGTACTACCTCTGTACCAAATTTCGTTCCATTCGGTTGCACCGTGTTCGAATTAATAGGGGAAATCGATTTTCACACAAAGATGGCCGCCATCGACAAACTATTACGCTGATGACCTATTAGTTTGGTCAAAGGATGCTCCCCCCATAAAGGTGTGTTGTTGAAAAATTTGGTAGAGATAGGATGATTAGGTTAGTCGTAATTTGATCTAAGCTTTGAACATTTGTGTGGCCGCCATTACGTTTCCGTCAAGATGGCGGCGATATAAAACATGGCACTGAGGTGCCTTTTGTAAGTACTACCACTGTACCAAATTTCGATCCATTCGGTTGCACCGTGTTCGAATTAATAGGGGGAATCGATTTTCACACAAAGATGGCCGCCATCCGCAAACTGTTACGCTGATTACCTATTGGTATGGTCAAAGGATGCACCCCCCATAAAGGTATGTTGTTGAAAAATTTGGTAGTGATCGGATGATTAGGTTAGTCGTAATTTGATTTAAGCTTTGAACATTTGTGGGGCCACCATTACGTTTTCGTCAAGATGGCGGCGATATAAAACATGACACTGAGGTGTCCTTTGCTAGTGCTACCTTTGTACCAAATTTCGTTTAATTCGCATTCACCGTGTTCGAATTGATAGGGAGGGGACCGACATTCAGAGTACACACACTCACACACACACAGACACACACACACACAGACTCACACACACACATACACACACACAGACTCACACACACACATACACACACACACACAGACAGACACACTTTTTTAGCCCTGTGTTGATCTCATAAGTCTACTTTCATTTTTTGCAAAAATCGAAATTAAGCTAAAAATGGGGATGTAATCATGTGTGTACGGTATTACCGACTCCTAAAAATACCATTCTAAAATTTAAGGATTATGAGAAACAGCTTCGAATACCATTTGTTATATATGCTGACTTTGAGGCTTTGATAAAACTATTTAATACATGTTCATCGAATCCAGCCAAGCCTTTCACCAACACTACTCATATTAATGAACCTTTTACATTAATATATCATTTAAATGTATCTATGATGACTCTTTAAATAAGTTTGAGCTGTATAGAGGACCTGATGCACCTAAAGTTTTTATGGAAAGGCTTGAGAAAGATGCCATCCGTATATCCTCTATTTTAAATACGATCATTCCAATGGAGCCACTAACATCATCACAGCAAATGGGTTTTGAAACTGAAACTAATTGTTTTATATGTAGTGAATGTTTATATAGAGACAGGGTTCGCGATCATGACCATTTAACAGGGAAATATCGCGGTGCTGCTCACCAAGAATGTAATTTAAATTATAGAGTAAGTAAATTCATTCCAGTCATTCTACATAACGGTAGCATGTACGATAACCACTTTATCGTTAATGAATTTGGAGCTTGAGATGTGAAAATAGATGTGATTGCAAATAATAAGGAACAATACATATAGTTCACAAAATACATCAAAAGTGTCAATAAAAATCTATAAAACTGCGATTTTTAGATTCATTCCGCTTTATGCCGAGTAGTCTTGATAAGCTGGCTAGTAATTTAAAATCAGATCAGTTTCGTGAAATTCAACGTGTCTTTCCTAAAGAAGTAGATTTTAATTTGATTCGTCAAAAGGGTATATTCCCTTATGAATATATTAACTGTGTGGAATGTTGTGAGGAGTGTTCTTTACCACCGAAAGATGCATTATACAGTTCATTAAACACAAGTCATATCAATGATCAGGAATATTTACATGCACAACGTGTATGGACACAGATCGACATTCAAACTTTAGGAGAATTTTCAGACATATATTTGAAGACAGATGTGTTGTTATTAACAGATGTTTTTGAAAATTTCCGGAAAGTTTGTATGAAAACTTTTGACCTTGATCCTTGTCAGTATTTCACTGCTCCTGGGTTAAGTTTCAGTTCAATGTTGAAAAAAACGAAAGTAAATTTAGAATTGATGACTGATATAGACATGATCAATTTTATAAAATCATCAATTCGAGGTGGATTAAGCCAATGTAGTGGACGGTACTCTAAAGCGAATAATAAATACATGCCTAGCTACAACCCTTGTGAAGAGTCAAAGTATATTGTCTACCTCGATGCAGATAACCAATATGGTTGGGCTATGAGTCAATATCTACCACTGAAAGATTTTAGCTGGCTGACACAACCTGAAATTGATGTCTTACATGTTGACACTCTTAATGATAACGATGATAAAGGATATATTTTAGAGGTAAATCTTGAGTACCCTAAAGAGATACATGGTGATCATAATGATTTACCATTTTGTCCTGAGAATATGAAATCTCCATACATCACATCACGAACAAAAATGTTAATTGCTAATGTAAATGATAAATGTAAACATGTAATACATTATCAAAACTTGAAACAGTGTCTACAGCATGGATTGAAATTAACTAAAATTCATCGCGTATTGCAATTTCATCAGTCACCATGGCTCAAAACGTATATTAATCTAAACAATAATTTAAGAACACAGTCAACAAACGCGTTTGAAAAAGATTTTTATAAACTCATGAATAATAGTGTTTTTGGAAAGACTATGGAGAATGTTGATAAACGAGTTGATGTAAAGCTGATAAAAAGTGGGAGAATGATGGTAAAAGGTATGTTGGGAGCAACTTAATAAGCAAGCCTAACTTTCATAGCTGATCAATTATTCATGAGGATTTAGGTGTAATACAAATGAATCGTTTTAAAGTAACTTACAACAAACCCAAATATGTGGGTTACACCATTCTGGAATTGTCAAAAACACTTATGTATGAATTTCACTATGATTATGTAAAGAAAAACTATCTTGATAATGCTAAATTACTCTACACAGACATAGATTCTTTTATTTGAGTTTAAAACTGATGAGTTTTATGAGGATATCAAAACTGAGCTAAATAGGTTTGATGCAAGTGACTACCCCGAGGATAATATTTACCATTTGCCTCTAGTAAACAAAAAGGTTCTTGGAAAATTTAAGGATGAATGTGCTGGTGTTATTATAGACACCTTTGTAGGCACAAAATCTAAATCATACAGCTATATGACAATTGATGATGTAGTAGTAAAAAAAATAAAAGGAGTGAAAAAGAATGTTGTTAGTAAAGAGTTAGATATAAGGGATTATAAAAACTGTTTAGTTAGTAACCCACCTGTATTATATAAGAAAATGTGTGTATTTAGAAGTAAAAATCATCAGCTACATACCAATTTGCTTAACAAAGTTGCTTTAAGTAATGAAGACAACAAACGAATCATTATACCCAACACATTTGATACTCTTGCTTGGGGAAACAGTCGCATTGACGACTATTGCTTTTCTTAAGTCTAATGATGACTATATTGTAATATTTGTAGTGTGTTTTATATTGTAATACGGGTCCTTTTGACTCATGCCTTTGGACCGGTCCATTTGGACTGGTCCTAATGGACTGGCCCATGCATTTATCAAATTATGTCAACGGGTCCAGGGACCCGTCAACAAGGACCCGTAAAAAATTACTCCCTTCAAAAAAGGACCCGTCCAAAGGGGTTAGTCAACAGGGACCAGTCCAAAGGGACAAATCAACAGGGATCAATCAGAAGGGGTTGTCGCCTCAGGGTCTACTAACTACTACCAATAGTGCCTACTACCAATTGCGCCTACTATCCATTGCGCCTAATATCAGTCGCACCTACTACCAATTGCGTCTACTATCAATAGCGCCTACTACCAATTGCGCCTACTATCAATTGCGCCTACTGTCAACTGTGCCTATTACCAATTATGCACCCACTTTTCCACCTACTTTTGCACCTACCTTTGCACCCACTTTTGCAACCACTTTTGCACCCACTTTTGCACCCTCCTTTGCACGCACTTTTGCACCTACCTTTGCACCTACCTTTGCACCCACTTTTGCACCCACTTTTGCACCTACCTTTGCACCCATTTTTCCTCCCACTTTAAACTATGATTTATATTATCGAGTGAACTTTACTAGAGATTATTTCATGCTTGACAAATGATATGAAATTATCAACGAATAGCTATGGTAAGCCATTTTGCATACTATAAAGTATATACATATATTGTGAATGGAACCAATAAAAATAGAACTGTTATTTGGCGTTGTTCAAAACATCGTTCAAAGCAGTGACGAGGTGAGTTAAAAAGTAAAAATAGTGAGGTCATAAGTGTAAGTGATCATCAATGTAGTGTAACAGATAAAACATCGTTGCTGTTTAAAAAAATCTTCAAAATGCTAAAACACTATTCCGAAAAAAAAAAGATATTGCAGCTCAAGATAGTGGATTGTTTGTTAAAAAGCATTTATCATCTCCTCAGAAAGTCGTGTTAGGACAGTTGTCAATGTCTGAAAAACTCCCAACACTATCAAAGTCAACACAGACTGTGCAAAATGTGGTATTGCAAAAGGATCAAAAAGGACTATATAGTAATAATAATGATGATTAAAATGCTAATGATAATGCCTATGATGATAATGATGAAGATGATAATAATGATGATAATGCTAATGCTCTGTTTACCCCTAAAAATCATTTGTTAAATGTATTTACTGGAACAATCCCAGTAAGCTAATCCAGTAGTTTCAGCACTTGCATGCCTGTATACAGGCTCAGCCCTCATTGTAATGAGTGCTATAAAAGGAAATTTAATGATGAGTGGACATGAACAATGAAAAGAATTGAAGAATTGGTATTTCTTTGTATTCTATTTTGTAAAGCCCTATTTGTAGTGAAATAAAAACAAGATTTACCTGATCACAATGTCTTTTAATTGTAAAAATGGTGATAGCCATTTCTTCATTTTCATTTTCAACACACATGAATATTTACAATTTCCACTTTACATTTTTTACATTCACCTTGTTTAGTTCACACATTCTGTACATTTTGTTGTTGTTGTGAAATAAAATAAGGTTCACCAGATCACTATATCTTTTAATTTATAAAATGGTGATAGCCATTTCATTTTTTTCACACATGGATATTTACAATTTCCACTTTACATTTTTACATTCCCTTTGTTTAGTTCACACATTCTGTACATTTTTTAAAATCTTTTTCGTAATATAAAAAAGCAAACATTTTACACTAAAATGTATTACATATCTTATTTTTACTAAACTACAATAGCCTAACATTATACATACTACTTACAGTTTTTACAAAAAATATTACAATATAAAACACACTACAAATATTACAATATAGTGATCATTAGACTTAAGTAAAATAATAGTCGTCAATGCGACTGTTTCCCCAAGCAAGAGTATCAAATGTGTTGGGTATAATGAATCATTTGTTGTCTTCATTACTTAAAGCAACTTTGTTCAGCAAATTGGTGTGTAGCTGATGATTTTTACTTCTAAGTACACACATTTTCTTATATAATACACACGGGTTACTAACTATACAGTTTTTATAATCACTTATATCTAACTCTTTACTAACAACATTCTTTTTCACTCCTTTTAATTTTTTTACTACTACATCATCAATTGTCATATAGCTGTATGATTTAGATTTTGTGCCTACAAAGGTGTCTATAATAACACCAGCACATTCATCCTCAAATTTCCCAAGAACCATTTTGTTTACTAGAGGCAAAAGGTAAATATTATCCTCTGGGTAGTCACTTGTATCAAACCTATTTAGCTCAGTTTTGATATCCTCATAAAAATCATCAGTTTTAAACACATAAATAAAAGAATCTGTGTCTGTGTAGAGTAATTTAGCATTATCAAGATAGTTTTTCTTTACATAATCATAATGAAATTCACACATAAGTGTTTTGACAATTCCAGAATGGTGTAACCCACATATATGGGTTTGTTGTAAGTTACTTTAAGACGATTCATTTGTATTACAACTAAATCCTCATGAATAATTGAACAGCTATGAAAGTTAGGCTTGCTTATTAAGTTGCTCGCACCATACCTTTTACCATCATTCTCCCACTTTTTATCAGCTTTACATCAACTCGTTTATCAACATTCTCCATAGTCTTTCCAAAAACACTATTATTCATGAGTTTATAAAAATCTTTTTCAAACGCGTTTGTTGACTGTGTTCTTAAATTATTGTTTAGATAAATATACGGTTTGAGCCATGCTGACTGATGAAATTGCAATACTTGATGAATTTTAGTTATTTTCAATCCATGATGTAGACACTGTTTCAAGTTTTGATAATGTATTACATTTTTACATTTATCATTTACATTAGTAATTAACATTTTTGTTCGTGATGTGATGTATGGAGATTTCATATTCTCAGGACAGAATGGTAAATCATTATGATCACCATGTAACTCTTTAGGGTACTCAAGATTTACCTCTAAAATATATCTTTTATCATCGTTATCATTAAGAGTGTCAACATGTAAGACATCAATTTCAGGTTGTGTCAGCCAGCTAAAATCTTTCAGTGGTAGATATTGACTCATAGCCCAACCATATTGGTTATTTGCATCGAGGTAGACAATATACTTTGACTCTTCACAAGGGTTGTAGCTAGGCATGCATTTATTATTCGCTTTAGAGTACCGTCCACTACATTGGCTTATTCCACCTCGAATTGATGATTTTATAAAATTGATCATGTCTATATCAGTCATCAATTCTAAATTTACTTTCGTTTTTTTTTCAACATTGAACTGAAACTTAACCCAGGAGCAGTGAAATACTGACAAGGATCAAGGTCATAAGTTTTCATACAAACTTTCCGGAAATTTTCAAAAACATCTGCTAATAACAACACATCTGTCTTCAAATATATGTCTGAAAATTCTCCTAAAGTTTGAATGTCGATCTGTGTCCATACACGTTGTGCATGTAAATATTCCTGATCATTGATATGACTTGTGTTTAATGAACTGTAAAATGCATCTTTCGGTGGTAAAGAACACTCCTCAAGACGTTCCACACAGTTAATATATTCATAAGGGAATATACCCTTTTGACGAATCAAATTAAAATCATCTTCTTTAGGAAAGACACGTTGAATTTCACGAAACTGATCTGATTTTAAATTACTAGCCAGCTTATCAAGACTACTCGGCATAAAGCGGAATGAATCTAAAAATCGCAGTTTTATAGATTTTTATTGACAGTTTTGATGTATTTTGTGAACGATATGTATTGTTCCTTATTATTTGCAATCACATCAATTTTCACATCTGAGGCTCCAAATTCTTTAACGATAAAGTGGTTATCGTATTTGCTACCGTTATGTAGAATGACTGGAATGAATTTACTTACTCTATAATTTAAATTACATTCTTGGTGAGCAGCACCGCGATATTTCCCTGTTAAATGGTCATGATCGCGAACCCTGTCTGTATATAAACATTCACCACATATAAAACAATTAGTTTCAGTTTCAAAACCCATTTGCTGTGATGATGTTAGTGGCTCCATTGGAATGATCATATTTAAAATAGAGGATATACGGATGGCATCTTTCTCAAGCCTTTCCATAAAAACTTTAGGTGCATCAGGTCCTCTATACAGCTCAAACTTATTTAAAGAGTCATCATAGCTACATTTAATATAATATGCAAAGCTAAAAGGTTCATGAATGTGAGTAGTGTTGGTGAAAAGCTTGGCTGGATTCGATGAACATGTATTAAATGGTTTTATCAAAGCCTCAAAGTCAGCATATATAACAAATGGTACTCGAAGCTGTTTCTCATAATCCTTAAATTTTAGAATGGTATTTTTAGGAGTCGGTAATACCGTACACACATGATTACATCCCCATTTTTGGTGTTGAGTTAATTGATCCTCTTTTCTAAAATATAGCAAGCAACCATCACACAACCACTTTTTAGATTTATCTTTTGATATCTGACTACCGACAAGTCTACTTAAATGTTTTATCCAACAATAGTGGGCATTTTCACCTTTAGTTATGTATAGAAAATTTACATGAATATCCTTTTTTTCCTGAGTATAATATAGAGGACCTACTATTCTCTTATTTTCAATTTCATAAACATTAATACTTACATTGATCAGCTATTCAAAACGTTGAATGTCTTTTATCGTCATAGGAAATTCCATTTCTTTTAAATCTAACACAGAAAAATAGTGAGGATATGATGATGTTCTCATAGTGTCCCTCACTGCTGGATGGAGAGCTGAGGTTACAGCCCATGCAAAGCATGCGTCATCATTATTCCTAACGTTTACACAAGCATGCTTACGTTTGATCCATCCTGGCAAATCAATGTATGATGATGCTAGAAGGGGGTTGTATATATTCATGTTGGTTTCTAAATAAAGTACTTCTACCAACGCCCAGCCTGACTCCCTTTCCTGGAACTCTTCACTCTTCACAATGATAGCACTTGAAATATTTTGGTATATATCACTAATATTAGTTGATTCGCTAAGAATTATATCTTTTGTGTTAAAAGATTTGATATCTGTAATTTCACCTTCACTCCCAGTTTTTACATAGAATCCAAAAAGTTCAAAATTCATTTTAATTGTTTTATGCTCTACTAAAACATTTTCTACCAAGCCAAACACAGTAGGTTGAACATTTTTCAAAAATGATTCAATACTTTGAGTTTTTTCTTTACTATAAAGTCTATAACTAGCAATTCGACTTTTAAATGCACTACCAATTTGTTGAATATTTCCAGAATTTCTTTCATGGCAAGCGTTATTTTTATGATGAATACCGCGTAAATGTCCATGAATGATTGAAGAAGGTATATCAATATTACATACATTACAATGTGTTATCGATGGTTCACCATTCTTCTTTCTTTTTGTTGCACAACTATTTTCACAATCTTGAGAACGTTTACGCTTTTGAGCACTACGTTCATTTAAAGGTTCCGTGCTATTTGAAGGTTTTACAGATTTCAATTCCTGTTGTTCTCCATGCACTTCAACCATGTGGGATTGATATCGCTTTGCAGCAGAAAAACCAAGTTCGCAAATTGAACACGAAAATGGTGCTGAACTAACATGCTTGAAATTTACATGCCGTCCAAGACCATCCTGTCTGTTAAATGTCATAGCACAATGACTGCACACAAATATTTTAATGTCATGTTTAGCATTTGCATGTCGTTGAAGGCTGTCTGGTCTTGAGAACTGTTTCTTACATTCACCACACCTGAACATGATGATCACTTTCGAAATTACCTATAAAAGAAAGAAATCATAAATGTTAATCTATAGGCTATATATAAAAATCAATGTTACGTGATAGTTAGTCTGTATGTCTGTGGGTATGTCTCCTATGCGTTCATATACCATTCGTCCGATTGCGATGGAACCTGGGTGAGATGTTGAGTACACTCCAAGGAAGGTTTCTGACTTAGTAAATCCATTTTACAAAAGGTAGCGCACGCGTAGATTCAACAAATGAGCGACAATGCGCGAAGCACTTCAACAAAGTCCCGTATGTGTTCATGTACCATTCGTCCGATAGCGATGAAACTTGGGTGAGATGTTGTGTACACTTACGTGAAGGTTTCAAAATTAATGAATACATTTCACAGTAGATAGCGCACGAGTAGATTCAACAATTGAGCGACGACAAGCAATGCGTTTCAACAAAGTCCCGTATGCATTCATATACCATTCGTCCGATAGCTATGAAACTTGCGTAAAATGTTGTGTACACTGCAGGGAAATTTTCTGGCTTAGTACATGCACTTTACAATAGGCAGCGCACGAGTAGATTCAACAAATGAGCTACGACGCGCGAAGCATTTCAACAAAGTCACGTTTGCGTTCATGTACCATTCGTCCGATAGCGATGAAACTAGGCTGAGATTTTGTGTGCACTCCATGGAAGGTTTCTAGCTTAGTAAATCCCTTTAAAAATAGGTAGAGCACGAGTAGAATCACCAAATGAGCGACGACGCGCGAAGCGTTGCAACAAAGTCCCATATAATTTCATATACCATTCATCCGATAGCGATGAAACTTGGGTGAGATGTTGTGTACACTCCAGGGAAGGTTTCTGGCTTAGTACATACATTTTACAATAGGTATCGCACCAGTAGATTCAACAAATGAGCGATGACACGCGAAGCGTTTCAACAAAGTCCCGTATAAAGTCATATACGATTCGTCTGATAGTGATAAATGTTTGGTGAATTGTTGTGTACACTCCAGGAAAGGTTTCTGGCTAAGTAAATCCATTTTACAATATGAAGCGCACGATTATATTCAACAAATGAGTGACTACGCGCGAAGCGTTTCGACAACGTCCCGTATACGTTCACATACCATTCATCCGATTGGGATGAAACTTGGGTGAGATGTTGTGTACACTCCAGGGAAGGTTTCTGGCTAAGTACATCCATATTACAATATGTAGCGCAAGAGTAGAATCAACAAATGGGCGACGACACGCGAAGCGTTTCAACCAAGTCCCGTATGCATTCATGTACCATTCGTGCGTAGCTATGAAACTTGGGTGAGATGTTGTGTACACGTCATGGAAAATTTCTGGCTTAGTAAATCCACTATACAATATGCAGCGCACAAGTTGATTCAACAAATGAGGGACGACGCGCGAAGCGTTTCAACAACGTCCCGTATAAGGTCATATACCATTCTGCCGTTAGCGGTGAAACTTGGGTGAAATATGGTGGACACTCCAAGGAAGGTTTCTGGCTTAGTAAATACATTTCACAGTAGGTAGCACACGAGTAGATTCGACAAATGAACGACGACATGCGGAGCGTTTAAATACAGTCCCCTATGTCTTCATATCCCATTAGTCCGATAGCGATGAAACTTGGGTGAGATGTTGTGGACACTTACGTGACGGTTTCTAACTTAGTAAATACATTTTACAGTAGGTAGCGCACGAGTAGATTCAACAAATGAGTGACGGAGCGCGAATCGTTTAAACAAAATCAGGTATGCGTTCATATACTATTCATCCGATTGCGATGAAACATTGATCAGTTATTGTGTACCCGCCAGGGAAGGGGACTTAGTAAATCCATTTCACAATAAGCAGCGCAAGAGTAGATGCAACAAATGGGTGACGACGCGCGAAGCGTTTCAACAAAATCCCCTATTGCGTTCATATAACATTCTTCGATTGCGATGAAACCTTGATGAGTTATTGTGTACACGCCAGGGAAGGGCTTCGACTTAGTAATACATTTCTCAATAGGTAGCGCACGAGTAGATTCAACAAATGAGTGACAGCGCACGAATCGTTTAAACAAAACCCCGTATACGTGCATATACAATTCATCCGATTGCGATGAATCATTGATGAGTTATTGTGTACACGCCAGGGAAGGGTTTCGACTTAGTAAATCCATTTCACAACAGGTAGCGTACGAGTAGATTCAACAAATGAGTGACAGCGATGAAACTTTTGAAAGTTGTTGTGCACGCTTCCACGAATGGTTCTAAATTAGAAAATCCATTTAACGATAGCTTAGAGGCAGTTAACATGTTGTGTATCCAAAAGCACTTCAAGAAACAGAATTTCAACGCCAAAACTTTCTTTGATTGGCATTGCAACGCATGCCGGGTACAGCTTGTAAATAATAAAACAAAGTACAATATAAATAGTTTAATTATATTCCAGTCAATGGTTATAGCAGGGTATTTAAATCGATCATCTGTGAACTCCTAGCAAGTCTAACTTCATGTAGTTCTAACTGGGGGTTACTATATACCACAGTCACTGACACCTAGCGGTGAACATTAGAACTTGATAGAGTGGTAGAAACCAGCGGTCAGTAGTGTGGTAAGGGGAAAGCTGCTCCACTTTTTATTGAGCCACCCTCGTAGCGGCCCCGAACCTGATATCTCGCTAACCAATCATGGGATTTGAACATACAGGGTGTCCTAGCATTGGTAGAAATGCCCCCTACTTTCCTATAGGCTCTTTATTTAATGAAAAGACCAAAACTAAAAGGTCATTCGCGAGTAGTGGGGTAGTGTTGGTTTCCTGAAGTCGCGCTCGTGCTTGAATATGTATGCCTATGTTGGGAAAGGGTTAGGTGGTGGGGGAGGAGTAGGGTCGAGTGAGGGGTCGTTTAGATGGTATTTTTTCCGCTCTAGATGATGGTGAGGTTATTTTTTAAAAATGGATGGAATTGGGAAAAGCCATTTGGGGTAAACATGTTGTTTTTTGAAATTTTGGCGATGAATGTTTTTTTATACGCATGCGCACTTGAGGAGTTTTGTAAGAGGGCGGGCTTTTTAAATGATGATTTATTAATGAGTGTTTTTAATATGTATTGAAATAAACCATAAAAACTAATAGGTCATCGGCTTTTGACTATCTCGCTAACCAATAATCGGATTTAAACCTATGAGGTGTCGTAGGACTCGTGGTGAACTCTCCTTTTCTATCGAAGGGGTATATCCACCCCAAAATAAAAACTACCCTTACCCGGGGGATGAAATAGTAATTTATTTTTGTATACCTACGAACTTGGCGGTTTTTGTAAAAGAGCGGGCTTTTTAAATAATGATTTATAAATGAGTGTTTTTTAATATGTATTTAAATAAACCAAAAAAAACTAGTAGGTCATCGGCTTTTTACTATCTCGCTAACCAATAATCGGATTTAAACGTATGAGGTGTCGTAGGACTCGTGGTGAACTCCCCTTTTCTATGGACGGGGTATATTCACCCCAAAATAAAAACTACCCTTACCCGGGGGTTGAAATAGTAATATTTTTTTGTATGTGTGCGCACGGACGGGTTTTGTCAAAAGGACCTAACTATACGTTTGTTAATATTTTCTGAACCCCTGATGGGATTTTGCCATAGGCAGTATTCTAACCCTGGGGGTGACGCCCCGTTTTTGAATGTATGATTCATTTTTGTCGAAAGGGCCTAACGACACTTTTGTTCATATCTCGCGAACCAATCGTGCTAGGGACTTGTATGAGGGGTCCTAGCACTTGGGGCAACATCCCCTGTTTGGGGGTGAAACTACCCCCCAAAATTGAAAAATCCATATCTCGGAAACGAAGAAGCCTAAAATTAGGTGTGATAGCTTAAAAAATAGGGGATGATATGGGCTTTTACCTCGATGGATCATTTCACCCCTAAAACAGTAAATAGTCATGTTATGGGGAAAAAACGTGTTAAACGCCTAAAAATGATAAATGAACCTAAGATCTTTTGTTTTTGATGAAAAATAGCAGGGGGGTGAAACTACCCCCCAAAATTGAAAAATCCCTATCTCGGAAACGAAGAATCCTAAAATTAGGTGTGATAGCTTAAAAAATAGGGGATGATATAGGCTTTTACCTCGATGGATCATTTCACCCCTAAAACAGTAAATAGTCATGTTATGGGAGAAAAACGTGTTAAACACCTAAAAATGATAAATGAACCTAAGATCTTTTGTTTTTGATGAAAAATAGCAGGGGGGTGAAACTACCCCCCAAAATTGAAAAATCCATATCTCGGAAACGAAGAATCCTAAAATTAGGTGTGATAGCTTAAAAAATAGGGGATGATATAGGTTTTTACCTCGATGGATCATTTCACCCCTAAAACAGTAAATAGTCATGTTATGGGGAAAAAACGTGTTAAACACCTAAAAATGATAAATGAACCTAAGATCTTTTGTTTTTGATGAAAAATAGCAGGGGGGTTAAACTACCCCCCAAAATTGAAAAATCCATATCTTGGAAACGAAGAACCCTAAAATTAGGTGTGTTAGCTTAAAAAATAGGGGATGATTAGGGCTTTTACCTTGATTGCTCATTTCACCCCTAAAACAGTAAATAGTCATGTTATGGGGAAAAAACGTGTTATACACTTAAAGCATAAGCATCTTTGTGAAACCATGCTTTAATGGACATGTGTATGGATGATGATGGTTGTTATTATTATTATTAGGTAATTATGGATTAATGTGCGGATAGATAACTAACCTGTGGGGAGCGTGATGGCGCAGGTGCTTAGCTGCTCGTCTTTACTCGGGCAGGTGGGGTTCAAATCCCGGTGACGGCGGGGGTTGGAATTTTCACCTGAAAAAAATCACGTGGCGTCAGGAAGGGCATTCGGCCTTAAATCCCCGGCCAAAACCAAAATGAGCCTGGTTGGCTCCGGCGACTCAAAATAATTGGGAAAAGCCGAAGAAAGAAAAAATGATAACTCACCAGTAATAGTAAACATTGGTTTGAGGTGTTGAAGAAGTCAGGATGGCCAACCCTTTACCCTGGTTCACGAATGGACCCCAAAAAGTTTTACCTGTCAAGACTCAGTCTACCCTGTTGCAGCCTTGTGAAAAAAAATCGAACCGGGGCCTCTGTAGTGACAGTGGAGCTATATTCATGATGATTTTTAAACAAACATAGGCTTGCCTACTACCGCTGTGTTGAATCTGCACAGAGACTCTGGCTTTGGTTTGCGTAGTGTGCCTTTCTGATAACAGCACAGCGACCTTGTCAGTAAGTTTCATATTACTCATTTGCTTGATAGCGGACATGCTATGCACATGACTAGATCGTTGTTAGGTTTGACAAAGGCTTAGTGAAGCTTATGGCAACCTTGAAATGAATGTCATGGTATAGTCGGGGTTGGAAGCCAAGACCTTAGGGTTGACAACCAAGTAGGTTAACCACTACACGGTGATATGGTGAAATAATAATGTAACAGAACATATAGAAACGTTTTCTATAGATTAACGAATTGGCATACCATGAGAGTTGTAGGTAATGGAAATTGAATCCTTAGCTGATGATTATACTACTTTCCATGCCCACGTATAAGCTATCATGTTAGAAAAAGAATGGTATGGCTTGTTTTAAACGGAGAATAATCATTGTGTTTACTGTGAAACACAAATCTGAATTTAAAATTAATTTAAAATAATTAATTTAAAATTAACTAATTTAAAATTAGTTTAGTACGCTGAAGTTAAAATGAATAATGATCACGTTACAGACAGCCAGTTTCAAAGCCATGAGAACTAAGTGAACAAAGTATAAAATTCATGAGCCAGTGAGGAATTCAACATGCTGTCCTTTGGACAAGAGAGAAGCGTTCTACAGCGACCCTCAATGGTTTGGGACATCGTAAAGATGAAAATTAAATCTAAGCTACTACACTCTTATATACTAGAATAAGAAATGGAAAACAATTGGTCAAATAAAGGACAGAAGGAATAAAAAATGGCCCTCAACCCTCAAGCATAAGGATTGAGGGAGTTGGAAGGAAGGAGAGCCATGAAAGGCAGATAGTATACTAGGAGTGGCTTTGCCCCAGAGGTAATGGATAAAGAGGAGGAAAACTGGACTCAGCTCAGAAATCCCTTGGGGTTGCCAACTTCCAAACTGATCAGCCCTTGAGGGTGTAGCCATAGGCAGAGTGCATCGCAAGTCGTGGGGCTAAATACACCCTACCTTCTTGAGGGGGCTTGGGCAAAAGACAGGAAATAACATGAAAATAAAAAAGCAAGGCTGCCTCCTCAGGATATCAGAAAAAATAAATAAACCAGGGCCAATGAAGTTTCAAAAGGAAGAGACTCCCTAGGGCTCGGATACTCTAATCATGTTGGGGTCGGTAGAGAACAAGAGTTGAGCAAGTGTGGTCGACAGGAAATAAGAGAGTGAGGAGCCTAGCACAAGTTAGTGGAAGCAATGACGGTCTCAGCTGGGACTCCGTGATCGTCAACCTACATGACACTAGATATGACGCCCAGGGGTGGAATTAAAGACCTCTTTTTGTTTTTTATCACTGGCTTTTAAGAACGCTAACACATGGCATGCCTTATAATGCAATACTGGTCCTAGGGTATGCAAAATTGTATTAGAAACTCAGCTAATAATAGTGTGCTTGCCCATGATTTACCTTAAATTTTCCTAAAATCCACTACATTTTCCGCAAATTGACCAAATGACACAACATTCCAGCAAAATTCAACAAATGACTACCAGATTTATTGAAATTCCATTGATTTACCTAAGCATGGTTTAAACTACCTCAAATTCATATAAAATTAGACGAATATAGATGAAAATTCACTAAAATTTACCGAATTTAGCCAAGTGGTGTACAAACCATGAAATTTATCCAATTTTTATTAAAATTGACTACATGTACTCGAAAATTCCATAATATTCCCTTTACATGTATGCTTTTTGTTGTTGTTGTTGTTGTTGTTTCGTTTACCACACTCCCTGTAGACAATCACCTCAACATGACTTTCTCCTAGACTAGGAGCTTCACATTCGACATGATAGCTGAGTTTCATTTCCCATAAACTTGTCTCTGAGGTGGGTGTCAGGAAAAGGCATCCAGCTGTAAAAACCACACCCTCACGTAGACTTTCATAACCTCTTACGTTGAGGTTCCTTACACTAACGACATTAAATGATTGAACGGTTTCCTTTTCACAATTCCTGTCTATACTTTCCTCTTTAAGGTTGCAAGATGTTTGCAAGATTCCTAAAATGCAATTAAATGTAATAAATACCTTAAGATGGTTTCATTTGTTTAATGATATGGTGTTGATGATGGATATATACGTTAAGACTAATTTTTGTTAGGTCTTGACTGGCCTTGCAATTAGAAATTGACAAACCAAACATGGGTTATCTACCAGGGGAACACTTTGACCTCTATGTTGGTTATTGACCAGTAAGTACAGTTCTAGTAATGAGACAGAAATCCAACACAAACAATGAGCGCGCAATGCGGCGGAGATTGGTACCACGATGTACTGTCGGTTATGTAGCTATGTGGAATGCACATCACATATGGTTTACTTGAAGGTTTGGAGATTCCATTAAAGATATTTCTACAATAAACCATTTTCAAATGGTCATTCGTTGGTGTGAAAATATTTATTATATGGTATTTTATGAAAACAATTATGATTTATAAAAAAAATATATGTTTACTGTATTCTTATTTAACGTACGCACTGGAGGTACTATCGACCAAAATACAGCACTATCTGGAATGTATATTGCATACTTGAAGGTTTGGTGATCCCATTAAAGGTATTCCTACAATAAATGATTTTTAAGTTCTCGTTTTATGGCATGATTATTTAATATATGCTATTTGCTAATAGGATTTACCACTGCAATTATTTTACAAGTAGTTATTTTAATGACCAACAGAGTTCACTGTTAAGAAGGTAGAACCCTATGTGGAATGTGTGGAATGATACGTGACAACTGTAAGGCTTGTGATTTTTAAGATGCCTTTAACCCTATATTAAACACTCAGTTTGCAATACTGATAACTGCAATGTTACTGAAAAAAAAAATTGAAACATAACAAAAATCAGCATTGAAAAACCAAAAAGTGGTTGAGCATATATATAGTGGGGAAAAGAAAAGTTTTGTAAACACTAATGTTCAACAAGACTAATTAAATCAGTAACTGTCAGGGTGGCCGAGTGGTTAAGGCGTTTGACTTAAGATCAAATTTCCAAATATATAAGGAAGCAAGGGTTTGAATCCCTTCCCTGACATAACTATTGCTTGAACATGCAAGAAAACAAGAAATATACACAAACTATGTTTATCAATTTAATCATTTTTTTTTTTACAAGAGATAGACACACAGAATACAGCTCTTTTGGTTTATCAGTTCTTTTAAACATAACACTTGTTGAAAATTATATTTTAGGGGATGGGGGTGTTGCTACGTTGACCCATCACACAATAATAGCAGCTTTACGAAGTTCATTTTCTATATTTAATAGCTCTTTCTCATAACCAATATGACCAAGCTGTTTACAGGCATGCAAGAGCTGTAGACGTTCGACTAATATATTAGGATCGTTCCATTTACTATTTTTTATGAATGGTTTCAGAATCTCGGGAAGCAGTTCATCATTATCACCATTAATATGATTATCACCCTCATTATTATAATCATTTTCATAATGATGATCATTATCATCGTTATCATTACCATGATAATTTCCACCTGTGTCCACAGTCTGTTCAATGGTTTGAGTTGTCTTTGAGAGTGTTGAAAGCTTCTTTTTAGATGTGCTAGAATGCTTTAACATTGTTATGTTATTATTACCACTATTGCCTTTCCCCACTAACTTTTTGATGGGGTATATTGTCTCTGATAGGATTGAGGGCTTTTGAGATGTGGGTGCATGTCTGAACATGGGCTTTACAGGAGGTGTTAAAGGTTTCTCATTAAACAACTCGCTAACAGCATGAGTGCGTTGTAGTGTATTAAACTTGAGGTTAATATTATCTTGAGCAGTACTATCTTTCTCTTGAACTTGGTTTCTTGCTTTGGTTTGGGTTTTCCTTACATTTAGACTAGCGTGATTATTAAGTTTACATTCATGATTGTTTGAAGAAAGTACGTCCAATTCTTTTGTTTTAAGCATTCCTCGACACTGTTTCGATCGTTGCTTTGAACAGCGCCAAATAACAGTTCCATTTTTATTGCTTCGTTTCACAATATATGAATATCCTTTATAGTATGCATAAGGCTTACCATACCTAGTCACTGATACTTCCATATCAACTGTCAAGCACAAACTAATCTCTAGTAAAGACAACTTGGTAATAACAACAATAGTTTAATGTGGGAGCATATATATATGCAAAAAGTGGGAGCAAAGGTGGGGGGGGGGGGGGGTAAAAAAGTGGGAGCAAAAGTGGTAGCAAATGTGGGAGAAAAAAATAACTGTGAGCAAAAAGTGGGAGCAAATATGGGATCAAATGTGGGAGCAAAGCAAATATAAAAAAGTGGGAGCAAATATGCTAACAAATATGTCAACAAATATACCAGCAAAAGTAAATACACAAGTCAAGATAGATTAAAGTGCAAAGAAAATATGGAAGCAAATATGAGAGCAAAAATGGTGTTTTTTTCTAAAACAACTAGACATAACAAACTTAGTCATAACCGAACCTAACCTAACCTAACCTAACCTCACCTAACCTCACCTAACCTAACCTCACCTAACCTAACCTAACCTCACCTCACCTAACCCAACTTCACCTAACCTAACCTAACCTAACTTAACTTCACCTAATCTAACTTGACTGAACTTTACCTAACCTAACCTATCATAACTTCACCTAACCTAACTTTACCTAACCTAACTTTCAACTCACAGATCAAAATTAAATTCTAGGCATAGTTGAGTTGGAACCCAAGACTTCAGGGATAACACACAAGTATACTAGCCACTACACCGCAAAATGGGCAAATTATCATGCAACACAACATAAAGTAAAAGTTTCCTGTAGTGTAACTCATTGGCTGTCAACCATAGTTTGGGAATTCAAACCCAAGACCTCAGGACTTTTGTTTTGAACATTATCAGAAATATTATTTCATTTACATTTTGCTGCTGCTGCTTATAGTTATAAGAGTTGGCATTAATATGGAAAGCAAAAAAAATATGGGAGCAAAAAGTGGGAGGAAAACGTGTAAGCAGAAGTGGGAGCAAACAAGTGTGAGCAAATATGGGAGCAGAAAGTGGGAGCAAATGTGAAAGCAAAAGTGGGAGCAAAAAGAGCGAGCAAAAGTGATTTGCACAAAGTAGGAGCAAAATGTGTGAGTAAAAAGTGGGGGCAAATGTGGTGTTTTACTAAAACAATCTCCCCTAACCTAACCTAAACTAACTTCACCCAACCTAATTTCACCTAACCTAACTTCACCTAACCTAACCTTCCAACTCTCAGATCAAAAATTAAATTCTGGCCATAGTCGTGTTGGAACCCAAAACCTCTGGGATAACACCCAAGTATACTAGCCACTACATCGCGAAATGGGCAAATTATCATGCAACACAACATAAAAATAAAAAGTTTTCTGTAGTGTAACTCATTGGCTGACAATCATACTTGAGAATTCAAACCCAAGACCTCAGGACTTTTGTTTTTAACATTATCAGAAATATTATTCCATTTACATTTTGCTGTTGCTTATAGTTATAAGAGTTGGCATTAATATGGGAGCAAAAGTGAAAGCAAAACGTGGGGTGCAAGCATGGCTGGTTGTAGAGACTTTCATATCAACTAATACACATAAATTAAATTTTAGTAAAGCGACTTGGATAATAATAATAATAATATTAACAGTTTAAAAAAAATTCAAGGGGATTGATATTTTTCAGGGCGTAATTTCCAAAGTACTGTCAAGAATAATAATTACATGAACAGATTCCAAGAACTCTAGAGTGCTTTTAAGGTTAATGATTGGCTAGGAGTGAGATAGAGCTAGCTAACCTAAGTTAACCTCAGCTCAGTAAACCTAACCTTGTCACATGGCATGTTCTACAAGTATAGACTTGCTTTGAGACTGGCTATGACGTCACAGATGAATGGCGGTGGGAGGCTGGACATGACATTTTTATTACCCAAAAACATTTTCCTTTTTGCCAGCCTCCCACCGCCATTCATCTGTGACGTCATAGCCAATCTCAAAGCAAGTCTATACTTGTAGAACATGCCATGTGACAAGGTTAGGTTTACTGAGCTGAGGTTAACTTAGGTTAGCTAGCTCTATCTCACTCCTAGCCAATCATTAACCTTAAAAGCACTCTAGAGTTCTTGGAATCTGTTCATGTAATTATTATTCTTGACAGTACTTTGGAAATTACGCCCTGAAAAATATCAATCCCCTTGAATTTTTTTTAAACTGTTAATATTATTATTATTATTATCCAAGTCGCTTTACTAAAATTTAATTTATGTGTATTAGTTGATATGAAAGTCTCTACAACCAGCCATGCTTGCACCCCACGTTTTGCTTTCACTTTTGCTCCCATATTAATGCCAACTCTTATAACTATAAGCAACAGCAAAATGTAAATGGAATAATATTTCTGATAATGTTAAAAACAAAAGTCCTGAGGTCTTGGGTTTGAATTCTCAAGTATGATTGTCAGTCAATGAGTTACACTACAGAAAACTTTTTATTTTTATGTTGTGTTGCATGATAATTTGCCCATTTCGCGATGTAGTGGCTAGTATACTTGGGTGTTATCCCAGAGGTTTTGGGTTCCAACACGACTATGGCCAGAATTTAATTTTTGATCTGAGAGTTGGAAGGTTAGGTTAGGTGAAGTTAGGTTAGGTGAAATTAGGTTGGGTGAAGTTAGTTTAGGTTAGGTTAGGGGAGATTGTTTTAGTAAAACACCACATTTGCCCCCACTTTTTACTCACACATTTTGCTCCTACTTTGTGCAAATCACTTTTGCTCGCTCTTTTTGCTCCCACTTTTGCTTTCACATTTGCTCCCACTTTCTGCTCCCATATTTGCTCACACTTGTTTGCTCCCACTTCTGCTTACACGTTTTCCTCCCACTTTTTGCTCCCACATTTTTTTTGCTTTCCATATTAATGCCAACTCTTATAACTATAAGCAGCAGCAGCAAAATGTAAATGAAATAATATTTCTGATAATGTTCAAAACAAAAGTCCTGAGGTCTTGGGTTTGAATTCCCAAACTATGGTTGACAGCCAATGAGTTACACTACAGGAAACTTTTACTTTATGTTGTGTTGCATGATAATTTGCCCATTTTGCGGTGTAGTGGCTAGTATACTTGTGTGTTATCCCTGAAGTCTTGGGTTCCAACTCAACTATGCCTAGAATTTAATTTTGATCTGTGAGTTGAAAGTTAGGTTAGGTAAAGTTAGGTTAGGTGAAGTTATGATAGGTTAGGTTAGGTAAAGTTCAGTCAAGTTAGATTAGGTGAAGTTAAGTTAGGTTAGGTTAGGTTAGGTGAAGTTAAATTAGGTGAGGTGAGGTTAGGTTAGGTTAGGTGAGGTTAGGTTAGGTGAGGTTAGGTGAGGTTAGGTTAGGTTAGGTTAGGTTCGGTTATGACTAAGTTTGTTATGTCTAGTTGTTTTAGAAAAAAACACCATTTTTGCTCTCATATTTGCTTCCATATTTTCTTTGCACTTTAATCTATCTTGACTTGTGTATTTACTTTTGCTGGTATATTTGTTGACATATTTGTTAGCATATTTGCTCCCACTTTTTTATATTTGCTTTGCTCCCACATTTGATCCCATATTTGCTCCCACTTTTTGCTCACAGTTATTTTTTTCTCCCACATTTGCTACCACTTTTGCTCCCACTTTTTACCCCCCCACCCCCACCTTTGCTCCCACTTTTTGCATATATATATGCTCCCACATTAAACTATTGTTGTTATTACCAAGTTGTCTTTACTAGAGATTAGTTTGTGCTTGACAGTTGATATGGAAGTATCAGTGACTAGGTATGGTAAGCCTTATGCATACTATAAAGGATATTCATATATTGTGAAACGAAGCAATAAAAATGGAACTGTTATTTGGCGCTGTTCAAAGCAACGATCGAAACAGTGTCGAGGAATGCTTAAAACAAAAGAATTGGACGTACTTTCTTCAAACAATCATGAATGTAAACTTAATAATCACGCTAGTCTAAATGTAAGGAAAACCCAAACCAAAGCAAGAAACCAAGTTCAAGAGAAAGATAGTACTGCTCAAGATAATATTAACCTCAAGTTTAATACACTACAACGCACTCATGCTGTTAGCGAGTTGTTTAATGAGAAACCTTTAACACCTCCTGTAAAGCCCATGTTCAGACATGCACCCACATCTCAAAAGCCCTCAATCCTATCAGAGACAATATACCCCATCAAAAAGTTAGTGGGGAAAGGCAATAGTGGTAATAATAACATAACAATGTTAAAGCATTCTAGCACATCTAAAAAGAAGCTTTCAACACTCTCAAAGACAACTCAAACCATTGAACAGGCTGTGGACACAGGTGGAAATTATCATGGTAATGATAACGATGATAATGATCATCATTATGAAAATGATTATAATAATGAGGATGATAATCATATTAATGGTGATAATGATGAACTGCTTCCCGAGATTCTGAAACCATTCATAGAAAATAGTAAATGGAACGATCCTAATATATTAGTCGAACGTCTACAGCTCTTGCATGCCTGTAAACAGCTTGGTCATATTGGTTATGAGAAAGAGCTATTAAATATAGAAAATGAACTTCGTAAAGCTGCTATTATTGTGTGATGGGTCAACGTAGCAACACCCCCATCCCCTAAAATATAATTTTCAACAAGTGTTATGTTTAAAAGAACTGATAAACCAAAAGAGCTGTATTCTGTGTGTCTATCTCTTGTAAAAAAAAAATGATTAAATTGATAAACATAGTTTGTGTATATTTCTTGTTTTCTTGCATGTTCAAGCAATAGTTATGTCAGGGAAGGGATTCGAACCCTTGCTTCCTTATATATTTGGAAATTTGATCTTAAGTCAAACGCCTTAACCACTCGGCCACCCTGACAGTTACTGATTTAATTAGTCTTGTTGAACATTAGTGTTTACAAAACTTTTCTTTTCCCCACTATATATATGCTCAACCACTTTTTGGTTTTTCAATGCTGATTTTTGTTTTGTTTCAATTTTTTTTTTCAGTAACATTGCAGTTATCAGTATTGCAAACTGAGTGTTTAATATAGGGTTAAAGGCATCTTAAAAATCACAAGCCTTACAGTTGTCACGTATCATTCCACACATTCCACATAGGGTTCTACCTTCTTATCAGTGAACTCTGTTGGTCATTAAAATAACTACTTGTAAAATAATTGCAGTGGTAAATCCTATTAGCAAATAGCATATATTAAATAATCATGCCATAAAACGAGAACTTAAAAATCATTTATTGTAGGAATACCTTTAATGGGATCACCAAACCTTCAAGTATGCAATATACATTCCAGATAGTGCTGTATTTTGGTCGATAGTACCTCCAGTGCTTACATTAAATAAGAATACAGTAAACACAATTTTTTTTTATAAATCATAATTGTTTTCATAAAATACCATATAATAAATATTTTCACACCAACGAATGACCATTTGAAAATGGTTTATTGTAGAAATATCTTTAATGGAATCTCCAAACCTTCAAGTAAACCATATGTGATGTGCATTCCACATAGCTACATAACCGACAGTACATCGTGGTACCAATCTCCGCCGCATTGCGCGCTCATTGTTTGTGTTGGATTTCTGTCTCATTACTAGAACTGTACTTACTGGTCAATAACCAACATAGAGGTCAAAGTGTTCCCCTGGTAGATAACCCATGTTTGGTTTGTCAATTTCTAATTGCAAGGCCAGTCAAGACCTAACAAAAATTAGTCTTAACGTATATATCCATCATCAACACCATATCATTAAACAAATGAAACCATCTTAAGGTATTTATTACATTTAATTGCATTTTAGGAATCTTGCAAACATCTTGCAACCTTAAAGAGGAAAGTATAGACAGGAATTGTGAAAAGGAAACCGTTCAATCATTTAATGTCGTTAGTGTAAGGAACCTCAACATAAGAGGTTATGAAAGTCTACGTGAGGGTGTGGTTTTTACAGCTGGATGCCTTTTCCTGACACCCACCTCAGAGACAAGTTTATGGGAAATGAAACTCAGCTATCATGTCGAATGTGAAGCTCCTAGTCTAGGAGAAAGTCATGTTGAGGTGATTGTCTACAGGGAGTGTGGTAAACGAAACAACAACAACAACAACAAAAAGCATACATGTAAAGGGAATATTATGGAATTTTCGAGTACATGTAGTCAATTTTAATAAAAATTGGATAAATTTCATGGTTTGTACACCACTTGGCTAAATTCGGTAAATTTTAGTGAATTTTCATCTATATTCGTCTAATTTTATATGAATTTGAGGTAGTTTAAACCATGCTTAGGTAAATCAATGGAATTTCAATAAATCTGGTAGTCATTTGTTGAATTTTGCTGGAATGTTGTGTCATTTGGTCAATTTGCGGAAAATGTAGTGGATTTTAGGAAAATTTAAGGTAAATCATGGGCAAGCACACTATTATTAGCTGAGTTTCTAATACAATTTTGCATACCCTAGGACCAGTATTGCATTATAAGGCATGCCATGTGTTAGCGTTCTTAAAAGCCAGTGATAAAAAACAAAAAGAGGTCTTTAATTCCACCCCTGGGCGTCATATCTAGTGTCATGTAGGTTGACGATCACGGAGTCCCAGCTGAGACCGTCATTGCTTCCACTAACTTGTGCTAGGCTCCTCACTCTCTTATTTCCTGTCGACCACACTTGCTCAACTCTTGTTCTCTACCGACCCCAACATGATTAGAGTATCCGAGCCCTAGGGAGTCTCTTCCTTTTGAAACTTCATTGGCCCTGGTTTATTTATTTTTTCTGATATCCTGAGGAGGCAGCCTTGCTTTTTTATTTTCATGTTATTTCCTGTCTTTTGCCCAAGCCCCCTCAAGAAGGTAGGGTGTATTTAGCCCCACGACTTGCGATGCACTCTGCCTATGGCTACACCCTCAAGGGCTGATCAGTTTGGAAGTTGGCAACCCCAAGGGATTTCTGAGCTGTGTCCAGTTTTCCTCCTCTTTATCCATTACCTCTGGGGCAAAGCCACTCCTAGTATACTTTTTATCTGCCTTTCATGGCTCTCCTTCCTTCCAACTCCCTCAATCCTTATGCTTGAGGGTTGAGGGCCATTTTTTATTCCTTCTGTCCTTTATTTGACCAATTGTTTTCCATTTCTTATTCTAGTATATAAGAGTGTAGTAGCTTAGATTTAATTTTCATCTTTACGATGTCCCAAACCATTGAGGGTCGCTGTAGAACGCTTCTCTCTTGTCCAAAGGACAGCATGTTGAATTCCTCACTGACTCATGAATTTTATACTTTGTTCACTTAGTTCTCATGGCTTTGAAACTGGCTGTCTGTAACGTGATCATTATTCATTTTAACTTCAGCGTACTAAACTAATTTTAAATTAGTTAATTTTAAATTAATTATTTTAAATTAATTTTAAATTCAGATTTGTGTTTCACAGTAAACACAATGATTATTCTCCGTTTAAAACAAGCCATACCATTCTTTTTCTAACATGATAGCTTATACGTGGGCATGGAAAGTAGTATAATCATCAGCTAAGGATTCAATTTCCATTACCTACACCTCTCATGGTATGCCAATTCGTTCATCTATAGAAAACGTTTCTATATGTTCTGTTACATTATTATTTCACCATATCACCGTGTAGTGGTTAACCTACTTGGTTGTCAACCCTAAGGTCTTGGCTTCCAACCCCGACTATACCATGACATTCATTTCAAGGTTGCCATAAGCTTCACTAAGCCTTTGTCAAACCTAACAACGATCTAGTCATGTGCATAGCATGTCCGCTATCAAGCAAATGAGTAATATGAAACTTACTGACAAGGTCGCTGTGCTGTTATCAGCAAGGCACACTACGCAAACCAAAGCCAGAGTCTCTGTGCAGATTCAACACAGCGGTAGTAGGCAAGCCTATGTTTGTTTAAAAATCATCATGAATATAGCTCCACTGTCACTACAGAGGCCCCGGTTCGATTTTTTTTCACAAGGCTGCAACAGGGTAGACTGAGTCTTGACAGGTAAAACTTTTTGGGGTCCATTCGTGAACCAGGGTAAAGGGTTGGCCATCCTGACTTCTTCAACACCTCAAACCAATGTTTACTATTACTGGTGAGTTATCATTTTTTCTTTCTTCGGCTTTTCCCAATTATTTTGAGTCGCCGGAGCCAACCAGGCTCATTTTGGTTTTGGCCGGGGATTTAAGGCCGAATGCCCTTCCTGACGCCACGTGATTTTTTTCAGGTGAAAATTCCAACCCCCGCCGTCACCGGGATTTGAACCCCACCTGCCCGAGTAAAGACGAGCAGCTAAGCACCTGCGCCATCACGCTCCCCACAGGTTAGTTATCTATCCGCACATTAATCCATAATTACCTAATAATAATAATAACAACCATCATCATCCATACACATGTCCATTAAAGCATGGTTTCACAAAGATGCTTATGCTTTAAGTGTATAACACGTTTTTTCCCCATAACATGACTATTTACTGTTTTAGGGGTGAAATGAGCAATCAAGGTAAAAGCCCTAATCATCCCCTATTTTTTAAGCTAACACACCTAATTTTAGGGTTCTTCGTTTCCAAGATATGGATTTTTCAATTTTGGGGGGTAGTTTAACCCCCCTGCTATTTTTCATCAAAAACAAAAGATCTTAGGTTCATTTATCATTTTTAGGTGTTTAACACGTTTTTTCCCCATAACATGACTATTTACTGTTTTAGGGGTGAAATGATCCATCGAGGTAAAAACCTATATCATCCCCTATTTTTTAAGCTATCACACCTAATTTTAGGATTCTTCGTTTCCGAGATATGGATTTTTCAATTTTGGGGGGTAGTTTCACCCCCCTGCTATTTTTCATCAAAAACAAAAGATCTTAGGTTCATTTATCATTTTTAGGTGTTTAACACGTTTTTCTCCCATAACATGACTATTTACTGTTTTAGGGGTGAAATGATCCATCGAGGTAAAAGCCTATATCATCCCCTATTTTTTAAGCTATCACACCTAATTTTAGGATTCTTCGTTTCCGAGATAGGGATTTTTCAATTTTGGGGGGTAGTTTCACCCCCCTGCTATTTTTCATCAAAAACAAAAGATCTTAGGTTCATTTATCATTTTTAGGTGTTTAACACGTTTTTTCCCCATAACATGACTATTTACTGTTTTAGGGGTGAAATGATCCATCGAGGTAAAAGCCCATATCATCCCCTATTTTTTAAGCTATCACACCTAATTTTAGGCTTCTTCGTTTCCGAGATATGGATTTTTCAATTTTGGGGGGTAGTTTCACCCCCAAACAGGGGATGTTGCCCCAAGTGCTAGGACCCCTCATACAAGTCCCTAGCACGATTGGTTCGCGAGATATGAACAAAAGTGTCGTTAGGCCCTTTCGACAAAAATGAATCATACATTCAAAAACGGGGCGTCACCCCCAGGGTTAGAATACTGCCTATGGCAAAATCCCATCAGGGGTTCAGAAAATATTAACAAACGTATAGTTAGGTCCTTTTGACAAAACCCGTCCGTGCGCACACATACAAAAAAATATTACTATTTCAACCCCCGGGTAAGGGTAGTTTTTATTTTGGGGTGAATATACCCCGTCCATAGAAAAGGGGAGTTCACCACGAGTCCTACGACACCTCATACGTTTAAATCCGATTATTGGTTAGCGAGATAGTAAAAAGCCGATGACCTACTAGTTTTTTTGGTTTATTTAAATACATATTAAAAACACTCATTTATAAATCATTATTTAAAAAGCCCGCTCTTTTACAAAAACCGCCAAGTTCGTAGGTATACAAAAATAAATTACTATTTCATCCCCCGGGTAAGGGTAGTTTTTATTTTGGGGTGGATATACCCCTTCGATAGAAAAGGAGAGTTCACCACGAGTCCTACGACACCTCATAGGTTTAAATCCGATTATTGGTTAGCGAGATAGTCAAAAGCCGATGACCTATTAGTTTTTATGGTTTATTTCAATACATATTAAAAACACTCATTAATAAATCATCATTTAAAAAGCCCGCCCTCTTACAAAACTCCTCAAGGGCGCATGCGTATAAAAAAACATTCATCGCCAAAATTTCAAAAAACAACATGTTTACCCCAAATGGCGTTTCCCAATTCCATCCATTTTTAAAAAATAACCTCACCATCATCTAGAGCGGAAAAAATACCATCTAAACGACCCCTCACTCGACCCTACTCCTCCCCCACCACCTAACCCTTTCCCAACATAGGCATACATATTCAAGCACGAGCGCGACTTCAGGAAACCAACACTACCCCACTACTCGCGAATGACCTTTTAGTTTTGGTCTTTTCATTAAATAAAGAGCCTATAGGAAAGTAGGGGGCATTTCTACCAATGCTAGGACACCCTGTATGTTCAAATCCCATGATTGGTTAGCGAGATATCAGGTTCGGGGCCGCTACGAGGATGGCTCAATAAAAAGTGGAGCAGCTTTCCCCTTACCACACTACTGCGGTCGCCTATTAAGTGAGCTAGGTGTGACGTCATAGCCAGTCTTAAAGCAAGTCTAATCTTGTAGAACATGTCACGTGATAGAAACCAGCGATCGCCAGTTAAGTGAGCTAAGTGCGACATCATAGCCAGTCTTAAAACAAGTCTAAACTTGTAGAACATGTCACGTGATAGAATCCAGCAGCCACCAGTTAAGTGAGCTAAGTGTGACGTCATAGTCAGTCATAAAGCAAGTCTAAACTTGTAAAACATGTCACGTGATAAGGTTAAGTTAGGTAAAGTTAGGTTATGTTAAGTGAACTGAGGTTAAGTCTTTAAATATTCCCTCTGTCACTGACACCTAGCAATGAACATTCAGACTTAATAGAGCGGTAATCAAAATCTAACCTACAAATTTAGCTTTACACACCATGGTCAAGTAGTTCCAACTTTTGACTGCCAAACATACCATTTTCACTGATATGTAGTGGTGAACATTGGAAAATATCACTCTAGCTGTTTAAAAGTTGTTAGAGGGGCACTTACCTTTTTATAATTTATCAACTGCTGAACAGATTATAGGAATCTGGTAACCTACAGGTACCCAATTATCTGTAAACAAATCAATCAATCAATCAATCAATCAATAAATACATTCCATTCAATAACTTCAACATCAATTAGTAATAAAAGACTACAATCCATTAATAATAAATACTTACCTTGCAGAATAATTTAATGATTTTCCACCGAAAGGCTTTTTACAACTCTTGAGCAGTAATAGAGCACTGTTCATTCAAAGCGAGTAATAAAGACTGACAGTAGGGACATATATGACACCTCTCTTATATAAACTCTCATCGCTCGTGTCAGCAGTTTTTGCAGATCATTGCAATTCCTTTCCCAATACAGCTGAGAGTCCAAAGTACACTAGGAACACCTGTGTGGTATCCAATGACTGCTGACTTTGCATGATCAACACCCATTGTCTTGATCAACACCTGGGGTTTCAAATTACTGCAGCGTTAGTCATAGCAATAGAACTGTGCGCTCTCTGCCATGTCAGCAATATGACAACGGAAGGAACACCTGTGTAATATCCAATGACTGCTAACTTTGCATGATCATCACCCATTGCCTTAATGAACACTTGCGGTTTCAAATTACTGCAGCGATAGTCATAGCAACAGATCTGTGCGCTCTCTGCCATGTCTGTAATATGACACAGGAAATAACAAGACGTCTTACTGCACGTACCATCTCCTCAGTTTTAACATCTTAAGAACATGTATTATTCTCTTTCAACTACAAATGACTCGTTAGAACACATCCATCCACCAAGTTAGATCTCTTGACCTACCCTCAAATGGCATGTGCCTCGTGTACTAGTGTGTGTGTGTGTGTGCATTAGCCCTAGCACTAAAACATATTCATTCACCAAGATTTGCACTTAGACCCTTTGACATAATTTGAATAAATTCATGGGCTAGTCCATAGGGACCAGTCCTAAGGGATCAGTCAAAAGGGACTCATCAACAAGGTCCTGTCCACAAGGACCCGTCAACAAGGACCCGTCCAAGGGGCTAGTCAATAGGGATCAGTCCAAAGGGACAAATCAACAATGACAGGGTCTCTGGCCTCAAGATCTAACATGGCCCTCTTTGATTATTGGTTTGCCTATCGATAAGCGTCGCTTGGAAAAATCTTTGATCACCCCTCGTGGGTTGGGTTAGGTTTGGTTACACTACAGCCGCCATCTTTAAAAAAAAGCCCGCCCTCTTACAAAAGTCATGAGTGGACATGCTTAAAAAACAAAAAACAAGCATGTTAATTCATAGTGGTATTTCACCGTACACATGTACTTTATGTAGTACAACGTTTAATTCCATATTGGCATTCAAACTCTCACATGTTGCACTTGGAAAGCGAGATTCTCTAAAAAAATACAATTTCACCCCCTAGTAGGGGTAGGTTTTTTCTGGGGTTGAAATATGGTGTCCATTGGAAAAGGGGTGTCAGCCCGAGTTCAACGACACCTCATTTGTTATAATCCCACCATGCGTTCGAGAGATATCGCGTCGCCGCCATCTTGTGTGGTGGTGGTGGCATCTGTACCCGTACAAAACCACTACTTAAGCCCGAACATCATTGCCAATTATACGCGATGCAAACGCGACATAGAGCGTTTGGCACCTGCCCACTACAGTTGCAGGGTAAGTCCGATAAATTAATAAACAAGCGAGGGCGACGGCACGGTACAGCAACCGAGGCCGACCAACCACAGGCGCGCGTACAATAATATATTTGGCCAAGGGCATTTAATAACTATGTATATTTTCCATAGAAAGAGCTCCACCACTGCAGCAACGAGGGAAACCCAATGATTATGACGAAAGGTAAAGGTAAGGTGGACCACCGACGTCACACACAATTCACACAATTGGTACACACTGAGGAGACATACAACTACACATGTACACAAAGGGTAGAATAAGTAGGCTAAGGTAAGTCTCTAGCCGGCATAGATTAAGATAACATAAGGTGCCAAAGGGAAGCGGTATCGGTATGCACCGATAACTATTGAACTATATATGAAAGGTATAACATTTTTATGCTCCATTACAGGTCACCTGAGCGGCAATATTATGCACGCACCTCCGTCTGGACATGCACTAACATATATTTTGTCCAAAGATCAGAAGCGAATGCACACGTATCTTTTGAAAATATATCTTCCACACACACAAATGATGTACACTTTCTCGATTATAAACACATACACACTGTATCGATTTTAGTCGCGCCAATAAGGTGACGACGCCAGCGGCCAGCGACGTAAGGTGACCGTGGGGCGCCGAACGACGCTGACGCTATACAGACGCTTAAATAATGAGCGACGTACGATAGCCAGGGGCGGCGCAGGCTTGTGAGCGCCTACCCTCACTATCAAGGTGAATATTTTCCACACAAAGAGGAAAATTCACTGGGTCGAAAGAGGACTAGCAGCATGACCACTAAACTGCACCGGAAATGGCCGGACAAGACATAGCCATGAGATGGTACATGAGTATAAAGAGTAGCGTGCACGCAAGGTATATTAAGTACGGCCGTCTAGGAATAACATAATTAAGATAGACTATAGTAAATAGCAAACCCCTGGCACTATACAGCCCATGACGGGCTAAGGCCGACCAAGCGTCCGCAGCGTGTGATCAGCGCGTCGGGTCCCCTCGGCCGTTAATCTTGGTATTCGTGATCGGGGCGCTGTCTCGCTGTCAGACAGCTACTAAATTGTCCTCACGAGGCTGAGTGCACCCCGTTCCAACCCTCACGTCACTTTTAAAATCTCTGACGGAGCCGGGGATCGAACCCGGGGCCTCCGGGTGAGAGGCAGGCGCGCTACTCCAACACCACGGGGCGCATAGAGAATGATGTAGTAGTTGATAAGAGGTACCTTACACAAAATTTATTAAATCACACTGGCCTCCTCCCTTGTAAAATTTCAATCCGGAGGTAAACTAGTCCCCCGATCGGATCTCCGGGTGGGGACTACTCGAGAGGGGGTTACCATCACAGAAGTGACAAAGAGGAAATCTGACATTCTACGGATCGGAGCGTGGAATGTTAGAAGTCTGCTAGGAAGTGGAAGGTTAGAAAACTTAGAAAGGGAAATGGATAGGTTGAGGTTGGATTTGGTTGGGATTAGTGAAATGCGCTGGCAGGAAGAACAGGACTTTTGGTCAGGAGACTATAGGGTCATTAGCACTAAATCAAACAATGGCCAAGCAGGGGTTGGCCTCATATTGAGTAGGAAACTTGGACAGCGGGTGGAATATTATGAGCAATGTAGTGAACGGATTATTGTAGCAAAAATCAATACTAAACCTACCTGCACCACAGTTGTACAAGTCTATATGCCTACCAGTCAAGCTGATGATGAGGATGTTGAAAAGGTCTACGAAGAAATAGACGAAATTCTGAGGTATATCAAGGGTGATGAAAATGTTATAGTAATGGGAGATTGGAATGCTGTGGTAGGAAAAGGGAGAGAAGGGAAGATAGTAGGAGATTTAGGATTAGGTGAAAGGAATGATCGAGGAAGCAGGCTGGTAGAATTCTGCACCGAGCATGAATTGGTCATAGCTAACACCTTATTCAATAACCACAATAGAAGAATATACACATGGATGAGACCAGGAGATACAGGACGTTACCAAATTGACTTCATTATGGTCAAGCAGAGGTTTCGAAACCAGATTTTGGATTGTAAAACATATCCTGGTGCTGACATAAACTCTGACCACAATCTGGTTGTAATGAAATGCAGATTAAAGTTGAAGAAACTGAAGAAAAGTCAAAAGCCAAAAAGGTGGGCAATAGACAGACTGAATGAGAAGGATGTAAACGAAAGATTCAAGAAGAGTATAAAGGAAGGACTAATGAAAACCCCTAAACAAACTTCAATTGCAGACGAATGGGCACTTTTGAAGAATGAAATAACAAAATCCGCAGAAGAAAACATTGGTAGGAAAGAAAGAATAGGTAGAAAACCGTGGATCACTCAGGATATACTAGAATTGATGGATGAAAGGCGGAAACACAAGAATGTAAGATATGAAAAGGGGAAAGCAGAATACAGACGACTGAGAAATCAGGTTAAGAAGAAATGCAAGGAAGCGAAAGAAGAATGGTTGAAAGAGAAATGTGCAGGTATAGAAAATTGTCTGAAATTAGGAAAAGTAGACACAGCTTATCGAAGGATTAAGAATACTTTTGGGGAAAAGAAGACTAAGTGCTGTAATATTAAGGACACAAATGGAAAGCCTCTAACAGATAGGGAAGAAAAGGTTGAGATATGGAAAGCTTACATAGAGAGTTTGTATAAGGGAAAGGAGATTGAGAATCAGGTAATGGAAAGGGAGGAGGAAATTGATGAGGATGCGAAAGGAGATTAAATATTGAGATAAGAATTTGATAGAGCTTTGGAAGACTTAAGCAGGAACAAAGCACCAGGCATAGATGATATACCGATTGAGCTGCTATGCTGCATAGGAGATGAAGGTCTGATCAGGTTATTTCACTTGGTGTGTAGGATTTATGAGGCAGGTGAGGTACCCCCTGATTTCAAGAAGAATGTAATCATCCCTATACCAAAGAAAGTGGGAGCTGACAGATGTGAAGATTACCGTACAATCAGCTTGATTACTCATGCTTCAAAGATCCTGTCTAGAATAATTTACAAGAGGATTGAAAGCCAGATAGAAACGGAGTTGGGTGAAGACCAGTTTGGTTTCAGGAGAAATGTAGGAACAAGGGAAGCTGTACTAAGTCTTAGGCTGATTTTGGAAGGTAGAATAAGGAAAGATAAGAGAACGTTCATGGCTTTTGTAGACTTAGAAAAGGCTTTTGATAACGTTGATTGGACTAAATTGTTTGACATTTTGAAATCGATTGGAATAAAGTACAGGGATAGGAGGGTGATATACAATCTGTACAGAAACCAGACAGCAGTCATTCGAGTTGAAGGACATGAGAGAGAAGCTGGTATTCAGAAAGGTGTAAGGCAAGGCTGCAACTTATCACCCATACTTTTCAATCTTTACATTGAACAAGCAATGAAGGAAATTAGAGAAAAATTTAAAGTGGGAGTGAAGATTCAAGGAGAAATAATTTCAACTCTGCGATTTGCTGATGACATCGTCATCTTGGCCGACAAGCCTGAGGATTTGAATGAGTTTTTGAATGGTATGGACTCCGTCTTACGGAAAGAATTCATGATGAAAATTAATAAATGTAAAACAAAAATACTGGAATGCAGCCGAAATAAATCAGAAACCTCTATGGAGATCAAATTGGCAGGTGAAAAGCTAAAGGAAGTAGGAGACTTCTGTTACTTAGGAAGCAGAATAACCAGTGATGGACGAAGCAAAGAGGATATAAAAAGTAGGTTGGCTCAGGCAAAGAAAGCATTTCTACAAAAAAGGAATCTGCTGACATCGAATATAGATTTAGGTATTAGGAAGTCATTTTTGATAGCCTTTGTCTGGAGCGTGGCGCTCTATGGAAGTGAAACTTGGACTATTGGTGCAGCAGAAAAGAGGAGAATTGAGGCATTTGAAAAGTGGTGTTACAGGAGAATGATGAAGATCAGATGGGTAGATAGGGCTACAAACGAAGAGGTATTAAGACGAGTGGGAGAGGAGAGATGTTTCTGGCGACTGCTAATGAAGAGAAGAGATAGGTTGGTAGGACAAATACTAAGACACCCAGGAATAGCAAGCTTAGTTATGGAAGGAAGGGTCGAGGACAAGAACTGTAGGGGTAGACCAAGGTTAGAATATGTTAAACAGATTGCCTCGGATGTAGGGTGTCGGAGCTATGTAGAGATGAAACGATTAGCTCAGGACAGGGAGGTATGGAGGGCTGCATCAAACCAGTCAAAAGACTGAAGACTCAAACAACAACACTGGCCTACCGATCAACGCCGACAGGCAACATTACCCTAATAATGTTCAAATTATTGATATTATTATTACAAATATCATCAGACCTGTTAATAATTATTGGTATTTTAACACAAGGTCGCCAGTATACCGATGATTGTCGCACATTGTGCATATATATATTTTTAGCCTACTTTCGATTTTTGCAAAAAATGAAAGTAGACTTATGAGATCAACACAGGGCGAAAAAAAGTGTGTCTGTCTGTGTGTGTGTGGGTGTGTGTGTGTGAGTGTGTGTACTCTGAATGTCTGTCCCCCCCTATCAATTCGAACACGGTGAACGCGAATTGAACGACATTTGGTGCAAAGGTAGCACTAGTAAAGGACACCTCAGTGTCATGTTTTATATCGCCGCCATCTTGACGGAAACGTAATGGCGGCCACACAAATGTTCAACGCTTAAATCAAATTACGACCAACCTAATCATCCGATCTCTACCAAATTTTGCAACAACATACCTTTATGGGGGGGGGAGCATCCTTTGACCAATATAATAGGTCATCAACCTAATAGTTTGCGGATGGCGGCCATTTTTGTGTCAAAATCGATTCCCCCTATTAATTCAAACACGGTGAACGCGAATTGAACGAAATTTGGAACAAAGGGAGCACTAGCAGAGAACACCTCAGTGTCATGTTTTATATCGCCGCCATCTTGACGGAAACGTAATGGCGGCCACGCAAATGTTCAAAGCTTAAATCAAATTACGACTAACCTAAATATCCGATCTCTACCAAATTTTGCAACAACATACCTTTGAGGTGGGAGCATCCTTTTACCAATCTAATAAGTCATTGGCCTAATAGTTTGCGGATGGCGGCCATCTTTGTGTGAAAATCGATTCCCCCTATTAATTCGAACACGGTGAAACCGAATGGAATTAAATTTGGTACAGAGGTAGTACTAGCAAAGGGCACCTCAGCGTCATGTTTTATATCGCCGCCATCTTGACGGAAACGTAATGGCGGCCACACAAATGTTCAAAACTTAAATCAAATTACGACTAACCTAATCATCCGATCTCTACAAAATTTTGCAACAACATACCTTTATGGAGGAAGCATCCTTTTACCAATCTAATAAGTCATTGGCCTAATAGTTTGCGGATGGCGGCCATCTTTGTGTCAAAATGGATTCCCCCTATTAATTCGAACACGGTGAGACCGAATGGAACGACATTTGGTACAGAGGTAGCACTAGCAAAGGGCACCTCAGTGTCATGTTTTATATCGCCGCCATCTTGACAGAAACGTAATGGCGGCCATACAAATGTTCAAAGCTTAAATCAAATTACGACTAACCTAATCATCCGATCTCTACCAAATTTTGCAACAACATACCGTTACGGAGGGAGCATCCTTTGACCAATCTAATAGGTCATTGGCCTAATAGTTTGCGGATGGCGGCCATCTTTGTGTCAAAATTGATTCCCCCTATTAATTCGAACACGGTGAAACCGAATGGAACGACATTTGGTACAGAGGTAGCACTAGCAAAGGGCACCTCAGTGTCATGTTGTATATCGCCGCCATCCTGACGGAAACGTAGTGGCGGCCACACAAATGTTCAAAGCTTAAATCAAATTACGATTAACCTAATCATCCGATCTCTACCAAATTTTGCATCAACATACCTTTAAGAAGGGAGCATCCTTTGACCAAACTAATAGATCATTAGCCTAATATTTCGTGGATGGCGGCCATCTTTGTGTGAAAAACGATTCCCCTATTAATTCGAACACGGTGAAACCGAATGGAACGAAATTTGGTACAGAGGTAGCACTAGCAGAGGGCCCCTCAGTGCCATGTTTTATATCACCGCCATCTTGACGGAAACGTAATCGCGGCCACGCTTATGTTAAAAGCTAAAATGTAATTACGACCAACCTAATAATCTAGTCTCTACAAAATTTTGCAACAACATATCTTTATGTGGGAAGCATATTCTGACCAAACTGCAAGATCATCAGCCCAATAGTTTGCAGATGGTGGCCAAGTTTGTTTGCAAATCGATTTCCCCTATCAATTCAAACACGGTGAAACCGAATTGAACGAAATTTGGTACAGAGGTAGCACTAGCTAAGGGCACCTCAGTGTCATGTTTTATATCGCCGCCATCTTGACGGAAACGGAATGACGGCCACCCGAATGTTAAAAGCTTAAATCAAATTACGACCATCCTAATAATTTGATCTCTACCAGATTTTGCAACAGCATGCCTTTTTGTCGAAAGCATCTTATGACTGACTACAAAGTCATTAGCCCAATAGTTTGCAAATAGCGGCCATGTATGTGTTCAAATCCATTCCCCATATCAATGCAAACACGCTGAAACCGAATTGAAAGATTTTTTCTTTACAGAGGTAGCACTAGCAAAGGCCACCTCATATTCATGTTTAATATCCCTATAGCACGTTGTATTTCAACAAGCTACTACAACCAACATTCAATTATACTCCTTGAAAAGGACAAAGAGTTATAACAATACCCATGCATTTAGGAGAAGTAGGCTATATGTTCTTTACTGAACATCTTGTTTTACTATCCCACTCACATGTATACACTGATTTTCCTTTCTACTCTTTTAACTTACACTTTATAAAAATGTCTTACTTCAACCGCACGTCATAAAAAAAGTTATATGTACCCATCAATTACACCTTAAGACATTTGTTTTTCTTTCCCTCTACTCTATCTCTATATTTTAAATGTTACATTTTACACCTCACGCCAGGGCAATTTTTCATCCCGACTGCAGTGACAGCGAAAGGACACGCCTAGCTCTAGCGATGTTTTTTCCCCCTTGTTGTGCACTTACCCAATCATTATTACGATTGTTCTTCCATGTTACATTTGTTATAGCTACCTTTGCTACTTATTGTTACAACCATGTATTTAGAATGATGTAATCTTTTATGATTTTTGATATGTTTTAAGAATTCACGCTTTAAGCTTCACTAATTATGTTTGCTATAGCTATTTACATATGTACGAAACTAAACCATGTTCTAACCCCTATATGCACCCCTTTCTGAGAGCACACTTCTTCGACACACCTAGAGGACACTTCAGCTATGCGTCGAGAAGAGGAGCAGGAAAAAGGACCAGAGGAAAACCAAGGAGAAGAAAAGAGGAAGAAGAAGAAGGAGCTACCCTTAACTCTCAGTCCAGCTCGAGAGGACTCGAGCTAAAATAGGGCAACCTGTTGTTCACGCCCCAGGATCCATAGGACCCTTGGGACCTAAGAACCCTATACCTAAAGGGAGAGACATAGCCATATACGCCTGGACCTGCAGGCGGCCACACACATCTGGACATTACCTTTCAAAATTACCCCAAGTTAATACATCTACGATCTATCCCACATCATACACGTTTTTCTCCCCATGAAACATCCCTTCGGCTAAAGTAGAAGCCTCAATATTACAATTCTATAAACACAAGCGGGCACAGCAAGCACAGCTGTTAGCCAATGCTGACGACACATCCATAACAATTACACTAGGAACTGGCTGCAAAGCAACAACATTGGGCAACGCACAGTCAGCATTCCGAAAAGCTACATAAAGGAGAGCACCTGAGGAGCACCCCCCCATTCTCGACGACCCCTTCCTGACGACCATTTGTGCGACGAGGCTCCGTCCAGACGCATCGCATCTCCGCTAAGTGGCTCTCAGAAATCATACACACAGTGTACTCCTACCTCTCACTGCACCTCAAATACTAGTAACAGTTGTACACTACATTTTACATCAAACCCTAATATAAGGGACTTACTTTACCCCTTTGGGGATCACCAGTAAACAATTAACACCACTTTGATTCTAGTGTTATCCTTTGTTTACCCTCACCTATTTTATCGCCAACTTCCCCGATCCTCAATTGTACTTGACCCGATATTACATTATTTCACATATTGCTGTGTAAGCTAGTAGCTCCTTGTCAGGTGCTACGACTATCTCTCTCATTCACACCTCAGCTATTTCGATGCGCCAGCAGTGAGTAGACAGCGTGTGTCTCGTGGGTTCGGCCCACGGACAGTATTTCATTTACAAAGCGCCTTCGCTCCATTACACCCCCGCTACGTTTTAACCCCTAGTTGCTCTTCTGCATCACCTCCAACGTCATTTTCTTCTTCGAATCACAGTCTCAAGAACACCTCACACTGCCCCTAAATTAGAGGCAACTCTCCAGACATCTACACATCCCATTCTCAACCCTACAGCAACACTATCATGTTTGGTTTTCAAACTATCGCCCAATTTGAAAAACAAAATTTTTCAATTCAAAAAATAAAAATAAAGTAAAATGTGGTCCATAGCAAAGCCCCCGTCAGCTCGAGTCCAACGATATGTCGCATGCCAAAATCAGACCATGGGTTCGCGGGATATCGGTAATCTTACTTGGCTCTGGCGCGCGCAATTTAAAAACTGATGACGCTTGGTTAAAATGTGATGCCAGACAGCCTTTACACTCAAAATTGTGCACCAAATTATACAGAAGTTTCCCGGGGAGACCTGCGGACCCCTATTCATTGGGGCCAATATCATGCCCCCTAACAACCGGTTTGTCACCCCCCCAAAATAAAACTCTATATACGACCCTGTTATAGGTGTGTTACAAATACTTCACTGCCGTAACTTCAGTTTTACAGTATTTCTAACTCCGTGTCTAGGCTTTTTATTATCAGCGGGACGAAGTTGCTAGGAATATCGTCACCGATTTAGTGTTTTCCATGTACTGTACCGAAACTCGCGGCAGTAGTGTGGTAAGGGGAAAGCTGCACCACTTCTTTTTGAACCCTCCTCGTATCGGCCCCGAACCTGATATCTCGCTAACCAAACATGGGATTAGAACCTACATGGTGTCCTAGCACTCGTAGTGACGTCCCCTACTTTCCTATAGCCTCTTAATTTAATTAAAAGACCAAAACTAAAAGGTCATTCGCGAGTAGTGGGGTAGTGTTGGTTTCCTCAAGTCGCGCTCGTGCTTGAATATGTATGCCTATGTTGGGAAAGGGTTAGGTGGTGGGAAAGGAGTAGGGTCGAGTGAGGGGTCGTTTGGATGGTATTTTTTCCGCTCTAGGTGATGGTGAGGTTATTTTTTAAAATGGATGGAATTGGGAAACGCCATTTGGGGTAAACATGTTGTTTTTTTACATTATGGCGATGAATGTTTTTTGTACGCCAGTGCACTTGAGGAGTTTTGTAAGAGGGCGGGCTTTTTAAATGATGATTTATAAATGAGTGTTTTTTTAATATGTATTGAAATAAACCCCAATAAACTAATAGGTCATCGGCTTTTTACTATCTCGCTAACCAATAATCGGATTTAAACCTATGAGGTGTCGTAGGACTCGTGGTGAACTCTCTTTTTCCATGGACGGGGTATATCCACCCCAAAATAAAAACGTGGTAAGGGGGGGGGAGCTGCTTTCAAAAGCAAGTTGTGAGCCCCCCGCGACCTTGGAATCGAAGGAGCCATGCTAGGAGGGCGTGCTTGGATTCGTTTTTTTCGTCTCGTCGTGTTCTTTACGGGAATGTAGGTGTCGAAAAGGTGAAGATAGGGTTTTGGGTCTAAAAATGCGTTTTTCACATTTTTGCCGATTTTTGGAAAACGGGCCATGCTAGTAGGGCGTGCTTGGATTCGTTTATTTCGTTTCGTCGTGCTCTTTACGGGAATGTAGGTGTCGAAAAGGTGAACCTAGGGTTTTGGGTCTAAAATGCGTTTTTCACATTTTTGCCGATTTTTGGAAAACGGGCCATGCTAGGAGGGCGTGCTTGGATTCGTTTATTTCGTTTCGTCATGCTCTTTACGGGAATGTAGGTGTCGAAAAGGTGAACTTAGGGTTTTGGGTCTAATAATGCGTTTTTCACATTTTTGCCGATTTTTGGAAAACGGAAAACGTGATGATGACGTGTGTGATAGTATTTTTTCGTTTCAATGTCCTCTTTACGGAGATGTAGGTACGGAAAAGGTAAAAAGCTGGAAACATGGTTTCCGTAATTTTTTTTGAGATCGTTGAGGAAAACTGGGGAAAAAGTAAGAAACCAGATTTGAAGTCACGTTATGTTATGCGCTATAATGTTGGTAAAACACTTATGCATTATTATTATTATTATTTGTCACGGCTGGTCAGGGCTCACACGCAGAGAGAGAACTTGCTTGAAGAAATGAGAATTGAAAGCATTGTGGCTGACCCACGGCGAGCCAGACAGACACAGGTCTTATCATCGTACGTGCCTCTCAGCAGAGAGGGATAACAGCCATTTGTTCGCATGCAGGTGGCTGTTATCTGACCCAGACGTGTTACTCGATATCGCGATGAAGGACATACAGCTCTGTCGAAAAGCTGATCATTGCATTCCCACGCACACTCGTGCAGAGTTTGCAAAAGCTTGTGAGAATCAGTCTGACTTGTGCGCTCCATGACATCCTACTCGTAGGAACAAAAAAAAAGTAATGTGTTAACTTTGCATCTTGTTGAGGAGACATATATGTTCTGAGGGTAAGAGAGACTCATCATTCTTGTGATCATCTTTGAAGGTGACGGATGCAAGTGCCTTATGCTCTTTGTAAAATATTACGTGAACCGCGGCCATACTTGTACTAAGGTAGGTTCATTATTGTTAATTATGACATGATTGGTTTTATTGTTATTTTGTGTATGCATGAAAAGTAAGTTAGTGACTGATGGTAATTTTGGGGATTTCGTTTGTTGCAGATTTTAAAAAAACGTTATTAAGTCTGGGAAAGCTGACAGAGAGACAGTGTCACAGACAGTGACAGTGGCGGCAAAGAGCACATTTGCTGAAAGCATTATAATTCATTATATGGTGAGTACATGTTGTTCCATTACTTTTATTTTTGTTGTTGTTGTTAAATGTATGCCATTTATTTCACGGAAATTTATAAACTTATGGCGTGTATTTATTATTGTTTCAGAATGAAGATATGTATGGAGTGAATAGGCTTTAACTACCTTGACGCTTTCGATATTTAAAAAAAAAGGTGAGCTATGAATATACAGTAGATTAATTCTATTCTTTGTAAATTACCTTGTTATTTTCGAGTGAGTGTCTATTTATGTGTACACAATTGAAAACTTTTGTTTTTAGTAATTCTTATGAATGAATGAATGAATGGATGAATGAATGAATGAATGAATGAATGGATGAATGAATGAATGAATGCACATGTTTAATGTATATAACCATGACTAATAACGGATTGTTTGTTGTTGTTTGAGTCTTCAGTTTTTTGACTGGTTTGATGCAGCTCTCCATGCCTCCCTGTCCTGAGCTAATCGTTTCATCTCTACATAACTACCACACCCTACATCTGAGGCAATCTGTTTAACATATTCTAACCTTGGTCTACCCCTACAGTTCTTGTCCTCGACCCTTCCTTCCATAACTAAGCTTGCTATTCCTGGGTGTCTTAGTATGTGTCCTACCAACCTATCTCTTCTCTTCATTAGCAGTCGCCAGAAACATCTCTCCTCTCCCACTCGTCTCAATACCTCTTTGTTTGTAACCCTATCTACCCATCTGATCTTCATCATTCTCCTGTAGCACCACATTTCAAATGCTTCAATTCTCCTCTTTTCTGCTGCACCAATAGTCCAAGTTTCGCTTCCATAGAGCGCCACGCTCCAGACAAAGGCTTTCAAAAATGACTTCCTAATACCTAAATCTATATTCGATGTCAGCAGATTCCTTTTTTGTAGAAATGCTTTTCTTGCCTGAGCCAACCTACTTTTTATATCCTATTTGCTTCGTCCATCACTGGTTATTCTGCTTCCTAAGTAACAGAAATCTCCTACTTCCTTCAGCTTTTCACCTACCAATTTGATCTCCATAGAGGTTTCTGATTTATTTCGGCTGCATTCCAGTATTTTTGTTTTACATTTATTAATTTTCATCATGAATTCTTTCCGTAAGACGGAGTCCATACCATTCAAAAACTCATTCAAATCCTCAGGCTTGTTGGCCAAGATGACGATGTCATCAGCAAATCTCAGAGTTGAAATTATTTCTCCTTGAATCTTCACTCCCACTTTAAATTTTTCTCTAATTTCCTTCATTGCTTGTTCAATGTAAAGATTGAAAAGTATGGGTGATAAGTTGCAGCCTTGCCTTACACCTTTCCGAATACCTGCTTCTCTCTCATGTCCTTCAACTCGAATGACTGCTGTCTGGTTTCTGTATAGATTGTGTATCACCCTCCTATCCCTGTACTTTATTCCAATCGATTTCAAAATGTCAAACAATTTAGTCCAATCAACGTTATCAAAAGCCTTTTCTAAGTCTACAAAAGCCATGAACGTTCTCTTATCTTTCCTTATTCTACCTTCCAAAATCAGCCTAAGACTTAGTACAGCTTCCCTTGTTCCTACATTTCTCCTGAAACCAAACTGATCTTCACCCAACTCCGTTTCTATCTGGCTTTCAATCCTCTTGTAAATTATTCTAGACAGGATCTTTGAAGCATGAGTAATCAAGCTGATTGTACGGTAATCTTCACATCTGTCAGCTCCCACTTTCTTTGGTATAGGGATGATTACATTCTTCTTGAAATCAGGGGGTACCTCACCTGTCTCATAAATCCTACACACCAAGTGAAATAACCTGATCAGACCTTCCTCTCCTATGCAGCGTAGCAACTCAATCGGTATATCATCTATGCCTGGTGCTTTGTTCCTGCTTAAGTCTTCCAAAGCTCTATCAAATTCTGATCTCAATATTAAATCTCCTTTCGCATCCTCATCAATTTCCTCCTCCCTTTCCATTACATGATTCTCAATCTCCTTTCCCTTATACAAACTCTCTATGTAAGCTTTCCATCTCTCAACCTTTTCTTCCCTTACTGTTAGAGGCTTTCCATTTGTGTCCTTAATATTACAGCACTTAGTCTTCTTTTCCCCAAAAATATTCTTAATCCTTCGATAAGCTGTGTCTACTTTTCCCAATTTCAGACAATTTTCTATACCAGCACATTTCTCTTTCAACCATTCTTCTTTCGCTTCCTTGCACTTCTTGTTAACCTCATTTCTCAGACGTCTGTATTCTGCTTTCCCCTTTTCATCTCTTACATTCTTGTGTTTCCGCCTTTCATCCATCAATTCGAGTATATCCTGAGTGATCCACGATTTTCTACCTATTCTCTCTTTCCTACCAATGTTTTCTTCTGCGGATTTTGTTATTTCATTCCTCAAAAGTGTCCATTCGTCTGCAATTGAAGTTTGTTTAGGGTTTTTCATTAGTCCTTCCTTTATACTCTTCTTGAATCTTTCGTTTACATCCTTCTCTTTCAGTCTGTCTATTGCCCACCTTTTTGGCTTTTGACTTTTCTTCAGTTTCTTCAACTTTAATCTGCATTTCATTACAACCAGATTGTGGTCAGAGTTTATGTCAGCACCAGGATATGTTTTACAATCCAAAATCTGGTTTCGAAACCTCTGCTTGACCATAATGAAGTCGATTTGGTAACGCCCTGTATCTCCTGGTCTCATCCATGTGTATATTCTTCTATTGTGGTTATTGAATAAGGTGTTAGCTATGACCAATTCATGCTCAGTGCAGAATTCTACCAGCCTGCTTCCTCGATCATTCCTTTCACCTAATCCGAAATCTCCTACTATCTTCCCTTCTCTCCCTTTTCCTACCACAGCATTCCAATCTCCCATTACTATAACATTTTCATCACCCTTGATATACCTCAGAATTTCGTCTATTTCTTCGTAGACCTTTTCAACATTGGATTGTATTGGTTTGTTTTTCAGATAAATCATTGGAAACAAAAAACAAGATAAACCTTGTCGCTGATACTAAAACTACAGCAACCTTGAAGGTGATCATTTTTTGCTGGGGGGCGCAATTGCTACAACCATTGTGTACTTGTGAACGTGATTGTGTGCCAGTCAGTAAAAAAAAGCGATAAGTGTGGTCGTTTGGAATTGCAGATTTTGGATTAACCTATTTTAAGGTAAGGGTTGCACGTTTATTTGTCCATTTTTATAATCATGTCTATATCAGAGAGCGAAGTGTTAGTGTGGCAGCCTTTGGTCAAATGTTTCAAAACGCGAGTATGCTCAGGCCGAATTTACAATGCGAATCACTGTCTGTCGCCTAAAGATTTTGTGGAATTATGTTTTCCCATTTTTTGAGTGAATGTGAACAAGGCTTAAGATTGCATCACGCTTTAAAAATAAACTTCGAACTACTATGTGAATTTACATTGATAAAAAATAATGTTGAAGAGAAACACACCTTCAACCTTTGTACAAAAATGGAGAAAGTACTGATAGCCGATATTTTGGAAACGTGGTATCAGGAGAAAGCTATTCAAGCGCTTATCTCTAAATTTGATAAGTTGCAACAGGGTCCCAGTGGCTTGGCCCTCGATAGCATTGCCTATTTGCAAATCAATATTTGTAAATACAATCCATTGAATGCAGGAAGTAGCTATATTGCCACACCGAGCTTTATCGCTTCGAGAAAGGCAGTGATCAACATACGCAACAAAGACGATTACTGCTTTTTATGGAGTATAGTGAGCTGTCTGCAACCCTGTGTAGACAGTCATGTTGATAGACCAGGGCAGTACAAAGATGTGTTTAACCGCATGAAACAAACTCTCAATCTCGAGCGTGTTTCATTTCCCATGCCTCTAGATAAAATTCATTTATTTGAGAAAGATAATCCAAATTTCTCCTTCATGGTGTATGGCATCGACGGATCCAATATTGTGGGCCCCTTGTATGCCACCAAACAGGTAAAGCAACATCACATTCACCTGCTTTTCCTGTCTGATGGGGATAAAAGCCATTATTGTTGGATAAAGAATTTAAGTAAATTGGTGAGCAGCCAAATTTCAAATCATCATCCTAAAAAGCATATTTGTGAGCGCTGACTTCAGTATTTTGGAACTGATGAACTTTTGAAACGACATACAGAGGACTGTGAAGGGCAGACGGCAGTAAAGCTAGTCTTGCCCGAAGGGAATGACGCAGTCTTAAAATTTAAGGCCACTAATAAACAAGACATGCTACCATTTACTGTTTACGCTGATTTTGAGGCCCTTACTGTTCCCATTCAGGGATGTGAACCAAGCCCCCATACAAGCTCAACCTATCCAGTGCAGAAACATGAGCCTTTTGCTGTAGCCTATTATGTTGTCTGTCACTATGATAATTCACAATGTGAGTATGTAAGTCATGAAGGTCAGGATTGTGCGCAGTGGTTTGTTGATCAAATGGCGGCTTTAGCAGGCAAAGTAGAAACTATTTTGAACAACCCTGTACCAATTCAGATGAATGATGTACAGCAAAGAGAATATGATCAAGCCACCACCTGCCACATATGTGAAAAGCCAATCTTAGGCGGAAAAAAAAGGAAGAGACCACTGCCACAGGACAGGGCATTTTAGAGGTGCTGCCCATAACGAATGCATTTTGAAGTACTCTACACCTCGCTTCCTCCCTGTCTTCTTACACAATTTCTCCCGGTATGACCTTCACTTCATTGTAAAACAATTTGCTCATGTAGATAAGAGCAAATTCAGCATTTTGGCTAAGAACCATGAGAGCGTTACCTCACTTTCATGGAGAAAAGGAAGCATGAGCATTCGCTTTCTCGACTCATTCAAGTTTATGTCTAGTTCGCTGGATAGTCTTGTGAAAGGCTTAAGCGAAGATGAGTTGAAACATACCCATTCCCACTTTACGGATACAAATCAATTTAAATTGTGTGTTCGTAAAGGCCATTTTCCATATGATTATGTGGAAAGTTATGAGGTGCTTGAAGAAACGACTTTGCCGCCAAGAGAAAAATTCTTTTCTCAGTTAACACAAAGCACCATCAGTGAAGAAGACTATGCCCACGCACAGCATGTTTGGCGAGTGTTTGGCATAGAAACCATGGGCCAGTATGCTATGCACTACTTAAAATTAGACGTGTTGTTGTTGACCAACGTTTTTGAAACGTTTCGTCAGCTATGTCACACGATTTATGGCCTTGACCCCGCCCACTACTATACCAGTCCAGGGTTAAGTTGGGACGCCGCCCTCAAATTTACCCACATTGAGCTTGATTTACTGACGGATCCCGATATGGTACTCATGATGGAAAAAGGGATTCGTGGGGGATTCGTATCGCTCAATCAGCGACATGCCAAGGCAAATAATCATTACATGCCTGATTATTGTCCCGAAGAACCAGAATCCTAACTAATGTATTTCGACGTAAACAATTTATACGGTCACGCTATGAGTCGACCACTGCCGTACAGAAACTTTGTCTGGCTGTCTGAGAATGAAATTAAAGATTTTAATGTGCATGGCGCCAGCAAGCAACAGGACGTAGGGTATGTTCTTGACATTGACTTAGCTTATCCCCCCCCCCCCATCTCAGACAGCGACATGGTGATTTCCCCTTTTGCATAGAGAAAATGGTGCCGCCCGAGAGTAAGGGCAATCATAAGAAATTGATGGGTACCTTGTATGATAAAAATCACTATGTGTTGCATATTGACATGCTGGTAGAATGTTTAGCCCTGGGCTTAACCCTGAAAAAATCCATAGAGGTATTTCTTTTTGTCAGAAACCGTGGTTGAAACCATACATGGATTTAAATACCAGTCACAGACAAAGTGCCACTCAGCCATTTCAAATCAATTTTTTTAAACTAATGAATAACTGTATCTATGGCAAGAGTTTGGAAAATGTACGGCAGTATAGGGACATTAAGTTGGTCAATACATGGCATTGCAGATGGGGGGCTCAAAAATATATTGCAAAACCAAATTTCAAATCTTTAAACATTATTGATCATGATCTACTGACTATTGAACTTGCCAAAACTAAAGTGGTCATGAATAAGCCTATCTATTTAGGCCAAGTCATTTAAGATTTTTCAAAATTGCACATGTATAAATTCCATTATGATTTTGCAATACAGCGATTTGGTACCATTTCCTTGTTATATACAGACACGGATAGTTTTATTTACCATATCCGTGACTGTGATCCGTATGTCGTTATGAAACAAAACCCAAAATGGTTTGACACGTCCTCGTTTAGTGAGAAGAACGTGTTCGATATCCCCCGTCTGAACAAAAAAAGAAATTGGTTTAATGAAAGATGAGTGTTCAGACACCATGATGACTGAGTTTGTAGGTCTCGCTCGGAAAATGTATAGTTTTCGACAGGTGGATCGATGCGAATCTATGCGAGCCAAAGGGATTAGCCAGCATGTGGTTAAACGACTCTGTGTGGATGATTATTTACATGTCCTTCAGACCCACACAGCCATGGTACATAGTCAGTTTAGGATTCTCTCAAAAATCATGATTTATTTTTAATGAAGCAGCGAAAACAAACACTCACTTTGTTAGACGACAAGAGACAGTGGTGTCAGGATATGATGACAATCGTCCCATTTGGTTACAACCAGTAATGGTTGTAGCTATTGTTGTTGTACAACACGGCAAGTGTTTGGTTTGGTTGCTATCAAATGCGAGATGCCATCTTGAGCCTCGGAATAAAAATAAAAAATTGTAGTGTATCATATAATTTTTGTTTTTTAACCTGTGTGCATGAATGTATGCATGGATGTGTGAATGCCTGTAAATAGTTGTACATAAACTGTATGTCTTGTGCTATTTGCCTGTCAACGAATAAAGAGAGCCATGCATCAACGTTTGCATGGTTCACTGTGCACAGGCTAGATTAAAAAACATGTTGACTTTTTTTAGGTTAGGTTAGGAAAAAACAAACAAGTAGCGACCCTCACTATTGTTGTCGCTTAGTAGGCCTCATGTTTCAGCAAAGAGTGCACTTTCTCAGTAGGCACAGCTTAATAGGCCAACTAGGGTGTGGCTTAGTAGGTCTCATGCAAGAACAAAAGAATAATAATAATAATCTGCTGCTTTTACTGTGCACAATCTCTCACTTTATGGCTAGAGTTATGAGTGGTGATATATTTGAAAACAACACCAGTCCAATATCTGAACAGAAATTGTTTCTTTTCACCTGTTGCATGTTATGTTTGCCGCCTACAGCTAAAGAAGTCAACAGACAGATGGTTATTAATTAGTGTTTTGCTTATTTTTTATTTTATTTTTGCCATTGACTTAGGGGGCAGACAGTGTATATAGTACATTGTTTTTTCATTTATTCACTTAGTAAACAGCAACGACTACTTTTCAGATTCAATCATGAGCCATGATGAAGATTGTTTGATCGTCACAAAACACACTACCTTCAATGAATATGCCACGATGGTGTCTCATAATCCTCAACGTGTGGCCTATCCTTCAGAATATAGAAACACGAAAGTACGCATTGATACCACGTTTTATGACAGCTTCGTTAATCGTGATGATAATAATGATGATTTGTTTCATGACCCAGGGCATCACTTTTGTAAATCCTGTATGCTAAATTTTGGCTTTGAAAATAATGTATCCACGCAAGTGATTCATAAAGCATGGTACGGTTTAACCATGAATCAAGTGATTGTTAAATTAGCTGACGAGGATCATTTTCCAGATTTCTGGTGTACAATATGTACAAAACCCCTGTTTAATGTTTATTTTCCAATAACCTCTCAAATGTTTTGCTTTCATTTTTATAAATTTCCTGCTGAGGAACGAATCACTTCGTATCGAGAACAAGCATTTCGCCAAATTTGTCTTAGCTTACCTATGAATCAATATTCGCCTCATAGAATAAGATTTGTTAGAAACTAACAACATTATGTCTTGATTATGGCTTTTTTTGTTTACATTCGGGTTTCAGGTGCATACTTGACGTTTAGAATACATTTGGCTATTTTTTTTGTTTGTTTTAGTTTATCGTGTATTCACGTTGATGAACACATACACACTGGTTTAAATTTGTAGTTTTGTATTTGGTTTGTTGGATGTAGACATGGTTATTAAATGCATAGCGTGTTAACTTTGCCTTTTTATAGGTTACCAACAGCATTCAGATGTTTGCTCTTAGTATCTGTTGATACTATTTATTTAACAGAATGCTGTGTGAATTTGCACAACAACAGAGCAAACGAATACAAGTCACTCGACAAGGGAATGATAGGCTAATTCCCATTCACAACAGAGACATGCATTTACCTCCAAGAGAGATCTTGAAAATGATTCACACTTAATTTTGATAAAACATTTCCTATTAAATAATTTCCAAATGTATGTTTTGACTGAAAAAATGATACAAACATTATTATTATATTTTTATCTAATACTATCTAACTACAACTTCAGGTCATAAACACTCAGGATTAAAAAAAACAACACACTTTGATGTACAAAGTTATTGTTGTTGTAATATAAGAACTGGAGTGTTAGAAAGTAACACTCTTTTCTTTGGTTATAGACAACCATGGACGCCTTGAACGCCATTGGTCAAGATTGTGGCTTTGCACGCAAGAAAATGAGTGAATTGCCTACGCAAACACCCTTTCGCATACATAAAATTCAAAAACTGAAAACCAAATTTGGTGAACGAGCTCTTTGCATTTGTCAAGACTTTGAGACATTTCTTCCCACACGATTTAATAACCTACCTGATAATGTCATGGAAGATGTCAATTCCAGTATTCACCCTGTCTATTTAATTTATGAGGGTGAAAAAAATAATCGATGCATGGTTCGTTTTGTAAAAATTGAAAACGATTAATCATTGTACGCTAGCCGTGACTTTTATAATAATAATGAAACTATTAGTTAAAATGATGGACTTTTGTCCTTTTTATAGTTTGTGATTTAAAACAGTATTTATAGCATTTTTAAGCAATTTTTTATTATAATGATTATAATTTATAATGATCAAATTCTAGTAACATGTTATTTTATTCAATAATAAGCGTTCAACAAAAAAAACTGGTTCTAGAGTAGATAAAAGATTTCATGCTGTCATTCGTTCTGCTAGACTGGCATTTGAAGCTAATGAATAATGATGGACTTTTGTCCTTTTTTTTGATTGTTTGTGATTAAAAAATAGGTTTAGTTCAATTACCATGTATATATAATTTTTATAATAATAATAATGATGAAACTATTAGTTAAAATAATGGACTTTTGTCCTTTTTTATTGTTTGTGATTGAAAAATAGATTTACTACAATTAGTAATTTTTTATAACGATGCACTGCTGTCCTTTTTTTTATTGTTTGTCATTTATAACATTTTATTCATTTTATTTATAATTATAATAATGAAACTAAGAGTGAATAATAATAATGGGGAAAAAACACAACGTGGACTCTTGTCTTTTTATTTATTTTTTTGTCATGATAACAGTGATACTATACATTTTTTTAAAATAAATTCATTACGTTATAATCCATATCTAGATAAAAGTAATTTGCTCTTCATAGCACCAATCACTATAAATGCTGCCATTCGTTCTGCTAGACTGGCATCTGAAGCTGTTAATCGTTGCTTGGCAATGCTTAACAAGACTTTGTCGGCAATGCGTCTTAGTGTGGGATCACTGTTTTCATAGGCTTTATCGTGATTAAGGCATGCATGATCCAAAGCATTGATTCCCATATCCCCTCTCCTCAAACGATCTTGAAGACGAGTACCAGGGCCGCAAAAACTGTAAGCAGGTAAGTGAGCTTCGAATGGTAAGTTTTTAATAATGTTATCAATAATTCCACGGCCAGTACACCTGGGACATAGAGGTTTCAATCGGTGAAAAACACTTTTTGTTGTTGTTGTTGTTGTTGTTGTTGTTGTTCTTCTTCTTCTTCTTCTTCTTCTTGTTCTTGTTGTTGTTGTTGTTGTTGTTGTTGTTGTTGTTGTTGTTGTTGTTGTTTGTCGGCGGCTGCTGACGAGCATGGTAGGTGGTGGTTGTTTTCCGCATGACAGCCATGGAATGATGTAACAATGTCTTTACACTGAGTTTTATGACCATGATATAATTTCATTAATTGGCATGTTGCACACTGTCGAATGGAAGGTATTTTTGCCATGCTTAATTGCTTGTGATGGGAAAAATGACTGCATGGTTGTAGTTCACTCAATACAGAGTCGTTAGTCCACTCGGCAGGCGCCTTTTACCAAATTACTTTGACAGCGTTGGCAGCAACATAAAAAAGAAATGATTTAGGTAGTGCTAATAATTCATGTTGTGTAAAGCTAATCAGTTTTTTCTTGCACACAAAGAATTTTCCAATAGCCTTGTCGATTGTAGTGGCGTCCATGTCTATAACGTTGATGTTATCACTTCACGTGTACACGTCTCACTGCTATCATTGGACGATACACTTTCAGTTTTAATTTTATTGAACAACTCCCAACATGCACTCGTGGTGAGCCAATGAAACAATTGCCATGCATGCGCTAAGGCTTTATGCTGAATATTGTCGCAAGGACAAGTGTCCATGAGCGTTTTCAGGGATGGACAACCCAGATCTAAAAGGTCAATACATTGACAGTGAGAGGGTAGAAATGGTTGAAGCCACTGGCGTTTTTCACTCCCTTTAAAAAATAAGACATTGGCCGAGGACAAATGGGCTTTCATGACGAAGTCAAGATACTTGTAAGAAATATCACCCTTGTTCCATGCTAACTGCAAATGATTTTCAATCCATTGGCTCTGTTTTTTGTCTTTTTCACTAAGCAACTCGAAAGCATAGGGAGATTTAAACACCAAATGAATAGGGTTAGACACCCAAAACGTACTACAATCGATAAAAGCGACTTCCTTAAATATAAATTTGTTATCTGCAATTTTAAACCCCTGACAATCCACGATGAGTGTACGCATCATGCTTTTTTTATTTTTACTTGTTACCTCATTGACGTCTAATCAACAATTAACCCATGCCATGGTTTAACATGGCAAAGTCGAAGGACTTAAGGAAAAAAAGAAACAAATGAATTGAACAACAGCTTAATATGTTTTGAGGTTTTATTCATAACAAAAAAAAAAAACATTTACACTTTTATTACAAAAAGTTTGTTGGCTTAATTTGGAACAGCATTCAAATGAATAGTTTGCACATACGGTCCACAGGTATCTCCTAGTTTTGCAGGGTCTGGTACAATAACAGGATAATTCAAACTCCATGGAATATTGCCCACATCATAGCGATTGAGGCAAGGGCAGGATGGACTCCATCGCTGATGATCGCTAAAGGGTCGATCCCCTATTTCCCAGTTTCCAATTTCAATGTTGCAAAAAATACACTTGACCACATCCCCACGTTTTAAGTAATAAAATCCGCTCGCAGCCAATTCTCCACAATCCATAAAGGGAACTGTCCATGCTTCAAAAGTTTTCAAACGATTAAATTCACATTTTAAATTCCATGGTTTGTCTGTCACGTTGTTGTCGTTGTTACTGTTGCTTATTGAGGGACACATGATGTTTGTTGTTGTTGTATGTGCGCACAGTGCCAGAGCGCAACAGATACTGTGCATGCAGACGCTTATCATCAATCCTATGAATGATGACCTTTTTTTTTTCATTCGACCACAGATGGCTTACATGCTGGTGACATAATTGGACAAAGGATGATATTTCACTTGTCTTGCATGAATAATCAAACAGTACGCACTGGTATGGTCTGGGACATTTTCTTGTGTTTCAAAATCTACCCTTAAATCAATGGTGGTGATTTTCATAGATTCTTCTAGATACGAACAGTCGAAAACAATCAGTGGTGCTTTTGCTTTAAACCCTTGTGGCGACAACATAGGACAATCCTGTTTTTCATAATAAGACGATTGAAATTTAGCGAACATGTCATAAAGGGGACCAAACTTATTTTTTGAAAAATTGAGTTCCAACCCCTCATAAAGAAAGCAAACATTATTTAAAAATAGTCGTATATTTCTCAAGTGAATGTGATCAAACAAGGTGACATCTTTGCTTTGTTGGTATTTTCTATTGGTTTGAAAACCAATAATAACATAGAGGGGTCTCTCGGTAGAGCGAGCCGATTTGACACTCCAACTATGTGTGTCTGTGGTAGGTAGCAAGGGGTATTCATGTAGACACCAACTTCGAAAGGCGATAGGCAAGGCTTTATCTTTTTGCACCAAATTTAACATGCTTAGCTTTTTACGATCCGATAGCGTCACATGGGGCACTTTCCATAGTAATCGAAGCAGTTGAATTTTTGAGTCTATCACTTGGTCAGAGGCTCCTTTCTGTGCATTATAATCACTGCGGTCTCTCACTAGATACAAACTTTGTCTTGCGTTTAAAATAATACGCTTGTGATCTTAGGCAAAGTCAAGGAGTAATTTTAAGGGTAGAAAGCCTGTAAAAGTGCCATCGGTATGAACTAGCCAGTTATTGCTACTGTTGGGACACCATCCTGCCATAGAAAGCGTTTTACTTTCCTCCTTGCTATAGGATGGATATAATTTCATAAGACTAGTCATGCCCACATTTCGAGTCATATCTATGACAATATCATTTATCACATAACGTACTTCAGAAAACAGAAAAGCCAAACCATGATTCGCCAACGCAGACGTTGTGGGCGTACTGCCATCTGCTTTCATCAATTTACCCTCAATTTGAAGGACACTTTCATGAGGTAGAGTAAAAATATCTTGATTGTTAATAATGAATTGAATCTCGTCATTGTTATTCAATCCTGTTGCTTGAGGTTGATAGGAATGCATATCAATGCACACGACGCCATCTTCCACTTGTATGGGATTTAACACTTGCAACAGCTCTTTGTTCATGATTGGGGTGTAGCGCATAACCAATGCGTTGTAAGCGTTGTCGGTTTACTCGTGTCAACCGTTTCATACACGGGGGGCAACTAACCGACCTCGTAGACGTTGTTGTTGCTTTATAGATAAATTTCATAGCGTCTTTAAAACCAACTTGTAAGTCACAGGGGTGTAGGGGTCCAAAGCAATCAGTTGTTGGTTTCTATTCACTAAGCGTAAGGTAATATTACTAATATCACTGACACACACAGGATGATATAGAACCACTGAAGGGTTTTCACGAATAATATAGCCACAAGGAGAGGTGACAATAAAATCATACAGGGAATGGCTTTGTTCTTGATTCGTAAATACGTCTCTAATAATATTGCAAGTTACAGAAATGTGATGGTCCTCCATGAATTTCACTGGATAATCTGATTCATGGGGTTGCTGAGCTGCCAACACTCTTGGTTTAAATCCTAATAAAGGACCAATAGAATGAACTCGTGTTTCAAAGTCAATGTTAAACGTAGAGAAAATACGACAGCGATGAGCTATTGTATTGGCTGTAAGTTCAAATTTGTGTGTCCCATCCGCAAATGGTTTGACACCAAATTGTTTTATCATCGACACACTAATGGCCTCATGCACATCGTCTATGATATAACCTCCAGGGGGTAGTGTCAACATATAATCATCATAATAAAATTTGTCATTAATATCCAGTTGAATATTGTAAATTCTGTTGTAACTTTCCAAAGAAATTAATCCTAGCACATAGGATTGTTCTGGTTGCAATTCAATGGGGGAAAAAATCCAGGGACACTTCAGGCCCGCGACTGTGCACGGTAAAGGTCTTGGCGTTGACATTCATAATAATGAAACTGTTGGCTTAACGCGACCTCTTATATAAAAAATGTAAACTCAAACGGCCACACTCTTGACTGTCAAAGGTTTGTTGACGATTCACATTATTCCCAAATAACGTAGCAACTCGATCGGGAGTGGTAAATTTCCATAACTGTCAAAGTACCATACTGTGGAACCTTGTTTCACATAGGCTACAAAATGGGTTCCTGGTCCTGCATCATTATCTAAATTCATCATGGCTCGTTCTTCTTTCCACGGTGCTTTGGGTAATTCATTTCGTATAAATACACCTCGAAAATGGGAAATCTTTAGTTGTTTGGCATAGCTTTCCACTTCTTCATGGGTCATGGCATGACGAGGCAGTTGCCGTAAGCGCTTATCGATGATGGACATTTTTTTTTCTTAGACGTTAGGCCACTACCTTGTGGATAAAGACTGGCTTTAAAGGATTGCCATTTCTAGCTCCCATCGCAATGGCTTCTAACGTTTTATTGTGTCGCTCGCTTTCTTTGAGTTGTTGCCTGCCTTGCTCGACGGCTTTTATGGTTTTCGCTACAGCGCTGGCACCACCCAAAAGGGACCCCAAAGCTGCCAACCCTGCAAATAAAGCCGGCAAAAAACCCCCACGCTTAGCTACAGGAATGACTCGCCCACGTTTTTTCTTTCTTTCTTTCTTTCTTTCTTTCTTTCTTTCTTTCTTTCTTTTCTTTTTATCGATACATGATGCTGCGATTTCGGAGATGTAGACAATCGCACCGCTTGTAAAGCTTTTTCGATAGCCACTCTTTCTAGATTTTTTTAAAGTTTTTTTACGTTTTAACACTGGGTGTGAGGCAGATCGACTTGGTTCCCGACCTGGCTTTTTTCTCTTTTTGAGATTTGTTTTTTTATGTTGATGGCATAACTTTTTTCACCATGTTGCTACTTGGTGAACCTTTCACAGCAAACATTCGATAAAAACTAACGTAGAGAACCTTATTTCATAGCAGTATATTCCAATTCTATATAAAGCGGAAAATCATTCACCGTTTTCCCAGCTTCCTTTTCCTCAAACATAAGCATAAGATGAAAGGATAATTCATCTCCAACATTTACTCTTTGATGGTTGTGAGCCAACACTCTATCACCGTTTAGTTGTATTTTTAAATGTTTCTCATCAGGCATGGCATATTTAATATGAATTACACCATCATAATGCAGTCGATAACGACTTAAACCGGAAGCAAGCATATAGGTAAGATCATCATTCACCAGTGGTAGTGGTGGTGGGGAATGGTTTCTGTCATTGTCCAGTTTTTGATTTGACAGGTACACTAAAAATACAGATGGGACGAATTTATAAAGCCTTTTCATTTGATAGGTCACATAACGTTTCGTGCAGATATCATTTTCGTCTTGAGGCTCTTGCACATCAATAATACGATGATGATTGGCTGAATAGCCCTCAGCGGTTAGTCTCGGGGCCATGTGATAGACACTTTGCACTTTGCGATCGACATAGCTTTTTGTTGCCACCTCTCGTGACTGTTTTGACAAAGAGGCGGCCGTGGCCATGGTTACACGAGCTCTCCCAAACACGTCCATGGTGATAGACGTTAACTAACCTATCCTACTCACCGCTTGCCTATATATATAAGCCTTATACACACATGAAAATAACTCAGTCGTCGACACAATGGAATTAATGAAACAACCCCATGCTTTGCCCGTCTCTGATTTGGTTTCAGAGCTATCACTGTCCGTGTGCAAACCTAAACGTCATGGCACCCTATTCCCAACTACCGTTCGTTGTATTATGGTAGGGCCTTCGGGTTGTGGAAAGACCAATGTTTTGCTGAACATTATTACCGCGCCTCGTGGCCTACGACTTCAAAATATTTATATTATTGCCAAATCCTTGTACCAGCCTCTGTACGTGTATTTGGAACAAATTATGTCTTCGTTAAATAAAGAAGCCATGGGCTATTTTACATTCACCTCACCTCAAGATGTCATTCAACCAAACCGCATTCAACCAGATTCCATTATAATTTTTGATGATATTGCCACTCAACGACAGACCATTATTCAAGAGTATTTAAGTATAGGACGCCATAAACAAGTGGATTGTTTTTATCTGGCTCAGACCTATTCCAAAATCCCCAAACAGTTGATTCGTGACAATGCCAATCTCATCGTTCTCTTCCGCCAAGACTCTAGAAATCTCTATCATATTTTTCAAGATCATGTGAATCCAGATATGTCCTTTACAGCTTTCACGCAATTGTGTGCTTCGTGTTGGAACCATCATCCCCATGCCTGTTTGGTCATAAATAAACAGAGTGAACGATGTGAGGGACGTTATCGCTTGGGTTTTGATCATTTTATTTCTGTTTAAAAAGACCCAGGGTTGGACATTTCCTGTTAGTGTGTCTTTACCTTTACCATGGCGAACGCCATAGGGTACAAGAAACATGTTCAAATCATGCAGCGTATTATTGAGGCACGAAATACGATTCGACATAAATTTCGTGAATTGCAACGTTTAAAAAACGTCAATCCTTTACCCATGATAAAACATGTTCCATCATCGGTTGATCCCATGTGATTCAAACCTAATGCTTCTGCTGCTACTGCTGCTGCTGCTACCTCTCAAACCAAACCCATAACAAGTTCAAAATTTACTCAAACAGATTCCACACGACAGGTAAAATCCTCCTCCTCCTCCTCCTCTAATGTTAGTGAACAAGAACATCAAGAACATGAAGAAGAAGGAGAAGAAGAACATGAACAAAGTGAAAGTGAAAGCGAAAGCGTATTTAGTCCTGAAAGAAAAAAGAAATCGTCACCCCTTCAACAGTTTCTAAAAACAAAACGAAAATCTTCCGTCATAGCGCCAACACCGTCTTCCTCCACATCGTCTCCGTGTTCACAAGTCTTGGCAACCCCTCAAAATAAAGCTCAACTCAAAAACATTTTAATCAAACATTATGGGGCAACCCTGGAACCATATCTGACCCTTCTATTTATTGGAAAGACAGATACCACGTATGGTGTTCGCTATGAGAATGATAGTTTTAAAATTGGGGATACATCCATTAAATTTGCTCGTACGAAAGCTGTCATTAAAAAGATCAACTATAAATTAACACCAGGTCTGTTAAAGCTGCTGTTTTCTCGCACCCCCTCGCCACAAGATTTTACGTCCGAGGACCTTGTTAAATATAAATCCATTTTATTAGACACCAACGCTCACAAAAGAAACTATAAATCCTCTCAGCAGGTCAATGCCAATATATCCCAAAAATATAAAACCATCATTGCCAACATCTTTGGTAAGCAAAAACATCACTCTGCCTCTGGTGTAAGGTTTAAGAAATTAAAACCCTACCTAGATATAACGTTTTGGAATAATCCCAATCAGTTAGTAGAGCGCTTATACTTGCTTCATGCATCAAAACAAGCTGGTCACACTGGACATGAGGCGGAAATCGCCCACATTGAACAACAACTCCGAGATGCTAAAATTATCTTATAAGCCATCCCCCATCAAAGTGGGCATTGCTCATGAATTGCATAAACCAGCCCGACGCATTTATGAACGTCGTCGTGTCATTTCCAAAGGAATCGATGAACTTTGGCAGGCAGACCTGGTTGAAATGATACCTTATTCTAACGTTAACGACGGTGTACGCTAACTGTTGACTGTCATTGATGTCTATTCCAAAATGGCTTTTGTTCAACCAGTAAAAAATAAAACTGGTGTCTTAGTCACAAAGGCCTTTCAACATATTATTGAACAATCAAAACGTCAACCTCACTTGTTACAAACCGACCAGGGGAAAGAATTTTTCAACAAGGATTTCTCCAGTTTTCTCAAATCTAAGGATATTCACCATTATACCACCTATAGCAATCTCAAAGCTAGTGTAGTTGAACGCTTCAATCGAACATTAAAAAGTTATATGTGGAAAGAGTTTACAATACATGGTTCCTATCGATGGATAGACTGGTTACCTCAACTTGTGTCTCGCCTCAACAACACCATTCATTCCACCATCGGCATGAAACCTCGCCTCGTCACCAAGAACCTACCCAGACTCAATAGACTGTTTAACCCTATAAAAAGGGTAGACCCAAGGCGACATCGCCTTAAAATTGGAGATTTTGTTCGCATTAGTAAACATAGAAGTGTGTTTTCAAAATCGTATACTCCACAAAGGTCGACAGAAATTTTTAAAATTCGCCAAGTCAAGCTAGGTCAACCAGTGACGTATCTCTTAGAAGATCAGAGCGGTCAATCCATTCAGGGACGATTCTATTATGAAGAAGTGCAAAAAACATTATATCCCAACGATTATCTCATTGAACGAGCAATTAAAGTCAAAGGTGCAAAATATTTTGTAAAGTGGTTAGGTTTTCCTTCCACGTATAATTCATGGGTCAATAAACATATTTTTTTGTAATAAAACCCTATTTAATTATTTCGAAAAAAAATACCATTTCCAAAAAAAAATGTATCATATGACCTTTCATTATTCCCACCCTTTTGTTTATTACGTGTCCAATAACTGCTTTGTTCGAGCCCTTGCCAATCTTTTATCATTATGTTATACACTCACTCATTGTTTCAAACTTTGCGTTGCATAATGAGTCCATAATGAACCTAGGCTATGACATACACAGTATAAATCCGCACACTGTATAATGACACCTGCCTCTTATCTCTCTCTGCTGCGAGGCACGTACGATGATAAGACCTGTGTCTGTCTGCTCGACGTGGGCCAGCCTCAATGCTTTCAATTCTCATTGCATTAAGCAAGTTCTCTCTCTGCGTGTGAGCCCTGACCAGCCATGACAAATAATAATAATAATAATAATAATGCATAAGTGTTTTACCAACATTATAGCGCATAACATAACGTGACTTCAAATCAGGTTTCTTACTTTTTCCCCAGTTTTCCTCAACGATCTCAAAAAAAAAATGACGGAAACCATGTTTCCAGCTTTTTACCTTTTCCGTACCTACACCTCCGTAAAGAGGACATTGAAACGAAAAAATACTATCACACATGTCATCATCACGTTTTCCGTTTTCCAAAAATCGGCAAAAATGGGAAAAACGCATTTTTAGACCCAAAACCCAAAGTTCACCTTTTCGAAACCTACATTCCCGTAAAGAGCACGACGAGACGAAAAAAACGAATCCAAGCACGCCCTCCTAGCATGGCCCGTTTTCCAAAAATCGGCAAAAATGTGAAAAACGCATTTTTAGACCCAAAACCCTAGGTTCACCTTTTCGACACCTACATTCCCGTAAAGAGCACGACGAAACGAAATAAACGAATCCAAGCACGCCCTACTAGCAAGGCCCGTTTTCCAAAAATCGGCAAAAATGTGAAAAACGCATTTTTAGACCCAAAACCCTATCTTCACCTTTTCGACACCTACATTCCCGTAAAGAGCACGACGAGACGAAAAAAACGAATCCAAGCACGCCCTCCTAGCATGGCTCCTTCGATTCCAAGGTTGCGGGGGGCTCACAACTTGCTTTTGAAAGCAGCTCCCCCCTTACCACGTTTTTATTTTGGGGTGGATATACCCCGTCCATGGAAAAAGAGAGTTCACCACGAGTCCTACGACACCTCATAGGTTTAAATCCGATTATTGGTTAGCGAGATAGTAAAAAGTCGATGACCTATTAGTTTTTTGGGGTTTATTTCAATACATATTAAAAAAAACACTCATTTATAAATCATCATTTAAAAAGCCCGCCCTCTTACAAAACTCCTCAAGTGCACTGGCGTACAAAAAAACATTCATCGCCATAATGTAAAAAAACAACATGTTTACCCCAAATGGCGTTTCCCAATTCCATCCATTTTAAAAAATAACCTCACCATCACCTAGAGCGGAAAAAATACCATCCAAACGACCCCTCACTCGACCCTACTCCTTTCCCACCACCTAACCCTTTCCCAACATAGGCATACATATTCAAGCACGAGCGCGACTTGAGGAAACCAACACTACCCCACTACTCGCGAATGACCTTTTAGTTTTGGTCTTTTAATTAAATTAAGAGGCTATAGGAAAGTAGGGGACGTCACTACGAGTGCTAGGACACCATGTAGGTTCTAATCCCGTGTTTGGTTAGCGAGATATCAGGTTCGGGGCCGATACGAGGAGGGTTCAAAAAGAAGTGGTGCAGCTTTCCCCTTACCACACTACTCGCGGCAAAAAAAAAAAATTATCTGAGAATTTTGAGTTTTATGTAGAGATATTTAAAGTAGCCTACGATCTACAGACGTGACTAAATTTAATAACCGAGTTCTGCTTCGACATGTTCGTGCCGTGTGTATGAAAATGAAAATCCACAGCCTGCTTCCAGTCTCCGACCGGGTCAGGAATGGAATGAATGAAGCCCCCATCTAGCGGCGAGGATATGAAATGTGCCGGCTGCCGAGGCCTGACGCACTCCTCTGGGGCAATGACTAAATGAATGACAGATGAAATGAAATGATAGTGGAGAGAGTTGCTGGAATGAAATTTTGACAGGGAAAACCGGAGTACCTGGAGAAAAACCTGTCTGCCTCCGTTTTGTCCAGCACAGATCTCACATGGAGTGACCGGGATTTGAACCACGGATCCAGCGGTGAGAGGCCGGCGTGCTGCCGCCTAAGCCACGGAGGCTTCGCCGTGTGTATATTAATTTACAATATTTAATTGTCGAGGATACAGAGGGTTAGATGTGTAACTAGAAACATCTTTATGCCGAGAATTATACTAGTTACCCAGTAATAGTACTTGTAAGTTGGTAAGCATAGATGTATCTTTAAATCCATTCCATTCAGTTTAAGCTACAGCAGATGAAAATAAGGGAGATATGATGTGTTTGGTTTGAAGTAGGTTTCTTGTAACACAAAATTCATTGTACCCAGTTACTGCCAGTTTCTTAATAATCGTGGTGTGACTTGAGTTTACTTCAGGTTGATAGGATTGTAGTGTAATTTAGCAGAATTTATTCCGCCTGCCGCAGCATATTGTGCTAAGGTTTGTGTGAAACCAATTATAGGACGCTTCCTTTCAGTTCTGCACCTGTACCTAACTTAATATTGCAATGATAGTCATTCATATTTTACTCGATATTATAGCCTATCCTAACTCGTATCTTATAAAGCCGAGCGCCATGGTCAAATACGTTTTACCCTTAACATGAATTCTGAAATTACCTCATCGTATGTGTTGTAGCTTACATTATAATTCTTAGTCGCACTTTGTGTGTTCTAGATTGCTGAACATTATGGAACAACCACCACTCATTAAGAGCGAGCCAGAATGGCTGTGTCCAACTGATGAATTCCCTAATAATGTAAGTTGTATTTATTATGTATATCGTGTAACTTAGCAATCTTAGTGAAGTGCATGACAAGCAATGCCTGCTACTAAATCAAGGTTTACCAGGATCTTAAATATGTTATTGCTACACGTAACTTAGTACTGTTATTCTGTCAGCATGTTTGACGTTGGGTCGTTGGCTCATACTTGTATAATACTTTCTAGGAATCAATTGACCAGTTACCCTCTTATAATCTGCTGGATGAGTCTGCTGATAAGAATGAAGATAAGAGCTGGACAGTCAAATTAGAACATGGAATCCAGGTAATCATAGGTTCTATATTTCTTCATATAAATATTTCTTATTTTAGCAACGATCAATTGCTGACCCCATTTTGTTCATAATGTTGGTTTACTCTGTTGGCACGGTTAGTCCTATTGTAGTTGAATACATTACATGCTGTGCTAACAGTAGCTAAGTTATTGGTAATGCAGGTTCACTCTGCTGGGACTCTGGACCCTATTGTAGGTGAAGTCTACACCACATGCTGTGCTAACAGTAGCTAAGTTATTGGTAATGCAGGTTCACTCTGCAGGGACTCTGGACCCTATTGTAGGTGAAGTCTACACCACATGCTGTGCTAACAGTAGCTGAGTTATTGGTAATGCAGGTTCACTGTGTTGGCACCCTGGGCCCTATTGTAGGTGAAGTCTACTCCACAAGCTGTGCTAACAGTAGCTAAGTTATTGGTAATGCAGGTTCACTGTGTTGGAACCCTGGGCCCTATTGTAGGTGAAGTGTACACCACATGCTGTGCTAACAGTAGCTAAGTTATTGGTAATGCAGGTTCACTCTGTTGGCACCCCGAATCCTATTGTAGGTGAAGTCTACACCACATGCTGTGCTAACAGTAGCTCAGTTATTGGTAATGCAGGTTCACTCTGTTGGCACCCTGGGCCCTATTGTAGGTGAAGTCTACACCACATGCTTTGTTAACAGTAGCTAAGTTATTGGTAATGCAGATTGACTCTGTTGGCACCCCGAATCCTATTATAGGTGAAGTGTACACCACATGCTGTGCTAACAGTAGCTAAGTTATTGTTAATGCAGGTTCACTCTGTTGGCACCCTGGGCCCTATTGTAGGTGAAGTCTACACCACATGCTGTGCTAACAGTAGCTAAGTTATTGGTAATGCAGGTTCACTCTGTTGGCACCCTGGGCCCTATTGTAGGTGAAGTGTACACCACATGCTGTGCTAACAGTAGCTAAGTTATTGGTAATGCAGGTTCACTCTGTTGGCACCCCGAATCCTATTGTAGGTGAAGTCTTCACCACATGCTGTGCTAACAGTAGCTAAGTTATTGGTAATGCAGGTTCACTCTGTTGGCACCCCGAATCCTATTGTAGGTGAAGTCTACACCACATGCTGTGCTAACAGTAGCTCAGTTATTGGTAATGCAGGTTCACTCTGTTGGCACCCTGGGCCCTATTGTAGGTGAAGTCTACACCACATGCTTTGTTAACAGTAGCTAAGTTATTGGTAATGCAGATTGACTCTGTTGGCACCCCGAATCCTATTATAGGTGAAGTGTACACCACATGCTGTGCTAACAGTAGCTAAGTTATTGTTAATGCAGGTTCACTCTGTTGGCACCCTGGGCCCTATTGTAGGTGAAGTCTACACCACATGCTGTGCTAACAGTAGCTAAGTTATTGGTAATGCAGGTTCACTCTGTTGGCACCCTGGGCCCTATTGTAGGTGAAGTGTACACCACATGCTGTGCTAACAGTAGCTAAGTTATTGGTAATGCAGGTTCACTCTGTTGGCACCCCGAATCCTATTGTAGGTGAAGTCTTCACCACATGCTGTGCTAACAGTAGCTAAGTTATTGGTAATGCAGGTTCACTCTGTTGGCACCCCGAATCCTATTGTAGGTGAAGTCTACACCACATGCTGTGCTAACAGTAGCTAAGTTATTGGTAATGCAGGTTCACTGTTTGGCACCCTGGGCCCTATTGTAGGTGAAGTCTACACCACAAGCTGTGCTGACAGTAGCTAAGTTATTGGTAATACAGGTTCACTCTGTTGGCACCCTTGGGCCCTATTGTAGGTGAAGTCTACACCACATGCTGTGCTAACAGTAGCTAAGTTATTGGTAATGCAGGTTCACTCTGTTGGCACCCTGGGCCCTATTGTAGGTGAAGTCTACACCACAAGCTGTGCTGACAGTAGCTAAGTTATTGGTAATACAGGTTCACTCTGTTGGCACCCTTGGGCCCTATTGTAGGTGAAGTCTACACCACATGCTGTGCTAACAGTAGAAGTTATTGGTAATGCAGGTTCACTCTGTTGGCACCCTGGCCCTATTGTAGGTGAAGTCTACACCACATGCTGTGTTAACAGTAGCTAATATATTGGTAATGCTGGTTCACTCTGTCGACACCCTGGGCCCTATTGTAGGTGAAGTCTACACCACATGCTGTGCTAACAGTGGGTAATATATTGGTAATGCAGGTTCACTCTGCTGGCACCCTGCGTCCTATTGTAGGTGAAGTCTACACCACATGCTGAGCGAACAGTAGCTAAATTATTGGTAATGCAGGTTCACTCTGTTGGCACCCGGGGCCCTATTGTAGGTGAAGTCTACACCACAAGTTGTGCTAAAAGTAGCTAAGTTATTGGTAATGCATGCTCACTGTGTTGGCTCCCTGGCACAGTTGTCGGTGAAGTCTACACCACAAGCTGTGCTAACAGTAGCAAAGTTATTGGTAATGCAGGTTCACTTTGTTGGCACCCTGGGCCCTATTGTAGGTGAAGTCTACACCACATGCTGTGTTAACAGTAGCTAAGTTATTGGTAATGCAGGCTCACTGTCTTGGCACCCTTGGCCCTATTGTAGGTGAAGGCTACTCCACATGCTGTGTTAACAGTAGCTTAGTTATTGGTAATGCAAGTTTACTGTGTTGGCCCCCTTGGCCCTACTGTAGGAGAAGTCTACACCACATGCTGTGTTAACAGTAGGTAAGTTATTGGTGATGCAGGTTCACTCGGTTGGCACCCTGGTCCCTATTTTAGGTGAATTCTACACCACATGCTGTGTTAACAGTAGGTAAGTTATTGGTAATGCAGGTTCACTGTTGCCACCCTGGGCCCTATTGTAGGTGAAGTCTACACCACAAGCTGTGCTAACAGTAGCTAAGTTATTGTTAAAGCAGGTTCACTCTGTTGGCACCCTGGGCACTATTGTAGGTGAAGTCTACACCACAAGCTGAGCTAACAGTAGCTAATTTGTTGGTAATGCAGGTTCGCTCTGATGGCACCCTGGGCCCTATTGTAGGTGAAGTCTTCACCACATGCTGTGCTAACAGTAGGTGAGTTATTGGAAATGCAGGTTCACTCTGTTGGCACCCTGGGCCCTATTGTAGGTGAAGTCTACACTCATGCTGTGCTGACAGTAGCTAAGTTATTTGTGATGCAGGTTCACTCTGTTGGCATCCTGGGCTCCATTGTAGGTGAAGTCTACACCACATGCTGCGTTATCAGTAGCTAAGTTATTGGTAATGCAGGTTCACTCTGTTGGCAACCCCGGGCCCTATTGTAGGTGAAGTCTACACCACATGCTGTGCTAACAGCAGCTAAGTTATTGGTAACAGAGGTTCTCTCTGTTGGCACCCTGGGCACTATTGTAGGTGAAATCTACACCACATGCTGTGCTAACGGTAGCTAAGTTATTGGTAATGCAGGTTCACTCTGTTGGCACCCCTGGGCCCTATTGTAGGTGAAGTGTACACCACAAGCTGTGCTAACAGTAACTAATATATTGGTAATGCAGGTTTACTCTGTTGGCACCCTGTGCCCTATTGTAGGTGAAGTCTACACCACATGCTGTGCTAACAGTAGGTAAGTTATTGAAAATGCAGGTTCACTCTGTTGGCACCCTGGGCCCTATTGTAGGTGAAGTCTACACTCATGCTGTGCTGACAGTAGCTAAGTTATTTGTAATGCAGGTTCACTCTGTTGGCATCCTGGGTTCTATTGTAGGTGAAGTCTACACCGCATGCTGTGTTATCAGTAGCTAAGTTATTGGTAATGCAGGTTCACTCTGTTGGCAACCCTGGGCCCTATTGTAGGTGAAGTCTACACCACATGCTGTGCTAACAGTAGCTAAGTTATTGGTAACAGAGGTTCTCTCTGTTGGCACCCTGGGCACTATTGTAGGTGAAGTCTACACCACATGCTGTGCTAACGGTAGCTAAGTTATTGGTAACAGAGGTTCACTCTGTTGGCACCCTGGGCCCTATTGTAGGTGAAGTCTACACCACAAGCTGTGCTAACAGTAGCTAAGTTATTGGTAATGCAGGCTCACTGTGTTGGCACCTTGGGCCCTATTGTTGGTGAAGGCTACACCACATGCTGTGTTAACAGTAGCTAAGTTATTGGTAATCCAAGTTTACTGTGTTGGCACCCTGGTCCCTATTGTAGGTGAAGTCTACACCACATGCTGTGTTAACAGTAGCTAAGTTATTGGTAATGCAGGTTCACTGTTGCCACCCTGGGCCCTATTGTAGGTGAAGTCTATGCCACTTGTTGTGTTAATAGTAGCTAAGTTATTGGTAATGCAGGTTTACTCTGTTGGCACCCTGGCCCTATTGTAGGTGAAGTCTACACCACAGGCTGTGCTAACAGTAGCTAAGTTATTGTTTAAGCAGGTTCACTCTGTTGGCACCCTGGGCATTATTGTAGGTGAAGTCTACACCACATGCTGTGCTAACAGTAGGTAAGTTATTGGAAATGCAGGTTCACTCTGTTGGCACCCTGGGCCCTATTGTAGGTGAAGTCTACACTCATGCTGTGCTGACAGTAGCTAAGTTATTGGTAATGCAGGTTCACTCTGTTGCCACCCTGGGCCCTATGTAGGTGAAGTCTACACCACATGATGTGCTAACAGTAACTAAGTTATTGGTAATGCAGATTCACTCCATTGGCACCCTGGGCCCTATTGTAGGTGAAGTCTACACCACATGATGTGCTAACAGTAGCTATGTTATTGGTAATGCAAGTTCTCTCTGTTAGCACCCTGGGCCCTATTGTAGGTGAAGTCTAAACCACATGATGTGCTAACAGTTACTAAGTTATTGGTAATGCAGATTCACTCTGTTGGCACCCTGGGCCCTATGTAGTTGAAGTCTACTCCACATGATGTGCTAACAGTAACTAAGTTATTGGTAATGCAGAATCACTCCATTGGCACCCTGGGCCCCATTGCTGGTGAAGTCTACACCACATGCTATGCTAACGGTAGCTAAGTTATTGGTAATGCAAGTTCTCTCTGTTGGCATGCTGGGCCCTATTTTAGGTGAAGTCTACTCCGCATTGCTGTGCTAACAATAGCTAAGTTATTGGTAATGCAGGTTCACTCTGTTGGCGACCTGGGCCGTATTGTAGTTGAAGTCTACACCGCCTGCTGTGCTCTCAGTAGCTTAGTTATTGGTAATGCTGGTTCACTGTGCTGGCACCCTGGGCCCTGTTGTAGGTGAAGTCTACTCCCCATGCTTTGCTCTCAGTAGCTAATTTATTGGTCATTCAGGTTCACTTTGTTGGCACCCTGGGCCTTATTGTAGGTGAAGCCTGCACCACATGCTGTGTTAACAGTAGCTAATATATTGGTAATGCTGGTTCACTCTGTCGACACTCAGGGCCCTATTGTAGGTGAAGTCTACACCACATGCTGTGCTAACAGTGGGTAATATATTGGTAATGCAGGTTCACTCTGCTGGCACCCTGGGCCCTATTGTAGGTGAAGTCTATTCCACATGCTGTGCGAACAGTAGCTAAATTATTGGTAATGCAGGTTCACTCTGTTGGCACCCGGGGCCCTATTGTAGGTGAAGTCTTTACCACAAGTTGTGCTAATAGTAGCTAAGTTATTGGTAATGCAAGTTCACTGTGTTGGCACCATGGCCCTGTTGTAGGTTAAGTCTACACCACAAGCTGTGCTAACAGTAGCAAAGTTATTGGTAAAGCAGATTCACTTTGTTGGCACCCTGGGCCCTATTGTAGGTGAAGTCTACACCACATGCTGTGTTAACTGTAGCTAAGTTATTGGTTATGCAGGCTCACTGTGTTGGCACCCTGGGCCCTATTGTAGGTGAAGGCTACACCATACGCTGTGTTAACAGTAGCTAAGTTATTGGTAATGCAAGTTTACTGTGTTGGCACCCTGGGCCCTATTGTAGGTGAAGTCTACCCCACATGCTGTGTTAACAGTAGGTAAGTTATTGGTGATTTAGGTTCATTCTGTTGGCACCCTGGTCCCTATTTTAGGCGAAGTCTACACCACACGCTGTGTTAACAGTAGCTAAGTTATTGGTAATGCAGGTTCACTTTTGCCACCCTCGGCCCTATTGTAGGGGAAGTCTACACCACTTGCTGTGTTAATAGTGGCTAAGTTATTGGTAATGCTGGTTTTCTCTGTTGGCACCCTGGCCCTATTGTAGGTGAAGTCTACACCACAAGCTGTGCTAACAGTAGCTAAGTTATTGTTAAAGCAGGTTCATTCTGTTGGCACCCTGGGCATTATTGTTGGTGAGGTCTACACCACAAGCTGTGCTAACAGTAGCTAAGTTATTGGAAATGCAGCTTCACTCTGTTGGCACCCTCGGCCCTATTGTAGGTGAAGTCTACACTCATGCTGTGCTGACAGTAGCTAAGTTATTGGTAATGCAGGTTCACTCTGTTGGCATCCTGGGCTCTATTGTAGGTGAAGTCTACACCACATGCTGTGGTATCAGTAGCTAAGTTATTGGTAATGCAGGTTCACTCTTTTGGCAACCCTGGGCCCTATTGTAGGTGAAGTCTATACCACATACTGTGCTAACAGTAGCTAAGTTATTGGTAATAGAGGTTCTCTCTCTTGGCACCCTGGGCACTATTGTAGGTGAAGTCTACACCACATGATGTGCTAACAGTAGCTTAGTTATTGGTAATGCAGGTTCACTGTTTGGCACCCTGGGCCCTATTGTAGGTGAAGTCTACACCACAAGCTGTGCTGACAGTAGCTATGTTATTGGTAATACAGGTTCACTCTGTTGGCACCCTGGGCCCTATTGTAGGTGAAGTCTACACCACATGCTGTGCTAACAGTAGCTAAGTTATTGGTAATGCAGGTTCACTCTGTTGGCACCCTGGCCCTATTGTAGGTGAAGTCTACACCACATGCTGTGCTAACAGTAGCTAAGTTATTGGTGATGCAGGTTCTCTCTGTTGGCACCCTGGGCCCTATTGTAGGTGAAGTCTACACCACATGCTGTGTTAAGAGTGGCTAAGTTATTGTTAATGCAGGTTCACTGTGTTGGCACCCTAGGCCCTATTGTAGGTGAAGTCTACACCACAAGGTGTGCTAACAGTAGCTAAGTTATTGGTAATACAGGTTCACTCTGTTGACACCCTGGGCCCTATTGTAGGTGAAGTCTACACCACATGCTGTGCTAACAGTAGCTAAGTTATTGGTAATAAAGATTCACTCTGTTGGCACCCTGGGCCCTATTGTAGGTGAAGTCTACACCACATGCTGTGCTAACAGTAACTAAGTTTTTGTTAATGCAGGTTAACTCTTTTGGCACACTGGGCCCTATTGTAGGTGAAGTCTACACCACATGCTGTGCTAACAGTAGTTAAGTTATGGGTAATGCAGGTTCACTCTGTTGGCACCCTGGGCCCTATTGTAGGTGAAGTCTACACCACATGCTGTGCTAACCGTAGCTAAGTTATTGGTAATTCAGGTTAACTCTGTTGGCACCCTGGGCCCTATTGTAGGTGAAGTCTACACCACATGTTGTGTTATCAGTGACTAAGTTATTGGTTATTTATTTATTTATCGTTTGGCAATATTAGATTTCAGAGTAAGTTACAAAGAAGATCACTTTAAAATCTACTGTACATTATTTTTACTGTTTACACTATTATTACAGTCTCAGGTCTAATGAGTCTCTCCATTGGACCACGTCAGGTGTCGCCAACAGGAAGTCGATCCAGTCCCCTCCATATGCCCTCAGAGGACAGTCAGTTGTAATGTGTTGGATGGTTTGATTAGGAGCACCACAATCACACTGAGGAGACAAAATTCTTCCCCATTTGAACAAAGTTCCATTGCATACTCCATGGTTTGTCCGAATCCTATTGAGAGTTGCCCAAGCCCTCGTAGGCAGATCGGAACCTGGAGTGGATGTTCTTGTAGGTTCCAGGAAGGAGCTCGACTCAGGACTAGCTTTTAGTGTCCATTCAGTAATCCACTGCATGCTGGAATCAAAATGGTTTCTTACAAGCCTCTGGGCATGCCAAATGGGGTTCCTTCCTGGATTTGAGCCTGTTCATTTGAAGAGAGGGGATGACTTCATGAATAGGTAGTGTAGGGTGATCCATGATCTTGGAGTACTCCCGTAGCAAGGCAACTTCTCTACGAAGGTGGGGTGGAAGAATATTGCTGAGGGCTGGAAGCCAATATGCTGGTGTAGTTCTTATACAACCAGTGATTAGTCTCATGGTGTTGTTCAACTGGGTGTCAACGAGTTTGACATGTGGGCTATTGAGCCAAACTGGGGCGCAGTATTCAGCCACAGAGAAGGCTAGACCTAAGGCAGAGCATCTTGTGGTAGTGGCAGAAGCTCCCCAAGATGTTCCACATAGCTTTAGCAATATATTGTTGCGGTTTCTAATTTTAGCTGCTGTGTTCTGGAGGTGTTGCTTGTAAGAGAGAAGTTATTGGTAATGCAGGTTCACTCTGTTGGCACCATGGGCTCTATTGTAGGTGAAGTTTACACCACATGCTGTGTTATCAGTAGCTAAGTTATTGGTAATGCAGGTTCATTCTGTTGGCACCCCTGGGCCCTATTGTATGTGAAGTCAACACCACATGCTGTGTTAATTGTAGCTAATTTATTGGTAATGCAGGTTCACTCTGTTAGCACCCTGGGCCCTTTTGTAGGTGAAGACTACACCACATGCTGTGCTAACAGTAGCTAAGTTATTGGTAATGCAGGTTCACTCTGTTGGCACCATGGGCTCTATTGTAGGTGAAGTCTACACCATATGCTGTGTTATCAGTAGCTAAGTTATTGGTAATGCAGGTTCACTCTGTTGGCACCCCTGGGCCCTATTGTAGGTGAAGTCTACACCACAAGCTGTGCTAACAGTAGCTAAGTTATTGGTAATACAGGTCCTCTCTGTTGGCACCTTGGGCACTATTGTAGGTGAAGTCTACACCTCATGCTGTGCTAACAGTAGCTAAGTTATTGGTAATGCAGGTTCATTATGTGGCACCCTGGGCCCTATTGTAGGTGAAGTCGACACCACATGCTGTGCTAAAGGTAGCTAAGTTATTGGAAATGCGGTTCAATCTGTAGGCTCCCTGGGCCCTATTGTAGGTGAAATCTACACCTCAAGCTGTGCTAACGGTAGCTAAGTCATTGGTAATGCAGGTTCACTCTGTTGGCACCATGGGCCCTATTGTAGGTGATGTCTACACCACATGCTGTGCTAACATTATCTAAGTTATTGGTAATGCAGTTTCACTCTGTTGGCACCCCTGGACCCATTCGTAGATGAAGTCTACACCAAATGCTGTGTTAACAGTAGCTAAGTTATTGGTAATGCAGGTTCACTCCGTTGGCACACTGGGCCCTATTGTAGGTGAAGTCTAAACCACATGATGTGCTAACAGTAACTAAGTTATTGGTAATGCAGATTCACTCTGTTGGCACCCTGGGCCCTATGTAGTTGAAGTCTACACAACATGATGTGCTAACAGTAACTAAGTTATTGGTAATGCAGAATCACTCCATTGGCACCCTGGGCCCTATTGTAGTTGAAGGCTACACCACAAGCTTTGCTAACAGTAGCTAAGTTATTGGAAATGCAGGTTCACACTGTTGGCACCCCTGGAACCTATTGTAGGTGAAGTCTACACCACATGCTGTGCTAACATTATCTAAGTTATTGGTAATGCTGATTCACTCTATTGGCACCCTGGGCCCTATGTAGGTGAAGTCTACACCACATGATGTGCTAACAATAACTAAGTTATTGGTAATGCAGATTCACTCCATTGGCACCCTGGGCCCTATTGTAGGTGAAGTCTACACCACATGCTGTGCTAACGGTAGCTATGTTATTGGTAATGCAAGTTCTCTCTGTTAGCACCCTGGGCCCTATTGTAGGTGAAGTCTAAACCACATGATGTGCTAACAGTAACTAAGTTATTGGTAATGCAGATTCACTCTGTTGGCACCCTGGGCCCTATGTAGTTGAAGTCTACACAACATGATGTGCTAACAATAACTAAGTTATTGGTAATGCAGATTCACTTCATTGGCACCCTGGGCCCTATTGTAGGTGAAGTCTACACCACATGCTGTGCTAACATTATCTAAGTTATTGGTAATGCAGTTTCACTCTGTTGGCACCCCTGGACCCTTTTGTAGATGAAGTCTACACCAAAGGCTGTGTTAACAGTAGCTAATATATTGGTAATGCTGGTTCACTCTGTCGACACCCTGGGCCCTATTGTAGGTGAAGTCTACACCTCAAGCTGTGCTAACGGTAGCTATGTTATTGGTAATGCTGATTCACTCTGTTGGCACCCTGGGCCCTATGTAGGTGAAGTCTACACCACATGATGTGCTAACAATAACTAAGTTATTGGTAATGCAGATTCACTTCATTGGCACCCTGGGCCCTATTGTAGGTGAAGTCTACACCACATGCTGTGCTAACTGTAGCTAAGTTATTGGTAATGCAAGTCCTCTCTGTTGGCATGCTGGGCCCTATTTTAGGTGAAGTCCACTCCACATTGCTGTGCTAACAATAGCAAAGTTATTGGTAATGCAGGTTCACTCTGTTGGCGACCTGGGCCCTATTGTAGTTGAAGTCTACACCGCCTGCTGTGCTCTCAGTAGCTAAGTTATTGGTGATGCGGGTTTACTGTCCTGGCACCCTGGGCCCTATTGTAGGTGAAGTCTACACCCCATGCTTTGCTCTCAGTAGCTAAGTTATTGGTCATTCAGGTTCACTTTGTTGGCACCCTTGGCCTTATTGTGGGTGAAGTCTACACCATATGCTGAGCGAACAGTAGCTAAATTATTGGTAATGCATGTTCACTCTGTTGGCACCCGGGGCCCTATTGTAGGTGAAGTCTACACCACAAGTTGTGCTAATAGTAGCTAAGTTATTGGTAATGCAAGTTCACTGTGTTGGCTCCCTGGCACAGTTGTAGGTGAAGTCTACACCACAAGCTGTGCTAACAGTAGCAAAGTTATTGTTAATGCAGGTTCACTTTGTTGGCACCCTGGGCCCTATTGTAGGTGAAGTCTACACCATATGCTGAGCGAACAGTAGCTAAATTATTGGTAATGCATGTTCACTCTGTTGGCACCCGGGGCCCTATTGTAGGTGAAGTCTACACCACAAGTTGTGCTAATAGTAGCTAAGTTATTGGTAATGCAAGTTCACTGTGTTGGCTCCCTGGCACAGTTGTAGGTGAAGTCTACACCACAAGCTGTGCTAACAGTAGCAATGTTATTGGTAATGCAGGTTCACTCTGTTGGCTCCCTGGGCCCTATTGTCGGTGAAGTCTACAGCACATGCTGTGTAAACAGTGGCTAAGTTATTGTTAATGCAGGTTCACTGTGTTGGCACCCTGGGCCCTATTGTAGGTGAAGTCTACACAACAAGCTGTGCTAACAGTAGCTAAGTTATTGGTAATGCAGGGTCACTCTGTTGGCACTCTGGGCCCTATTGTAGGTGAAGTCTACACCACAAGCTGTGCTAACAGTAGCTAACTTATTGGTAATACAGGTTCACTCTGTTGGCACCCTGGTTCCTATTGTAGGTGAAGCCTACAGCACATGCTGTGTTAACAGTGGCTGAGTTATTGTTAATGCAGGTTCACTGTGTTGGCACCCTGGGCCTAATTGTAGGTGAAGTCTACACCACAAGCTGTGCTAACAGTAGCTAAGTTATTGGTAATGCAGGTTCACTCTGTTGGCACCCTGGGCCCTATTGTAGGTGAAGTCTACACCACATGCTGTGCCAACAGTAGGTAAGTTATTGGAAATGCAGGTTCACTCTGTTGGCACCCTGGGCCCTATTGTAGGTGAAGTCTACACTCATGCTGTGCTGAGAGTAGCTAAGTTATTGGTAATGCAGGTTCACTCTGTTGGCATCCTGGGCTCTATTGTAGGTGAAGTCTACACCACATGCTGTGTTATCAGTAGCTAAGTTATTGGTAATGCAGGTTCACTCTGTTGGCAACCCTGGGCCCTATTGTAGATGAAGTCTACACCACATACTGTGCTAACAGTAGCTAAGTTATTTATAATAGAGGTTCTCTCTGTTGGCACCCTGGGCACTATTGTAGGTGAAGTCTACACCACATGCTGTGCTAACAGTAGCTTAGTTATTGGTAATGCCGGTTCACTGTTTGGCACCCTGGGCCCTATTGTAGGTGAAGTCTACACCACAAGCTGTGCTGACAGTAGCTAAGTTATTGGTAAATCAGGTTCACTCTGTTGGCACCCTTGGGCCCTATTGTAGGTGAAGTCTACACCACATGCTGTGCTAACAGTAGCTAAGTTATTGGTAATGCAGGTTCACTCTGTTGGCACCCTGGCCCTATTGTAAGTGAATTCTACACCACATGCTGTGCTATCCATAGCTAAGTTATTGGTAATTCAGGTTAACTCTGTTGGCACCCTGGGCCCTATTGTAGGTGAAGTTTACACCACATGCTGTGTTATCAGTAGCTAAGTTATTGGTAATGCAGGTTCACTCTGTTGGCACCCTGGCCCTATTGTAAGTGAATTCTACACCACATGCTGTGCTATCCATAGCTAAGTTATTGGTAATTCAGGTTAACTCTGTTGGCACCCTGGGCCCTATTGTAGGTGAAGTCTACACCACATGTTGTGTTATCAGTGACTAAGTTATTGGTTATTTATTTATTTATCGTTTGGCAATACAAGATTTCAGAGTAAGTTACAAAGAAGATCACTTTAAAATCTACTGTACATTTGAACAAAGTTCCATTGCGTACTCCATTGTTTGTCCGAATCCTATTGAGAGTTGCCCAAGCCCTCCTAGGCAGATCGGAACCTGGAGTGGATGGTCTTGTAGGTTCCAGGAAGGAGCTCGACTCAGGACTAGCTTTTAGTGTCCATTCAGTAATCCACTGCATGCTGGAATCAAAATGGTTTTTTACAAGTCTCTGGGCATGACAAATGGGTGGCTTCCTGGATTTGAGCCTGTTCATTTGAAGAGAGGGGATGTCTTCATGAAATAGGTAGTGTAGGGTGATCCATGATCTTGTAGTACTCCCGTAGCAAGGCAACTTCTCTACGAAGGTGGGGTGGAAGAATATTGCTGAGGGCTGGAAGCCAATATGCTGGTGTAGTTCTTACACAACCAGTGATTAGTCTCATGGTGTTGTTCAACTGGGTGTCAACGAGTTTGAAATGTGGGCTATTGAGCCAAACTGGGGCTCAGTATTCAGCCACAGGGAAGGCTAGACCTAAGGCAGAGCTTCTTGTGGTAGTGGCCTCCCCAAGATGTTACACATAGCTTTAGCAATATATTGTTGCGGCTTCTAATTTTAGCTGCTGTGATCTGGAGGTGTTGCTTGTAAGAGAGAAGTTATTGGTAATGCAGGTTCACTCTGTTGGCACCATGGGCTCTATTGTAGGTGAAGTTTACACCACATGCTGTGTTATCAGTAGCTAAGTTATTGGTAATGCAGGTTCAGTCTGTTGGCACCCCTGGGCCCTATTGTATGTGAAGTCTACACCACATGCTGTGTTAATTGTAGCTATGTTATTGGTAATGCAGGTTCACTCTGTTAGCACCCTGCCCCCTATTGTAGGTGAAGTCTACACCACATGCTGTGCTAACAGTAGCTAAGTTATTGGTAATGCAGGTTCACTCTGTTGGCACCATGGGCTCTATTGTAGGTGAAGTCTACACCATATGCTGTGTTATCAGTAGCTAAGTTATTGGTAATCCAGGTTCACTCTGTTGGCACCCCTGGGCCCTATTGTAGGTGAAGTCTACACCATATGCTGTGTTATCAGTAGCTAAGTTATTGGTAATGCAGGTTCACTCTGTTTGCACCATGGGCTCTATTGTAGGTGAAGTCGACACCATATGCTGTGTTATCAGTAGCTAAGTTATTGGTAATGCAGGTTCACTCTGTTGGCACCCCTGGGCCCTATTGTAGGTGAAGTCTTCACCAAAAGCTGTGCTAACAGTAGCTAAGTTATTGGTAATACAGGTTCTCTCTGTTGGCACCTTGGGCACTATTGTAGGTGAAGTCTACACCTCATGCTGTGCTAACAGTAGCTAAGTTATTGGTAATTCAGGTTTATTATGTGGCACCCTGGGCCCTATTGTAGGTGAAGTCTACACCACACGCTGTGCTAACGGTTGCTAAGTTATTGGTAATGCAAGTTCTCTCTATTGGCACCATGGGCCCTATTGTTGGTGAGGTCTACACCTCACGCTGTGCTAACAGTAGCTAAGTTATTGGTAATGCTAGTTCACTCTGTTGGCACCCTGGGCCCTATTGTAGGTGAAGTCTACACCACATGCTGTGCTAACAGTAGCTAAGTTATTGGTAATAAAGATTCACTCTGTTGGCACCTTGGGCCCTATTGTAGGTGAAGTCCACACCACAAGCTGTGTTAACAGCTCATTTATTGGTAATGCAATTTCACTCTGTTGACACCCTGAGCCCTATTGTAAGTAAAGTCTACACTAAATGCTGTGCTAACAGTATCTAAGTAATTGGTAATGCAGGTTCACTCGGTTGGCACCCTGAGCCTATTGTAGTTGAAGGCTACACCACAAGCTTTGCTAACAGTAGCTAAGTTATTGGTAATGCAGGTTCACACTGTTGGTACCCCTGGACCCTATTGTAGGTGAAGTCTACACCACATGCTGTGCTAACATTATCTAAGTTATTGGTAATGCAGGTTCACTCTGTTGGCACTCCTGGACCCTATTGTAGATGAAGTCTACACCAAATGCTGTGTTAACAGTAGGTAAGTTATTGGTAATGCAGGTTCACTCTATTGGCACCCTGGGCCCTATTGTAGGTGAAGTCTACACCTCAAGCTGTGCTAACGGTAGCTATGTTATTGGTAATGCAGGTTCACTCTGTTGGCACCCTGACCCTATTGTAGGTGAAGTCTACACCACATGATGTGCTAACAGTCACTAAGTTATTGGTAATGCTGATTCACTCTGTTGGCACCCTGGGCCCTATGTAGGTGAAGTCTACACCACATGATGTGCTAACAATAACTAAGTTATTGGTAATGCAGATTCACTCCATTGGCACCCTGGGCCCTATTGTAGGTGAAGTCTACACCACATGCTGTGCTAACGGTAGCTATGTTATTGGTAATGCAAGTTCTCCTTGTTAGCACCCTGGGCCCTATTGTAGGTGAAGTCTAAACCACATGATGTGCTAATAGTAACTAAGTTATTGGTAATGCAGGTTCACTCTGTTGGCACCCTGGGCCCTATGTAGTTGAAGTCTACACAACATGATGTGCTAACAGTAACTAAGTTATTGGTAATGCAGAATCACTCCATTGGCACCCTGGGCCCTATTGTAGGTGAAGTCTACACCACATGCTGTGCTAACGGTAGCTAAGTTATTGGTTATGCAAGTCCTCACTGTTGGCATGCTGGGCCCTATTTTAGGTGAAGTCCACTCCACATTGCTGTGCTAACAATAGCAAAGTTATTGGTAATGCAGGTTCACTCTGTTGGCGACCTGGGCCCTATTGTAGTTGAAGTCTACACCGCCTGCTGTGCTCTCAGTAGCTAAGTTATTGGTGATGCGGGTTTACTGTGCTGGCACCCTGGGCCCTATTGTAGGTGAAGTCTACACCCCATGCTTTGCTCTAAGTAGCTAAGTTATTTGTCATTCAGGTTCACTTTGTTGGCACCCTTGGCCTTATTGTAGATGAAGTCTACACCACATGCTGTGTTAACAGTAGCTAATATATTGGTATTGCTGGTTCACTCTGTCGACACCCTGGGCCCTATTGTAGGTGAAGTCTACACCACATGCTGTGCTAACAGTGGGTAATATATTGGTAATGCAGGTTCACTCTGCTGGCACCCTGGGCCCTATTGTACGTGAAGTCTACACCACATGCTGAGCGAACATTAGCTAAATTATTGGTAATGCAGGTTCACTCTGTTGGCACCCGGGGCCCTATTGTAGGTGAAGTCTGCACCACAAGTTGTGCTGATAGTAGCTAAGTTATTGGTAATGCAAGTTCACTGTGTTGGCTCCCTGGCACAGTTGTAGGTGAAGTCTACACCACAAGCTGTGCTAACAGTAGCAAAGTTATTGGTAATGCAGGTTCACTTTGTTGGCACCCTGGGCCCTATTGTAACTGAAGTCTACACCACATGCTGTGTTAACAGTAGCTAAGTTATTGGTAATGCAGGCTCACTGTCTTGGCACCCTGGGCCCTATTGTAGGTGAAGGCTACACCACATGCTGTGTTAACAGTAGCTTAGTTATTGGTAATGCAAGTTTACTGTGTTGGCCCCCTGGGCCCTATTGTAGGTGATGTCTACACCACATGCTGTGCTAACATTATCTAAGTTATTGGTAATGCAGTTTCACTCTGTTGGCACCCCTGGACCCATTCGTAGATGAAGTCTACACCAAATGCTGTGTTAACAGTAGCTAAGTTATTGGTAATGCAGGTTCACTCCGTTGGCACACTGGGCCCTATTGTAGGTGAAGTCTAAACCACATGATGTGCTAACAGTAACTAAGTTATTGGTAATGCAGATTCACTCTGTTGGCACCCTGGGCCCTATGTAGTTGAAGTCTACACAACATGATGTGCTAACAGTAACTAAGTTATTGGTAATGCAGAATCACTCCATTGGCACCCTGGGCCCTATTGTAGTTGAAGTCTACACCACACGCTGTTTTAACGGTTGCTAAGTTATTGGTAATGCAAGTTCTCTCTATTGGCACCATGGGCCCTATTGTTGGTGAAGTCTACACCTCACGCTGTGCTAACAGTAGCTAAGTTATTGGTAATAAAGATTCACTCTGTTGGCACCTTGGGCCCTATTGTAGCTGAAGTCCACACCACAAGCTGCGTTAACAGCTCATTTATTGGTAATGCAATTTCACTCTGTTGACACCCTGAGCCCTATTGAAAGTAAAGTCTACACTAAATGCTGTGCTAACAGTATCTAAGTAATTGGTAATGCAGGTTCACTCGGTTGGCACCCTGAGCCTATTGTAGTTGAAGGCTACACCACAAGCTTTGCTAACAGTAGCTAAGTTATTGGTAATGCAGGTTCACACTGTTGGCACCCCTGGAACCTATTGTAGGTGAAGTCTACACCACATGCTGTGCTAACATTATCTAAGTTATTGGTAATGCTGATTCACTCTATTGGCACCCTGGGCCCTATGTAGGTGAAGTCTACACCACATGATGTGCTAACAATAACTAAGTTATTGGTAATGCAGATTCACTCCATTGGCACCCTGGGCCCTATTGTAGGTGAAGTCTACACCACATGCTGTGCTAACGGTAGCTATGTTATTGGTAATGCAAGTTCTCTCTGTTAGCACCCTGGGCCCTATTGTAGGTGAAGTCTAAACCACATGATGTGCTAACAGTAACTAAGTTATTGGTAATGCAGATTCACTCTGTTGGCACCCTGGGCCCTATGTAGTTGAAGTCTACACAACATGATGTGCTAACAATAACTAAGTTATTGGTAATGCAGATTCACTTCATTGGCACCCTGGGCCCTATTGTAGGTGAAGTCTACACCACATGCTGTGCTAACATTATCTAAGTTATTGGTAATGCAGTTTCACTCTGTTGGCACCCCTGGACCCTTTTGTAGATGAAGTCTACACCAAAGGCTGTGTTAACAGTAGCTAATATACTGGTAATGCTGGTTCACTCTGTCGACACCCTGGGCCCTATTGTAGGTGAAGTCTACACCTCAAGCTGTGCTAACGGTAGCTATGTTATTGGTAATGCAGGTTCACTCTGTTGGCACCCTGACCCTATTGTAGGTGAAGTCTACACCACATGATGTGCTAACAGTAACTAAGTTATTGGTAATGCTGATTCACTCTGTTGGCACCCTGGGCCCTATGTAGGTGAAGTCTACACCACATGATGTGCTAACGATAACTAAGTTATTGGTAATGCAGATTCACTTCATTGGCACCCTGGGCCCTATTGTAGGTGAAGTCTACACCACATGCTGTGCTAACTGTAGCTAAGTTATTGGTAATGCAAGTCCTCTCTGTTGGCATGCTGGGCCCTATTTTAGGTGAAGTCCACTCCACATTGCTGTGCTAACAATAGCAAAGTTATTGGTAATGCAGGTTCACTCTGTTGGCGACCTGGGCCCTATTGTAGTTGAAGTCTACACCGCCTGCTGTGCTCTCAGTAGCTAAGTTATTGGTGATGCGGGTTTACTGTCCTGGCACCCTGGGCCCTATTGTAGGTGAAGTCTACACCCCATGCTTTGCTCTCAGTAGCTAAGTTATTGGTCATTCAGGTTCACTTTGTTGGCACCCTTGGCCTTATTGTGGGTGAAGTCTACACCATATGCTGAGCGAACAGTAGCTAAATTATTGGTAATGCATGTTCACTCTGTTGGCACCCGGGGCCCTATTGTAGGGGAAGTCTACACCACAAGTTGTGCTAATAGTAGCTAAGTTATTGGTAATGCAAGTTCACTGTGTTGGCTCCCTGGCACAGTTGTAGGTGAAGTCTACACCACAAGCTGTGCTAACAGTAGCAAAGTTATTGTTAATGCAGGTTCACTTTGTTGGCACCCTGGGCCCTATTGTAGGTGAAGTCTACACCCCATGCTTTGCTCTCAGTAGCTAAGTTATTGGTCATTCAGGTTCACTTTGTTGGCACCCTTGGCCTTATTGTGGGTGAAGTCTACACCATATGCTGAGCGAACAGTAGCTAAATTATTGGTAATGCATGTTCACTCTGTTGGCACCCTTGGGCCCTATTGTAGGTGAAGTCTACACCACATGCTGTGCTAACAGTAGCTAAGTTATTGGTAATGCAGGTTCACTCTGTTGGCACCCTGGGCCCTATTGTAGGTGAAGTCTACACCACAAGCTGTGCTGACAGTAGCTAAGTTATTGGTAATACAGGTTCACTCTGTTGGCACCCTTGGGCCCTATTGTAGGTGAAGTCTACACCACATGCTGTGCTAACAGTAGAAGTTATTGGTAATGCAGGTTCACTCTGTTGGCACCCTGGCCCTATTGTAGGTGAAGTCTACACCACATGCTGTGTTAACAGTAGCTAATATATTGGTAATGCTGGTTCACTCTGTCGACACCCTGGGCCCTATTGTAGGTGAAGTCTACACCACGTGCTGTGCTAACAGTGGGTAATATATTGGTAATGCAGGTTCACTCTGCTGGCACCCTGCGTCCTATTGTAGGTGAAGTCTACACCACATGCTGAGCGAACAGTAGCTAAATTATTGGTAATGCAGGTTCACTCTGTTGGCACCCGGGGCCCTATTGTAGGTGAAGTCTACACCACAAGTTGTGCTAAAAGTAGCTAAGTTATTGGTAATGCATGCTCACTGTGTTGGCTCCCTGGCACAGTTGTCGGTGAAGTCTACACCACAAGCTGTGCTAACAGTAGCAAAGTTATTGGTAATGCAGGTTCACTTTGTTGGCACCCTGGGCCCTATTGTAGGTGAAGTCTACACCACATGCTGTGTTAACAGTAGCTAAGTTATTGGTAATGCAGGCTCACTGTCTTGGCACCCTTGGCCCTATTGTAGGTGAAGGCTACTCCACATGCTGTGTTAACAGTAGCTTAGTTATTGGTAATGCAAGTTTACTGTGTTGGCCCCCTTGGCCCTACTGTAGGTGAAGTCTACACCACATGCTGTGTTAACAGTAGGTAAGTTATTGGTGATGCAGGTTCACTCGGTTGGCACCCTGGTCCCTATTTTAGGTGAATTCTACACCACATGCTGTGTTAACAGTAGGTAAGTTATTGGTAATGCAGGTTCACTGTTGCCACCCTGGGCCCTATTGTAGGTGAAGTCTACACCACAAGCTGTGCTAACAGTAGCTAAGTTATTGTTAAAGCAGGTTCACTCTGTTGGCACCCTGGGCACTATTGTAGGTGAAGTCTACACCACAAGCTGAGCTAACAGTAGCTAATTTGTTGGTAATGCAGGTTCGCTCTGATGGCACCCTGGGCCCTATTGTAGGTGAAGTCTTCACCACATGCTGTGCTAACAGTAGGTAAGTTATTGGAAATGCAGGTTCACTCTGTTGGCACCCTGGGCCCTATTGTAGGTGAAGTCTACACTCATGCTGTGCTGACAGTAGCTAAGTTATTTGTGATGCAGGTTCACTCTGTTGGCATCCTGGGCTCCATTGTAGGTGAAGTCTACACCACATGCTGCGTTATCAGTAGCTAAGTTATTGGTAATGCAGGTTCACTCTGTTGGCAACCCCGGGCCCTATTGTAGGTGAAGTCTACACCACATGCTGTGCTAACAGCAGCTAAGTTATTGGTAACAGAGGTTCTCTCTGTTGGCACCCTGGGCACTATTGTAGGTGTAATCTACACCACATGCTGTGCTAACGGTAGCTAAGTTATTGGTAATGCAGGTTCACTCTGTTGGCACCCCTGGGCCCTATTGTAGGTGAAGTGTACACCACAAGCTGTGCTAACAGTAACTAATTTATTGGTAATGCAGGTTTACTCTGTTGGCACCCTGTGCCCTATTGTAGGTGAAGTCTACACCACATGCTGTGCTAACAGTAGGTAAGTTATTGAAAATGCAGGTTCACTCTGTTGGCACCCTGGGCCCTATTGTAGGTGAAGTCTACACTCATGCTGTGCTGACAGTAGCTAAGTTATTTGTAATGCAGGTTCACTCTGTTGGCATCCTGGGTTCTATTGTAGGTGAAGTCTACACCGCATGCTGTGTTATCAGTAGCTAAGTTATTGGTAATGCAGGTTCACTCTGTTGGCAACCCTGGGCCCTATTGTAGGTGAAGTCTACACCACATGCTGTGCTAACAGTAGCTAAGTTATTGGTAACAGAGGTTCTCTCTGTTGGCACCCTGGGCACTATTGTAGGTGAAGTCTACACCACATGCTGTGCTAACGGTAGCTAAGTTATTGGTAACAGAGGTTCACTCTGTTGGCACCCTGGGCCCTATTGTAGGTGAAGTCTACACCACAAGCTGTGCTAACAGTAGCTAAGTTATTGGTAATGCAGGCTCACTGTGTTGGCACCTTGGGCCCTATTGTTGGTGAAGGCTACACCACATGCTGTGTTAACAGTAGCTAAGTTATTGGTAATCCAAGTTTACTGTGTTGGCACCCTGGTCCCTATTGTAGGTGAAGTCTACACCACATGCTGTGTTAACAGTAGCTAAGTTATTGGTAATGCAGGTTCACTGTTGCCACCCTGGGCCCTATTGTAGGTGAAGTCTATGCCACTTGTTGTGTTAATAGTAGCTAAGTTATTGGTAATGCAGGTTTACTCTGTTGGCACCCTGGCCCTATTGTAGGTGAAGTCTACACCACAGGCTGTGCTAACAGTAGCTAAGTTATTGTTTAAGCAGGTTCACTCTGTTGGCACCCTGGGCATTATTGTAGGTGAAGTCTACACCACATGCTGTGCTAACAGTAGGTAAGTTATTGGAAATGCAGGTTCACTCTGTTGGCACCCTGGGCCCTATTGTAGGTGAAGTCTACACTCATGCTGTGCTGACAGTAGCTAAGTTATTGGTAATGCAGGTTCACTCTGTTGCCACCCTGGGCCCTATGTAGGTGAAGTCTTCACCACATGATGTGCTAACAGTAACTAAGTTATTGGTAATGCAGATTCACTCCATTGGCACCCTGGGCCGTATTGTAAGTGAAGTCTACACCACATGATGTGCTAACAGTAGCTATGTTATTGGTAATGCAAGTTCTCTCTGTTAGCACCCTGGGCCCTATTGTAGGTGAAGTCTAAACCACATGATGTGCTAACAGTTACTAAGTTATTGGTAATGCAGATTCACTCTGTTGGCACCCTGGGCCCTATGTAGTTGAAGTCTACTCCACATGACGTGCTAACAGTAACTAAGTTATTGGTAATGCAGAATCACTCCATTGGCACCCTGGGCCCCATTGCTGGTGAAGTCTACACCACATGCTATGCTAACGGTAGCTAAGTTATTGGTAATGCAAGTTCTCTCTGTTGGCATGCTGGGCCCTATTTTAGGTGAAGTCTACTCCGCATTGCTGTGCTAACAATAGCTAAGTTATTGGTAATGCAGGTTCACTCTGTTGGCGACCTGGGCCGTATTGTAGTTGAAGTCTACACCGCCTGCTGTGCTCTCAGTAGCTTAGTTATTGGTAATGCTGGTTCACTGTGCTGGCACCCTGGGCCCTGTTGTAGGTGAAGTTTACTCCCCATGCTTTGCTCTCAGTAGCTAATTTATTGGTCATTCAGGTTCACTTTGTTGGCACCCTGGGCCTTATTGTAGGTGAAGCCTGCACCACATGCTGTGTTAACAGTAGCTAATATATTGGTAATGCTGGTTCACTCTGTCGACACTCAGGGCCCTATTGTAGGTGAAGTCTACACCACATGCTGTGCTAACAGTGGGTAATATATTGGTAATGCAGGTTCACTCTGCTGGCACCCTGGGCCCTATTGTAGGTGAAGTCTATTCCACATGCTGTGCGAACAGTAGCTAAATTATTGGTAATGCAGGTTCACTCTGTTGGCACCCGGGGCCCTATTGTAGGTGAAGTCTTTACCACAAGTTGTGCTAATAGTAGCTAAGTTATTGGTAATGCAAGTTCACTGTGTTGGCACCATGGCCCTGTTGTAGGTTAAGTCTACACCACAAGCTGTGCTAACAGTAGCAAAGTTATTGGTAAAGCAGATTCACTTTGTTGGCACCCTGGGCCCTATTGTAGGTGAAGTCTACACCACATGCTGTGTTAACTGTAGCTAAGTTATTGGTTATGCAGGCTCACTGTGTTAGCACCCTGGGCCCTATTGTAGGTGAAGGCTACACCATACGCTGTGTTAACAGTAGCTAAGTTATTGGTAATGCAAGTTTACTGTGTTGGCACCCTGGGCCCTATTGTAGGTGAAGTCTACCCCACATGCTGTGTTAACAGTAGGTAAGTTATTGGTGATTTAGGTTCATTCTGTTGGCACCCTGGTCCCTATTTTAGGCGAAGTCTACACCACACGCTGTGTTAACAGTAGCTAAGTTATTGGTAATGCAGGTTCACTTTTGCCACCCTCGGCCCTATTGTAGGGGAAGTCTACACCACTTGCTGTGTTAATAGTGGCTAAGTTATTGGTAATGCTGGTTTTCTCTGTTGGCACCCTGGCCCTATTGTAGGTGAAGTCTACACCACAAGCTGTGCTAACAGTAGCTAAGTTATTGTTAAAGCAGGTTCATTCTGTTGGCACCCTGGGCATTATTGTTGGTGAGGTCTACACCACAAGCTGTGCTAACAGTAGCTAAGTTATTGGAAATGCAGCTTCACTCTGTTGGCACCCTCGGCCCTATTGTAGGTGAAGTCTACACTCATGCTGTGCTGACAGTAGCTAAGTTATTGGTAATGCAGGTTCACTCTGTTGGCATCCTGGGCTCTATTGTAGGTGAAGTCTACACCACATGCTGTGGTATCAGTAGCTAAGTTATTGGTAATGCAGGTTCACTCTTTTGGCAACCCTGGGCCCTATTGTAGGTGAAGTCTATACCACATACTGTGCTAACAGTAGCTAAGTTATTGGTAATAGAGGTTCTCTCTCTTGGCACCCTGGGCACTATTGTAGGTGAAGTCTACACCACATGATGTGCTAACAGTAGCTTAGTTATTGGTAATGCAGGTTCACTGTTTGGCACCCTGGGCCCTATTGTAGGTGAAGTCTACACCACAAGCTGTGCTGACAGTAGCTATGTTATTGGTAATACAGGTTCACTCTGTTGGCACCCTGGGACCTATTGTAGGTGAAGTCTACACCACATGCTGTGCTAACAGTAGCTAAGTTATTGGTAATGCAGGTTCACTCTGTTGGCACCCTGGCCCTATTGTAGGTGAAGTCTACACCACATGCTGTGCTAACAGTAGCTAAGTTATTGGTGATGCAGGTTCTCTCTGTTGGCACCCTGGGCCCTATTGTGGGTGAAGTCTACACCACATGCTGTGTTAAGAGTGGCTAAGTTATTGTTAATGCAGGTTCACTGTGTTGGCACCCTAGGCCCTATTGTAGGTGAAGTCTACACCACAAGGTGTGCTAACAGTAGCTAAGTTATTGGTAATACAGGTTCACTCTGTTGACACCCTGGGCCCTATTGTAGGTGAAGTCTACACCACATGCTGTGCTAACAGTAGCTAAGTTATTGGTAATAAAGATTCACTCTGTTGGCACCCTGGGCCCTATTGTAGGTGAAGTCTACACCACATGCTGTGCTAACAGTAACTAAGTTTTTGTTAATGCAGGTTAACTCTTTTGGCACACTGGGCCCTATTGTAGGTGAAGTCTACACCACATGTTGTGCTAACAGTAGCTAAGTTATGGGTAATGCAGGTTCACTCTGTTGGCACCCTGGGCCCTATTGTAGGTGAAGTCTACACCACATGCTGTGCTAACCGTAGCTAAGTTATTGGTAATTCAGGTTAACTCTGTTGGCACCCTGGGCCCTATTGTAGGTGAAGTCTACACCACATGTTGTGTTATCAGTGACTAAGTTATTGGTTATTTATTTATTTATCGTTTGGCAATATTAGATTTCAGAGTAAGTTACAAAGAAGATCACTTTAAAATCTACTGTACATTATTTTTACTGTTTACACTATTATTACAGTCTCAGGTCTAATGAGTCTCTCCATTGGACCACGTCAGGTGTCGCCAACAGGAAGTCGATCCAGTCCCCTCCATATGCCCTCAGAGGACAGTCAGTTGTAATGTGTTGGATGGTTTGATTAGGAGCACCACAATCACACTGAGGAGACAAAATTCTTCCCCATTTGAACAAAGTTCCATTGCATACTCCATGGTTTGTCCGAATCCTATTGAGAGTTGCCCAAGCCCTCGTAGGCAGATCGGAACCTGGAGTGGATGTTCTTGTAGGTTCCAGGAAGGAGCTCGACTCAGGACTAGCTTTTAGTGTCCATTCAGTAATCCACTGCATGCTGGAATCAAAATGGTTTCTTACAAGCCTCTGGGCATGCCAAATGGGGTTCCTTCCTGGATTTGAGCCTGTTCATTTGAAGAGAGGGGATGACTTCATGAATAGGTAGTGTAGGGTGATCCATGATCTTGGAGTACTCCCGTAGCAAGGCAACTTCTCTACGAAGGTGGGGTGGAAGAATATTGCTGAGGGCTGGAAGCCAATATGCTGGTGTAGTTCTTATACAACCAGTGATTAGTCTCATGGTGTTGTTCAACTGGGTGTCAACGAGTTTGACATGTGGGCTATTGAGCCAAACTGGGGCGCAGTATTCAGCCACAGAGAAGGCTAGACCTAAGGCAGAGCATCTTGTGGTAGTGGCAGAAGCTCCCCAAGATGTTCCACATAGCTTTAGCAATATATTGTTGCGGTTTCTAATTTTAGCTGCTGTGTTCTGGAGGTGTTGCTTGTAAGAGAGAAGTTATTGGTAATGCAGGTTCACTCTGTTGGCACCATGGGCTCTATTGTAGGTGAAGTTTACACCACATGCTGTGTTATCAGTAGCTAAGTTATTGGTAATGCAGGTTCATTCTGTTGGCACCCCTGGGCCCTATTGTATGTGAAGTCAACACCACATGCTGTGTTAATTGTAGCTAATTTATTGGTAATGCAGGTTCACTCTGTTAGCACCCTGGGCCCTTTTGTAGGTGAAGACTACACCACATGCTGTGCTAACAGTAGCTAAGTTATTGGTAATGCAGGTTCACTCTGTTGGCACCATGGGCTCTATTGTAGGTGAAGTCTACACCATATGCTGTGTTATCAGTAGCTAAGTTATTGGTAATGCAGGTTCACTCTGTTGGCACCCCTGGGCCCTATTGTAGGTGAAGTCTACACCACAAGCTGTGCTAACAGTAGCTAAGTTATTGGTAATACAGGTCCTCTCTGTTGGCACCTTGGGCACTATTGTAGGTGAAGTCTACACCTCATGCTGTGCTAACAGTAGCTAAGTTATTGGTAATGCAGGTTCATTATGTGGCACCCTGGGCCCTATTGTAGGTGAAGTCGACACCACATGCTGTGCTAAAGGTAGCTAAGTTATTGGAAATGCGGTTCACTCTGTAGGTTCCCTGGGCCCTATTGTAGGTGAAATCTACACCTCAAGCTGTGCTAACGGTAGCTAAGTCATTGGTAATGCAGGTTCACTCTGTTGGCACCATGGGCCCTATTGTAGGTGATGTCTACACCACATGCTGTGCTAACATTATCTAAGTTATTGGTAATGCAGTTTCACTCTGTTGGCACCCCTGGACCCATTCGTAGATGAAGTCTACACCAAATGCTGTGTTAACAGTAGCTAAGTTATTGGTAATGCAGGTTCACTCCGTTGGCACACTGGGCCCTATTGTAGGTGAAGTCTAAACCACATGATGTGCTAACAGTAACTAAGTTATTGGTAATGCAGATTCACTCTGTTGGCACCCTGGGCCCTATGTAGTTGAAGTCTACACAACATGATGTGCTAACAGTAACTAAGTTATTGGTAATGCAGAATCACTCCATTGGCACCCTGGGCCCTATTGTAGTTGAAGGCTACACCACAAGCTTTGCTAACAGTAGCTAAGTTATTGGAAATGCAGGTTCACACTGTTGGCACCCCTGGAACCTATTGTAGGTGAAGTCTACACCACATGCTGTGCTAACATTATCTAAGTTATTGGTAATGCTGATTCACTCTATTGGCACCCTGGGCCCTATGTAGGTGAAGTCTACACCACATGTTGTGTTATCAGTGACTAAGTTATTGGTTATTTATTTATTTATCGTTTGGCAATATTAGATTTCAGAGTAAGTTACAAAGAAGATCACTTTAAAATCTACTGTACATTATTTTTACTGTTTACACTATTATTACAGTCTCAGGTCTAATGAGTCTCTCCATTGGACCACGTCAGGTGTCGCCAACAGGAAGTCGATCCAGTCCCCTCCATATGCCCTCAGAGGACAGTCAGTTGTAATGTGTTGGATGGTTTGATTAGGAGCACCACAATCACACTGAGGAGACAAAATTCTTCCCCATTTGAACAAAGTTCCATTGCATACTCCATGGTTTGTCCGAATCCTATTGAGAGTTGCCCAAGCCCTCGTAGGCAGATCGGAACCTGGAGTGGATGTTCTTGTAGGTTCCAGGAAGGAGCTCGACTCAGGACTAGCTTTTAGTGTCCATTCAGTAATCCACTGCATGCTGGAATCAAAATGGTTTCTTACAAGCCTCTGGGCATGCCAAATGGGGTTCCTTCCTGGATTTGAGCCTGTTCATTTGAAGAGAGGGGATGACTTCATGAATAGGTAGTGTAGGGTGATCCATGATCTTGGAGTACTCCCGTAGCAAGGCAACTTCTCTACGAAGGTGGGGTGGAAGAATATTGCTGAGGGCTGGAAGCCAATATGCTGGTGTAGTTCTTATACAACCAGTGATTAGTCTCATGGTGTTGTTCAACTGGGTGTCAACGAGTTTGACATGTGGGCTATTGAGCCAAACTGGGGCGCAGTATTCAGCCACAGAGAAGGCTAGACCTAAGGCAGAGCATCTTGTGGTAGTGGCAGAAGCTCCCCAAGATGTTCCACATAGCTTTAGCAATATATTGTTGCGGTTTCTAATTTTAGCTGCTGTGTTCTGGAGGTGTTGCTTGTAAGAGAGAAGTTATTGGTAATGCAGGTTCACTCTGTTGGCACCATGGGCTCTATTGTAGGTGAAGTTTACACCACATGCTGTGTTATCAGTAGCTAAGTTATTGGTAATGCAGGTTCATTCTGTTGGCACCCCTGGGCCCTATTGTATGTGAAGTCAACACCACATGCTGTGTTAATTGTAGCTAATTTATTGGTAATGCAGGTTCACTCTGTTAGCACCCTGGGCCCTTTTGTAGGTGAAGACTACACCACATGCTGTGCTAACAGTAGCTAAGTTATTGGTAATGCAGGTTCACTCTGTTGGCACCATGGGCTCTATTGTAGGTGAAGTCTACACCATATGCTGTGTTATCAGTAGCTAAGTTATTGGTAATGCAGGTTCACTCTGTTGGCACCCCTGGGCCCTATTGTAGGTGAAGTCTACACCACAAGCTGTGCTAACAGTAGCTAAGTTATTGGTAATACAGGTCCTCTCTGTTGGCACCTTGGGCACTATTGTAGGTGAAGTCTACACCTCATGCTGTGCTAACAGTAGCTAAGTTATTGGTAATGCAGGTTCATTATGTGGCACCCTGGGCCCTATTGTAGGTGAAGTCGACACCACATGCTGTGCTAAAGGTAGCTAAGTTATTGGAAATGCGGTTCACTCTGTAGGTTCCCTGGGCCCTATTGTAGGTGAAATCTACACCTCAAGCTGTGCTAACGGTAGCTAAGTCATTGGTAATGCAGGTTCACTCTGTTGGCACCATGGGCCCTATTGTAGGTGATGTCTACACCACATGCTGTGCTAACATTATCTAAGTTATTGGTAATGCAGTTTCACTCTGTTGGCACCCCTGGACCCATTCGTAGATGAAGTCTACACCAAATGCTGTGTTAACAGTAGCTAAGTTATTGGTAATGCAGGTTCACTCCGTTGGCACACTGGGCCCTATTGTAGGTGAAGTCTAAACCACATGATGTGCTAACAGTAACTAAGTTATTGGTAATGCAGATTCACTCTGTTGGCACCCTGGGCCCTATGTAGTTGAAGTCTACACAACATGATGTGCTAACAGTAACTAAGTTATTGGTAATGCAGAATCACTCCATTGGCACCCTGGGCCCTATTGTAGTTGAAGGCTACACCACAAGCTTTGCTAACAGTAGCTAAGTTATTGGAAATGCAGGTTCACACTGTTGGCACCCCTGGAACCTATTGTAGGTGAAGTCTACACCACATGCTGTGCTAACATTATCTAAGTTATTGGTAATGCTGATTCACTCTATTGGCACCCTGGGCCCTATGTAGGTGAAGTCTACACCACATGATGTGCTAACAATAACTAAGTTATTGGTAATGCAGATTCACTCCATTGGCACCCTGGGCCCTATTGTAGGTGAAGTCTACACCACATGCTGTGCTAACGGTAGCTATGTTATTGGTAATGCAAGTTCTCTCTGTTAGCACCCTGGGCCCTATTGTAGGTGAAGTCTAAACCACATGATGTGCTAACAGTAACTAAGTTATTGGTAATGCAGATTCACTCTGTTGGCACCCTGGGCCCTATGTAGTTGAAGTCTACACAACATGATGTGCTAACAATAACTAAGTTATTGGTAATGCAGATTCACTTCATTGGCACCCTGGGCCCTATTGTAGGTGAAGTCTACACCACATGCTGTGCTAACATTATCTAAGTTATTGGTAATGCAGTTTCACTCTGTTGGCACCCCTGGACCCTTTTGTAGATGAAGTCTACACCAAAGGCTGTGTTAACAGTAGCTAATATATTGGTAATGCTGGTTCACTCTGTCGACACCCTGGGCCCTATTGTAGGTGAAGTCTACACCTCAAGCTGTGCTAACGGTAGCTATGTTATTGGTAATGCTGATTCACTCTGTTGGCACCCTGGGCCCTATGTAGGTGAAGTCTACACCACATGATGTGCTAACAATAACTAAGTTATTGGTAATGCAGATTCACTTCATTGGCACCCTGGGCCCTATTGTAGGTGAAGTCTACACCACATGCTGTGCTAACTGTAGCTAAGTTATTGGTAATGCAAGTCCTCTCTGTTGGCATGCTGGGCCCTATTTTAGGTGAAGTCCACTCCACATTGCTGTGCTAACAATAGCAAAGTTATTGGTAATGCAGGTTCACTCTGTTGGCGACCTGGGCCCTATTGTAGTTGAAGTCTACACCGCCTGCTGTGCTCTCAGTAGCTAAGTTATTGGTGATGCGGGTTTACTGTCCTGGCACCCTGGGCCCTATTGTAGGTGAAGTCTACACCCCATGCTTTGCTCTCAGTAGCTAAGTTATTGGTCATTCAGGTTCACTTTGTTGGCACCCTTGGCCTTATTGTGGGTGAAGTCTACACCATATGCTGAGCGAACAGTAGCTAAATTATTGGTAATGCATGTTCACTCTGTTGGCACCCGGGGCCCTATTGTAGGTGAAGTCTACACCACAAGTTGTGCTAATAGTAGCTAAGTTATTGGTAATGCAAGTTCACTGTGTTGGCTCCCTGGCACAGTTGTAGGTGAAGTCTACACCACAAGCTGTGCTAACAGTAGCAAAGTTATTGTTAATGCAGGTTCACTTTGTTGGCACCCTGGGCCCTATTGTAGGTGAAGTCTACACCATATGCTGAGCGAACAGTAGCTAAATTATTGGTAATGCATGTTCACTCTGTTGGCACCCGGGGCCCTATTGTAGGTGAAGTCTACACCACAAGTTGTGCTAATAGTAGCTAAGTTATTGGTAATGCAAGTTCACTGTGTTGGCTCCCTGGCACAGTTGTAGGTGAAGTCTACACCACAAGCTGTGCTAACAGTAGCAATGTTATTGGTAATGCAGGTTCACTCTGTTGGCTCCCTGGGCCCTATTGTCGGTGAAGTCTACAGCACATGCTGTGTAAACAGTGGCTAAGTTATTGTTAATGCAGGTTCACTGTGTTGGCACCCTGGGCCCTATTGTAGGTGAAGTCTACACAACAAGCTGTGCTAACAGTAGCTAAGTTATTGGTAATGCAGGGTCACTCTGTTGGCACTCTGGGCCCTATTGTAGGTGAAGTCTACACCACAAGCTGTGCTAACAGTAGCTAACTTATTGGTAATACAGGTTCACTCTGTTGGCACCCTGGTTCCTATTGTAGGTGAAGCCTACAGCACATGCTGTGTTAACAGTGGCTGAGTTATTGTTAATGCAGGTTCACTGTGTTGGCACCCTGGGCCTAATTGTAGGTGAAGTCTACACCACAAGCTGTGCTAACAGTAGCTAAGTTATTGGTAATGCAGGTTCACTCTGTTGGCACCCTGGGCCCTATTGTAGGTGAAGTCTACACCACATGCTGTGCCAACAGTAGGTAAGTTATTGGAAATGCAGGTTCACTCTGTTGGCACCCTGGGCCCTATTGTAGGTGAAGTCTACACTCATGCTGTGCTGAGAGTAGCTAAGTTATTGGTAATGCAGGTTCACTCTGTTGGCATCCTGGGCTCTATTGTAGGTGAAGTCTACACCACATGCTGTGTTATCAGTAGCTAAGTTATTGGTAATGCAGGTTCACTCTGTTGGCAACCCTGGGCCCTATTGTAGATGAAGTCTACACCACATACTGTGCTAACAGTAGCTAAGTTATTTATAATAGAGGTTCTCTCTGTTGGCACCCTGGGCACTATTGTAGGTGAAGTCTACACCACATGCTGTGCTAACAGTAGCTTAGTTATTGGTAATGCCGGTTCACTGTTTGGCACCCTGGGCCCTATTGTAGGTGAAGTCTACACCACAAGCTGTGCTGACAGTAGCTAAGTTATTGGTAAATCAGGTTCACTCTGTTGGCACCCTTGGGCCCTATTGTAGGTGAAGTCTACACCACATGCTGTGCTAACAGTAGCTAAGTTATTGGTAATGCAGGTTCACTCTGTTGGCACCCTGGCCCTATTGTAAGTGAATTCTACACCACATGCTGTGCTATCCATAGCTAAGTTATTGGTAATTCAGGTTAACTCTGTTGGCACCCTGGGCCCTATTGTAGGTGAAGTTTACACCACATGCTGTGTTATCAGTAGCTAAGTTATTGGTAATGCAGGTTCACTCTGTTGGCACCCTGGCCCTATTGTAAGTGAATTCTACACCACATGCTGTGCTATCCATAGCTAAGTTATTGGTAATTCAGGTTAACTCTGTTGGCACCCTGGGCCCTATTGTAGGTGAAGTCTACACCACATGTTGTGTTATCAGTGACTAAGTTATTGGTTATTTATTTATTTATCGTTTGGCAATACAAGATTTCAGAGTAAGTTACAAAGAAGATCACTTTAAAATCTACTGTACATTTGAACAAAGTTCCATTGCGTACTCCATTGTTTGTCCGAATCCTATTGAGAGTTGCCCAAGCCCTCCTAGGCAGATCGGAACCTGGAGTGGATGGTCTTGTAGGTTCCAGGAAGGAGCTCGACTCAGGACTAGCTTTTAGTGTCCATTCAGTAATCCACTGCATGCTGGAATCAAAATGGTTTTTTACAAGTCTCTGGGCATGACAAATGGGTGGCTTCCTGGATTTGAGCCTGTTCATTTGAAGAGAGGGGATGTCTTCATGAAATAGGTAGTGTAGGGTGATCCATGATCTTGTAGTACTCCCGTAGCAAGGCAACTTCTCTACGAAGGTGGGGTGGAAGAATATTGCTGAGGGCTGGAAGCCAATATGCTGGTGTAGTTCTTACACAACCAGTGATTAGTCTCATGGTGTTGTTCAACTGGGTGTCAACGAGTTTGAAATGTGGGCTATTGAGCCAAACTGGGGCTCAGTATTCAGCCACAGGGAAGGCTAGACCTAAGGCAGAGCTTCTTGTGGTAGTGGCCTCCCCAAGATGTTACACATAGCTTTAGCAATATATTGTTGCGGCTTCTAATTTTAGCTGCTGTGATCTGGAGGTGTTGCTTGTAAGAGAGAAGTTATTGGTAATGCAGGTTCACTCTGTTGGCACCATGGGCTCTATTGTAGGTGAAGTTTACACCACATGCTGTGTTATCAGTAGCTAAGTTATTGGTAATGCAGGTTCAGTCTGTTGGCACCCCTGGGCCCTATTGTATGTGAAGTCTACACCACATGCTGTGTTAATTGTAGCTATGTTATTGGTAATGCAGGTTCACTCTGTTAGCACCCTGCCCCCTATTGTAGGTGAAGTCTACACCACATGCTGTGCTAACAGTAGCTAAGTTATTGGTAATGCAGGTTCACTCTGTTGGCACCATGGGCTCTATTGTAGGTGAAGTCTACACCATATGCTGTGTTATCAGTAGCTAAGTTATTGGTAATCCAGGTTCACTCTGTTGGCACCCCTGGGCCCTATTGTAGGTGAAGTCTACACCATATGCTGTGTTATCAGTAGCTAAGTTATTGGTAATGCAGGTTCACTCTGTTTGCACCATGGGCTCTATTGTAGGTGAAGTCGACACCATATGCTGTGTTATCAGTAGCTAAGTTATTGGTAATGCAGGTTCACTCTGTTGGCACCCCTGGGCCCTATTGTAGGTGAAGTCTTCACCAAAAGCTGTGCTAACAGTAGCTAAGTTATTGGTAATACAGGTTCCCTCTGTTGGCACCTTGGGCACTATTGTAGGTGAAGTCTACACCTCATGCTGTGCTAACAGTAGCTAAGTTATTGGTAATTCAGGTTTATTATGTGGCACCCTGGGCCCTATTGTAGGTGAAGTCTACACCACACGCTGTGCTAACGGTTGCTAAGTTATTGGTAATGCAAGTTCTCTCTATTGGCACCATGGGCCCTATTGTTGGTGAGGTCTACACCTCACGCTGTGCTAACAGTAGCTAAGTTATTGGTAATGCTAGTTCACTCTGTTGGCACCCTGGGCCCTATTGTAGGTGAAGTCTACACCACATGCTGTGCTAACAGTAGCTAAGTTATTGGTAATAAAGATTCACTCTGTTGGCACCTTGGGCCCTATTGTAGGTGAAGTCCACACCACAAGCTGTGTTAACAGCTCATTTATTGGTAATGCAATTTCACTCTGTTGACACCCTGAGCCCTATTGTAAGTAAAGTCTACACTAAATGCTGTGCTAACAGTATCTAAGTAATTGGTAATGCAGGTTCACTCGGTTGGCACCCTGAGCCTATTGTAGTTGAAGGCTACACCACAAGCTTTGCTAACAGTAGCTAAGTTATTGGTAATGCAGGTTCACACTGTTGGTACCCCTGGACCCTATTGTAGGTGAAGTCTACACCACATGCTGTGCTAACATTATCTAAGTTATTGGTAATGCAGGTTCACTCTGTTGGCACTCCTGGACCCTATTGTAGATGAAGTCTACACCAAATGCTGTGTTAACAGTAGGTAAGTTATTGGTAATGCAGGTTCACTCTATTGGCACCCTGGGCCCTATTGTAGGTGAAGTCTACACCTCAAGCTGTGCTAACGGTAGCTATGTTATTGGTAATGCAGGTTCACTCTGTTGGCACCCTGACCCTATTGTAGGTGAAGTCTACACCACATGATGTGCTAACAGTCACTAAGTTATTGGTAATGCTGATTCACTCTGTTGGCACCCTGGGCCCTATGTAGGTGAAGTCTACACCACATGATGTGCTAACAATAACTAAGTTATTGGTAATGCAGATTCACTCCATTGGCACCCTGGGCCCTATTGTAGGTGAAGTCTACACCACATGCTGTGCTAACGGTAGCTATGTTATTGGTAATGCAAGTTCTCCTTGTTAGCACCCTGGGCCCTATTGTAGGTGAAGTCTAAACCACATGATGTGCTAATAGTAACTAAGTTATTGGTAATGCAGGTTCACTCTGTTGGCACCCTGGGCCCTATGTAGTTGAAGTCTACACAACATGATGTGCTAACAGTAACTAAGTTATTGGTAATGCAGAATCACTCCATTGGCACCCTGGGCCCTATTGTAGGTGAAGTCTACACCACATGCTGTGCTAACGGTAGCTAAGTTATTGGTTATGCAAGTCCTCACTGTTGGCATGCTGGGCCCTATTTTAGGTGAAGTCCACTCCACATTGCTGTGCTAACAATAGCAAAGTTATTGGTAATGCAGGTTCACTCTGTTGGCGACCTGGGCCCTATTGTAGTTGAAGTCTACACCGCCTGCTGTGCTCTCAGTAGCTAAGTTATTGGTGATGCGGGTTTACTGTGCTGGCACCCTGGGCCCTATTGTAGGTGAAGTCTACACCCCATGCTTTGCTCTAAGTAGCTAAGTTATTTGTCATTCAGGTTCACTTTGTTGGCACCCTTGGCCTTATTGTAGATGAAGTCTACACCACATGCTGTGTTAACAGTAGCTAATATATTGGTATTGCTGGTTCACTCTGTCGACACCCTGGGCCCTATTGTAGGTGAAGTCTACACCACATGCTGTGCTAACAGTGGGTAATATATTGGTAATGCAGGTTCACTCTGCTGGCACCCTGGGCCCTATTGTACGTGAAGTCTACACCACATGCTGAGCGAACATTAGCTAAATTATTGGTAATGCAGGTTCACTCTGTTGGCACCCGGGGCCCTATTGTAGGTGAAGTCTGCACCACAAGTTGTGCTGATAGTAGCTAAGTTATTGGTAATGCAAGTTCACTGTGTTGGCTCCCTGGCACAGTTGTAGGTGAAGTCTACACCACAAGCTGTGCTAACAGTAGCAAAGTTATTGGTAATGCAGGTTCACTTTGTTGGCACCCTGGGCCCTATTGTAACTGAAGTCTACACCACATGCTGTGTTAACAGTAGCTAAGTTATTGGTAATGCAGGCTCACTGTCTTGGCACCCTGGGCCCTATTGTAGGTGAAGGCTACACCACATGCTGTGTTAACAGTAGCTTAGTTATTGGTAATGCAAGTTTACTGTGTTGGCCCCCTGGGCCCTATTGTAGGTGATGTCTACACCACATGCTGTGCTAACATTATCTAAGTTATTGGTAATGCAGTTTCACTCTGTTGGCACCCCTGGACCCATTCGTAGATGAAGTCTACACCAAATGCTGTGTTAACAGTAGCTAAGTTATTGGTAATGCAGGTTCACTCCGTTGGCACACTGGGCCCTATTGTAGGTGAAGTCTAAACCACATGATGTGCTAACAGTAACTAAGTTATTGGTAATGCAGATTCACTCTGTTGGCACCCTGGGCCCTATGTAGTTGAAGTCTACACAACATGATGTGCTAACAGTAACTAAGTTATTGGTAATGCAGAATCACTCCATTGGCACCCTGGGCCCTATTGTAGTTGAAGTCTACACCACACGCTGTTTTAACGGTTGCTAAGTTATTGGTAATGCAAGTTCTCTCTATTGGCACCATGGGCCCTATTGTTGGTGAAGTCTACACCTCACGCTGTGCTAACAGTAGCTAAGTTATTGGTAATAAAGATTCACTCTGTTGGCACCTTGGGCCCTATTGTAGCTGAAGTCCACACCACAAGCTGCGTTAACAGCTCATTTATTGGTAATGCAATTTCACTCTGTTGACACCCTGAGCCCTATTGAAAGTAAAGTCTACACTAAATGCTGTGCTAACAGTATCTAAGTAATTGGTAATGCAGGTTCACTCGGTTGGCACCCTGAGCCTATTGTAGTTGAAGGCTACACCACAAGCTTTGCTAACAGTAGCTAAGTTATTGGTAATGCAGGTTCACACTGTTGGCACCCCTGGAACCTATTGTAGGTGAAGTCTACACCACATGCTGTGCTAACATTATCTAAGTTATTGGTAATGCTGATTCACTCTATTGGCACCCTGGGCCCTATGTAGGTGAAGTCTACACCACATGATGTGCTAACAATAACTAAGTTATTGGTAATGCAGATTCACTCCATTGGCACCCTGGGCCCTATTGTAGGTGAAGTCTACACCACATGCTGTGCTAACGGTAGCTATGTTATTGGTAATGCAAGTTCTCTCTGTTAGCACCCTGGGCCCTATTGTAGGTGAAGTCTAAACCACATGATGTGCTAACAGTAACTAAGTTATTGGTAATGCAGATTCACTCTGTTGGCACCCTGGGCCCTATGTAGTTGAAGTCTACACAACATGATGTGCTAACAATAACTAAGTTATTGGTAATGCAGATTCACTTCATTGGCACCCTGGGCCCTATTGTAGGTGAAGTCTACACCACATGCTGTGCTAACATTATCTAAGTTATTGGTAATGCAGTTTCACTCTGTTGGCACCCCTGGACCCTTTTGTAGATGAAGTCTACACCAAAGGCTGTGTTAACAGTAGCTAATATACTGGTAATGCTGGTTCACTCTGTCGACACCCTGGGCCCTATTGTAGGTGAAGTCTACACCTCAAGCTGTGCTAACGGTAGCTATGTTATTGGTAATGCAGGTTCACTCTGTTGGCACCCTGACCCTATTGTAGGTGAAGTCTACACCACATGATGTGCTAACAGTAACTAAGTTATTGGTAATGCTGATTCACTCTGTTGGCACCCTGGGCCCTATGTAGGTGAAGTCTACACCACATGATGTGCTAACGATAACTAAGTTATTGGTAATGCAGATTCACTTCATTGGCACCCTGGGCCCTATTGTAGGTGAAGTCTACACCACATGCTGTGCTAACTGTAGCTAAGTTATTGGTAATGCAAGTCCTCTCTGTTGGCATGCTGGGCCCTATTTTAGGTGAAGTCCACTCCACATTGCTGTGCTAACAATAGCAAAGTTATTGGTAATGCAGGTTCACTCTGTTGGCGACCTGGGCCCTATTGTAGTTGAAGTCTACACCGCCTGCTGTGCTCTCAGTAGCTAAGTTATTGGTGATGCGGGTTTACTGTCCTGGCACCCTGGGCCCTATTGTAGGTGAAGTCTACACCCCATGCTTTGCTCTCAGTAGCTAAGTTATTGGTCATTCAGGTTCACTTTGTTGGCACCCTTGGCCTTATTGTGGGTGAAGTCTACACCACATGCTGAGCGAACAGTAGCTAAATTATTGGTAATGCATGTTCACTCTGTTGGCACCCGGGGCCCTATTGTAGGGGAAGTCTACACCACAAGTTGTGCTAATAGTAGCTAAGTTATTGGTAATGCAAGTTCACTGTGTTGGCTCCCTGGCACAGTTGTAGGTGAAGTCTACACCACAAGCTGTGCTAACAGTAGCAAAGTTATTGTTAATGCAGGTTCACTTTGTTGGCACCCTGGGCCCTATTGTAGGTGAAGTCTACACCCCATGCTTTGCTCTCAGTAGCTAAGTTATTGGTCATTCAGGTTCACTTTGTTGGCACCCTTGGCCTTATTGTGGGTGAAGTCTACACCATATGCTGAGCGAACAGTAGCTAAATTATTGGTAATGCATGTTCACTCTGTTGGCACCCTTGGGCCCTATTGTAGGTGAAGTCTACACCACATGCTGTGCTAACAGTAGCTAAGTTATTGGTAATGCAGGTTCACTCTGTTGGCACCCTGGGCCCTATTGTAGGTGAAGTCTACACCACAAGCTGTGCTGACAGTAGCTAAGTTATTGGTAATACAGGTTCACTCTGTTGGCACCCTTGGGCCCTATTGTAGGTGAAGTCTACACCACATGCTGTGCTAACAGTAGAAGTTATTGGTAATGCAGGTTCACTCTGTTGGCACCCTGGCCCTATTGTAGGTGAAGTCTACACCACATGCTGTGTTAACAGTAGCTAATATATTGGTAATGCTGGTTCACTCTGTCGACACCCTGGGCCCTATTGTAGGTGAAGTCTACACCACATGCTGTGCTAACAGTGGGTAATATATTGGTAATGCAGGTTCACTCTGCTGGCACCCTGCGTCCTATTGTAGGTGAAGTCTACACCACATGCTGAGCGAACAGTAGCTAAATTATTGGTAATGCAGGTTCACTCTGTTGGCACCCGGGGCCCTATTGTAGGTGAAGTCTACACCACAAGTTGTGCTAAAAGTAGCTAAGTTATTGGTAATGCATGCTCACTGTGTTGGCTCCCTGGCACAGTTGTCGGTGAAGTCTACACCACAAGCTGTGCTAACAGTAGCAAAGTTATTGGTAATGCAGGTTCACTTTGTTGGCACCCTGGGCCCTATTGTAGGTGAAGTCTACACCACATGCTGTGTTAACAGTAGCTAAGTTATTGGTAATGCAGGCTCACTGTCTTGGCACCCTTGGCCCTATTGTAGGTGAAGGCTACTCCACATGCTGTGTTAACAGTAGCTTAGTTATTGGTAATGCAAGTTTACTGTGTTGGCCCCCTTGGCCCTACTGTAGGTGAAGTCTACACCACATGCTGTGTTAACAGTAGGTAAGTTATTGGTGATGCAGGTTCACTCGGTTGGCACCCTGGTCCCTATTTTAGGTGAATTCTACACCACATGCTGTGTTAACAGTAGGTAAGTTATTGGTAATGCAGGTTCACTGTTGCCACCCTGGGCCCTATTGTAGGTGAAGTCTACACCACAAGCTGTGCTAACAGTAGCTAAGTTATTGTTAAAGCAGGTTCACTCTGTTGGCACCCTGGGCACTATTGTAGGTGAAGTCTACACCACAAGCTGAGCTAACAGTAGCTAATTTGTTGGTAATGCAGGTTCGCTCTGATGGCACCCTGGGCCCTATTGTAGGTGAAGTCTTCACCACATGCTGTGCTAACAGTAGGTAAGTTATTGGAAATGCAGGTTCACTCTGTTGGCACCCTGGGCCCTATTGTAGGTGAAGTCTACACTCATGCTGTGCTGACAGTAGCTAAGTTATTTTTGATGCAGGTTCACTCTGTTGGCATCCTGGGCTCCATTGTAGGTGAAGTCTACACCACATGCTGCGTTATCAGTAGCTAAGTTATTGGTAATGCAGGTTCACTCTGTTGGCAACCCCGGGCCCTATTGTAGGTGAAGTCTACACCACATGCTGTGCTAACAGCAGCTAAGTTATTGGTAACAGAGGTTCTCTCTGTTGGCACCCTGGGCACTATTGTAGGTGAAATCTACACCACATGCTGTGCTAACGGTAGCTAAGTTATTGGTAATGCAGGTTCACTCTGTTGGCACCCCTGGGCCCTATTGTAGGTGAAGTGTACACCACAAGCTGTGCTAACAGTAACTAATTTATTGGTAATGCAGGTTTACTCTGTTGGCACCCTGTGCCCTATTGTAGGTGAAGTCTACACCACATGCTGTGCTAACAGTAGGTAAGTTATTGAAAATGCAGGTTCACTCTGTTGGCACCCTGGGCCCTATTGTAGGTGAAGTCTACACTCATGCTGTGCTGACAGTAGCTAAGTTATTTGTAATGCAGGTTCACTCTGTTGGCATCCTGGGTTCTATTGTAGGTGAAGTCTACACCGCATGCTGTGTTATCAGTAGCTAAGTTATTGGTAATGCAGGTTCACTCTGTTGGCAACCCTGGGCCCTATTGTAGGTGAAGTCTACACCACATGCTGTGCTAACAGTAGCTAAGTTATTGGTAACAGAGGTTCTCTCTGTTGGCACCCTGGGCACTATTGTAGGTGAAGTCTACACCACATGCTGTGCTAACGGTAGCTAAGTTATTGGTAACAGAGGTTCACTCTGTTGGCACCCTGGGCCCTATTGTAGGTGAAGTCTACACCACAAGCTGTGCTAACAGTAGCTAAGTTATTGGTAATGCAGGCTCACTGTGTTGGCACCTTGGGCCCTATTGTTGGTGAAGGCTACACCACATGCTGTGTTAACAGTAGCTAAGTTATTGGTAATCCAAGTTTACTGTGTTGGCACCCTGGTCCCTATTGTAGGTGAAGTCTACACCACATGCTGTGTTAACAGTAGCTAAGTTATTGGTAATGCAGGTTCACTGTTGCCACCCTGGGCCCTATTGTAGGTGAAGTCTATGCCACTTGTTGTGTTAATAGTAGCTAAGTTATTGGTAATGCAGGTTTACTCTGTTGGCACCCTGGCCCTATTGTAGGTGAAGTCTACACCACAGGCTGTGCTAACAGTAGCTAAGTTATTGTTTAAGCAGGTTCACTCTGTTGGCACCCTGGGCATTATTGTAGGTGAAGTCTACACCACATGCTGTGCTAACAGTAGGTAAGTTATTGGAAATGCAGGTTCACTCTGTTGGCACCCTGGGCCCTATATTAGGTGAAGTCTACACTCATGCTGTGCTGACAGTAGCTAAGTTATTGGTAATGCAGGTTCACTCTGTTGCCACCCTGGGCCCTATGTAGGTGAAGTCTACACCACATGATGTGCTAACAGTAACTAAGTTATTGGTAATGCAGATTCACTCCATTGGCACCCTGGGCCCTATTGTAGGTGAAGTCTACACCACATGATGTGCTAACAGTAGCTATGTTATTGGTAATGCAAGTTCTCTCTGTTAGCACCCTGGGCCCTATTGTAGGTGAAGTCTAAACCACATGATGTGCTAACAGTTACTAAGTTATTGGTAATGCAGATTCACTCTGTTGGCACCCTGGGCCCTATGTAGTTGAAGTCTACTCCACATGATGTGCTAACAGTAACTAAGTTATTGGTAATGCAGAATCACTCCATTGGCACCCTGGGCCCCATTGCTGGTGAAGTCTACACCACATGCTATGCTAACGGTAGCTAAGTTATTGGTAATGCAAGTTCTCTCTGTTGGCATGCTGGGCCCTATTTTAGGTGAAGTCTACTCCGCATTGCTGTGCTAACAATAGCTAAGTTATTGGTAATGCAGGTTCACTCTGTTGGCGACCTGGGCCGTATTGTAGTTGAAGTCTACACCGCCTGCTGTGCTCTCAGTAGCTTAGTTATTGGTAATGCTGGTTCACTGTGCTGGCACCCTGGGCCCTGTTGTAGGTGAAGTCTACTCCCCATGCTTTGCTCTCAGTAGCTAATTTATTGGTCATTCAGGTTCACTTTGTTGGCACCCTGGGCCTTATTGTAGGTGAAGCCTGCACCACATGCTGTGTTAACAGTAGCTAATATATTGGTAATGCTGGTTCACTCTGTCGACACTCAGGGCCCTATTGTAGGTGAAGTCTACACCACATGCTGTGCTAACAGTGGGTAATATATTGGTAATGCAGGTTCACTCTGCTGGCACCCTGGGCCCTATTGTAGGTGAAGTCTATTCCACATGCTGTGCGAACAGTAGCTAAATTATTGGTAATGCAGGTTCACTCTGTTGGCACCCGGGGCCCTATTGTAGGTGAAGTCTTTACCACAAGTTGTGCTAATAGTAGCTAAGTTATTGGTAATGCAAGTTCACTGTGTTGGCACCATGGCCCTGTTGTAGGTTAAGTCTACACCACAAGCTGTGCTAACAGTAGCAAAGTTATTGGTAAAGCAGATTCACTTTGTTGGCACCCTGGGCCCTATTGTAGGTGAAGTCTACACCACATGCTGTGTTAACTGTAGCTAAGTTATTGGTTATGCAGGCTCACTGTGTTGGCACCCTGGGCCCTATTGTAGGTGAAGGCTACACCATACGCTGTGTTAACAGTAGCTAAGTTATTGGTAATGCAAGTTTACTGTGTTGGCACCCTGGGCCCTATTGTAGGTGAAGTCTACCCCACATGCTGTGTTAACAGTAGGTAAGTTATTGGTGATTTAGGTTCATTCTGTTGGCACCCTGGTCCCTATTTTAGGCGAAGTCTACACCACACGCTGTGTTAACAGTAGCTAAGTTATTGGTAATGCAGGTTCACTTTTGCCACCCTCGGCCCTATTGTAGGGGAAGTCTACACCACTTGCTGTGTTAATAGTGGCTAAGTTATTGGTAATGCTGGTTTTCTCTGTTGGCACCCTGGCCCTATTGTAGGTGAAGTCTACACCACAAGCTGTGCTAACAGTAGCTAAGTTATTGTTAAAGCAGGTTCATTCTGTTGGCACCCTGGGCATTATTGTTGGTGAGGTCTACACCACAAGCTGTGCTAACAGTAGCTAAGTTATTGGAAATGCAGCTTCACTCTGTTGGCACCCTCGGCCCTATTGTAGGTGAAGTCTACACTCATGCTGTGCTGACAGTAGCTAAGTTATTGGTAATGCAGGTTCACTCTGTTGGCATCCTGGGCTCTATTGTAGGTGAAGTCTACACCACATGCTGTGGTATCAGTAGCTAAGTTATTGGTAATGCAGGTTCACTCTTTTGGCAACCCTGGGCCCTATTGTAGGTGAAGTCTATACCACATACTGTGCTAACAGTAGCTAAGTTATTGGTAATAGAGGTTCTCTCTCTTGGCACCCTGGGCACTATTGTAGGTGAAGTCTACACCACATGATGTGCTAACAGTAGCTTAGTTATTGGTAATGCAGGTTCACTGTTTGGCACCCTGGGCCCTATTGTAGGTGAAGTCTACACCACAAGCTGTGCTGACAGTAGCTATGTTATTGGTAATACAGGTTCACTCTGTTGGCACCCTGGGCCCTATTGTAGGTGAAGTCTACACCACATGCTGTGCTAACAGTAGCTAAGTTATTGGTAATGCAGGTTCACTCTGTTGGCACCCTGGCCCTATTGTAGGTGAAGTCTACACCACATGCTGTGCTAACAGTAGCTAAGTTATTGGTGATGCAGGTTCTCTCTGTTGGCACCCTGGGCCCTATTGTAGGTGAAGTCTACACCACATGCTGTGTTAAGAGTGGCTAAGTTATTGTTAATGCAGGTTCACTGTGTTGGCACCCTAGGCCCTATTGTAGGTGAAGTCTACACCACAAGGTGTGCTAACAGTAGTTAAGTTATTGGTAATACAGGTTCACTCTGTTGACACCCTGGGCCCTATTGTAGGTGAAGTCTACACCACATGCTGTGCTAACAGTAGCTAAGTTATTGGTAATAAAGATTCACTCTGTTGGCACCCTGGGCCCTATTGTAGGTGAAGTCTACACCACATGCTGTGCTAACAGTAACTAAGTTTTTGTTAATGCAGGTTAACTCTTTTGGCACACTGGGCCCTATTGTAGGTGAAGTCTACACCACATGCTGTGCTAACAGTAGCTAAGTTATGGGTAATGCAGGTTCACTCTGTTGGCACCCTGGGCCCTATTGTAGGTGAAGTCTACACCACATGCTGTGCTAACCGTAGCTAAGTTATTGGTAATTCAGGTTAACTCTGTTGGCACCCTGGGCCCTATTGTAGGTGAAGTCTACACCACATGTTGTGTTATCAGTGACTAAGTTATTGGTTATTTATTTATTTATCGTTTGGCAATATTAGATTTCAGAGTAAGTTACAAAGAAGATCACTTTAAAATCTACTGTACATTATTTTTACTGTTTACACTATTATTACAGTCTCAGGTCTAATGAGTCTCTCCATTGGACCACGTCAGGTGTCGCCAACAGGAAGTCGATCCAGTCCCCTCCATATGCCCTCAGAGGACAGTCAGTTGTAATGTGTTGGATGGTTTGATTAGGAGCACCACAATCACACTGAGGAGACAAAATTCTTCCCCATTTGAACAAAGTTCCATTGCATACTCCATGGTTTGTCCGAATCCTATTGAGAGTTGCCCAAGCCCTCGTAGGCAGATCGGAACCTGGAGTGGATGTTCTTGTAGGTTCCAGGAAGGAGCTCGACTCAGGACTAGCTTTTAGTGTCCATTCAGTAATCCACTGCATGCTGGAATCAAAATGGTTTCTTACAAGCCTCTGGGCATGCCAAATGGGGTTCCTTCCTGGATTTGAGCCTGTTCATTTGAAGAGAGGGGATGACTTCATGAATAGGTAGTGTAGGGTGATCCATGATCTTGGAGTACTCCCGTAGCAAGGCAACTTCTCTACGAAGGTGGGGTGGAAGAATATTGCTGAGGGCTGGAAGCCAATATGCTGGTGTAGTTCTTATACAACCAGTGATTAGTCTCATGGTGTTGTTCAACTGGGTGTCAACGAGTTTGACATGTGGGCTATTGAGCCAAACTGGGGCGCAGTATTCAGCCACAGAGAAGGCTAGACCTAAGGCAGAGCATCTTGTGGTAGTGGCAGAAGCTCCCCAAGATGTTCCACATAGCTTTAGCAATATATTGTTGCGGTTTCTAATTTTAGCTGCTGTGTTCTGGAGGCTGTTGCTTGTAAGAGAGAAGTTATTGGTAATGCAGGTTCACTCTGTTGGCACCATGGGCTCTATTGTAGGGTGAAGTTTACACCACATTGCTGTGTTATCAGTAGCTAAGTTATTGGTAATGCAGGTTCATTCTGTTGGCACCCCTGGGCCCTATTGTATGTGAAGTCAACACCACATGCTGTGTTAATTGTAGCTAATTTATTGGTAATGCAGGTTCACTCTGTTAGCACCCTGGGCCCTTTTGTAGGTGAAGACTACACCACATGCTGTGCTAACAGTAGCTAAGTTATTGGTAATGCAGGTTCACTCTGTTGGCACCATGGGCTCTATTGTAGGTGAAGTCTACACCATATGCTGTGTTATCAGTAGCTAAGTTATTGGTAATGCAGGTTCACTCTGTTGGCACCCCTGGGCCCTATTGTAGGTGAAGTCTACACCACAAGCTGTGCTAACAGTAGCTAAGTTATTGGTAATACAGGTCCTCTCTGTTGGCACCTTGGGCACTATTGTAGGTGAAGTTTACACCTCATGCTGTGCTAACAGTAGCTAAGTTATTGGTAATGCAGGTTCATTATGTGGCACCCTGGGCCCTATTGTAGGTGAAGTCGACACCACATGCTGTGCTAAAGGTAGCTAAGTTATTGGAAATGCGGTTCACTCTGTAGGTTCCCTGGGCCCTATTGTAGGTGAAATCTACACCTCAAGCTGTGCTAACGGTAGCTAAGTCATTGGTAATGCAGGTTCACTCTGTTGGCACCATGGGCCCTATTGTAGGTGATGTCTACACCACATGCTGTGCTAACATTATCTAAGTTATTGGTAATGCAGTTTCACTCTGTTGGCACCCCTGGACCATTCGTAGATGAAGTCTACACCAAATGCTGTGTTAACAGTAGCTAAGTTATTGGTAATGCAGGTTCACACTCCGTTGGCACACTGGGCCCTATTGTAGGTGAAGTCTAAACCACATGATGTGCTAACAGTAACTAAGTTATTGGTAATGCAGATTCACTCTGTTGGCACCCTGGGCCCTATGTAGTTGAAGTCTACACAACATGATGTGCTAACAGTACTAAGTTATTGGTAATGCAGAATCACTCCATTGGCACCCTGGGCCCTATTGTAGTTGAAGGCTACACCACAAGCTTTGCTAACAGTAGCTAAGTTATTGGAAATGCAGGTTCACACTGTTGGCACCCCTGGAACCTATTGTAGGTGAAGTCTACACCACATGCTGTGCTAACATTATCTAAGTTATTGGTAATGCTGATTCACTCTATTGGCACCCTGGGCCCTATGTAGGTGAAGTCTACACCACATGATGTGCTAACAATAACTAAGTTATTGGTAATGCAGATTCACTCCATTGGCACCCTGGGCCCTATTGTAGGTGAAGTCTACACCACATGCTGTGCTAACGGTAGCTATGTTATTGGTAATGCAAGTTCTCTCTGTTAGCACCCTGGGCCCTATTGTAGGTGAAGTCTAAACCACATGATGTGCTAACAGTAACTAAGTTATTGGTAATGCAGATTCACTCTGTTGGCACCCTGGGCCCTATGTAGTTGAAGTCTACACAACATGATGTGCTAACAATAACTAAGTTATTGGTAATGCAGATTCACTTCATTGGCACCCTGGGCCCTATTGTAGGTGAAGTCTACACCACATGCTGTGCTAACATTATCTAAGTTATTGGTAATGCAGTTTCACTCTGTTGGCACCCCTGGACCATTTTGTAGATGAAGTCTACACCAAAGGCTGTGTTAACAGTAGCTAATATATTGGTAATGCTGGTTCACTCTGTCGACACCCTGGGCCCTATTGTAGGTGAAGTCTACACCTCAAGCTGTGCTAACGGTAGCTATGTTATTGGTAATGCTGATTCACTCTGTTGGCACCCTGGGCCCTATGTAGGTGAAGTCTACACCACATGATGTGCTAACAATAACTAAGTTATTGGTAATGCAGATTCACTTCATTGGCACCCTGGGCCCTATTGTAGGTGAAGTCTACACCACATGCTGTGCTAACTGTAGCTAAGTTATTGGTAATGCAAGTCCTCTCTGTTGGCATGCTGGGCCCTATTTTAGGTGAAGTCCACTCCACATTGCTGTGCTAACAATAGCAAAGTTATTGGTAATGCAGGTTCACTCTGTTGGCGACCTGGGCCCTATTGTAGTTGAAGTCTACACCGCCTGCTGTGCTCTCAGTAGCTAAGTTATTGGTGATGCGGGTTTACTGTCCTGGCACCCTGGGCCCTATTGTAGGTGAAGTCTACACCCCATGCTTTGCTCTCAGTAGCTAAGTTATTGGTCATTCAGGTTCACTTTGTTGGCACCCTTGGCCTTATTGTGGGTGAAGTCTACACCATATGCTGAGCGAACAGTAGCTAAATTATTGGTAATGCATGTTCACTCTGTTGGCACCCGGGGCCCTATTGTAGGTGAAGTCTACACCACAAGTTGTGCTAATAGTAGCTAAGTTATTGGTAATGCACGTTCACTGTGTTGGCTCCCTGGCACAGTTGTAGGTGAAGTCTACACCACAAGCTGTGCTAACAGTAGCAAAGTTATTGTTAATGCAGGTTCACTTTGTTGGCACCCTGGGCCCTATTGTAGGTGAAGTCTACACCATATGCTGAGCGAACAGTAGCTAAATTATTGGTAATGCATGTTCACTCTGTTGGCACCCGGGGCCCTATTGTAGGTGAAGTCTACACCACAAGTTGTGCTAATAGTAGCTAAGTTATTGGTAATGCAAGTTCACTGTGTTGGCTCCCTGGCACAGTTGTAGGTGAAGTCTACACCACAAGCTGTGCTAACAGTAGCAATGTTATTGGTAATGCAGGTTCACTCTGTTGGCTCCCTGGGCCCTATTGTCGGTGAAGTCTACAGCACATGCTGTGTAAACAGTGGCTAAGTTATTGTTAATGCAGGTTCACTGTGTTGGCACCCTGGGCCCTATTGTAGGTGAAGTCTACACAACAAGCTGTGCTAACAGTAGCTAAGTTATTGGTAATGCAGGGTCACTCTGTTGGCACTCTGGGCCCTATTGTAGGTGAAGTCTACACCACAAGCTGTGCTAACAGTAGCTAACTTATTGGTAATACAGGTTCACTCTGTTGGCACCCTGGTTCCTATTGTAGGTGAAGCCTACAGCACATGCTGTGTTAACAGTGGCTGAGTTATTGTTAATGCAGGTTCACTGTGTTGGCACCCTGGGCCTAATTGTAGGTGAAGTCTACACCACAAGCTGTGCTAACAGTAGCTAAGTTATTGGTAATGCAGGTTCACTCTGTTGGCACCCTGGGCCCTATTGTAGGTGAAGTCTACACCACATGCTGTGCCAACAGTAGGTAAGTTATTGGAAATGCAGGTTCACTCTGTTGGCACCCTGGGCCCTATTGTAGGTGAAGTCTACACTCATGCTGTGCTGAGAGTAGCTAAGTTATTGGTAATGCAGGTTCACTCTGTTGGCATCCTGGGCTCTATTGTAGGTGAAGTCTACACCACATGCTGTGTTATCAGTAGCTAAGTTATTGGTAATGCAGGTTCACTCTGTTGGCAACCCTGGGCCCTATTGTAGATGAAGTCTACACCACATACTGTGCTAACAGTAGCTAAGTTATTTATAATAGAGGTTCTCTCTGTTGGCACCCTGGGCACTATTGTAGGTGAAGTCTACACCACATGCTCTGCTAACAGTAGCTTAGTTATTGGTAATGCCGGTTCACTGTTTGGCACCCTGGGCCCTATTGTAGGTGAAGTCTACACCACAAGCTGTGCTGACAGTAGCTAAGTTATTGGTAAATCAGGTTCACTCTGTTGGCACCCTTGGGCCCTATTGTAGGTGAAGTCTACACCACATGCTGTGCTAACAGTAGCTAAGTTATTGGTAATGCAGGTTCACTCTGTTGGCACCCTGGCCCTATTGTAAGTGAATTCTACACCACATGCTGTGCTATCCATAGCTAAGTTATTGGTAATTCAGGTTAACTCTGTTGGCACCCTGGGCCCTATTGTAGGTGAAGTTTACACCACATGCTGTGTTATCAGTAGCTAAGTTATTGGTAATGCAGGTTCACTCTGTTGGCACCCTGGCCCTATTGTAAGTGAATTCTACACCACATGCTGTGCTATCCATAGCTAAGTTATTGGTAATTCAGGTTAACTCTGTTGGCACCCTGGGCCCTATTGTAGGTGAAGTCTACACCACATGTTGTGTTATCAGTGACTAAGTTATTGGTTATTTATTTATTTATCGTTTGGCAATACAAGATTTCAGAGTAAGTTACAAAGAAGATCACTTTAAAATCTACTGTACATTTGAACAAAGTTCCATTGCGTACTCCATTGTTTGTCCGAATCCTATTGAGAGTTGCCCAAGCCCTCCTAGGCAGATCGGAACCTGGAGTGGATGGTCTTGTAGGTTCCAGGAAGGAGCTCGACTCAGGACTAGCTTTTAGTGTCCATTCAGTAATCCACTGCATGCTGGAATCAAAATGGTTTTTTACAAGTCTCTGGGCATGACAAATGGGTGGCTTCCTGGATTTGAGCCTGTTCATTTGAAGAGAGGGGATGTCTTCATGAAATAGGTAGTGTAGGGTGATCCATGATCTTGTAGTACTCCCGTAGCAAGGCAACTTCTCTACGAAGGTGGGGTGGAAGAATATTGCTGAGGGCTGGAAGCCAATATGCTGGTGTAGTTCTTACACAACCAGTGATTAGTCTCATGGTGTTGTTCAACTGGGTGTCAACGAGTTTGAAATGTGGGCTATTGAGCCAAACTGGGGCTCAGTATTCAGCCACAGGGAAGGCTAGACCTAAGGCAGAGCTTCTTGTGGTAGTGGCCTCCCCAAGATGTTACACATAGCTTTAGCAATATATTGTTGCGGCTTCTAATTTTAGCTGCTGTGATCTGGAGGTGTTGCTTGTAAGAGAGAAGTTATTGGTAATGCAGGTTCACTCTGTTGGCACCATGGGCTCTATTGTAGGTGAAGTTTACACCACATGCTGTGTTATCAGTAGCTAAGTTATTGGTAATGCAGGTTCAGTCTGTTGGCACCCCTGGGCCCTATTGTATGTGAAGTCTACACCACATGCTGTGTTAATTGTAGCTATGTTATTGGTAATGCAGGTTCACTCTGTTAGCACCCTGCCCCCTATTGTAGGTGAAGTCTACACCACATGCTGTGCTAACAGTAGCTAAGTTATTGGTAATGCAGGTTCACTCTGTTGGCACCATGGGCTCTATTGTAGGTGAAGTCTACACCATATGCTGTGTTATCAGTAGCTAAGTTATTGGTAATCCAGGTTCACTCTGTTGGCACCCCTGGGCCCTATTGTAGGTGAAGTCTACACCATATGCTGTGTTATCAGTAGCTAAGTTATTGGTAATGCAGGTTCACTCTGTTTGCACCATGGGCTCTATTGTAGGTGAAGTCGACACCATATGCTGTGTTATCAGTAGCTAAGTTATTGGTAATGCAGGTTCACTCTGTTGGCACCCCTGGGCCCTATTGTAGGTGAAGTCTTCACCAAAAGCTGTGCTAACAGTAGCTAAGTTATTGGTAATACAGGTTCTCTCTGTTGGCACCTTGGGCACTATTGTAGGTGAAGTCTACACCTCATGCTGTGCTAACAGTAGCTAAGTTATTGGTAATTCAGGTTTATTATGTGGCACCCTGGGCCCTATTGTAGGTGAAGTCTACACCACACGCTGTGCTAACGGTTGCTAAGTTATTGGTAATGCAAGTTCTCTCTATTGGCACCATGGGCCCTATTGTTGGTGAGGTCTACACCTCACGCTGTGCTAACAGTAGCTAAGTTATTGGTAATGCTAGTTCACTCTGTTGGCACCCTGGGCCCTATTGTAGGTGAAGTCTACACCACATGCTGTGCTAACAGTAGCTAAGTTATTGGTAATAAAGATTCACTCTGTTGGCACCTTGGGCCCTATTGTAGGTGAAGTCCACACCACAAGCTGTGTTAACAGCTCATTTATTGGTAATGCAATTTCACTCTGTTGACACCCTGAGCCCTATTGTAAGTAAAGTCTACACTAAATGCTGTGCTAACAGTATCTAAGTAATTGGTAATGCAGGTTCACTCGGTTGGCACCCTGAGCCTATTGTAGTTGAAGGCTACACCACAAGCTTTGCTAACAGTAGCTAAGTTATTGGTAATGCAGGTTCACACTGTCGGTACCCCTGGACCCTATTGTAGGTGAAGTCTACACCACATGCTGTGCTAACATTATCTAAGTTATTGGTAATGCAGGTTCACTCTGTTGGCACTCCTGGACCCTATTGTAGATGAAGTCTACACCAAATGCTGTGTTAACAGTAGGTAAGTTATTGGTAATGCAGGTTCACTCTATTGGCACCCTGGGCCCTATTGTAGGTGAAGTCTACACCTCAAGCTGTGCTAACGGTAGCTATGTTATTGGTAATGCAGGTTCACTCTGTTGGCACCCTGACCCTATTGTAGGTGAAGTCTACACCACATGATGTGCTAACAGTCACTAAGTTATTGGTAATGCTGATTCACTCTGTTGGCACCCTGGGCCCTATGTAGGTGAAGTCTACACCACATGATGTGCTAACAATAACTAAGTTATTGGTAATGCAGATTCACTCCATTGGCACCCTGGGCCCTATTGTAGGTGAAGTCTACACCACATGCTGTGCTAACGGTAGCTATGTTATTGGTAATGCAAGTTCTCCTTGTTAGCACCCTGGGCCCTATTGTAGGTGAAGTCTAAACCACATGATGTGCTAATAGTAACTAAGTTATTGGTAATGCAGGTTCACTCTGTTGGCACCCTGGGCCCTATGTAGTTGAAGTCTACACACCATGATGTGCTAACAGTAACTAAGTTATTGGTAATGCAGAATCACTCCATTGGCACCCTGGGCCCTATTGTAGGTGAAGTCTACACCACATGCTGTGCTAACGGTAGCTAAGTTATTGGTTATGCAAGTCCTCACTGTTGGCATGCTGGGCCCTATTTTAGGTGAAGTCCACTCCACATTGCTGTGCTAACAATAGCAAAGTTATTGGTAATGCAGGTTCACTCTGTTGGCGACCTGGGCCCTATTGTAGTTGAAGTCTACACCGCCTGCTGTGCTCTCAGTAGCTAAGTTATTGGTGATGCGGGTTTACTGTGCTGGCACCCTGGGCCCTATTGTAGGTGAAGTCTACACCCCATGCTTTGCTCTAAGTAGCTAAGTTATTTGTCATTCAGGTTCACTTTGTTGGCACCCTTGGCCTTATTGTAGATGAAGTCTACACCATATGGTGTGTTAACAGTAGCTAATATATTGGTATTGCTGGTTCACTCTGTCGACACCCTGGGCCCTATTGTAGGTGAAGTCTACACCACATGCTGTGCTAACAGTGGGTAATATATTGGTAATGCAGGTTCACTCTGCTGGCACCCTGGGCCCTATTGTACGTGAAGTCTACACCACATGCTGAGCGAACATTAGCTAAATTATTGGTAATGCAGGTTCACTCTGTTGGCACCCGGGGCCCTATTGTAGGTGAAGTCTGCACCACAAGTTGTGCTGATAGTAGCTAAGTTATTGGTAATGCAAGTTCACTGTGTTGGCTCCCTGGCACAGTTGTAGGTGAAGTCTACACCACAAGCTGTGCTAACAGTAGCAAAGTTATTGGTAATGCAGGTTCACTTTGTTGGCACCCTGGGCCCTATTGTAACTGAAGTCTACACCACATGCTGTGTTAACAGTAGCTAAGTTATTGGTAATGCAGGCTCACTGTCTTGGCACCCTGGGCCCTATTGTAGGTGAAGGCTACACCACATGCTGTGTTAACAGTAGCTTAGTTATTGGTAATGCAAGTTTACTGTGTTGGCCCCCTGGGCCCTATTGTAGGTGATGTCTACACCACATGCTGTGCTAACATTATCTAAGTTATTGGTAATGCAGTTTCACTCTGTTGGCACCCCTGGACCCATTCGTAGATGAAGTCTACACCAAATGCTGTGTTAACAGTAGCTAAGTTATTGGTAATGCAGGTTCACTCCGTTGGCACACTGGGCCCTATTGTAGGTGAAGTCTAAACCACATGATGTGCTAACAGTAACTAAGTTATTGGTAATGCAGATTCACTCTGTTGGCACCCTGGGCCCTATGTAGTTGAAGTCTACACAACATGATGTGCTAACAGTAACTAAGTTATTGGTAATGCAGAATCACTCCATTGGCACCCTGGGCCCTATTGTAGTTGAAGTCTACACCACACGCTGTTTTAACGGTTGCTAAGTTATTGGTAATGCAAGTTCTCTCTATTGGCACCATGGGCCCTATTGTTGGTGAAGTCTACACCTCACGCTGTGCTAACAGTAGCTAAGTTATTGGTAATAAAGATTCACTCTGTTGGCACCTTGGGCCCTATTGTAGCTGAAGTCCACACCACAAGCTGCGTTAACAGCTCATTTATTGGTAATGCAATTTCACTCTGTTGACACCCTGAGCCCTATTGAAAGTAAAGTCTATACTAAATGCTGTGCTAACAGTATCTAAGTAATTGGTAATGCAGGTTCACTCGGTTGGCACCCTGAGCCTATTGTAGTTGAAGGCTACACCACAAGCTTTGCTAACAGTAGCTAAGTTATTGGTAATGCAGGTTCACACTGTTGGCACCCCTGGAACCTATTGTAGGTGAAGTCTACACCACATGCTGTGCTAACATTATCTAAGTTATTGGTAATGCTGATTCACTCTATTGGCACCCTGGGCCCTATGTAGGTGAAGTCTACACCACATGATGTGCTAACAATAACTAAGTTATTGGTAATGCAGATTCACTCCATTGGCACCCTGGGCCCTATTGTAGGTGAAGTCTACACCACATGCTGTGCTAACGGTAGCTATGTTATTGGTAATGCAAGTTCTCTCTGTTAGCACCCTGGGCCCTATTGTAGGTGAAGTCTAAACCACATGATGTGCTAACAGTAACTAAGTTATTGGTAATGCAGATTCACTCTGTTGGCACCCTGGGCCCTATGTAGTTGAAGTCTACACAACATGATGTGCTAACAATAACTAAGTTATTGGTAATGCAGATTCACTTCATTGGCACCCTGGGCCCTATTGTAGGTGAAGTCTACACCACATGCTGTGCTAACATTATCTAAGTTATTGGTAATGCAGTTTCACTCTGTTGGCACCCCTGGACCCTTTTGTAGATGAAGTCTACACCAAAGGCTGTGTTAACAGTAGCTAATATACTGGTAATGCTGGTTCACTCTGTCGACACCCTGGGCCCTATTGTAGGTGAAGTCTACACCTCAAGCTGTGCTAACGGTAGCTATGTTATTGGTAATGCAGGTTCACTCTGTTGGCACCCTGACCCTATTGTAGGTGAAGTCTACACCACATGATGTGCTAACAGTAACTAAGTTATTGGTAATGCTGATTCACTCTGTTGGCACCCTGGGCCCTATGTAGGTGAAGTCTACACCACATGATGTGCTAACGATAACTAAGTTATTGGTAATGCAGATTCACTTCATTGGCACCCTGGGCCCTATTGTAGGTGAAGTCTACACCACATGCTGTGCTAACTGTAGCTAAGTTATTGGTAATGCAAGTCCTCTCTGTTGGCATGCTGGGCCCTATTTTAGGTGAAGTCCACTCCACATTGCTGTGCTAACAATAGCAAAGTTATTGGTAATGCAGGTTCACTCTGTTGGCGACCTGGGCCCTATTGTAGTTGAAGTCTACACCGCCTGCTGTGCTCTCAGTAGCTAAGTTATTGGTGATGCGGGTTTACTGTCCTGGCACCCTGGGCCCTATTGTAGGTGAAGTCTACACCCCATGCTTTGCTCTCAGTAGCTAAGTTATTGGTCATTCAGGTTCACTTTGATGGCACCCTTGGCCTTATTGTGGGTGAAGTCTACACCATATGCTGAGCGAACAGTAGCTAAATTATTGGTAATGCATGTTCACTCTGTTGGCACCCGGGGCCCTATTGTAGGGGAAGTCTACACCACAAGTTGTGCTAATAGTAGCTAAGTTATTGGTAATGCAAGTTCACTGTGTTGGCTCCCTGGCACAGTTGTAGGTGAAGTCTACACCACAAGCTGTGCTAACAGTAGCAAAGTTATTGTTAATGCAAGTTCACTTTGTTGGCACCCTGGGCCCTATTGTAGGTGAAGTCTACACCATATGCTGAGCGAACAGTAGCTAAATTATTGGTAATGCATGTTCACTCTGTTGGCACCCGGGGCCCTATTGTAGGTGAAGTCTACACCACAAGTTGTGCTAATAGTAGCTAAGTTATTGGTAATGCAAGTTCACTGTGTTGGCTCCCTGGCACAGTTGTAGGTGAAGTCTACACCACAAGCTGTGCTAACAGTAGCAATGTTATTGGTAATGCAGGTTCACTCTGTTGGCTCCCTGGGCCCTATTGTCGGTGAAGTCTACAGCACATGCTGTGTAAACAGTGGCTAAGTTATTGTTAATGCAGGTTCACTGTGTTGGCACCCTGGGCCCTATTGTAGGTGAAGTCTACACAACAAGCTGTGCTAACAGTAGCTAAGTTATTGGTAATGCAGGGTCACTCTGTTGGCACTCTGGGCCCTATTGTAGGTGAAGTCTACACCACAAGCTGTGCTAACAGTAGCTAACTTATTGGTAATACAGGTTCACTCTGTTGGCACCCTGGTTCCTATTGTAGGTGAAGCCTACAGCACATGCTGTGTTAACAGTGGCTGAGTTATTGTTAATGCAGGTTCACTGTGTTGGCACCCTGGGCCTAATTGTAGGTGAAGTCTACACCACAAGCTGTGCTAACAGTAGCTAAGTTATTGGTAATGCAGGTTCACTCTGTTGGCACCCTGGGCCCTATTGTAGGTGAGGTCTACACCACATGCTGTGCCAACAGTAGGTAAGTTATTGGAAATGCAGGTTCACTCTGTTGGCACCCTGGACCCTATTGTAGATGAAGTCTACACTCATGCTGTGCTGAGAGTAGCTAAGTTATTGGTAATGCAGGTTCACTCTGTTGGCATCCTGGGCTCTATTGTAGGTGAAGTCTACACCACATGCTGTGTTATCAGTAGCTAAGTTATTGGTAATGCAGGTTCACTCTGTTGGCAACCCTGGGCCCTATTGTAGATGAAGTCTACACCACATACTGTGCTAACAGTAGCTAAGTTATTTATAATAGAGGTTCTCTCTGTTGGCACCCTGGGCACTATTGTAGGTGAAGTCTACACCACATGCTGTGCTAACAGTAGCTTAGTTATTGGTAATGCCGGTTCACTGTTTGGCACCCTGGGCCCTATTGTAGGTGAAGTCTACACCACAAGCTGTGCTGACAGTAGCTAAGTTATTGGTAAATCAGGTTCACTCTGTTGGCACCCTTGGGCCCTATTGTAGGTGAAGTCTACACCACATGCTGTGCTAACAGTAGCTAAGTTATTGGTAATGCAGGTTCACTCTGTTGGCACCCTGGCCCTATTGTAAGTGAATTCTACACCACATGCTGTGCTATCCATAGCTAAGTTATTGGTAATTCAGGTTAACTCTGTTGGCACCCTGGGCCCTATTGTAGGTGAAGTTTACACCACATGCTGTGTTATCAGTAGCTAAGTTATTGGTAATGCAGGTTCACTCTGTTGGCACCCTGGCCCTATTGTAAGTGAATTCTACACCACATGCTGTGCTATCCATAGCTAAGTTATTGGTAATTCAGGTTAACTCTGTTGGCACCCTGGGCCCTATTGTAGGTGAAGTCTACACCACATGTTGTGTTATCAGTGACTAAGTTATTGGTTATTTATTTATTTATCGTTTGGCAATACAAGATTTCAGAGTAAGTTACAAAGAAGATCACTTTAAAATCTACTGTACATTTGAACAAAGTTCCATTGCGTACTCCATTGTTTGTCCGAATCCTATTGAGAGTTGCCCAAGCCCTCCTAGGCAGATCGGAACCTGGAGTGGATGGTCTTGTAGGTTCCAGGAAGGAGCTCGACTCAGGACTAGCTTTTAGTGTCCATTCAGTAATCCACTGCATGCTGGAATCAAAATGGTTTTTTACAAGTCTCTGGGCATGACAAATGGGTGGCTTCCTGGATTTGAGCCTGTTCATTTGAAGAGAGGGGATGTCTTCATGAATAGGTAGTGTAGGGTGATCCATGATCTTGTAGTACTCCCGTAGCAAGGCAACTTCTCTACGAAGGTGGGGTGGAAGAATATTGCTGAGGGCTGGAAGCCAATATGCTGGTGTAGTTCTTACACAACCAGTGATTAGTCTCATGGTGTTGTTCAACTGGGTGTCAACGAGTTTGAAATGTGGGCTATTGAGCCAAACTGGGGCTCAGTATTCAGCCACAGGGAAGGCTAGACCTAAGGCAGAGCTTCTTGTGGTAGTGGCGGAAGCTCCCCAAGATGTTACACATAGCTTTAGCAATATATTGTTGCGGCTTCTAATTTTAGCTGCTGTGATCTGGAGGTGTTGCTTGTAAGAGAGAAGTTATTGGTAATGCAGGTTCACTCTGTTGGCACCATGGGCTCTATTGTAGGTGAAGTTTACACCACATGCTGTGTTATCAGTAGCTAAGTTATTGGTAATGCAGGTTCAGTCTGTTGGCACCCCTGGGCCCTATTGTATGTGAAGTCTACACCACATGCTGTGTTAATTGTAGCTATGTTATTGGTAATGCAGGTTCACTCTGTTAGCACCCTGCCCCCTATTGTAGGTGAAGTCTACACCACATGCTGTGCTAACAGTAGCTAAGTTATTGGTAATGCAGGTTCACTCTGTTGGCACCATGGGCTCTATTGTAGGTGAAGTCTACACCATATGCTGTGTTATCAGTAGCTAAGTTATTGGTAATGCAGGTTCACTCTGTTGGCACCCCTGGGCCCTATTGTAGGTGAAGTCTACACCATATGCTGTGTTATCAGTAGCTAAGTTATTGGTAATGCAGGTTCACTCTGTTTGCACCATGGGCTCTATTGTAGGTGAAGTCGACACCATATGCTGTGTTATCGGTAGCTAAGTTATTGGTAATGCAGGTTCACTCTGTTGGCACCCCTGGGCCCTATTGTAGGTGAAGTCTTCACCAAAAGCTGTGCTAACAGTAGCTAAGTTATTGGTAATACAGGTTCTCTCTGTTGGCACCTTGGGCACTATTGTAGGTGAAGTCTACACCTCATGCTGTGCTAACAGTAGCTAAGTTATTGGTAATTCAGGTTTATTATGTGGCACCCTGGGCCCTATTGTAGGTGAAGTCTACACCACACGCTGTGCTAACGGTTGCTAAGTTATTGGTAATGCAAGTTCTCTCTATTGGCACCATGGGCCCTATTGTTGGTGAAGTCTACACCTCACGCTGTGCTAACAGTAGCTAAGTTATTGGTAATGCTAGTTCACTCTGTTGGCACCCTGGGCCCTATTGTAGGTGAAGTCTACACCACATGCTGTGCTAACAGTAGCTAAGTTATTGGTAATAAAGATTCACTCTGTTGGCACCTTGGGCCCTATTGTAGGTGAAGTCCACACCACAAGCTGTGTTAACAGCTCATTTATTGGTAATGCAATTTCACTCTGTTGACACCCTGAGCCCTATTGTAAGTAAAGTCTACACTAAATGCTGTGCTAACAGTATCTAAGTAATTGGTAATGCAGGTTAACTCGGTTGGCACCCTGAGCCTATTGTAGTTGAAGGCTACACCACAAGCTTTGCTAACAGTAGCTAAGTTATTGGTAATGCAGGTTCACACTGTTGGTACCCCTGGACCCTATTGTAGGTGAAGTCTACACCACATGCTGTGCTAACATTATCTAAGTTATTGGTAATGCAGGTTCACTCTGTTGGCACTCCTGGACCCTATTGTAGATGAAGTCTACACCAAATGCTGTGTTAACAGTAGGTAAGTTATTGGTAATGCAGGTTCACTCTATTGGCACCCTGGGCCCTATTGTAGGTGAAGTCTACACCTCAAGCTGTGCTAACGGTAGCTATGTTATTGGTAATGCAGGTTCACTCTGTTGGCACCCTGACCCTATTGTAGGTGAAGTCTACACCACATGATGTGCTAACAGTCACTAAGTTATTGGTAATGCTGATTCACTCTGTTGGCACCCTGGGTCCTATGTAGGTGAAGTCTACACCACATGATGTGCTAACAATAACTAAGTTATTGGTAATGCAGATTCACTCCATTGGCACCCTGGGCCCTATTGTAGGTGAAGTCTACACCACATGCTGTGCTAACGGTAGCTATGTTATTGGTAATGCAAGTTCTCCTTGTTAGCACCCTGGGCCCTATTGTAGGTGAAGTCTAAACCACATGATGTGCTAATAGTAACTAAGTTATTGGTAATGCAGGTTCACTCTGTTGGCACCCTGGGCCCTATGTAGTTGAAGTCTACACAACATGATGTGCTAACAGTAACTAAGTTATTGGTAATGCAGAATCACTCCATTGGCACCCTGGGCCCTATTGTAGGTGAAGTCTACACCACATGCTGTGCTAACGGTAGCTAAGTTATTGGTTATGCAAGTCCTCACTGTTGGCATGCTGGGCCCTATTTTAGGTGAAGTCCACTCCACATTGCTGTGCTAACAATAGCAAAGTTATTGGTAATGCAGGTTCACTCTGTTGGCGACCTGGGCCCTATTGTAGTTGAAGTCTACACCGCCTGCTGTGCTCTCAGTAGCTAAGTTATTGGTGATGCGGGTTTACTGTGCTGGCACCCTGGGCCCTATTGTAGGTGAAGTCTACACCCCATGCTTTGCTCTAAGTAGCTAAGTTATTTGTCATTCAGGTTCACTTTGTTGGCACCCTTGGCCTTATTGCAGATGAAGTCTACACCACATGCTGTGTTAACAGTAGCTAATATATTGGTATTGCTGGTTCACTCTGTCGACACCCTGGGCCCTATTGTAGGTGAAGTCTACACCACATGCTGTGCTAACAGTGGGTAATATATTGGTAATGCAGGTTCACTCTGCTGGCACCCTGGGCCCTATTGTACGTGAAGTCTACACCACATGCTGAGCGAACATTAGCTAAATTATTGGTAATGCAGGTTCACTCTGTTGGCACCCGGGGCCCTATTGTAGGTGAAGTCTGCACCACAAGTTGTGCTAATAGTAGCTAAGTTATTGGTAATGCAAGTTCACTGTGTTGGCTCCCTGGCACAGTTGTAGGTGAAGTCTACACCACAAGCTGTGCTAACAGTAGCAAAGTTATTGGTAATGCAGGTTCACTTTGTTGGCACCCTGGGCCCTATTGTAACTGAAGTCTACACCACATGCTGTGTTAACAGTAGCTAAGTTATTGGTAATGCAGGCTCACTGTCTTGGCACCCTGGGCCCTATTGTAGGTGAAGGCTACACCACATGCTGTGTTAACAGTAGCTTAGTTATTGGTAATGCAAGTTTACTGTGTTGGCCCCCTTGGCCCTACTGTAGGTGAAGTCTACACCACATGCTGTGTTAACAGTAGGTAAGTTATTGGTGATGCAGGTTCACTCGGTTGGCACCCTGGTCCCTATTTTAGGTGAATTCTACACCACATGCTGTGTTAAAAGTAGCTAAGTCATTGGTAATGCAGGTTCACTGTTGCCACCCTGGGCCCTATTGTAGGTGAAGTCTACTCCACTCGCTGTGTTAATAGTAGCTAAGTTATTGGTAATGCAGGTTTACTCTGTTGGCACCCTGGCCCTATTGTAGGTGAAGTCTACACCACAAGCTGTGCTAACAGTAGCTAAGTTATTGTTAAAGCAGGTTCACTCTGTTGGCACCCTGGGCACTATTGTAGGTGAAGTCTACACCACAAGCTGAGCTAACAGTGGCTAATTTGTTGGTAATGCAGGTTCACTCTGATGGCACCCTGGGCCCTATTGTAGGTGAAGTCTACACCACATGCTGTGCTAACAGTAGGTACGTTATTGGAAATGCAGGTTCACTCTCTTGGCACCCTGGGCTCTATTGTAGGTGAAGTCTACACCACATGCTGTGTTATCAGTAGGTAAGTTATTGGTAATGCAGGTTCACTCTGTTGGCAACGCTGGGCCCTAATGTAGGTGAAGTCTACACCACATGCTGTGTTAACAGTAGCTAAGTCATTGGTAATGCAGGATCACTGTTGCCACCCTGGGCCCTATTGTAGGTGAAGTCTACTCCACTCGCTGTGTTAATAGTAGCTAAGTTATTGGTAATGCAGGTTTACTCTGTTGGCACCCTGGCCCTATTGTAGGTGAAGTCTACACCACAAGCTGTGCTAACAGTAGCTAAGTTATTGTTAAAGCAGGTTCACTCTGTTGGCACCCTGGGCACTATTGTAGGTGAAGTCTACACCACAAGCTGAGCTAACAGTGGCTAATTTGTTGGTAATGCAGGTTCACTCTGATGGCACCCTGGGCCCTATTGTAGGTGAAGTCTACACCACATGCTGTGCTGACAGTAGCTAAGTTATTTGTAATGCAGGTTCACTCTGTTGGCATCCTGGGCTCTATTGTAGGTGAGGTTTACACCACATGCTGTGTTATCAGTAGCTAAGTTATTGCTAATGCAGGTTCACTCTGTTGGCAACGCTGGGCCCTATTGTAGGTGAAGTCTACACCACATGCTGTGCTAACAGTAGCTAAGTTATTGGTAACAGAGGTTCTCTCTGTTGGCACCCTGGGCACTATTGTAGGTGAAGTCTACACCACATGCTGTGCTAACGGTAGCTAAGTTATTGGTAATGCAGGTTCTCTGTTTGGCACCCTGGGCCCTATTGTAGGTGAAGTCTACACCACAAGCTGTGCTAACATTAGCTAAGTTATTGGTTATACAGGTTCACTCTGTTGGCGCCCTGGGCCCTATTGTAGGTGAAGTCTACACCACATGTTGTGTTATCAGTGACTAAGTTATTGGTTATTTATTTATTTATTTATCGTTTGGCAATACAAGATTTCAGAGTAAGTTACAAAGAAGATCACTTTAAAATCTACTGTACATTATTTTTACTGTTTACACTATTATTACAGTCTCAGGTCTAATGAGTCTATCCATTGGACCACGTCAGGTGTCGCCAACAGGAAGTCGATCCAGTCCCCTCCATATGCCCTCAGAGGACAGTCAGTTGTAATGTGTTGGATGGTTTGATTAGGAGCACCACAATCACACTGAGGAGACAAAATTTTTCCCCATTTGAACAAAGTTCCATTGCGTACTCCATGGTTTGTCCGAATCCTATTGAGAGTTGCCCAAACCCTCCTAGGCAGATCGGAACCTGGAGTGGATGTTCTTGTAGGTTCCAGGAAGGAGCTCGACTCAGGACTAGCTTTTAGTGTCCATTCAGTAATCCACTGCATGCTGGAATCAAAATGGTTTCTTACAAGCCTCTTGGCATGACAAATGGGTGGCTTCCTGGATTTGAGCCTGTTGATTTGAAGAGAGGGGATGTCTTCATGAATAGGTAGTGTAGGGTGATCCATGATCTTGTAGTACTCCCGTAGCAAGGCAACTTCTCTACGAAGGTGGGGTGGAAGAATATTGCTGAGGGCTGGAAGCCAATATGCTGGTGTAGTTCTTACTCAACCAGTGATTAGTCTCAGGGTGTTGTTCAACTGGGTGTCAACGAGTTTGAAATGTGGGCTATTGAGCCAAACTGGGGCTCAGTATTCAGCCACAGGGAAGGCTAGACCTAAGGCAGAGCATCTTGTGGTTGTGGCGGAAGCTCCCCAAGATGTTACACATAGCTTTAGCAATATATTGTTGCGGCTTCTAATTTTAGCTGCTGTGATCTGGAGGTGTTGCTTGTAAGAGAGAAGTTATTGGTAATGCAGGTTCACTCTGTTGGCACCATGGGCTCTATTGTAGGTGAAGTTTACACCACATGCTGTGTTATCAGTAGCTAAGTTATTGGTAATGCAGGTTCACTCTGTTGGCACCCCTGGGCCCTATTGTATGTGAAGTCTACACCACATGCTGTGTTAATTGTAGCTATGTTATTGGTAATGCAGGTTCACTCTGTTAGCACCCTGCCCCCTATTGTAGGTGAAGTCTACACCACATGCTGTGCTAACAGTAGCTAAGTTATTGGTAATGCAGGTTCACTCTGTTGGCACCATGGGCTCTATTGTAGGTGAAGTCTACACCATATGCTGTGTTATCAGTAGCTAAGTTATTGGTACTGCAGGTTCACTCTGTTGGCACCCCTGGGCCCTATTGTAGGTGAAGTCTTCACCAAAAGCTGTGCTAACAGTAGCTAAGTTATTGGTAATTCAGGTTCATTATGTGGCACCCTGGGCCCTATTGTAGGTGAAGTCTACACCACACGCTGTGCTAACGGTTGCTAAGTTATTGGTAATGCAAGTTCTCTCTATTGGCACCATGGGCCCTATTGTTGGTGAAGTCTACACCTCACGCTGTGCTAACAGTAGCTAAGTTATTGGTAATGCTGGTTCACTCTGTTGGCACCCTGGGCCCTATTGTAGGTGAGGTCTACACCACATGCTGTGCTAACAGTAGCTATGTTATTGGTAATAAAGATTCACTCTGTTGGCACCTTGGGCCCTATTGTAGGTGAAGTCCACACCACAAGCTGTGTTAACAGCTCATTTATTGGTAATGCAATTTCACTCTGTTGACACCCTGAGCCCTATTGTAAGTAAAGTCTACACTAAATGCTGTGCTAACAGTATCTAAGTAATTGGTAATGCAGGTTCACTCGGTTGGCACCCTGAGCCTATTGTAGTTGAAGGCTACACCACAAGCTTTGCTAACAGTAGCTAAGTTATTGGTAATGCAGGTTCACACTGTTGGTACCCCTGGACCCTATTGTAGGTGAAGTCTACACCACATGCTGTGCTAACATTATCTAAGTTATTGGTAATGCAGGTTCACTCTGTTGGCACTCCTGGACCCTATTGTAGATGAAGTCTACACCAAATGCTGTGTTAACAGTAGGTAAGTTATTGGTAATGCAGGTTCACTCTATTGGCACCCTGGGCCCTATTGTAGGTGAAGTCTACACCTCAAGCTGAGCTAACGGTAGCTATGTTATTGGTAATGCAGGTTCACTCTGTTGGCACCCTGACCCTATTGTAGGTAAAGTCTACACCACATGATGTGCTAACAGTCACTAAGTTATTGGTAATGCTGATTCACTCTGTTGGCACCCTGGGCCCTATGTAGGTGAAGTCTACACCACATGATGTGCTAACAATAACTAAGTTATTGGTAATGCAGATTCACTCCATTGGCACCCTGGGCCCTATTGTAGGTGAAGTCTACACCCCATGCTTTGCTCTCAGTAGCTAAGTTATTGGTCATTCAGGTTCACTTTGTTGGCACCCTTGGCCTTATTGTAGATGAAGTCTACACCACATGCTGTGTTAACAGTAGCTAATATATTGGTATTGCTGGTTCACTCTGTCGACACCCTGGGCCCTATTGTAGGTGAAGTCTACACCACATGCTGTGCTAACAGTGGGTAATATATTGGTAATGCAGGTTCACTCTGCTGGCACCCTGGGCCCTATCGTACGTGAAGTCTACACCACATGCTGAGCGAACAGTAGCTAAATTATTGGTAATGCAGGTTCACTCTGTTGGCACCCGGGGCCCTATTGTAGGTGAAGTCTACACCACAAGTTGTGCTAATAGTAGCTAAGTTATTGGTAATGCAAGTTCACTGTGTTGGCTCCCTGGCACAGTTGTAGGTGAAATCTACACCACAAGCTGTGCTAACAGTAGCAAAGTTATTGGTAATGCAGGTTCACTTTGTTGGCACCCTGGGCCCTATTGTAACTGAAGTCTACACCACATGCTGTGTTAACAGTAGCTAAGTTATTGGTAATGCAGGCTCACTGTCTTGGCACCCTGGGCCCTATTGTAGGTGAAGGCTACACCACATGCTGTGTTAACAGTAGCTTAGTTATTCGTAATGCAAGTTTACTGTGTTGGCCCCCTTGGCCCTACTGTAGGTGAAGTCTACACCACATGCTGTGTTAACAGTAGGTAAGTTATTGGTGATGCAGGTTCACTCGGTTGGCACCCTGGTCCCTGTTTTAGGTGAATTCTACACCACATGCTGTGTTAACAGTAGCTAAGTCATTGGTAATGCAGGTTCACTGTTGCCACCCTGGGCCCTATTGTAGGTGAAGTCTACACCACTCGCTGTGTTAATAGTAGCTAAGTTATTGGTAATGCAGGTTTACTCTGTTGGCACCCTGGCCCTATTGTAGGTGAAGTCTAAACCACAAGCTGTGCTAACAGTAGCTAAGTTATTGTTAAAGCAGGTTCACTCTGTTGGCACCCTGGGCACTATTGTAGGTGAAGTCTACACCACAAGCTGAGCTAACAGTGGCTAATTTATTGGTAATGCAGGTTCACTCTGATGGCACCCTGGGCCCTATTGTAGGTGAAATCTACACCACATGCTGTGCGAACAGTAGGTACGTTATTGGAAATGCAGGTTCACTCTCTTGGCACCCTGGGCCCTATTGTAGGTGAAGTCTACACTCATGCTGTGCTGACAGTAGCTAAGTTATTTGTAATGCAGGTTCACTCTGTTGGCATCCTGGGCTCTATTGTAGGTGAAGTCTACACCACATGCTGTGTTATCAGTAGCTAAGTTATTGGTAATGCAGGTTCACTCTGTTGGCAACGCTGGGCCCTATTGTAGGTGAAGTCTACACCACATGCTGTGCTAACAGTAGCTAAGTTATTAGTAACAGAGGTTCTCTCTGTTGGCACCCTGGGCACTATTGTAGGTGAAGTCTACACCACATGCTGTGCTAACGGTAGCTAAGTTATTGGTAATGCAGGTTCTCTGTTTGGCACCCTGGGCCCTATTGTAGGTGAAGTCTACACCACATGTTGTGTTAACAGTGGCTAAGTTATTGTTAATGCAGGTTCACTGTGTTGGCACCCTGGGCCCTATTGTAGGTGAAGTCTGCACCACATGCTGTGCTAACAGTAGCTAAGTTATTGGTAATACAGGTTCACTCTGTTGGCACCCTGGGCCCTATTGTAGGTAAAGTCTACACCACTAGCTGTGTTAACAGTAGCTAAGTTATTGGTGACAGAGTTTCTCTCTGTTGGCACCCTAGGCACTATTGTAGGTGAAGTCTACACCACATGCTGTGCTAACAGTTGCTAAGTTATTGGTAATACAGGTTCACTCTATTGGCACCCTGGGCCCTATTGTAGGTGAAGTCTACACCACATGCTGTGTTAACAGTGGCTAAGTAATTGTTAATTCAGGTTCACTCTGTTGGCACCCTGGGCCCTATTGTAGGTGAAATCTACACCACAAGCTGTGTTAACAGTAGCTAAGTTATTGGTAATACAGGTTCACTATTTTGGCTCCCTGGGCCCTATAGTAGGTGAAGTCTACACCACTAGCTGTTCCAACAGTAGCTAAGTTATTGCTAATACAGGTTCACTCTGTTGGCACCCCTGGGCCCTATTATAGGTGAAGTGTTTACCTCATGCTGTGTTAACAGTAGCTAAGTTATTGGTAATGGAGGTCACTGTGTTGGCACCCTGGGCCCATTTGTAGGTGAAGTCTACACCACAAGCTGTGCTAACAGTAGCTAAGTTATTGTTAATGCAGGTTCACTCTGTTGCCACCCCTGGGCCCTATTGTGTGTGATGTCTACACCACATGCTGTGTTAACAGTAGCTAAGTTATTGGTAATGCAGGTCCACTCTGTTGGCACCCTGGGCCCTATTGTAGGTGAAGGCTACACCACATGCTGGGCTAACAGTAGGTAAGTTATTGGAAATGCAGGTTCACTCTTTTGGCACCCTGGGCCCTATTGTAGGTGAAGTCTACACCACATGCTGTGCTAACAGTGTGTAATATATTGGTAATGCAGGTTCACTCTGCTGGCACCCTGGGCCCTATTCTAGGTGAAGTCTACACCACATGCTGTGCGAACAGTAGCTAAATTATTGGTAATGCAGGTTCACTCTGTTGGCACCCGGGGCCCTATTGTAGGTGGATTCTACACCACAAGTTGTGCTAATAGTAGCTAAGTTATTGGTAATTCAAGTTCACTGTGTTGGCTCCCTGGCCCAGTTGTAGGTGAAGTCTACACCACAAGCTGTGCTAACAGTAGCAAAGTTAATGGTAATGCAGGTTCACTGTGTTGGCACCCTGGGCCCTATTGTAGGTGAAGTCTACACCGCATGCTGTGTTAGCAGTAGCTTAGTTATTGGTAATGCAAGTTTACTGTGTTGGCCCCGTTGGCCCTATTGTAGGTGAAGTCTACACCACATGCTGTGTTAACAGTAGGTAAGTTATTGGTGATGCAGGTTCACTCTGTTGGCACCCTGGTCCCTATTTTAGGTGAATTCTACACCACATGCTGTGTTAACAGTAGCTAAGTTATTGGTGACTGAGGTTCTCTCTGTTGGCACCCTAGGCACTATTGTAGGTGAAGTCTACACCACATGCTGTGCTAACAGTTGCTAAGTTATTGGTAATGCAGGTTCACTGTTTGGCAACCTGGTCCCTATTGTAGGTGAAGTCTACACCACAAGCTGTGCTAACAGTAGCTAAGTTATTGGTAATACATTTTCACTCTGTTGGCACCCTGGGCCCTATTGTAGGTGAAGTCTACACCACATGCTGTGTTAACAGTGGCTAAGTTATTGTTAATGCAGGTTCACTGTGTTGGCACCCTGGGCCCTATTGTAGGTGAAGTCTACACCACAAGCTGTGTTAACAGTAGCTAAGTTATTGGTAATACAGGTTCACTCTGTTGGCACTCTGTGCCCTATTATAGGTGAAGTGTTTACCTCATGCTGTGTTAACAGTAGCTAAGTTATTGGTAATGGAGGTCACTGTGTTGGCATCCTGGGCCCTATTGTAGGTGAAGTCTACACCACAAGCTCTGCTAACAGTAGCTACGTTATTGGTAATGCAGGTTCACTCTGTTGGCACCCCTGGGCCCTATTGTGTGTGATGTCTTCCGCATGCTGTGTTAACAGTAGCTAAGTTATTGGTAATGCAGGTCCACTCTGTTGGCACCTTGGGCCCTATTGTATGTGAAGTCTACACCACATGCTGTGCTAACAGTAGCTAAGTTATTGGTAATAGAGGTTCTCTCTCTTGGCACCCTCGGCACTATTGTAGGTGAAGTCCACTCCACAAGCTGTGTTAACAGCTCATTTATTGGTAATGCAATTTCACTCTGTTGACACCCTGAGCCTATTGTAGTTGAAGGCTACACCACAAGCTTTGCTAACAGTAGCTAAGTTATTGGTAATGCAGGTTCACACTGTTGGCACCCCTGGACCCTATTGTAGGTGAAGTCTACACCTCATGCTGTGCTAACATTATCTAAAGTTATTGGTAATGCAGGTTCACTCTGTTGGCTCTCCTGGACCCTATTGTAGATGAAGTCTACACCAAATGCTGTGTTAACAGTAGGTAAGTTATTGGTAATGCAGGTTCACTCTGTTGCCACCCTGGGCCCTATGTAGGTGAAGTCTACACCACATGATGTGCTAACAGTAACTAAGTTATTGGTAATGCAGATTCACTCCATTGGCACCCTGGGCCCTATTGTAGGTGAAGTCTACACCACATGCTGTGCTAACAGTAGCTATGTTATTGGTAATGCAAGTTCTCTCTGTTAGCACCCTGGGCCCTATTGTAGGTGAAGTCTAAACCACATGATGTGCTAACAGTTACTAAGTTATTGGTAATGCAGATTCACTCTGTTGGCACCCTGGGCCCTATGTAGTTGAAGTCTACTCCACATGATGTGCTAACAGTAACTAAGTTATTGGTAATGCAGAATCACTCCATTGGCACCCTGGGCCCCATTGCTGGTGAAGTCTACACCACATGCTATGCTAACGGTAGCTAAGTTATTGGTAATGCAAGTTCTCTCTGTTGGCATGCTGGGCCCTATTTTAGGTGAAGTCTACTCCGCATTGCTGTGCTAACAATAGCTAAGTTATTGGTAATGCAGGTTCACTCTGTTGGCGACCTGGGCCGTATTGTAGTTGAAGTCTACACCGCCTGCTGTGCTCTCAGTAGCTTAGTTATTGGTAATGCTGGTTCACTGTGCTGGCACCCTGGGCCCTGTTGTAGGTGAAGTCTACTCCCCATGCTTTGCTCTCAGTAGCTAATTTATTGGTCATTCAGGTTCACTTTGTTGGCACCCTGGGCCTTATTGTAGGTGAAGCCTGCACCACATGCTGTGTTAACAGTAGCTAATATATTGGTAATGCTGGTTCACTCTGTCGACACTCAGGGCCCTATTGTAGGTGAAGTCTACACCACATGCTGTGCTAACAGTGGGTAATATATTGGTAATGCAGGTTCACTCTGCTGGCACCCTGGGCCCTATTGTAGGTGAAGTCTATTCCACATGCTGTGCGAACAGTAGCTAAATTATTGGTAATGCAGGTTCACTTTGTTGGCACCCGGGGCCCTATTGTAGGTGAAGTCTTTACCACAAGTTGTGCTAATAGTAGCTAAGTTATTGGTAATGCAAGTTCACTGTGTTGGCACCATGGCCCTGTTGTAGGTTAAGTCTACACCACAAGCTGTGCTAACAGTAGCAAAGTTATTGGTAAAGCAGATTCACTTTGTTGGCACCCTGGGCCCTATTGTAGGTGAAGTCTACACCACATGCTGTGTTAACTGTAGCTAAGTTATTGGTTATGCAGGCTCACTGTGTTGGCACCCTGGGCCCTATTGTAGGTGAAGGCTACACCATACGCTGTGTTAACAGTAGCTAAGTTATTGGTAATGCAAGTTTACTGTGTTGGCACCCTGGGCCCTATTGTAGGTGAAGTCTACCCCACATGCTGTGTTAACAGTAGGTAAGTTATTGGTGATTTAGGTTCATTCTGTTGGCACCCTGGTCCCTATTTTAGGCGAAGTCTACACCACACGCTGTGTTAACAGTAGCTAAGTTATTGGTAATGCAGGTTCACTTTTGCCACCCTGGGCCCTATTGTAGGGGAAGTCTACACCACTTGCTGTGTTAATAGTGGCTAAGTTATTGGTAATGCTGGTTTTCTCTGTTGGCACCCTGGCCCTATTGTAGGTGAAGTCTACACCACAAGCTGTGCTAACAGTAGCTAAGTTATTGTTAAAGCAGGTTCATTCTGTTGGCACCCTGGGCATTATTGTTGGTGAGGTCTACACCACAAGCTGTGCTAACAGTAGCTAAGTTATTGGAAATGCAGCTTCACTCTGTTGGCACCCTCGGCCCTATTGTAGGTGAAGTCTACACTCATGCTGTGCTGACAGTAGCTAAGTTATTGGTAATGCAGGTTCACTCTGTTGGCATCCTGGGCTCTATTGTAGGTGAAGTCTACACCACATGCTGTGGTATCAGTAGCTAAGTTATTGGTAATGCAGGTTCACTCTGTTGGCAACCCTGGGCCCTATTGTAGGTGAAGTCTATACCACATACTGTGCTAACAGTAGCTAAGTTATTGGTAATAGAGGTTCTCTCTCTTGGCACCCTGGGCACTATTGTAGGTGAAGTCTACACCACATGATGTGCTAACAGTAGCTTAGTTATTGGTAATGCAGGTTCACTGTTTGGCACCCTGGGCCCTATTGTAGGTGAAGTCTACACCACAAGCTGTGCTGACAGTAGCTATGTTATTGGTAATACAGGTTCACTCTGTTGGCACCCTGGGCCCTATTGTAGGTGAAGTCTACACCACATGCTGTGCTAACAGTAGCTAAGTTATTGGTAATGCAGGTTCACTCTGTTGGCACCCTGGCCCTATTGTAGGTGAAGTCTACACCACATGCTGTGCTAACAGTAGCTAAGTTATTGGTGATGCAGGTTCTCTCTGTTGGCACCCTGGGCCCTATTGTAGGTGAAGTCTACACCACATGCTGTGTTAAGAGTGGCTAAGTTATTGTTAATGCAGGTTCACTGTGTTGGCACCCTAGGCCCTATTGTAGGTGAAGTCTACACCACAAGGTGTGCTAACAGTAGCTAAGTTATTGGTAATACAGGTTCACTCTGTTGACACCCTGGGCCCTATTGTAGGTGAAGTCTACACCACATGCTGTGCTAACAGTAGCTAAGTTATTGGTAATAAAGATTCACTCTGTTGGCACCCTGGGCCCTATTGTAGGTGAAGTCTACACCACATGCTGTGCTAACAGTAACTAAGTTTTTGTTAATGCAGGTTAACTCTTTTGGCACACTGGGCCCTATTGTAGGTGAAGTCTACACCACATGCTGTGCTAACAGTAGCTAAGTTATGGGTAATGCAGGTTCACTCTGTTGGCACCCTGGGCCCTATTGTAGGTGAAGTCTACACCACATGCTGTGCTAACCGTAGCTAAGTTATTGGTAATTCAGGTTAACTCTGTTGGCACCCTGGGCCCTATTGTAGGTGAAGTCTACATCACATGTTGTGTTATCAGTGACTAAGTTATTGGTTATTTATTTATTTATCGTTTGGCAATATTAGATTTCAGAGTAAGTTACAAAGAAGATCACTTTAAAATCTACTGTACATTATTTTTACTGTTTACACTATTATTACAGTCTCAGGTCTAATGAGTCTCTCCATTGGACCACGTCAGGTGTCGCCAACAGGAAGTCGATCCAGTCCCCTCCATATGCCCTCAGAGGACAGTCAGTTGTAATGTGTTGGATGGTTTGATTAGGAGCACCACAATCACACTGAGGAGACAAAATTCTTCCCCATTTGAACAAAGTTCCATTGCATACTCCATGGTTTGTCCGAATCCTATTGAGAGTTGCCCAAGCCCTCGTAGGCAGATCGGAACCTGGAGTGGATGTTCTTGTAGGTTCCAGGAAGGAGCTCGACTCAGGACTAGCTTTTAGTGTCCATTCAGTAATCCACTGCATGCTGGAATCAAAATGGTTTCTTACAAGCCTCTGGGCATGCCAAATGGGGTTCCTTCCTGGATTTGAGCCTGTTCATTTGAAGAGAGGGGATGACTTCATGAATAGGTAGTGTAGGGTGATCCATGATCTTGGAGTACTCCCGTAGCAAGGCAACTTCTCTACGAAGGTGGGGTGGAAGAATATTGCTGAGGGCTGGAAGCCAATATGCTGGTGTAGTTCTTATACAACCAGTGATTAGTCTCATGGTGTTGTTCAACTGGGTGTCAACGAGTTTGACATGTGGGCTATTGAGCCAAACTGGGGCGCAGTATTCAGCCACAGAGAAGGCTAGACCTAAGGCAGAGCATCTTGTGGTAGTGGCAGAAGCTCCCCAAGATGTTCCACATAGCTTTAGCAATATATTGTTGCGGTTTCTAATTTTAGCTGCTGTGTTCTGGAGGTGTTGCTTGTAAGAGAGAAGTTATTGGTAATGCAGGTTCACTCTGTTGGCACCATGGGCTCTATTGTAGGTGAAGTTTACACCACATGCTGTGTTATCAGTAGCTAAGTTATTGGTAATGCAGGTTCATTCTGTTGGCACCTCTGGGCCCTATTGTATGTGAAGTCAACACCACATGCTGTGTTAATTGTAGCTAATTTATTGGTAATGCAGGTTCACTCTGTTAGCACCCTGGGCCCTTTTGTAGGTGAAGACTACACCACATGCTGTGCTAACAGTAGCTAAGTTATTGGTAATGCAGGTTCACTCTGTTGGCACCATGGGCTCTATTGTAGGTGAAGTCTACACCATATGCTGTGTTATCAGTAGCTAAGTTATTGGTAATGCAGGTTCACTCTGTTGGCACCCCTGGGCCCTATTGTAGGTGAAGTCTACACCACAAGCTGTGCTAACAGTAGCTAAGTTATTGGTAATACAGGTCCTCTCTGTTGGCACCTTGGGCACTATTGTAGGTGAAGTCTACACCTCATGCTGTGCTAACAGTAGCTAAGTTATTGGTAATGCAGGTTCATTATGTGGCACCCTGGGCCCTATTGTAGGTGAAGTCGACACCACATGCTGTGCTAAAGGTAGCTAAGTTATTGGAAATGCGGTTCACTCTGTAGGCTCCCTGGGCCCTATTGTAGGTGAAGTCTACACCTCAAGCTGTGCTAACGGTAGCTAAGTCATTGGTAATGCAGGTTCACTCTGTTGGCACCATGGGCCCTATTGTAGGTGATGTCTACACCACATGCTGTGCTAACATTATCTAAGTTATTGGTAATGCAGTTTCACTCTGTTGGCACCCCTGGACCCATTCGTAGATGAAGTCTACACCAAATGCTGTGTTAACAGTAGCTAAGTTATTGGTAATGCAGGTTCACTCCGTTGGCACACTGGGCCCTATTGTAGGTGAAGTCTAAACCACATGATGTGCTAACAGTAACTAAGTTATTGGTAATGCAGATTCACTCTGTTGGCACCCTGGGCCCTATGTAGTTGAAGTCTACACAACATGATGTGCTAACAGTAACTAAGTTATTGGTAATGCAGAATCACTCCATTGGCACCCTGGGCCCTATTGTAGTTGAAGTCTACACCACACGCTGTTTTAACGGTTGCTAAGTTATTGGTAATGCAAGTTCTCTCTATTGGCACCATGGGCCCTATTGTTGGTGAAGTCTACACCTCACGCTGTGCTAACAGTAGCTAAGTTATTGGTAATAAAGATTCACTCTGTTGGCACCTTGGGCCCTATTGTAGCTGAAGTCCACACCACAAGCTGCGTTAACAGCTCATTTATTGGTAATGCAATTTCACTCTGTTGACACCCTGAGCCCTATTGTAAGTAAAGTCTACACTAAATGCTGTGCTAACAGTATCTAAGTAATTGGTAATGCAGGTTCACTCGGTTGGCACCCTGAGCCTATTGTAGTTGAAGGCTACACCACAAGCTTTGCTAACAGTAGCTAAGTTATTGGTAATGCAGGTTCACACTGTTGGCACCCCTGGAACCTATTGTAGGTGAAGTCTACACCACATGCTGTGCTAACATTATCTAAGTTATTGGTAATGCTGATTCACTCTATTGGCACCCTGGGCCCTATGTAGGTGAAGTCTACACCACATGATGTGCTAACAATAACTAAGTTATTGGTAATGCAGATTCACTCCATTGGCACCCTGGGCCCTATTGTAGGTGAAGTCTACACCACATGCTGTGCTAACGGTAGCTATGTTATTGGTAATGCAAGTTCTCTCTGTTAGCACCCTGGGCCCTATTGTAGGTGAAGTCTAAACCACATGATGTGCTAACAGTAACTAAGTTATTGGTAATGCAGATTCACTCTGTTGGCACCCTGGGCCCTATGTAGTTGAAGTCTACACAACATGATGTGCTAACAATAACTAAGTTATTGGTAATGCAGATTCACTTCATTGGCACCCTGGGCCCTATTGTAGGTGAAGTCTACACCACATGCTGTGCTAACATTATCTAAGTTATTGGTAATGCAGTTTCACTCTGTTGGCACCCCTGGACCCTTTTGTAGATGAAGTCTACACCAAAGGCTGTGTTAACAGTAGCTAATATATTGGTAATGCTGGTTCACTCTGTCGACACCCTGGGCCCTATTGTAGGTGAAGTCTACACCTCAAGCTGTGCTAACGGTAGCTATGTTATTGGTAATGCAGGTTCACTCTGTTGGCACCCTGACCCTATTGTAGGTGAAGTCTACACCACATGATGTGCTAACAGTAACTAAGTTATTGGTAATGCTGATTCACTCTGTTGGCACCCTGGGCCCTATGTAGGTGAAGTCTACACCACATGATGTGCTAACAATAACTAAGTTATTGGTAATGCAGATTCACTTCATTGGCACCCTGGGCCCTATTGTAGGTGAAGTCTACACCACATGCTGTGCTAACTGTAGCTAAGTTATTGGTAATGCAAGTCCTCTCTGTTGGCATGCTGGGCCCTATTTTAGGTGAAGTCCACTCCACATTGCTGTGCTAACAATAGCAAAGTTATTGGTAATGCAGGTTCACTCTGTTGGCGACCTGGGCCCTATTGTAGTTGAAGTCTACACCGCCTGCTGTGCTCTCAGTAGCTAAGTTATTGGTGATGCGGGTTTACTGTCCTGGCACCCTGGGCCCTATTGTAGGTGAAGTCTACACCCCATGCTTTGCTCTCAGTAGCTAAGTTATTGGTCATTCAGGTTCACTTTGTTGGCACCCTTGGCCTTATTGTGGGTGAAGTCTACACCATATGCTGAGCGAACAGTAGCTAAATTATTGGTAATGCTTGTTCACTCTGTTGGCACCCGGGGCCCTATTGTAGGTGAAGTCTACACCACAAGTTGTGCTAATAGTAGCTAAGTTATTGGTAATGCAAGTTCACTGTGTTGGCTCCCTGGCACAGTTGTAGGTGAAGTCTACACCACAAGCTGTGCTAACAGTAGCAAAGTTATTGTTAATGCAGGTTCACTTTGTTGGCACCCTGGGCCCTATTGTAGGTGAAGTCTACACCATATGCTGAGCGAACAGTAGCTAAATTATTGGTAATGCATGTTCACTCTGTTGGCACCCGGGGCCCTATTGTAGGTGAAGTCTACACCACAAGTTGTGCTAATAGTAGCTAAGTTATTGGTAATGCAAGTTCACTGTGTTGGTTCCCTGGCACAGTTGTAGGTGAAGTCTACACCACAAGCTGTGCTAACAGTAGCAATGTTATTGGTAATGCAGGTTCACTCTGTTGGCTCCCTGGGCCCTATTGTCGGTGAAGTCTACAGCACATGCTGTGTAAACAGTGGCTAAGTTATTGTTAATGCAGGTTCACTGTGTTGGCACCCTGGGCCCTATTGTAGGTGAAGTCTACACAACAAGCTGTGCTAACAGTAGCTAAGTTATTGGTAATGCAGGGTCACTCTGTTGGCACTCTGGGCCCTATTGTAGGTGAAGTCTACACCACAAGCTGTGCTAACAGTAGCTAACTTATTGGTAATACAGGTTCACTCTGTTGGCACCCTGGTTCCTATTGTAGGTGAAGCCTACAGCACATGCTGTGTTAACAGTGGCTGAGTTATTGTTAATGCAGGTTCACTGTGTTGGCACCCTGGGCCTAATTGTAGGTGAAGTCTACACCACAAGCTGTGCTAACAGTAGCTAAGTTATTGGTAATGCAGGTTCACTCTGTTGGCACCCTGGGCCCTATTGTAGGTGAAGTCTACACCACATGCTGTGCCAACAGTAGGTAAGTTATTGGAAATGCAGGTTCACTCTGTTGGCACCCTGGGCCCTATTGTAGGTGAAGTCTACACTCATGCTGTGCTGAGAGTAGCTAAGTTATTGGTAATGCAGGTTCACTCTGTTGGCATCCTGGGCTCTATTGTAGGTGAAGTCTACACCACATGCTGTGTTATCAGTAGCTAAGTTATTGGTAATGCAGGTTCACTCTGTTGGCAACCCTGGGCCCTATTGTAGATGAAGTCTACACCACATACTGTGCTAACAGTAGCTAAGTTATTTATAATAGAGGTTCTCTCTGTTGGCACCCTGGGCACTATTGTAGGTGAAGTCTACACCACATGCTGTGCTAACAGTAGCTTAGTTATTGGTAATGCCGGTTCACTGTTTGGCACCCTGGGCCCTATTGCAGGTGAAGTCTACACCACAAGCTGTGCTGACAGTAGCTAAGTTATTGGTAAATCAGGTTCACTCTGTTGGCACCCTTGGGCCCTATTGTAGGTGAAGTCTACACCACATGCTGTGCTAACAGTAGCTAAGTTATTGGTAATGCAGGTTCACTCTGTTGGCACCCTTGCCCTATTGTAAGTGAATTCTACACCACATGCTGTGCTATCCATAGCTAAGTTATTGGTAATTCAGGTTAACTCTGTTGGCACCCTGGGCCCTATTGTAGGTGAAGTTTACACCACATGCTGTGTTATCAGTAGCTAAGTTATTGGTAATGCAGGTTCACTCTGTTGGCACCCTGGCCCTATTGTAAGTGAATTCTACACCACATGCTGTGCTATCCATAGCTAAGTTATTGGTAATTCAGGTTAACTCTGTTGGCACCCTGGGCCCTATTGTAGGTGAAGTCTACACCACATGTTGTGTTATCAGTGACTAAGTTATTGGTTATTTATTTATTTATCGTTTGGCAATACAAGATTTCAGAGTAAGTTACAAAGAAGATCACTTTAAAATCTACTGTACATTTGAACAAAGTTCCATTGCGTACTCCATTGTTTGTCCGAATCCTATTGAGAGTTGCCCAAGCCCTCCTAGGCAGATCGGAACCTGGAGTGGATGGTCTTGTAGGTTCCAGGAAGGAGCTCGACTCAGGACTAGCTTTTAGTGTCCATTCAGTAATCCACTGCATGCTGGAATCAAAATGGTTTTTTACAAGTCTCTGGGCATGACAAATGGGTGGCTTCCTGGATTTGAGCCTGTTCATTTGAAGAGAGGGGATGTCTTCATGAAATAGGTAGTGTAGGGTGATCCATGATCTTGTAGTACTCCCGTAGCAAGGCAACTTCTCTACGAAGGTGGGGTGGAAGAATATTGCTGAGGGCTGGAAGCCAATATGCTGGTGTAGTTCTTACACAACCAGTGATTAGTCTCATGGTGTTGTTCAACTGGGTGTCAACGAGTTTGAAATGTGGGCTATTGAGCCAAACTGGGGCTCAGTATTCAGCCACAGGGAAGGCTAGACCTAAGGCAGAGCTTCTTGTGGTAGTGGCGGAAGCTCCCCAAGATGTTACACATAGCTTTAGCAATATATTGTTGCGGCTTCTAATTTTAGCTGCTGTGATCTGGAGGTGTTGCTTGTAAGAGAGAAGTTATTGGGAATGCAGGTTCACTCTGTTGGCACCATGGGCTCTATTGTAGGTGAAGTTTACACCACATGCTGTGTTATCAGTAGCTAAGTTATTGGTAATGCAGGTTCAGTCTGTTGGCACCCCTGGGCCCTATTGTATGTGAAGTCTACACCACATGCTGTGTTAATTGTAGCTATGTTATTGGTAATGCAGGTTCACTCTGTTAGCACCCTGCCCCCTATTGTAGGTGAAGTCTACACCACATGCTGTGCTAACAGTAGCTAAGTTATTGGTAATGCAGGTTCACTCTGTTGGCACCATGGGCTCTATTGTAGGTGAAGTCTACACCATATGCTGTGTTATCAGTAGCTAAGTTATTGGTAATCCAGGTTCACTCTGTTGGCACCCCTGGGCCCTATTGTAGGTGAAGTCTACACCATATGCTGTGTTATCAGTAGCTAAGTTATTGGTAATGCAGGTTCACTCTGTTTGCACCATGGGCTCTATTGTAGGTGAAGTCGACACCATATGCTGTGTTATCAGTAGCTAAGTTATTGGTAATGCAGGTTCACTCTGTTGGCACCCCTGGGCCCTATTGTAGGTGAAGTCTTCACCAAAAGCTGTGCTAACAGTAGCTAAGTTATTGGTAATACAGGTTCTCTCTGTTGGCACCTTGGGCACTATTGTAGGTGAAGTCTACACCTCATGCTGTGCTAACAGTAGCTAAGTTATTGGTAATTCAGGTTTATTATGTGGCACCCTGGGCCCTATTGTAGGTGAAGTCTACACCACACGCTGTGCTAACGGTTGCTAAGTTATTGGTAATGCAAGTTCTCTCTATTGGCACCATGGGCCCTATTGTTGGTGAGGTCTACACCTCACGCTGTGCTAACAGTAGCTAAGTTATTGGTAATGCTAGTTCACTCTGTTGGCACCCTGGGCCCTATTGTAGGTGAAGTCTACACCACATGCTGTGCTAACAGTAGCTAAGTTATTGGTAATAAAGATTCACTCTGTTGGCACCTTGGGCCCTATTGTAGGTGAAGTCCACACCACAAGCTGTGTTAACAGCTCATTTATTGGTAATGCAATTTCACTCTGTTGACACCCTGAGCCCTATTGTAAGTAAAGTCTACACTAAATGCTGTGCTAACAGTATCTAAGTAATTGGTAATGCAGGTTCACTCGGTTGGCACCCTGACCCTATTGTAGTTGAAGGCTACACCACAAGCTTTGCTAACAGTAGCTAAGTTATTGGTAATGCAGGTTCACACTGTTGGTACCCCTGGACCCTATTGTAGGTGAAGTCTACACCACATGCTGTGCTAACATTATCTAAGTTATTGGTAATGCAGGTTCACTCTGTTGGCACTCCTGGACCCTATTGTAGATGAAGTCTACACCAAATGCTGTGTTAACAGTAGGTAAGTTATTGGTAATGCAGGTTCACTCTATTGGCACCCTGGGCCCTATTGTAGGTGAAGTCTACACCTCAAGCTGTGCTAACGGTAGCTATGTTATTGGTAATGCAGGTTCACTCTGTTGGCACCCTGACCCTATTGTAGGTGAAGTCTACACCACATGATGTGCTAACAGTCACTAAGTTATTGGTAATGCTGATTCACTCTGTTGGCACCCTGGGCCCTATGTAGGTGAAGTCTACACCACATGATGTGCTAACAATAACTAAGTTATTGGTAATGCAGATTCACTCCATTAGCACCCTGGGCCCTATTGTAGGTGAAGTCTACACCACATGCTGTGCTAACGGTAGCTATGTTATTGGTAATGCAAGTTCTCCTTGTTAGCACCCTGGGCCCTATTGTAGGTGAAGTCTAAACCACATGATGTGCTAATAGTAACTAAGTTATTGGTAATGCAGGTTCACTCTGTTGGCACCCTGGGCCCTATGTAGTTGAAGTCTACACAACATGATGTGCTAACAGTAACTAAGTTATTGGTAATGCAGAATCACTCCATTGGCACCCTGGGCCCTATTGTAGGTGAAGTCTACACCACATGCTGTGCTAACGGTAGCTAAGTTATTGGTTATGCAAGTCCTCACTGTTGGCATGCTGGGCCCTATTTTAGGTGAAGTCCACTCCACATTGCTGTGCTAACAATAGCAAAGTTATTGGTAATGCAGGTTCACTCTGTTGGCGACCTGGGCCCTATTGTAGTTGAAGTCTACACCGCCTGCTGTGCTCTCAGTAGCTAAGTTATTGGTGATGCGGGTTTACTGTGCTGGCACCCTGGGCCCTATTGTAGGTGAAGTCTACACCCCATGCTTTGCTCTAAGTAGCTAAGTTATTTGTCATTCAGGTTCACTTTGTTGGCACCCTTGGCCTTATTGTAGATGAAGTCTACACCACATGCTGTGTTAACAGTAGCTAATATATTGGTATTGCTGGTTCACTCTGTCGACACCCTGGGCCCTATTGTAGGTGAAGTCTACACCACATGCTGTGCTAACAGTGGGTAATATATTGGTAATGCAGGTTCACTCTGCTGGCACCCTGGGCCCTATTGTACGTGAAGTCTACACCACATGCTGAGCGAACATTAGCTATATTATTGGTAATGCAGGTTCACTCTGTTGGCACCCGGGGCCCTATTGTAGGTGAAGTCTGCACCACAAGTTGTGCTAATAGTAGCTAAGTTATTGGTAATGCAAGTTCACTGTGTTGGCTCCCTGGCACAGTTGTAGGTGAAGTCTACACCACAAGCTGTGCTAACAGTAGCAAAGTTATTGGTAATGCAGGTTCACTTTGTTGGCACCCTGGGCCCTATTGTAACTGAAGTCTACACCACATGCTGTGTTAACAGTAGCTAAGTTATTGGTAATGCAGGCTCACTGTCTTGGCACCCTGGGCCCTATTGTAGGTGAAGGCTACACCACATGCTGTGTTAACAGTAGCTTAGTTATTGGTAATGCAAGTTTACTGTGTTGGCCCCCTGGGCCCTATTGTAGGTGATGTCTACACCACATGCTGTGCTAACATTATCTAAGTTATTGGTAATGCAGTTTCACTCTGTTGGCACCCCTGGACCCATTCGTAGATGAAGTCTACACCAAATGCTGTGTTAACAGTAGCTAAGTTATTGGTAATGCAGGTTCACTCCGTTGGCACACTGGGCCCTATTGTAGGTGAAGTCTAAACCACATGATGTGCTAACAGTAACTAAGTTATTGGTAATGCAGATTCACTCTGTTGGCACCCTGGGCCCTATGTAGTTGAAGTCTACACAACATGATGTGCTAACAGTAACTAAGTTATTGGTAATGCAGAATCACTCCATTGGCACCCTGGGCCCTATTGTAGTTGAAGTCTACACCACACGCTGTTTTAACGGTTGCTAAGTTATTGGTAATGCAAGTTCTCTCTATTGGCACCCTGGGCCCTATTGTAGGTGAAGTCTACACCACATGCTGTGCTAACATTATCTAAGTTATTGGTAATGCAGTTTCACTCTGTTGGCACCCCTGGACCCTTTTGTAGATGAAGTCTACACCAAAGGCTGTGTTAACAGTAGCTAATATATTGGTAATGCTGGTTCACTCTGTCGACACCCTGGGCCCTATTGTAGGTGAAGTCTACACCTCAAGCTGTGCTAACGGTAGCTATGTTATTGGTAATGCAGGTTCACTCTGTTGGCACCCTGACCCTATTGTAGGTGAAGTCTACACCACATGATGTGCTAACAGTAACTAAGTTATTGGTAATGCTGATTCACTCTGTTGGCACCCTGGGCCCTATGTAGGTGAAGTCTACACCACATGATGTGCTAACAATAACTAAGTTATTGGTAATGCAGATTCACTTCATTGGCACCCTGGGCCCTATTGTAGGTGAAGTCTACACCACATGCTGTGCTAACTGTAGCTAAGTTATTGGTAATGCAAGTCCTCTCTGTTGGCATGCTGGGCCCTATTTTAGGTGAAGTCCACTCCACATTGCTGTGCTAACAATAGCAAAGTTATTGGTAATGCAGGTTCACTCTGTTGGCGACCTGGGCCCTATTGTAGTTGAAGTCTACACCGCCTGCTGTGCTCTCAGTAGCTAAGTTATTGGTGATGCGGGTTTACTGTCCTGGCACCCTGGGCCCTATTGTAGGTGAAGTCTACACCCCATGCTTTGCTCTCAGTAGCTAAGTTATTGGTCATTCAGGTTCACTTTGTTGGCACCCTTGGCCTTATTGTGGGTGAAGTCTACACCATATGCTGAGCGAACAGTAGCTAAATTATTGGTAATGCTTGTTCACTCTGTTGGCACCCGGGGCCCTATTGTAGGTGAAGTCTACACCACAAGTTGTGCTAATAGTAGCTAAGTTATTGGTAATGCAAGTTCACTGTGTTGGCTCCCTGGCACAGTTGTAGGTGAAGTCTACACCACAAGCTGTGCTAACAGTAGCAAAGTTATTGTTAATGCAGGTTCACTTTGTTGGCACCCTGGGCCCTATTGTAGGTGAAGTCTACACCATATGCTGAGCGAACAGTAGCTAAATTATTGGTAATGCATGTTCACTCTGTTGGCACCCGGGGCCCTATTGTAGGTGAAGTCTACACCACAAGTTGTGCTAATAGTAGCTAAGTTATTGGTAATGCAAGTTCACTGTGTTGGTTCCCTGGCACAGTTGTAGGTGAAGTCTACACCACAAGCTGTGCTAACAGTAGCAATGTTATTGGTAATGCAGGTTCACTCTGTTGGCTCCCTGGGCCCTATTGTCGGTGAAGTCTACAGCACATGCTGTGTAAACAGTGGCTAAGTTATTGTTAATGCAGGTTCACTGTGTTGGCACCCTGGGCCCTATTGTAGGTGAAGTCTACACAACAAGCTGTGCTAACAGTAGCTAAGTTATTGGTAATGCAGGGTCACTCTGTTGGCACTCTGGGCCCTATTGTAGGTGAAGTCTACACCACAAGCTGTGCTAACAGTAGCTAACTTATTGGTAATACAGGTTCACTCTGTTGGCACCCTGGTTCCTATTGTAGGTGAAGCCTACAGCACATGCTGTGTTAACAGTGGCTGAGTTATTGTTAATGCAGGTTCACTGTGTTGGCACCCTGGGCCTAATTGTAGGTGAAGTCTACACCACAAGCTGTGCTAACAGTAGCTAAGTTATTGGTAATGCAGGTTCACTCTGTTGGCACCCTGGGCCCTATTGTAGGTGAAGTCTACACCACATGCTGTGCCAACAGTAGGTAAGTTATTGGAAATGCAGGTTCACTCTGTTGGCACCCTGGGCCCTATTGTAGGTGAAGTCTACACTCATGCTGTGCTGAGAGTAGCTAAGTTATTGGTAATGCAGGTTCACTCTGTTGGCATCCTGGGCTCTATTGTAGGTGAAGTCTACACCACATGCTGTGTTATCAGTAGCTAAGTTATTGGTAATGCAGGTTCACTCTGTTGGCAACCCTGGGCCCTATTGTAGATGAAGTCTACACCACATACTGTGCTAACAGTAGCTAAGTTATTTATAATAGAGGTTCTCTCTGTTGGCACCCTGGGCACTATTGTAGGTGAAGTCTACACCACATGCTGTGCTAACAGTAGCTTAGTTATTGGTAATGCCGGTTCACTGTTTGGCACCCTGGGCCCTATTGCAGGTGAAGTCTACACCACAAGCTGTGCTGACAGTAGCTAAGTTATTGGTAAATCAGGTTCACTCTGTTGGCACCCTTGGGCCCTATTGTAGGTGAAGTCTACACCACATGCTGTGCTAACAGTAGCTAAGTTATTGGTAATGCAGGTTCACTCTGTTGGCACCCTTGCCCTATTGTAAGTGAATTCTACACCACATGCTGTGCTATCCATAGCTAAGTTATTGGTAATTCAGGTTAACTCTGTTGGCACCCTGGGCCCTATTGTAGGTGAAGTTTACACCACATGCTGTGTTATCAGTAGCTAAGTTATTGGTAATGCAGGTTCACTCTGTTGGCACCCTGGCCCTATTGTAAGTGAATTCTACACCACATGCTGTGCTATCCATAGCTAAGTTATTGGTAATTCAGGTTAACTCTGTTGGCACCCTGGGCCCTATTGTAGGTGAAGTCTACACCACATGTTGTGTTATCAGTGACTAAGTTATTGGTTATTTATTTATTTATCGTTTGGCAATACAAGATTTCAGAGTAAGTTACAAAGAAGATCACTTTAAAATCTACTGTACATTTGAACAAAGTTCCATTGCGTACTCCATTGTTTGTCCGAATCCTATTGAGAGTTGCCCAAGCCCTCCTAGGCAGATCGGAACCTGGAGTGGATGGTCTTGTAGGTTCCAGGAAGGAGCTCGACTCAGGACTAGCTTTTAGTGTCCATTCAGTAATCCACTGCATGCTGGAATCAAAATGGTTTTTTACAAGTCTCTGGGCATGACAAATGGGTGGCTTCCTGGATTTGAGCCTGTTCATTTGAAGAGAGGGGATGTCTTCATGAAATAGGTAGTGTAGGGTGATCCATGATCTTGTAGTACTCCCGTAGCAAGGCAACTTCTCTACGAAGGTGGGGTGGAAGAATATTGCTGAGGGCTGGAAGCCAATATGCTGGTGTAGTTCTTACACAACCAGTGATTAGTCTCATGGTGTTGTTCAACTGGGTGTCAACGAGTTTGAAATGTGGGCTATTGAGCCAAACTGGGGCTCAGTATTCAGCCACAGGGAAGGCTAGACCTAAGGCAGAGCTTCTTGTGGTAGTGGCGGAAGCTCCCCAAGATGTTACACATAGCTTTAGCAATATATTGTTGCGGCTTCTAATTTTAGCTGCTGTGATCTGGAGGTGTTGCTTGTAAGAGAGAAGTTATTGGGAATGCAGGTTCACTCTGTTGGCACCATGGGCTCTATTGTAGGTGAAGTTTACACCACATGCTGTGTTATCAGTAGCTAAGTTATTGGTAATGCAGGTTCAGTCTGTTGGCACCCCTGGGCCCTATTGTATGTGAAGTCTACACCACATGCTGTGTTAATTGTAGCTATGTTATTGGTAATGCAGGTTCACTCTGTTAGCACCCTGCCCCCTATTGTAGGTGAAGTCTACACCACATGCTGTGCTAACAGTAGCTAAGTTATTGGTAATGCAGGTTCACTCTGTTGGCACCATGGGCTCTATTGTAGGTGAAGTCTACACCATATGCTGTGTTATCAGTAGCTAAGTTATTGGTAATCCAGGTTCACTCTGTTGGCACCCCTGGGCCCTATTGTAGGTGAAGTCTACACCATATGCTGTGTTATCAGTAGCTAAGTTATTGGTAATGCAGGTTCACTCTGTTTGCACCATGGGCTCTATTGTAGGTGAAGTCGACACCATATGCTGTGTTATCAGTAGCTAAGTTATTGGTAATGCAGGTTCACTCTGTTGGCACCCCTGGGCCCTATTGTAGGTGAAGTCTTCACCAAAAGCTGTGCTAACAGTAGCTAAGTTATTGGTAATACAGGTTCTCTCTGTTGGCACCTTGGGCACTATTGTAGGTGAAGTCTACACCTCATGCTGTGCTAACAGTAGCTAAGTTATTGGTAATTCAGGTTTATTATGTGGCACCCTGGGCCCTATTGTAGGTGAAGTCTACACCACACGCTGTGCTAACGGTTGCTAAGTTATTGGTAATGCAAGTTCTCTCTATTGGCACCATGGGCCCTATTGTTGGTGAGGTCTACACCTCACGCTGTGCTAACAGTAGCTAAGTTATTGGTAATGCTAGTTCACTCTGTTGGCACCCTGGGCCCTATTGTAGGTGAAGTCTACACCACATGCTGTGCTAACAGTAGCTAAGTTATTGGTAATAAAGATTCACTCTGTTGGCACCTTGGGCCCTATTGTAGGTGAAGTCCACACCACAAGCTGTGTTAACAGCTCATTTATTGGTAATGCAATTTCACTCTGTTGACACCCTGAGCCCAATTGTAAGTAAAGTCTACACTAAATGCTGTGCTAACAGTATCTAAGTAATTGGTAATGCAGGTTCACTCGGTTGGCACCCTGACCCTATTGTAGTTGAAGGCTACACCACAAGCTTTGCTAACAGTAGCTAAGTTATTGGTAATGCAGGTTCACACTGTTGGTACCCCTGGACCCTATTGTAGGTGAAGTCTACACCACATGCTGTGCTAACATTATCTAAGTTATTGGTAATGCAGGTTCACTCTGTTGGCACTCCTGGACCCTATTGTAGATGAAGTCTACACCAAATGCTGTGTTAACAGTAGGTAAGTTATTGGTAATGCAGGTTCACTCTATTGGCACCCTGGGCCCTATTGTAGGTGAAGTCTACACCTCAAGCTGTGCTAACGGTAGCTATGTTATTGGTAATGCAGGTTCACTCTGTTGGCACCCTGACCCTATTGTAGGTGAAGTCTACACCACATGATGTGCTAACAGTCACTAAGTTATTGGTAATGCTGATTCACTCTGTTGGCACCCTGGGCCCTATGTAGGTGAAGTCTACACCACATGATGTGCTAACAATAACTAAGTTATTGGTAATGCAGATTCACTCCATTGGCACCCTGGGCCCTATTGTAGGTGAAGTCTACACCACATGCTGTGCTAACGGTAGCTATGTTATTGGTAATGCAAGTTCTCCTTGTTAGCACCCTGGGCCCTATTGTAGGTGAAGTCTAAACCACATGATGTGCTAATAGTAACTAAGTTATTGGTAATGCAGGTTCACTCTGTTGGCACCCTGGGCCCTATGTAGTTGAAGTCTACACAACATGATGTGCTAACAGTAACTAAGTTATTGGTAATGCAGAATCACTCCATTGGCACCCTGGGCCCTATTGTAGGTGAAGTCTACACCACATGCTGTGCTAACGGTAGCTAAGTTATTGGTTATGCAAGTCCTCACTGTTGGCATGCTGGGCCCTATTTTAGGTGAAGTCCACTCCACATTGCTGTGCTAACAATAGCAAAGTTATTGGTAATGCAGGTTCACTCTGTTGGCGACCTGGGCCCTATTGTAGTTGAAGTCTACACCGCCTGCTGTGCTCTCAGTAGCTAAGTTATTGGTGATGCGGGTTTACTGTGCTGGCACCCTGGGCCCTATTGTAGGTGAAGTCTACACCCCATGCTTTGCTCTAAGTAGCTAAGTTATTTGTCATTCAGGTTCACTTTGTTGGCACCCTTGGCCTTATTGTAGATGAAGTCTACACCACATGCTGTGTTAACAGTAGCTAATATATTGGTATTGCTGGTTCACTCTGTCGACACCCTGGGCCCTATTGTAGGTGAAGTCTACACCACATGCTGTGCTAACAGTGGGTAATATATTGGTAATGCAGGTTCACTCTGCTGGCACCCTGGGCCCTATTGTACGTGAAGTCTACACCACATGCTGAGCGAACATTAGCTATATTATTGGTAATGCAGGTTCACTCTGTTGGCACCCGGGGCCCTATTGTAGGTGAAGTCTGCACCACAAGTTGTGCTAATAGTAGCTAAGTTATTGGTAATGCAAGTTCACTGTGTTGGCTCCCTGGCACAGTTGTAGGTGAAGTCTACACCACAAGCTGTGCTAACAGTAGCAAAGTTATTGGTAATGCAGGTTCACTTTGTTGGCACCCTGGGCCCTATTGTAACTGAAGTCTACACCACATGCTGTGTTAACAGTAGCTAAGTTATTGGTAATGCAGGCTCACTGTCTTGGCACCCTGGGCCCTATTGTAGGTGAAGGCTACACCACATGCTGTGTTAACAGTAGCTTAGTTATTGGTAATGCAAGTTTACTGTGTTGGCCCCCTGGGCCCTATTGTAGGTGATGTCTACACCACATGCTGTGCTAACATTATCTAAGTTATTGGTAATGCAGTTTCACTCTGTTGGCACCCCTGGACCCATTCGTAGATGAAGTCTACACCAAATGCTGTGTTAACAGTAGCTAAGTTATTGGTAATGCAGGTTCACTCCGTTGGCACACTGGGCCCTATTGTAGGTGAAGTCTAAACCACATGATGTGCTAACAGTAACTAAGTTATTGGTAATGCAGATTCACTCTGTTGGCACCCTGGGCCCTATGTAGTTGAAGTCTACACAACATGATGTGCTAACAGTAACTAAGTTATTGGTAATGCAGAATCACTCCATTGGCACCCTGGGCCCTATTGTAGTTGAAGTCTACACCACACGCTGTTTTAACGGTTGCTAAGTTATTGGTAATGCAAGTTCTCTCTATTGGCACCATGGGCCCTATTGTTGGTGAAGTCTACACCTCACGCTGTGCTAACAGTAGCTAAGTTATTGGTAATAAAGATTCACTCTGTTGGCACCTTGGGCCCTATTGTAGCTGAAGTCCACACCACAAGCTGCGTTAACAGCTCATTTATTGGTAATGCAATTTCACTCTGTTGACACCCTGAGCCCTATTGTAAGTAAAGTCTACACTAAATGCTGTGCTAACAGTATCTAAGTAATTGGTAATGCAGGTTCACTCGGTTGGCACCCTGAGCCAATTGTAGTTGAAGGCTACACCACAAGCTTTGCTAACAGTAGCTAAGTTATTGGTTATGCAGGTTCACACTGTTGGCACCCCTGGAACCTATTGTAGGTGAAGTCTACACCACATGCTGTGCTAACATTATCTAAGTTATTGGTAATGCTGATTCACTCTATTGGCACCCTGGGCCCTATGTAGGTGAAGTCTACACCACATGATGTGCTAACAATAACTAAGTTATTGGTAATGCAGATTCACTCCATTGGCACCCTGGGCCCTATTGTAGGTGAAGTCTACACCACATGCTGTGCTAACGGTAGCTATGTTATTGGTAATGCAAGTTCTCTCTGTTAGCACCCTGGGCCCTATTGTAGGTGAAGTCTAAACCACATGATGTGCTAACAGTAACTAAGTTATTGGTAATGCAGATTCACTCTGTTGGCACCCTGGGCCCTATGTAGTTGAAGTCTACACAACATGATGTGCTAACAATAACTAAGTTATTGGTAATGCAGATTCACTTCATTGGCACCCTGGGCCCTATTGTAGGTGAAGTCTACACCACATGCTGTGGTAACATTATCTAAGTTATTGGTAATGCAGTTTCACTCTGTTGGCACCCCTGGACCCTTTTGTAGATGAAGTCTACACCAAAGGCTGTGTTAACAGTAGCTAATATATTGGTAATGCTGGTTCACTCTGTCGACACCCTGGGCCCTATTGTAGGTGAAGTCTACACCTCAAGTTGTGCTAACGGTAGCTATGTTATTGGTAATGCAGGTTCACTCTGTTGGCACCCTGACCCTATTGTAGGTGAAGTCTACACCACATGATGTGCTAACAGTAACTAAGTTATTGGTAATGCTGATTCACTCTGTTGGCACCCTGGGCCCTATGTAGGTGAAGTCTACACCACATGATGTGCTAACAATAACTAAGTTATTGGTAATGCAGATTCACTCCATTGGCACCCTGGGCCCTATTGTAGGTGAAGTCTACACCACATGCTGTGCTAACGGTAGCTATGTTATTGGTAATGCAAGTTCTCCTTGTTAGCACCCTGGGCCCTATTGTAGGTGAAGTCTAAACCACATGATGTGCTAATAGTAACTAAGTTATTGGTAATGCAGGTTCACTCTGTTGGCACCCTGGGCCCTATGTAGTTGAAGTCTACACAACATGATGTGCTAACAGTAACTAAGTTATTGGTAATGCAGAATCACTCCATTGGCACCCTGGGCCCTATTGTAGGTGAAGTCTACACCACATGCTGTGCTAACGGTAGCTAAGTTATTGGTTATGCAAGTCCTCACTGTTGGCATGCTGGGCCCTATTTTAGGTGAAGTCCACTCCACATTGCTGTGCTAACAATAGCAAAGTTATTGGTAATGCAGGTTCACTCTGTTGGCGACCTGGGCCCTATTGTAGTTGAAGTCTACACCGCCTGCTGTGCTCTCAGTAGCTAAGTTATTGGTGATGCGGGTTTACTGTGCTGGCACCCTGGGCCCTATTGTAGGTGAAGTCTACACCCCATGCTTTGCTCTAAGTAGCTAAGTTATTTGTCATTCAGGTTCACTTTGTTGGCACCCTTGGCCTTATTGTAGATGAAGTCTACACCACATGCTGTGTTAACAGTAGCTAATATATTGGTATTGCTGGTTCACTCTGTCGACACCCTGGGCCCTATTGTAGGTGAAGTCTACACCACATGCTGTGCTAACAGTGGGTAATATATTGGTAATGCAGGTTCACTCTGCTGGCACCCTGGGCCCTATTGTACGTGAAGTCTACACCACATGCTGAGCGAACATTAGCTAAATTATTGGTAATGCAGGTTCACTCTGTTGGCACCCGGGGCCCTATTGTAGGTGAAGTCTGCACCACAAGTTGTGCTAATAGTAGCTAAGTTATTGGTAATGCAAGTTCACTGTGTTGGCTCCCTGGCACAGTTGTAGGTGAAGTCTACACCACAAGCTGTGCTAACAGTAGCAAAGTTATTGGTAATGCAGGTTCACTTTGTTGGCACCCTGGGCCCTATTGTAACTGAAGTCTACACCACATGCTGTGTTAACAGTAGCTAAGTTATTGGTAATGCAGGCTCACTGTCTTGGCACCCTGGGCCCTATTGTAGGTGAAGGCTACACCACATGCTGTGTTAACAGTAGCTTAGTTATTGGTAATGCAAGTTTACTGTGTTGGCCCCCTGGGCCCTATTGTAGGTGATGTCTACACCACATGCTGTGCTAACATTATCTAAGTTATTGGTAATGCAGTTTCACTCTGTTGGCACCCCTGGACCCATTCGTAGATGAAGTCTACACCAAATGCTGTGTTAACAGTAGCTAAGTTATTGGTAATGCAGGTTCACTCCGTTGGCACACTGGGCCCTATTGTAGGTGAAGTCTAAACCACATGATGTGCTAACAGTAACTAAGTTATTGGTAATGCAGATTCACTCTGTTGGCACCCTGGGCCCTATGTAGTTGAAGTCTACACAACATGATGTGCTAACAGTAACTAAGTTATTGGTAATGCAGAATCACTCCATTGGCACCCTGGGCCCTATTGTAGTTGAAGTCTACACCACACGCTGTTTTAACGGTTGCTAAGTTATTGGTAATGCAAGTTCTCTCTATTGGCACCATGGGCCCTATTGTTGGTGAAGTCTACACCTCACGCTGTGCTAACAGTAGCTAAGTTATTGGTAATAAAGATTCACTCTGTTGGCACCTTGGGCCCTATTGTAGCTGAAGTCCACACCACAAGCTGCGTTAACAGCTCATTTATTGGTAATGCAATTTCACTCTGTTGACACCCTGAGCCCTATTGTAAGTAAAGTCTACACTAAATGCTGTGCTAACAGTATCTAAGTAATTGGTAATGCAGGTTCACTCGGTTGGCACCCTGAGCCAATTGTAGTTGAAGGCTACACCACAAGCTTTGCTAACAGTAGCTAAGTTATTGGTTATGCAGGTTCACACTGTTGGCACCCCTGGAACCTATTGTAGGTGAAGTCTACACCACATGCTGTGCTAACATTATCTAAGTTATTGGTAATGCTGATTCACTCTATTGGCACCCTGGGCCCTATGTAGGTGAAGTCTACACCACATGATGTGCTAACAATAACTAAGTTATTGGTAATGCAGATTCACTCCATTGGCACCCTGGGCCCTATTGTAGGTGAAGTCTACACCACATGCTGTGCTAACGGTAGCTATGTTATTGGTAATGCAAGTTCTCTCTGTTAGCACCCTGGGCCCTATTGTAGGTGAAGTCTAAACCACATGATGTGCTAACAGTAACTAAGTTATTGGTAATGCAGATTCACTCTGTTGGCACCCTGGGCCCTATGTAGTTGAAGTCTACACAACATGATGTGCTAACAATAACTAAGTTATTGGTAATGCAGATTCACTTCATTGGCACCCTGGGCCCTATTGTAGGTGAAGTCTACACCACATGCTGTGGTAACATTATCTAAGTTATTGGTAATGCAGTTTCACTCTGTTGGCACCCCTGGACCCTTTTGTAGATGAAGTCTACACCAAAGGCTGTGTTAACAGTAGCTAATATATTGGTAATGCTGGTTCACTCTGTCGACACCCTGGGCCCTATTGTAGATGAAGTCTACACCTCAAGTTGTGCTAACGGTAGCTATGTTATTGGTAATGCAGGTTCACTCTGTTGGCACCCTGACCCTATTGTAGGTGAAGTCTACACCACATGATGTGCTAACAGTAACTAAGTTATTGGTAATGCTGATTCACTCTGTTGGCACCCTGGGCCCTATGTAGGTGAAGTCTACACCACATGATGTGCTAACAATAACTAAGTTATTGGTAATGCAGATTCACTTCATTGGCACCCTGGGCCCTATTGTAGGTGAAGTCTACACCACATGCTGTGCTAACTGTAGCTAAGTTATTGGTAATGCAAGTCCTCTCTGTTGGCATGCTGGGCCCTATTTTAGGTGAAGTCCACTCCACATTGCTGTGCTAACAATAGCAAAGTTATTGGTAATGCAGGTTCACTCTGTTGGCGACCTGGGCCCTATTGTAGTTGAAGTCTACACCGCCTGCTGTGCTCTCAGTAGCTAAGTTATTGGTGATGCGGGTTTACTGTCCTGGCACCCTGGGCCCTATTGTAGGTGAAGTCTACACCCCATGCTTTGCTCTCAGTAGCTAAGTTATTGGTCATTCAGGTTCACTTTGTTGGCACCCTTGGCCTTATTGTGGGTGAAGTCTACACCATATGCTGAGCGAACAGTAGCTAAATTATTGGTAATGCATGTTCACTCTGTTGGCACCCGGGGCCCTATTGTAGGTGAAGTCTACACCACAAGTTGTGCTAATAGTAGCTAAGTTATTGGTAATGCAAGTTCACTGTGTTGGCTCCCTGGCACAGTTGTAGGTGAAGTCTACACCACAAGCTGTGCTAACAGTAGCAAAGTTATTGTTAATGCAGGTTCACTTTGTTGGCACCCTGGGCCCTATTGTAGGTGAAGTCTACACCATATGCTGAGCGAACAGTAGCTAAATTATTGGTAATGCATGTTCACTCTGTTGGCACCCGGGGCCCTATTGTAGGTGAAGTCTACACCACAAGTTGTGCTAATAGTAGCTAAGTTATTGGTAATGCAAGTTCACTGTGTTGGCTCCCTGGCACAGTTGTAGGTGAAGTCTACACCACAAGCTGTGCTAACAGTAGCAATGTTATTGGTAATGCAGGTTCACTCTGTTGGCTCCCTGGGCCCTATTGTCGGTGAAGTCTACAGCACATGCTGTGTAAACAGTGGCTAAGTTATTGTTAATGCAGGTTCACTGTGTTGGCACCCTGGGCCCTATTGTAGGTGAAGTCTACACAACAAGCTGTGCTAACAGTAGCTAAGTTATTGGTAATGCAGGGTCACTCTGCTGGCACTCTGGGCCCTATTGTAGGTGAAGTCTACACCACAAGCTGTGCTAACAGTAGCTAACTTATTGGTAATACAGGTTCACTCTGTTGGCACCCTGGTTCCTATTGTAGGTGAAGCCTACAGCACATGCTGTGTTAACAGTGGCTGAGTTATTGTTAATGCAGGTTCACTGTGTTGGCACCCTGGGCCTAATTGTAGGTGAAGTCTACACCACAAGCTGTGCTAACAGTAGCTAAGTTATTGGTAATGCAGGTTCACTCTGTTGGCACCCTGGGCCCTATTGTAGGTGAAGTCTACACCACATGCTGTGCCAACAGTAGGTAAGTTATTGGGAATGCAGGTTCACTCTGTTGGCACCCTGGGCCCTATTGTAGGTGAAGTCTACACTCATGCTGTGCTGAGAGTAGCTAAGTTAATGGTAATGCAGGTTCACTCTGTTGGCATTCTGGGCTCTATTGTAGGTGAAGTCTACACCACATGCTGTGTTATCAGTAGCTAAGTTATTGGTAATGCAGGTTCACTCTGTTGGCAACCCTGGGCCCTATTGTAGATGAAGTCTACACCACATACTGTGCTAACAGTAGCTAAGTTATTTATAATAGAGGTTCTCTCTGTTGGCACCCTGGGCACTATTGTAGGTGAAGTCTACACCACATGCTGTGCTAACAGTAGCTTAGTTATTGGTAATGCCGGTTCACTGTTTGGCACCCTGGGCCCTATTGTAGGTGAAGTCTACACCACAAGCTGTGCTGACAGTAGCTAAGTTATTGGTAAATCAGGTTCACTCTGTTGGCACCCTTGGGCCCTATTGTAGGTGAAGTCTACACCACATGCTGTGCTAACAGTAGCTAAGTTATTGGTAATGCAGGTTCACTCTGTTGGCACCCTGGCCCTATTGTAAGTGAATTCTACACCACATGCTGTGCTATCCATAGCTAAGTTATTGGTAATTCAGGTTAACTCTGTTGGCACCCTGGGCCCTATTGTAGGTGAAGTTTACACCACATGCTGTGTTATCAGTAGCTAAGTTATTGGTAATGCAGGTTCACTCTGTTGGCACCCTGGCCCTATTGTAAGTGAATTCTACACCACATGCTGTGCTATCCATAGCTAAGTTATTGGTAATTCAGGTTAACTCTGTTGGCACCCTGGGCCCTATTGTAGGTGAAGTCTACACCACATGTTGTGTTATCAGTGACTAAGTTATTGGTTATTTATTTATTTATCGTTTGGCAATACAAGATTTCAGAGTAAGTTACAAAGAAGATCACTTTAAAATCTACTGTACATTTGAACAAAGTTCCATTGCGTACTCCATTGTTTGTCCGAATCCTATTGAGAGTTGCCCAAGCCCTCCTAGGCAGATCGGAACCTGGAGTGGATGGTCTTGTAGGTTCCAGGAAGGAGCTCGACTCAGGACTAGCTTTTAGTGTCCATTCAGTAATCCACTGCATGCTGGAATCAAAATGGTTTTTTACAAGTCTCTGGGCATGACAAATGGGTGGCTTCCTGGATTTGAGCCTGTTCATTTGAAGAGAGGGGATGTCTTCATGAATAGGTAGTGTAGGGTGATCCATGATCTTGTAGTACTCCCGTAGCAAGGCAACTTCTCTACGAAGGTGGGGTGGAAGAATATTGCTGAGGGCTGGAAGCCAATATGCTGGTGTAGTTCTTACACAACCAGTGATTAGTCTCATGGTGTTGTTCAACTGGGTGTCAACGAGTTTGAAATGTGGGCTATTGAGCCAAACTGGGGCTCAGTATTCAGCCACAGGGAAGGCTAGACCTAAGGCAGAGCTTCTTGTGGTAGTGGCGGAAGCTCCCCAAGACTTTACACATAGCTTTAGCAATATATTGTTGCGGCTTCTAATTTTAGCTGCTGTGATCTGGAGGTGTTGCTTGTAAGAGAGAAGTTATTGGTAATGCAGGTTCACTCTGTTGGCACCATGGGCTCTATTGTAGGTGAAGTTTACACCACATGCTGTGTTATCAGTAGCTAAGTTATTGGTAATGCAGGTTCAGTCTGTTGGCACCCCTGGGCCCTATTGTATGTGAAGTCTACACCACATGCTGTGTTAATTGTAGCTATGTTATTGGTAATGCAGGTTCACTCTGTTAGCACCCTGCCCCCTATTGTAGGTGAAGTCTACACCACATGCTGTGCTAACAGTAGCTAAGTTATTGGTAATGCAGGTTCACTCTGTTGGCACCATGGGCTCTATTGTAGGTGAAGTCTACACCATATGCTGTGTTATCAGTAGCTAAGTTATTGGTAATGCAGGTTCACTCTGTTGGCGACCCTGGGCCCTATTGTAGGTGAAGTCTACACCATATGCTGTGTTATCAGTAGCTAAGTTATTGGTAATGCAGGTTCACTCTGTTTGCACCATGGGCTCTATTGTAGGTGAAGTCGACACCATATGCTGTGTTATCAGTAGCTAAGTTATTGGTAATGCAGGTTCACTCTGTTGGCACCCCTGGGCCCTATTGTAGGTGAAGTCTTCACCAAAAGCTGTGCTAACAGTAGCTAAGTTATTGGTAATACAGGTTCTCTCTGTTGGCACCTTGGGCACTATTGTAGGTGAAGTCTACACCTCATGCTGTGCTAACAGTAGCTAAGTTATTGGTAATTCAGGTTTATTATGTGGCACCCTGGGCCCTATTGTAGGTGAAGTCTACACCACACGCTGTGCTAACGGTTGCTAAGTTATTGGTAATGCAAGTTCTCTCTATTGGCACCATGGGCCCTATTGTTGGTGAAGTCTACACCTCACGCTGTGCTAACAGTAGCTAAGTTATTGGTAATGCTAGTTCACTCTGTTGGCACCCTGGGCCCTATTGTAGGTGAAGTCTACACCACATGCTGTGCTAACAGTAGCTAAGTTATTGGTAATAAAGATTCACTCTGTTGGCACCTTGGGCCCTATTGTAGGTGAAGTCCACACCACAAGCTGTGTTAACAGCTCATTTATTGGTAATGCAATTTCACTCTGTTGACACCCTGATCCCTATTGTAAGTAAAGTCTACACTAAATGCTGTGCTAACAGTATCTAAGTAATTGGTAATGCAGGTTCACTCGGTTGGCACCCTGAGCCTATTGTAGTTGAAGGCTACACCACAAGCTTTGCTAACAGTAGCTAAGTTATTGGTAATGCAGGTTCACACTGTTGGTACCCCTGGACCCTATTGTAGGTGAAGTCTACACCGCATGCTGTGCTAACATTATCTAAGTTATTGGTAATGCAGGTTCACTCTGTTGGCACTCCTGGACCCTATTGTAGATGAAGTCTACACCAAATGCTGTGTTAACAGTAGGTAAGTTATTGGTAATGCAGGTTCACTCTATTGGCACCCTGGGCCCTATTGTAGGTGAAGTCTACACCTCAAGCTGTGCTAACGGTAGCTATGTTATTGGTAATGCAGGTTCACTCTGTTGGCACCCTGACCCTATTGTAGGTGAAGTCTACACCACATGATGTGCTAACAGTCACTAAGTTATTGGTAATGCTGATTCACTCTGTTGGCACCCTGGGTCCTATGTAGGTGAAGTCTACACCACATGATGTGCTAACAATAACTAAGTTATTGGTAATGCAGATTCACTCCATTGGCACCCTGGGCCCTATTGTAGGTGAAGTCTACACCACATGCTGTGCTAACGGTAGCTATGTTATTGGTAATGCAAGTTCTCCTTGTTAGCACCCTGGGCCCTATTGTAGGTGAAGTCTAAACCACATGATGTGCTAATAGTAACTAAGTTATTGGTAATGCAGGTTCACTCTGTTGGCACCCTGGGCCCTATGTAGTTGAAGTCTACACAACATGATGTGCTAACAGTAACTAAGTTATTGGTAATGCAGAATCACTCCATTGGCACCCTGGGCCCTATTGTAGGTGAAGTCTACACCACATGCTGTGCTAACGGTAGCTAAGTTATTGGTTATGCAAGTCCTCACTGTTGGCATGCTGGGCCCTATTTTAGGTGAAGTCCACTCCACATTGCTGTGCTAACAATAGCAAAGTTATTGGTAATGCAGGTTCACTCTGTTGGCGACCTGGGCCCTATTGTAGTTGAAGTCTACACCGCCTGCTGTGCTCTCAGTAGCTAAGTTATTGGTGATGCGGGATTACTGTGCTGGCACCCTGGGCCCTATTGTAGGTGAAGTCTACACCCCATGCTTTGCTCTAAGTAGCTAAGTTATTTGTCATTCAGGTTCACTTTGTTGGCACCCTTGGCCTTATTGTAGATGAAGTCTACACCACATGCTGTGTTAACAGTAGCTAATATATTGGTATTGCTGGTTCACTCTGTCGACACCCTGGGCCCTATTGTAGGTGAAGTCTACACCACATGCTGTGCTAACAGTGGGTAATATATTGGTAATGCAGGTTCACTCTGCTGGCACCCTGGGCCCTATTGTACGTGAAGTCTACACCACATGCTGAGCGAACATTAGCTAAATTATTGGTAATGCAGGTTCACTCTGTTGGCACCCGGGGCCCTATTGTAGGTGAAGTCTGCACCACAAGTTGTGCTAATAGTAGCTAAGTTATTGGTAATGCAAGTTCACTGTGTTGGCTCCCTGGCACAGTTGTAGGTGAAGTCTACACCACAAGCTGTGCTAACAGTAGCAAAGTTATTGGTATTGCAGGTTCACTTTGTTGGCACCCTGGGCCCTATTGTAACTGAAGTCTACACCACATGCTGTGTTAACAGTAGCTAAGTTATTGGTAATGCAGGCTCACTGTCTTGGCACCCTGGGCCCTATTGTAGGTGAAGGCTACACCACATGCTGTGTTAACAGTAGCTTAGTTATTGGTAATGCAAGTTTACTGTGTTGGCCCCCTTGGCCCTACTGTAGGTGAAGTCTACACCACATGCTGTGTTAACAGTAGGTAAGTTATTGGTGATGCAGGTTCACTCGGTTGGCACCCTGGTCCCTATTTTAGGTGAATTCTACACCACATGCTGTGTTAAAAGTAGCTAAGTCATTGGTAATGCAGGTTCACTGTTGCCACCCTGGGCCCTATTGTAGGTGAAGTCTACTCCACTCGCTGTGTTAATAGTAGCTAAGTTATTGGTAATGCAGGTTTACTCTGTTGGCACCCTGGCCCTATTGTAGGTGAAGTCTACACCACAAGCTGTGCTAACAGTAGCTAAGTTATTGTTAAAGCAGGTTCACTCTGTTGGCACCCTGGGCACTATTGTAGGTGAAGTCTACACCACAAGCTGAGCTAACAGTGGCTAATTTGTTGGTAATGCAGGTTCACTCTGATGGCACCCTGGGCCTTTGTAGGTGAAGTCTACACCACATGCTGTGCTAACAGTAGGTACGTTATTGGAAATGCAGGTTCACTCTCTTGGCACCCTGGGCTCTATTGTAGGTGAAGTCTACACCACATGCTGTGTTATCAGTAGCTAAGTTATTGGTAATGCAGGTTCACTCTGTTGGCAACGCTGGGCCCTAATGTAGGTGAAGTCTACACCACATGCTGTGTTAACAGTAGCTAAGTCATTGGTAATGCAGGATCACTGTTGCCACCCTGGGCCCTATTGTAGGTGAAGTCTACTCCACTCGCTGTGTTAATAGTAGCTAAGTTATTGGTAATGCAGGTTTACTCTGTTGGCACCCTGGCCCTATTGTAGGTGAAGTCTACACCACAAGCTGTGCTAACAGTAGCTAAGTTATTGTTAAAGCAGGTTCACTCTGTTGGCACCCTGGGCACTATTGTAGGTGAAGTCTACACCACAAGCTGAGCTAACAGTGGCTAATTTGTTGGTAATGCAGGTTCACTCTGATGGCACCCTGGGCCCTATTGTAGGTGAAGTCTACACCACATGCTGTGCTGACAGTAGCTAAGTTATTTGTAATGCAGGTTCACTCTGTTGGCATCCTGGGCTCTATTGTAGGTGAGGTTTACACCACATGCTGTGTTATCAGTAGCTAAGTTATTGGTAATGCAGGTTCACTCTGTTGGCAACGCTGGGCCCTATTGTAGGTGAAGTCTACACCACATGCTGTGCTAACAGTAGCTAAGTTATTGGTAACAGAGGTTCTCTCTGTTGGCACCCTGGGCACTATTGTAGGTGAAGTCTACACCACATGCTGTGCTAACGGTAGCTAAGTTATTGGTAATGCAGGTTCTCTGTTTGGCACCCTGGGCCCTATTGTAGGTGAAGTCTACACCACAAGCTGTGCTAACATTAGCTAAGTTATTGGTTATACAGGTTCACTCTGTTGGCGCCCTGGGCCCTATTGTAGGTGAAGTCTACACCACATGTTGTGTTATCAGTGACTAAGTTATTGGTTATTTATTTATTTATTTATCGTTTGGCAATACAAGATTTCAGAGTAAGTTACAAAGAAGATCACTTTAAAATCTACTGTACATTATTTTTACTGTTTACACTATTATTACAGTCTCAGGTCTAATGAGTCTATCCATTGGACCACGTCAGGTGTCGCCAACAGGAAGTCGATCCAGTCCCCTCCATATGCCCTCAGAGGACAGTCAGTTGTAATGTGTTGGATGGTTTGATTAGGAGCACCACAATCACACTGAGGAGACAAAATTTTTCCCCATTTGAACAAAGTTCCATTGCGTACTCCATGGTTTGTCCGAATCCTATTGAGAGTTGCCCAAACCCTCCTAGGTAGATCGGAACCTGGAGTGGATGTTCTTGTAGGTTCCAGGAAGGAGCTCGACTCAGGACTAGCTTTTAGTGTCCATTCAGTAATCCACTGCATGCTGGAATCAAAATGGTTTCTTACAAGCCTCTGGGCATGACAAATGGGTGGCTTCCTGGATTTGAGCCTGTTCATTTGAAGAGAGGGGATGTCTTCGTGAATAGGTAGTGTAGGGTGATCCATGATCTTGTAGTACTCCCGTAGCAAGGCAACTTCTCTACGAAGGTGGGGTGGAAGAATATTGCTGAGGGCTGGAAGCCAATATGCTGGTGTAGTTCTTACTCAACCAGTGATTAGTCTCATGGTGTTGTTCAACTGGGTGTCAACGAGTTTGAAATGTGGGCTATTGAGCCAAACTGGGGCTCAGTATTCAGCCACAGGGAAGGCTAGACCTAAGGCAGAGCATCTTGTGGTAGTGGCGGAAGCTCCCCAAGATGTTACACATAGCTTTAGCAATATATTGTTGCGGCTTCTAATTTTAGCTGCTGTGATCTGGAGGTGTTGCTTGTAAGAGAGAAGTTATTGGTAATGCAGGTTCACTCTGTTGGCACCATGGGCTCTATTGTAGGTGAAGTTTACACCACATGCTGTGTTATCAGTAGCTAAGTTATTGGTAATGCAGGTTCACTCTGTTGGCACCCCTGGGCCCTATTGTATGTGAAGTCTACACCACATGCTGTGTTAATTGTAGCTATGTTATTGGTAATGCAGGTTCACTCTGTTAGCACCCTGCCCCCTATTGTAGGTGAAGTCTACACCACATGCTGTGCTAACAGTAGCTAAGTTATTGGTAATGCAGGTTCACTCTGTTGGCACCATGGGCTCTATTGTAGGTGAAGTCTACACCATATGCTGTGTTATCAGTAGCTAAGTTATTGGTACTGCAGGTTCACTCTGTTGGCACCCCTGGGCCCTATTGTAGGTGAAGTCTTCACCAAAAGCTGTGCTAACAGTAGCTAAGTTATTGGTAATTCAGGTTCATTATGTGGCACCCTGGGCCCTATTGTAGGTGAAGTCTACACCACACGCTGTGCTAACGGTTGCTAAGTTATTGGTAATGCAAGTTCTCTCTATTGGCACCATGGGCCCTATTGTTGGTGAAGTCTACACCTCACGCTGTGCTAACAGTAGCTAAGTTATTGGTAATGCTGGTTCACTCTGTTGGCACCCTGGGCCCTATTGTAGGTGAGGTCTACACCACATGCTGTGCTAACAGTAGCTATGTTATTGGTAATAAAGATTCACTCTGTTGGCACCTTGGGCCCTATTGTAGGTGAAGTCCACACCACAAGCTGTGTTAACAGCTCATTTATTGGTAATGCAATTTCACTCTGTTGACACCCTGAGCCCTATTGTAAGTAAAGTCTACACTAAATGCTGTGCTAACAGTATCTAAGTAATTGGTAATGCAGGTTCACTCGGTTGGCACCCTGAGCCTATTGTAGTTGAAGGCTACACCACAAGCTTTGCTAACAGTAGCTAAGTTATTGGTAATGCAGGTTCACACTGTTGGTACCCCTGGACCCTATTGTAGGTGAAGTCTACACCACATGCTGTGCTAACATTATCTAAGTTATTGGTAATGCAGGTTCACTCTGTTGGCACTCCTGGACCCTATTGTAGATGAAGTCTACACCAAATGCTGTGTTAACAGTAGGTAAGTTATTGGTAATGCAGGTTCACTCTATTGGCACCCTGGGCCCTATTGTAGGTGAAGTCTACACCTCAAGCTGTGCTAACGGTAGCTATGTTATTGGTAATGCATGTTCACTCTGTTGGCACCCTGACCCTATTGTAGGTGAAGTCTACACCACATGCTGTGCTAACATTATCTAAGTTATTGGTAATGCAGGTTCACTCTGTTGGCACTCCTGGACCCTATTGTAGATGAAGTCTACACCAAATGCTGTGTTAACAGTAGGTAAGTTATTGGTAATGCAGGTTCACTCTATTGGCACCCTGGGCCCTATTGTAGGTGAAGTCTACACCTCAAGCTGTGCTAACGGTAGCTATGTTATTGGTAATGCAGGTTCACTCTGTTGGCACCCTGGGCCCTATTGTAGGTGAAGTCTACCCCACATGCTGTGTTAACAGTAGGTAAGTTATTGGTGATTTAGGTTCATTCTGTTGGCACCCTGGTCCCTATTTTAGGCGAAGTCTACACCACACGCTGTGTTAACAGTAGCTAAGTTATTGGTAATGCAGGTTCACTTTTGCCACCCTGGGCCCTATTGTAGGGGAAGTCTACACCACTTGCTGTGTTAATAGTGGCTAAGTTATTGGTAATGCTGGTTTTCTCTGTTGGCACCCTGGCCCTATTGTAGGTGAAGTCTACACCACAAGCTGTGCTAACAGTAGCTAAGTTATTGTTAAAGCAGGTTCATTCTGTTGGCACCCTGGGCATTATTGTTGGTGAGGTCTACACCACAAGCTGTGCTAACAGTAGCTAAGTTATTGGAAATGCAGCTTCACTCTGTTGGCACCCTCGGCCCTATTGTAGGTGAAGTCTACACTCATGCTGTGCTGACAGTAGCTAAGTTATTGGTAATGCAGGTTCACTCTGTTGGCATCCTGGGCTCTATTGTAGGTGAAGTCTACACCACATGCTGTGGTATCAGTAGCTAAGTTATTGGTAATGCAGGTTCACTCTGTTGGCAACCCTGGGCCCTATTGTAGGTGAAGTCTATACCACATACTGTGCTAACAGTAGCTAAGTTATTGGTAATAGAGGTTCTCTCTCTTGGCACCCTGGGCACTATTGTAGGTGAAGTCTACACCACATGATGTGCTAACAGTAGCTTAGTTATTGGTAATGCAGGTTCACTGTTTGGCACCCTGGGCCCTATTGTAGGTGAAGTCTACACCACAAGCTGTGCTGACAGTAGCTAAGTTATTGGTAATACAGGTTCATTCTGTTGGCACCCTGGGCCCTATTGTAGGTGAAGTCTACACCACATGCTGTGCTAACAGTAGCTAAGTTATTGGTAATGCAGGTTCACTCTGTTGGCACCCTGGCCCTATTGTAGGTGAAGTCTACACCACATGCTGTGCTAACAGTAGCTAAGTTATTGGTGATGCAGGTTCTCTCTGTTGGCACCCTGGGCCCTATTGTAGGTGAAGTCTACACCACATGCTGTGTTAAGAGTGGCTAAGTTATTGTTAATGCAGGTTCACTGTGTTGGCACCTTAGGCCCTATTGTAGGTGAAGTCTACTCCACAAGGTGTGCTAACAGTAGCTAAGTTATTGGTAATACAGGTTCACTCTGTTGGCACCCTGGGCCCTATTGTAGGTGAAGTCTACACCACATGCTGTGCTAACAGTAGCTAAGTTATTGGTAATAAAGATTCACTCTGTTGGCACCCTGGGCCCTATTGTAGGTGAAGTCTACACCACATGCTGTGCTAACAGTAGCTAAGTTTTTGTTAATGCAGGTTAACTCTTTTGGCACACTGGGCCCTATTGTAGGTGAAGTCTACACCACATGCTGTGCTAACAGTAGCTAAGTTATTGGTAATGCAGGTTCACTCTGTTGGCACCCTGGGCCCTATTGTAGGTGAAGTCTACACCACATGCTGTGCTAACCGTAGCTAAGTTATTGGTAATTCAGGTTAACTCTGTTGGCACCCTGGGCCCTATTGTAGGTGAAGTCTACACCACATGTTGTGTTATCAGTGACTAAGTTATTGGTTATTTATTTATTTATCGTTTGGCAATACTAGATTTCAGAGTAAGTTACAAAGAAGATCACTTTAAAATCTACTGTACATTATTTTTACTGTTTACACTATTATTACAGTCTCAGGTCTAATGAGTCTCTCCATTGGACCACGTCAGGTGTCGCCAACAGGAAGTCGATCCAGTCCCCTCCATATGCCCTCAGAGGACAGTCAGTTGTAATGTGTTGGATGGTTTGATTAGGAGCACCACAATCACACTGAGGAGACAAAATTCTTCCCCATTTGAACAAAGTTCCATTGCATACTCCATGGTTTGTCCGAATCCTATTGAGAGTTGCCCAAGCCCTCCTAGGCAGATCGGAACCTGGAGTGGATGTTCTTGTAGGTTCCAGGAAGGAGCTCGACTCAGGACTAGCTTTTAGTGTCCATTCAGTAATCCACTGCATGCTGGAATCAAAATGGTTTCTTACAAGCCTCTGGGCATGACAAATGGGGTTCCTTCCTGGATTTGAGCCTGTTCATTTGAAGAGAGGGGATGACTTCATGAATAGGTAGTGTAGGGTGATCCATGATCTTGGAGTACTCCCGTAGCAAGGCAACTTCTCTACGAAGGTGGGGTGGAAGAATATTGCTGAGGGCTGGAAGCCAATATGCTGGTGTAGTTCTTATACAACCAGTGATTAGTCTCATGGTGTTGTTCAACTGGGTGTCAACGAGTTTGACATGTGGGCTATTGAGCCAAACTGGGGCGCAGTATTCAGCCACAGAGAAGGCTAGACCTAAGGCAGAGCATCTTGTGGTAGTGGCAGAAGCTCCCCAAGATGTTCCACATAGCTTTAGCAATATATTGTTGCGGTTTCTAATTTTAGTTGCTGTGTTCTGGAGGTGTTGCTTGTAAGAGAGAAGTTATTGGTAATGCAGGTTCACTCTGTTGGCACCATGGGCTCTATTGTAGGTGAAGTTTACACCACATGCTGTGTTATCAGTAGCTAAGTTATTGGTAATGCAGGTTCATTCTGTTGGCACCCCTGGGCCCTATTGTATGTGAAGTCAACACCACATGCTGTGTTAATTGTAGCTAAGTTATTGGTAATGCAGGTTCACTCTGTTGGCACCCTGGGCCCTATTGTAGGTGAAGTCTACACCACATGCTGTGCTAACCGTAGCTAAGTTATTGGTAATTCAGGTTAACTCTGTTGGCACCCTGGGCCCTATTGTAGGTGAAGTCTACACCACATGCTGTGTTAACAGTAGCTTAGTTATTGGTAATGCAAGTTTACTGTGTTGGCCCCCTTGGCCCTACTGTAGGTGAAGTCTACACCACATGCTGTGTTAACAGTAGGTAAGTTATTGGTGATGCAGATTCACTCGGTTGGCACCCTGGTCCCTATTTTAGGTGAATTCTACACCACATGCTGTGTTAAAAGTAGCTAAGTCATTGGTAATGCAGGTTCACTGTTGCCACCCTGGGCCCTATTGTAGGTGAAGTCTACTCCACTCGCTGTGTTAATAGTAGCTAAGTTATTGGTAATGCAGGTTTACTCTGTTGGCACCCTGGCCCTATTGTAGGTGAAGTCTACACCACAAGCTGTGCTAACAGTAGCTAAGTTATTGTTAAAGCAGGTTCACTCTGTTGGCACCCTGGGCACTATTGTAGGTGAAGTCTACACCACAAGCTGAGCTAACAGTGGCTAATTTGTTGGTAATGCAGGTTCACTCTGATGGCACCCTGGGCCTTTGTAGGTGAAGTCTACACCACATGCTGTGCTAACAGTAGGTACGTTATTGGAAATGCAGGTTCACTCTCTTGGCACCCTGGGCTCTATTGTAGGTGAAGTCTACACCACATGCTGTGTTATCAGTAGGTAAGTTATTGGTAATGCAGGTTCACTCTGTTGGCAACGCTGGGCCCTAATGTAGGTGAAGTCTACACCACATGCTGTGTTAACAGTAGCTAAGTCATTGGTAATGCAGGATCACTGTTGCCACCCTGGGCCCTATTGTAGGTGAAGTCTACTCCACTCGCTGTGTTAATAGTAGCTAAGTTATTGGTAATGCAGGTTTACTCTGTTGGCACCCTGGCCCTATTGTAGGTGAAGTCTACACCACAAGCTGTGCTAACAGTAGCTAAGTTATTGTTAAAGCAGGTTCACTCTGTTGGCACCCTGGGCCCTATTGTAGGTGAAGTCTACACCACATGCTGTGCTGACAGTAGCTAAGTTATTTGTAATGCAGGTTCACTCTGTTGGCATCCTGGGCTCTATTGTAGGTGAGGTTTACACCACATGCTGTGTTATCAGTAGCTAAGTTATTGCTAATGCAGGTTCACTCTGTTGGCAACGCTGGGCCCTATTGTAGGTGAAGTCTACACCACATGCTGTGCTAACAGTAGCTAAGTTATTGGTAACAGAGGTTCTCTCTGTTGGCACCCTGGGCACTATTGTAGGTGAAGTCTACACCACATGCTGTGCTAACGGTAGCTAAGTTATTGGTAATGCAGGTTCTCTGTTTGGCACCCTGGGCCCTATTGTAGGTGAAGTCTACACCACAAGCTGTGCTAACATTAGCTAAGTTATTGGTTATACAGGTTCACTCTGTTGGCGCCCCGGGCCCTATTGTAGGTGAAGTCTACACCACATGTTGTGTTATCAGTGACTAAGTTATTGGTTATTTATTTATTTATTTATCGTTTGGCAATACAAGATTTCAGAGTAAGTTACAAAGAAGATCACTTTAAAATCTACTGTACATTATTTTTACTGTTTACACTATTATTACAGTCTCAGGTCTAATGAGTCTATCCATTGGACCACGTCAGGTGTCGCCAACAGGAAGTCGATCCAGTCCCCTCCATATGCCCTCAGAGGACAGTCAGTTGTAATGTGTTGGATGGTTTGATTAGGAGCACCACAATCACACTGAGGAGACAAAATTTTTCCCCATTTGAACAAAGTTCCATTGCGTACTCCATTGTTTGTCCGAATCCTATTGAGAGTTGCCCAAACCCTCCTAGGCAGATCGGAACCTGGAGTGGATGTTCTTGTAGGTTCCAGGAAGGAGCTCGACTCAGGACTAGCTTTTAGTGTCCATTCAGTAATCCACTGCATGCTGGAATCAAAATGGTTTCTTACAAGCCTCTGGGCATGACAAATGGGTGGCTTCCTGGATTTGAGCCTGTTCATTTGAAGAGAGGGGATGTCTTCGTGAATAGGTAGTGTAGGGTGATCCATGATCTTGTAGTACTCCCGTAGCAAGGCAACTTCTCTACGAAGGTGGGGTGGAAGAATATTGCTGAGGGCTGGAAGCCAATATGCTGGTGTAGTTCTTACTCAACCAGTGATTAGTCTCATGGTGTTGTTCAACTGGGTGTCAACGAGTTTGAAATGTGGGCTATTGAGCCAAACTGGGGCTCAGTATTCAGCCACAGGGAAGGCTAGACCTAAGGCAGAGCATCTTGTGGTAGTGGCGGAAGCTCCCCAAGATGTTACACATAGCTTTAGCAATATATTGTTGCGGCTTCTAATTTTAGCTGCTGTGATCTGGAGGTGTTGCTTGTAAGAGAGAAGTTATTGGTAATGCAGGTTCACTCTGTTGGCACCATGGGCTCTATTGTAGGTGAAGTTTACACCACATGCTGTGTTATCAGTAGCTAAGTTATTGGTAATGCAGGTTCACTCTGTTGGCACCCCTGGGCCCTATTGTATGTGAAGTCTACACCACATGCTGTGTTAATTGTAGCTATGTTATTGGTAATGCAGGTTCACTCTGTTAGCACCCTGCCCCCTATTGTAGGTGAAGTCTACACCACATGCTGTGCTAACAGTAGCTAAGTTATTGGTAATGCAGGTTCACTCTGTTGGCACCATGGGCTCTATTGTAGGTGAAGTCTACACCATATGCTGTGTTATCAGTAGCTAAGTTATTGGTACTGCAGGTTCACTCTGTTGGCACCCCTGGGCCCTATTGTAGGTGAAGTCTTCACCAAAAGCTGTGCTAACAGTAGCTAAGTTATTGGTAATTCAGGTTCATTATGTGGCACCCTGGGCCCTATTGTAGGTGAAGTCTACACCACACGCTGTGCTAACGGTTGCTAAGTTATTGGTAATGCAAGTTCTCTCTATTGGCACCATGGGCCCTATTGTTGGTGAAGTCTACACCTCACGCTGTGCTAACAGTAGCTAAGTTATTGGTAATGCTGGTTCACTCTGTTGGCACCCTGGGCCCTATTGTAGGTGAGGTCTACACCACATGCTGTGCTAACAGTAGCTATGTTATTGGTAATAAAGATTCACTCTGTTGGCACCTTGGGCCCTATTGTAGGTGAAGTCCACACCACAAGCTGTGTTAACAGCTCATTTATTGGTAATGCAATTTCACTCTGTTGACACCCTGAGCCCTATTGTAAGTAAAGTCTACACTAAATGCTGTGTTAACAGTATCTAAGTAATTGGTAATGCAGGTTCACTCGGTTGGCACCCTGAGCCTATTGTAGTTGAAGGCTACACCACAAGCTTTGCTAACAGTAGCTAAGTTATTGGTAATGCAGGTTCACACTGTTGGTACCCCTGGACCCTATTGTAGGTGAAGTCTACACCACATGCTGTGCTAACTTTATCTAAGTTATTGGTAATGCAGGTTCACTCTGTTGGCACTCCTGGACCCTATTGTAGATGAAGTCTACACCAAATGCTGTGTTAACAGTAGGTAAGTTATTGGTAATGCAGGTTCACTCTATTGGCACCCTGGGCCCTATTGTAGGTGAAGTCTACACCTCAAGCTGTGCTAACGGTAGCTATGTTATTGGTAATGCAGGTTCACTCTGTTGGCACCCTGACCCTATTGTAGGTGAAGTCTACACCACATGCTGTGCTAACATTATCTAAGTTATTGGTAATGCAGGTTCACTCTGTTGGCACTCCTGGACCCTATTGTAGATGAAGTCTACACCAAATGCTGTGTTAACAGTAGGTAAGTTATTGGTAATGCAGGTTCACTCTATTGGCACCCTGGGCCCTAGATAGATAGATAGATAGATTTTTATTAATTCCATTTGATCAAATACATGCATTCAATACATTTTTGATATAGGACACGTCAGAATTTACATGCATAAAATAAAAGAACTAACAGGTATATATTACTAAGATTAAAACTATTTATAACTTATTATAATAGCAAATCTTAATAGATACAATCTTATTGCACAACTATTTACACCTCACTCTATTATCGTAATATGAAAACTTAATTCTATAAATACAACAATATACAGCTAGGTATTAAAATTAAATTAAAAAAGTAAAATATAGTTATAGATTCCATCACTCCTATACGCTAAAATATTCAACTACTGAGTAAAAACAATGGCACTGCAGATAAGCTTTCAACATTCTATCAAAGGTTTTTATTTTTGGGGCCAGTTTTATATACTGGGGTAGTTTATTGTATAATTTAACTCCAGTGTGAAAAGTTCCTTTTTGATATATGCTTGTGTGTGTGTGTCAAATATGAATGTTTTGATTTTGTCTTGTGTTATGCCTATGAACATCATTGTTTGTTTTAAGAAAAACATCTTTATTCATTAAATTATTTTTAACAAACATAATACTTTCAAAGATATATATGCAGGGCAGTGGGAGAATGTTTAAATCTTTAAACAGAGGTCTACATGATTCTCTAGAGTGTACATTTGCCATAATTCTAATCGCTCTCTTTTGTATCCTAAACGTGCTTAGTACATCTGGCGACATACCCCAAAATATGATCCCATATCTTAAGTATGAATGGAAATAAGCAAAATAAGTATTTCTTAATGTGTGCATGCTAGTGCAGGTTTTCAAAATACGTAACGCAAAGCACATCGAGTTCAGTTTAGTATTCAGATATTGTATATGTTTATTCCATTTCAAGTCTTGTTGTATCCATAGTCCTAAAAACTTTGTTTCTGATTTATTTTCTATTTGATGACCATTTAATGTTATATTGGGCATCGCAGGATTCCTATTCTGTATAGTGTGGAAATTTAGACATACTGTCTTTTTATAGTTTATTATGAGGCGATTATCTTGTGACCATTTGGTTAACTCTCCTGTAACGGAGTCAGCAGACTGCTGTATGACCTGTTTAGTTTCACCTTTTATTACGAGTGTTGTATCGTCCGCAAACAAAATTTCCTTATGTGAATGAACGTTCTGTGTTATATCATTGATATATAGAAGAAAGAGTAGTGGGCCCAAAACCGATCCCTGGGGTACTCCAAATTCAATAATTCCCTCATTGGACAATGTTTCATTAAGTAATTTGGTTCCATCATCCTTGTGTCTCAAGCTTACTATTTGTTTACGCCTTGTTAAGTAAGACTCTATCCATTTATTAGCTAGACCTCTAACACCATATTGATTTTGTTATTCTTGTTGGTGTATTTACTGTAGGTTTCAGTCCATAGGAAATTAGTAACTGGTTTAATAATTCACAATTTCTATCAAGTTTTAAGAAATCCACATTTACATCCCCACAAATTATTATATCGAAATTTACTTTGCTCATGTTATTGAGTAACAATTCTAGTTTATCTATAAATAGAGGAAACTTTCCTGACGGAGAACGGTATACGCATACAATTATTAACTTAAACTGCTGAATTTTTACGGCAGAGAATTCAAAATCCTGTTCCATAATTAGATAATCATAAGCTGTTATCTGTTCATGATCTAAATTATTTCTTAAGAAGATGCAAGTACCACCATGGCTAATATTAGATCTAGAGTATTTACTAGCTTGTATAAACCCTGGGAATTGAATTAATTCGAGTTGTTCCTCTTTCAGCCAATGTTCTGAAATACATAGTGCTGAGATGTCTTTAAGTTCATTTTTAAGCATTAGATTTATGTAATCAATTTTATTATAAAGAGACTGGACATTCTGGTGGTAAATTTTAAATTTGTTACTTTTGCAAGCTTGTGTTGGTGATTTATTTACATTATTATTATCATAATTGTTATTATTATTGTTGCTAGACAAATCCGAAATACCATTGTTGCACTCCGTTAAATTTGACTTCAAAAGATGTGAATGCCAAACCTCACGTTTGGCTTCTTCTACCAGTTTCCCTGCTTCCACTCTAATGATATTACTGTTGAATTATTCTTACCATTTGAATTTACAATTTTGCAGATTTCATCACTAAGATACTCTTTTCCTAATCTATTTAAGTGTAGGCCATGCCGAGTGTGGAACTTCCTGTCTAATTTACTTACATCTACAATTTGGACATTTGGAAAACTCTTACAAATTTTATGAATTTTTCCATTTGTAGCCTCTATTTCTACATTTACACATGACTTGGGAATTAAATCGTGTCTCTGCGGAATATTTACAATAATGACATTTGTTTTTTGCAAGGATGGCAATGTACCCTTTAAATCTTTGATTACCTTTTTACTCTCATTTCTATAGACGTCGTTTGCTCCAGCGATGATCACTGCGTAGTCCTTTGCAGTAAGGGACGCACACTCTCCTATCATCCCGTTCGTGACTTCTGCAATCTGAGCTCCTGGCTTCACTGTCGAAGTGACCTCCATTTCTCGGCTTCTCTCCAAAACGCTTGCTGCTACATCTCGCCCGTGGCTATCCGCAAATATCCGCATCTTCCTGGATTTTCTCTTTATCACTTTCTTCTTTTCTTCTTGAGGAAAGTCATCATTTTCTTCGACAAGCACTCCAAATGAATTTGAGACGGGAATTTCAGTTACATGTACTCCATTTATAGGCCTAGGCTTATTCAATCTTACCTTACCAGCAATCACTGTCGACCAAGTTTCCTTGCTTTCCTCTCTGTTTCCTTTTAATTTATTCAACTCTTCCATTAACTTAGCAATATCTTCCTTTAGCAGCTTTATAATTTCGTCTTTTGAGGACAGTTCGTTTCTCAGGTTATGACATTCGCATGACGGTAGCGGTAGGCCTACATTACGACAATCGGTTTCACTTTTCTCCTCATTCAATTTTACCTGAGATCTTGTGATGATTTTATTTGCATTTTTTACTTTTATTTTGCACGACGAGCATAAATCCGTTACGGTTACACAACCTGACGAGATACTAACACTGTTTACTGTCGTCATACTAGAGATCTAAGTGAGCCTAGATGTTTACACCAAATTACACTAAATTTAATTTAATTATTACTACCTAATAGAATTAATCTAATAACCTACCAATAAAGAAGAATGTGAAATACGTATATCTTCCAATCGGGTGAAGTCTCGTAAAAGCACCACTGCTCTACTTGGTTCAAACAGTGATTGAAGAAGTCACCGAATCTTTGGATACACGTTCCCACAACTTAGTTTAAGTTTATTAAATTATCAACAAGAATTTCTAAATACTATCAATATTCCGTATTACACTTGATCTGAGGAAAGTAACTTTATAGATTTTAAGCCTCTGTTATAATATTTTACCACTTTTATCAAATATTTACACTAGCTGCTATTTCACTGCACTTTCACTGTGAGAATTTAGTAGGTGAAGTCTACACCTCAAGCTGTGCTAACGGTAGCTATGTTATTGGTAATGCAGGTTCACTCTGTTGGCACCCTGGGCCCTATTGTAGGTGAAGTCTACCCCACATGCTGTGTTAACAGTAGGTAAGTTATTGGTGATTTAGGTTCATTCTGTTGGCACCCTGGTCCCTATTTTAGGCGAAGTCTACACCACACGCTGTGTTAACAGTAGCTAAGTTATTGGTAATGCAGGTTCACTTTTGCCACCCTGGGCCCTATTGTAGGGGAAGTCTACACCACTTGCTGTGTTAATAGTGGCTAAGTTATTGGTAATGCTGGTTTTCTCTGTTGGCACCCTGGCCCTATTGTAGGTGAAGTCTACACCACAAGCTGTGCTAACAGTAGCTAAGTTATTGTTAAAGCAGGTTCATTCTGTTGTCACCCTGGGCATTATTGTTGGTGAGGTCTACACCACAAGCTGTGCTAACAGTAGCTAAGTTATTGGAAATGCAGCTTCACTCTGTTGGCACCCTCGGCCCTATTGTAGGTGAAGTCTACACTCATGCTGTGCTGACAGTAGCTAAGTTATTGGTAATGCAGGTTCACTCTGTTGGCATCCTGGGCTCTATTGTAGGTGAAGTCTACACCACATGCTGTGGTATCAGTAGCTAAGTTATTGGTAATGCAGGTTCACTCTGTTGGCAACCCTAGGCCCTATTGTAGGTGAAGTCTATACCACATACTGTGCTAACAGTAGCTAAGTTATTGGTAATAGAGGTTCTCTCTCTTGGCACCCTGGGCACTATTGTAGGTGAAGTCTACACCACATGATGTGCTAACAGTAGCTTAGTTATTGGTAATGCAGGTTCACTGTTTGGCACCCTGGGCCCTATTGTAGGTGAAGTCTACACCACAAGCTGTGCTGACAGTAGCTAAGTTATTGGTAATACAGGTTCATTCTGTTGGCACCCTGGGCCCTATTGTAGGTGAAGTCTACACCACATGCTGTGCTAACAGTAGCTAAGTTATTGGTAATGCAGGTTCACTCTGTTGGCACCCTGGCCCTATTGTAGGTGAAGTCTACACCACATGCTGTGCTAACAGTAGCTAAGTTATTGGTGATGCAGGTTCTCTCTGTTGGCACCCTGGGCCCTATTGTAGGTGAAGTCTACACCACATGCTGTGTTAAGAGTGGCTAAGTTATTGTTAATGCAGGTTCACTGTGTTGGCACCCTAGGCCCTATTGTAGGTGAAGTCTACACCACAAGGTGTGCTAACAGTAGCTAAGTTATTGGTAATACAGGTTCACTCTGTTGGCACCCTGGGCCCTATTGTAGGTGAAGTCTACACCACATGCTGTGCTAACAGTAGCTAAGTTATTGGTAATAAAGATTCACTCTGTTGGCACCCTGGGCCCTATTGTAGGTGAAGTCTACACCACATGCTGTGCTAACAGTAGCTAAGTTTTTGTTAATGCAGGTTAACTCTTTTGGCACACTGGGCCCTATTGTAGGTGAAGTCTACACCACATGCTGTGCTAACAGTAGCTAAGTTATTGGTAATGCAGGTTCACTCTGTTGGCACCCTGGGCCCTATTGTAGGTGAAGTCTACACCACATGCTGTGCTAACCGTAGCTAAGTTATTGGTAATTCAGGTTAACTCTGTTGGCACCCTGGGCCCTATTGTAGGTGAAGTCTACACCACATGTTGTGTTATCAGTGACTAAGTTATTGGTTATTTATTTATTTATCGTTTGGCAATACTAGATTTCAGAGTAAGTTACAAAGAAGATCACTTTAAAATCTACTGTACATTATTTTTACTGTTTACACTATTATTACAGTCTCAGGTCTAATGAGTCTCTCCATTGGACCACGTCAGGTGTCGCCAACAGGAAGTCGATCCAGTCCCCTCCATATGCCCTCAGAGGACAGTCAGTTGTAATGTGTTGGATGGTTTGATTAGGAGCACCACAATCACACTGAGGAGACAAAATTCTTCCCCATTTGAACAAAGTTCCATTACATACTCCATGGTTTGTCCGAATCCTATTGAGAGTTGCCCAAGCCCTCCTAGGCAGATCGGAACCTGGAGTGGATGTTCTTGTAGGTTCCAGGAAGGAGCTCGACTCAGGACTAGCTTTTAGTGTCCATTCAGTAATCCACTGCATGCTGGAATCAAAATGGTTTCTTACAAGCCTCTGGGCATGACAAATGGGGTTCCTTCCTGGATTTGAGCCTGTTCATTTGAAGAGAGGGGATGACTTCATGAATAGGTAGTGTAGGGTGATCCATGATCTTGGAGTACTCCCGTAGCAAGGCAACTTCTCTACGAAGGTGGGGTGGAAGAATATTGCTGAGGGCTGGAAGCCAATATGCTGGTGTAGTTCTTATACAACCAGTGATTAGTCTCATGGTGTTGTTCAACTGGGTGTCAACGAGTTTGACATGTGGGCTATTGAGCCAAACTGGGGCGCAGTATTCAGCCACAGAGAAGGCTAGACCTAAGGCAGAGCATCTTGTGGTAGTGGCAGAAGCTCCCCAAGATGTTCCACATAGCTTTAGCAATATATTGTTGCGGTTTCTAATTTTAGTTGCTGTGTTCTGGAGGTGTTGCTTGTAAGAGAGAAGTTATTGGTAATGCAGGTTCACTCTGTTGGCACCATGGGCTCTATTGTAGGTGAAGTTTACACCACATGCTGTGTTATCAGTAGCTAAGTTATTGGTAATGCAGGTTCATTCTGTTGGCACCCCTGGGCCCTATTGTATGTGAAGTCAACACCACATGCTGTGTTAATTGTAGCTAAGTTATTGGTAATGCAGGTTCACTCTGTTAGCACCCTGGGCCCTATTGTAGGTGAAGACTACACCACATGCTGTGCTAACAGTAGCTAAGTTATTGGTAATGCAGGTTCACTCTGTTGGCACCATGGGCTCTATTGTAGGTGAAGTCTACACCATATGCTGTGTTATCAGTAGCTAAGTTATTGGTAATGCAGGTTCACTCTGTTGGCACCCCTGGGCCCTATTGTAGGTGAAGTCTACACCACAAGCTGTGCTAACAGTAGCTAAGTTATTGGTAATACAGGTCCTCTCTGTTGGCACCTTGGGCACTATTGTAGGTGAAGTCTACACCTCATGCTGTGCTAACAGTAGCTAAGTTATTGGTAATGCAGGTTCATTATGTGGCACCCTGGGCCCTATTGTAGGTGAAGTCGACACCACATGCTGTGCTAAAGGTAGCTAAGTTATTGGAAATGCGGTTCACTCTGTAGGCTCCCTGGGCCCTATTGTAGGTGAAGTCTACACCTCAAGCTGTGCTAACGGTAGCTAAGTCATTGGTAATGCAGGTTCACTCTGTTGGCACCATGGGCCCTATTGTAGGTGATGTCTACACCACATGCTGTGCTAACATTATCTAAGTTATTGGTAATGCAGTTTCACTCTGTTGGCACCCCTGGACCCATTCGTAGATGAAGTCTACACCAAATGCTGTGTTAACAGTAGCTAAGTTATTGGTAATGCAGTTTCACTCCGTTGGCACACTGGGCCCTATTGTAGGTGAAGTCTAAACCACATGATGTGCTAACAGTAACTAAGTTATTGGTAATGCAGATTCACTCTGTTGGCACCCTGGGCCCTATGTAGTTGAAGTCTACACAACATGATGTGCTAACAGTAACTAAGTTATTGGTAATGCAGAATCACTCCATTGGCACCCTGGGCCCTATTGTAGTTGAAGTCTACACCACACGCTGTGCTAACGGTAGCTATGTTATTGTTAATGCAGGTTCACTTTGTTGGCACCCTGGGCCCTATTGTAGGTGAAGTCTACACCATATGCTGAGCGAACAGTAGCTAAATTATTGGTAATGCAAGTTCTCTCTATTGGCACCATGGGCCCTATTGTTGGTGAAGTCTACACCTCACGCTGTGCTAACATTATCTAAGTTATTGGTAATGCTGATTCACTCTGTTGGCACCCTGGGCCCTATGTAGGTGAAGTCTACACCTCATGATGTGCTAACAATAACTAAGTTATTGGTAATGCAGATTCACTCCATTGGCACCCTGGGCCCTATTGTAGGTGAAGTCTACACCACATGCTGTGCTAACGGTAGCTATGTTATTGGTAATGCAAGTTCTCTCTGTTAGCACCCTGGGCCCTATTGTAGGTGAAGTCTAAACCACATGATGTGCTAACAGTAACTAAGTTATTGGTAATGCAGATTCACTCTGTTGGCACCCTGGGCCCTATGTAGTTGAAGTCTACACAACATGATGTGCTAACAATAACTAAGTTATTGGTAATGCAGATTCACTTCATTGGCACCCTGGGCCCTATTGTAGGTGAAGTCTACACCACATGCTGTGCTAACATTATCTAAGTTATTGGTAATGCAGTTTCACTCTGTTGGCACCCCTGGACCCTTTTGTAGATGAAGTCTACACCAAAGGCTGTGTTAACAGTAGCTAATATATTGGTAATGCTGGTTCACTCTGTCGACACCCTGGGCCCTATTGTAGGTGAAGTCTACACCTCAAGCTGTGCTAACGGTAGCTATGTTATTGGTAATGCAGGTTCACTCTGTTGGCACCCTGACCCTATTGTAGGTGAAGTCTACACCACATGATGTGCTAACAGTAACTAAGTTATTGGTAATGCTGATTCACTCTGTTGGCACCCTGGGCCCTATGTGGGTGAAGTCTACACCACATGATGTGCTAACAATAACTAAGTTATTGGTAATGCAGATTCACTTCATTGGCACCCTGGGCCCTATTGTAGGTGAAGTCTACTCCACATGCTGTGCTAACGGTAGCTAAGTTATTGGTTATGCATGTCCTCACTGTTGGCACCCTGGCCCTATTGTAGGTGAAGTCTACACCACAAGCTGTGCTAACAGTAGCTAAGTTATTGTTAAAGCAGGTTCATTCTGTTGGCACCCTGGGCCCTATTGTAGGTGAAGTCTAAACCACATGATGTGCTAACAGTAACTAAGTTATTGGTAATGCAGATTCACTCTGTTGGCACCCTGGGCCCTATGTAGTTGAAGTCTACACAACATGATGTGCTAACAATAACTAAGTTATTGGTAATGCAGATTCACTTCATTGGCACCCTGGGCCCTATTGTAGGTGAAGTCTACACCACATGCTGTGCTAACATTATCTAAGTTATTGGTAATGCAGTTTCACTCTGTTGGCACCCCTGGACCCTTTTGTAGATGAAGTCTACACCAAAGGCTGTGTTAACAGTAGCTAATATATTGGTAATGCTGGTTCACTCTGTCGACACCCTGGGCCCTATTGTAGGTGAAGTCTACACCTCAAGCTGTGCTAACGGTAGCTATGTTATTGTTAATGCAGGTTCACTTTGTTGGCACCCTGGGCCCTATTGTAGGTGAAGTCTACACCATATGCTGAGCGAACAGTAGCTAAATTATTGGTAATGCATGTTCACTCTGTTGGCACCCGGGGCCCTATTGTAGGTGAAGTCTACACCACAAGTTGTGCTAATAGTAGCTAAGTTATTGGTAATGCAGGTTCACTGTGTTGGCTCCCTGGCACAGTTGTAGGTGAAGTCTACACCACAAGCTGTGCTAACAGTAGCAAAGTTATTGGTAATGCAGGTTCACTCTGTTGGCTCCCTGGGCCCTATTGTAGGTGAAGTCTACAGCACATGCTGAGCGAACATTAGCTAAATTATTGGTAATGCAGGTTCACTCTGTTGGCACCCGGGGCCCTATTGTAGGTGAAGTCTGCACCACAAGTTGTGCTAATAGTAGCTAAGTTATTGGTAATGCAAGTTCACTGTGTTGGCTCCCTGGCACAGTTGTAGGTGAAGTCTACACCACAAGCTGTGCTAACAGTAGCAAAGTTATTGGTAATGCAGGTTCACTGTGTTGGCTCCCTGGCACAGTTGTAGGTGAAGTCTACACCACAAGCTGTGCTAACAGTAGCAAAGTTATTGGTAATGCAGGTTCACTCTGTTGGCTCCCTGGGCCCTATTGTAGGTGAAGTCTACAGCACATGCTGTGTAAACAGTGGCTAAGTTATTGTTAATGCAGGTTCACTGTGTTGGCACCCTGGGCCCTATTGTAGGTGAAGTCTACACCACAAGCTGTGCTAACAGTAGCTAAGTTATTGGTAATGCAGGGTCACTCTGTTGGCACTCTGGGCCCTATTGTAGGTGAAGTCTACACCACAAGCTGTGCTAACAGTAGCTACCTTATTGGTAATACAGGTTCACTCTGTTGGCACCCTGGTTCCTATTGTAGGTGAAGCCTACAGCACATGCTGTATTAACAGTGGCTGAGTTATTGTTAATGCAGGTTCACTGTGTTGGCACCCTGGGCCTAATTGTAGGTGAAGTCTACACCACAAGCTGTGCTAACAGTAGCTAAGTTATTGGTAATGCAGGTTCACTCTGTTGGCACCCTGGGCCCTATTGTAGGTGAAGTCTACACCACATGCTGTGCCAACAGTAGGTAAGTTATTGGAAATGCAGGTTCACTCTGTTGGCACCCTGGGCCCTATTGTAGGTGAAGTCTACACTCATGCTGTGCTGAGAGTAGCTAAGTTATTGGTAATGCAGGTTCACTCTGTTGGCATCCTGGGCTCTATTGTAGGTGAAGTCTACACCACATGCTGTGTTATCAGTAGCTAAGTTATTGGTAATGCAGGTTCACTCTGTTGGCAACCCTGGGCCCTATTGTAGATGAAGTCTACACCACATACTGTGCTAACAGTAGCTAAGTTATTTATAATAGAGGTTCTCTCTGTTGGCACCCTGGGCACTATTGTAGGTGAAGTCTACACCACATGCTGTGCTAACAGTAGCTTAGTTATTGGTAATGCCGGTTCACTGTTTGGCACCCTGGGCCCTATTGTAGGTGAAGTCTACACCACAAGCTGTGCTGACAGTAGCTAAGTTATTGGTAATACAGGTTCACTGTGTTGGCCCCCTTGGGCCCTATTGTAGGTGAAGTCTACACCACATGCTGTGCTAACAGTAGCTAAGTTATTGGTAATGCAGGTTCACTCTGTTGGCACCCTGGCCTTATTGTAAGTGAATTCTACACCACATGCTGTGCTAACCATAGCTAAGTTATTGGTAATTCAGGTTAACTCTGTTGGCACCCTGGGCCCTATTGTAGGTGAAGTCTACACCACATGTTGTGTTATCAGTGACTTAAGTTATTGGTTATTTATTTATTTATCGTTTGGCAATACAAGATTTCAGAGTAAGTTACAAAGAAGATCACTTTAAAATCTACTGTACATTATTTTTACTGTTCACACTATTATTACAGTCTCAGGTCTAATGAGTCTATCCATTGGACCACGTCAGGTGTCGCCAACAGGAAGTCGATCCAGTCCCCTCCATATGCCCTCAGAGGACAGTCAGTTGTAATGTGTTGGATGGTTTGATTAGGAGCACCACAATCACACTGAGGAGACAAAATTTTTCCCCATTTGAACAAAGTTCCATTGCGTACTCCATTGTTTGTCCGAATCCTATTGAGAGTTGCCCAAGCCCTCCTAGGCAGATCGGAACCTGGAGTGGATGTTCTTGTAGGTTCCAGGAAGGAGCTCGACTCAGGACTAGCTTTTAGTGTCCATTCAGTAATCCACTGCATGCTGGAATCAAAATGGTTTTTTACAAGTCTCTGGGCATGACAAATGGGTGGCTTCCTGGATTTGAGCCTGTTCATTTGAAGAGAGGGGATGTCTTCATGAATAGGTAGTGTAGGGTGATCCATGATCTTGTAGTACTCCCGTAGCAAGGCAACTTCTCTACGAAGGTGGGGTGGAAGAATATTGCTGAGGGCTGGAAGCCAATATGCTGGTGTAGTTCTTACTCAACCAGTGATTAGTCTCATGGTGTTGTTCAACTGGGTGTCAACGAGTTTGAAATGTGGGCTATTGAGCCAAACTGGGGCTCAGTATTCAGCCACAGGGAAGGCTAGACCTAAGGCAGAGCTTCTTGTGGTAATGGCGGAAGCTCCCCAAGATGTTACACATAGCTTTAGCAATATATTGTTGCGGCTTCTAATTTTAGCTGCTGTGATCTGGAGGTGTTGCTTGTAAGAGAGAAGTTATTGGTAATGCAGGTTCACTCTGTTGGCACCATGGGCTCTATTGTAGGTGAAGTTTACACCACATGCTGTGTTATCAGTAGCTAAGTTATTGGTAATGCAGGTTCAGTCTGTTGGCACCCCTGGGCCCTATTGTATGTGAAGTCTACACCACATGCTGTGTTAATTGTAGCTATGTTATTGGTAATGCAGGTTCACTCTGTTAGCACCCTGCCCCCTATTGTAGGTGAAGTCTACACCACATGCTGTGCTAACAGTAGCTAAGTTATTGGTAATGCAGGTTCACTCTGTTGGCACCATGGGCTCTATTGTAGGTGAAGTCTACACCATATGCTGTGTTATCAGTAGCTAAGTTATTGGTAATGCAGGTTCACTCTGTTGGCACCCTTGGGCCCTATTGTAGGTGAAGTCTACACCATATGCTGTGTTATCAGTAGCTAAGTTATTGGTAATGCAGGTTCACTCTGTTGGCACCATGGGCTCTATTGTAGGTGAAGTCGACACCATATGCTGTGTTATCAGTAGCTAAGTTATTGGTAATGCAGGTTCACTCTGTTGGCACCCCTGGGCCCTATTGTAGGTGAAGTCTTCACCAAAAGCTGTGCTAACAGTAGCTAAGTTATTGGTAATACAGGTTCTCTCTGTTGGCACCTTGGGCCCTATTGTAGGTGAAGTCTACACCACACGCTGTGCTAACGGTTGCTAAGTTATTGGTAATGCAAGTTCTCTCTATTGGCACCATGGGCCCTATTGTTGGTGAAGTCTACACCTCATGCTGTGCTAACAGTAGCTAAGTTATTGGTAATAAAGATTCACTCTGTTGGCACCTTGGGCCCTATTGTAGGTGAAGTCTACACCACACGCTGTGCTAACGGTTGCTAAGTTATTGGTAATGCAGGTTCACTCTGTTGGCACCATGGGCTCTATTGTAGGTGAAGTCGACACCATATGCTGTGTTATCAGTAGCTAAGTTATTGGTAATGCAGGTTCACTCTGTTGGCACCCCTGGGCCCTATTGTAGGTGAAGTCTTCACCAAAAGCTGTGCTAACAGTAGCTAAGTTATTGGTAATACAGGTTCTCTCTGTTGGCACCCTGGGCCCTATTGTAGGTGAAGTCTACACCACACGCTGTGCTAACAGTAGCTAAGTTATTGGTAATTCAGGTTTATTATGTGGCACCCTGGGCCCTATTGTAGGTGAAGTCTACACCACACGCTGTGCTAACGGTTGCTAAGTTATTGGTAATGCAAGTTCTCTCTATTGGCACCATGGGCCCTATTGTTGGTGAAGTCTACACCTCACGCTGTGCTAACAGTAGCTAAGTTATTGGTAATGCTGGTTCACTCTGTTGGCACCCTGGGCCCTATTGTAGGTGAAGTCTACACCACATGCTGTGCTAACAGTAGCTAAGTTATTGGTAATAAAGATTCACTCTGTTGGCACCTTGGGCCCTATTGTAGGTGAAGTCCACACCACAAGCTGTGTTAACAGCTCATTTATTGGTAATGCAATTTCACTCTGTTGACACCCTGAGCCCTATTGTAAGTAAAGTCTACACTAAATGCTGTGCTAACAGTATCTAAGTAATTGGTAATGCAGGTTCACTCGGTTGGCACCCTGAGCCTATTGTAGTTGAAGGCTACACCACAAGCTTTGCTAACAGTAGCTAAGTTATTGGTAATGCAGGTTCACACTGTTGGTACCCCTGGACCCTATTGTAGGTGAAGTCTACACCACATGCTGTGCTAACATTATCTAAGTTATTGGTAATGCAGGTTCACTCTGTTGGCACTCCTGGACCCTATTGTAGATGAAGTCTACACCAAAAGCTGTGTTAACAGTAGGTAAGTTATTGGTAATGCAGGTTCACTCTATTGGCACCCTGGGCCCTATTGTAGGTGAAGTCTACACCTCAAGCTGTGCTAACGGTAGCTATGTTATTGGTAATGCAGGTTCACTCTGTTGGCACCCTGACCCTATTGTAGGTGAAGTCTACACCACATGATGTGCTAACAGTCACTAAGTTATTGGTAATGCTGATTCACTCTGTTGGCACCCTGGGCCCTATGTAGGTGAAGTCTACACCACATGATGTGCTAACAATAACTAAGTTATTGGTAATGCAGATCCACTCCATTGGCACCCTGGGCCCTATTGTAGGTGAAGTCTACACCACATGCTGTGCTAACGGTAGCTATGTTATTGGTAATGCAAGTTCTCCTTGTTAGCACCCTGGGCCCTATTGTAGGTGAAGTCTAAACCGCATGATGTGCTAATAGTAACTAAGTTATTGGTAATGCAGGTTCACTCTGTTGGCACCCTGGGCCCTATGTAGTTGAAGTCTACACAACATGATGTGCTAACAGTAACTAAGTTATTGGTAATGCAGAATCACTCCATTGGCACCCTGGGCCCTATTGTAGGTGAAGTCTACACCACATGCTGTGCTAACGGTAGCTAAGTTATTGGTTATGCATGTCCTCACTGTTGGCATGCTGGGCCCTATTTTAGGTGAAGTCCACTCCACATTGCTGTGCTAACAATAGCAAAGTTATTGGTAATGCAGGTTCACTCTGTTGGCGGCCTGGGCCCTATTGTAGTTGAAGTCTACACCGCCTGCTGTGCTCTCAGTAGCTAAGTTATTGGTGATGCGGGTTTACTGTGCTGGCACCCTGGGCCCTATTGTAGGTGAAGTCTACACCCCATGCTTTGCTCTAAGTAGCTAAGTTATTGGTCATTCAGGTTCACTTTGTTGGCACCCTTGGCCTTATTGTAGATGAAGTCTACACCACATGCTGTGTTAACAGTAGCTAATATATTGGTATTGCTGGTTCACTCTGTCGACACCCTGGGCCCTATTGTAGGTGAAGTCTACACCACATGCTGTGCTAACAGTGGGTAATATATTGGTAATGCAGGTTCACTCTGCTGGCACCCTGGGCCCTATTGTACGTGAAGTCTACACCACATGCTGAGCGAACATTAGCTAAATTATTGGTAATGCAGGTTCACTCTGTTGGCACCCGGGGCCCTATTGTAGGTGAAGTCTGCACCACAAGTTGTGCTAATAGTAGCTAAGTTATTGGTAATGCAAGTTCACTGTGTTGGCTCCCTGGCACAGTTGTAGGTGAAGTCTACACCACAAGCTGTGCTAACAGTAGCAAAGTTATTGGTAATGCAGGTTCACTTTGTTGGCACCCTGGGCCCTATTGTAACTGAAGTCTACACCACATGCTGTGTTAACAGTAGCTAAGTTATTGGTAATGCAGGCTCACTGTCTTGGCACCCTGGGCCCTATTGTAGGTGAAGGCTACACCACATGCTGTGTTAACAGTAGCTTAGTTATTGGTAATGCAAGTTTACTGTGTTGGCCCCCTTGGCCCTACTGTAGGTGAAGTCTACACCACATGCTGTGTTAACAGTAGGTAAGTTATTAGTGATGCAGGTTCACTCGGTTGGCACCCTGGTCCCTATTTTAGGTGAATTCTACACCACATGCTGTGTTAAAAGTAGCTAAGTCATTGGTAATGCAGGTTCACTGTTGCCACCCTGGGCCCTATTGTAGGTGAAGTCTACTCCACTCGCTGTGTTAATAGTAGCTAAGTTATTGGTAATGCAGGTTTACTCTGTTGGCACCCTGGCCCTATTGTAGGTGAAGTCTACACCACAAGCTGTGCTAACAGTAGCTAAGTTATTGTTAAAGCAGGTTCACTCTGTTGGCACCCTGGGCACTATTGTAGGTGAAGTCTACACCACAAGCTGAGCTAACAGTGGCTAATTTGTTGGTAATGCAGGTTCACTCTGATGGCACCCTGGGCCCTATTGTAGGTGAAGTCTACACCACATGCTGTGCTAACAGTAGGTACGTTATTGGAAATGCAGGTTCACTCTCTTGGCACCCTGGGCTCTATTGTAGGTGAAGTGTACACCACATGCTGTGTTATCAGTAGCTAAGTTATTGGTAATGCAGGTTCACTCTGTTGGCAACGCTGGGCCCTAATGTAGGTGAAGTCTACACCACATGCTGTGTTAACAGTAGCTAAGTCATTGGTAATGCAGGATCACTGTTGCCACCCTGGGCCCTATTGTAGGTGAAGTCTACTCCACTCGCTGTGTTAATAGTAGCTAAGTTATTGGTAATGCAGGTTTACTCTGTTGGCACCCTGGCCCTATTGTAGGTGAAGTCTACACCACAAGCTGTGCTAACAGTAGCTAAGTTATTGTTAAAGCAGGTTCAGTCTGTTGGCACCCTGGGCACTATTGTAGGTGAAGTCTACACCACAAGCTGAGCTAACAGTGGCTAATTTGTTGGTAATGCAGGTTCACTCTGATGGCACCCTGGGCCCTATTGTAGGTGAAGTCTACACCACATGCTGTGCTGACAGTAGCTAAGTTATTTGTAATGCAGGTTCACTCTGTTGGCATCCTGGGCTCTATTGTAGGTGAGGTTTACACCACATGCTGTGTTATCAGTAGCTAAGTTATTGCTAATGCAGGTTCACTCTGTTGGCAACGCTGGGCCCTATTGTAGGTGAAGTCTACACCACATGCTGTGCTAACAGTAGCTAAGTTATTGGTAACAGAGGTTCTCTCTGTTGGCACCCTGGGCACTATTGTAGGTGAAGTCTACACCACATGCTGTGCTAACGGTAGCTAAGTTATTGTTAATGCAGGTTCTCTGTTTGGCACCCTGGGCCCTATTGTAGGTGAAGTCTACACCACAAGCTGTGCTAACATTAGCTAAGTTATTGGTTATACAGGTTCACTCTGTTGGCACCCTGGGCCCTATTGTAGGTGAAGTCTACACCACATGTTGTGTTATCAGTGACTAAGTTATTGGTTATTTATTTATTTATCGTTTGGCAATACAAGATTTCAGAGTAAGTTACAAAGAAGATCACTTTAAAATCTACTGTACATTATTTTTACTGTTTACACTATTATTACAGTCTCAGGTCTAATGAGTATATCCATTGGACCACGTCAGGTGTCGCCAACAGGAAGTCGATCCAGTCCCCTCCATATGCCCTCAGAGGACAGTCAGTTGTAATGTGTTGGATGGTTTGATTAGGAGCACCACAATCACACTGAGGAGACAAATTTTTTCCCCATTTGAACAAAGTTCCATTGCGTACTCCATGGTTTGTCCGAATCCTATTGAGAGTTGCCCAAACCCTCCTAGGCAGATCGGAACCTGGAGTGGATGTTCTTGTAGGTTCCAGGAAGGAGCTCGACTCAGGACTAGCTTTTAGTGTCCATTCAGTAATCCACTGCATGCTGGAATCAAAATGGTTTCTTACAAGCCTCTGGGCATGACAAATGGGTGGCTTCCTGGATTTGAGCCTGTTCATTTGAAGAGAGAGGATGTCTTCATGAATAGGTAGTGTAGGGTGATCCATGATCTTGTAGTACTCCCGTAGCAAGGCAACTTCTCTACGAAGGTGGGGTGGAAGAATATTGCTGAGGGCTGGAAGCCAATATGCTGGTGTAGTTCTTACTCAACCAGTGATTAGTCTCATGGTGTTGTTCAACTGGTTGTCAACGAGTTTGGAATGTGGGCTATTGAGCCAACCTGGGGCTCAGTATTCAGCCACAGGGAAGGCTAGACCTAAGGCAGAGCATCTTGTGGTAGTGGCGGAAGCTCCCCAAGATGTTACACATAGCTTTAGCAATATATTGTTGCGGCTTCTAATTTTAGCTGCTGTGATCTGGAGGTGTTGCTTGTAAGAGAGAAGTTATTGGTAATGCAGGTTCACTCTGTTGGCACCATGGGCTCTATTGTAGGTGAAGTTTACACCACATGCTGTGTTATCAGTAGCTAAGTTATTGGTAATGCAGGTTCACTCTGTTGGCACCCCTGGGCCCTATTGTATGTGAAGTCTACACCACATGCTGTGTTAATTGTAGCTATGTTATTGGTAATGCAGGTTCACTCTGTTAGCACCCTGCCCCCTATTGTAGGTGAAGTCTACACCACATGCTGTGCTAACAGTAGCTAAGTTATTGGTAATGCAGGTTCACTCTGTTGGCACCATGGGCTCTATTGTAGGTGAAGTCTACACCATATGCTGTGTTATCAGTAGCTAAGTTATTGGTACTGCAGGTTCACTCTGTTGGCACCCCTGGGCCCTATTGTAGGTGAAGTCTTCACCAAAAGCTGTGCTAACAGTAGCTAAGTTATTGGTAAATCAGGTTCATTATGTGGCACCCTGGGCCCTATTGTAGGTGAAGTCTACACCACACGCTGTGCTAACGGTTGCTAAGTTATTGGTAATGCAAGTTCTCTCTATTGGCACCATGGGCCCTATTGTTGGTGAAGTCTACACCTCACGCTGTGCTAACAGTAGCTAAGTTATTGGTAATGCTGGTTCACTCTGTTGGCACCCTGGGCCCTATTGTAGGTGAGGTCTACACCACATGCTGTGCTAACAGTAGCTATGTTATTGGTAATAAAGATTCACTCTGTTGGCACCTTGGGCCCTATTGTAGGTGAAGTCCACACCACAAGCTGTGTTAACAGCTCATTTATTGGTAATGCAATTTCACTCTGTTGACACCCTGAGCCCTATTGTAAGTAAAGTCTACACTAAATGCTGTGCTAACAGTATCTAAGTAATTGGTAATGCAGGTTCACTCGGTTGGCACCCTGAGCCTATTGTAGTTGAAGGCTACACCACAAGCTTTGCTAACAGTAGCTAAGTTATTGGTAATGCAGGTTCACACTGTTGGTACCCCTGGACCCTATTGTAGGTGAAGTCTACACCACATGCTGTGCTAACATTATCTAAGTTATTGGTAATGCGGGTTCACTCTGTTGGCACTCCTGGACCCTATTGTAGATGAAGTCTACACCAAATGCTGTGTTAACAGTAGGTAAGTTATTGGTAATGCAGGTTCACTCTATTGGCACCCTGGGCCCTATTGTAGGTGAAGTCTACACCTCAAGCTGAGCTAACGGTAGCTATGTTATTGGTAATGCAGGTTCACTCTGTTGGCACCCTGACCCTATTGTAGGTAAAGTCTACACCACATGATGTGCTAACAGTCACTAAGTTATTGGTAATGCTGATTCACTCTGTTGGCACCCTGGGCCCTATGTAGGTGAAGTCTACACCACATGATGTGCTAACAATAACTAAGTTATTGGTAATGCAGATTCACTCCATTGGCACCCTGGGCCCTATTGTAGGTGAAGTCTACACCCCATGCTTTGCTCTCAGTAGCTAAGTTATTGGTCATTCAGGTTCACTTTGTTGGCACCCTTGGCCTTATTGTAGATGAAGTCTACACCACATGCTGTGTTAACAGTAGCTAATATATTGGTATTGCTGGTTCACTCTGTCGACACCCTGGGCCCTATTGTAGGTGAAGTCTACACCACATGCTGTGCTAACAGTGGGTAATATATTGGTAATGCAGGTTCACTCTGCTGGCACCCGGGGCCCTATTGTAGGTGAAGTCTACACCACATGCTGAGCGAACAGTAGCTAAATTATTGGTAATGCAGGTTCACTCTGTTGGCACCCGGGGCCCTATTGTAGGTGAAGTCTACACCACAAGTTGTGCTAATAGTAGCTAAGTTATTGGTAATGCAAGTTCACTGTGTTGGCTCCCTGGCACAGTTGTAGGTGAAATCTACACCACAAGCTGTGCTAACAGTAGCAAAGTTATTGGTAATGCAGGTTCACTTTGTTGGCACCCTGGGCCCTATTGTAACTGAAGTCTACACCACATGCTGTGTTAACAGTAGCTAAGTTATTGGTAATGCAGGCTCACTGTCTTGGCACCCTGGGCCCTATTGTAGGTGAAGGCTACACCACATGCTGTGTTAACAGTAGCTTAGTTATTCGTAATGCAAGGTTACTGTGTTGGCCCCCTTGGCCCTACTGTAGGTGAAGTCTACACCACATGCTGTGTTAACAGTAGGTAAGTTATTGGTGATGCAGGTTCACTCGGTTGGCACCCTGGTCCCTGTTTTAGGTGAATTCTACACCACATGCTGTGTTAACAGTAGCTAAGTCATTGGTAATGCAGGTTCACTGTTGCCACCCTGGGCCCTATTGTAGGTGAAGTCTACACCACTCGCTGTGTTAATAGTAGCTAAGTTATTGGTAATGCAGGTTTACTCTGTTGGCACCCTGGCCCTATTGTAGGTGAAGTCTAAACCACAAGCTGTGCTAACAGTAGCTAAGTTATTGTTAAAGCAGGTTCACTCTGTTGGCACCCTGGGCACTATTGTAGGTGAAGTCTACACCACAAGCTGAGCTAACAGTGGCTAATTTATTGGTAATGCAGGTTCACTCTGATGGCACCCTGGGCCCTATTGTAGGTGAAATCTACACCACATGCTGTGCGAACAGTAGGTACGTTATTGGAAATGCAGGTTCACTCTCTTGGCACCCTGGGCCCTATTGTAGGTGAAGTCTACACTCATGCTGTGCTGACAGTAGCTAAGTTATTTGTAATGCAGGTTCACTCTGTTGGCATCCTGGGCTCTATTGTAGGTGAAGTCTACACCACATGCTGTGTTATCAGTAGCTAAGTTATTGGTAATGCAGGTTCACTCTGTTGGCAACGCTGGGCCCTATTGTAGGTGAAGTCTACACCACATGCTGTGCTAACAGTAGCTATGTTATTGGTAACAGAGGTTCTCTCTGTTGGCACCCTGGGCACTATTGTAGGTGAAGTCTACACCACATGCTGTGCTAACGGTAGCTAAGTTATTGGTAATGCAGGTTCTCTGTTTGGCACCCTGGGCCCTATTGTAGGTGAAGTCTACACCACATGTTGTGTTAACAGTGGCTAAGTTATTGTTAATGCAGGTTCACTGTGTTGGCACCCTGGGCCCTATTGTAGGTGAAGTCTGCACCACATGCTGTGCTAACAGTAGCTAAGTTATTGGTAATACAGGTTCACTCTGTTGGCACCCTGGGCCCTATTGTAGGTAAAGTCTACACCACTAGCTGTGTTAACAGTAGCTATGTTATTGGTGACAGAGTTTCTCTCTGTTGGCACCCTAGGCACTATTGTAGGTGAAGTCTACACCACATGCTGTGCTAACAGTTGCTAAGTTATTGGTAATACAGGTTCACTCTGTTGGCACCCTGGGCCCTATTGTAGGTGAAGTCTACACCACATGCTGTGTTAACAGTGGCTAAGTAATTGTTAATTCAGGTTCACTCTGTTGGCACCCTGGGCCCTATTGTAGGTGAAATCTACACCACAAGCTGTGTTAACAGTAGCTAAGTTATTGGTAATACAGGTTCACTATTTTGGCTCCCTGGGCCCTATAGTTGGTGAAGTCTACACCACTAGCCGTTCCAACAGTAGCTAAGTTATTGCTAATACAGGTTCACTCTGTTGGCACCCCTGGGCCCTATTATAGGTGAAGTGTTTACCTCATGCTGTGTTAACAGTAGCTAAGTTATTGGTAATGGAGGTCACTGTGTTGGCACCCTGGGCCCATTTGTAGGTGAAGTCTACACCACAAGCTGTGCTAACAGTAGCTAAGTTATTGTTAATGCAGGTTCACTCTGTTGCCACCCCTGGGCCCTATTTTGTGTGATGTCTACACCACATGCTGTGTTAACAGTAGCTAAGTTATTGGTAATGCAGGTCCACTCTGTTGGCACCCTGGGCTCTATTGTAGGTGAAGGCTACACCACATGCTGTGCTAACAGTAGGTAAGTTATTGGAAATGCAGGTTCACTCTTTTGGCACCCTGGGCCCTATTGTAGGTGAAGTCTACACCACATGCTGTGCTAACAGTGTGTAATATATTGGTAATGCAGGTTCACTCTGCTGGCACCCTGGGCCCTATTCTAGGTGAAGTCTACACCACATGCTGTGCGAACAGTAGCTAAATTATTGGTAATGCAGGTTCACTCTGTTGGCACCCGGGGCCCTATTGTAGGTGGATTCTACACCACAAGTTGTGCTAATAGTAGCTAAGTTATTGGTAATTCAAGTTCACTGAGTTGGCTCCCTGGCCCAGTTGTAGGTGAAGTCTACACCACAAGCTGTGCTAACAGTAGCAAAGTTAATGGTAATGCAGGTTCACTGTGTTGGCACCCTGGGCCCTATTGTAGGTGAAGTCTACACCGCATGCTGTGTTAGCAGTAGCTTAGTTATTGGTAATGCAAGTTTACTGTGTTGGCCCCCTTGGCCCTATTGTAGGTGAAGTCTACACCACATGCTGTGTTAACAGTAGGTAAGTTATTGGTGATGCAGGTTCACTCTGTTGGCACCCTGGTCCCTATTTTAGGTGAATTCTACACCACATGCTGTGTTAACAGTAGCTAAGTTATTGGTGACAGAGGTTCTCTCTGTTGGCACCCTAGGCACTATTGTAGGTGAAGTCTACACCACATGCTGTGCTAACAGTTGCTAAGTTATTGGTAATGCAGGTTCACTGTTTGGCAACCTGGTCCCTATTGTAGGTGAAGTCTACACCACAAGCTGTGCTAACAGTAGCTAAGTTATTGGTAATACATTTTCACTCTGTTGGCACCCTGGGCCCTATTGTAGGTGAAGTCTACACCACATGCTGTGTTAACAGTGGCTAAGTTATTGTTAATGCAGGTTCACTGTGTTGGCACCCTGGGCCCTATTGAGGGTGAAGTCTACACCACAAGCTGTGTTAACAGTAGCTAAGTTATTGGTAATACAGGTTCACTCTGTTGGCACTCTGTGCCCTATTATAGGTGAAGTGTTTACCTCATGCTGTGTTAACAGTAGCTAAGTTATTGGTAATGGAGGTCACTGTGTTGGCATCCTGGGCCCTATTGTAGGTGAAGTCTACACCACAAGCTCTGCTAACAGTAGCTACGTTATTGGTAATGCAGGTTCACTCTGTTGGCACCCCTGGGCCCTATTGTGTGTGATGTCTTCCGCATGCTGTGTTAACAGTAGCTAAGTTATTGGTAATGCAGGTCCACTCTGTTGGCACCTTGGGCCCTATTGTATGTGAAGTCTACACCACATGCTGTGCTAACAGTAGCTAAGTTATTGGTAATAGAGGTTCTCTCTCTTGGCACCCTCGGCACTATTGTAGGTGAAGTCCACTCCACAAGCTGTGTTAACAGCTCATTTATTGGTAATGCAATTTCACTCTGTTGACACCCTGAGCCTATTGTAGTTGAAGGCTACACCACAAGCTTTGCTAACAGTAGCTAAGTTATTGGTAATGCAGGTTCACACTGTTGGCACCCCTGGACCCTATTGTAGGTGAAGTCTACACCTCATGCTGTGCTAACATTATCTAAAGTTATTGGTAATGCAGGTTCACTCTGTTGGCTCTCCTGGACCCTATTGTAGATGAAGTCTACACCAAATGCTGTGTTAACAGTAGGTAAGTTATTGGTAATGCAGGTTCACTCTGTTGGCACCCTGGGCCCTATTGTAGGTGAAGTCTACACCTCAAGCTGTGCTAACGGTAGCTAAGTTATTGGTAATGCAGGTTCACTCTGTTGGCACACCTGGGCCCCATTATAGATGAAGTCTACACCGCATTCTGTGCTAACATTATCCAATTTATTAGTATTGCAGGTTCACTCTGCTGGCAAAATTGTTGGAGGATAAAACTAGCCTTAATGATAACCTTTTAGAGGAAAAATCCAAAACTATTAATCTAAAGCAATTAAATAGACGTTAAACTTAATTGTTTCATTATGTAAGGTGTACTTCCAGAAAACCTAAACCCGACATAGTTATAAGATTGTTTTCTTTCGTATACCTTGTGAATTTTCTGTACAGTTTAGGATGAAACATCCATTTCTGAACGTTGAGTTAGATGTTCCACAAGATCCTATGATATTAAAATGGCAGCCCCTGCCAGAATGGATTCTAACCTGCGAGAGATGTGTGTTCTGGATCTCAAGGGGTTTCAATTGGGAATCTACATTTTGGGATCAGACGTAACCGAATACTCGCATAACGACACCCACTGCTACACATGGCCGACAATTTGGTATTGAATTGCCCCTGAAGACAGCGTTCATTGCTAAGGTAGTCTTATTGCACTTTTCACTTGGATGAAACCCTATGCTGTTAGCTGTGGTTGTCAATATAATGTTGGTACATCCTTGATTACTCCCTACGCTGTTAGGTGTGGCTGTCAATATATTGTTGGTCCATTCTTGATAACACCCTGCGCTGTTAGCTGTGGCTGACAATGTATTGTTGGTCCATCCTTGATGACACACTGCGTAGTTAGCTGTGGCTGTAAATATATTGTTGGTCCATCCTTGATAACACCCTGCGCTGTTAGCTGTGGCTGACAATATATTGTTGGTCCACCCTTGATGACACCCTGCGCTGTTAGTTGGGGCTGTCAATATATTGTTGGTCCATCCTTGATGACACCCGACGCTCTTAGCTGTGGCTGACAATATATTGTTGGTCCATCCTTGATGACACCCTACGCTGTAAGCTGTGGCTGTCAATATATTGTTGGTCCATCCTTGATGACACACTGCGCTGTAAGCTGTGGCTGACAATATATATTGTTGGTCCATCCTTGATGACACACTGCGCTGTTAGTTGTGGCTGACAATGTACTGTTGGTCCATCCTTGATGACACCCTGCGCTGTAAGCTGTGGCTGACAATGTATTGTTGGTTCCTCCTTGATGACACACTGCGCTGTAAGCTGTGGCTGTCAATATATTGTTGTCCATCCTTGATAACACACTGCGCTCTTAGCTGTGGCTGACAATGTATTGTTGGTTCATCCTTGATGACTCACTGCGCTGTTAGCTGTGGCTGTAAATATATTGTTGGTCCATCCTTGATAACACCCTGCGCTGTTAGCTGTGGCTGACAATGTATTGTTGGTCCATCCTTGATGACACACTGCGTAGTTAGCTGTGGCTGTAAATATATTGTTGGTCCATCCTTGATAACACCCTGCGCTGTTAGCTGTGGCTGACAATATATTGTTGGTCCATCCTTGATAACACCCGACGCTCTTAGCTGTGGCTGACAATATATTGTTGGTCCATCCTTGATGACACACTGCGCTGTAAGCTGTGGCTGTCAATATACTGTTGGTCCATCCTTGATGACACCCAGCGCTGTAAGCTGTGGCTGTCAATATATTGTTGGTCCATCCGTGATGACACCCTGCGCTGTTAGTTGTGGCTGACAATATATTGTTGGTCCATCCTTGATAACACCCGACGCTCTTAGCTGTGGCTGACAATATATTGTTGGTCCATCCTTGATGAAACACTGCGCTGTAAGCTGTGGCTGTCAATATACTGTTGGTCCATCCTTGATGACACCCTGCGCTGTAAGCTGTGGCTGTCAATATATTGTTGGTCCATCCGTGATGACACCCTGCGCTGTTAGTTGTGGCTGACAATATATTGTTGGTCCATCCTTGATAACACACTGCGCTCTTAGCTGTGGCTGACAATGTATTGTTGGTTCCTCCTTGATGACACACTGCGCTGTAAGCTGTGGCTGTCAATATATTGTTGTCCATCCTTGATAACACACTGCGCTCTTAGCTGTGGCTGACAATGTATTGTTGGTTCATCCTTGATGACTCACTGCGCTGTTAGCTGTGGCTGACAATATATTGTTGGTCCATCCTTGATGACACACTGCGCTGTTAGTTGTGGCTGACAATGTATTGTTGGTCCATCCTTGATGACACCCTGCGCTGTTAGCTGTGGCTGACAATGTATTGTTGGTCCATCCTTGATGACACACTGCGCTGTAAGCTGTGGCTGACAATATATTGTTGGTCCATCCTTGATAACACCCTTTGCTGTTAGTTGTGACTGACAATATATTGTTGGTCCATCCTTGATAACACACTGCGCTCTTAGCTGTGGCTGACAATATATTGTTGGTCCATCCTTGATAACACCCTGCGCTGTTAGCTGTGGCTGACAATATATTGTTGGTCCACCCTTGATAACACACTGCGCTGTTAGTTGTGGCTGTCAATGTATTGTTGTCCATCCTTGATAACACCCTGCGCTGTTAGCTGTGGCTGCCAATATATTGTTGGGCCATCCTTGATAACACACTGCGCTCTTAGCTGTGGCTGACAATATATTGTTGGTCCATCCTTGATGACAACTGCGCTGTAAGCTGTGGCTGTCAATATATTGTTGGTCCATCCTTGATAACACCCTGCGCTGTTAGTTGTGGCTGACAATATATTGTTGGTCCATCCTTGATAACACACTGCGCTGTTAGTGCTGGCTGACAATATATTGTTGGTCCATCCTTGATGACACACTGCGCTGTTAGTTGTGGCTGTCAATGTATTGTTGTCCATCCTTGATAACACCCTGCGCTGTTAGCTGTGGCTGACAATATATTGTTGGGCCATCCTTGATAACACACTGCGCTCTTAGCTGTGGTGGATGTCTGGCTGCGTGGCTTAGGGGTAACGTTCTCGCTTACTGAGCCCAAGGTTGCAGGTTCGAAACCTGGCGCAGTCAGCTGGCATTTGAGGGTGCGCAAATGCGAGGGAGCCGTGTCAGTAGATTTACTGGCACGTTAAAGATCCCCTTCGGGGCAAAATTCCGGCACCCCGGCGTCTCTAAAAGCCAGTGTAGTTAAAAGGGACGTAAAACCAATAACATTATTATTATTATTCTTAGCTGTGGCTGACAATATATTGTTGGTCCATCCTTGATGACACACTGCGCTGTAAGCTGTGGCTATCAATATATTGTTGGTCCATCCTTGATAACACCCTGCGCTGTTAGTTGTGGCTGACAATATATTGTTGGTCCATCCTTGATAACACACTGCGATCTTAGCTGTGGCTGACAATGTATTGTTGGTCCATCCTTGATGACACACTGCGCTGTAAGCTGTGGCTGACAATATATTGTTGGTCCATCCTTGATGACACACTGCGCTGTAAGCTGTGGCTGTCAATATATTGTCGGTCCATCCTTGATAACACACTGCGCTCTTAGCTGTGGCTGACAATGTATTGTTGGTTCATCCTTGATGACACACTGCGCTGTAAGCTGTGGCTGTCAATATATTTTTGTCCATCCTTGGTAACACACTGCGCTCTTAGCTGTGGCTGACAATATATTGTTGGTTCATCCTTGATGACACACTGCGCTGTTAGTTGTGGCTGACAATATATTGTTGGTCCATCCTTGATAACACCCTGCGCTGTTAGTTGTGGCTGACAATATATTGTTGGTCCATCCTTGATAACACCCTACGCTGTTAGTTGTGGCTGACAATGTATTGTTGGTCCATCCTTGATGACACACTGCGCTGTAAGCTGTGGCTGTCAATATATTGTCGGTCCATCCTTGATAACACACTGCGCTGTTAGTTGTGGCTGACAATATATTGTTGGTCCATCCTTGATGACACCCTGCGCTGTTAGTTGTGGCTGACAATATATTGTTGGTCCATCCTTGATAACACCCTGCGCTGTTAATTGTGGCTGACAATATATTGTTGGTCCATCCTTGATAACACCCGACGCTCTTAGCTGTGGCTGACAATATATTGTTGGTCCTTCCTTGATGACACACTGCGCTGTAAGCTGTGGCTGTCAATATACTGTTGGTCCATCCTTGATGACACCCTGCGCTGTAAGCTGTGGCTGTCAATATATTGTTGGTCCATCCGTGATGACACCCTGCGCTGTTAGTTGTGGCTGACAATATATTGTTGGTCCATCCTTGATAACACCCGACGCTCTTAGCTGTGGCTGACAATATATTGTTGGTCCATCCTTGATGACACACTGCGCTGTTAGTTGTGGCTGACAATGTATTGTTGGTCCATCCTTGATGACACCCTGCGCTGTTAGCTGTGGCTGACAATGTATTGTTGGTCCATCCTTGATGACACACTGCGCTGTAAGCTGTGGCTGACAATATATTGTTGGTCCATCCTTGATAAAACCCTGCGCTGTTAGTTGTGGCCGACAATATATTGTTGGTCCATCCTTGATAACACACTGCGCTCTTAGCTGTGGCTGACAATATATTGTTGGTCCATCCTTGATAACACCCTGCGCTGTTAGCTGTGGCTGACAATATATTGTTGGTCCACCCTTGATAACACACTGCGCTCTTAGCTGTGGCTGACAATATATTGTTGGTCCATCCTTGATGACACACTGCGCTGTAAGCTGTGGCTGTCAATATATTGTTGGTCCATCCTTGATAACACCCTGCGCTGTTAGTTGTGGCTGACAATATATTGTTGGTCCATCCTTGATAACACACTGCGCTGTTAGTGCTGGCTGACAATATATTGTTGGTCCATCCTTGATGACACACTGCGCTGTTAGTTGTGGCTGTCAATGTATTGTTGTCCATCCTTGATAACACCCTGCGCTGTTAGCTGTGGCTGCCAATATATTGTTGGGCCATCCTTGATAACACACTGCGCTCTTAGCTGTGGCAGACAATATATTGTTGGTCCATCCTTGATGACACACTGCGCTGTAAGCTGTGGCTGTCAATATATTGTTGGTCCATCCTTGATAACACCCTGCGCTGTTAGTTGTGGCTGACAATATATTGTTGGTCCATCCTTGATAACACACTGCGCTGTTAGTGCTGGCTGACAATATATTGTTGGTCCATCCTTGATGACACACTGCGCTGTTAGTTGTGGCTGTCAATGTATTGTTGTCCATCCTTGATAACACCCTGCGCTGTTAGCTGTGGCTGACAATATATTGTTGGGCCATCCTTGATAACACACTGCGCTCTTAGCTGTGGTGGATGTCTGGCTGCGTGGCTTAGGGGTAACGTTCTCGCTTACTGAGCCCAAGGTTGCAGGTTCGAAACCTGGCGCAGTCAGCTGGCATTTGAGGGTGCGCAAATGCGAGGGAGCCGTGTCAGTAGATTTACTGGCACGTTAAAGATCCCCTTCGGGGCAAAATTCCGGCACCCCGGCGTCTCTAAAAGCCAGTGTAGTTAAAAGGGACGTAAAACCAATAACATTATTATTATTATTCTTAGCTGTGGCTGACAATATATTGTTGGTCCATCCTTGATGACACACTGCGCTGTAAGCTGTGGCTATCAATATATTGTTGGTCCATCCTTGATAACACCCTGCGCTGTTAGTTGTGGCTGACAATATATTGTTGGTCCATCCTTGATAACACACTGCGATCTTAGCTGTGGCTGACAATGTATTGTTGGTCCATCCTTGATGACACACTGCGCTGTAAGCTGTGGCTGACAATATATTGTTGGTCCATCCTTGATGACACACTGCGCTGTAAGCTGTGGCTGTCAATATATTGTCGGTCCATCCTTGATAACACACTGCGCTCTTAGCTGTGGCTGACAATGTATTGTTGATTCATCCTTGATGACACACTGCGCTGTAAGCTGTGGCTGTCAATATATTTTTGTCCATCCTTGGTAACACACTGCGCTCTTAGCTATGGCTGACAATGTATTGTTGGTTCATCCTTGATGACACACTGCGCTGTTAGTTGTGGCTGACAATATATTGTTGGTCCATCCTTGATAACACCCTGCGCTGTTAGTTGTGGCTGACAATATATTGTTGGTCCATCCTTGATAACACCCTACGCTGTTAGTTGTGGCTGACAATGTATTGTTGGTCCATCCTTGATGACACACTGCGCTGTAAGCTGTGGCTGTCAATATATTGTCGGTCCATCCTTGATAACACACTGCGCTGTTAGTTGTGGCTGACAATATATTGTTGGTCCATCCTTGATGACACCCTGCGCTGTTAGTTGTGGCTGACAATATATTGTTGGTCCATCCTAGATAACACACTGCGCTCTTAGCTGTGGCTGACAATATATTGTTGGTCCATCCTTGATGACACACTGCGCTGTTAGTTGTGGCTGACAATATATTGTTGGTCCATCCTTGCTGACACCCGACGCTCTTAGCTGTGGCTGACAATATATTGTTGGTCCATCCTTGATAACACACTGCGCTCTTAGCTGTGGCTGACAATATATTGTTGGTCCATCCTTGATAACACCCTGCGCTCTTAGCTGTGGCTGACAATATATTGTTGGTCCATCCTTGATAACACCCTGCGCTGTTAGCTGTGGCTGACAATATATTGTTGGTCCACCCTTGATAACACACTGCGCTGTTAGTTGTGGCTGACAATATATTGTTGGTCCATCCTTGATGACACACTGCGCTGTTAGTTGTGGCTGTCAATGTATTGTTGTCCATCCTTGATAACACCCTGCGCTGTTAGCTGTGGCTGACAATATATTGTTGGGCCATCCTTGATAACACACTGCGCTCTTAGCTGAGGCTGACAATATGTTGTTGGTCCATCCTTGATGACACACTGCGCTGTAAGCTGTGGCTGTCAATATATTGTTGGTCCATCCTTGATAACACCCTGCGGTGTTAGTTGTGGCTGACAATATATTGTTGGTCCATCCTTGATAACACACTGCGATCTTAGCTGAGGCTGACAATGTATTGTTGGTCCATCCTTGATGACACACTGCGCTGTAAGCTGTGGCTGACAATATATTGTTGGTCCATCCTTGATGACACACTGCGCTGTAAGCTGTGGCTGTCAATATATTGTTGGTCCATCCTTGATAACACCCTGCGCTGTTAGTTGTGGCTGACAATATATTGTTGGTCCATCCTTGATGACACACTGCGCTGTTAGTTGTGGCTGTCAATGTATTGTTGTCCATCCTTGATAACACCCTGCGCTGTTAGCTGTGGCTGCCAATATATTGTTGGGCCATCCTTGATAACACACTGCGCTCTTAGCTGTGGCAGACAATATATTGTTGGTCCATCCTTGATGACACACTGCGCTGTAAGCTGTGGCTGTCAATATATTGTTGGTCCATCCTTGATGACACCCTGCGCTGTTAGTTGTGGCTGACAATATATTGTTGGTCCATCCTTGATAACACACTGCGCTCTTAGCTGTGGCTGACAATATATTGTTGGTCCATCCTTGATGACACACTGCGCTGTTAGTTGTGGCTGACAATATATTGTTGGTCCATCCTTGATGACACCCGACGCTCTTAGCTGTGGCTGACAATATATTGTTGGTCCATCCTTGATAACACACTGCGCTCTTAGCTGTGGCTGACAATATATTGTTGGTTCATCCTTGATGACACGCTGCGCTGTTAGCTGTGGCTGACAATATATTGTTGGTCCATCTTTGATAACACCCTGCGCTCTTAGCTGTGGCTGACAATATATTGTTGGTCCATCCTTGATAACACCCTGCGCTCTTAACTGTGGCTGACAATATATTGTTGGTCCATCCTTGATAACACACTGCGCTGTTAGTTGTGGCTGACAATATATTGTTGGTCCATCCTTGATGACACACTGCGCTGTTAGTTGTGTCTGTCAATGTAATGTTGTCCATCCTTGATAACACCCTGCGCTGGTAGCTGTGGCTGACAATATATTGTTGGGCCATCCTTGATAACACACTGCGCTCTTAGCTGAGGCTGACAATATGTTGTTGGTCCATCCTTGATGACACACTGCGCTGTAAGCTGTGGCTGTCAATATATTGTTGGTCCATCCTTGATAACACCCTGCGCTGTTAGTTGTGGCTGACAATATATTGTTGGTCCATCCTTGATAACACCCTACGCTGTTAGTTGTGGCTGACAATGTATTGTTGGTCCATCCTTGATAACACCCTGCGCTGTTAGTTGTGGCTGACAGTGTATTGTTGGTCCATCCTTGATAACACCCTACGCTGTAAGCTGTGGCTGACAATATATTGTTGGTCCATCCTTGATAACACCCTGCTCTGTTAGTTGTGGCCGACAATATATTGTTGGTCCATCCTTGATAACACCCTACGCTGTTAGTTGTGGCTGACAATGTATTGTTGGTCCATCCTTGATAACACCCTGCGCTGTTAGTTGTGGCTGACAATGTATTGTTGGTCCATCCTTGATAACACCCTACGCTGTAAGCTGTGGCTGACAATATATTGTTGGTCCACCCTTGATGACATCCTGCGCTGTTAGTTGTGGCTGACAATGTATTGTTGGTCCATCCTTGATAACACCCTACGCTGTTAGTTGTGGCTGACAATGTATTGTTGGTCCATCCTTGATAACACCCTGCGCTGTTAGTTGTGGTTGTCAATATATTGTTGGTCCATCCTTGATAACACCCTACGCTGTAAGCTGTGGCTGACAATATATAGTTGGTCCATCCTTGATGACAACCTGCGCTGTTAGCTGTGGCTGACAATATATTGTTGGTCCATCCTTGATAACACCCTACGCTGTTAGTTGTGGCTGACAATATATTGTTGGTCCATCCTTGATGACACACTGCGCTCTTAGCTGTGGCTGACAATATATTGTTGGTCTATCCTTGATGACAGACTGCGCTGTTAGTTGTGGCTGACAATATATTGTTGGTCCATCCTTGATGACACCCGACGCTCTTAGCTGTGGCTGACAATATATTGTTGGTCCATCCTTGATAACACACTGCGCTCTTAGCTGTGGCTGACAATATATTGTTGGTTCATCCTTGATGACACTTTGCGCTGTAAGCTGTGGCTGACAATATATTGTTGGTTCATCCTTGATAACACCCTGCGCTGTTAGTTGTGGCTGACAATATATTGTTGGTTCATCCTTGATAACACCCTGCGCTGTTAGCTGAGGCTGACAATATATTGTTGGTTCATCCTTGATAACACCCTGCGCTGTTAGCTGTGGCTGACAATATATTGTTGGTTCATCCTTGATAACACACTGCGCTCTTAGCTGTGGCTGACAATATATTGTTGGCTTATCCTTGATAACACCCTGCGCTGTTAATTGTGGCTGACAATATATTTTTGGTCCATCCTTGATGACACACTGCGCAGTTAGCTGTGGCTGACATTATATTGTTGGTCCATCCTTGATGACACACTGCGCTGTCAGCTATGGCTGACAATATATTGTCGGTCCATCCTTGATGACACCCTGCTCTGTTAGTTGTGGCTGACAATATATTGATGGTCCATCCTTGATGACACACTGCGCTGTTAGCTGTGGCTGACAATATATTGTTGGTCCATTCTTGATGACACCCTACGCTGTTAGCTATGGCTGTCAATATATTGTCGGTCCATCCTTGATAACACCCTGCGCTGTTAGCTGTGGCTGACAATATATTGTTGGTCCACCCTTGATGACACCCTGCGCTGTTAGTTGGGGCTGTCAATATATTGTTGGTCCATCCTTGATGACACCCTACGCAGTTAGCTGTGGCTGTCAATATATTGTTGGTCCATCCTTGATGACACCCGACGCTCTTAGCTGTGGCTGACAATATATTGTTCGTCCATCCTTGATGACACACTGCGCCCTTAGCTGTGGCTGACAATATATTGTTGGTCCATCCTTGATGACACACTGCGCTGTTAGTTGTGGCTGTCAATATATTGTCGGTCCATCCTTGATGACACCCTACGCTGTAAGCTGTGGCTGTCAATATATTGTTGGTCCATCCTTGATGACACCCTACGCTGTAAGCTGTGGCTGTCAATATATTTTTGGTCCATCCTTGATGACACACTGCGCTGTAAGCTGTGGCTGACAATATATATTGTTGGTCCATCCTTGATGACACACTGCGCTGTTAGTTGTGGCTGACAATGTACTGTTGGTCCATCCTTGATGACACCCTGCGCTGTTAGCTGTGGCTGACAATGTATTGTTGGTCCATCCTTGATGACACACTGCGCTGTAAGCTGTGGCTGTCAATATATTGTTGGTCCATCCTTGATAACACCCTGCGCTGTTAATTGTGGCTGACAATATATTGTTGGTCCATCCTTGATAACACCCGACGCTCTTAGCTGTGGCTGACAATATATTGTTGGTCCATCCTTGATGACACACTGCGCTGTAAGCTGTGGCTGTCAATATACTGTTGGTCCATCCTTGATGACACCCTGCGCTGTAAGCTGTGGCTGTGAATATATTGTTGGTCCATCCGTGATGACACCCTGCGCTGTTAGTTGTGGCTGACAATATATTGTTGGTCCATCCTTGATAACACCCGACGCTCTTAGCTGTGGCTGACAATATATTGTTGGTCCATCCTTGATGACACACTGCGCTGTAAGCTGTGGCTGTCAATATACTGTTGGTCCATCCTTGATGACACCCTGCGCTGTAAGCTGTGGCTGTCAATATTGTTGGTCCATCCGTGATGACACCCTGTGCTGTTAGTTGTGGCTGACAATATATTGTTGGTCCATCCTTGATAACACACTGCGCTCTTAGCTGTGGCTGACAATGTATTGTTGGTTCCTCCTTGATGACACACTGCGCTGTAAGCTGTGGCTGTCAATATATTGTTGTCCATCCTTGATAACACACTGCGCTCTTAGCTGTGGCTGACAATGTATTGTTGGTTCATCCTTGATGACACACTGCGATGTTAGCTGTGGCTGACAATATATTGTTGGTCCATCCTTGATGACACACTGCGCTGTTAGTTGTGGCTGACAATGTATTGTTGGTCCATCCTTGATGACACCCTGCGCTGTTAGCTGTGGCTGACAATGTTTTGTTGGTCCATCCTTGATGACACACTGCGCTGTAAGCTGTGGCTGACAATATATTGTTGGTCCATCCTTGATAACACCCTGCGCTGTTAGTTGTGGCTGACAATATATTGTTGGTCCATCCTTGATAACACACTGCGCTCTTAGCTGTGGCTGACAATATATTGTTGGTCCATCCTTGATAACACCCTGCGCTGTTAGCTGTGGCTGACAATATATTGTTGGTCCACCCTTGATAACACACTGCGCTGTTAGTTGTGGCTGTCAATGTATTGTTGTCCATCCTTGATAACACCCTACGCTGTTAGCTGTGGCTGCCAATATATTGTTGGGCCATCCTTGATAACACACTGCGCTCTTAGCTGTGGCTGACAATATATTGTTGGTCCATCCTTGATGACACACTGCGCTGTAAGCTGTGGCTGTCAATATATTGTTGGTCCATCCTTGATAACACCCTGCGCTGTTAGTTGTGGCTGACAATATATTGTTGGTCCATCCTTGATGACACACTGCGCTGTTAGTTGTGGCTGTCAATGTATTGTTGTCCATCCTTGATAACACCCTGCGCTGTTAGCTGTGGCTGACAATATATTGTTGGGCCATCCTTGATAACACACTGCGCTCTTAGCTGTGGTGGATGTCTGGCTGCGTGGCTTAGGGGTAACGTTCTCGCTTACTGAGCCCAAGGTTGCAGGTTCGAAACCTGGCGCAGTCAGCTGGCATTTGAGGGTGCGCAAATGCGAGGGAGCCGTGTCAGTAGATTTACTGGCACGTTAAAGATCCCCTTCGGGGCAAAATTCCGGCACCCCGGCGTCTCTAAAAGCCAGTGTAGTTAAAAGGGACGTAAAACCAATAACATTATTATTATTATTCTTAGCTGTGGCTGACAATATATTGTTGGTCCATCCTTGATGACACACTGCGCTGTAAGCTGTGGCTATCAATATATTGTTGGTCCATCCTTGATAACACCCTGCGCTGTTAGTTGTGGCTGACAATATATTGTTGGTCCATCCTTGATAACACACTGCGATCTTAGCTGTGGCTGACAATGTATTGTTGGTCCATCCTTGATGACACACTGCGCTGTAAGCTGTGGCTGACAATATATTGTTGGTCCATCCTTGATGACACACTGCGCTGTAAGCTGTGGCTGTCAATATATTGTCGGTCCATCCTTGATAACACACTGCGCTCTTAGCTGTGGCTGACAATGTATTGTTGGTTCATCCTTGATGACACACTGCGCTGTAAGCTGTGACTGTCAATATATTTTTGTCCATCCTTGGTAACACACTGCGCTCTTAGCTGTGGCTGACAATGTATTGTTGTTTCATCCTTGATGACACACTGCGCTGTTAGTTGTGGCTGACAATATATTGTTGGTCCATCCTTGATAACACCCTGCGCTGTTAGTTGTGGCTGACAATATATTGTTGGTCCATCCTTGATAACACCCTACGCTGTTAGTTGTGGCTTGTCCATCCTTGATGACACACTGCGCTGTAAGCTGTGGCTCTCAATATATTGTCGGTCCATCCTTGATAACACACTGCGCTGTTAGTTGTGGCTGACAATATATTGTTGGTCCATCCTTGATGACACCCTGCGCTGTTAGTTGTGGCTGACAATATATTGTTGGTCCATCCTTTATAACACACTGCGCTCTTAGCTGTGGCTGACAATATATTGTTGGTCCATCCTTGATGACACACTGCGCTGTTAGTTGTGGCTGACAATATATTGTTGGTCCATCCTTGATGACACCCGACGCTCTTAGCTGTGGCTGACAATATATTGTTGGTCCATCCTTGATAACACACTGCGCTCTTAGCTGTGGCTGACAATATATTGTTGGTTCATCCTTGATGACACGCTGCGCTGTTAGCTGTGGCTGACAATATATTGTTGGTCCATCCTTGATAACACCCTGCGCTCTTAGCTGTGGCTGACAATATATTGTTGGTCCATCCTTGATAACACCCTGCGCTGTTAGCTGTGGCTGACAATATATTGTTGGTCCACCCTTGATAACACACTGCGCTGTTAGTTGTGGCTGACAATATATTGTTGGTCCATCCTTGATGACACACTGCGCTGTTAGTTGTGGCTGTCAATGTATTGTTGTCCATCCTTGATAACACCCTGCGCTGTTAGCTGTGGCTGACAATATATTGTTGGGCCATCCTTGATAACACACTGCGCTCTTAGCTGAGGCTGACAATATGTTGTTGGTCCATCCTTGATGACACACTGCGCTGTAAGCTGTGGCTGTCAATATATTGTTGGTCCATCCTTGATAAAACCCTGCGCTGTTAGTTGTGGCTGACAATATATTGTTGGTCCATCCTTGATAACACACTGCGATCTTAGCTGAGGCTGACAATGTATTGTTGGTCCATCCTTGATGACACACTGCGCTGTAAGCTGTGGCTGACAATATATTGTTGGTCCATCCTTGATGACACACTGCGCTGTATGCTGTGGCTGTCAATATATTGTCGGTCCATCCTTGATAAAACACTGCGCTCTTAGCTGTGGCTGACAATGTATTGTTGGTTCATCCTTGATAACACACTGCGCTGTAAGCTGTGGCTGTCAATATATTGTTGTCCATCCTTGATAACACACTGCGCTCTTAGCTGTGGCTGGCAATATATTGTTGGTTTATCCTTGATGACACACTGCGCTGTAAGCTGTGGCTTTCAATATATTGTTGTCCATCCTTGATAACACCCTGCGCTGTTAGTTGTGGCTGACAATATATTGTTGGTCCATCCTTGATAACACCCTACGCTGTTAGTTGTGGCTGACAATGTATTGTTGGTCCATCCTTGATAACACCCTGCGCTGTTAGTTGTGGCTGACAGTGTATTGTTGGTCCATCCTTGATAACACCCTACGCTGTAAGCTGTGGCTGACAATATATTGTTGGTCCATCCTTGATAACACCCTGCTCTGTTAGTTGTGGCTGACAATATATTGTTGGTCCATCCTTGATAACACCCTACGCTGTTAGTTGTGGCTGACAATGTATTGTTGGTCCATCCTTGATAACACCCTGCGCTGTTAGTTGTGGCTGACAATGTATTGTTGGTCCATCCTTGATAACACCCTACGCTGTAAGCTGTGGCTGACAATATATTGTTGGTCCACCCTTGATGACACCCTGCGCTGTTGTGGCTGACAATGTATTGTTGGTCCATCCTTGATAACACCCTACGCTGTTAGTTGTGGCTGACAATGTATTGTTGGTCCATCCTTGATAACACCCTGCGCTGTTAGTTGTGGTTGTCAATATATTGTTGGTCCATCCTTGATAACACCCTACGCTGTAAGCTGTGGCTGACAATATATTGTTGGTCCATCCTTGATGACAACCTGCGCTGTTAACTGTGGCTGACAATATATTGTTGGTCCATCCTTGATAACACCCTACGCTGTTAGTTGTGGCTGACAATATATTGTTGGTCCATCCTTGATGACACACTGCGCTCTTAGCTGTGGCTGACAATATATTGTTGGTCCATCCTTGATGACAGACTGCGCTGTTAGTTGTGGCTGACAATATATTGTTGGTCCATCCTTGATGACACCCGACGCTCTTAGCTGTGGCTGACAATATATTGTTGGTCCATCCTTGATAACACACTGCGCTCTTAGCTGTGGCTGACAATATATTGTTGGTTCATCCTTGATGACACTTTGCGCTGTAAGCTGTGGCTGACAATATATTGTTGGTTCATCCTTGATAACACCCTGCGCTGTTAGTTGTGGCTGACAATATATTGTTGGTTCATCCTTGATAACACCCTGCGCTGTTAGCTGTGGCTGACAATATATTGTTGGTTCATCCTTGATAACACCCTGCGCTGTTAGCTGTGGCTGACAATATATTGTTGGTTCATCCTTGATAACATACTGCGCTCTTAGCTGTGGCTGACAATATATTGTTGGCTCATCCTTGATAACACCCTGCGCTGTTAATTGTGGCTGACAATATATTGTTGGTCCATCCTTGATGACACACTGCGCAGTTAGCTGTGGCTGACATTATATTGTTGGTCCATCCTTGATGACACACTGCGCTGTCAGCTATGGCTGACAATATATTGTCGGTCCATCCTTGATGACACCCTGCTGTGTTAGTTGTGGCTGACAATATATTGATGGTCCATCCTTGATTACACACTGCGCTGTAAGCTGTGGCTGACAATATATTGTTGGTCCATTCTTGATGACACCCTACGCTGTTAGCTATGGCTGTCAATATATTGTCGGTCCATCCTTGATGACACCCTGCTCTGTTAGTTGTGGCTGGCAATATATTGTTGGTCCATCCTTGATGACACCCTGCTCTGTTAGTTGTGGCTGTCAATATATTGTTGGTCCATCCTTTATGACACCCTGCTCTGTTAGTTGTGGCTGACAATATATTGTTGGTCTACCCTCGATGACCCACTGCGCTGTTAATTGTGGCTGTTAATATATTGTTGGTCCATCCTTGATGACACCCTGCTCTGTGAGCTGTGGCAGTCAATATATTGTTGGTCCATCCTTGATGGCTCCCTGCGCTGTTAGCTGTGGCTGTCAATATATTGTTGGTTCATCCTTGATAAAACCCTGCGCTGTTAGCTGTGGCTGTTAATATATTGTCGGTCCATCCTTGATGACACACTGCGCTGTTAGCTCTGGTTGTCAATGTATTGTTGGTCTATCCTCGATGACACACTGTGCTGTTAGCTGTGGTTTTCAATGTATTGTCGGTCCATCCTTGATGACACACTGGGCTGTTAGCTGTGGTTGTCAATGTATTGTTGGTCTATCCTTTATGACACCCTGCTCTGTTAGTTGTGGCTGACAATATATTGATGGTCTACCCTTGATGACACACTGCGCTGTTAGTTGTGGCTGTCAATATATTTTTGGTCCATCTTGATGACACCCTGCGCTGTTAGCTGTGGCAGTCAATATATTGTTGGTCCATCCTTGATGGCTCCCTGCGCTGTTAGCTGTGGCTGTCAATATATTGTTGGTTCATCCTAGATAACACCCTGCGCTGTTAGCTGTGGCTGTCAATATATTGTCGGTCCATCCTTGATGACACACTGCGCTGTTAGCTGTGGTTGTCAATGTATTGTTGGTCTATCCTCGATGACACACTGCGCTGTTAGCTGTGGTTGTCAATGTATTGTCGGTCCATCCTTGATGACACCCTACGCTGTTAGCTGTGGCTGTCAATATGTTTGCTACTTAAAGTGGTGTACGAATAGGTACGTGTTGAAAGAGTGCTACCCATTTAGGTTCCCAGGGGTTTGTTTTTGAGAGACTACATCAGACGTAAAATTTAAGTAATGGAAAACACCTGATTCTAATAACGTATATAATATATTTTAGCAATTTTTTAAACATACAAATAACTGAAATCTTATTAACTAGAAACCAACAAATTAGTTTAGAAAAGAGGAAACCAAACTATGAAATAATTACCCCTTTGACGAAGTATCGTGTCCTAAACATCAAACAGATCAACTGACTAAGATCATTACAGAATCGACGAAATAATTAAATGTACGTCTAACGTAACTTGACCATCTTCCAATCATATGGTCATCAGTAACCATCACTCAAAACTAAGAAATTACTTAAATATGCCGAAACGCAGACCAGAAATAAGTCAACACGTCTTATGATCATCAAATTCTAATATGGAGTCCTTAAAACAAAGGTTTTAAACGAAATCAGTCCCAATAATCCCTAAGTAAACAATGAGGTTAAGTAACCAGGCCAACGAAATACCAAAGATAAAGTAGATAATACATCATGGTAGATGTTGACACAGGCTTTAAGGATGCTTACTAATGAATCGAAGCAGGGGAAAATAATTAAGATCAAAATATTAAATTATGGGTAGAAAGACTGCTTTGAAACTAAACAAAATGTTCACCGTTAATCAACAGATGAAAACCTGGCACGGCTTAGTAAAAAAAAAAGAACCACTGAAACAAACACAATTACACTTTTGGAAAACAAATAGTTATTTCTAAGATCAGCATATTGAAGAGAAACACTCACATGTCACATACGACCTTCCACAACAACAGATGGACCATGTGTTTGGACCTAAACGAACTAGGCAACAAGAAGTACCTACTTACTAGAAGTATAAAATGTCAGGTCCCAAACACACTCACTCATACGACCAACCAAACACAAGACACGTAATATAGTGGATCTCGACTCAACGAACACATCAATTAACTATAAAATAGTAAAGAGAAGAATCCAATATACTCACGACAACACCCCACGCATAACCAAACCTTTCATGCAACTCCATATCCATACTGATCATAGCCTAATAACCAATTTGTCCACCATTACATGATTACGTACCTTCTGTCGGTAACAGTCACTTAATAAAATATTAATATAACATGCTTAAAACGTGACTTTTCTTGACTTTTCCAGTTTAGTACTTCTTTGATTTTTGAAGTCAGTTATGGGATGTTCTGAGCGTAGTCTTAAAGACTAGCCTATCCCAAATAGGTCTCCACGATATACGTTACATCTTGCTCCTTCGATATCAGAATAGGTAATTATCATTATTATTTTCAACAAAGCAGATGTAGGTTGTCAAGACGACAAAATCATAGATACTTTCGGACCCAGACGAAGATCGTTGACTAAATTCACAATACAGCCCGAGCCATCTAGCGGACTACCAGAAAAGCTCGTGAGACAGTTCCCAAAAAATCCGTTAAGAGTAGTGCGAGTCCAAACAGGTACAGAACCCCTTAAGTTCATAACATGTCTCATAGAAGGAGCGGAGTCTAACTTATTTTCGAACACACATCAGTCGATTCCTTAAGGATGGATAAAACATATATCCGTAATCAGTTAAATACAATTGTCACAATATTGTTGGTCCACCCTTGATGACACCCTGCGATGTTAGTTGTGGCTGAAAATATATTGTTGGTCCATCCTTGATGACACCCTGCGATGTTAGTTGTGGCTGTCAATATATTGTCGGTCCATCCTTGATAACACACTGCGCTGTTAGTTGTGGCTGTCAATATATTGTTGGTCCACCCTTGATGACACCCTGCGCTGTTAGCTGTGGCTGTCAATATATTGTCGGTCCACCCTTGATGACACCCTGCGATGTTAGTTGTGGCTGTCAATATATTGTTGGTCCACCCTTGATGACACCCTGCGATGTTAGTTGTGGCTGTCAATATATTGTCGGTCCACCCTTGATGACACACTGCGCTGTTAGTTGTGGCTGTCAATATATTGTTGGTCCACCCTTGATGACACCCTGCGCTGTTAGCTGTGGCTGTCTATATAAAGTTGGTCCATCCTTGATGACACCCTGCGATGTTAGTTGTGGCTGAAAATATATTGTTGGTCCATCCTTGATGACACCCTACGCTGTTAGTTGGGGCTGTCAATATATTGTTGAGTTGTGGCTGTCAATATATTGTTGATCCATCCTTGATGACACCCTACGCTGTTAGCTGTGGCTGTCAATATATTGTCGGTTCACCCTTGATTACACACTGCGCTGTTAGTTGTGGCTGTCAATATATTGTTGGTCCATCCTTGATGACACTCTACGCTGTTAGCTGTGGCTGTCAATATATTGTTGGTCCATCCTTGATGACACCCTGCTCTGTTAGTTGTGGCTGACAATATATTGTTGGTCCATCCTTGATGACACCCTGGTCTGTTAGTTGTGGCTGACAATATATTGTTGGTCCATCCTTGATGACACCCTACGCTGTTAGCTGTGGGTGACAATATATTGTTGGTCCATCCTTGATGACACCCTGCTCTGTTAGTTGTGGCTGACAATATATTGTTGGTCCATCCTTGATGACACCCTGGTCTGTTAGTTGTGGCTGACAATATATTGTTGGTCCATCCTTGATGACACCCTACGCTGTTAGTTGGGGCTGTCAATATATTGTTGAGTTGTGGCTGTCAATATATTGTTGATCCATCCTTGATGACTCCCTACGCTGTTAGTTGTGGCTGTCAATATATTGTCGGTCCACCCTTGATGACACACTGCGCTGTTAGCTGTGGCTGTCTATATAAAGTTGGTCCATCCTTGATGACACCCTGCTCTGTTAGTTGTGGCTGACAATATATTGTTGATCCATCCTTGATGACACCCTGCGCTGTTAGCTGTGGCTGTCTATATAAAGTTGGTCCATCCTTGATGACACCCTGCTCTGTTAGTTGTGGCTGACAATATATTGTTGATCCATCCTTGATGACACCCTACGCTGTTAGCTGTGGCTGTCAATATATTGTTGATCCATCCTTGATGACACCCTACGCTGTTAGTTGGGGCTGTCAATATATTGTTGGTCCATCCTTGATGACACCCTACGCTCTTAGTTGGGGCTGTCAATATATTGTTGGTCCACCCTTGATGACACCCTACGCTGTTATCTGTGACTGTCAATATATTGTTGGTCCACCCTTGATGACACCCTACGCTGTTAGCTGTGGCTATCTATATAAAGTTGGTCCATCCTTGATGACACCCTGCTCTGTTAGTTGTGGCTGACAATATATTGTTGATCCATCCTTGATGACACTTTACTCTGTTAGCTGTGGCTGTCAATATATTGTTGGTCCACCCTTGATGACACCCTGCGCTGTTAGTTGTGGCTGAAAATATATTGTTGGTCCATCCTTGCTGACACACTGCGCTGTTAGCTGTGGCTGTCAATATATTGTTGGTCCATCCTTGATGACACACTGCGCTGTTAGTTGTGGCTGACAATATATTGTTGGTCCATCCTTAATGGCACCCTACGCTGTTAGCTGTGGCTGACAATATATTGCCGGTCCATCCATGATGACACCCTGCTCTGTTAGTTGTGGCTGACAATATATTGTTGGTCCATCCTTGATGACACCCTGCTCTGTTAGTTGTGGCTGACAATATATTGTTGGTTCATCCTTGATAACACCCTGCGCTGTTAGTTGTGGCTGAGAATATATTGTTGGTCCATCCTTGATGACACACTGCGCTGTTAGCTGTGGCTGACAATATATTGTTGGTCCATCCTTGATGACACACTGTGCTGTTAGCTGTGGCTGACAATATATTGTCGGTCCATCTTTGATGACACCCTGCTCTGTTAGTTGTGGCTGACAATATATTGTTCGTCCATCCTTGATGACACACTGCGCTGTTAGCTGTGGCTGACAATATATTGTTGGTCCATCCTTGATGACACCCTACGCTGTTAGCTATGGCTGTCAATATATTGTCGGTCCATCCTTGATGACACCCTGCTCTGTTAGTTGTGGCTGACAATATATTGTTGGTCCATCCTTGATGACACCCTGGTCTGTTAGTTGTGGCTGACAATATATTGTTGGTCCATCCTTGATGACACCCTACGCTGTTAGCTGTGGGTGACAATATATTGTCGGTCCATCCTTGATGACACACTGCGCTGTTAGCTGTGGCTGTCAATATATTGTTGGTCCATCCTTGATGACACCCTGCGCTGTTAGCTGTGGCTGTCAATATATTGATGGTCCATCCTTGATGACACCCTGCGCTGTTAGCTGTGGCTGTCTATATAAAGTTGGTCCATCCTTGATGACACCCTGCTCTGTTAGTTGTGGCTGACAATATATTGTTGGTCCATTCTTGATGACACCCTACGCTGTTAGCTATGGCTGTCAATATATTGTTGATCCATCCTTGATGACACCCTACGCTGTTAGCTGTGGCTGTCAATATATTGTTGGTCCATCCTTGATGACACCCTACGCTGTTAGTTGGGGCTGTCAATATATTGTTGGTCCATCCTTGATGACACCCTACGCTCTTTGTTGGGGCTGTCAATATATTGTTGGTCCACCCTTGATGACACCCTACGCTGTTATCTGTGACTGTCAATATATTGTTGGTCCACCCTTGATGACACCCTACGCTGTTAGCTGTGGCTATCTATATAAAGTTGGTCCATCCTTGATGACACCCTGTTCTGTTAGTTGTGGCTGACAATATATTGTTGATCCATCCTTGATGACACTTTACTCTGTTAGCTGTGGCTGTCAATATATTGTTGGTCCACCCTTGATGACACCCTGCGCTGTTAGTTGTGGCTGAAAATATATTGTTGGTCCATCCTTGATGACACACTGCGCTGTTAGCTGTGGCTGTCAATATATTGTTGGTCCATCCTTGATGACACACTGCGCTGTTAGTTGTGGCTGACAATATATTGTTGGTCCATCCTTAATGGCACCCTACGCTGTTAGCTGTGGCTGACAATATATTGCCGGTCCATCCATGATGACACCCTGCTCTGTTAGTTGTGGCTGACAATATATTGTTGGTCCATCCTTGATGACACCCTGCTCTGTTAGTTTTGGCTGACAATATATTGTTGGTTCATCCTTGATAACACCCTGCGCTGTTAGTTGTGGCTGAGAATATATTGTTGGTCCATCCTTGATGACACACTGCGCTGTTAGCTGTGGCTGACAATATATTGTTGGTCCATCCTTGATGACACACTGTGCTGTTAGCTGTGGCTGACAATATATTGTCGGTCCATCTTTGATGACACCCTGCTCTGTTAGTTGTGGCTGACAATATATTGTTCGTCCATCCTTGATGACACACTGCGCTGTTAGCTGTGGCTGACAATATATTGTTGGTCCATCCTTGATGACACCCTACGCTGTTAGCTATGGCTGTCAATATATTGTCGGTCCATCCTTGATGACACCCTGCTCTGTTAGTTGTGGCTGACAATATACTGTTGGTCCATCCTTGATGACACCCTGGTCTGTTAGTTGTGGCTGACAATATATTGTTGGTCCATCCTTGATGACACCCTACGCTGTTAGCTGTGGGTGACAATATATTGTCGGTCCATCCTTGATGACACACTGCGCTGTTAGCTGTGGCTGTCAATATATTGTTGGTCCATCCTTGATGACACCCTGCGCTGTTAGCTGTGGCTGTCAATATATTGATGGTCCATCCTTGATGACACCCTACGCTGTTAGCTGTGGCTGAATATATATTGTCGGTCCATCCTTGATGACACACTGCGCTGTTAGTTGTGACTGTCAATATATTGTTGGTCCATCCTTGATGTCACCCTGCTCTGTTTGTTGTGGCTGACAATGTATTGTTGGTCCATCCTTGATGACACACTGCGCTGTTAGCTGCGGCTGTCAATATATTGTTGGTCCATCCTTGATGACACCCTGCGCTGTTAGCTGTGGGTGTCATTATATTGTTGGTCCATCCTTGATGACACCTTACAGTGTTAGCTGTGGCTGACGATATATTGTCGGTCCATCCTTGATGACACACTGCGCTGTTAGTTGTGGCTGACAATATATTGTCGGCCCATCCTTGATGACACACTGCGCTGTTAGCTGTGGCTGTCATTATATTGTTGGTCCATCCTTGATGACACCCTGCGCTGTTCGCTGTGGCTGTCAATATATTGTTGGTCCATCCTTGATGACACCCTGCTCTGTTAGTTGTGGCTGACAATATATTGTTGGTCCATCCTTGATGACACTCTACGCTGTTAGCTGTGGCTGACAGTATATTGTTGGTCCATCCTTGATGACAAAATGCGCTGTTATTTGTGGCTGTCATTATATTGTTGGTCCATCGTTGATGACACCCTGCGCTGTTAGCTGTGGCTGACAATATATTTTTGGTCCATCCTTGATGACACCCTACACTGTTAGCTGTGGCTGACAGTATATTGTTGGTCCATCCTTGATGACACCCTACGCTGTTAGCTCTGGCTGTCTATATAAAGTTGGTTCATCCTTGATGACACCCTGCTCTGTTAGTTGTGGCTGACAATATATTGTTGGTCCATCCTTGATGACACTCTACGCTGATAGCTGTGGCTGACAGTATATTGTCGGTCCATCCTTGATGACACAATGCGCTGTTAGTTGTGGCTGTCAATATATTGTTGGTCCATCCTTGATGACACCCTGCGCTGTTAGTTGTGGCTGACAATATATTGTCGGTCCATCCTTGATGACACACTGCGCTGTGAGCTGTGGCTGTAAATATATTGTTGGTCCATCCTTGATGACACCCTGCGCTGTTAGCTGTGGGTGTCATTATATTGTCGGTCCACCCTTGATGACACCCTACGCTGTTAGCTGTGGCTGTCTATATAAAGTTTGTCCATCCTTGATGACACCCTACGCTGTTATCTGTGGCTGTCAATTTATTGTTTGTCCATCCTTGATGACACCCTGCGATGTTAGTTGTGGCTGTACATATATTGTAGATTCACCCTTGTATATACTCTACGCAGTGTCTGTCAATACATTGATTTTCCTGCCCCCAATGTTGCAACCATACTGTTAATTTGATGTTAGAGTTTCTGATTTTCTCTCAGAGCGTTGAACGGCAGAGAAAGAGTGATGTGGTTTTTTTTTTGAATGGCATGATGTCACCGTAGAAAATTTCACTGAGAATGTGTATGGTGGTGTCTCTCAGCCTTTAGTAGAACATGGTCGACAATTTTTTTTCAGAAAATCCGTCCAACTGTTGTCTATAAAGTTGTACATATTCACTTCTCTATTTTAACACATTGTTTTATCATCCTAATACCGTCAATGAGTCATGAATCATGTATTTCAAGTGCAGTAGTGTTAAATGAAATATCAAGTAGCCGCCACTGTAGTTATGAATAAACCACGATATATTTATCGTTGTCAGTGAATTTCTCCGTACCATAAGTATTCTTTAGTTCAACATTGCTTTAATCTATTCTCAATTGAGTGAAAAAAAACAACACCACTCGGTAATGTATCAACGTTGCTTGTCCTTATCATCGTTATATGTTAACTCTAAGTAACTGCAGTATTGTTAGTGACAATATGCTAGTGCTACGTTTTGCGAGTCTATACGAACTGGAATGCTTTCTGGTATCAACTCCTCAAAAACTGTACAGTAATGTATTTTGCCTTCTCACAGTTGACGTAAGAAACACGTGAATCTAAAGTTGAATTATCTTCAGTATGTTTTATTATTCCTTGATTCATACAGTACAAGTTTACAATCATCTCTAAGATATGATCATATTTGTGAAACACGTCATTTCATTGCAGGACGATGAAGACCATCAAACGGATATTAAGATTGAGGAAGCTTCTATTCCGGAGATCGTTCCATTCCTCGAAACACAATCACCACCTTCGGATCTGAAAGAGGTAAGTATCTTCATGCCTCTTTACAAGACTTCTCCTTATTACCTTATAGCATTTCGGTATAAAGTGTTGCATTTTCACAATATTGTGTTGATAAAAAACGAAATTGTTTGGTGGTTAGGTTGTGTTTTTTTTAGCATGCACAACCAATTATGATGGAAGGATGGCGAAACAATTTTCAGCCCCATGCGATGCATGCAACCGCGACTCCCGGCTTTATGCAATGTTGCTCTGATCACTGATTTACTGGGGGATGCAACTTAATTCTAATTGGCGAAAGATATATCATGTGATGCTAACATATGTGGACTTGAACTCTAGGTATAACTTTTGATATAGGATAGGCCTACTGTACATGTACTCTGGTCAGAGATCCACTCATTAGAGATGGGTGTGAATACCCTCAGTAGTGGTCTTGTGTGCTTTAAGTCCAGGATCATCATTATTTATGACAGTGATTATCTCCTGAGCCTTGCTAGAACAGGTATTTTGCCTTGTAATGTTATCAGCCCTTGCTCTGTTTTAAGGAAGAATCTACCAAGATCGGAGTCCATTCATTCATTCGTTTATTTGCAATTGGGGGTGTGTCCCCCGGTGGCAAATCAGATATACATAACAAATAAATAATTGTACATAACAATTCACTAACAATTAAACTGGAGTATTTTCACAAATAGTCAGTCTTTTCTTAAACACACCTATATGTTTGGGAAAAGGCTCTAAGACTGCGGCAGGTAGAGAGTTCCAATTATCAATGGCACTGTTTACGAAATAATATTTACCATAATTTGTTCGCTGTGGTCGGCCCTTAACTTTGAAAGGATGATCGCTCCTACCCATGTAAGTAGGCTTTTCCATACGTTTGCTAAGCTCACCCCATGCTGGTTGATTTGTATACGTGTTGTACATAGCGCAGAGTCTAGATTTCGTCCTCCTAGCCTCAAGTGATTCCCACCCAAGTTTCTTTAACATACGGCTCACACTGCTCCTGGGATTAAAGTCATTGAGCACAAATCTAGCGGCCTTTCTTTGTACCATTTCCAACTCATTTATGAGCCCTACTTGATATGGATCCCAAACCGCCGAGGCGTATTCCAGAATAGGTCTTACAAGTGACAAATATCCTAATTCTTTAGCAGAGGTACTACTTCCTTGTAATACCCTCATTACAAAGTGCAGCGATTTGTAAGATTTAGAAACTACACATCCTATGTGACTACTCCATTTCATATCATTTCTTACGTGAACGCCCAAATATTTGCAAGAATCTTCTTCTACGTGTATTTCCGAGCCAATATTATATTGAAAATCTTGCCTTCGCACTTTCCCTATTTTTATTAGAGTCCGTCTCTGAATACCCTCAGTAGTGGTCTTGTATGCTTTAAGTCCAGGATCATCATTATTTATGACAGTGATTATCTCCTGAGCCTTGCTAGAACAGGTATTTGGCCTTGTAATGTTATCAGCCCTTGCTCTTTTTTAAGGCAGAATCTACCTAGATCGGAGTCCGTCTCTGTATGTAGATAATAATCGAGTAACTTTTAATCGGTCTGTGTCTCCTTTGCAAACTATTTGTACCCGTAAATTAGATTCTGTATAATCAACTTTGATGTTACATACTCTACAATAGACTCCATCTTGAGGCATTTATTCGACTTAATCTAATCGTTTATAAACATTGATGTATTACATAATTTTATGTCGAGAATATTTTTCTACAGTTATCAGGAAAAGCTTTGCATATTACGATTAGAGATGAGTACGCACTGTACATCATGTTTAGAAGCACACAAAGACTGTACACTTTACGAATCATTCAATATTTGTCCGCTAAGTGACACGTCTCATGTTTAACACCAGCACTTGTACAGTTGTTTTCTAGCGCACGGGAAAGACGGAGGTACTGTCGCCTACTGTAAACAATAAACATGGCAAGAGTTTGCATTCGTACGTCAGACCGCATTCGAATTGTAATATTCCTTCAGGAGTGATTCCGACAAATGATGAAGTGAGTCAAAGTGACGTGAGGAAACAGTTCAGGGAGACCAAAATAGTTGCTGGTCGACCAGGAACTGGACGCCCCTGAAACACCACTCGCAAGGAATTTCGGTATCTGTTGCTTTCAGCACGTCGTAGGCCCTTTGGTACTCCCAGGTCCTTACTCCAGAATCTTCGAAGGGCCACTGTCTCTGGGCAGACATTGCGCATTTGGCTACATGAAGCAGGGCTGATGTCAAGGGTGGCCGCGCCAAAATCTCCTGTGATACCATGCCACCGCATCCGCTAGCCCGCCTTACATGACGATAGGAAGCGGTCTCCATCCCTACAGTTGGAACATTCGAGTGGGTGAGAGATTTCACGAGCCTTTCATCCAGGACGAAGGAGGTTCAGTCATGTTGTGGGGTGGAATCGCGTTTAGTTGACGTACGCCTCTAATTCCTATCCACGGGATTCGCTACCAGAATGGGTGAGAGCTGTACCCTAGTGGACGATAATGCTCGTGATCTTCGAGCTAGGGTGGCCAATAAGTTCCTTCAGATGCATGTCATACAGAGAATGGACTGCGCTGACTATTCTGCGGACATGAACTGTATTGAGCATGCATGGGAAGAGCTCAAGAGAGCAAATTCGCATCGTCCCAATCATCCATGAATAAATTATTCCATCTTATTTCTAGGAGGTGAAAGAGGAAATGCAAGACCGTGAAAGTGTTGGAAGTAGAAATCACTTGAATGAGTAAGTATTCAACATATGAGTAACATAATCTTTCCCTTAACGTGCGCTTAACTCTACGTTTTGGGTTTGAATACGATTTGTTTGCAACGTTAGATGTGTGTCTTATTGTATGTGCTCACCATTGATATTAACGTTCTACAGGGTGTCATTTATGTACTTGAGCACCCTTAAGGGGCTTGTAGGGGATGGGTATAGGATCAATTTGAGGTAGGGAACCTGGGGTCGGAATGGCCCCCTAACCCCAGAATACAGGTTTGTTTCAGGCCCTCCGCCCCTGTAAAGTAGGGAAGCGCGCCATGAGTTACTCTGAGGTCAGGCACTCTTTCACTCTCAACGGTTTTGGCGCGACCACCGCTCAACGCTGCGTTAGCCGAGAGCTGCATTCCTCTTGCCAATTGATAGTTCCGTCGTCTTGAACTACTACAGAAACACACGTAACTCGTTGATACTAATAATCAAAAGGCAATTAATTTGCAGAATCAACGATCGTTTAAAGAAATCAGCTCAGAATATACACGCACTGTGACTACGCCCCCTCCTACCCCTCTAAAAAGAAAGAAAGAGAAAAAGAAAAAAATGAAGGAATGGCACTCCAGAAGAAACGAACCCGGGACCAACGTGGCACCGCGCCTCGCCGCTATCCTCTCGTCTAACGCAGCGTTGAGCGGTGGTCGCGCCAAGACCGTTGACAGTGAAAGAGTGCCTGACCCTCAGAGTAACACATGGCACGCTTCCCTACCTTACAGGGGAGGAGGGCCTGAAACAAACGTGTTTTCTAGGGTTAGGAGGTCATTCCGACCCCCAGGTTCCCTACCTCAAATTGATCCTATACCCTTCCCCTACAAGCCCCTTAAGGGTACTCAAGTATGTAAATGACACCCTGTATTTAGCCGGTCTCATTCAGTGTTCTCACTGTCTGGAAGTATTTAGGAACCCTTACAATCTGTCAATGGGAGCTATTTCTGTCTTGTGGAAATACACATGCCACAGTGAGAAGAATAAGAATGAGATCTATAAGAACATCCATTTATATAATCCCACCACAGTGTCCTTAGCTCTATATGGTTCTTCTGCAACCCAAACTAAAAGCGTAAATACATTCTTCCTTACCTAAAGTAGCAGCAAGTACAATCCAAATGACGATCTACTACAAGTAATCTTAAACCCTGGGGATGTGGATAATATCAGCTGAATACTGGTTGTTTTAAGGTTAATTGTTCATAGCTAGTAAATATGGGACAGGGCTTAGTATGGACCATGAGGGTTGTTCGTGTTCTTGTTCTTATAGAGGTACATAACAAGTATGAACAACCTTTAAAGATGTAAACATTGGATCAGCAGGTTTTGGAGAGTAGTACACATTTAGTAGACAATTCCTGTAGATAAGTACACATTGGGCAGACAGGTGCTGTAGAGTAGTACAATATAGACTAATACAACCATAGCTTCAATTATGTGCTTTAAACAAAGAATAGTTTAATAGAATTATCATTTTATCCAAATGCTTTAAATATTGTATTACAGTACAGTCAAATGCAACACTTGTGCTTTATGTACAGTATTAGCCTATAGCAGCTTAATACAAGCATGTGCTTCAAATCCAATATCACTGTATAGCTTAATACCATTATCACTTGACAAATATGCTTGACGTACATCATTACTCTTTAGTCTTGTACAAGCGTTACTTGACACATGTGCTTTAAATACGGTATAGTGTATATGGCTGAGGCATCAATTAGTTAAATGGTTGAAATTAATATATATTTCGTATGTAACACTATTTATACTGAATCCTCTGTGGTCTTTGAAGTTTAATACGTTAAGCTCTATATTACATGCAACAAATACAGAAGTCGTTTACTTTGACGTAAGTAGCAGTACGTGGACTTTCCAGCCTCTTATACTGTCTCTGGCTTTATGAGGTTGTTTTTATAATTCCTCTTATTTGACATAGGCTATCTAAATCAAATTCTCCACCTCTTTGTTATTGCCATGGAGAAACCAACATGTTGTTAGATTCAAGGATAGTTTCCAGGCAATTCTTATCCCCAGGATTATGCATCTAAAGCTGATTGTCATTATTAACAAAAGCATTGACATCACCACCATAGATCGGTAGAAGCACTCTTGGAAGATAGTGACGAGGAGACAGATATAGAGGAAATTCTAAGCAGTTAAATTATTTATACACGTAAATATTACGTATGTTAGTATTGTAGGGTTAATAACTATATCTCTGAAGCGGTTTGGTCCTGACAGCAGTGGGTTTGAGGATTTTAGGTGACTACCTACATTATCTAGTTGGCCAGAATGTGGCCTGATGCTCGAGCACTGAGGAATTACAGAAAGTGAAGAATGAAACGTTAAAATCTCTAAGCGTTTTTGAAAAGGCACAGAGGACTATTAAGTCAAGGAGCTAGGTTCTATATGTACCTAGGGCCGTTGGTCTTCTTAGAAGTTTCGCCGTACAGGTTTCACGCCTGTTACTTAATTCCAGATATAATAGCTCGGAGCTGATAATCAGTATGAAGTTGAGCGTTTCTTGCGCCCCATTGTAACTCTGATATCGTGCGAAGCGCTGGTTTCTGAAAAACCTGCAATTTGTTCCCCACACAGGGCAGGCATATTCCATGACAGGTCGCAAATTGTTGCGGTAATCCAGGAGTTTGTTGAAGACATCGGGGTAGCTCAGGGTTCTCAGTAGAGGCCAGAGCTTTGCTAGCTAGGTTTCCGCTTGTTTAGGCGCGCTGGTCACTTCTTTGGTAAAACAAGTCCTGTATTAGCGTGGTTCCCAGTTACTTAGTCGCTGACTGCCATCTAATTGCTCTACCGCTTGTTTCGGGGCGCTAGGTCACTTCTTTGGTAAAATCAAGTCCTGTCGTTCCCAGTTAGTCGCTGTCTGCCATCTGATTACTCTACCGCTTGTTTTGGCGTTCTGGGTCACTTCTTTGGTAATATCAAGTCCTGTCGTACCCAGTTAGTCGCTGACTGCCATCTGATTACTCTACCGCTTGTTTTGGCGTTCTGGGTCACTTATTTGGTAAAATCAAGTCCTGCCGTTCCCAGTTAGTCGCTGACTGCCATCTGATTACTCTACCGCTTGTTTTGGCGTTCTGGGTCACTTATTTGGTAAAATCAAGTCCTGTATTAGCGTGGTTCCCAGTTACTTAGTCGCCGACTGCCATCTGATTACTCTACCGCTTGTTAAGGTGCGCTGGGTCACTTCTTTGGTAAAACCAAGTCCTGTATTACCGTGGTTCCCAGTTAATTAGTCGCTCATTGCCATCTGATTGCTCTAACGCTTGTTTTGGGGCGCTAGGTCACTTCTTTGGCAAAATCAAGTCCTGTATTAGCGTGGTTCCCAGGTACTTGGTCGCTGACTGCCATCTGATTGCTCTAACGCTTGTTTCAGGGCGCTAGGTTACTTCTTTGGTAAAATCAAGTCCTGTGGTTCCCAGTTACTTAGTCGCTGACTGCCATCTGATTACTGTACCGCTTGTTAAGGGGCGCTGGTCACTTCTTTGGTAAAATCAAGTCCTGTGGTTCCCAGTTAGTCGCTGACTGCCATCTGATTGCTCTAACGCTTGTTAAGGTGCGCTGGTCACTTCTTTGGTAAAATCAAGTCCCGTGGTTCCCAGTTAGTCGCCGACTGCCATCTGATTACTCTGCCGCTTGTTAAGGCGCGCTGGGTCACTTCTTTGGTAAAATCAAGTCCTGTATAAGCGTGGTTCCCAGGTACTTAGTCGCTGACTGCCATCTGATTACTGTACCGCTTGTTAAGGCGCGCTGGTCACTTCTTTGGTAAAATCAAGTCCTGTGGTTCCCAGTTAGTCGCTGACTGCCATCTGATTACTATACCGCTTGTTAAGGCGCGCTGGTCACTTCTTTGGTAAAATCAAGTCCTGTGGTTCCCAGGTACTTAGTCGCTGACTGCCATCTGATTACTCTACCGCTTGTTAAGGCGCGCTGGGTCACTTCTTTGGTAAAATCAAGTCCTGTATAAGCGTGGTTCCCAGGTACTTAGTCGATGACTGCCATTTGATTACTCTACCGCTTGTTAAAGTGCGCTGGGTCACTTCTTTGGTAAAATCATGTCCTGTGGTTCCCAGGTACTTAGTCGCTGACTGCTATCTGATTACTCTACCGCTTGTTAAGGCGCGCTGGGTAAAATCAAGTCCTGTATTAGCGTGGTTCCCAGTAACTAGGTCACTGACTGCCATCTGATTACTGTCAGGTCCCCCACTCTCGTGCATTTACAGTTCCTAGTAGAGTATCTGCCACATTTCTCGAACGCTAATAAATGCGTCTTGTAAGGTCTCTTCAACTCTATATCCTCTTTAGCAAGTGGTGGAGATCGCGGTATCATCGCATATAGGTGGAGTTTCTCACATTCATGATCAATTATTCGTCCTCATTATATAAGCCTGAATTTCGTATTTCCATGTTTTCGACACCAGAAATTATTTTTATAATACTGTGTTTTAGATCCCTTATTTGGGGGTGGATCTAAAAGGGAGAGTTGTTGTACTAATTTATAAGGTGGTGCCTAAAAGGGTAGCTTCCCTTGTCAGGGTAAGCTGACCAGTGTAGAGTGTTGTGGTGTGCTAGGAACTAGGGGGCGTTCCTATAAATAATGTGGTAGCGTTTGGAGGGATGGGACCCACTGCAAAGGGTCGCTGTACTGGTCGCTCAGCTGACTGCTTATTACGTAATTGAGTCTGCTTGTATCAGCTGAGTGGCACGCGCTGCTCGCTTGCAGCCGGGCCGGCTCGGGGAATACAAAAGTACTTAAGTTGGCGCTAATAGACTGCTGTCTGTCACGTCTTTACGTGACGGGAATAAGGAAGGGCGTTGGGATGTAAAGAGGCGTATAACAGTAATGCTAGTGTAGAGTGTGGACCAAGTGTTTTATTGGTCTGTGATTCTGATAGTGAGTCCCTTGTAGGGAATGAAATTATGTTTATAATGTGATACAAGTTGTTGGGTTACAGGTTACAAAGTAGGAATTCTGAACACGATTGACTGACTCACCTCGGTTGACACCAGCGTAGCTTCGGCCGTCTCGATGGAGCACTGACAATGGAGAGAGAGTTTGACCTCATTAGGACGTCTTCTTATACCTTCTGACGCCCTGCTGTCAGCAATGTATTGGCCCAGTTAGTACTATGTCGCTGAGTGTAATGATTACGTAAGGCTTGAGCTGCTTTATGGAGTAGCAAGCTGTCCTTACGGTATTAATGGATGTTGCCCCGGCTTTCCAAGAGTTGCCATTTAGGGGATTTAGCCAGATGCCGGGGGGATGGTCTCCAAGGGGTGCATACCCCTGGGATACTGTACAAGAGTCTTCCTTCATTTGTTCGCGTCCTCGCGAACGGGAACGGAACTGGAAGTTGGGATGTTGACGTAGTGGTCCTTGGAACCCCCTCGTATCTCCTGGTGGCGTCGTATCGAAGTGTGGGTGTGAGGTCAGCCCGTGTTCAGAGGGGAGGGTTATGGGATTTACAAATATATGTATACATTGACATTGTGAAAGAACAAACAAAAAAAAATTGACATTGCGAAAGATTTGATTAACATTGGGAAAAAAATGACATTTTGAGAAAAATTTAACGTTAAAATAAATTCGACATGTAAAAAAAAAAATTGCCTTTGTTATTGCTGGCATATTGCTAGTTTAAGAAAAAACATGGTTTCTGATGGTGATGTGTTACATAGTTTTGCAGGGAGGAAAAACCCAGGGCCGAACGGATGATGGCGTCGTCCGCCCTATCTTAGGGAAAAAGTGCTCCCTGCAATAAGAAAGGTGGAAGAAAATAGAAAAATGGGTGTTCCAGGGTATCATTTAAGGGAAATATTCAAAAGACGTTTATTGGTTTGGGAAAAAACGGAACACCCTGACAAATGGGGAAGTTAGAAGAAGGAAAGATGAAAGAAAACAAATCATACATATTATGTACATTGGCATCTTGATACACAAACAAAAAGATATATAGTGTATAATTGTATAAAGTGTATCCTGAAAAAAATTATAAATTACAATGACCTTATGTCTATTGGAAAAATTGTATAAAGTTTATCCTTAAAAATTAGTAATTACAGTGGTCTTATGTCTACTTAATCGCGCTAATCCCTTATTATTATAGTTGTTGTGAGGTACCTCGCGTGCACGCTACCCGTCTGTACGTACTCTTGCCGTCTCACGGCTGATTCTGTACGGCCACTCCTTGGTACGGTATAGTGGTCGTACCGCTTGAATGTATGCTTAATACCTAATCTGTGAAGCATCCTCTGTGGGTGAATGCTTTCACACTTGACAATGAGAGTCACTGCCACAAATCGGTTGCGCCCTCATTGTCGTAATCTGCGTCGCATTTTGACGCTTTATGTGTTTAAATTTTAGTTGATCTGCCAGTAAGCCTGGTACCCCACAGGCACCAGTCCTGCTGTGCAGATTTATTTTGGAGTGTGTAGCTGAAAAAGAAAAATGTGGTGAGTGTTTGCGAGTGTGTCGGGATTAGTGCACGTTGAAAAATACAAATAAAATAGTACACGTCATGGCATGCTGTAAATAATATGCCACTGCAATATGGTAGTGAAATTCCTGTCACCAGTTTCCTGTATCTGGTGACGAGGCCTGTGAAAAAAATGGCGAGGTTTAGAAAAAACATATTAGTACTGGTTGAAGCTCTTCTTTCACTGAAAAAAAACTGCAATCATCAGGGTCTAATAATCATCTAGCTAGGCCCAAGAAACTGCTATAATCAGGGGCCATTAACCATGTAGTTAGGCCCAATAAACAGCAATCATGAAGGGCCAAAAACCATGTAGTTAGGCCCAAGGCCTATTTTAACCTAGTTTATCCTAAGTATTGTCGGGCTTACCTCGGTAACGGATTTATAGTCACCGAGTGCCGATCGGCGTTACTTAATACTATCTAACTTAATTATGGTCTAATAATAAAAAAAACTATTACTAAGCCGAGAGGGTTGCCTTAATCTATTGCCGAAATGTGCTGCGCCATAGCTGGCAACAGCGGTGAATAAATTTGCTTAATCCTAGGTTGCGTGTCAAATGCAACCGTCTTACAACTAAATTTGGCCTAGGACGATCGCCTGGGGCAATTAAATCCCCAGATCACCACCCGCACGAGCCCCAGAAACACCGGTTGTCTCTAGGGTCGCTAGATTCCGTCCCCTTAACTCTAGGTGTCGACGTCTATTACTAGGACTAATCTATTCGCAGGCGCTTACGGTGCCACTAAGCTAACCGTTTCGCCCGCTGTAACTTCCTTGTTCATGCCCGTTTGCTGTTCCGATTTATCATAGTTGAGCCGCCCACTTGGCTCCTGTGAGGGGCGCGCAATGCCCCTTTCTTAATGCCCTCTGGTTGCCCGTTGCGTCGCCATTTATGTGGGCATTGGACAGTGTGGTCCAATGGCATAATATTGTCTTCGCCTTAATCGGCCGTCGCAATCTGCTTTCGCAGTGATATTTGCCTCTATGGGCCGCCGTAGTATGCATTTTCGCATTGATATATAAATTTGCCTCTATGGGCCGCCGTAGTATGCATTTTCGCATTGATATATAAATTTGCCTCTATGGGCCGCCGTAGTATGCTCCAACGCACAGGAGTTTTGCTTCCCGCTATGGAAGCCGTGCCTACTTAAATTTAAACTTAACTAGAAGTCTAGTCATAATGGGGTCGTCTCTAGGGATAGCTCCCGAGGCCGGCGCGGAGTGAGCTATTTCTCCCGCCATTCTCAGAAAGTCTCCCTGCAGGTCTTGGCTTCGACGACCGTGGCACAAAGTGGGTTTAGCATCCCTTCCTCCCAGGGGCGGTTTATGCGCACCTAGGATTCCAGAGCTTGCCCGACCAGGCCGCGAATGCTTTGACCTTACGTAGTTCGTCTGTTTGGTCTAGTCGTCAGTTAAGTGAGGTCGCTGCGCTGTCGCGCCAACTGGGGAAGGGTCCACATCGCCTTCCCCATCTCTCAAAGTGTGGTTCTCCTGACCTTTGGCTTACACCGTTGTCAACCATCATACCGTATCAGATTCCTTTGTAAGAGAAAAAAAATGTAGCGTAACCCGTGTAAATAGTGTAATCTCTGTGTTAAAATGTAAAATATTTCCAGTGTAGCGGGGTTGTAGATCTTCTAAGTACATAGGCTACTTCTGGCCTACCATCGCTATGTCAGCTTTCCAGCAATAATGCTTTCTTTACCTTAATGGAGGTGTTAGTAGGGTCTGTAATGTCAGGTACCCTGTTATTAGGATTTGGGGGTAGTTATTTGTTGAGTGGGCTTAAAGCATGGTAGGAAGGGTTTGCGCACCTTTGGGTTCCACGTTAGTGGTGGCCTAGAACCGGTGGTGGCGTTGGGATGCTCCTATAGTGAGTGGATTGGGGAGGCAATTCCCGGGATTGCAAAAATACGAAAATTCATGCAGGTTTGATATTAAAATCCCTGGTAAACGGATGGGATACTCATGCATGTGTCTGGATATGAAGTTTCTGCCTTCAAGTACGGATAGGTGTAGGATGGGGCATAATACCAATATATCCCTTTCATGCGGGAGTGTTTAAGTACTAAAGAATGGTTAGTATATATCTATGGCCTCCTCTCTCATTTGGAGAGGCGCATTATGCTTCTTTAATGTTTGCTGACACACCCCTAATACTCAGGTGTTAGCATTGGGACGCAAGGCGTAGCATGCCTGCTTTTTTAGACGCATGAAGTCCATCAACCCCTGTGTGTATTTTGTAATGTAGTGTAGCTGTTTTTGGTCGTGTAGATGTGGTTGCGTTGTTTATGTTGGGCGTGAGAAGGTTATGGGAAGGGAGTAAGGTGGTACGCTGGTAGCCTGTTCTCCTGTCGTCCTCCCTTGGTCCATGTTGGCTTTCTATCCGCGCCTTGGGATAGTAGAGCTGCATGACCTAATCTGGTCGGCCATCTGCAGTGTAGATGTGGCCAGTGGTCGTAATGCGACTGGTCATGTGCTAGTTATCTGTAATGACTCCTATGCCTTACGAGCGATAAGAGAAGTTATTAGGGGGGAGATCTTGTCTGTGTTCGCTCCTAACTGTTGAGTGCGTGTGCGTGTGTGTGACTATGTACCGCTACACCACGCGGACGGTTGGTCTGTTATAAGGCTAAGTCCTACTGTGTATATTGTGTCTGGGCGGGAAGCGCCCGTGGCCTTTCAACGTCTTTGCGAACGTGGAGGCCCAGGATAGGTTCCGCTGTGTCACGTCTTGTCCATTGCCAAATGTTTCTGCAGTGTGGAGAAAAAAATGTATGGTATTATAATTGTTATGTGTTTGTAATTTCATGGTCACTGGCGCAACGCAATAGTGTCTCGTCACCGCATTATTGCAGTGTAACTAGTCTGCTGTCAGCAGTTAGTATGTGCACTACCAGGCCGGGAAGTTACTGTTTGTCATCCGCTGGTATGTGCCTTCCTGCACGAATGCAAGTGTGGTCATTGTTTTGGATTCCTAGCGGTCTAATGTAGCAATTCGCCCTAGTTAGGTAATGACGTCGTGTGGCCATTGTTCCCTAAGACTTGTGTCTTGCGAAATTTTCCTACCTGTGTTTGTGAAATGTATTCCCTATGTCTGGTGTAATCCGAAATTTTATGTCTGGCTTTTGGTGGGAGGAAATGTAGTATTCCCTGTACATGCATTTGTATGGGCCAATTTCGGTGTGGTTGGGCGCCTGAATAGCTGTTCTCCTTTGTGTCTAAATTTTTACTGGAACTCAGACCCGTGACCTTCTGTCATTCTCTGTGTTTTATGTTTGCGTTGTGTGACAGGGCTTGGGGCTTTCCCAGTGTGGTCTTTGCTTGTGTTCCGTGTACCAAAAATACCATTGGATAGTTAGTTTTTGGTACGCGTGTGGTGTGTGGTCATGGGTTCGAATCCGGTTGTCTGTAAAGACTTGGTGTGATCATTTCCGTGCCGCATATAATATGGCATGTTCCCGTGGATGTGCAATGCGCAAATGAAAGCATGCATACCTGTGTAGAGTTTGTATGTTTTTGATTTCCCCTTGTAGTGTAATTTTGGAAGATATAGGGTCTGTAAATCGGGCGTGAATGATGCCGTGCGCTCTGCTCTGAGAGCAGTTGTCTGTAAGCGTACAGTTTATCACTGAGGCCTGTGTTATTGATGAGCATGGCGGTATCGGATTGCAATGTCCTGTGCGCACGCTCGTTACTTGTCTTGATAACGCTGTATGTCCGTGCTTTTGCTTCCGGCACGCGTATGTGGGAACCTGATAGCTGTCCATTGTAATTGCGGGCAGGCTCTTCGTAATGGAAAAGAACCTTCTACTAACTATTTTTGTGTCCCCGCTTGTGTGTTACTGTGCCGTGGTTCGATTATGTCCCTACAATGGTACGAAATGTCATTATGCCCGCGTGTCTCCGGGACAGTTCTGTGGGGTGTTAGGATCGTATCCCGGTGCGGTCAGTGGGCTATTTCTTGGCTTTCTTCCCACGTGTGCCAGCGGGACCGTTTCCTTTTCTCTTAGTAGTGTGCCCGCCTTTACGTGTAGGTGTGTGAGCTTTACGTGTGTGATATGCCTTCATCCGGCGGGCGTGAATAATGTCCTTTATGAGTTTCCTCCCATGGCGCACGTTCACTATATAATTTAGGTCAGATACCTTCCTGCAGACTTTGAAGGGACCTGCCCATCGTGGTAGGAGGAATTCGGACACGTTTTTCTTTCATCGGGCCTAATGCCTGCGTCATAATAGAAAAAAAAATGAGCTAAGCCCCGCTCTGGATTAAGAGAGCACTTTGAAAGAAAATAATAGCAGGTGGCGATAGTCTCTAAAAATTATGTCGTGAACACTATAAAAAATGTTAAAAATAAAAAAAAAATGGTGCTTGGGACCTGAGTGTAATATTTACCATTTTGGTAACGTGAGTACTACCGTAATCTGGTTACGTCTCAGGGGAATCTACCGACACTGTCTAGTACACATTAGGAAGGCCATTGCAAGACGTAATTGATATACCTGTATCCACGTCACGAGCAAAGCCAGTGCACTATGGGAGTCAAACCTGCCCTTCAAAGTAATTGTAACTCACCAAAATGACAGTGTCTCGTCCCGATGTGCAATTGGGCTTTTCAGTTGGCTAAAGCACACCTCACCAAATTTTTGAAGTTAGTTTGAGATTCTTAATTCCTGCCACACTTACGGCTTTCGCCCGCAACAGGAGAATCTATCAAACTGTGGAACCCTAACATAGAACGTTTAGTCATTTCTACTTAGAAAGACTCACTTAAGCGTTATGCTGTGATTTTATGCTTAAGTTGTGTTCAAAATATCTCTTTTTCGGCCTGAAGCCTGCTTGGCTTCCACTTGGCTTAGCATATTAGAGACTTTACGTTATGGCGTTAATCACTTCGCCCAATAACCATTGATGGCCTGAGAGAAAAATGCCATGGTTCCGAAAAAAAAACTGGAAGGATTTAGAATTGTTCCTTCTAATTTGGCTATATTGCACCGTATATACATAAAATAAGAACGAAAAATATGCAATTTTATGTTTATTGTGTACTTGTTGGGCCATTTTCTTATCGCCCCCGTGTGAAAGAATTTATGTGGCCTATAATGTTGGTGTTAGCGATGTTAGTTTATTTCTGTGGCCCTGGTGGAAGTCGTTATCCTCTTTCGAGCTTCAGTGCTCAGAAAGGTGAAGGGTTTTGCCCTGTTATTAGATTATAGGCTTCTGGAATCCACTGGGGTGTTCCTTTGCTACCTTCCGGCGGAATTTCTAGCAAAGTAAGCTTAGGCCTACTTCCACCGTAGCGCGTGTCTATAGGTTTAAATGTACCTGCATTCGAGGGCCTAATTGCGCTTGGCGCTGCCCTAGTAGATTTTACGGGAATGTGGATATATCTGACTGCGTGGTTTTGTGGGGTAGGTGAGAACACCTTTCCTAATCCACGTGTACTGTGTGGTAATGCCCGGTCAAAATGTTCGTGCGTATATCGTGCATCCTGAGGGCCTAATACCGGTGTTCGCCTTTGTTCTGGCAAATTTGCCCTTTGAACTGGCGGTAAAGGTCGCTTAATGGCTTGTGTCCGGCCTAGCAATGTGGTGGCGTGTAGTCTGACCGCTTTTCGGTCTGTGGCCACGGCCGACTCCTGCCAATGTGTTAGCCTATCTGTGTACGTGTATGTAGGCTTTATGTACTGTAGGGCGGGCTCTATGTCGTCAGCCCATGACGTGGTTATGTCCCTCTGTTTCCCTGTCATATCATGTGTGTTTAATGGCCCTGGCTTCAACTCCCTCTCGTCCCTTTGTTCCGAAGGGATTGTTCTAGGCTCGGCCCCTCGGTTTGGCAAAATTGCCTTCCGATCCGGAGCTGAAGGACGTGTGTTTGTGTTAGTTTTATTCTGCAGTAAGTTGGAGCCTAACCTGGCCGTCTTCTTGACTGTGGCCACGGCGAACTCCTTCCATTCTGTGGCAGTACGTGGCGAGAGGGACATCCTCGCAAATTGTCGAGTCAGCGTATCTACGCTTATGTCCTCTCTCGGGTGGGCTGATGGCCCTACCATGAACTCAAAAATGGCCTTATTGGCTTGTAGCTCACGGTATTTGTCCCAAATTTGGGTGTACTGCCTTATTGAGGCTCATGGCCTGCTTGCAAATTACTGTATTAATGTATTAATGTTTCTGTGCTCTGTATTGTTTTGTGGCCGCTAGTTGGAGAAGCGCTTGGACGCGAATTAGCTCCCTGTATTGGGCGTGTAAACTTGTGTAGTGCACCCTCATTCTCTCGAGGGTTGCATTATCTATTACGGGACCATGTGTGGTGATTAATTGTTGGTATATTCTGTTTCTTTGTATCTGGAACCTATTGAGGTGTTCATGTATGTGATTCAAGAGTGTATGTGCGCATCTTAATCGCGCTGTCCTACCCTCTGATGGGGTGTATGGCTGTTTGCCCTGTATTGCCCCAATTTTTGTTTGGAGTGCCCGTATTTGTGTTTGCCGGCTTTGTATGTGCCTTTGGCATCTGAACAATAATGTTAATAATATTGGCGTACCCCTATTGCCTCTATGGCTTGCAATCTCTGCATGAGGTGCCATTCTGACTGCAGTGTATGGGCCTACAATAAAAAAAAGTCTGTACGTGTTTGACAGTGTATTCTTATATTTCTCTGATTCTGTATGGGGCTAGGGGGTTGGTTTATTAAGAATTTCCCCTGTGTAGCTAGTTTGGAGCACACAACAACAAAAAATGGTGCTTTATGTCTGAGGGAAAATTTTCTCACTATTTGCTTGGCTTTTTGCGGTACGGAAGGGGTCGTTTTACCTACGAGGGCTCGTTGGTTGAGTCCCTTTTCTCTATGCATAGGCCCGCGCCTCCACCAGTGTTTTAGATCCCTTATTTGGGGGTGGATCTAAAAGGGAGAGTTGTTGTACTAATTTATAAGGTGGTGCCTAAAAGGGTAGCTTCCCTTGTCAGGGTAAGCTGACCAGTGTAGAGTGTTGTGGTGTGCTAGGAACTAGGGGGCGTTCCTATAAATAATGTGGTAGCGTTTGGAGGGATGGGACCCACTGCAAAGGGTCGCTGTACTGGTCGCTCAGCTGACTGCTTATTACGTAATTGAGTCTGCTTGTATCAGCTGAGTGGCACGCGCTGCTCGCTTGCAGCCGGGCCGGCTCGGGGAATACAAAAGTACTTAAGTTGGCGCTAATAGACTGCTGTCTGTCACGTCTTTACGTGACGGGAATAAGGAAGGGCGTTGGGATGTAAAGAGGCGTATAACAGTAATGCTAGTGTAGAGTGTGGACCAAGTGTTTTATTGGTCTGTGATTCTGATAGTGAGTCCCTTGTAGGGAATGAAATTATGTTTATAATGTGATACAAGTTGTTGGGTTACAGGTTACAAAGTAGGAATTCTGAACACGATTGACTGACTCACCTCGGTTGACACCAGCGTAGCTTCGGCCGTCTCGATGGAGCACTGACAATGGAGAGAGAGTTTGACCTCATTAGGACGTCTTCTTATACCTTCTGACGCCCTGCTGTCAGCAATGTATTGGCCCAGTTAGTACTATGTCGCTGAGTGTAATGATTACGTAAGGCTTGAGCTGCTTTATGGAGTAGCAAGCTGTCCTTACGGTATTAATGGATGTTGCCCCGGCTTTCCAAGAGTTGCCATTTAGGGGATTTAGCCAGATGCCGGGGGGATGGTCTCCAAGGGGTGCATACCCCTGGGATACTGTACAACTGTGAACATAGTTTGGACAAATTGATTTGGAAATACATGTCGATAATTTTCAAATACTAATTCGGTGCAGGAGGATTAAGCCATTGTGGTGAGAAATCTGTACGTTCAGATAAACTGTGCCAGTTAGTATGTGGGTCGCTAGAGGGAAGGCATGCAGTGGTTTACCGAGAGTGCGCTGTTTAGTGTGGTTCCTAAAAGGTGAACATTATAAGAGATCACACTATATGTACTATGTCCTTTTTCCTTTAAACCTTCATACGTCCTTGGGATACTATCTTCCCACCATGTATTTATAGAATGGTGTTAGGGAGAGAATCTTCTAACCCCTTTCATTTCAAGCAGTTCCACATGCATCCACAAGAAAGATGCAGAAAAATATTGAAAACCCAATAATTTGATGTATACTGTCATCAGAAACCAATGGTGGGAAGCATATATCCCAGTGGTCTCCAGTTCGGTTCGGTTGTGTAGAGTGAAAGAAATGCATTGTTTAACAGGAGAAGGTGTTTTTATTGAAGAAAAGAGATTTGTAAACGTTGGTATATAACTGAAATACAATGTAAATAATGGTTTTGGACATTGAGTAAATATATTTCAGCTAGCATGGAAATAATTATCCTGCTCAGGATGTTTGCCATAGAATGGAGATTTTTAAAATTAATTTTCTTTGTTTTTAGTAAATACTATTTTTAAATTATTAAATTATATTCGAATATATTAACTTGTAACATCCAAAATCACTTTTATATTTTCTGTGCAGTTTTCGGCAAAGATGATATAGGTCACTGACCTTGTTTTGTTTTGCGTGGGAGTTACATTTTTTTAAATTATAGAGAATGATGGGTGATTTGATATAATATATCCTGTTAAATATACCTCATTATTGAGTGATAAACCGAGTATCATCATAATTCGGAGGAAGGAGATTATTACCCCATTGCTCATTTAAGAAAACATACTGTCGGGTGTGGGCAGTGGGCTAATAATTTCCCACCCCATCTTTATATATATATAATTCTTCGATACGTGTGTATGTGACTGAACTCCTCCTAAACGAATGGACCGATTTTGATGAAATTTGATATGTACATTAGGGTGGATCCATGGATGGTTTAGATTCACAATCTGACCCGGTAGGTGGAATGAACACAATTTTAGAACCACAATTTACACACAATTTTAGAACCACAATATACAGTCAAAAACAGTCGTCATGGAAACCACTAGCCTTGGCCTTGGTGAAAGCTGATGTCTTTTTACGGTTTGTCTCGGCACGTTAGAGCCACCTGGTCGCAATCTGTGCAACTACCGCCATAACGTACTCTCCGTCCGTGGCGGAAAGTTGTGTTTTATACCAAAGGTGGCAGTGATGTCGAAGTCTACTGTTTGTCTCTGCACGTTGGAGCGTTTCAAAGTCACGTATGCGTTCATATACCGTTCATCCCATTGCAATGAAACTTGGGTGAGATGTTGAGTGTACTCCAGGGACGGTGTTTGGCTTAGTAAATTATTTTACAATAGATAGCGCACGACTAGATTCAACAAATGAGCGACGACGCACGAAGCGTTTCAAGAAGGTCCCGAATGCGTTCAAATACCATTCGTCCGATGTTGTGTACACTCCAGGGAAGGCTTCTGGCTTAGTTGCGCACGAGAAGATTCAACAAATGAGCGACGACGTGCGAAGCGTTTCAACAAAGTCCCGTATGCGTTGAAATACCATTCGTCCGATTGCGATGAAACTTGGGTGAGATGTTGTGTACAGTCCAGGGGGAGGCTTCTGGATTAGTAAATCCATTTTACCATAGGTAGCGCACGAGTAGATTCAACAAATGAGCGACGACGCGCGAACGTTTAAACTTAGTCCCGTATGCGTTCATATACCATTCATCCGATTGCAATGAAACTATGGTGAGATATTGTGTACACTTACGTGAGGACCTCTAACTTAGTAAATCCATTTCACAGGAGGTTGCACACGAGTAGATTCAACAAATGAGCGACGACGTGCGAAGCGTTTCAACAAGGTCCCGTATGCGTTCAAATACCATTCGTCCGATCGCGATGAAACTTGGGTGAGATGTTGTGTACACTCCAGGGGGAGGCTTCTGGATTAGTAAATCCATTTCACCACAGGTAGATTCAACAAATGAGCGACGACGCGCGAACGTTTAAACTAAGTCCCGTATGCGTTCATATACCATTCATCCGATTGCAATGAAACTATGGTGAGATATTGTGTACACTTATGTGTGGATCTCTAACTTAGTAAATCCATTTCACAGGAGGTTGAGCACGAGTACTTTCGACAAATGAGCTACGACGCGCGAAGTGTTTCAATAAGGTCCCGTATGCGTTCAAATAGCATTCGTCCGATTACGATGAAACTTCGGTGAGATGTTGAGTACACCCTACGGAAGGTTTCTGGCTTAATAAATCCATTTTACAGTTGGTAGCACACGAGTAGATTCACAAATGAGTGATGGCACGCGAATCATTTCAACAAAGTACCGTATGCGTCCATATACCATTTATCCGATTGCGATGAAACTTTGGTGAATTGTTGTGTACACTCCAGGAAAGGTTCCTGGCTTAGTAAATCCAGTTTTTAATAAGTAGCGCATGAGTAGATTCAACAAATGAGTGATGGCACGCGAATCGTTTAAAGAAAATCCCGTATGCGTTCATATGTCATTCGTCCGATTCCGATGAAACATTGATGAGTTGTTATGTACACGCCTGGGAAGGTGTTCAACTTGGTAAATCCATTTTACAATATTGGTAGCGCAAGAGTAGATGTAACAAATGAGTGACGACGCGCGAAGCGTTCCAAAAAATCCCGTATGCGTTCATACACTATTCATCGATTGCGATGAAACTTTGATGAGTTGTTTTGTACACTTACGTGAAGCTTTCTAACTTAGCAAATCCATTTCACACTTGGTAGAGCACGAGTAGATTCAACAAATGAGTGACTGCGCACGAATCATTTAAACAAAATCCCGTATGCGTTATATGCCATTTATCGAATTGCGATGAAACTTTGGAGAGTTGTTGCGCACGCTCTCACGAATGTTTCTAGATTATTTAATTCATTTCACGATAGTTTAGAGGCAGTTAACAGAAATTGAAAAAACAATTGTGTATCCAAAAACACTTCAAGAAACAAAGTTACAACACTTTCTTTGATTGGCAGGACAACGTCTGCCGGGTCAGCTAGTATCTCATAAAATAGAATCCACTCCCATAAAATTATTGCATATTCCTACTAATCTATCACTCCCATTTACAAATGTGCAAAGAAAAAGAAATACTTTATACCCCCCAGTCTTTTGCCCTATAAAGGGTTAAGGCCCAGGTAAATCAATCATCTCCACTCATTCTGTGAAATGCTCTCCAATCATCCGTGATTTAATAAGTTTACAAAGTTATATAGGCGGTATATTCCAAGTAGGCAATATGGCTACTATATAGCAAATAAAATGCGAATTAATTTGTGTCACTTAAACGAAGTAACAGCCTTCCACTTCATTAAGTGAGAGAAATGACAGTCGAATGTCCGTACTTGAGATATAAATCTGCAGCCAGTTTATTTATCCTCTTAATTGAAAACGACGAAAGACCATGTTGACTGTTATGAAGAAACAGCCGTAGTTGCAATTTATCAACTTTTCTCCAGGGTTAGTCCGATTTTTCTTGCTGCAGAAGAATCAACACCTTCATCTGGAAGACTTGTTAATCCCAAATCTTGGACATTTAAAACAGTATTTTCTGTGTAGTATATATTGACTGCACAAACACCACATCATTGAAGAGTAGAAACGAGCTCAGTTCTTGGTATTTGAAGAGAACATGCGTAGTAATGCAGGTTAGGAAATTACACTAGTTATAATTTCACTAGATAGATCTCTTGTTCGCAAAGGTATTATTCCGTTTCGATTGAACATCTAACAAACCGACAATGATTTTCATTTGGTCAACACGGTTCTACCTAAATTAGAATGGATGCTATTCCCTTAATCTGAAGCGAATTACATAAAGTTAAATAAATATCTTGGATTTCTAGTTTCAATCATCATCAGATGCAATACATTTTACCCTTTAAATCGATGTCTATGAGGAAGTCTGTAATGAAATTATATAATTATAGAATATTTTAGATACTGACGATTTTTGTATGCTTAATCGGAATTGTAATTGGGTCATTGCTATTTGATTTTTGATATAATAATCTTAGTGGCTATTTACCTAACATTAGAAACTCTACACAGAAACATCCTATATTCCGCAGATCTGAGAACACACTATCTAGAGATACATTCGGAACCTCACTCAATGAATATGTTATCACGAATCATTCCTGTGCAACTTGTGGAAAACAATTTTCTGGCAAACGCTCTTTGAGAAGGCATCTGTTGATGCATAGTGGTCCAAAGCTACATTCATGTAGTATATGCCAAGCTAACTTTGCTGACAAGGGCACGTTGAAGACACACCTGTTTATCCATAGTGGTCCAAGGCCAAATTCATGCAGTATATGCAAAGCTAACTTTGCTGAGAAAGGCGGTTTGAAGAGACACCTGTTGATCCATAGTGGTTTAAAGCCACACTCGTGTGATATATGCGGATTAAGCGCTAATGATAAAGGAAATTTGAAGAAGCACATGTTGATCCATAGTGGTCAGAAGGCACATTCGTGTGAAGTTTGCGGGGCCACATTTACTCAAAAAAGTCATGTAAAGACACACATGTTGGTCCATAGTGGTGTAAGGCCACATTCATGCAGTATATGCCAAGCCAACTTTGGTCAGAAAAGTAATTTGAACACGCACATGTTGACTCATAGTGGTCATAGACAACATTCCTGTAGTACTTGCAAAGCACAATTTACTGGGAAGAAAGCTTTAGAACAACACATCCTGTTCCATAGTGGTTTCAAGCCGCATGCGTGTCTTATGTGTGGAGAAAAATTTACTTTGAAAAGCACTTTGAAGAAGCACGTGTTGAGCCATAGTTGTATAATGCCGCATTTATGTAATGTATGTGGAACAAGCTTTGCTGAGATAGATGATTTGATGAAACACATCTTGACCCATAAAGGTCTCAAGCAACATTCGTGTAGTGCTTGCGGAGCAAGGTTCACTCAATCATATAAATTGAAGAGACACGAGTTGATTCACAGTAGTGTCAAACCGTATACGTGTGGTAATTGCGGAGCAAAGTTTAGAGACAAGTCGGGTTTAAAACATCACATAATCATCCATAGTGGAATGAAGCCCCATCAATGCACTGTATGCGAAGCTAACTTCGCTCTTAAAAGTTATTTAAAGAGACATATGGTAATCCATAGTGGTGTCAAGCAACTTTCCTGTGCTATATGTGGAGATGAATTTGCTGGCAAAGACTTGCTGAAAAGGCACTTGGTGATTCATAGTAGTCTATAGCTACCTTCCTGCAGTATGTTTGAAGCATTCTTAATTATTTTTGTAAATTTTGATTTCAGGCATTCTAATTCATAGTGGTTCAAGCTATATTCAAGTCATATATGTGGATCAAACGTTACTCAGAAAGCTGATTTGAAGAACCACATGTTGATCCATGGTAGTCTGAGACCACATTCCTGTGGTATCTGCGAAGTAAACTACTCAGAATGGCAATTTGAAGAAACATTTTCATTCATAGTGTCCTTACGGCCCTGCCTTCTAGTACATGCAGAACAACTTTCTGCGAAAGTTTATTTGGTTAGACAACACCTAATAATTCATCGTGGCCCTGAAGCCACATTTACGTAGTATTTACTGAATCTATATTAAATAAGAATTATTCGATGAACACATGCTGGGAAAATTTAACTACGAAATTAAGAGACACAGCGGATGTCCCATCGTGGCACATAGCCGCACGCATGTAATTTTTGAGAAATGTTGTTTACAGACATGACAATTTATATTGATATATGCACCGCTACATTTACACAAAAAGTATCTTTTGCGAGACGCCGGATACTTCATAGTCGCCATATGGCCTACTTAATAATAGCGGAGTAGTTTTCCGTAAGAGGTGTTTTTGAAGACAATTGTAACTCATACTAATTAAACGCTACTGTATAACCAAATAGTAATTAAGGAGCAAAATGCACTGAGTGAGGACCTCAGATAAATAACCTGTTCATTCATATCGGCAAAAGCTTATTTAAGTGACTTTTGTGGTCAAGTACGAGGAGAGATGTCGAGAGAAAATTTTGTTAATTGTAAGTCCTATTTATGTAGAACATGCGATCCAAGAATTATACCTAAGAGATGCGTTTGAGTTCATTGTGGCTAGAAACCATGACTCTTGTACAAGCGGAACAAATTTCAATCCAATGAGATCTTTGATCACGCACTTTCAATTCCTGGACCAGAACCATATTCATGTATTTCATTTGAGCAAAACTTATTTGAAAATGTATTTCAAATAAAAGTAATTTGTTATTGTGTACTTAATCGAATTCACCTAACATAAGTTGAGAAAGATTTGTTAGGAAACGGGATTTTTCTGAATAACATGTTAGTTCTTAGTGGGTATATAAAATCACTGCTCGATTCATCTATATATATATATAGAGAGAGAGAGAGAGATAGCTCAATGCTTGTCTGTCTGTTATTTATACAAATTACACCGATCTGAACCAAAATTTGTATTTACCGCTGTTTACTTGATATTTCGGACAGACCACTCCATTCCCTGCATTTAGGCCTTTTAGCAAAAATCTACACCGTTTCACCCATCTCGACAGAATTTTACTTACTTACCCTTTGGAACCCGACGAGTAACACTGTCTATTTGAAATTTCTGACAGACCCTGTCCCATCGTGGCACATAGCCGCACGCATGTCATTTTTGTGTTGTTAACATTACATTAGGCCCTTTGGCAAACATCTACACCGTTTCACCCATCTCAATCAAATTTTACATACAGTACTTACATTTTGGAACACGACGAATTTGACTGTCTACTTGAAATTTCGGATAGACCACTACATTCCCTGCATTTAGGCCCTTTGGCAAAATCTACACCGTTTTAACTATCTCAACCAAATTTTACTTACTTACCCTTTGGAATCCGAACACTGTCTACTAGAAATTTCGGACAGGCCACTACATTCCCTGCATTTAGCCCCTTTGGAAAAAATCTACTTACCGTTTGGAATCCCCACCTGAGTGCCCGAAAACCACGTTTAATGTGGTTCACTGCGGTAAAACTGTGCAGGACCAGAAAATCACGTTTGAAGGCCCTTGAACCAATCGTATCAGAAGTTAAGCAACACCACAGTCTTCCCCACCTGTGATTTTTAAAATATGTTTTTCTATTAGTTTGTAAGTAGTTCGTTAGTAGTAGTAGTCGTCTTCATTATCATAAGAGCAAATGACCTAGATGTTACGTCCATTATACAGCTAATCGCCAACGCAAAGTCTTCCTCGCCTGTGATTTAATAAGGAGAAGATACGCTTCACACGGGCGAAGCCGCTTGATGTTTTACATTATTTTTATTCATAATAATCTCAACTTTCCAATACGTTTCTCGCTTCTCATTTTGAATCAACGACTTCACAGCTGACCGACCAATCACAACATTCTTCCAGTGCTGCCAAACCTCGGTTTTTGGTACTTTGAAATCTGAAGCCGAAGTTAGGACTGAGTATTCTTCCTTTTTATGTTACCTTGCTAAATATCGTCGTTTTCGTAGAGAACAGACTATTCCCTTTCGCTATAGGATTAGGAAATTACGATTCTGATAGTGAATTTTTTCTCGCATATTGCCAGAACCGATATAATTCAAACACATAATGGCGCCCGTCTGTCACGACTGGTAAAACGGACGGTCCGTTTTAAACCAATATCCGAGCCTAGATTGGAGGCTAATAAACGAGGGGTTAACCGACCTCATCGCGAGTGAGTCCCCAGCTCGATCCTCTGTCGGGTGTAGTACGAACGTAATGTTTTACTAATTGAGGTAACTGCGAGGCCATCTGCCCCTAGGTACTGTACTCGTATAAGTATGGGATCGGAAATATCCGTGTTCTCAAAAGTTTTCTAACTAGCCAATGTTAAATAAAAGCGATACCGGATTCAAGCCACGAAACTGGTTTATACATCTCGCCGAGTTAGCTAGTTAACCGAGCCGACTAATGAGAAAATTATTGGGAGTCACGTGAGCGACTTAGCAATAGGGAGCACAGTTCTTTGAGAACGATGGAACTATGATGCACGGAGATACTCGAGCCAAAATGCACACGCGAGGGAAGTATGACTAGAGGTTCGGAGGAGGGGAGACTCGAGTTTGGCGCGTGTCGAACAGCCAATGAGAAGCGACTTTACTTAGATGAGAGCAAATAAAGTAATTAGCATAGCTAATTACCAGCGAGATTTTAACATTTCATAGTATCATTGAGGGTGTTAAATAATAAATAAAAGGTATTTATTAACATTGCGAGTAGGAAATATAAACCGAAGCTGGCACAGGGGCTAATGCGCAAGATGGCGGCCGCGCGCAACCAGCTCTATGTTATTCTTATGGAGGGGTTAGAGCTGGCACAGGGGCTAATGCGCAAGATGGCCGCCATACCCTGAGACCGTGAATGACGTCACAGGGTGAGGTCGGCCGTGTAGTCGTTAAATGGAAGATTTATTGTTTTTATTATTATTATTATTATTATTATTATTATTATGTAATTATTGATTAACCCTGTGCAATCAAGACCAGCCAATATATCATCCACTTGATGATTAAGTGGTAGAATTCTTGGATGTCACTGTGGAGTCCCCGGTCTGAGTCCTAGCTTAGCCAAGAAATTTAATTTCTGGTCTGATAGTTGGAATGGGGTACACTCAGCCTTGTGAGGCAAAAACTAACAAGAGTGGGGTTAATTCATACCTCAGCCATTTTGCCTAACCCAACTTCACCTAACCTCACCTAACCTAACCTAATCTAACCTTACCTAACCTAACATAACCTTAGTTCACCGAACCAAGCATTTCCTCACTTAACCTCACTTAACTTAACCTAACCTAACATTACCTAAACTTACCTTTAAAGCTAAGCCAAAGGCTAATCAAGACACTCAAAGTATATAAGGGCACATGCAACTATCTATTTTGCTAGTCTTATAGAGAGTAAGGTGAAGCTAACAATTGCACTGTGGCTACTGTGCAAAATGTTCGCTACACACAACCAGCTTAGGATTACAAAGTCAGTTAAGTTTTAAAAAGTAAAAGCTTTTATTCATTTTTGTTTCTTTTCATTTTCATATTTCACACATTGTAATTTGTTAAATTCCAATTTACAGTTTTTAAAATTTTAGTTTTAAGTTTTTGAATTTTGTCAATATGGAAACATGGATTTATCAATTTTGTTGTTTACATGTTTTTGATTTAGTCCATGTCTAAAGTTCATATTTGCCAAACACGATTTTTTAATTACAAATAACAAGGCTGTATACCTTATCCCAAAGTATATGTAGGTAATACATGGGATATACTATACTTTTGAGTACCTAGTTTAGCTTACTAAAGCAATTTCTCAAAATTACTAGAGGTTAACAGATTGGATTAGGAGTGGTAGGTGGGTAGTAATTAAAAATTTCCAAGCAGTGTTCATACAATATTTTTTTATTCATTTTAAATACATTTACACTATTTACACATTTGTTATAATTACAGTTGTTTTTATTTTGTTTTCTATTTTTAATTAATGTTTGCGTATGATTACCATTTTTTTCTTTTTGTGTTTTCTATGTTTAGTGCTATTGTTTTATTTCCTAAATTGTTTTATGTATTTGGTATATGCAGGCAGAGGATTTTGATATTCTTAACTTAATTCTTTAAGCATGGTCAATGATTGAGTAATGACCATAGGCATGAGTACCTATACCATTAGTATCGATAACTCTTTTATCATCACCAGGACACAAAGCAATTTTGTTTAGTCTTATAGATGATATGTCATGTTGTTTAGAAGTGAAAATGTTCATTGGTATTCTTTTTACATTGTTTTTCATGACACAATCCTTATAATCTTGAAAGCTTATACAATTTTTGACAACACCTCTACTAATACCTTTAATCTTTTTGATTTCTTTACCATTTATGTCTAAAGCATACATTTTAGCTCTAAGTCCAACAAATGCTTTAATAATTTGTCCACAAGCCTCGTCTTTAAATTTCCCCAACGTTTTCTTGTTTGATATAGAGTAACATATATGATTAGTAGGATAATCAGATGTGTCCAGGTGTTCTAGAAAATCCAACTTGTCTTGATATACATCTTGGGTGTTAACCAAATATATGAACGAATCAGTATCCATATACATGAGTTTAAGATTGTCCATGCCATAATAGGGTAGCAGGACATCATAGTGGTGGGAATACATGAGAGTTTTTGAAATATCCAGTATACACATTCCAATATATATAGGCTTATTGAATACAATGTTACGTTTAGCCATGTGGAAAGCAGCTAGGTTAGGACCATAAATTGTTCTGTCAATAAATGTCGGCTTTGCTATTAGCTTTTCAGCCTTTTTGCTGTCAGTCACAAGACGTATGTCTATTCTTTTACGAATATTTTCCATTGTTTTTCCAAAAATGGCATTGTTGAATAATTTGTATAGATTTTTCTCAAAATCATTTTTGGCTTGTTTTCGAAGGTTGTTATTAAAATCAACGTATGCCTTTAGCCAAGGTCTTTGTTTAAACTTTAACACACTATGAATTTTTACCAATTTTAGTCCATGATCTAAAGCCTGTTTAAGTGCCATGTAATGAACAACGTACCGCCTTCGATTTCCAAGATGAGGAATTAGTTTTTTGAGAGACGAATCCTTAGGTTGTGTACACTCTGGTAGGAAAGGTAAATCGTTGTGTAGATCATGAAAGTCGCATGGGTAATCAACATCAACGTCTAGAATGTACCCCACAGGATCGTCTTCCTTTAGTGTTTCTAGATCAACTGTATCTGGAGAAACCCACTGAAATCCACCATAAGGAAGAGAGTGACACATAGCCCATCCATATTGGTTGTTGGCATCATCATAGGTAATAAACTGCGATGGTTTCTCAGAATCATAGGTTTCCATGTATTTATTGTTAGCTTCAGCATACCGATGAGACACCTGATATATGCCTCCACGTATTCCAGACTCTATTAAAAGAATCTGATCGTAATCCTGTAGCAATTCCAGTTCAATTCCAGTGTAAAGGAGCATTGCCTCGAAACTTAAACCAGGCGAAATAAAAAAGTGTGCTGCATCCACTCGGTGTGTTTCTAATGTTTTGTTTCTGAACGTTTCAAAGCTGTCTGCAAGTACGAGTACATCTGAAGTTAGGTAGAGGTCACTATACCTCCCTAGAGTTTTAATGTTGAACTGATTCCATACATTTTTGGCATGTTCATAGTCTTCTTTACTAACATTTTCTTGACTTAATTTGTTAAAGAATGCCTCTTTTGGAGGTAAACACGTTTCACTTAACTTTTCCCATGAATCGATGTAATCATAACAAAATACACCTTTACGAGTCATGAGCATTGCATTTTCTTTTCCAAAGTACTTGTCTGTTTCAGGGTATGATGTTAAGTTGGAAACTAAGTTTTCCAAACTACTTGGCATTAACCGAAACGTGTCCACAAATCGAAGCTTAACATTTCCTACATATTTGGTGAAGGAAATGTACTTTTCTTTGGAGTTAGCGATAACATCTACTCTCTCAGTAGTACATCCCAATTGTTTTACAATGAAATTTGCATCGTAGCCACTCATATTATGTAGAAATACAGGAACGGGATTACGTGTTTTATACCTCAAATTACAGTTATTGTGAGCACTTCCACGGTATTCCCCTGTAATATGGCAATGGTCTCGTACTTTCCAGTCCTCTTTGGTAAATGGTTTATGACACAAATAACAGGTTTCAGAACATTGGAACTCTGCTTCCTGATCCTGAGTTAAGACCTTTGGAACATTTAAGCTGTAAAGGCGATCAATTTCATTAGCTATTGAGATCAAACATTTCATAAACTTTTCTTCAGCGTCAGGTCCACGATAAATAACAGGTTGGCTTGGAAGGTTTGTCTTTATGTGTTCCACAGCAGGTGAGGGTTTAACATATATACCAAAGCTCATAGGAACATGACTCTGGTATGGCACTGTATAACTTGCCTCAGGATTGGGTAGACATGTTTGATATGGTAGAAGTATACTTTCAAAATCTGCATAGATAACGTAAGGTATTCTCAACATTTTTTCCACATTTAAGAATTTCACAATTGGGTTTTTAATAGGCATTTCAACCCTAGCAATGTCATGTTGGACACACAAAGCTCTATGTTCTTTTAATTTTTCCATTCCTTGTTGTCCATATTGATTATCAAAGTGAGTAAAACACCGTTTACACGTATATATCTTGTGTCCATGGTGAGTAATCTGATGTGTTACTAGTTTATCAAAATCTTTGATAAAGACGTAGTGGTTCTGACCAGATGAAGAACTTAGCAGGAGGAGGTCACGATGGTCTTGTAGCTCTTGATCCACAACCTTTATAGGAAACACCGTGTTGTCTTTTTCCAGTCCAAATACATTTATGGATATGCCGTTGGCTTTCTCAAATTTGGGAATGTCAGCTATCGATGTAGGAAACGATATTACTGAAAAATCATACTTGTTTTCCAGGTCTTTGTATTTACTAATGCGTTGAGCATTCTTTTTAACCAGTTTTGCTAAAATGGCATACATAAAACACTTTTCATTTTTCAAGTTTTCAGGATTAATGCAGGCTTTTCTTGCATGTATAGCTGCTGGTAATGGAATATATGTGCTGCCACGCAAGGGATTGTACTTATTTATATTCAATCATACTCCTGCCACTGCTAACAAAGCCCAATTACTGCCTTTTAGCTCAGATTCTTCCATTTCCGTCGTTAACTTTGTGAATTGTGTTTCCAAGAAACTACTTAAGTCTGATTCCAAAAATGAGGTCTGATTTCGTGTTTTAAAAGCACGATCTGTAATTTCATTGGTAGATGTGTGAATGAATCTACATTCAGCCACAAGATTAACTTTGATCGACTTGTGCATTGCTAGTTCTTTCTGAATAGCTTGTATTATTTGCTGTTTGGACTCTTTAAGGTATGAATTTAAATCCTTACACGTGTCACAACGTATGAAAAAGGATTTAAGACGACCTTGAAAATACGTTTCATATTCAGTAAGTCCATTTTTGTCAGGAACCATTGAAAGCAGGTAATGTTTTGTAGGCTCAGTTTTTTGTCTTTTAGCTGCTGATATAACATTACAACATTCTTCATGACGACGTCCGTTTTAGACATTGTTGAATTTACTACCACAAGTTTTGCACTCATGAAACTCACCACACGATACTTCATGACGCTTTCTATCATAGTCTCGAAGAAAAGTCTTTCCACACTCTTTACACATATAGCTAGGCATGGTTTCTTCCATCATGGATGATGATTTCTGCAAACAGCTGCTTACTGCGTATCACAAGGCTGTAGGCTGGTCAGTGAGACGGACTTTCACGATGTGAACACTGCAAAAGGTAGTAATCAACTGATTGTATTCCTGCTAAGAGAGACCTCTTATATAACCTAATCAAGACCAACAGCTACTTACCACGTAGTACACGGCTAGAGCCTAGGGGGTGAGACGTTCTTTCACAATGTGATCACTGTTAATTGTAGTAGTCAACTGAAAATATTCTTACACCCTACTGAAGGTTATCAGGTACTTACTGCATATCAAAAGGCTGTACACTCATATGTTAGACACTCTCTCTTGCTAAGGACCCCTATATTCCCTATACGAGGCTATACATGTTAGTTCTAAACACTTAATTGGTTATTTGTATATTAAATTTATATACACAGCTTATACGAACACGTTTTTCACGCAATAAAACTGTCAAATAGCCACATGCGACACGCAAAGTATGTTTCCGCTATCTAGCGGTGACTGTGAGAACTACCTGAACGACAGCATGGCACCTAGCGCTCCATATCATTACTGAACGATCAGCATGCTATCTAGCGGTCGATATCAAAAATTACTCAACTACCAGCATGCTATCTACCGGTCGATATTACAACCCACTCAACTACTAGTATGCAATCCAATAATGAACACATTTGCTCATATCCACTAACAATACACAGCGGGTTTGCTTTATCGTTTAATACAAATATATCTTGTTTAAATAATGTAACAAAAAGTTACATGCCACAATTGTATGGGAATGTTGCATTACCTAAAATGTAATAGTATGCAAGGGTTTAACATTTTTACAATCGGCTTATAATGAAGGATTATGTTGGTGGTTTATGTTGGTGGTTTATGGTGGTGGCTTATGCTGGCTTATGGTGGTTGCTAATAGTGGTGGCATATGTTGGTGGTTTTTTTTTGTGGTTTACGTTAATACCTTATTTGTAATGGCTTATTTGACAAGTTATTTTTGTCAATGTATTTAGAGGATTTTTCTCTTGGTCTTGGAAAGTATTTCAACCTTTTTCTTATTGTAGCATAATGCTTACCGCCATGTTTGTAAGCAACAACAACACACTAAAATTCCAAGAATCCAAAATACTCTAAGGTTAATGATTGTCTCTCAACTCCATTCAACGCCTAGTCAAAAACATTATATATTTTTCAAATTTTCAAAAAAGGTAAATTGGGGGAAGTAGTCTATATGTTTAAACTAAAAATCATATCAAATCATATGCTAACTCTAACATCTACGTCTATTCCACTCTCAGTCAAAAAATATAATATTCTTCAAATTTTTCCAAAACAATATTTGGAAAGTATGCCATATTTTGAAAACTAATCATCCTATAAAGTCATATATAGACTCAAACCAATGGCTTTTATATCCTTAATCGTAAGAACAAAATATGGAATTTTTTACATTTTTTCCAAAAATGATCATTTTAAAACGGGGGCTATATTTTGGAAACGAGGAATTTTACAAAAAAAGTTTGTTTAACGTAAATGACAGGTATTTACCCCACTACCCATAAACCAAGTCCCAAGGTCTCTGGGACAAAATCCAAAAAAGTTCAATTTGTAAAGTAGGCGATATTTTGAAAACTAATCATTCTAAGAAAGTCATATATAGACTCAAACCAATGGCTTTTATGTCCTTAATTGGTAGAACAAAACTTAACATTTTTTCAGTTTTTCCAAAAAAGTCCAATTTTCAAAATTGTCTATATTTTGGGAACTAAGAATTTTACAAAAAAGATTGTTTAACGTAAATGAAAGGTCTTTACCCCCTCTACCCAAAAAAATAAATTTCAGGTCCCTAGGACAAAAACTGTGCAGTAGTGGTTTTGTACGGGTTCCGCACCCTCCACCTCCACATTCCTCTACACAAGATGGCGGCCGTAGCTTTATTTAACCTAGCCTAACCTAACAAGATGGCGGCCGTAGCTTAACTTAACCTAGCCTAACCAAACAAGATGGCGGCCGTAGCTTAACTTAACCTAACCTAACCTGACCTACGAGGTGTGATCAAAAAGTTCCAAAAATGTGGCTGCAACTTAACCAATCCTAGCCGAACCTAACCTTACCTACAAGGTGTGATCAAAAAGTTCCAAAATGGCGGCCGTAGCTTTACTTACCCTAACCTAACCTAACTTAACCTAAACCTACGAGGTGTGATCAAAAAGTTCTAAAATGGCGGCTGTAGGTTAACTTAACCTAACCTAACCTAACCTAAACCTACGAGGTGTTATCATAAAGTTCCAAAATGGCGGCCGTAGCTTAACTCAACCTAACCTAACCCTACGAGGAGTGATCAAATAGTTCCAAAATGTGTGGAGGAATGTGGAGGAGGAGGGTGTTTGTAGAACTCTTAAAAACTACTGGGGTGGGGTGGGGGTAGTAAGAAATAAAAACAGTATTAATTATTATTCAGCATAAGAGTTTTTTAATTCTTTAAAACGTACAATACATCTATTGTTTTTTATACCCTCATAAATTAGATATAGAGAATGTCCACCATGATTTAGATCCTCAAGCACACTTTCTGACATATCATTAAAACGTGTAGGAAGGAATGTCTGAAAATTTTCACTAACACATAGTACACGTTCACCATACATTGTGTCCACTTTTTGAATGTTGATGATACGGAATGGAGTATGCATTGGTAATTCAGTGAGCTTTTTTTCTCTCTAATCCGAAGTTCTGCCCCATAGCATTGAGAATGTTTACTGTAGTAGCCTATAATGAAACAAAAAAAACGTCTATTACAGTTTAGCTATAAGTGACCAGAATCACTATATATATATATATCATTTTATTCTAAGAGCTTTCCATGATGATAAGAAAAAAAGAGCTTACCATAATGATGGATTGAGTGTAAGAAAACGTCTTTTGCTGCTTGATGTCACTGCTAAAGTGATACTCTTACAACAGACAAGTGAGTTCATGTTTCGCTGACGTAATCGTATGTTTCCACGCACTTCCTGTGTTGAGCGCGTCATAGTGGCTAAATTTAAAACTCTAGATGAGATGTTTTGCTGACGTAATCGTATGTTCCCCGCACGCACACTTTGGACGGGTCCTTTTTGAAGGGAGTCATTTTTTTTCGGGTCCGGGAGGACGGGTCCTTGTTGACGGGTCCCTGTGGGCGGGTCCTTTGGACTGATCCCTATGGACTGGCCCTTGCATTTTATCCAAATTATGTCAAAGGGGACCCGCCACAGGGACCCGTCAACAAGGACCCGTCCTCCCGGACCCGAAAAAAAATGACTCCCTTCAAAAAGGACCCGTCCAAAGTGTGCGTGCGGGGAACATACGATTACGTCAGCAAAACATCTCATCTAGAGTTTTAAATTTAGCCACTATTACGCGCTCAACACAGGAAGTGCGTGGAAACATACGATTACGTCAGCGAAACATGAACTCACTTGTCTGTTGTAAGAGTATCACTTTAGTAGTGACATCAAGCAGCAAAAGACGTTTTCTTACACTCAATCCATCATTATGGTAAGCTCTTTTTTTCTTATCATCATGGAAAGATCTTAGAATAAAATGATATATATATATATATATAGTGATTCTGGTCACTTATAGCTAAACTGTAATAGACATTTTTTTTGTTTCTTTATAGGCTACTACAATAAACATTCTCAATGCTATGGGGCAGAACTGCGGATTAGAGAGAAAAAAGCTCACTGAATTACCAATGCATACTCCATTCCGTATCATCAACATTCAAAAAGTGGACACAATGTATGGTGAACGTGTACTATGTGTTAGTGAAAATTTTCAGACATTCCTTCCTACACGTTTTAATGATATGTCAGAAAGTGTGCTTGAGGATCTAAATCATGGTGGACATTCTCTATATCTAATTTATGAGGGTATAAAAAACAATAGATGTATTGTACGTTTTAACAGAATTAAAAAACTCTTATGCTGAATAATAATTAATACTGTTTTTATTTCTTACTACCCCCACCCCACCCCAGTAGTTTTTAAGAGTTCTACAAACACCCTCCTCCTCCACATTCCTCCACACATTTTGGAACTTTTTGATCACTCCTCGTAGGGTTAGGTTAGGTTGAGTTAAGCTACGGCCGCCATTTTGGAACTTTATGATAACACCTCATAGGTTTAGGTTAGGTTAGGTTAGGTTAAGTTAACCTACAGCCGCCATTTTAGAACTTTTTGATCACACCTCGTAGGTTTAGGTTAAGTTAGGTTAGGTTAAGTAAAGCTACGGCCACCATTTTGGAACTTTTTGATCACACCTTGTAGGTTAGGTTAGGCTAGGCTAGGTTTGGTTAAGTTGCAGCCATATTTTTGGAACTTTTTGATCACACCTCGTAGGTCAGGTTAGGTTAGTTTAAGTTAAGCTACGGCCGCCATCTTGTTAGGTTAGGCTAGGTTAAGTTAAGCTACGGCCGCCATCTTGTTAGGTTAGGCTAGGTTAAGTTAAGCTACGGCCGCCATCTTGTGTGGAGGAATGTGGAGGTGGAGGGTGCAGAACCCTTACAAAACCACTACTGCAGAGTTTTTGTCCTAGGGACCTGAAATTTATTTTTTTGGGTAGAGGGGGTAAAGACCGTTCATTTACGTTAAACAAACTTTTTTGTAAAATTCTTAGTTCCCAAAATATAGACAATTTTGAAAATTGGACTTTTTTGAAAAACTGAAAAAATGTTAAGTTTTGTTCTACCAATTAAGGACATAAAAGCCATCGGTTTGAGTCTATATATGACTTTTTTAGAATGATTAGTTTTCAAAATATCGCCTACTTTACAAATTGAACTTTTTTGGATTTTGTCCCAGAGACCTTGGGACTTGGTTTATGGGTAGTGGGGTAAATACCTGTCATTTACGTTAAACAAACTTTTTTGTAAAATTCCTCGTTTCCAAAATATAGCCCCCGTTTTAAAATGATCATTTTTGGAAAAAATGTAAAAAATTCCATATTTTGTTCTTACGCTTAAGGATATAAAAGCCATTGGTTTGAGTCTATATATGACTTTATAGGATGATTAGTTTTCAAAATATGGCCTACTTTCCAAATATTGTTTTGGAAAAATTTGAAGAATATTATATTTTTTGACTGAGAGTGGAATAGACGTAGGTGTTAGAGTTAGCATATGATTTGATATGATTTTTAGTTTAAACATATAGACTACTTCCCCCAATTTAACGTTTTTGAAAATTTGAAAAATATATAATGTTTTTGACTAGGCGTTGAATGGAGTTGAGAGACAATCATTAACCTTAGAGTATTTTGGATTCTTGGAATTTTAGTGTGTTGTTCTTGCTTACAAACATGGCGGTAAGCATTATGCTACCATAGGAAAAAGGTTGAATTACTTTCCAAGACCAAGAGAAAAATCCTCTAAATACATTGACAAAAATAACTTGTCAAATAAGCCATTACAAATAAGGTATTAACGTAAACCACAAAAAAACCACCAACATATGCCACCACTATAAGCAACCACCATAAGCCATCATAAGCCACCACCATAAACCACCAACATAAACCACCAACATAATCCTTCATTATAAGCCGATTGTAAAAATGTTAAACCCTTGCATACTATTACATTTTAGGTAATGCAACATTCCCATACAATTGTGGCATGTAACTTTATGTTACATTATTTAAACAAGATATATTTGTATTAAACGATAAAGCAAACCCGCTGTGTATTGTTAGTGGATATGAGCAAATGTGTTCATTATTGGATTGCATACTAGTAGTTGAGTGGGTTGTAATATCGACCGGTAGATAGAATGCTGGTAGTTGAGTAATTTTTGATATCGACCGCTAGATAGCATGCTGATCGTTCAGTAATGATATGGAGCGCTAGGTGCCATGCTGTCGTTCAGGTAGTTCTCACAGTCACCGCTAGATAGCGGAAACATACTTTGCGTGTCGCATGTGGCTATTTGACAGTTTTATTGCGTGAAAAACGTGTTCGTATAAGCTGTGTATATAAATTTAATATACAAATAACCAATTAAGTGTTTAGAACTAACATGTATAGCCTCGTATAGGGAATATAGGGGTCCTTAGCAAGAGAGAGTGTCTAACATATGAGTGTACAGCCTTTTGATATGCAGTAAGTACCTGATAACCTTCAGTAGGGTGTAAGAATATTTTCAGTTGACTACTACAATTAACAGTGATCACATTGTGAAAGATCGTCTCACCCACTAGGCTCTAGCCGTGTACTACGTGGTAAGTAGCTGTTGGTCTTGATTAGGTTATATAAGAGGTCTCTCTTAGCAGGAATACAATCAGTTGATTACTACCTTTTGCAGTGTTCACATCGTGAAAGTCCGTCTCACTGACCAGCCTACAGCCTTGTGATACGCAGTAAGCAGCTGTTTGCAGAAATCATCATCCATGATGGAAGAAACCATGCCTAGCTATATGTGTAAAGAGTGTGGAAAGACTTTTCTTCGAGACTATGATAGAAAGCGTCATGAAGTATCGTGTGGTGAGTTTCATGAGTGCAAAACTTGTGGTAGTAAATTCAACAATGTCTACAACGGACGTCGTCATGAAGAATGTTGTAATGTTATATCAGCAGCTAAAATACAAAAAACTGAGCCTACAAAACATTACCTGCTTTCAATGGTTCCTGACAAAAATGGACTTACTGAATATGAAACGTCTTTTCAAGGTCGTCTTAAATCCTTTTTCATACGTTGTGACACGTGTAAGGATTTAAATTCATACCTTAAAGAGTCCAAACAGCAAATAATACAAGCTATTCAGAAAGAACTAGCAATGCACAAGTCGATCAAAGTTAATCTTGTGGCTGAATGTAGATTCATTCACACATCTACCAATGAAATTACAGATCGTGCTTTTAAAACACGAAATCAGACCTCATTTTTGGAATCAGACTTAAGTAGTTTCTTGGAAACACAATTCACAAAGTTAACGACGGAAATAGAAGAATCTGAGCTAAATGGCAGTAATTGGGCTTTGTTAGCAGTGGAAGAAGTATGATTGAAAATAAATAAGTACAATCCCTTGCGTGGCAGCACATATATTCCATTACCAGCAGCTATACATGCAAGAAAAGCCTGCATTAATCCTGAAAACTTGAAAAATGAAAAGTGTTTTATGTATGCCATTTTAGCAAAACTGGTTAAAAAGAATGCTCAACGCATTAGTAAATACAAAGACCTGGAAAACAAGTATGATTTTTCAGTAATATCGTTTCCTACATCGATAGCTGACATTCCCAAATTTGAGAAAGCCAACGGCATATCCATAAATGTATTTGGACTGGAAAAAGACAACACGGTGTTTCCTATAAAGGTTGTGGATCAAGAGCTACAAGACCATCGTGACCTCCTCCTGCTAAGTTCTTCATCTGGTCAGAACCACTACGTCTTTATCAAAGATTTTGATAAACTAGTAACACATCAGATTACTCACCATGGAAACAAGATATATACGTGTAAACGGTGTTTTACTCACTTTGGTAATCAATATGGACAACAAGGAATGGAAAAATTAAAAGAACATAGAGCTTTGTGTGTCCAACATGACATTGCTAGGGTTGAAATGCCTATTAAAAACCCAATTGTGAAATTCTTAAATGTGGAAAAAATGTTGAGAATACCTTACGTTATCTATGCAGATTTTGAAAGTATACTTCTACCATATCAAACATATCTACCCAATCCTGAGGCAAGTTATACAGTGCCATACCAGAGTCATGTTCCTATGAGCTTTGGTATATATGTTAAACCCTCACCTGCTGTGGAACACATAAAGGCAAACCTTCCAAGCCAACCTGTTATTTATCGTGGACCTGACGCTGCAGAAAAGTTTATGGTCTGTTTGATCTCAATAGCTAATGAAATTGATCGCCTTTACAGCTTAAATGTTCCAAAGGCCTTAACTCAGGATCAAAAAGCAGAGTTCCAATGTTCTGAAACCTGTTATTTGTGTCATAAACCATTTACCAAAGAGGACTGGAAAGTACGAGACCATTGCCATATTACAGGGGAATACCGTGGAAGTGCTCACAATACCTGTAATTTGAGGTGTAAAACACGTAACCCCGTTCCTGTATTTCTACATAATATGAGTGGCTACGATGCAAATTTCATTGTAAAACAATTGGGATGTACTACTGAGAGAGTAGATGTTATCGCTAACTCCAAAGAAAAGTACATTTCCTTCACCAAATATGTAGGAAATGTTAAGCTTCGATTTGTGGACACGTTTCGGTTAATGCCAAGTAGTTTGGAAAACTTAGTTTCCAACTTAACATCATACCCTGAAACAGACAAGTACTTTGGAAAAGAAAATGCAATGCTCATGACTCGTAAAGGTGTATTTTGTTATGATTACATCGATTCATGGGAAAAGTTAAGTGAAACGTGTTTACCTCCAAAAGAGGCATTCTTTAACAAATTAAGTCAAGAAAATGTTAGTAAAGAAGACTATGAACATGCCAAAAATGTATGGAATCAGTTCAACATTAAAACTCTAGGGGGGTATAGTGACCTCTACCTAACTTCAGATGTACTCCTACTTGCAGACAGCTTTGAAACGTTCAGAAACAAAACATTAGAAACACACCGAGTGGATGCAGCACACTTTTTTACTTCGCCTGGTTTAAGTTTCGAGGCAATGCTCCTTTACACTGGAATTGAACTGGAATTGCTACAGGATTACGATCAGATTCTTTTAATAGAGTCTGGAATACGTGGAGGCATATGTCAGGTGTCTCATCGGTATGCTGAAGCTAACAATAAATACATGGAAACCTATGATTCTGAGAAACCATCACAGTTTATTACCTATGATGATGCCAACAACCAATATGGATGGGCTATGTGTCACTCTCTTCCTTATGGTGGATTTCAGTGGGTTTCTCCAGATACAGTTGATCTAGAAACACTAAAGGAAGACGATCCTGTGGGGTACATTCTAGACGTTGATGTTGATTACCCATGCGACCTTCATGATCTACACAACGATTTACCTTTCCTACCAGAGTGTACACAACCTAAGGATTCGTCTCTCAAAAAACTAATTCCTCATCTTGGAAATCGAAGGCGGTACGTTGTTCATTACATGGCACTTAAACAGGCTTTAGATCATGGACTAAAATTGGTAAAAATTCATAGTGTGTTAAAGTTTAAACAAAGACCTTGGCTAAAGGCATACGTTGATTTTAATAACAACCTTCGAAAACAAGCCAAAAATGATTTTGAGAAAAATCTATACAAATTATTCAACAATGCCATTTTTGGAAAAACAATGGAAAATATTCGTAAAAGAATAGACATACGTCTTGTGACTGACAGCAAAAAGGCTGAAAAGCTAATAGCAAAGCCGACATTTATTGACAGAACAATTTATGGTCCTAACCTAGCTGCTTTCCACATGGTTAAACGTAACATTGTATTCAATAAGCCTATATATATTGGAATGTGTATACTGGATATTTCAAAAACTCTCATGTATTCCCACCACTATGATGTCCTGCTACCCTATTATGGCATGGACAATCTTAAACTCATGTATATGGATACTGATTCGTTCATATATTTGGTTAACACCCAAGATGTATATCAAGACAAGTTGGATTTTCTAGAACACCTGGACACATCTGATTATCCTACTAATCATATATGTTACTCTATATCAAACAAGAAAACGTTGGGGAAATTTAAAGACGAGGCTTGTGGACAAATTATTAAAGCATTTGTTGGACTTCGAGCTAAAATGTATGCTTTAGACATAAATGGTAAAGAAATCAAAAAGATTAAAGGTATTAGTAGAGGTGTTGTCAAAAATTGTATAAGCTTTCAAGATTATAAGGATTGTGTCATGAAAAACAATGTAAAAAGAATACCAATGAACATTATCACTTCTAAACAACATGACATATCATCTATAAGACTAAACAAAATTGCTTTGTGTCCTGGTGATGATAAAAGAGTAATCGATACTAATGGTATAGGTACTCATGCCTATGGTCATTACTCAATCATTGACCATGCTTAAAGAATTAAGTTAAGAATATCAAAATCCTCTGCCTGCATATACCAAATACATAAATCAATTTAGGAAATAAAGCAATAGCACTAAACATAGAAAACACAAAAAGAAAAAAATGGTAATCATACGCAAACATAAATAAAAATAGAAAACAAAATAAAAACAACTGTAATTATAACAAATGTGTAAATAGTGTAAATAAATTTAAAATGAATAAGAAAATATTGTATGAACACTGCTTGGAAATTTTTAATTACTACCCACCTACCACTCCTAATCCAATCTGTTAACCTCTAGTAATTTTGAGAAATTGCTTTAGTAAGCTAAACTAGGTACTCAAAAGTATAGTATATCCCATGTATTTCCTACATATACTTTGGGATAAGGTATACAGCCTTGTTATTTGTAATTAAAAAATCGTGTTTGGCAAATATGAACTTTAGACATGGACTAAATCATAAATATGTAAACAACAAAATTGAAAAATCCATGTTTCCATACTGACAAAATTCAAAAACTTAAAACTAAAATTTTAAAAACTGTAAATTGGAATTTAACAAATTACAATGTGTGAAATATGAAAATGAAAAGAAACAAAAATGAATAAAAGCTGTTACTTTTTAAAACTTAACCGACTTTGTAATCCTAAGCTGGTTGTGTGTAGCGAACATTTTGCACAGTAGCCACAGTGCAATTGTTAGCTTCATCTTACTCTCTATACGACAAGCAAAAAAGATAGTTGCATGTGCCCTTATATACTTTGAGTGTGTTGATTAGCCTTTGGCTTAGCTTTAAAGGTAAGTTTAGGTAAGGTTAGGTTAAGTTAAGTGAGGTTAAGTGAGGAAATGCTTGGTTTGGTGAACTAAGGTTATGTTAGGTTAGGTAAGGTTAGATTAGGTTATGTGAGGTTAGGTGAAGTTGGGTTAGGCAAAATGGCTGAGGTATGAATTAACCCCACTCTTGTTAGTTTTTGCCTCACAAGGCTGAGTGTACCCCATTCCAAATATCAGACCAGAAATTAAATTTCTTGGCAAAGCTAGGACTCAGACCGGGGACTCCGCAGTGACATCCAAGAATTCTACCACTTAATCATCAAGTGGATGATATATTGGCTGGTCTTGATTGCACAGGGTTAATCAATAATTACATAATAATAATAATAATAATAATAATAATAATAATAATAATAATAATAAAAACAATAAATATTCCATTTAACGACTACACGGCCGACCTCCCCCTGTGACGTCATTCACGGTCTCAGAGTATGGCGGCCATATTGCGCATTAGCCCCTGTGCCAGCTCTGACTAACCCCTCCATAAGAATAACATAGAGCTGGTTGCGCGCGGCCGCCATCTTGCGCATTAGCCCCTGTGCCAGCTTCGGCTTATATTTCCTACTATTGCGGCTAATTAAATGATTAATTGAGGATTATATTATCATCGCTAATAAGGAACCAATCAGAGCCATGTTCTGAAAGGTGACGCTAATTTTATTGTTGGGTAGGAACATCGGAGAGAGGAATAGAGGCTCTTACTACTTCGAGAGGAGCGGACGTCTGAATGAAATACTCTACCAAAGAACAAAGCTAATAGAAATTATTATACTTCTAAAGAAGATTACTACTGCTAGAGAATAGTAATGAGAACGACGGCACTTAGTTGTGTGCAAAATTATTAAGTCGACATTCAACTATATTTGAAACTTATTAGGTACTTTACGTATTTTATCATGTCGAAATTTCTGAAGTTGATGGAGGTGAAAAAAACTGAATCTACATGGATCGTAATGGTGAACTAAAATGTTCATGGGAACATAGCTATGATGGCAGGGAGAATATTCGAAATGACATAACATCAGTATCGTGGGGGAGATAAACATCTCGTCTCTCCCATGTTTAAGTATACTACATCTAGAAAAGTCATTTCACCAACTACAATGACTAATATTAATATATCGAACTTTGGCGGAGAAGACAGAAGAATTTGATGAACGAGGGCGGCTAGGGTTGATCCCAGTGCCATCAAGAGAGAAAGGGTTTCCCATCACACACAAGAAAATACACCAGCAGAAAGGACGGCTACACGCAGATGTTCGAGTCCGAATTCCGTTCCTGACAACCTGGAAACTTCTGAAGGAGATCGAGGAGAGGCCCATAGGACATCTTGAAGATTCGAGCTATCAGAAACAAACCGTTTCTGAGAAACAGCGAAGAAAGCCCACTTCTAGTCAACTATAACGCAACATAAGGTAGTCTCATGACCAACGATATATCCCATTTTGTAGAATTGTACATACTGTTGAGAATATCCGACAACTTGCTATATTAATGCTATTTTTCTACAGTTTTGCAATATCTTTATTAGGTTTTTCGAATTTAGATTTTCATAGCTACATCATGTAGATGTTTATTCTCGATTTTTCGTCAAATTAGACAATGTAGAATTGTTATTTGTAATTTTTGAATTTTGCGACTTTCGAATTTGAATGATGGAGAATTTAACGTTTAACTCAGAATATTTTTATGGTAAGGTTTAAGTGTGTTTAGATCACATTTTTATAGGTTTTTAAATTGTACTAAATTGTTCTTTGATAACGATGGAAGTAATGGAAATTTGTTCCAAGAATGTTATACAGAAGTTTATTTTAGAAAATGCGATTCTTAAAGATCTTATTTGGAAGATCTATATCAAGTCACGATCTGATAACTTATTAGACAGATCTGGTTATAAATATTTGGTGACATAATTCGTTAACATAAGTGTTTGGAATGTAATAAGAAATGTAGTAAAGCAAGAATTAATATAAGAATATAATGTGAAGTTAATGAATACGAATTACAGCGTATTTTGAAATAATAAGATTTTGAAGATAGATTTGAAGGAAATATCACAGCTAATAGGAAGCTTTATTGAAATGTGAGTTATGTTAAAGAAATATAATGTTATTGGAAGATTAGTATTTTATCGTATTACTTGTTAAATTAATTTGTCGATAGAACCAGTATTTTTATTTGGTATTTTTATGTATGATGTTGAAACTGCTATAGAAGTTGTTAACGTAAAGTTAGTTGAGAAGAATATGTAATTTGGAAAGGAACTGCGAAATATCTCTTAGAGAGAGATCTTTATTATTGCCGTATTGACGGAGATATTTGTTAGAAGTATGACAATGACCATTGTGAAGCCATTTGTCAATTGTTGAAAGAATATCTGTAGTGACAGATTTAAGAAGAAGCTGTATTGTTGGTATTTATTAATATTTGAAGTTATTGAAATAGTCGCATAGAGTTGAAACTCCTTGAACGCATTAAGACAGTTAATCGTAGTTGAAGTTGTATCTAATAGAAATTATAGGATCAATGGATCTTTGTTGAAACTGAGAGTAAACTGATTTCTATTTAAATGGTTCTAATCGGAGATTGAATTTTCCGTAATTATTCAACGAATTGGAAAAGTTAATTTTTATTACGTTTTGATGAGAGACCAGTTATAGGAGGTCTATGAACTATGTCTTTACTTAATTGTACGGATTATAGAATCCCGAATTGAAATAGTTTCCCGAATAAGACATAGTGTATGGGCCTTGAAGGGCTTCTACAATGTGTTGGGGGTAGTTCAGCGTGGTATGTGGATAGGGGATGTTTGTGTAAGTGTTATGTGTGAGGTGGGGTGAAAGGGGGTGTCTATTCAGCTTAGACGTGCTTGCGGAAGAGCTACCGAGTGTTCGGGGGTGACTGGTGAGCTCGGGGAAGGAGTATTTGTAAAGGGGTTGATGATTAATTGATAACCTGTGACTGTGTGGCGGTGCCTCAACTCGTGCGGGCGGCGCGTACAAGAGAGAACTATGAGCAGATGTGCTGACTAGAGCTCTATGGCGTGTCGTCTGCTGAACTGCTGATCTAATACCTTTGCAACAATTAAACAATACTGGGTCCTAATGGGTTGTGTGGGAGGATAGGGAATTATCCTACTAACAAATATAAGACCAAATAGATTTACTACTAGTGGGCTTAATGACTACTTTTCTTAATGAGGTGCAAATAATCCTAAGACCAGACTTCAGTATTACTGGACTTAGTGTGGCAACAAGACTGATACAAAAGTGTACAAAGGGGTAGATTTTAAATGGTGGATGTAACGGAGAAGTCCTCGCAGGTACACTTACCCTATATGGCAGATGCCGTGGTGTTGACTGGCAGCACTTCTCCTAGACGTCGAGTGAGTTCAATGTCTCTCTTTTATAACTGTGGTAATGCAAGGTGTGCGTAATTGGCACATTCCGGGCTAGTAGATACCAGACTGGGGGTCGTGTGAGTTCAAGAATGTTCAAAAGGGGTCATGTATGAGGTTATCAGAGTTCACTGAGGTGTGTTAAATTGTAACTTGTAGTGTATTTGGGGAAAGTGTTTAATGATGTGGAAATATGGGGTGAAAGTGTAGTGCTGGGGTGTATCCCTCTATAGGGATACAACAATAGTATGGTGAAAGATTTGTTCTGAAAGTCTATAAGAATTTAAGCGAAGAAATAGGAAGACGATTTATGTCTATTTTGAATGTGACGAAGGCAGTTAGCCCAATGTAAATAATTTATTTTTAACTTGAGTAGTCGTTCAACTACACCGCCGATATTTGTGTTGTATATAAATTATATTTAGGATTTACGAAAGTTTTATGGTCATATTTATGCGTGTTGTAACTTTTATCTTTAATTTAATTTTAATAGAGATTTTTATCGTTTCTATGAGAAGAATTTAAGGGATAGGAAACGGGAGATAAATTGTATAGAGTAACGAATAGTTTAGTAAAAACGGAGATCTACGTCAGGGGTAAATTCATTTTATTTTGGGGATATATTTTTAAAGCTTAACAACATTTAATTATTTTTGTTGTTAAACTCCCGTTACCTAGGGCACAGCAGTTGTTTTCCACGAATTTATTTATAGTTTTTATTTGAGCTTATGAAAGCCAATATAAACATATTTAATAGTTTATGGAAGAAACAAAGTTGTAATGAAACTGAATAATGACATTTGGTCATTTTTAACGTGAGTTACTTATACTATAAATGCGAGAGTTAGGAGGCGTGTGTATTTAATGTTAATAAATATGACAGGCACATTTCTACGATTCCCTGATTTCCTTTATAGAAATCTGATTACATAGGTTTAGATTAGATTAGATTTTTAATAATCCATTTGATCAATTGCATGTATACAATACATTTTTGATATAGGATACGTCAGTAATTACATCTATAGAATAAAAGAACTTACATGTATATATTACTAATACAATAGCTATTTATAACTTATTATACTAAAAGATCTTAAGAGATACAAACTTATTGGACAACTATTTACACCTTACTCTATTATTACAATATGAAAACCTAATTCTATAAATACAACAACTTACAGCTAGGTATTACAATTAAAATAGATAAGTAAAATATAATTATAGATTTCATCGCTTCTAAACGCTGGGCAGTGGGAGAATGTTTAACTCTTTAAACAGTGGTCTGCATGATTCTTTAGTGTTTACATTTGCCATATTTCTAATCGCCCTCTTTTTTTTTTATCCTAAACGTGCTTAGTACATCTGGTGACATACCCCAAATATGACCCCATATCTTAAGTATGGATAGGAATAAGCAAAATAAGTATTTCTTAATGTGTGCATGCTAGTGCAGGTTTTCAAAATACGTAACGCAAAGCACATTAAGTTCAGTTTAGTATTCAGATATTGTATATGTTTATTCCATTTCAAGTCATGTTGTATCCATAGTCCTAAAAACTTTGTTTCTGATTTATTTTCAATTTGATGACCATTTAATGTTATATTGGGCTTCGCAGGATTCCTATTCTGTATAGTGTGGAATTTTAGAGATACTGTTTTTTTATAGTTATTATATGGCGATTATCTTGTGACCATTTGGTTAACTCTTCTGTAACGGAGTCAGCAGACCTGCTTAGTTTCACCTTTTATTACAAGTGTTGTATCGTCCGCAAACAAAATGTCCTCTTGAGAACGAACGTTCTGTGTTATATCATTGATGTATAGAAGAAAGAGTAGTGGGCCCAAAACCGATCCCTGGGGTACTCCAAATTTAATAATTCCCTCATTGGACAATGTTTCATTAAGTAATTTGGTTCCATCATCCTTATGTCTCAAGCTTACTATTTGTTTACGCCTTGTTAAGTAAGTCTCTATCCATTTATTAGCTAGACCTCTAATACCATATTGATTTAGTTTTGTAAGGAGGATTTTATGGTCAACAATGGCATTATCTTTGTAGTTAAATGGTAGTGGAATGTGCTACATGGTGGAAGTTTTCCGAGGGACCTTTTCCGTATCCTTACGCCCGAGATTTTCATGGATTCCCGTCTTTCCTGAGTAGTTTGAGAACCCTATTGTTTTTTTCTATAGCTCATTCTATTTGAAAAATCCCTGTTCCTTGTTCTGTGTGTATTCGCCAAGTAGCACTGTGTTGTTTTTTAGCCGGGACTTCAAGATGCTACAATCCTTTATTTTTTCCAGCGTCGGATTTTTGGTGGATCATCGAGATATAAGGGTACAGTACGAACGTATAATTATGTAGCCTCGGTAAATACTCGTATCGTAAGTTTTACATATGACTTCAAAACTACGAGTACTTTGTCAAAGAAGTAGGCTAGTTCATTTCTTCCCGCTGTAGATCCATTTCAAAAGTTCAGCTGTTATAGAGTCCTCTCCGCTAGCTTTATTATTTTTTAGATTGTCCATTGCTTCTTTAATTTATTCAGCATTGGGTGGTATATCTTCTTCCAGATTTTCTGTTGCTTGTGAGAATTCCAACTTATGATTTGGTTCAGGGCAGTTTAAAAGTTGATCAAAGTGCTTCGCAAGTATTTCACAGTTCTCGACATTGCTTAGGCCAAGTCTACCATTTTCATCTTTAAAGCATATGCTAGGCGCTTGAAACCCCTTTAATTGACTCTTAAAAGTCTGATAGAAGTTTCGAAAGTTATTATTAACAAAGCTGTCTTGCAGGTCAGTAAGTTGTGATTTTTCGAATGATCTTTTAACTCCCCTTATTATTCTAGCAGTGTCTTTCCTTTGTTGTTTGAATTGGTCATAATATTCCATCTTTCCAGAGCATTTCCACTTTTTCCATTGTTTTGTTCTCTCTTGTAACGTATCTTCACATATTTGATTCCACCAAGGTTTCTTTTTAGGTTTGGCAAGCCCAAACGTCTTCTGGGCTGCGTTGGTTATTTCTTTAGATAAATCTTCCCACTTCCCATGATGAGTTACTTTTATTTCTTCCTGAAATGTTTCCAATGTTTCTTGTGTAATTTGAAGTCTATTTGTGTTATATTTATTTACTCTTTCCCCTCTTCTGTGGTTTCTGTTGGGTAAGAATTTGAGTTTAATTTTAGACAAGTAGTGATCAGAGTCAAATTCTCTGCTTCTTATAACCTTGTAACGTGTTTTTCGAAGGTATTTTACGCCACTGACATAAGTCAGTAGGAAGCCATTCAATATTTATTTACGCGGCAAATTGTTCTGCCAAGACAAGTTTCATGTAACGTATTATTATTATTAAGGTATTTTTGGAGCGTTTTTTATAAGATTATAAGTATACAGATAGGTTTTCGATGTTATAGAAAACACTATCAAGCGAATTATTACGAACAGCATTATCGCGGAAAATTATATGATTACGGAATTTTACGGATTTTTGTCAGTTAGAGTTTATTGAGAGAGAGAGGAGTCACTGGGAATTCAGCTACAGGTATATTCTTGTCGAGAAGCGTGACGCAAGCCGGCTGGCTGGATCAAGAAAAGGCGAAATGGCCTGGACCGGTAATCGACATCGTCGCACCGAGTGTATTGACCCTGAGGTGGGGAGTATCGCGTGGTGTCTCAGCCAAACAGTGGAGACCGGACGAGTAGGAGACGGCTCCAGAGAGGGGATTCGGCGAGTGCATATATTGTTTGCGCGCCGAGAAGGGAGGTCGATTATCATTGTAAAACTTGACCGTTGTGGTTGCTCGTGTGGTTGGTTCCGGTGTGATCGGACCATAACTTAACATTTCTACAACTATCTCTACAACTGACGAAGAAGATGACGACGTCCAGAAGGCTGTGGGAAGCTCTCTTCAGCATCAAGTACGAGGGAAATGCCACGGCAATTTCCAATGGTAAGCGCGAATGACTCAGAACTACATAATCTCTCGTTTCTTTGTTTCATATTCAGTATTTCAGTAACTTCTTAGCTTGGGAATAATAGTAAAATCAGTAATTCATCCGACTCCGTTTTCACGTAATTCTCTAGTGGTAATATTCAAATCGTAACGCTCCAATTTAAATTTATTATTATTATTATTATTAAAATGCCACTACTTGATTTTTATATAATAAATTCATTTCTTATAACCATGCAATCTTTGCTTTCAGTAGGTAGCGTTAGATATAGACCAAATTCCTTCTCCTGATACAATTGTTAGTTGGGTTAATGGTCAAATCATACCACGATCTGAGTGTGAAGATTCTTAAAGGTGTTCTGCCAGAGCTAGGTGTTGTTAAATATAACTTTAGATTTCAACATAGCGTTGAGGTCTTGGCGCCCAATAATACAACGTATCTTAGTCAGAGTAAACATTACATTTGTACGCTCAACATGGGCTAAATGAAACAGTTACACTTGCCGCCCAACTGTGGAGCTTCTTATATATGTATTTTAAAGTGCAATACAGGGCTAGTAAAACCAGTTACACTTGTCGCTACCAACGTGAGGCCGAAAACCTAATAACATTTGTGGAAAGAGAAGGGTATATATTTCTGTGCCTGTATTTTGGGGTTTTTCATTTATCGGTGTGTATCAGCATGGGTTGTGTTGAGGAAGAGATGAAGTTGCGTAGTGGTCACCAGTTGGATAGTGAAGATACGAGCAGTATGGCTAGTCTTGGAAATGAAAGCAGTACAGGGATGTCGGAGGTAAATCCCGATACTGAGGGGGGTAATCAAAACAGTCAAGCAGGGTTAGAGAGTTTGCTTCTTCAGTTTATGCAACAAAATAAAATTAGCACAGATGCTTTAAATGCTAAACTTGAACAAAATTGTAGGGAAAATAAAGAGAGTACTGAAACGTTAAATGCTAAACTTGAACAAAATAGTAGGGAAAATAAAGAGAGTAATAGGGAATTGAGCGATAATTTAAATGCTAAACTTGAACAAAATAATGCTAAACTCGAACAAAATAATGCTAAACTTGAACAAAACAGTAGGGAAATTAGTGATAAATTCGAACTGATTAGAGGTGAGATCAGAGGGGTGATGGAAGGGAAGGCTAAAGAGATTATTGCAGATGTAGACAGAAAATTAGGAAAAGTACAGGAGGAGTTAGAAATTAGAATCAGTACACAGGCTGAAAATTTAAAAGAACTAGTGCAACTTGAAACACAGCAGGTCAAAAAGCAATTGGGGGGAGACATTGACAAAATTCAGGTAGCAACTAAAGAGGTTAAAGAACAGCTGGAGGGGAAGAATTGATAATGTTCATGCAGAAATAATCACTGAAGTTAATGATTTAAGGGAGAGGAAAAAGGAAAGCATTAATGAGATTAATGAGAAACAAGCTAAGTTAAGTGGTAAAGTTGAAGCATCGGAAGGGAGCATTAGGTTAACTGTAACTAATATTGAAGGAAAAGCTGAGGAGAAAATTGCTGAATTAGAACAGAAATTGAAAGCTAGAATTAGGCAGTAAAATAGTCAGAGTAGGCCAGTTTATGTGAATAGCACACACAGGGAAATAGAACTAGGCAAATTCAGTAATCGGCAGGGTTGTACAATGGAGTTCATGAATGGAATAGAAAATAAATTCAGGGAGAGGTTGGAAGATGGTAGTATTGAGTGGTGCCAGGTAGTTGAGATTTTAGAGCAAGCGTTTGTAGGGGAGACAAGAAACTGGTTTGCTGTCTACAGAGACAATTTCGAGAATATTTCAGATTTTAAAGTTAAATTTTGTGAGAAATTTTGGAATGAGGTAATTCAGTCTCAGCATCGTGAGGGAATTGTGTGTGGGAAATATAACCCGAGAGGAAACTACACTATGACCGAGTACTTTTTAGGACAGGTATTGACGTGTAAATATCTGGATGGTTTGAAGGAGGAAAGTGATGTAGTCAGGCTATTACTAAGACATTTTCCATATAGAATCAAAGAAGCTGCCTGTATCCAAAATGTTAAACCTATTTCACAAGTGGAAAATTTATCAAGTACATTCGATGCTCTGGGAAGAGGTGGTTACGAGGAGAATTTCGGTAGGAACCAGGGTAACCATAATAACAGGCCTAATGAGAATAGGAATCAGGAAGTTCAAGGGAACAGTGCTGAAGGGGCCAACGTCCAAAAGAGGGGGAACCAAAATAATAATAATCAGCAAAACCAGTACAGAGGAAATGGGTATGGTACGAACTACCAAGGTAGAAATAATGATTTCAGGGGAAATCAAGGCCGAAATAATGATTTTAGGGGTAACCAAGGGAGGTATAATAACAATAATAATTATAACCAGAACAGGGGTCAAGGAGGGAATCAGCCCAATGGTAATAACGGACAGAGGGATACCGTTAACACAACCCAGAACATCCAGACCAGTACAGTAGTGAGTAGTACTACACCAAGCGGTAGCGATACTTTAAACACGAACCAGGCTGCGATGTAAGGTCAGAATCTCAGTCTGTAACATGCCCTGTCCATACACTTAAACAGGAACCCTATGACCTAAATGTAAGAAATGAATTATTACGTGAACTAAATGATGAAGGTATTATTCAGGAGGTGGTTAGTAAGAGCCCCATAGTTAAATTTAACGTGTCCGAGGCGTACACAGATGTTTTAATTGATAGTGGTTGTATGAAGAGTTGCATTAGTAGTGCATTTTATGATAAAATGAAAGGAACTGGAGTAAATTATGAGGAGATGCCAATTAAAAACACTTTTGTTATAACAGCTGTTGGGAAGAGGTCTAAAGTAATTTCTAAGCAAGTTTTAGTAGACATTAAAATTAATAATCATGTAGAAAAGCAGATTTGTCTTGTAATTCCCAATTTAGTATTCAGTGTTATCTTGGGTTCAGAGTGGCTAAGTAGAGTGTCTGGTAACTTATGTTATGATGTAGGGAGTTTGAAAATTAAATGGGGTGATTCTGAAGTAGAAGTAGCGTTCAATGACCATATTCAGAGAAGTAGTGTTGTATGTGTGATTTGTACTTTAAATGAGATATCGCCAGCCGTAGAGCGGGATTCTCCATGTTTTGTGGGCAGTGTGATTACGAACGGTAGTCTAGAGGAGTCATTACGTGATGCTGCATTTCAGGGAAATATAGAGGAGGAACAGTGTGTTCGGCTCTATGATGTGTTATTGTGTAATAGGAGAGTTTTTGAGGATCGCATTGGTATGGCCAATTGCTATACACATTCATTGAACGTTATTGATAGGTCAGTATTCACAGGACATAGATATCCTGTACCTTTCGCTTATCAGAGTGCAGTTGAGGCACAAATTAACCTGATGCTTGAAGATGGGATTATTGAGCACTCTAACAGTCCATATGTTAATTCTTTGATCACGGTACCCAAGGCCGACGGCACAGTTCGTATTTGTTCAGACGCTCGTTTGGTTAACAGTAGAATTAGTTCAGATCAGCTGAAATCTATGTCAATAGAGGAATTAATGCAAACATTTGAGAGGAAGAAGTATTTCACTTGTGTAGATTTGAGTTCCAGTTTTTGGCAAGTGCCACTTATGTACGAAGATAGACCATTTACAGCTTTTAGTCATAAATATAACCTTTATAAATTTTGTAGAATACCTTATGGGTTAAAGAGTAGTTCAGCAGCTTTAATTAGGGCTTTAAACAACGCATTAGGGGATGACACAGGAGAGTTTGTAACCATTTACATTGATGTTATGGTAATTAGTTCACGCAGTTTTGAGGAGCATCTACGTCATTTAGATATAGTTTTTCAGAAGTTGGATCAGGCAGGGTTCACTTTGAAGCTGCCTAAGTCGTCATTCTATCAGTCAGAAGTGACATTTTTAGGTCATAGAGTGTCGAGTAGAGGTGTAACACCAGAAGAAAGTAGTGTTAAAAAGATACTTAACGCAGAGGTGCCACAGAATGTTAAACAGTTAAAAACATACCTGGGAATTTGCAACTTTTACAGGAGGTTCGTTCTTAAATACTCAGGGTTGGTAGAACCATTCAGGGAATTGCTTAAAAGTGGGACTCGGTGGAGATGGGAGTCCAAGCATGATCAGGCTTTTAGAGCGCTGAAGGAAGGTTTTGAGAAAGCTGTAGTGCTGAAATATCCTTTGAAAGATAAGGAATATGTGGTTATGACAGATGCTTCGCATATAGGCATTGCTGGAGTATTATGTCAGAAAGATTATGAGGATAATCTGTGCATTGTGTCTTTAGCCTCGCGAGGACTGACAGCAGCAGAGAAAAGATACACGATTACTGAGTTAGAGCTTTTAGGTATTGTTTTCAGTTTGGGGAAAATTAGAATGTATTTAGTAGGGGGGAAATTTGAGATCCATACAGATCACCATGCATTACTGTATATGAGGACTTGTAAACTCAGTTCTAACAGAGTTAGTAGGTGGGTTCTTGCTCTGCAGGAATACGAATTTACAGTAAAATATATTAAAGGTAAAGATAACATTCTTGCAGACATGCTATCAAGGAACACAAATTTATGTAGGGATTATCCTGTGGTTAAAGCAGAGGACGGTATTTTATTATGTGCATGTGTAGACAGTAGCAACAGGGCATCGTTACAGACACTGAGAAATATGCTAGTGGAGCAACGTGATGACATTAAGTATGTGTCATAAAGTAAGTGTGTTTAGCTGGCGAGCCAGCCTATCAAATGAGTAAGTGTGGTATTTGGTGCGTGGGAGATCTGGTCTTCCAGGCAGGCGTATCGGAAGTCACAAAGGGGGGTAGTATATAAGTAACTGAGAGTGTTTAAGTTACAGGGAAATATGACGGGATTGTCGGATGCTCTTGAGCACTAAAATGTCTCGATACACCAAGGCCAGAATTTGGTAGCGCTGGTGAATTCCCATTTGTCTCCTAGAGATGGGTGAGCGCTTGTACAGGGTATTTTTGCTTAAGGCGTCCACGAGACAAAAGATGGGCCACCAGAAGGCGAGACAGTCCTTCATGAAACTCATACATAACAGCACACGTGATTTCTTTTACGGCCTCGCCATATAAGAGTTGTAGGTGTGTAATTTAAGGTAATTGGTACAAAGGTATTATTGAGTGAGGAGAACTGGTCCGGGTTGCGAACTAGTATTAAGTAGAATTTGGTCTACGGGAACTTAAGAAGACAGGGCGATTACGGCACAGAAATATTTGGTGTTATATGTAATGCACACTTACTGTTTTTTTCTTCAGAAATCAATAATAATTTTATCTAATACACAGAGAGATTAAGTATTATGGTCACGAGGCGCAGCCACAATAGTGTGATCGTGTGCTCAGTGAGATTAAGTTTCACCAGAAGGAAGCGACCTCCAGTGATATTAGGAAGTTCTGTGGTAATATATATATCAGAACACCTTTGATGCGTGTGATGTGACATCATATATACACAGTGCTCACACATTATTAATGTATATCTTTCCCAACATAGAGATATTTGAGAGGCGGAAATATCCGTGGAACATTAATCAAAATGAAAAACATTGGACTGATTGCATAGGGCAATCCAATATAACAACAGACTTTGACGCAAAGTGCGTAAAGAAAATTATGAGTGTATATATATGTAATTTAGGGTGATTTAATTTATGTAATATGTATTTTGGATGGGGATTTTATTAACGTGTCTGGGATAATCGCATGATGTACCGTCGTCACGGTAAATCATCCGATGATTCGAGGCGAATATGTAACGTGTCTTTCGAGGGTATTTTACGCCACTGACATAAGTCAGTAGGAAGCCATTCAATATTTATTTACGCGGCAAATTGTTCTGCCAAGACAAGTTTCATGTAACTTATTGTTATTATTATTAAGGTATTTTTGGAGCGTTTTTTATAAGATTATAAGTATACAGATAGGTTTTCGATGTTATAGAAAACACTATCAAGCGAATTATTACGAACAACATTATCGCGGAAAATTATATGATTACGGAATTTTACGGATTTTTGTCAGTTAGAGTTTATTGAGAGAGAGAGGAGTCACTGGGAATTCAGCTACAGGTATATTCTTGTCGAGAAGCGTGACGCAAGCCGGCTGGCTGGATCAAGAAAAGGCGAAATGGTCTGGACCGGTAATCGACATCGTCGCGCCGAGTGTATTGACCCTGAGGTGGGGAGTATCGCGTGGTGTCTCAGCCAAACAGTGGAGACCGGACGAGTAGGAGACGGCTCCCGAGAGGGGATTCGGCGAGTGCATATATTGTTTGCGCGCCGAGAAGGGAGGTCGATTATCATTGTAAAACTTGACCGTTGTAGTTTCTCGTGTGGTTGGTTCCGGTGTGATCGGACCATAACTTAACATTTCTACAACTATCTCTACAACTGACGAAGAAGATGACGACGTCCAGAAGGCTGTGGGAAGCTCTCTTCAGCATCAAGTACGAGGGAAATGCCACGGCAAGTTCCAATGGTAAGCGCGAATGACTCAGAACTACATAATCTCTCGTTTCTTTGTTTCATATTCAGTATTTCAGTAACTTCTTAGCTTGGGAATAATAGTAAACTCAGTAATTCATCCAACTCCGTTTTCACGTAATTCTCTAGTGGTAATATTCAAATCGTAACGCTCCAATTTAAATTTATTATTATTATTATTATTATTAAAATGCCACTACTTGATTTTTATATAATAAAATCATTTCTTATTACCATGCAATCTTTGCTTTCAGTAGGTAGCATTAGATATAGACCAAATTCCTTCTCCTGATACAATTGTTAGTTGGGTTAATGGTCAAATCATACCACGATCTGAGTGTGAAGATTCTTAAAGGTGTTCTGCCAGAGCTAGGTGTTGTTAAATATAAATTTAGGTTTCAACATAGCGTTGAGATCTTGGCACCCATTAATACAACGTATCTTAGTCAGAGTAAATATTACATTTGTACGCTCAACATGGGCTAAATGAAACAGTTACACTTGCCGCCCAACTGTGGAGCTTCTTATATATGTATTTTAAAGTGCAAGACAGGGCTAGTAAAACCAGTTACAACCTTGATATTCATAATTTCTTTCATGTTTCTTTTGGATATAGCTACATGATCCAGTTGAAATTCACCTAGTATTGGATTTGGAGAAATCCATGTTTTAGCTTCTCTTGGCAATTTCTTGAAGCAAGTTGACATTAACTTAAGTTGAAAGTTTTTACAAATAGTAATTAATCTCATCCCATTTCTGTTTGTTCTTTGGTGTGCAGCATATTATTATTATTATTATTACTATTATTATTATTATTATTATTATTATTATTATTGCTAGTATCTTCTGAAAGGAACACTGGTTACGGGCTGCATTCAGCTCTGTAGAATAAACGAGTCTATAACTGAATTCCCATGGCTGTAGGCCTAACCCTCAAAATGCAATTATTATTATTTTTGCTAATATCTTCTGAAAGGAACACAGGCTACGGGCTGCATTCAGCTCTGTAGAATAAAACAGTCTTTAACTGAATTCCTAATGGCTGTAGGCCTGACCCTCAAAATGCAATTATGATGATTATTATTATTATTATTATTATTATTATTATTATTATTATTATTATTATTATTGCTATTATCTTCTAAAAAGAACAGTGGCTACAGGCTGCATTAAGCTCTGTAAAATAAACTCAATTCATATGGCCCAACCCTCAAAATGCAATAGAAACTATGACCTCAGTAGGAGTCTTAACTGTACCTCTCAAGGTAGGTCCCTATGTACTCCGAACGAGGTTTATCTTTTGAAAAGGACATGGGCTAAAATGTCAACGATGGACTTTGTTAGTTAGACTGTAGGCTAAATCCAGTAGCGCACAAATAAATAAATAAATAATAAAATTAAAAATAAGGTTAGTTTCATATGCGTATTCCCACTGGACTTGACTCCTGTGTCCCGACAATAGGCAGGAAACCCATACATTACACAGCTCTCATGTTCTGAAGGGATGGTGCATTTGTAACCGCCTAGGTTAACAACAAGTAATTTTCGCAGAGACTGAAGTGGTATGCTAGATAATTAAAATTCGTTTTTTACTGATAAGGCAGCATAAGTAGGTACTGTATACCTTGTATGACATGGAAGTTGACAGAACAGTCTACACGGTAACGGTAATGTCACTTGCTATCGTCTTAATAGCTGAATATGCCTCTGTTTCCACATTAGGCAGGGTCCCCCTGACTTGGGTACTCTAGCTAGAATAACAGGGGAGACTTAGGGTCCTATACATCAGGTTAGGTCTAATTGACAATTAGGACCGGACCCAGAATTGCTACAAAGAGATTTCTTAATTTTTGAGGCAAACTGTAAAAGTACGTAGCTACCCTTATTCACCACAGGGCGGTACTTTGAACGCTTCAGCAGAGATGTCTGCTTTTGAGGGACAATTTTCTCAGGGATGAAGATTTTTTGTCCTCCCTTTCAAGGGACTCGTAGAGGTCGCGGGTAATTACCACCATCATTATTATTAATAAAATGATGGCAGATGCTTAAGGTATATTAGATAGGGTCACAAATTCTGTAATATTCAGAGAGAGAACTGTGAAATAATAATTAAAATCACTCCCCTACAGAAATTATATGTAGAATAAACTTAAGAGCAGTGCCCTCTGCCACGAGAAATACGCTGGTAATTAATAAACAAGATGTTCAGTAAAGAACATATAGCCTACTTCCTCCTAAATGCATGGGTATTGTTATAACTCTTTGTCCTTTTCAAGGAGTATGATTGAATGTTGGTTGTAGTAGCTTTTTGAAATACAACGTGCTATAGGGATATTAAAATGAATATGAGGTGCCCTTTGCTAGTGCTACCTCTGTACCAAATTTAGTTCAATTCGGTTTCACCGTGTTTGAATTGATAGGGGGAATCGATTTGCACACATACTTGGCCACCATCTGCAAACTATTGGGCTGATGTTCTTGCAGTTTGGTCAGAATATGTTTCCCACATAAAGATATGGTGTTGCAAAATTTGGTAGTGACTAGATTATTAGGTTGGTCGTAATTACATTTTAGCTTTTAACATTTGGGTGGCCGCGATTACGTTTCCGTCAAGATAGCGGTGATATAAAACATGACACCGAGGTGCCCTTTGCTAGTGCTACCTCTGTACCAAATGTCGTTCCATTCGGTTTCACCGTGTTCGAATTGATAAGGGGAATCGATTTTCACACAAAGGTGGCTGCCATCCGCAAAATATTAGGCTAATGACCTATTAATTAGGTCAAAGGATGCTCCCTCCATAAAGGTATGTTGTTGCTAAATTTGCTAGAGATCGGAAGATTAGGTTAATCGTAATTTGATTTAAGCTTTGAACATTTGTGTGTCCGCCATTACGTTTCCGTCAAGATGGCGGCGATATAAAACATGACACTGAGGTGCCCTTAGCTAGTGCTACCTCTGTACGAAATTTCGTTCCATTCGGTTCCACCGTGTTCGAATTAATAGGGGGAATCATTTTTGACATAAAGATGGTCGCCATCCGCAAACTATTAGGCTAATGAGCTATTAGATTGGTCAAAGGATGCTCCCTCCATGAAGGTATGTTGTTGCAAAGTTTGGTACAGATCGGATGGTTATGTTAGTCGTAATTTGATTTAAGCTTTAAACATTTGTGTGGCCGCCATTACGTTTGTGTCAACATGGCGGCGATATAAATCATGACACTGAGATGCCCTTAGCCAGTGCTATCTCTGCACCAAATTTCGTTCCATTCGGTTTCACCGTGTTTGAATTAATAGGGGGAATCGATTTTGACACAAAGATGGCCGCCATCCGCAAACTATTAGGCGAATGACCTATTAGATTGGTCAAAGGATGCTCCCTCCATAAAGGTATGTAGTTGAAAAATTTGGTAGAGATCGGATGATTAGGTTAATCGGAATTTGATTTAAGCTTTGAACATTTGTGTGGCCGCCATTGCGTTTCAGTCAAGATGGCGGCGATATAAATCATGACACTGAGGTGCCCTTTGCTAGTTCTACCGCTGTACCAAATTTCGTTCCATTCGGTTCCACCATGTTTGAATTAATAGGGGGAATCAATTTTGACATAAAGATGGCCGCCATCCGCAAACTATTAGGCTAATAACCTATTAGATTGGTCAAAGGATGCTCCCTCCATAAAGGTATGTTGTTGCTAAGTTTGGTAGAGATCGGATGGTTATGTTAGTCGTAATTTAACTTAAGCTTTGAACATTTGTGTGGCCGCCTTTACGTTTCTGTCAATATGGCTGCGATATAAAACATGACACTGAGATGCCCTTTGCTAGTGCCACCTCTGTACCAAATTTCGTTCCATTCGGTTTCACCGTGTTTGAATTAATAGGGGGAATCAATTTTGACATAAAGATGGCCGCCATCCGCAAACTATTAGGCTAATGACCTATTCATTTGGTCAAAGGATGCTTCCTCTATAAAGGTATGTTGTTGCAACATTTGGTAGAGATCGGATGATTAGGTTAATCGTAATTTGATTTAAGCTTTGAACATTTGTGTGGCCGCCATTACGTTTCCGTCAAGATGTCGGCGATATAAAAAATGACACTGAGGTGCCTTTTGTTAGTACTACCTCTGTACCAAATTTCGTTCCATTCGGTTTCACCGTGTTTGAATTAATAGGGGGAATCAATTTTGACATAAAGATGGTCGCCATCCGCAAACTATTAGGCTAATGACCTATTAGATTGGTCAAAGGATGCTCCCTCCATGAAGGTATGTTGTTGCAAAGTTTGGTACAGATCGGATGGTTATGTTAGTCGTAATTTGATTTAAGCTTTAAACATTTGTGTGGCCGCCATTACGTTTGTGTCAACATGGCGGCGATATAAATCATGACACTGAGATGCCCTTATCTAGTGCTATCTCTGCACCAAATTTCATTCCATTCGGTTTCACCGTGTTTGAATTAATAGGGGGAATCGATTTTGACACAAAGATGGCCGCCATCCGCAAACTATTAGGCGAATGACCTATTAGATTGGTCAAAGGATGCTCCCTCCATAAAGGTATGTAGTTGCAAAATTTGGTAGATATCGGATGATTAGGTTAATCGGAATTTGATTTAAGCTTTGAACATTTGTGTGGCCGCCATTACGTTTCAGTCAAGATGGCGGCGATATAAATCATGACACTGAGGTGCCCTTTGCTAGTGCTACCGCTGTACCAAATTTCGTTCCATTCGGTTCCACCATGTTTGAATTAATAGGGGGAATCAATTTTGACATAAAGATGGCCGCCATCCGCAAACTATTAGGCTAATAACCTATTAGATTGGTCAAAGGATGCTCCCTCCATAAAGGTATGTTTTTGCTAAGTTTGGTAGAGATCGGATGGTTATGTTAGTCGTAATTTAACTTAAGCTTTGAACATTTGTGTGGCCGCCATTACGTTTCTGTCAATATGGCGGCGATATAAAACATGACACTGAGATGCCCTTTGCTAGTGCTACCTCTGTACCAAATTTCGTTCCATTCGGTTTCACCGTGTTTGAATTATTAGGGGGAATCAATTTTGACATAAAGATGGCCGCCATCCGCAAACTATTAGGCTAATGACCTATTCATTTGGTCAAAGGATGCTTCCTCTATAAAGGTATGTTGTTGCAACATTTGGTAGAGATCGGATGATTAGGTTAATCGTAATTTGATTTAAGCTTTGAACATTTGTGTGGCCGCCATTACGTTTCCGTCAAGATGGCGGCGATATAAAACATGACACTGAGGTGTCCATTGCATGTGCTAACTTTGTACCAAATTTCAATCAATTCGCATTCACCGTGTTCGAATTGATAGGGGGGGACAGACATTCAGAGTACACACACTCACACCCACACACACAGTCACACACACACACACCCACACAGACTCACACACACTCACACACACACACACACACCCACACATACATACACACACACAGACAGACACACTTTTATTAGCCCTGTGTTGATCTCATAAGTCTACTTTCATTTTTTGCAAAAATCGAAAGTAGGCTAATATGTATTATCCTGCCTACAGTAGATTAAATAATATTATTATATGCTTTGAAGCTGTAAATTTTTTATGAGAGGGGCATCGACTTAGGAGGCCGATTAGCCCCTTAAACTATGCTGTGTAAGTAATTTTGTCTGATAACCTGTGTTATTGTGACGGTGCTTAACGTGAGGCCACGGTCGTCTCCTTCCCAATCCTCACCTGACTTACAAATACTGCGCAATAAAGCAGGTTATCATCACTCATACAATCAAAACCTACTGCACAGAGCGGAAAGGGGGAGGGGAGGGGGAGAGGACAGGGAAGCATTACAAAGGGCCTTCCGACAAGATGCTACTCCCGAGGTCAACCGTCGGCTTGAGCATTAGCCTACTCGAGTGCACCGGGCTGATGACCTGAGGGGCTTACAAACAAAAAACAAAACAAAAGAATCACAGTCAGTCTGAAAGACTAGACGTTGTATCATTTCAAATGACGCATGCTACAAATGCTACACATGTTAGAAAGGCTCAGGAGGGCTTCTCGCTTTGCTCGAAGCCCCAGGACTCTTTCAACAGACTGCATTACCCATTAACTTAGGCTTCCCGCGCGGGCACATCTTTAAGGGTCACGGGAAGAAATGTGTTTCTTGTACTTGTATTAGAGATGTGTTTGGTTGAATGAAGCGTAAATTGTGTACTTTTTGATAGCGGTTTTGTGGCCCATCATCCCAGGCAAGCCGGCGGAAACCTTTGCCTCCCTGTCAGAAGGATCATTTGGCCGTAAATTTGAATTAGTGTAAGGATGTAGTATGAGTGTCCAGATTTAGACAATAGCCTACTCCATGAAGGGGTCATGACTATGCCATATATGTTTGTTTAATGAATAGTGTATCTGAAATAAGGGAAGAATACTGATTTACAGATTTGTGGAGTGAATTTCTGATTTTTAAAAGGTCGCTCGACGCCAGCCTTCTTTCAACAGACTCCAATAATCATTAGCGTCTGGTTCTCGCTCCCCGCGTGAGCATGACGTCACGTTCCCGCGCAGCTGCATGACGTCACTTCCCGCGCGGCTGCATGACGTCACGTCCGTCACCGTGTCCGCGTCCGTGTCCGTAATGCATAACGATGGACCCCAACCATAACGACGAAGTCAACAAGATCATTTGAAATGATGAAATGACAAGTAGTTCCGTGAAGAACTCTACAGCCTATTTTCATATATCCTACTTATGTTAATTGCCACTATCAACATACACAATTTCAGTTTGATTGCTGTAATAGATTCGTAGATATTGAGAACCGACTAAATATTTCGGATGGTCGCCATGTTGGATTTTATATATGTAGGTCCTAGAGTTATGTACTGTTACATGCAGATTATTGTGAACGTGTAGTATTCAAACTTCAATCGCATAATTAGGACACAAGAAAAAAACTAGGAGATTTAAAATTTTTTCACAGCTGCCATCTTGAGGTTATGGAAACAATTGAAATAAATTAGATGCCAGTGGATTAACATTCGGATAAAGATTTACTGTACCAAGTTTCACTGCACGCGGATGGTTAAATTACGAGAAACGTCCATGTGAATATTTATAATTCGCGTCACCGCCATGTTGGATTTATGTTCACCAGGTTATTTAAAGTCCTATAGGTGAACTTAAGTAATTAGCCCCTATGAACATTAAAAAATGCAGTTTGATTGCTAAAATAGATTCGTAGATATTCAGTATTGTCTAAATATTTCGGATGGTCGCCATGTTGGATTGTTAAATGTATAGGCCATAGAGTCATGTGCCATTAAAGGAAAAATATTGCGTAGGTTCATTATACAAACTTTCACTTCGATCGCATGACTACATCACAAGAAATAAAAACTTAATTTTAAAATTCGCACTGCCGCCATCTTGAGTTTATGTAAACAATTGAACTAAATTAGATACCAGGGGATTACAATGTGTATAAATATTTCCTGTACCAGGTTTCAGTGCGCTTGGAACATTAAATCGCGAGAAAGGTCTATTTAAAATGTTCAAATTCGCTTGGCCGCCATGTTCGTTTTGTAGTAAACCGGTTTCTGAAAATCTTATAGATGGACTTCCAGTAGTGCCCTTTATCTCCGTACAAAATTTTAGGGAGATACCGCTAATAGTTTCAGAGATATAGAATGCCGGTGAAATATTTCGCACATCCGCCATCTTGTGATTATGTAAACAATTGAACGAAGTTAGATGTCGGTGCATTACAATGTATATAAACATACACTGTACCCAGTTTCATTGCATTTGGTTGGTCAAATCGCGAGAAAGGTCTATTTAAAAGTCGCAAATTCGCTTGGCCGCCATGTTGGTTTTGTAGTTACCAGGTTTTCAAAAGTCACATAAGTGAACTTATAGTAATTCCCTTTATCACCATAGAAAATGTCAGGGTAATGTCGGTAATAGTTTCGGAGATATTGAATGCTGGTGAAATATTTCGCACAGCCGCCATGTTGGATTCGTGAGTCGTAACAAAATTTGAAGGGCACGGTCGAGGTCACCGGGAATAGTGCTATGAACTTACCGAGTTTCATTGAAATCGCTCCTGCCGTTTAGATTTTATTAGGGGGGGACACACACACGAATCACACACACACACACACACACACACACACACGCACACACACACGGACAAAAGGTGATCTCATAAGCCTATTTTTTCAAAATTGAAAATAGGCTAAAAATAACCGCACAGCTAGCCTGAGATGTTACGAAAGAGCGAATAAAATATAATAGATAGGCTATACCTAAGTAAATGTATAACCTAGAAGGGACGAGTTTCCACGAGGCTATTCGTATTTACGGTCGTAACGGCAACTATATTCTCCACTCTCCCGAAGGTAACGAGGAACTTGACGCCGAGAGAATAACAATTATTGCTGCTTTATAAGGGGGAGAAACTGCTAGGTCATCTGATCCTAAAGAGCGAGGTATCAGAAAATAACATGAAAGTCGCCGTTCGGCCGGAGCTACCGACCCGCGTTTTAAAAGCAGTGACGTATTAAAATGTAAATTCATATCTATACTTGGGGTTTGCATTAAACTTTATACACACCTCCATATTTATTGATCCTTCTTTGACGTTCTCGTAAATTCCTGTCTTAGGAATTGCAGGAGTTCAAATAGCGTTTTCGGTTGCATGTAGTTCAAACGAAAGTTCAATGGCGGCTTGTGACGGTTATATCTGACGTTAAAAAATGACGGCATTGCAGAGATTAACAGCTAATTAATCACGTAGGAAGAAGGCCGTTCAATTCGCGAGAAATAAACCGCATATAACTATTGGAAAATAAGACCTGAGTGCTGAGATATACGGTATTTGAGGGGACAATTTTCAAAACCAACACGTCAGGTCCTAGGCAACGGTACTATAATGCTGTGGTCCGTGTCTAAGATAGGCTACTTACTTCGTTTTATATAGGCTTGCTCGGCATTAATTACCATTTCGCTTTTTAACCAATTATTCTTACGAGGCTTTAAATGAACCTTCGATCTAGCCTTCCCTCTCATGGTGAGTTGAAATATGCTGTAATTTGTTTGCCAATCGCTTGGAATTGGACGTAGTAAAGCGAGGAAGAGGCACAGGCCCTCCCAGATGTTCTGCTAACCGAGAGCAAGATCTGATTTCTTCTTTTCCTGGTTAGGTCCTTACTATGTACCGTACTTGTATGTTGATTGGGACAGCTGCATCTAAGTTACTGGCTTCGAGGCTACTAATCTCTTGCTGAATCAGTCAAGATTTAGGGATTATAGGCAATTCAACTTGACATGGATTCCAATATTTACTATATAAAAGTGTGTGTGTGGTTGTGAGCTGTCTGATAACCTGTGACATTGTGAAGGCTGCACTAGAGTATGGTATAACAGGAGACAGGTGCCACAAAGTAGCCTACTTGCATTTAGAAATATGCTTTTATTTATTTATTTATTTTACTAAGGTGATGCCTAGAGAGTTTGAAGAAGGGGCAGATGACCTCGTAGTTCTTCCCCTTAAAACAACAATAACTTCTTCTAAAGAGGACGAATTTGGGGGCGAAATACACACACTGTTTACAAACTAAGCTAGTAAGAATAATATCAACTAACATTACCGTCGTGGCTTCGCCCGCGAATATTCTAGTTGTAAAGAGTACACGTAGCAAAATCTCAATCATGAATGCTATGACTGATTTATCCTTGGTATGAATAATCAGACTTTATCAATTCAGCTACTGGCGCAGTGGTTAGGGGTTTGTCATTCCTTCATAGGTATATGAGAGCGAAGTTAGTTTCTGGGAATATCACAGACACTGCTAATTTAAAGGCCTTTAAATGTGGTTTTCGGAGACCCTTTATAGTCGGGTGAAAAAGACTTTCGTACCACACTCACACGTGAAAATTGCGTGAATAAATTCTAGAGTGCCCCAACTAACATTACCCGTCGCGGCTTCAGGCATTTTTTTTTGTAGCCTCCTGAGGGGCCGAGTGCAGGTCTTTCTAGGCGACGCCCGTGGGCGACCTGCGCGTCGGGATGCGAGATGGAAAGTATGAAGATGAATGAAACTGGGCAAAGATGTGGAAGGAAGCGGCCGGGGCCTGTCAGAAGGTACTGTCCCAGCATTTGCCTGGTGTCGAAAATGGGAAACCACGGAAAACCATTTCAAGGACAGCCGACGGTGGGGCTCGAACCCACGGGTCTACCGAGTCAGCAGAGAGCTTGGCCCCTTGACCTAACGCAGCCCTTTAGCCCGCGTAGCCACTACTGTCGGTTTCAGGCAGGAGAGTGGGGGGGGGTCTCCAGGGGGCGTTGCGACGGCGCCGGACGACCCCAAACGTCGGCAAGGAGAGACGACCGGTGAAATGCTACCCATCAATCGCACCTCAGCCAGGACGGCAGAAACTGAGGGAATTTGTCCATGTGTCTGTGTGTGCGTGTGTGTATGCGATGTGTGCGCCCCTAATAACATCTAAATGGCTGGAGCGATTTCAATGAAACTCGGGAAGTTCAAAGCACCATTCTGGGTGACCTCGACAGTGCCCTTAAAATTTTATTGTGTCTCACCAATCCAACATGGCGGCTGTGCGAAATTTCTCACTAGCATTCAGTATCTCCGAAACTATTACCGATATCACCCTGAAATTGTGTACGGTGATAATGGGTACTACTAGAAGTTCGCCTATGAGAATTTCCAAAACCTGGTAACTAGAAAACCAACATGGCGGTCAAGCGAAGTTGAGATTTTTAAATAGACTTTTCTCGTGATTTAACTATCCAAACGTAATGAAACTTGGTACAGCAAATGTTTATACACATTGTAATGCACTGGCGTCTAATTTAGTTCAATTGTTTACATAATCCCAAACTGGCGGCTGTGCGAAATATTTCACTGGCATTCCATATTTCCGAAACTATTACAGATATTACCCTTACATTTTGTACGCTGATAAAGGGCACTGGTAAAAGTTTATCTATGTAACTTTCATAAACCTGCAAAGTGCAAAACGAACATGGCGCGCAAGCGAATTTGAAACATTTTAATAGACTTTTCTTGTGATATAACTCTCTGAGCGCAGTGAAATTTGGTACAGTAAATAACAATACATATTGTAATTCACTGGCATCCAATTTAGTCCAATTGTTTACATAACCTCAAGGTGGCGGCTGTGCAAAATTTTAAAATTAAGTTTTTATTCCTTGAATCTTAATCATGGGATCGAAGTGAACGTTTGAGTAATGAGCCTACGCAAAACTACTTGTTTTCTCTTGCGTAAGAGGAAGTGCCAAAACTTTGGCTATCCCTTCCGTCACTCGGGCCACCCGATAGCCGGCCACGGTGGTTACCTGCGCGGTCCGACCTGCCGTTTAGTCTATAATTATATTGTGACTGAAAAGCACCAAACTTTTGTTTTGTTTCTATACTTATACTTGTGAATCACTGAGAGCACCAGATTCCCGCTTTTCGAAAGCATACTTTTTATGTCTCCAAGCTTGATTATTTATCTCAATGTACACACATTCGCTAGCTAGCAACCGAGCAAGACAGCAGCTACTGCACCGAGCTCCAGCCACGATCAGCGAATATTTCAAGAATCTATGCAAATTGATGATCCACCTTCCGCCGAGGCTGCGACACATCGCACAGTGGTCTTCTTAGGGTATCTGGCCGTGCAAAATAAACCTTAAAATAATTGTTCAAAATTATGTTAAACAATTTCCTTATTCTAACTATAAGAATTTAAGTTTGACAGGTTCAATTCCCGGCTCTGCCAAGAAATTTTAATTCTGGTGTGAGGCCTGGTACGGGGCGAACTAAGCATTCTGAGGCAAAACTAGAAGAGGAGGGTTCGATTCCCACCTCAACCATCCTGGAAATGGTCCCGGAGGTCCGGGTTCGATTCCCGGCTCTGCCAAGGAATTTTACTTCTGGTGTGAGGGCTGGTACGGGGTACACTAAGCTTCCTGAGGCAAAACTGAGAAGAGGAGGGTTCGATTCCCAACCCAACCATCCTGGAAGTGGTTTTACGTGGTTTCTCCACTTCTGCTCCAGGCAAATGCTGAGATGGTTTCTAACTTAAGGCCACGGCCGCTCTCTTCCCAGTCCTATCCCAAATGTACAAATAGTAGTACAGACATCACAATAACACAGCTTATCACACATATTACACAGACACACCCAAAGTACATGGGGCTATACTGTGCCCGTTTAGACCGGAGTCCGCACGACCACATATGCATTTTACCAATAATCAGTCAGCACGAGAGTCAAAATATCCCGGAGCGCCAGATGGGTTAAAGCAAATCGCAAAAACGACATCAAATAAAAAAAATGCTTTGCTGATTTTTGGCTCAATGCAACAATAAGGATAGAAGGAGATTCAATTGGGAGTAACACATCAAGTAAAATTATCTCAGTTTATTTTGAATTTAAAATTGACTGCAAAAAAAAATGCTCAAAGTAGCATCACTCACGTGTGGCGACCCACACTCCTATTTACCCAATATACAGAAATTTTCCAAACACATTTGACAATTATTTTTTGGAAAACACAAGTCTGATTGTCAGTCCTGTAGACTGTGTTCCAAAATTATTTATAATTAATTCCAGTTCAAATTTAATTGTCTCTACTGGAAATATCGTAGTTCACTGTTTGAAATTTTTACATAACATTAACACTCGTAGAATAAATGTTCATAGAATTTTTAACTTTAACTTATTTTTCCAGTTTCAAAAATATATCGTCGAAAAATATTATCATCATTGAATCAACACAAATTATTTACATATATTAATAACATCTGAAAAGTACTTGACCTTGAGCATGGCATCGAAGAACTGTGCGAAGCACAACAACAATTAATTGTTCTTCTGACATTAAACATTCGAGAAGTGACTCGATTATGAACTTCAAGTTCCTAACAAAATATATGATTTCTGAATCATCATCAACTTGATCAATAAATGGTTGAACCATTCAACTATTCAATTTTCCACTTGGGATCATTATTATAAAATATATTTATATTTATGGCCATTTCTAGTAACTTTTACAACTTGCAATTCTTCGACAGAATGCGGAAATAAGAATTGTAGCTTCGTAATAAATTCATTTAGTTCATGGCACTAGGATTGAAAATATCCTTCAAATTATTCGTGGTTAAAGAATTATTTTAATTGGCAGTGGCCCATTCTATTATTTGTGTAAGAACACAATATTACAACAACAACGGCAAAGGTCTTCCTCTGAAGAAGAATAAACTACTATCATGACAAATCCGGGTTCTAGCAAAATCAAAGTTTAAATGGAATTCGTAAACAAGGTTGAAATAAGAACTGATGGTTTCAAGAAATAACCTTCGGGTCATTCATCCGACGAAATGTGCAGTTCCAATACTCCTACTATAAACCTGAGCCATCGAACCTGCTATTTGATTGATGCTCGAAAAAACCTCCTCATTCCTGCGACTTAAACATGCGCACCTGGGAATGGCATTTCAACTACTCCACACACATAAATTTTCTTCCCAAAATTTATACAATAACTCAAGCCTCTGCTTGTTATCAACACTGGAAGATTAATAAACTTACAAGTTTATTTTATTTTACCATTCAGTTCAACCCGTGAATTTACCATACTTATGAAAATCTTTATTTCACTTTCGAGTGAATTTACGTCATGATTTTATATAAATACAAAACTATCCTATTTGATACAAATATCATTTGCTTCCCGTTTCATGCCTCTCCGTGTTATCTGAAAAATATACTTTGCTCATTGCAAATATCAACTGTTCAACCAGGACTGAAATGTTGGTTAAATGCGGGCTTGCACTAACCACTTTCCTTCGGAAAATCTCCTGTTCCAGACTAGAAATGATTAAACTACTTCATAGGCTCTCTCTCAATACATATGATTATTATAAAATATAATATCCAAGAATTATTTAGAAAAATTATAAAAATTATTATTATTATTATTAGTGGATTATTATTAGTTATATTATTTTATATTATTTTAAATATGTTTAATTATCATCTCATTATGTGAGAATCCACATGTTCGAACCTTCGAATATGGAAAAAATATCCATTCCTCAACAAAAATAATTATTGACTTTTACAGTTACATCGGCTGATTACCGTGATTTCCCAAAAATATGAAATATTCAAATAAATGCTCGAAATGCTCGGTCATCGATCCTAAACTGTTCTGAGTGCTGAAAATACTCAGAATAACTCTAATAAGTCTTGCGTAAATCATTGCAAGATTTAAATACGACGAAAAATAAATGTGTTGGTCATCTGCAGAAAAATAGTTTGTTCCAATTAGCTAGGCATAATATAATTCAAATGTGGCTTACATTTCTTGATGGTCTTGAAGCGTAGTAAACCTGGTCTGTACCAGATTTATCCATAGACATGCCCCATCGGACACGCATGTATAATCCTTGTATCGGCCGCCATTATATACCCACAATCCGTCTAGTCAGACATAGTGGTAGTATCTTTTGACGTTCGAATTAACTGTTGTTCCATTTTAATATGGGCTTCTATCAAAGCCATAACAGTTTGTTTCAATGGGGTCAGATCTAAGTGATCTCTTCTTAGATATGTCAGTTGTAACATAACTCACGGTAATCTGATCAGTACAAGAAAAACACTGACAGTCTAACCAATCAACGGCTGTTCTGAAGATCGTTCCCTGGGCATGGTTTATTATATCACCATCTACCATGCGCTAAGCAACTTGTAGTTTCCCTTGCGTAGACTAATGAACGCCACCGTTATAGTCTAGTCTTCAGTGTACTGACAGATCGAAGTGGTTAACTAGTTACAAATAATGAAAACTGACTGAAATGGATTTAAATATCCAAGTATTATGTTATTACTGGACTGTGACAAAGTACTAATTCTAGACAAAGTCTAGCATATGTCCATGTGAAAACATAAATATTTCCACTAATGTCTGTAGAAAAATCAATCACCTCAATGATTCTCCTCGCCGTAAACGTACTAAGTTCCACCTCGTAGCGCAGCACTTTCGTGACTATCACGACTTTGAAAAGAACTTCTGCGTAGATCCGGCAACCATGTGCCTTGGCTCAGCGTCGCAACAACTTACTCGGCAAGTTCTTGTGTTGAAATGAGCTAACCATGCCTCGGCCAGCCGGCTTTTATTCAAAACTGCCAGGGTCACGCGTCATCAGCTGATATCTGGAAATCCTCATATCTCTGGTATCCCTGGTCCGATTTACTTGATACTAATTGCATTCTCTTTCATTTGGCCGTGCCAGTAATCTGATCCCAGTCTCAAGTCTCTACTCCATGGTTAACTATTTAATCAATAAATAGCATCGACCTCTGCTATTACTCGCTACGTCACTTGACATGCAAGTATCGGTAAATTCCTTCCAATTGCTTCGAGAAGCAATGTAGCGCGATATTCAAATATCTCAACTTTCAAAAGCGGCTACAGCCTTTCCCTTGATATCTAGGTGTCTGAAACTTGGAATACCCATTCCTAGAGTTGGGCACAATACCACCACGATATCGCAGCCCCTAAAATAAGCAACACAACAAGAATTGAGGATAAAATTGTCTTAATAGTCTAATAATAATAATAATATTTTTAAACTGGATTAGGATATTCCTTAACGCCGCTAAACTGGGAGAAAATTCTGAATTTTTCCCCCCCAACAAGTTCAGTGGTGTCTCTCCTTCATTCTAAGCGTAGGCCTATACTCACATGACTGGCCAACGCTAGCTGCTGAGTTTTCAAGAGTTAGTGCTTTTCAGTCGGTCAACACGAAATGTACCCAAAAGAGATGGGTTATGCCCTAATCCTGAAATAAATTACATGAGATTAATAAAACACTAGGATGACCAGTTTCGATCGTCAAGCGATCATCATCAGATCCATTACACTTAGGCTACAAAATCTATGTTTGAAATACAGGTGAAAATATTTACAATTTGTACAATTATTTAGTTGCAGTATTGGTACTGCAACTGTCAGTGTATGCTAAATGCAGTATATATGTTAGGTGAAATGCTAAATGGTGATAGCTATCCGGAGATTGTACTTTAAAGAGATTATATGGTTGTAAACTATGGTTAAACTATAAAATTTTTGGCTAACTACTTATCTGATTGTCTTCCGTATTACAGCTACTCGCAGTTGTCGTGCTCACTGGAACTCGCTGTGCGGTCGACTGCGGTGGTTATCTTAACGACTGGTTTTTCCCCTGCCTCCTCCCCCCTGTCCCTACGTGCTGTGGGGAGTGATAGCGATGTGTTTATGTGCGGTGTTGCCAACCTAGATAAGATGTATGTTATTGAATGAGGTGGGTCCACAACTATTAAAGACCGTGGATTGGCCCTCGCCACGCGTGGAGCATAACCTATTCGAACTAAGCGTTGACGGTCTTATGGGGACGTCCCGGCACCTTTAATACTGCCGCGAATATGGGCCTTGGTTTATTGCAGAAGCAAAGTACATCGTACACCTGATCCAGATAACATTTACCTATTAAAAACCTCCTAATTTCCCCCCTTTTTTATCTAGCTTGGCTGTGTCGCTAAATTGTGTTTTGTTTCCGACAGGGTGTGTTTTTTAATAGCGTGAAGAGGGGTGAGCTCTCCATGAACGTGTGTTCATTTAGATTGTTGGGATTGTTTCGTTTGGCTAGGTGTATCTCGATTGCTTCCTTTATGTCAAGAGCTCTGCCTTTCGATTCGTGATGGATTATTTTAAGGTCCGACTCTATGTTGGTAAAGCTGTGCCCTGGGTCACACATATGTTCCCACACGGCCTAATGTGTTCCGTATCTTATCGCATTCCTATGTTCATTATAACGTGTGTCTACTCGCCTTCCACTCTGCCCGATGTAATTAGCTTGACAATCGGTGTCTTGGCACGTTATAGAATATACCCCTGACCTTGAATACGGGTCACGTTTATTTAGATTACTATTTAGGAGGTGCCTAGCGGTTGTGTTTTTCTTCGTGAAAGCTATCTTTATGCCTTGTTTTTTGAATAGGTTAGTGATTTTATATGTATTCGCATTCACATAGTTGAAACGCGCAAATTTTTTCTCATTACTGTCCGGTTTGGGAATCGTTTTATCTTTATTTTTATGTTTGGCTATAATTTGATTTATTTTACTTGGCGAGAAGTTGTTTTCCTTTGCTATTTGCATAATAGTTCTTATTTCCTTATTATAGTTGTCTTTTGACATGTGTATGTTTAAAGCTCTGTGCACCATTGAATTGAAACCCGCTAGTTTGTGCGTACTGGGGTGATTAGACTGATTGTCGATTGCATGCGAGGTTTGTGTTGCTTTCCGGAATATGGAATATGAAAGGTCGTTGTCTTTACGTTCAATAGTTATATCGAGATAATTTATTTTTCGGTCTATTTCGGATTCCTTAGTGAATTTGATAGAGTGGTGAAGGCTATTAATGGATTGGAGAATTGTTTCTTCGCTTGTTAGTTCAGTATCGTAGATGCAAATTATATCATCTACGTATCTTTTCCTTATTACTATTCCCTTTGTTGAAGTCTTTTCTAAGAACGCATTTTCTAGTTCATTGATGAAGATGTCAGCGATTAACCCACTTAGTGGCGATCCCATTGCTAGGCCTTCTCTCTGTGTGTATATTTTATTGTCGAACTGAAACACGTTTTGGGTGAGAACGACCCTCAGTAATCTCACAATCTCTTCAATTTCTTTTACCGAATTGTTGGATTTTAAGTTGTTTTCGATAGTGTTGATTGCTTCAATAATCGGAATATTGGTGTACATGTTAGTTACGTCGAAGGATACTAGCCTGAAGCTAGGTTTCATTTGTAGGGTGTTCAATGCTGTTACTAGTTCTGTTGTGTTCTTTACAGAGTTGTTTTTGTCGTTGGAAAGACGGCATTTTAAGATTTTTAGTAACTCTTTGCTGATTTTGTAATTAGGGGCATTCCTACAATTGACTATTGGTCTCATTGGGCATTCCTTTTTGTGTATTTTTGGTTGTCCCCTCAATGACGGTATTTTCGGGTTCATGTTTATTAGTTTTGATTTTTCGGCTTTGGTCAGTATGTATTCTGTTTCTTTTAGCGCACTTTTTATTTGATTTTGGAATTTGTTGGTGGGGTCTTTTGTTAATTCCTTGATTTCGTTGTTGTTTAGGAATTCGACTGTTTTTTCAATGTATTCTGTTTTGTTCAAAATTACTTTAGTGTTTCCCTTATCTGCTTTTGTGATGATTAAGTCGTGTTCTTTTATTTTTTTTTCAACGACTTTATTTCTTTGAGCTGTTTGTTGTTTTGAATGTTATTGCTATCGCCCTCTCGTTTGAGGATTTTTTGGCTTCGTTGGTGGCGAGATTTTTGGTTAATTCCCTGTCTTCTGCTGGGAGCTTGTGACTGGCTATCTCAATATCTGTGATTAACTGTTTTATATTGTGGTTCGTGTGTGCGTCTGTGCAGTTGTATTTCAAACCTTTGTCTAACATATTCATTTCACCTTGAGAAAAGGTTACGTTCGTTCTGTTGTTTACTCTGCTGTGGAAATTGAATTCATTGTTATTCGTGTGTTGTTCGTTAGATTGATGGTTCTGTGTTTCTCCTAGTTTTCTTAATTTATTTTCTAGCGTTTCATGCTTCCTCGTTGCTCTGATTTTGATGTTGTCATGTAGGTGCTCGGTGAAGCTGTCCCATTGGGCCACGTGCCAGAAATTACTTAGTTGCAATTGAATGTCGTATAATTGTTGGTTAATTTTTTGCTTTCTTATGTATGCAAATCTTAATTCGTTTTTTATCCAAAGCGCTTTGGCTTGTTTGGTTGAAATGATCGTGGCTGGTGTGTTCGGTAAGGATTTAATTGGTACGTATTTAGGGGTGAGGTTTAGTTCTATACATTTTTTGTTGAACCAAATTGACTTGTCGAAATTCATGAGTTTAAGCCTGAGTGATTTGAATTTCTTGGCTTCACGATTTGCCTGACTAGCCGTGAACATTGTGGTGTTTGAAGCCATATTTTCAGTGTTGCCTTAGTAAACAAGAGTTTAGTGCTTTTCAGTCGGTCAACACGAAATGTACCCAAAAGAGATGGGTTATGCCCTAATCCTGAAATAAATTACATGAGATTAATAAAACACTAGGATGACCAGTTTCGATCGTCAAGCGATCATCATCAGATCCATTACACTTAGGCTACAAAATCTATGTTTGAAATACAGGTGAAAATATTTACAATATGTACAATTATTTAGTTGCAGTATTGGTACTGCAACTGTCAGTGTATGCTAAATGCAGTATATATGTTAGGTGAAATGCTAAATGGTGATAGCTATCCGGAGATTGTACTTTAGAGAGATTATATGGTTGTAAACTATGGTTAAACTAAAATTTTTTTGGCTAACTACTTATCTGATTGTCTTCCGTATTACAGCTACTCGCAGTTTTCGTGCTCACTGGAACTCGCTGTGCGGTCGACTGCGGTGGTTATCTTAACGACTGGTTTTTCCCCTACCTCCTCCCCCCTGTCCCTACGTGCTGTGGGGAGTGATAGCGATGTATTTATGTGAGGTGTTGCCAACCTAGATAAGATGTATGTTATTGAATGAGGTGGGTCCACAACTATTAAAGACCGTGGATTGGCCCTCGCCACGCGTGGAGCATAACCCATTCGAACTAAGCGTTGACGGTCTTATGAGGACGTCCCGGCACCTTTAATACTGCCGCGAATATGGGCCTTGGTTTATTGCAGAAGCAAAGTACATCGTACACCTGATCCAGATAACATTTACCTATTAAAAAACCCCTAATTTCCCCCTTTTTTATCTAGCTTGGCTGTGTCGCTAAATTGTGTTTTGTTTTCGACAGGGTGTGTTTTTTAATAGCATGAAGAGGGGTGAGCTCTCCATGAACGTGTGTTCATTTAGATTGTTGAGATTGTTTTGTTTGGCTAGGTGTATCTCGATTGCTTCCTTTATGTCAAGAGCTCTGCCTTTCGATTCGTGATGAATTATTTTAAGGTCCGACTCTATGTTGGTAAAGCTGTGCCCTGCGTCACACATATGTTCGCACACGGCTGAATGTGTTCCGTATCTTATCGCATTCCTATGTTCATTATAACGTGTGTCTACTCGCCTTCCACTCTGCCCCATGTAATTAGCTTGACAATCGGTGTCTTGGCACGTTATAGAATATACCCCTGACCTTGAATACGGGTCACGTTTATTTAGATTACTACTTAGGAGGTGCCTAGCGGTTGTGTTTTTCGTCGTGAAAGCTATCTTTATGCCTTGTTTTTTGAATAGGTTAGTGATTTTATATGTATTCGCATTCACATAGTTGAAACGCGCAAATTTTTCTCATTGCTGTCCGGTTTGGGAATCGTTTTATCTTTATTTTTATGTTTGGCTATAATTTGATTTATTTTACTCGGCGAGAAGTTGTTTTCCTTTGCTATTTGCATAATAGTTCTTATTTCCTTATTATAGTTGTCTTTTGACATGGGTATGTTTAAAGCTCTGTGCACCATTGAATTGAAACCCGCTAGTTTGTGCGTACTGGGGTGATTAGACTGATTGTCGATTGCATGCGAGGTTTGTGTTGCTTTCCGGAATATGGAATATGAAAGGTCGTTGTCTTTACGTTCAATAGTTATATCGAGATAATTTATTTTCCGGTCTATTTCGGATTCCTTAGTGAATTTGATAGAGTGGTGAAGGCTATTAATGGATTGGAGAATTGTTTCTTCGCTTGTTAGTTCAGTATCGTAGATGCAAATTACATCATCTACGTATCTTTTCCATATTACTATTCCCATTGTTGAAGTCTTTTCTAAGAACGCATTTTCTAGTTCATTGATGAAGATGTCAGCGATTAACCCACTTAGTGGCGATCCCATTGCTAGGCCTTCTCTCTGTGTGTATATTTTATTGTCGAATTGAAACACGTTTTGGGTGAGAACGACCCTCAGTAATCTCACAATCTCTTCAATTTCTTTTACCGAATTGTTGGATTTTAAGTTGTTTTCGATAGTGTTGATTGCTTCAATAATCGGAATATTGGTGTACATGTTAGTTACGTCGAAGGATACTAGCCTGAAGTTAGGTTTCATTTGTAGGGTGTTCAATGCTGTTACTAGTTCTGTTGTGTTCTTTACAGAGTTGTTTTTGTCGTTGGAAAGACGGCATTTTAAGATTTTTAGTAACTCTTTGCTGATTTTGTAATTAGGGGCATTCCTACAATTGACTATTGGTCTCATTGGGCATTCCTTTTTGTGTATTTTTGGTTGTGCCCTCAATGACGGTATTTTCGGGTTCATGTTTATTAGTTTTGATTTTTCGGCTTTGGTCAGTATGTATTCTGTTTCTTTTAGCGCACTTTTTATTTGTTTTTGGAATTTGTTGGTGGGGTCTTTTGTTAATTCCTTGATTTCGTTGTTGTTTAGGAATTCGACTGTTTTTTCAATGTATTCTGTTTTGTTCAAAATTACTGTAGTGTTTCCCTTATCTGCTTTTGTGATGATTAAGTCGTGTTCTTTTATTTTTTGTTTCAACGACTTTATTCCTTTGAGCTGTTTGTTGTTTTGAATGTTATTGCTATCGCCCTCTCGTTTGAGGATTTTTTTGGCTTCGTTGTTGGCGAGATTTTTGGTTAATTCCCTGACTTCTGCTGGGAGCTTGTGACTGGCTATCTCAATATCTGTGATTAACTGTTTTATATTGTGGTTCGTGTGTGCGTCTGTGCAGTTGTATTTCAAACCTTTGTCTAACATATTCATTTCACCTTGAGAAAAGGTTACGTTCGTTCTGTTGTTTACTCTGCTGTGGAAATTGAATTCATTGTTATTCGTGTGTTGTTCGTTAGATTGATGGTTCTGTGTTTCTCCTAGTTTTCTTAATTTATTTTCTAGCGTTTCATGCTTCCTCGTTGCTCTGATTTTGATGTTGTCATGTAGGTGCTCGGTGAGGCTGTCCCATTGGGCCGCGTGCCAGAAATTACTTAGTTGCAATTGAATGTCGTATAATTGTTGGTTAATTTTTTGCTTTCTTATGTATGCAAATCTTAATTCGTTTTTTATCCAAAGCGCTTTGGCTTGTTTGGTTGAAATGATCGTGGCTGGTGTGTTCGGTAAGGTTTTAATTGGTACGTATTTAGGGGTGAGGTTTAGTTCTATACATTTTTTGTTGAACCAAATTGACTTGTCTAAATTCATGAGTTTAAGCCTGAGTGATTTGAATTTCTTGGCTTCACGATTTGCCTGACTAGCCGTGAACATTGTGGTGTTTGAAGCCATATTTTCAGTGTTGCCTTAGTAAACAAGAGTTTAGTGCTTTTCAGTCGGTCAACACGAAATGTACCCAAAAGATATGGGTTATGCCCTAATCCTGAAATAAATTACATGAGATTAATAAAACACTAGGATGACCAGTTTCGATCGTCAAGCGATCATCATCAGATCCATTACACTTAGGCTACAAAATCTATGTTTGAAATACAGGTGAAAATATTTACAATATGTACAATTATTTAGTTGCAGTATTGGTACTGCAACTGTCAGTGTATGCTAAATGCAGTATATATGTTAGGTGAAATGCTAAATGGTGATAGCTATCCGGAGATTGTACTTTAGAGAGATTATATGGTTGTAAACTATGGTTAAACTATAAAATTTTTGGCTAACTACTTATCTGATTGTCTTCCGTATTACAGCTACTCGCAGTTTTCGTGCTCACTGGAACTCGCTGTGCGGTCGACTGCGGTGGTTATCTTAACGACTGGTTTTTCCCCTGCCTCCTCCCCCCTGTCCCTACGTGCTGTGGGGATTGATAGCGATGTGTTTATGTGAGGTGTTGCCAACCTAGATAAGATGTATGTTATTGAATGAGGTGGGTCCACAACTATTAAAGACCGTGGATTGGCCCTCGCCACGCGTCAACGCTTAGTTCGAATGGGTTATGCTCCACGCGTGGCGAGGGCCAATCTACGGTCTTTAATAGTTGTGGACCCACCTCATTCAATAACATACATCTTATCTAGGTTGGCAACACCTCACATAAACACATCGCTATCACTCCCCACAGCACGTAGGGACAGGGGGGAGGAGGCAGGGGAAAAACCAGTCGTTAAGATAACCACCGCAGTCGACCGCACAGCGAGTTCCAGTGAGCACGAAAACTGCGAGTAGCTGTAATACGGAAGACAATCAGATAAGTAGTTAGCCAAAAATTTTATAGTTTAACCATAGTTTACAACCATATAATCTCTCTAAAGTACAATCTCCGGATAGCTATCACCATTTAGCATTTCACCTAACATATATACTGCATTTAGCATACACTGACAGTTGCAGTACCAATACTGCAACTAAATAATTGTACATATTGTAAATATTTTCACCTGTATTTCAAACATAGATTTTGTAGCCTAAGTGTAATGGATCTGATGATGATCGCTTGACGATCGAAACTGGTCATCCTAGTGTTTTATTAATCTCATGTAATTTATTTCAGGATTAGGGCATAACCCATATCTTTTGGGTACATTTCGTGTTGACCGACTGAAAAGCACTAAACTCTTGTTTACTAAGGCAACACTGAAAATATGGCTTCAAACACCACAATGTTCACGGCTAGTCAGGCAAATCGTGAAGCCAAGAAATTCAAATCACTCAGGCTTAAACTCATGAATTTAGACAAGTCAATTTGGTTCAACAAAAAATGTATAGAACTAAACCTCACCCCTAAATACGTACCAATTAAAACCTTACCGAACACACCAGCCACGATCATTTCAACCAAACAAGCCAAAGCGCTTTGGATAAAAAACGAATTAAGATTTGCATACATAAGAAAGCAAAAAATTAACCAACAATTATACGACATTCAATTGCAACTAAGTAATTTCTGGCACGCGGCCCAATGGGACAGCTTCACCGAGCACCTACATGACAATATCAAAATCAGAGCAACGAGGAAGCATGAAACGCTAGAAAATAAATTAAGAAAACTAGGAGAAACACAGAACCATCAATCTAACGAACAACACACGAAGAACGATGAATTCAATTTCCACAGCAGAGTAAACAACAGAACGAACGTAACCTTTTCTTAAGGTGAAATGAATATGTTAGACAAAGGTTTGAAATACAACTGCACAGACGCACACACGAACCACAATATAAAACAGTTAATCACAGATATTGAGATAGCCAGTCACAAGCTCCCAGCAGAAGACAGGGAATTAACCAAAAATCTCGCCACCAACGAAGCCAAAAAAATCCTCAAACGAGAGGGCGATAGCAATAACATTCAAAACAACAAACAGCTCAAAGAAATAAAGTCGTTGAAACAAAAAATAAAAGAACACGACTTAATCATCACAAAAGCAGATAAGGGAAACACTACAGTAATTTTGAACAAAACAGAATACATTGAAAAAAAACAGTCGAATTCCTAATACAACAACGAAATCAAGGAATTAACAAAAGACCCCACCAACAAATTCCAAAAACAAATAAAAAGTGCGCTAAAAGAAACAGAATACATACTGACCAAAGCCGAAAAATCAAAACTAATGAACATGAACCCGAAAATACCGTCATTGAGGGGACAACCAAAAATACACAAAAAGGAATGCCCAATGAGACCAATAGTCAATTGTAGGAATGCCCCTAATTACAAAATCAGCAAAGAGTTACTAAAAATCTTAAAATGCCGTCTTTCCAACGACAAAAACAACTCTGTAAAGAACACATCAGAACTAGTAACAGCATTGAACACCCTACAAATGAAACCTAGCTTCAGGCTAGTATCCTTCGACGTAACTAACATGTACACCAATATTCCGATTATTGAAGCAATCAACACTATCGAAAACAACTTAAAATCCAACAATTCGGTAAAAGAAATTGAAGAGATTGTGAGATTACTGAGGGTCGTTCTCACCCAAAACGTGTTTCAATTCGACAATAAAATATACACACAGAGAGAAGGCCTAGCAATGGGATCGCCACTAAGTGGGTTAATCGCTGACATCTTCATCAATGAACTAGAAAATGCGTTCTTAGAAAAGACTTCAACAAAGGGAATAGTAATATGGAAAAGATACGTAGATGATGTAATTTGCATCTACGATACTGAACTAACAAGCGAAGAAACAATTCTCCAATCCATTAATAGCCTTCACCACTCTATCAAATTCACTAAGGAATCCGAAATAGACCGGAAAATAAATTATCTCGATATAACTATTGAACGTAAAGACAACGACCTTTCATATTCCATATTCCGGAAAGCAACACAAACCTCGCATGCAATCGACAATCAGTCTAATCACCCCAGTACGCACAAACTAGCGGGTTTCAATTCAATGGTGCACAGAGCTTTAAACATACCCATGTCAAAAGACAACTATAATAAGGAAATAAGAACTATTATGCAAATAGCAAAGGAAAACAACTTCTCGCCAAGTAAAATAAATCAAATTATAGCCAAACATAAAAATAAAGATAAAACGATTCCCAAACCGGACAGTAATGAGAAAAAATTTGCGCGTTTCAACTATGTGAATGCGAATATATATAAAATCACTAACCTATTCAAAAAACAAGGCATAAAGATAGCTTTCACGAAGAAAAACACAACCGCTAGGCACCTCCTAAATAGTAATCTAAATAAACGTGACCCGTATTCAAGGTCAGGGGTATATTCTATAACGTGCCAAGACACCGATTGTCAAGCTAATTACATCGTGCAGAGTGGAAGGCGAGTAGACACACGTTATAATGAACATAGGAATGCGATAAGATACGGAACACATTCAGCCGTGTGCGAACATATGTGTGACGCAGGGCACAGCTTTACCAACATAAAGTCGGACCTTAAAATAATCCATCACGAATCGAAAGGCAGAGCTCTTGACATAAAGGAAGCAATCGAGATACACCTAGCCAAACGAAACAATCCCAACAATCTAAATGAACACACGTTCATGGAGAGCTCACCCCTCTTCACGCTATTAAAAAACACACCCTGTCGAAAACAAAACACAATTTAGCGACACAGCCAAGCTAGATAAAAAAGGGGGGAAATTAGGGGTTTTTTAATAGGTAAATGTTATCTGGATCAGGTGTACGATGTACTTTGCTTCTGCAATAAACCAAGGCCCATATTCGCGGCAGTATTAAAGGTGCCGGGACGTCCTCATAAGACCGTCAACGCTTAGTTCGAATGGGTTATGCTCCACGCGTGGCGAGGGCCAATCCACGGTCTTTAATAGTTGTGGACCCACCTCATTCAATAACATACATCTTATCTAGGTTGGCAACACCTCACATAAATACATCGCTATCACTCCCCACAGCACGTAGGGACAGGGGGGAGGAGGCAGGGGAAAAACCAGTCGTTAATATAACCACCGCAGTCGACCGCACAGCGAGTTCCAGTGAGCACGAAAACTGCGAGTAGCTGTAATACGGAAGACAATCAGATAAGTAGTTAGCCAACAATTTTATAGTTTAACCATAGTTTACAACCATATAATCTCTCTAAAGTACAATCTCCGGATAGCTATCACCATTTAGCATTTCACCTAACATATATACTGCATTTAGCATACACTGACAGTTGCAGTACCAATACTGCAACTAAATAATTGTACATATTGTAAATATTTTCACCTGTATTTCAAACATAGATTTTGTAGCCTAAGTGTAATGGATCTGATGATGATCGCTTGACGATCGAAACTGGTCATCCTAGTGTTTTATTAATCTCATGTAATTTATTTCAGGATTAGGGCATAACCCATCTCTTTTGGGTACATTTCGTGTTGACCGACTGAAAAGCACTAAACTCTTGTTTACTAAGGCAACACTGAAAATATGGCTTCAAACACCACAACTGCTGAGTTTTTGTATTAAAAGTCGCAATTTCCTTCGTTTCGAAAATTCACTACACTCCATGAATGATTGAGCCCACATTACATGAATTCCCTTTCCATGTTCCCTTCCAGGCTATTCTTATTTTGTGACAAACTCTCTAAGATCCTGCGATTGGCAACCCCACGTTTTTCTTAACTGTGTGGAAAAATGAATAAGATGTTTTTCTAACATTATCTTTAACAGACTGTCCAAGGGATTTCAGATCACTGTTCTCGATTAGATAGGTTCAAATCCTTTCGCTTTCCCACCTGCATTGCGCTAAGCATCGTAAAGATCGTTCCGCGAAAATCCTTCCGACAAAACTAAAAGGAGAGCAAAAGCCCAAGTTGCAAAAAGATGCAAACGATTTTTACACAGAAAACATAGTAGGGCGTAGGCTATAGGCCAATGGAAAGAAATTCACCAATGGTTGACAATCGTGAATTTCCTGGTCTGAAAACCCATAAAAGAAGAATTATTTTATAACAAAAATTCACTAGTTTCAAACGTTTATCACATACATACAGCGATCTTTATAAGATTTTGCAAATTTCATAAAGAGAGATCATATCATAGTCTGTCATGTCCAATGGCAAACGATGAAGATAGCTGTACTAACAAGTCTTTACAAGTACAAGATTCAAACACAAATAATCAGCTTTGCTTCCAGCTGTGGATGCGATAAGAAACGTCCTACTTCAGCGGTCTTTCACATTCCAGGGGTTGAACAAATAAGACATATAAGTACAGTTCTGAGGTCCTCTGACATTGCTGATACTAAAAATGTCATACAACATGAAAATACAAGACATTTATTTTTTATATATTGAGCGCCCAGATCGTGCAAAAGGACCACGGTGCATCGTTACCATCTAATCATATCCAACCCTTAACCCAATCCCTTCCCGCCCTGCATTATTCAAGCAACAATACCCATGTCCAACCGTTACCCATTGTCGTCCGCAACCAAGCTTGTAGCCCACCCTCAGACCATCCAAATCAAGAAAATCCTATCACTCCGAGTTGCTGCCAAGCTTAACTCTTTCCTTCTCACCCCCAGCAGCCAATAATTAATTAATAACTATTAATCATCGTAAAGATCGTTTCGCAAAAATCTTTCCGACAACCTAAAAGGAGAGCAAAAGCACAAGTTGCAAAAAGTTGCAAACGATTTTGACACAGAAAACTATTAATTAATTATTATATTTAAATTAAACCACGCGTTCACTGTCGCGGTCCATCCGCATAATAACTAGAAACCTTGAACGACTGGTATTACTTGGGCGAGGCCAAACTACGTTCCCCTAAGCTTGGCCGTTCATTGTCTACGCACACATTCCGCTACACTCATTAACAGACATGAACTCCAGCCGATCCGGCCTGGGATACCTTCAGGGGTACACTACGTACACGTTCACGATTCAACTGGATCCTCGAAATTGACACATTGAACAGCTTTATGCTACTAATCCCATAAAACCAGTTCCTGAATGGAACATTATTGTTCTGATCCACCCTCCTGGCAGCATTGATCCCGTCACACTCAGACAGGCCATATGCCTCGCACTTGCCACCCATTCCCATATCGAGGAGACTGTCCAACATTACGTTACGCATGGGAGATATCTCAACACCCTGGGCTCAAGGCTCACTCAGCCATTCCTCCACTTAGATACTGCACCCTTCCAGACGAGATTCTATCTACGGGGTCGCGATCAGTACTAAAGTTAACATCATGAATATTCATCCTGGGATTTTCGCTATGGGATCACAAGGATCTTATAAAGAAAAAATCATTATGTCAGGTTTCATTCACAGAATACTAGGAAATGTATTCACTATCGCAGTATACAAAAACCTCCCCACATTAACATAAAAAACAAGCAAAAAGAAATCCCCTGACATTAAAACATAAACAAACATACAATTGAAATACTCACATAACACAGTGAAATCCACCCTCATGCGTATGCTTCAAATGAGCACCGCTGCAAAATACACGATCAGAACGTGTCCTCAAAAATATTAATGTTCAAAATTAGTCCACCAGATATTTATCCAGCACTGGCCAGCGCAACTGGCCATCTTAATTAGTACCTAAATCGGTACTCGTGGGCTTTAAAATATAGTGCTCATTTTAATTTGACACAAATTAATGGTCGGAACCATATGACGTGATCTGGGTCCACATATGCGAGATCGCTTCAATCGGAAACATTCCTTAAGTGACGATCTCGTGTCAAGGTTAATGGACAATAGTAGGCAGATTATCTAAAATGCTACACACACAAATGCACAACTAGTAACGCGTCCTACCATTTAATAATAAACAACACTAAATGAAATGTTTCCTTAGAAACACACCAAAGTGTACATGTGTCGCCAGTGCGACTAACTGCTCAGAGTTCCTGACACAAACCTATATGTTGAATACGTGAGTCATCATACAAAAAGAATCAAATCTCCAACGAGACAGAGACTTACGGTCCCGCGCGACACCGTGACTAATGTACAAGGTAATTCTAACAACCACAAATGCAGGATACAAGCAGCTGTTCATGGTAGAGTTCCCCTTAACATTAACACAAAATCTAGGTCATCGCTCCAAACAAACAATCCCAAAATTAAAACGTTAATCTAAGAAAATATTAATAAACCAGTTCATAACGTAGCGACCAAAGATATCTAAATGAAAATAAAATAAAAATGAAATGTCCACATTGACAGTAGGTCTGGACAATAGGCCAGCCACAAGGATATCTGCCCCAGCTGTTCGCTAATGAGTGTTCTGAAAATAGCTCGCCCTGGCGAGGTTACCTGCAGTCCTTGCATCGACAAATAACACCAACATTGAGTCCCTATTCATAACGTCAGAATAAGGCCTAGCTCCCCTATCAATAAATGTGGGAATTATTACCTCCGCTCAACTCACAATTGGGCCCCTAGTATCACCAACTGCATCACCTCGCGTCACCTTGACACTCTCCTATCAACTCACCTGATACCCTCACTAGTCTGAGATCCCTGCGCTACCTTTGAGTAGTTTCTTTTAACGGTCCTGTGACCACCCCCACCGCTCCACCACACAACATGGCGGCAGGAGATTAACTTAACCTAGCCTAACCTAGCAACATGGCGGCAGTAGGTTAACTTAACCTAGCCTAACCTAACCTCCCCTTTGAGGGGTGGAACTACCCCCAAAAATTTAAAAATTGATATCGTGGAAACTAAGAACCCTAAAATTAAGTGTGTTAGTTAAACAATAGGTCATGACACACGCTTTAACCCCGATAGGTCATTTTACCGCTAAAACAGTAAATAGTAATTTTATGTGGGGAAGGTGTTAAACACTTAAAAACACTTAAAATGATAAATGAACCTAGGATCTCTTTTTTTATGAAAAATGGTAGGGGTGAAAACTACCCCCATCCCCCCCCCCCCAATTGAAAAATCGATATCTTGGAAACTAACGAGGGAAGTACCCCAGCTCGAACGGCTAAAACCGACTGGCAGTGCGCTTAACATACGAAGATATATCTGATCTACTACCCATCATGGGCATTTATCTGTAAAACTCCGCATTCGTGTACAATCAATATTTGGAGGTTACGGCGTCCAAAGATTGCAGAAACACAATTCGCAGCAGAAACTAACGTGCAACAGGCAATTTGGGCCATTATATTAGGGAAAATCCATTCCTAGCAACTGGTTAGACCTTTAGCATATAGGCTATGTGGTAACATTACAAAAAATTGCAGAAACACAATTCGCAGCAGAAACTACCGTGCAACAGGCAATTCGGACCATTATATAAACAAGAAACAGATGTGGTGCAGTATCATATGGCAAAAGGTTGAACACTTGCTAAAAACAAGAAATCTTAACGCATGCAGTACCGTGTTGACATAGTCATCTTTCCCACAATAGAAGATAATGTGTTGTCCATCATTCGACGTCGATGTGTAAATGTGGACTTTCAATGAAGTGATTAAAACACAGCGGAATGGAACAGTATGCACACTTCACAAGGGCAACATGTAGACATACTCCATTATTTCCAATGTTCCCGCATTTCAATAGTCCAAACTCAAATGCCACGGTGATGACATTATCACATACTCAGATGGCGATGGCGACCGAACACGTACTTTTACAGATGAATGGCATTGATAGCTATTGACGTAGGTACAACTGTATAATTTAAACCCACTTTCAGTCGGTTTTCGCCGTTCAAGCTGGGGTACTTCCCTCGTAAGAACCCTAAAATTAAATGTGATAGCTTAAATAATAGGTCATGGCATACGCTTTTACCACGATAGGTCACTTCACCCCTAAAACAGTGAATATTGATTTTACAGGGAAAAAATGTGTTAAACACCTAAAAATGTTAAATGATTTTTTTTTGTTGAAAAATAGTAGGGGGTGAAAACTACCCCAAAATTGAAAAATCGATATCTTGGAAATAAGAACCCTAAAATTAGGTGTCATAACTCAAACAATTGGTCGTTAAATACTCTTTTACCACGATCGGTAATTTTACCCCGAATACAATGAATGTAGATTTTACTGGGGAAAAGGGGAACCAATAATCAGACTTGGACAAATGAGGTGTTATAGGTCTCAGGGTTGCAACCCCTTTTTGAATTTATTATTTATGTTTGAAATTTTGACAAAGGGCCTAAGCACACATTTTGAAACTTCAGATTTTTTAGTAGATAGACAGTACCGGTTGTTTTTAAACGAGCATGTCGCCGACCACGGTGGCCATGTCCAATGGATGAATCGATATTTTGTGAAGCATTGATCGGAGAGGGTCATGCGACGAATTGTTCTAAGAATAATTTTAATAATTTTATGATTTTTCCTAGGGTGCATGGATTTAATCAAATATTCCAAAATTGCAAGGTTACTGATTCGAGTTTTATAAACTAATAATGGGATTTGGACACATAAGGTGTCCTAGAACTTGACATGACGCTCTCTTTTTATGGCTTATGAATTTTCCCAAAAGATTGAAAACAACAAGATCATGGACTTTTGTTTTTCTTAATATAATGCAAACCCATAATGTTAGATGTTTATGGTGAGTGAAGAGACTTAGCTATGTAGAGAAAGAATTATTGTAGGCTACACGTATGGTGACTGAGAAGTCTATGACCATTGAAACTTGTTTTTAGACCTGACTGCAATACATAGGAAGTATAGGTTTCAGGCATGGCATGAAAACTGGTGTACACAAAATCCAATTTATCGATTCAAGAATAATTAAGAGTCGACTATCTTTACTTACTTGGTTAAAGAGGGTAGCTAAGAAAAACAAGATGGTTACTACACTGAACCAAACCAAACCATACCAATACGATCCTTTTTGGATGTCTAATGTTACTAGCTAACCATTTTGTATTGCAGTGGCAAGCACTTCTGGCTCTTGCACTGGGGGTCTTAATTGGTTTTTTTTTTGTTTTGATGCTTAGAACGAACCAAACGAAGAAAGACATTCATGGTGGTGCAGTGGTTAAGCTGTTAGCCTTTCAGTAAGGTAGACCGGGGTTTGATTTTAGGTTAATACGCATGTCATAAACATATAAAAAAGCAGGGATAGTGTTTTAAGACTGAGTACACTTGTCTCTTTTATCAAATTATACTTGGATTGCAAATAAAAATGTGGACTGGGTTTGATATACAGTTAATGCAAGTAAGATTTTTGATTTGTTTTTTTGACTTTAGACTTTAGTTTTAGAATGTACATTTTAGATTTTAGTTTTACAAAAAGACCAAACCATAATGTCATGACTTTAAATTTTCGGTAACTAATTATTAAAGAAATACATATAAGGATTAATATTACTTGGAATTATGTTTTCTATACTATTTTTTTAGATTTTAGAATTTAGATATTGGATTTTAGATTTTAGGCAAAGGCCAAATTAATATTGACTATTCATTAGACGCTGGTATGTAGATATAAAGATGATTAGACTCTTATGTCAAGATGATTTTTTAGGAGTTGACTGGCCTTGCAATAAGAATTGACTAACCAGACATGAGTTAACTACCAACGAAACACTTTGGCGACAGTGCTTGTTATTGACCAGTGAGTAGGGTTTTAGAAAAACTGTTTGCTAATTTGGGTTATATACAACAAATGCTTAGACCTACTGAGCGACTGTTTGCTAAACAAGACATTATAACAGAGACGATTAGGATTCTTATGTACCTCAGACAAGGAAAGTATTTCTACAGAATCTGTTGACACTGAATATAGATTTAGGTATTAGGAAGTCATTTTTGATGGCCTTCCTCTGGAGCGTGGCGCTCTATGAATGTGAAACTTGGACTATTGGTGTAGCAGAAAAGTAGAGAATTGAAGTGTTGAAATGTGGTGTTACAGGAGAATGATGAAGATTAGATGGGTAAATAGGGTTACAAACAAAGAGGTATTAAGACGAGAGGGACTGGAGAGATGTTTCTGGTGACTGCTAATGAAGTAAAGAGATAGGTTGGTAGGACACACACTAAGACATTCAAGAATAGCAAGCTTATTTATGGAAGAAAGGGTTGAGGACAAAAACTGTAGGGGTAGACTGAGGTTAGAATATGTTGAACAGATAGTCTTGGATGTAGAGTGTGGTAGCGATATAGAGATGAAACGATTAGCTCAGGACAGGGAGGCATGGAGGGCTGTATTAAACCAGTCAAAAGTTTAATGACTCAAACAACAACATGGAGAGCTTACCAAAATAATGTTGTGTAATGGTAAATGCTAGTTAACAAACAGTAATGCATTACTAAAACCCATGACACGATACCTGAGAGCTTTTCTAAAATTATTTTAAGATGCTTTTAACCCTATATTAAACACTCCGTTATCAAGACTCGTAACTACAATGTTATGAAAAAAAAACAAATACAAAAATCTACATATAAAAGCGAGCAAGTGATTGAGTCAATGTACACTGGAACATTTTTAAACACTCAAGTACACAAAACAAATTACATTATTAACTGTCAGGTTGGCCGATTGGTTAAGGCGTTTGACTTACAGTAAGTTCACATTTCCAATACAAGAAAGCAAGGGTTTGAACCCCTTACCTGACATAACTATAGCTTTAACATGGCTTAGCGATACTGTATTATTATGATACTCGAAAATCAAACCATAGATAGAGTGTATATTTTAAGTCCACTCTCTCTTTCTAAACGTAGCTAGAGACTGTCGATGGTTAACAATTGCATTAATAGTGGGGGATGTAGTGATAGTAAATAAGAAAAACAGACAATAACCATAACATATTTTTATTAATTTCATTTTATTATAGATACACACTGAATACAACTCCCTCTCACCTTACCATTGCTTGTTTTTTTTTTTAACACAACGCTTGTTGTAGATCCATTTATAACATTCTACAGGTACTCTTGTTCTTAAAAACTGGGGAAGCCGCAATGATTTTATAGACGTAAAACCCTCATCCTCTTCTTTTTCATCATAGTCATCATCATCATTATAAATATTATCATCAAAATTATTATAGTCATTGTCACCGTCATTATCATCATCATCATCATCATCCTCAACATCACTAGAACTATCCAATTCCTCTTGTTTCTTTTCCACAGGGACCTCTTGTAGAGTCTGCGTTGCTTTAGATAGTGTTAAGGTTTTTTGAACGTTGACAACTGTCCTAACATGACTTTTTGAGGTAATGATGAATGCTTTTCAACAAACAATGCACTATCTTGAGCAGCAATATATTTTTCTTGGACTTGCTTTTTTACCTTGGTTGGAGTATTTTGTGTATTTAAATGTCTATTTATTTGAGATTCACAATGATGTTCGTTTGAAGTAAGTACGTTGGAGTCTTATGTTTTAATCATTCCTCGACACTTTTTGGATCGTTATTTTGAACATCGCCAAATAACAGTTCCATCTTTATTGGTTGTTTTTACAATATATGTATATCCTTTATATCCTTTATCGTAGACACATGGCTTGCTATGGCTGGTTGTTGAGACTTCCATATCAACTAATACATATGAATTAAATTTTAGTAAAGTCACATTAACAATCTGCAGATTACAAGCGATTTACACACACACTTTCCTAAATGTCAAGATTTATGGATGTTGCTTTCTGCCAACAGCTGCTTACTGCGTATGACAAGGCTGGAGACTGGTTGTTTCGACGGTCTTTCACGATGTGAACACTGTAACAGGTAGTAGTCAACTGACAATATTCTTAAACCCTAGTCAAGGTTAACAGGTACTTACTGCGTATGACAAGGCCGTACACTCGTGGGCTGGGCAGCCTTTTTTTGCTAAGGATTCCATATATACCCTAGACAAGGCTATACATGTTAGTTCTGAACAATTAATGGTTAATTGTATATTGAATTTAAATACACAGCTTGTACAAGCACGTTTTGCATGCGGTCAAACTTTGCGAAATAGTCGCATGCAAAACCCAAAGTATGTTTCCGCTACCTTGCGGTGAATATGAGCACTACATAAACTACTAGCATGCTACCTAGCGGTGAATATGAGCACTCACTGAAATACTAGCATGCTTTCTCAATAATGGACGCAATTGTTCTTACCACCATAGGCGCAATTGGTAGTGTGCGCAACATGTTCTACAAGTTTTGACTTGGGGAGGCTAGGAAAAAAGGAAAATCTTTTGGTTTAATGAAAAGTCATGTCCAGCCTCCCACGCCCCATCCATTTATGGCGTCATAGCCAGTCTTAAAGCAAGTCTAAACTTGTAGAACATGTCACGTGACAAAGTTAGGTTAGGTTCTGTTAGGTTCTGTTAGGTTATGTTAGGTGATCTGAGGTTAAGTCTTAAAATATTCCCTCTCTGTCTTGTAAAAGTTGACACTGTAACTTCGTGATATCAAAAGTGATCTGAGGTTAGGTTAGGTGCGGTGAGATGAGTTTAGGTCAAGTTAGGTTAAGTGAGGTAAAGTTAGGTGAGGTTAGCTACCACTATCACACTCTTAGTCAATCATTTACCATAAAGAACTTTAGAATTTGTTGGAATCTTAGTGTTTTGTAAGTCAACATATCTCTCTCAGTATAAATTGCGTTATCAATTACGCCTACTATTCATTATGCCTACTACCATTCGCGCCTCAACTATGACGTCATAGTCAGTCTTAAAGCAAGTCTAAACTTGTAGAACATGTCACGTGACAAAGTTAGGTTTGGTAAAGTTAGGTTATGTTAGGTGAGCTGAGGATAAGTCTTAAAATATTCCCTCTCTGTCTTGTACTTGGTGTAAACATTGACACTGTAACTTTGTGATATCAAAGGTGATGTGAGGTTAGGTTAGGTGAGGTGAGGTTAGATCAAGTTAGGTTAAGTGATGTAAAGTTAGGTTAGGTTAGGTGAGGTGAGGTTAGCTACCACTATCACACTCTTAGTCAATCATGAACCATAAAGTACTTCAAAATGTGTTGGAATCTTAGTGTGTTGTGAGTCAACATAATATATATCGTTATAAATTTCTCCCAGTATAAATCGCGTTATCAATTGCGCCTGCTATCCATTGCGCCTACTATCAATTGCGCCTATTATCAATTGCGCTTACTATCCCTGCGCCTACTATCAATAGCGCCTACTACCAATTGCGCCTACTACCAAGCGCGCTTACGATCAATTGCCCCTACTATCAATTGCGTTGAGTTGCGCCTACTATCCATTGCGCCTACTATCAATTGCGCCTGCTATCCATTGCGCCTACTATCAATAGCGCCTACTATCAATAGCGCCTACTATCAATTGCGCCTACTATCCCTGCGCCTACTATCAATTGCGCCTACTACCAATTGCGTTGAGTTGCGCCTACTACCAATTGCTCCTGCTATCCATTCCGCCTACTATCAATTGCGCCTACTACCAATTGCGCCTATGATCCCTGCGCCTACTATCAATTGTGCCTACTATCAATTGCGCCTAATATCCCTGCGCCTACTATCAATTGCGCCTACTATCAACTGCGCCTGGTGCCAATTGCGCCTACTATTCCTGCGCCTACTACCAATTGCTCCTACTATCCCTGCGCCTACTATCAATAGCGCCTGCTACGAATTGCGCCTACTACCAATTGCGCCCACTACGAATCGCGCTTACGATCAATTGCGTTGAGTTGCGCCTACTACCCATTACGCCTACTACCAATTGCGCCTACTGTCAATTGCGCCTCCTATTCATTGCACCTCCTATCCATTGCGCCTACTATCAAATACGCCTACTACCAATTGCGCCTACTATCAGTCGTTCCTACTATCCATTGCGCCTACTATCAATCGCGCCTACTATCCATTGCGCCTACTATCAATCGCGCCTACTATCCATTGCGCCTACTATCAATAACGCCTACTACCAATTGCGCCTACTATCAGTCGTTCCTACTATCCATTGCGCCTACTATCATTCGCGCCTACTACCAATTGCGCCTACTATCAGTCGTTCCTACTATCCATTGCGCCTACTATCAATAACGCCTACTACCAATTGCGCCTACTATCAGTCGTTCCTACTATCCATTGCGCCTACTATCAATCGCGCCTACTATCCATTGCGCCTACTATCAGTCGTTCCTACTATCCATTGCGCCTACTATCAATAACGCCTACTACCAATTGCGCCTACTATCAGTCGTTCCTACTATCCATTGCGCCTACTATCAATCGCGCCTACTATCCATTGCGCCTACTATCAATCGCGCCTACTATCCATTGCGCCTACTATCAATAACGCCTACTACCAATTGCGCCTACTATCAGTCGTTCCTACTATCCATTGCGCCTATCAATCGCGCCTACTACCAATTGCGCCTACTATCAGTCGTTCCTACTATCCATTGCGCCTACTATCAATAACGTCTACTACCAATTGCGCCTACTATCAGTCGTTCCTACTATCCATTGCGCCTACTATCAATAACGCCTACTACCAATTGCACCTACTATCAGTCGTTCCTACTATCCATTGCGCCTACTATCAATTGCGCCTACTATCCATTGCGCCTACTATCAATTGCGCCTACTATCCATTGCGCCTACTATCAATTATTCCCCCGGTGAAAGTGCTTTCAGTTAAAATCGAGCTCAGTAATAATCATAATCAGTATAAAACGCACCCAGTATAAAACGCGTCTACTAATCGTACCTACTATAAATTGAGCGTGCTATAAAAGGCACCCAGTATACATTGCTCCTACTAACCATGGCTACTATCAATCACAGTCGATGTTTTGGTTCAGTTTTGGTTTGGCTTTTGGTTCTCTATAGTTTGGTTTGGTTCGGTAAATTATAAAAGTAAGGATATTGTTTGTTTACATTAGTAATTTATGACATAGGCTTAAATGGCATGTGCTGTATTCTTTGGAATACACGTCTAGTCAGAGTTAGCTCTCGCTGCTCTTTGCTTTTTTATTAGCCTCATTTATTTAATTTCCCTCCTTGCAGACACCAACAGCGACCTTCTGTATTCTATTTGCTCCGTACACGCGCTTAAGATTTTTATAAGTTTGTTTTAAATGTGTATCTTCTATGGAATCTACCTAGCGGCATCTTGCGGATACCCGCTGAAGTTCTTCAAACTCCTCCAGTCAAGAGGACTTACACACCGATCCACCAGGCGTCGTCTTCCTCGTCAGCTAACATCTCCATGAAGAATAACATTTTTTGTGATTTTTTCAATGTTTCCCATTCTGTCATAATCTCTTTTGTTTCCCTTACCTCTCCCCCTTGCCTACCTAGCTATGTCGTGTGCGTTCATGCTCGCTCTCACTTCTAGTCTAGTCGTCAAGTGAGCAGTTTGGTGCTCCTCTTAGAGGCCAGCCCCCTGTCTCCATGAGGCAATTTTTACATCGACGCCATGTCTGATTTTTAATATAACGGTTACCAGGAACCACCGCCTGCTCAACATGCAAAGTTAAGTACAGTGATTGTAAACATTTTAATGAGTTTGTAATCTAAACTGCAAAGCTTCAATGGATTTATTCTGATTTTCTAATATTGTGCAATAACGGCCACCGCGGGATTTTCTGTCATGTTCAAGGTAACGAAAGCTTATTTTCGAACATGAAATTTAGTACTTCTCGTACGATATAAAAGAGATTCTTTCTCTCACCGTGGGAATTTTGTCAAAACTCATTAATAACTTTCTAAAACTTAACTTGCCTTCGAGGGATTTCTACCGCTCCATCTAACTGTCATTACATTTCTGGAATTTTCCATAAAACTTCAAACCGTGAAGCACTACGCCCAATACTGTCAAATTGCTGAACACCTCAAGTTAGCTCGAACTATACATTGCAACTTAAAATTTGCCCAACACACAAAAAACATGATTTAATTCAACGAAGTATCTCCATAAACTGCAATAATTTTCTCTTTTTCTATGAACTTTCATTGCTACAATAGTGAAAATCTTAACACCTGTAAACAAACTTTAGTGCAAAACAGTGTCCGTTTAACTATCTACCGCGCCGCGTTCGATTGAGAGCAATAAACATTGGCCAGAACTATAATCCCTATCTCCCCTTTCCCAAATACCTTTTACTAACATATTTAATTATTTAGTCATTCTTGATGAGGCCTCACTTAAAATTAAGCGCCCACCCATTTTTGTTCCATTTACAATTTATTCACTCTGCTTCAATATATGTAGCTATAGCCCACATTTTAATATGTAATGTTTTTCCCCTCTAAAACTAGGGTGTTCTACTTTTTTCCAATTATAAAATAGTTATCTAATTTGTATAATCTAGGCTTCACAAAGTGTGACCTGCTCCATTAGAATTTGTAATTCTTTAAATTCAGCTTAAATATTAGTACTTATAGAAACTATTTATTAACCGACAGTAGTGGCTACGCTGGCTAACGCGCAGCATTAGGTCATGGGGCCAAGCTCTCTGCTGACTCGGTAGACGCGTGGGTTCGAGCCCCACCGTCGGCCGTCCTTGAAATGGTTTTCCGTGGTTTCCCATTTTCAACACCAGTTAAATGCTGGGACGGTACCTTATGACAGGCCACGGCCGCTTCCTTCCACATTCTTGCCCAGTTTCATTCACCATCATTCATTTCATCTCTCAATAACTCCTCTCATGAGGTTGGCGTCAGGAAGGGCATTCGGCCGTAAAAACCATCGCCACAAAGATTTCCATCGCATCTCATCCCCGACCCCGTTGGAAAACGGGAATAATAAGGGGTAGACATATATACATAGAAACTATTTATTAATCTTTCTTTTCTTATCCTGCTAGCTCAGGAATTGTTAACTTTCTAATTATTAAACGTTTGTACCTGATTCGTTTGCTCCAGGCTTCGTTAATTCGACCTGACCCTTTTAATATAACATTTGTTAACTTCTGCTTAAATAATAGCGGTAACCTCAGCTTGTAATTTTCCTTTTTTCCTCCTGTTACGAACAGAAATGTAATCTATTTGTTTATAGCCTTTTTGCTTGCCATAAGGCCATTCTACTCTGTTGTTCTACATAACCTATTTAACATTATGTTATACTAAATGGTAATCCTTTGTAATTAACCTAACAGGTTAAAAACCTTTTAATCATACGCTTGCTTAATAGCTCTTGTAAGTGGTTTGTACAAATAGGATTCCCAGACATCCAAGTTGTTAAAACCATAATCTATTACTTTAGCATAAAACAGCTAAATTGTTCTGAACTCAAATTAAATTTTACATTTAATAATTGTTAATTATCGCCAATTCTATCAATTGTTAAATAAATTCTTTATTGTTTTCCGCTTTATCTCTCTTTGCTAGAATCACGGTTAGGCAGGACCTTCTCTTCACTGATTCTCCCCCCAAAATTATTGCTTATTTCAAAATAGAAAAGGCAATCTCTGAATCAATAAAAGCTTTACCACTTGTTGCGTTTAAAAAGAAGCTTCAAATCACAACATTTGCAAAGTTTCTTTTAGCTATCTTGGCTAATTCTAGTAAACCATTGAGACAAGTTTAGCTTGCTCCACCAGCTTCCTACTTGTAGAGATTTTCTCTCTGAATTGTGGTCTACTTTCAAAATTTTGGTTTTGTTTAAGTTACGCCGGAGGTTTTCCTCTGTACTAAACTTTTAGTCAGCACCCTGCTGGGTACGAGTTTAGCCTGCTTTGGATGCAACAATTGGTACTTTCTTAAAGTTTCTATTAATAATAAAAAAACGATTTCTAAAAGCAATAAAGTTGCTTTCTCGCTTCCCACTCTGGGGACATTCTGCCGTTCTGTCTGAGGTCCACGTGTCTAGAAACAAAATTATCACGACAAATTTAAAGTCTTCTAGCGTTTCGAAAGGCTTTTTAAAATCTTACACTTTTGATGTAAACGTGTCTAGGTCCTTTCCTTTTGGCATACCTGGCCTTGCTAGAGCATCACCCTTACCCATAGTACGGGCATATCTGCTCGGCAGGGAAAGAGCACTTTGCGATTGCTCGCAGGAGACCCCAGCTCTCGCTGCACTCCCCGTTAGCCGTAGACATTTCCCCACACATTTTAGGTACTGAACTAGCCTTTTGAAGTGGTATCCTTTGCTCAATTCGTATTTTTCTTCTGTTTTGTGTTGGATTATCTTCCTTTATTCCAATACTTGTTTCCACTTCTAAATCCACCTCCTTTCCTCTCTCATCATCTTCCCTTAGGTAGGGTTTGTACTCAGTAATAACCTACCAAAAGTTGGTCCCAGAAACCCGGGAAAATCCAAGTTGTCAATATCTTGAAATTTACTAATATCTATTTTGTGTATTTTTCAGCTATAACTTTAATGTGCAAAGCTGGTGGAGGAGAAAGGAGCCGCTCTTGTCTCCTTCAGTGTCTTATCATTTCCAACCTGCTCGTTGCTGCCAACCTGACAGCATTCCCACCAACTCCACATTATCGTAAGTTGTACTCAAACTTATCCACTTCATTATGGCCCCCGACAAAGATAGGGATGAAAAGCTCACTGCCAAACGTGCGTCTTACAAGGTACAAATCACCCGATTTAAAAAAATTATCAAAGATCTGGACCCTACAGAATCTCATTTAGATATAATAAAACTTTGCTTAAAAGACTATGAAAAATATTTCAAAAAATACAACACTGTCCAAACAGAAATTGAAACATGCATGCTCAATCAAACAGACGATCGAGTAGAAGTCGAAAACCAATATTATGAAGGTATAAGCGCAGCCTTCAAAATAATTCGCCAATTTGAAGAAGGTCAAAAGGGACGTTTCAGTTCTTAGCTCACTCCACGAACAACAAACCTCGTCTCGTGAGGGCACTCATAAACCTAAATCAATGCTCCCAAAAATAAATTTGCCTCATTTTTCAGGAGACGAAGCAGCATGGGACTTTTTATGAATTTTCTGCTCTCTTGTCCATCACAATGAAGATATTCAAGGAATTTACAAATTTTATTATTTAAGATCAATTCTCCACGATCAAGCAGTTAGTTGAAGCACTCCCATTAAGCGCCGAAAACTACCCCATTGCCTTCAAGTTATTGAAGGAAAGATATGGCAATTTACGTTTACGTATTCAGCGCCACATGAAGGCTTTATTCAACGTGTCCTCTTCACAGCATAATGACGTCAAAAGCTTGCGTACTCTTATCGATACGACACAACTTCATGTTAAAGCATTATCCCAATGGGATCAGCCCACTGACCATTGGAACACGTTCTTAATACATTTAGTGGTTTCTAAAGTTGATACTACTTCTCTCAAAGCTTGGGAAATTGAACTTTCTAATAATAATGATTACTCGTATGAGCATTTAGTCACCTTTATAAATACTACATTTCAATTTTTGACCGCCTTAGCTAACCAACGTGAACCCGCCTCTCCTAATTCTAAACGTTAATCTATGTCACCTAAATCTAAAAGCGAATATGCAGTGTCTAGTACTCAAAAACCTGGGTCTAGTTCTTCTAAATCTGAGTCATACGCCACTGGTTACCAAACTAGGTCCAGTGAACGCCGTACCGCTGGTTCTCTTGTATTACGTACCCAAGTTGAACCCCGTAAAAGTCATAATGGGCCGTTAAAGTGCATACTATGCAACGATTCTCACGCTTTATACTCATGCAAATCTTTCAAAGAACTAGCAGTAGATGACAGAAGGAAATTAGTATCTCAAAACAAGTACTGCTTTAATTGTCTTTCACCTAAACATTCCGCTTCTAATTGCAACTCCACTAGACTCTGTTTTCATTGTGAAAGAGCGCATCACACTTTATTGCATCGTCATGATCAATCGAGATCATCAGCAGCATTCACTTCCCAAAAAAGCGATAATACTAACTATCCTAATGCTTCATATTTGATTCAAAACGCCAAGTCTTTGCGTTGTGCTCAAGTACTATTGTCCACTGTTCAAATTGAGGTTCAAGATAAATCTGGCAACTGGGTCCGTGCCCGAGGTCTCCTCGACTCGGCGGCGACCCTTGAGTTTGTCTCCAATTCTTTAATCAAAAAAGTCGGTCTTCCTGTAACCCCCATTTCTATCAACGTATCAGGCATTAACTGCTTAAAAACACAAAATTTGCAATTCTCAAAATTTTCTATAAAGGACACTTGTCATAGAAATAATTTTCTCAAACTAAATTGTCTCATTCTTAACAGCATTGGTAAAGATAATCCTAGTCACTCTGTTGACACTTCCTGTTTAACTATTCCTTCACACTTAAGGCTTGCAGATCCTCTGTTGAATATCCAAGGTCCTATTAACATATTTTTAGTGCCAATGTTTTCTGGAATTGTCTTCGCAATCAAATTCGTCAATTATCTTCCAACGTGTATGCCAGATACACTAATTTTGAATGGATTGTTATTGGTCAACTTCCCATTTTACTCCCCCCAACCTGTGTCACAATGTCACTTTGTGAGTACTGATTTAGAACAGTTCTGGAAACTGGAAAATATCGACTCCCCCCAGCTCAACCTCCTCAGAAAACGAATTCTGTGAGCAACTTTTCATATCCACTACTACTCGTACACCCGAAGGCCGATTCATAGTTCAGAAGCCAAGACTACTCAATCCTCCAAAACTAAGTAATTCTCAACCTAAAGCTCGAAGGGCCCTCTTTGCAATGGAGAGAAAATTCAAGTAAGAACCCCTCGTTAAACAACAATATATCAACTTCATGGAAGAATATGAAAGTCTGGATCATATAGAAGTTGTCAGCAAATCGGATGACGAAGTATATCCCCCAGTCGTAACTGTCTTCAAAATCACCATCCCGTGTGGAGAAACCCTCTTGTTGAGGATAAAATTCGCGTTGTGTTAAACGGGTCATCACCTGACGCTAATGACAATAGTCTTAACGATACTCTTCACTCCGGTCCTGCTATTCAGTCCGATCTATCTACTACACTTTTGAATGTTCGCCTATTTCCCATAGCCGTCATAGCAGATATCAAACAAATGTACCGTCAAGTTTTAATTCAATCCGAACAGCAATATCTTCAGAGAATCTTATGGCGTGACGAAACTAGTAAACCCATTAAGATATTTCGCTTAGAAACAGTTACGTATGGTCTTAAACCTTCTGCTTTCCTAGCTATCCGATCCCTACATATGTTAGCCTCTCAAGATGGTCATTTATGTAACGCTAAAGCTCAAAAGCATTAACCACATCCTTTTATTTTGACGATTACCTTCAGTCTTTTCAGACGCTTGAAGAAGCTTCTCTCATATCGCTGGAACTGAAGGCATTGTAAAAATTGGAGGATTCCCACTTCATAAGTGGAATTCCAATTCACTTGAGTTCCTTGATCAATTTCCCATCGAAAATGTAGAACCCTCTTCTGTAGAAATTGGCGGAGATTCTGAATCCATAAAAACGCTAGGGGTACACTGGTGCACTCGCACTGATACTCTCATTTACAAGGTCTCGCTTTCCGAAGAGCTCCCTAACACAAAAAGGCAAATCTTGTCTGAAATAGCTAAGATTTTCGATCCGCTTCAATTTCTTGTTCCAGTCATTGTTATCGCCAATCTTTTTATGCAAGAGCTATGGTCTCTCAAATGTGAATAGGACGAAGCCGTTCCCTCTTCTTTTCTTAACAGATGGCTTTCTTTTCGATGTAGTTTACTTGACCTTTCACTTATTGAAATTCTTAGAAATTTAAAATTCTTTCTTTCTTTCTTTCTTTCTTTCTTTCTTTCTTTCTTTCTTCCTTCGCGTCTTTGCTGACAGCTCCGAAAAACTTAAGGTTGCTGTGCCTACCTTGTCTATATCAATCCTCTAAACGAATCTTCACGTTCAAATCTTATTTGTGCTAAATCTCAAGTAGCCCCGTTTAAAACTATCACCTTGCCCATGCTCGAATTGTGCGCCACGCTTATGGCCGCAGAACTTTCCACAAAACTGCGGAAAATCTTAAAAATTGAATTTTCTCAAATCTATCTATGGAGCGATTCCATAATTACTCTTCCTTGGATCGCCAAAACTCCCACCCACTGTCAAAACTTCGTTGCCAATAGAGTTTCCAAAATTCAAACGCTTTCTTTGGGATGTCAATGGAGACATGTGCCTAGCGCTGATAACCCAGCTGACATCATCTCTCGTGGTTGCTTACCCTCTCAATTGGCAGCGTCTCAACTGTACTGGCATGGGCACTCGTGGTTAATCGAAGACTCTTCTTGCTGGCCTTCTAAACCTCCAGTTACAATTTTCAATTTGTCTGATGCTAAAGTAGCTAAATCTACCGCTTCGTATTTCCAGCGTTTCATTTCCCTTATTATCTCGTTATTCTTCCTTTCATAAACTAATTCGGATTTTTGCCTATCTTCATAGATGGAAATATCTCTTTGTTGACCAGCCTGCTCTTCCTAAACCGCATCTAACTAATCATGAACTAAATCTTGCTACTATTAAAGTTTTGCAACTCACACAGCAAGAATTGTCTTTATTTTCAGCTAAGAAAGATATTTCGAAATCTAGTCGTCTTCGTGCCTTAGCCCCTTTCCTTGAAGACAATAGGTTACTCAGTGTAGGTGGTAGGCTTTCGCACTCTTCACTTTCTAAAGACAAAAAGCATCCCGTTATTTTGCTTTCGAAACATCATGCAACTTCCTTAATCATACGTGACTTCCATTATCGAAATCTAGATGTTGGTACTCGAACACTGCTTTGTCTGTTAAGGGAAAAGTACTGGATAATAAATGGAGTTCATGAAGTTTCTTCAGTAATTCACAAATGCAGCCCCTGCTTTAAGGTGAAATCTAAGGTTAGCACTCAAATGATGAGCGATCTACCTTCTTTTCGCTCTTCTCCTATTCGTCCCTTTGCTTTAACTGGCGTAGATTACATGGGTCCATTTCAATATCAACGCAATTCTGATGAAGCTAGACGCAAATTATTTGGAAAACTCTATGTTTCTCTCTTCGTGTACATGATTACTGGTGCGATCCATCAGGAACTGGTAACAAATGCCCCTACTTCTTACTTTTTGTCAGCTGTTTCTTGCTTCACTGCCAGGCGTGGCGCCCCTTCTGAAATGTTCTCCGATAACGCCTCCACCTTTCAAGGTGCAGCTTCATTGTGGAAGAAAGCTCTTACCTCTTCTCCTGCCATGAAACACATTTCTAATATTTCCTATGCCAAAGGTTTCAAATGGGAATTCATACCACCTTACGCCCCCCATCACGGCGGCAAATGGGAATCTAGTGTCAAGCTAACCAAACTTCATCTAAAAAAGGGGTTAGGTAATCGTATTCTAACTTATGAAGAATTTAACTCACTGTCTAACCTAATCGAAGGTGTTGTTAATTCTCGTCCCTTGACCCCGCTTTCTAATGATCCTGATGTTTTACTTCCATTAACACCTGGTCATTTCCTTATTGGTAGTTCTCTTTCTACCCCTCCTCCCCTTCCTAATACTCATAGAGATTCTAGCTTGCCTATTGTTTGGCGTAAAATTAAAACTCTTCGTAATTCCTTCTGGAAAAGGTTGAAATTGGATTACTTAAATTCCTTTGCAACGGCGACGGAAGTGGCTTCTTTCCAATCTTAATATCAAAGTGGGAGATCAAGTTTTGGTAAGGAATTCTCCCCCCCCCCTCCCCCCCCCCCCCACTAGATTGGAACTTTTGCAGGGTCGCGGAATGCTACACGGGAAGGGATGGCAGAGTCCGGGTGGAGAAGATCTTGACTACCGACGGTCATATCATAAGATCCAACTCTCTCATTCCTCCCCTTCCTCTGAATCCTTAAAATCTTTTTTTTCTGTTCTCTGCTGGTGTCTGGCCCCTCAGCATGGTGTATTCTTTGGAATACACGTCTAGTTAGAGTTAGCTCTTGCTGCTCTTTGCTTTTATATTAGCCTCAATTATTTAATTTCCCACCTTGCAGACACCAACAGCGACCTTCTGTATTCTATATGCTACGTACACGCGGTGTAGTTTTTATAGGTTTGTTTTTGATGTGTATCTTCTATGGAATCTACCTAGCGGCATCTTGTGGCTACCCACTGAAGTTATTCAAACTCCTCGAGTCAAGAGGACTTACCCAACGATCCACCAGACGTCGTCTTCGTCGTCAGCTTACATCTCCTTGAAGACACTGCTCCATGAAGAATATTTTTTTTTGTAAAAGGGTGTTTATTTTTTCAATGTATCCCATTCTGTCATAAGCTCTTTTTTTTCCTTCCCTCTCCCCCTTGCCTACCTAGCTATGTCGTGTGCGCCTTTGCTCGCTCTCACTTCTAGTATAGTCGTCAAGTGAGCAGTTTGGTGCTCCCTCTTAGAAGCCAGCCTACTGATTCCATGAGGCAATTTTAACATCGACGCCATGTCTGATTTTTAATATAACGGTTACCAGGGACCACCGCCTGCTCAACATGCAAAGTTAAGTACAGTGATTTTAAACATTTTAATGAGTTTTAATCTAAATTGAAAAGCTTCAATGGATTTATTCTGATTTTCTAATATTGTGCAATAACGGTCACCGCGAGATATTCTGTCATGCTTAAGATAACGAAACTTATTTTCGAACATGAAAGTTAGTACTTCTTGAACGATATAAAAGAGATTCTTTCTCTCACCGTGGGATTTTTGTCAAAACTCATTAATAACTTTCTAAAACTTAACTTGCTTTTGAGGGATTTCTACCGTGCCATCTAACTGTTATTACAGTTCTGGAATTTTCCATAAAACTTCAAACCGTCAAGCACTACACCCAATAGAGTCAAATTGGTGAAAACCTCTAGTTTGCTGGAACTATACATTGCAACTTAAAACTTGCTCAACACACAAAACATGATTAAATTCAACCAAGTATCTCCATAAACTGCATTAAGTTTTCTCTTTTTCTATGAACTTTCAGTGCTAAAATAGTGAAAATCTTAACACCTATAAACAAACTTTAGTGCAAAACAGTGTTCGTTCAACTATCTACTGAGCCGCGTTCGATTGAGAGCAATAAAAATTGGCCAGAACTATAATCCCTATCTCCCCATTCCCAAATACCTTTCACTGACAAATTTAATTATTTAGTCATTCTCAATGAGGCCTCGCTTAAAATTAAGCGCCCTCCCATTTTTGTTCCATTTACAATTTATTCACTTTACTTCTTATGTGGCTATAGCCCACATTTTTATATGTATTGTTTTTCCCCTCTAAAGCTAGGGAGTTCTACTTTTTCCAATGATAAAATAGTTATCTAATTTGTGTAATCTAGGTTTCACAAAGTGTGACCTATGCCATTAGAATTTGTAATTCTTTAAATTCCGCTTAAATATTAGTATTAATAGAAACTATTTATTAATCTTTCTTTTCTTATCCTGCTAGGTCAGGAATTGTTAACTTTCTAATTATTAATTTTTTTACCTGATTCGTTTGCTCCAGGCTTCGTTAATTCGACCTGACTCTTTTAATATAACATTTGTTAACTTCTGCTTAAATAATGGCGGTAACCTCCGCTAGTAATTTTCCTTTTTCTCCTGTGACAATCAGAAATGTAATTTATTTGCTATAGCTTTTTTGCTTGCCATAAGGGCATTCTACTCTTTGGTGATCTACCTAACCTATTTAACATAATGTTATACTAAATTGTAATCCTTTGTAATTAACCTAACAGGTTAAAATCCTTTTAATCATACGCTTGTTCAAAAACTCTTGTAAGCGGTTTGAACAAATAGGGTTCTCAGACTTCCAAGTTGTTAAAACCGTAATCTATTACTTTAGCTTAAAACAGCTAATTTGTTCTTAACTCAAATTAAATTTTACATTTATTAATTGTTAATTTTCGCCAATTCTATCAATTGTTAAATAAATTCTTTATTGTTTTCCGCTGTATCTCTCTTGCTAGAATCACGGTTAGGCAGGAACTTCTCTTCCCTGATTCTCCCCCCAAAATTATTGCTTATTTCAAAATAGAAAAGGCAATCTCTGAATCAATAAAAACTTTACCACTAGTTCCGTTTAAAACGAAACTATAAATAACAACAATTGCAATGTTTCTTTTAGCTATCTTGGCTAATTCTAGTAAACCATTGAGGCAAGTATAGCTTGCTCCGCCAGCTTCCTACTTGTAGAGAGTTTCTGACTTGTGGTCTACTTTCAAAATTTTGGTTTTGTTTAAGTTACGCCGGAGGTTTTCCTCTGTTCTAAACTTTTAGTCAGCACCCTGCTGGGTACGAGTTCAGCCTGCTTTGGATGCAACAATTGGTACTTTCTTGAAGTTTATATTAATAATAATAAAACTATTTCTAAAAGCAATAAAGTTGTTTTATCGCTTCCCACTCTGAGGGCATTCTGCCGTTCTGTCAGAGGTCCAAGTGTCCAGAAACAAAATTATCACGACAAATTCAAAGTCTTCTGTCATTTCGAAAGGCTTTCTAAAATCTTACACTTTTGAAGTAAAAGTGTCTAGGTCCTTTCCTTTTGGCATACCAGGCCTTGCTAGAGCATCCGTCTTCCCCACAGTACCGGCATATCTGCTCGAGCGGGAAACAGCACTTAGCGATTTCTCGCAGGAGACCCGAGATCTCTCTGCACTCTCCGTTAGCCGTAGACAGGTCCCCACACATTAAGGTACTTCACTAGCTATGTGAAGGGGAATCGTTTGCTCAATTCGTATTTTTCTTCTGTTTGGTATAGGATTCTCTTCTTTTATACCGATATTTGTTTGCACTCCTAAATCCACCTCCTTTCCTCTCTCGTCACCTTCCCTTAGGTAGGGTTAGTACTCAGTAATAACCTACCAGCATGCTTAAAAAATAGGCCTTATTTTTTCAATGCCCATCCACTTTTACAAGTTACGACCTGTTTGCTAATGCAATTGTAAAATGTTAAACACTTGCATATTATTACAATTTAGGTAACTTTTTGTTACATTATTTAAACATTATCTATTTGTATTAAACGACAAAGCAAACCCTCTGTGTGTATTGTTAGTGGTAAAAACAATTGCGTCCATTATTGAGTAAGCATGCTAGTAGTACAGTGAGTGCTCATATCCACCGCTCGGTAGCATGCTAGTAGTTTAGGTAGTGCTCATATTCACCGCAAGGTAGCGGAAACATACTTTGGATGTTGCATGCGACTATTTCGCAAAGTTTGACTGCGTGCAAAACGTGCTTGTATAAGCGGTGTATTTAAATTCAATATACAATTAACAACCAAGTGTTCAGAGCTAACATGTATAGCCTTGTCTAGGGTATATATTGAATCAGCCAGAAAGACTGTCTAACCCACGAGTGTACGGCCTTGCCATATGCAGTAAGTACCTGTTAACCTTGACTAGGGTATAAGAATATTGCCAGTTGACTAGTACCTGTTACAGTGATCACATCGTGAAAGACCGTCAAAACAACCAGTCTCCAACCTTGTCATACGCAGTAAGCAGCTGTTGGCAGAAAACAACATCCATAAATCTTGACATTTAGGAAAGTGTGTGTGTAAATAGCTTGTATTCTAAAGATTGTCCATGTGAATTAACTAAAATTTAATTCATTTATATTAGTTGATATGGAAGTCTCAACAACGAGCCATAGCAAGCCATGTGTCTACTATAAAGGATATACATATATTGTAAAAACAACCAATAAAGATGGAACTGTTATTAGGCGATGTTCAAAACAACGATCCAAAAAGTGTCGAGGAATCAAACAAGAGACTCTGACGTACTTCAGACGAACATAATTGTGAATCTCATATCAATAGTCAATTAAATACACAAACTACTCAAACCAAGGTAAAAAGCAAGACAAAGAAAAATATATTGCTGCTCAAGATAGTGCATTGTTTGTTGAAAAGCATTTATCATCACCTCAAAAAGTCATGTTAGGACAGTTGTCAGCGTTCAAAAAACTAAACACTATCAAAAGCGACGCAGACTCTACAAGAGGTCCCTGTGGAAAAGAAACAAGAGGAATTGGATACTTCTAGTGATGTTGAGGATGATGATGATGATAATGATGGTGACAATGACTATAATAATTTTGAGGATAATATTCATAATGATGATGAAAAAGAAGAGGATGAAAGTTTTATGTCTATAAAATCATTGCGGCTTCCACAGTTTTTAAGAACAAGGGTACCTGTAGAATGTTATAAATGGATCTACAACAAGCGTTATGTTAAAAAAATCTATATCAAACAATGGTAAGGAGAGAGAGAGTTGCATTCATTGTGTATCTATTATAAAATGAAATTAATGAAAATATTTTATGGCTATTGTATGTTTTTATTAATTACTATCACTACATCCTCCCACTATTAATGCAATTTTTAACCATCTACAGTCTCTAGCTGTGATTAGAAAGAGAGAGTGGACTTAAACAATACTCTCTATCTATGGTTTGTGTATCGAGTATCATAATAATACAGTATCGCTAAGCCATGTTAAAGCAATAGTTATGTCAGGTAAGGGGTTCAAACCCTTGCTTTCTTGTATTGGAAATGTGAACTTACTGTATGTCAAACGCCTTAACCAATCGGCCAACCTGACAATTAATAATGTAATTTGTTTTGTTTACTTGAGTGTTTAAAAATGTTCCAGTGTACATTGACTCAATCACTTGCTCGCTTTTATATGTCGATTTTTGTATTTGTTTTTTCATAACATTGTAGTTACGAGTCTTGATAACGGAGTGTTTAATATAGGGTTAAAAGCATCTTAAAATAATTTTAGAAAAGCTCTCAGGTATCGTGTCATGGGTTTTAGTAATGCATTACTGTTTGTTGACTTGCATATACCATTGCACAACATTATTTTGGTAATCTCTACATGTTTTTGTTTGAGTCTTTAACTTTTGACTGGTTTAATACAGCCCTCCATGCCTCCCTGTCCTGAGCAAATCGTTTTTTCTCTAAATAGCTACCACACTCTACATCCCAGACTATCTGTTTAACATATTCTAACCTCGGTCTACCCCTATAGTTCTTGTCCTCAACCCTTTCCTCCATAACTAAGCTTGATATTCCTGAATGTCTTAGTATGTGTCCTACCAACCTATCTCTTTACTTCATTAACAATCGCCAGAAACATCTCTCCTCTCCCACTCGTCTTAATACCTCTTTGTTTGTAATCCTATTTACCCATCTGATCTTCATTATTCTCCTGTAACACCACATTTCAACACTTCAATTCTCAACTTTTCTGCTACACCAATAGTCCAAGTTTCACTTCCATAGAGTGCCACGCTCCAGAAAAAGGCCTTCGAAAACGACTTCCTAATACCTAAATCTATATTCAATGTCAACGGATTCTGTAGAAATGCTTTCCTTGCCTGAGCTACTTAGGAATCCTAATCGTATTTGGAATAATGTCTTGTTTAGCAAACATAGTCGCTCAGTAGGTCTAAGCATTTGTTGTATATAACCCAAATTAGCAAACAGTTTTTCTAAAACCCTACTCACTGGTCAATAACAAGCACTGTCGCCAAAGTGTTTCGTTGGTAGTTAACTCATGTCTGGTTAGTCAATTCTTATTTCGAGGCCAATCAACACCTAAAAATCATCTTTACATATGGTCTAATCATCTTTCTAAAGTCAATATTAGTTTGACCTTTGCCTTAAATCTAAAATCCATTTTCTAAATTCTAAAATCTAAAATTTATAGTTTAGAAAACATAATTCCAAATATTACAAATCCTTATATGTCTTTCTTTAATAAATAGTTACCGAAAATTTAAAGTCATAACATTATGGTTTGATCTTTTTGCAAAATATAAAGTCTAAAATCAAAAAATCTAATCTAAAATCTTACTTGCATTAAATGTATATCAAACCCAGTCCACCTTTGTATTTTCAATCCAAGTAATAATTTGATAAAAGAGACAAGTGTAATCAGTCTTAAAACATTATCCCTGCCTTTTTTAATATGTTTATGACATGCGTATTAACCTAAAATCAAACCCTGGTCTACATTAGTGAAAGGCTAACAGCATAACCACTGCACCACCATGACCGTCTTTCTTTGTTTGGTTCGATCTGAGCCTCAAAGCTAAAAAAAAAACGAATAAAGACCTCAAGTGCAAGAGCGAAAAGAGCTTGCCACTGCAGCACAATATGGTTAGCTAGTAACATTACACATTCAAAAAGGATTGGTTTGGTTTGGTTTGGTTCAGTGGAGTCACCATCTTGTTTTTTGCTACCCTTTTTAACCAATTAATTAAAGATAGTCGACTCTTAATTATTCTTGAATCGATAAATTGGATTTTGTGTACACAATTTGTCATGCCATGCCTGAAACCTATACTCCCTAAGGGGCCGATAACCTAGATGTTAGGCCCCTTAAAACAACAATTATCATCATCATCATCATACTCCCTATGTACTGCGATCAGGTCTAAAAACAAGTTTCAGTGGTCAAAGACTTTTCAGTCACCATACGTGTAGCCTACAATAATTCTTTCTCTACATAGCTATGTTTCATCACTCACCATAAACATCTAACATTATGGGTTTGCAATATATTAATAAAACAAAAGTCCATGATCTTGTTATTTTCAGTCTTTTGGGAAAATTCATCAGCCAAAAAAAGAGAGCGTCATGTAAAGTTCTAGGACACCTTACGTGTCCAAATCCCATTATCTTATATATATATATATATATTTATAAAAGAAAGTCGTGTTAGTTACACTATTTATAACTCAAGAACGGCTGAACCGTTTTGGCTGAAAATTGGTGTGGAGGTAGCTTGGAACCAGGAGACATACATAGGATACTTTTTTTTTATCCCGTGACGTGACATAAAACGTCAAAGAGAATACAAGTCACTATAAAACGTAACGCAAATGACAGCTAAGGCAAGTCGTTTCCAGGCAACAGTAGCTCTTGACGAGACACGGCCGACTGGATGCGAGTAGCACTCTCCATTACCGGTATAGAAAATGAGGCTCTTAACATGAAATCCCGTTTGTTACTCAACGTAATTTGTATAGGGGTAGTAAATCAAATTTACAATACATGGCGGGAGTAGCTTCAACAAAATGGCGTGCGTTTGTTTCAAGTAAGTCCCACATGCGTTCATATACCATTCATCCCATTGCGATGAAACTTGGGTGAGATGTTCTGTACACTTCAGGTAAGGTTTCTGGCTGAGTAAATCCACTTAACAATTGGTAGCGCACGAGTAGATTCAACAAATGAGCGACGACGGGCGAAGCGTTTCAACAAAGTCCTGTATGCGTTCACATACCATTCGTCCGATAGCGACGAAACTTGGGTGAGAGGTTGTGTATACTACAGGCAAGGTTTCTGGCATAGTAAATTCGTGTTATAATAGGTAGCGCACGAGTAGATTCAACAAATGAGCGACGACGTGCGAAGCGTTTCAACATAGTCCCGTATGCGCTCATATACCATTAGTCCGATAGTGACTAAACTTAGGTGAGTTGTTGTGTACACTTCAGGGAAGGTTTCTGGCTTAGTAAATCCACTTTACAATAGGTATCTCGCAAGTAGATTCAACAAATGAGCGACGGCACGCGAATCGTTTATAAAAAGTCCCGTATGCGTTCATATACCATTTATCCGATTGCTATGAAACTTTGGTGAATTTTTATACACCCTCCAGGAAAGGTTTCTGACTTAGTAAATCCTTTTTACAATGGGTAGCGCACGAGTAGATTCAACAAATGAGTATCGGCGTGCGTGTCGTTTAAAAAAGTTCCGTATGCGTTCATATACCATTCATGCGATTGCAATGAAATTTGGTGAAATGTTGCTTCCACTCCCGCGAAGAATTCTGATTTTGTAAATCCATTTTACAATATGGTAGCGCACGAGTAGATTCAACTAATGAGCGACAACGCGTGAATCGTTTCAACCAAGTCCCGTAGGCCTATGCGTTCATATACCATTCATCCGAGTGTGATAAAACGTTGGTGCGTTGAGTACAGTCCTGCGAAGGTGTATGAATTAGTAAATCCGTTTTTCCATGGGTGGCGCACAAGTAGATTCACCAAATGAGTAACGGCGCGCGAATCGTTTATACAAAATCCCGTATGCGTTCATATGCCATTCATTCGATAGTGATGAAACTTTGATGAGTTGTTGTGTACACGCCAGGGACGGTTTTCGAATTAGTAAATCCATTTTTCAATAGGTAGCGTACGAGTATATTCAACAAATGGGTGACGGCGCTCGAATCGTTTCAACCAAGTCCCGTATGCGTTCATATGTCATTCATTTAATTGCGATGAAACATTGGTGAGTTGTTGAGCACGCTCCCATGATTTTTTGAGATAGTAAATCAATTTTACAATAGCTTAGAGGTGGTTAACAGAAAAAGAGAGAGATATTGGGAATCCAAAAGCACTTCAACAAACAAAGTTACAACGCCAACACTGTAACGCATGCCGGGTACAGCTAGTATATATATAAAAGAAAGTCGTGTTAGTTTCACTATTTATAACTCACGAACGGCTGAGCCGATTTGGCTGAAAATTGGTGTGGAGGTAGCTTAGAACCGGGAGACGGACATAGGATCCTTTTTTGTTTTCCCGTGACGTGACATAAAACGTCAAAGGCAATATAAGTCACTATAAAACGTAACGCAAATGAGAGCTAAGGCAAGTCGTTTCCAGGCAACAGTAGCTCTTGACGAGACACGGCCGACTGGATGCAAGTAGCACTCTCCACTACCGGTATAGAAAAGAAGGTTCTTAACATGAAATCCCGTTAGTTACTCAACGTAATTTGTATAGGGGTAGTAAATCCAATTTACAATAGATGGCGCGAGTAGCTTCAACAAAATGGCGTGCGTTTGTTTTAAGAATGTCCCACATGCGTTCATAAACCATTCATCCCATTACGATGAAACTTGGGTGAGTTGTTCTGTACACTTCAGGTAAAGTTTCTAGCTGAGTAAATCCACTTAACAATAGGTAGCGCACGAGTAGATTCAACAAATGAGCGACGACGGGCGAAGCGTTTCAACAAAGTCCTGTATGCGTTCACATACCATTCGTCCGATAGCGAAGAAACTTGGGTAAGAGGTAGTGTACACTACAGGCAAGGTTTCTGTCTTAGTAAATCCATGCTATAATAGGTAGCGCACGAGTAGATTCAACAAATGAGCGACGACACGCGTAGCGTTTCAAAAAAGTCCCGTATGCTTTCATTTATTATTCGTCTGATAGCGATGAAACTTGGGTGAGATGTGTATGTACACTTCAGGGAAGGTTTCTGGCTTACTAAATCCACTTTAAAATAGGTATCGCACAAGTAGATTAAACAAATGAGCGACGACGCGCGAAGTGTTTCAACATAGTCCCGTATGCGTTCATATACCATTCTTCCGATAGCGTCTAAACTTAGGTGAGTTGTTGTGAACACTTTAGGGAAGGTTTCTGGCTTAGTAAATCCACTTTACAATAGGTATCGCACACGTAGATTCAAAAAATGAGCGACGGAACGCGAATCGTTTATTCAAAGTCCCGTATGCGTTCATATACCATTCATCCGATTGCTATAAAACTTGGGTGAATTGTTGTGCAATCACCAGGAAAGGTTTCTGACTTAGTAAATCCTTTTTATAATAGGTAGCGCACGAGTAGATTCAACAAATGAGTAATGGCGCGCGTATCGTTAAAAAAGTTCATATACCATTCATGCGATTGCAATGAAATTTGGTGAAATGTTATTTCCACTCCCGCGAAGATTTCTGATTTTGTAAATCCATTTTACAATATGGTAGCGCACGAGTAGATCCAACTAATGAGCGATAGCACGTGAATCGTTTCAACCAAGTCCCGTATGCGTTCATATACCATTCATCCGATTGTGATAAAACTTTGGTGAGTTTAGTACAGTCCTGCGAAGGTGTTTGAATTAGTAAGTCCGGTTTTCAATGGGTGGCGCACAAGTAGATTCAACAAATGAGTAACGGCGCGCGAATCGTTTATACAAAATCCTGTATGAGTTCATATGCCTTTCATTCGATTGTGATGAAACTTTGATGAGTTGTTGTGTACACGCCAGGGAAGGTTTTCTAATTAGTAAATCCATTTTACAATAGGTAGTGTACGAGTATATTCAACAAATGGGTGACGGCGCTCGAATCGTTTCAACAAAGTCCCGTATGCGTTCATATGCCATTCATTTCATTGCGATGAAACATTGGTGAGTTGTTGAGCACGCTCCCAGGATTTTTTTCAGATAGTAAATCAATTTTACAATAGTTTAGAGGTGGTTAACGGAAAAAGAAAAAAATATTGGCAATCCAAAAGCACTTCAACAAACAAAGTTACAACGCCAACACTTTCTTTTGATTGGCATTGCAACGCATATATATCTACTATATAAAGCTCAAATACCACTCACTCACTCACTGACTGATTCATTCCTCACGAAATCTCAGAAACCACCGAACGGATTGGAATGAAATTTGGTATGCAGCTTCCTCAAGGCCCGCAAACGCCCACTAAGAAAGGATTTTTGGATATTCAGGTTCTAAAGGGGTGTTAAGGGGGTAGACCTGCATTTCATTGAATAGCAATATCTCCCGATTGGTTTCATTGGGGGATGTGATACTCGGCATATAAACTCATCATTAAAAATAAGAAGACACGTGTCTGAGGGTTTTTCGATGTGGTGTATATTATGAGGTGAAAGGGGTGAAAAGTGGGGGTTGAAGGATTCCTAACGGAGCGTGTATCTCTTAAACGACACAGGCGAGGAGTTTGGAACTCAGCGGAAAAAAACAGCATTAAAAATAACTAAACAGATGTTTGACCGTTTTTTCATAAATCCAATTTAAGGGGCCCATGGGGAGGGGTGAAATTATGGGTTGGGGGGGGGAACGTAATATGTCTGAGTGTAAAATTATACATGGCCCATGTTGTAGACAATAACACATTACATCTCTTTTTTCTCTTGCTATTTCATCATACGACGAATACTTACGGAGTTATTAATGATTTTGTACCTTTTGGCCGGAATTTTCTAAGTCCCAGGAATGACATAAAAATTGATTCGAATAAAATTTCAAAAAATAGTTTTTTAATACTTTTATTATATTTTTCACGTCTTTTAGGGTCCGAAACCAACATGATATTTTGATGTTTTCTTTCGTCCCATGCATTTTTGGTTTCAGGTGATAGAATTATTTTCCACTAGGACCCATGCTTATCTATCTATTTAACTAATGTTATAACAGGATTACAAATGTTAATGCGGGCGAAGCCGCGGGTAACAGCTAGTATATATATATAAAGGAATGTCTGTGCGTTCGTCTTTTATGCGTTCATAAAACTTTCATCCGATTGCGATCACATTTTGGTGAGTTGTTGTAAACACTTCCGGGAGATTTATAGGCATAGTTAATCCATTTCAAAATAGATAGCGCGCGAGTAGTTTAAACAAATGCGTAATGGCGATGCGTTCATATTCAATTCATCCAATTGCGATCAAATTTTGGTGAGTTGTTGTGCACAGTCCCGGAAAAGTTATAGGCGTAGTAAATCCAATTGACAATACATGGCGGGCGAGTAGCTTCAACAAAATGGCGTCCGTTAGTTTCAAGAAAGTCCCACATGCCTTCATATGCCATTCATCCCATTGCGATGAAACTTGGGTGAGATGTTCTGTACACTTCAGGTAAGGTTTCTGTCATAGTAAATCCACTTAACAATAGGTAGCGCACGAGTAGATGCAACAAATGGGCGACGACGGGCGAAGCGATTCAACAAAGTCCTGTATGCGTTCGCATACCATTCGTCCGATATCGATGAAACTTGGGAGAGAGGTTGTGTACACTACAGGCAAGGTTTCTGGCTTAGCATATCCCTGTTATAATAGGTAGCGCACGAGTAGATTCAACAAATGAACGACGACTTGCGGAGCGTTTCAACGAAGTCCCGTATGCGTTCATATACTATTCGTCTGATAGCGATGAAACTAGGGTGAGATGTTGTGTACACTTCCGGGAAGGTTTCTGGCTTAGTAAACCCATTTAACAATAGGTAGCGCACGAGTTGATTCAACAAATGAGCGACGACGGGCGAAGCGTTTCAACAAAGTCCTGTATGCGTTCACATACCATTCGTCCGATAGCGATGAAACTTCGGTGAGTGGTTGTGTACACTTCAGGCAAGGTTTCTGGCTTAGTAAATCCACTTTACGATAGGTAGGGCACGAGTAGATTCAACAAATGATCGACGACGCGCGAAGCGTTTAAGCAAAGTCCCGTATGCGTTCATATACTATTCGTCTGATAGCGATGAAACACGGGTGAGATGTTGTGTACACTTCAGGGAAGGTTTCTGGCTTAGTAAATCCACTTATCAATAGGTAGCGCAAGAGTAGATTGAACAAATAAGCGACGACGGGCGAAGCGTTTCAACAAAGTCCTGTATGCGTTCACATACCATTCGTCCGATAGCGATGAAACTTCGGTGAGTGGTTGTGTACACTTCAGGCCAGGTTTCTGGCTTAGTAAATCCACTTAACGATAAGTAGGGCACGAGTAGATTCAACAAATGAGCGACGACGCGCGAAGCGTTTCAACAAAGTCCCGTATGCGTTCATATACTATTCGTCTGATAGAGGCGAAATTTGGGTGAGATATTGTGTACACTTCAGGGAAGCTTTCTGGGTTAGTAAATCCACTTAACAATAGGTATCGCACAAGTAGATTAAACAAATGAGCGACGAGGCGCGAACTGTTTCAACATAGTCCCGTATGCGTTCATATACCATTCGTCCGATAGCGACTAAACTTAGGTGAGTTGTTGTGTACACATCAGGGAAGGTTCCTGGCTTAGTAAATCCACTTAACAATAGGTAGCGCACGAGTAGATGCAATAAATGAGCGACGACAGGCGAAGCGTTTCAACAAAGTCCTGTATGCGTTCCCATACCATTCGTCCGTTAGCGATGTAACTCGGGTGAGAGGTTGTGTACACTTCAGGCAAGGTTTCTGGCTTAGCACGTCTACTTTACGATAGGTAGGGCACGAGTAGATTCAACAAATGAGCGACGACGCGCGAAGCGTTTCAACAAAGTCCCGTATGCGTTCATATACTATTCGTCTGATAGCGATGAAACTTGGATGAGATGTTGTGTACACTTCAGGGAATGTTTCTAGGTTAGTAAATGCACTTTACAATAGGTATCGCACAAGTAGATTAAACGAATGAGTTGGTGGCGCAGCGGTCAAGCTGTTGGCCTCTCAACAAGGTGGACCGGGTTCCATTCCCGGTCAATGCATGTGAGATGCCATGTCCTGTGGTTCGGATTCCACGTTAAAAGGTGGTTCCTTGGCTCATGATCTCAAGATTAACGATCACGTTATACTACAAGCTTCCTTCCTTTAAACGAATGAGTGACGACGCGCGAAGTTTTCCAATATAGTCCCGTATGCGTTCATATAGCCTACCATTAGTCCGATAGCGACTAAACTTGGGTGAGTTGTTGTGTACACTCCAGGGTAAGTTTCAGGTTTAGTAAGTCCATGTTACAATTGGTAGCGCACGAGTAGATTCAGCAAATGAGCGAAGACGCGCGAAGCGTTTCAAAAAAGTCCCGTATGCGTTCATATACCATTCGTCCGATAGCGATAAAACTTGGGTAAAATGTTGTGTACACTTCAGGGAAGGTTTCTGGCTTAGTGCATCCACTTTACAATAGGTATCGCACAAGTAGATTCAACAAATGTTCGACGGCACGCGAATCGCTTAAACAAAGTCACGTAGCGTTCAAATACCATTCATCCGATTGCTATGAATCTTTGGTTGGATTTTTGTGCACACCCCAGAAAAGGTTTCTGACTTAGTAAATCCTATTTACAATAGGTAGCGCACGATTAGATTCAACAAATGTGTAACGGCGCGCGTATCGTTTTAATAAAATTCGTATGTGTTCATATACCGTTCATGCGATTGCAATGAAATTTAGAGAAATGTTGTTTCCACACCCGCAAAGATTTCTGATTTAGAAAATCCATTTTACAATTGGTATCGCACGAGTAGATTCAACTAATGAGCGACAGCGCGTGAATCGTTTCAACGAAGTCCCGTATGCGTTCATATACTATTCTTCCGATTGTGATAAAACGTTGGTGAGTTGAGGACAGTCCTGCGAAGGTGTATGAATTGGTAAATCCGTTTTTCAATGGGTGGCGCACAAGTAGATTCAACAAATGAGTGAAGGCGCGTGAATCGTTTAAACAAAATCCCGTATGCGTTCATATGCCGCAATTGCCATGAAACGTTCATGAGTTGTTGTGTACACGCCAGGGAAGCTTTTCGACTTAGTAAATCCATTTTACAATAGGTAGCGTACGAGTATTTTCAACAAAGGGGTGACGGCGCTTGGATCCTTTCAAAGAAGTCCCGTATGCGTTCATATACCATTTATTTCATTGCGATGAAACTTTGGTGAGTTGTTGAGCACGCTCCCATGATTTTTTTGAGATAGTAAATCGATTTTACAATAGTTTAGAGGTGGTTAACGGAAAATAAATAAATATTGGGAATCCCAAAGCACTTCATCAAACAAAGTTACAACGCCAACACTTTCTTTAATTGGCATTGCAACGCATGCCGGGTACAGCTAGTTAGCTTATAAAATCTCAATTCAGTAACCTTGCTCTTATGGAATATTTGAATAAATGCTTGCATCATGGGAAAAAATCATAAAATCATAAACATTATTCTTAAAACAAGTCGTCGCATGACCTTCTGCGATCAATGCTTCACAAAATATCGATTCATCCATTGGACATGGCCACCGTGGTCGGCGACATGCTCGTTTAACCACAACCGGCACTGCTAATCTACCAAAAAAATCTCAATTTTCAAAATGTGTGCTTAGGCCCTTTGTCATAATTTCAAACATAAATAATAAATTCAAAAAGGGATTGGCACCCTGAGTCCTATAACACCTCATGTGTCCAAATCTGATTATTGGTTCCCCTTTTCCCTGTAAAATCTACATTCATTGTTTAGGGGTAAAATGATCGATCGTGGTAAAAGAGTATTTAATAACCAATTTTTTGAGCTATGACACCTAATTTTAGGGTTCTTAGTTTCCAAGATATCGATTTTTCAATTTTGGAGTAGTTTTCACCCCCCTACTATTTTTCATCACGAACAAAAGATCTTAGGTTCAATTAACATATTTAGGTGTTAAACACATTTTCACCTGTAATATCACTATTCACAGTTTTATGGGTGAAATGACCTATCGTGGTAAAAGCGTATGTCATGACCTATTATTTAAGCTATCACACTTAACTTTAGGGTTCTTAGTTTCCAAGATATCGATTTTTCAATTGGGGGGGGGGGGTAGTTTTCACCCCTACCATTTTTCATCAAAAACAAAAGATCTTTGGTTCATTTATCATTTTTAGGTGTTTAACACCCTTTTCCCCCACAAAATTACTATTTACTTTTTTAGGGGTGAAATGCCCTATCGGAGTAAATCGCATATCATGACCTATTTTTTAAGCTCACACACTTAATTTTAGGGTTTTTAGTTTCCACGATATCGATTTTTCAATTTTTGGGGGTAGTTTCAACCCTCAAAGGGGAGGTTAGGTTAGGCTAGGTTAAGTTAACCTACTGCCGCCATCTTGTTAGGTTAGGCTAGGTTAAGTTAACCTACCTCCGCCATCTTGTTAGGTTAGGCTAGGTTAAGTTAAGCTACGGCCACCATCTTGTGTGGTGGAGCGGTGGCGGTGGTCACAGAACCGTTAAAAACAACTAGCCTACTCCTTTGTCCGCCTCTACTTTAATCATATCACATTATTTAAACTGACATGGGAAGTATATTACTCCCACCAAGAAACGTGCCGCACTTCCAAACGATGTGGTATATTAATGAATATGAAACCACTCCCATCCTTACATGAATCTTACATACTAGGGCTGATGACCTGACCCTTGACCATCCCTGCATTAGAAAATGAAATGTAAAAAGAAAACCTTATAACATAAACAATTGATGAGCGCACGATTCATATTTACAGTGACGCGTTACGCATTTACACTTAGGCTAGATCAATCAAACAAACATATAAGAAAAACGAATAAAAACAACATGTACAAACAAGTTCTGTCCTACCATTGAACTATTCCCCGACTAAATTACATGCATAATTTATGTGGTACTCATGTCAGCCATATCCGTGCATCGTCGTTGCGGTCTGCCGCCCACTGGATAGCTCACTCCATCATGACCACCCTTGAAATCACCGTGGGCACCATCTCCAAATTTTCAAGTATTGGATGCTCCTCTCGGATCTTGTTGCTGATGAAAGGAGGGAACCTGCTCAGAAGAACGTTGTTGAAATTCGCCAAAATATAAGAACCACTTGCATGAAATTAAATATTTAGATTGGCACTTGTTACTCCCCATGTCGGCTACTTTCCTGAGCTACGATACTGGGCTACTTAATTTGCCCAGCTGTTCGGCGTAGCTTTACCTAACATTCACTATTTACTATAGCTCATCCGGCTATGTTCCTGTACTGACCCGCACTCGCACGTGTGACTGAACAGCAGTCATGCACTCGTACTGTATACTCTGCGTATACACTCACTATAATGATATTTCCCTGCGCCACTCGAAAATAACTGTGTGTGTCGGAGACTAATATCTGTGTGCCCCAGACTGCCGTGGCTCGGCTTTAATATATATTTCCAGCCTTTGGACAGCAGGGTGGGTGAAATAAATTTTGTCCTATGACTGTGATTTAAATGTGTAATTGCCAGCCTTTCAACCGAAATCGATCGTGGACTTCCTAATTATAGAGCTCCGCTGTTTCGCCTTTTGTCTTGACCATTCACCAGTTTTGCGGGGTTAGTAGCGTCCTGTGTCCCCATTGGTCGGCTCAAATATTTCACCCCTCCCCAAATTTAGCGAATTAATTCAATGCTGGGCTCTACAGCTGTAATCTTCACACCAATGAGACGTTAAAAATCCCCTTAATGTAAAATCATATTGCTCATATTATTAACCGACCACTCGTTGCTATGTAGGTCACATTTGGGGGCGTACACGAAAGAATCATTACATCTCTTTTTGGCCATGCTGGCTTTCTCCGTCTTCAGTGAATTCCTGGAGAGGCCCGCACTGAGCTTGGAGGGTGCGTTGTATGATAGACCATTAGTGTCTCCTTCTCCATTCTTCGCGTCACGTAGAAGTAATTTCCTAAACTGCTTTGTTAGTACCTTCCTCACCGCTCATGCTTGTATGAAGTCTTGATGAAAACATATGTTTATCTATATGCTGGTCCCATAAGCATATAGGTTACAATACATGAGCTCATACGTTGTAGACATTCAAGATATGCTCACTCCATCTGAACTCCAGCAGACCAGTGAGGTGCAATCCCAATCCCGCCACCTATGTCCAAGTTAACCTGAGGTAAACAAAGACAAACAATCCATACACTAACAATCACTCCTACAGTCCAAATCTCCCTGGTCCCAGACAATCAAACTACAGAAAAACCATAGCACAAACACAAAAACACTCAAATTACTGGCCCTATCACTCTGCCAAACGAACACGAACATGAAGGCTCCCAAACAGTTGAGAACACAGCTCCCTCGCAAGCAGTTGCTTCTTCCTCAAAGAGCGACGCAACGCCTGATCCATGACCCCTTCCCTCCTAACCAACACCTGCATAAACACTGGCACCACGGCGCCCATCTCATCCAACACTCATTATACAATGCTTCAATTGCCAACGCCTGCACCATACTGCAAGAGATTGGAAGAGTGAAGCCCGGTGCAATCGGTGTGGCGGTTCACACCGTCATACTGACTGTGCGGTGCCTAAGGATTCCCCCACATGCGTAAATTGTGGAGGCAAGCACGTGGCTTCATTCCCAGGGTGCAAGTACCTAAAGACGCCATCAAACACCGGCAATTGAAGTACAAGCAACAGACCAAACATATCCCATCCCTACTCTCCCTACAGCTAACGCCCCCCTCAAGCAACACACGTCACTGCACTTACACTACGGTACTGCTGAGTTTGGTACAGCAACTCTCAGCCATCACCATGTAGTCACACCCAACTTCACGGGGCTAACTCTATAACACATGACCCTGGCCTCGTGGTTTAATCTGCCTGGGGAGTAAGGGCCACGCCAGCTCACCCGGGGTGATGAAACACGGAGAGGGGAAGCCAAATTACACTAAACTTCTTTCAAGCCATTGAAAACTCGTACCCAGTACACTACAGGAAGCCCGGTCGAACATGGCCAGCCTCCAACGACTGACCTGCTATTCGGCCGGTATATAGACCATAAATTACACTCAGTTCGACCAACGACCACTGAAATACAGCCAAACTAGACCAAATAATCAATAATCACTCCCTAAACAATAACTTATTAACTCATAAGTCCATAAAGCACATTCAAACCAACCCAGCGCTACTCCAAATCTCGAGCGGCCAATGAGAGCAGCGCAAGTACAAATTCAAACTCCCCGCCACAGAATCATACTTTACACCTCAATTATATCGCCCATTGTATTTATCCGTCCCGCGGCCCCGCGGGGTACCTTTCCGCAAGGTTGGCCACGGCCGACTTGTTCGGGTTGGTGTTCAGTGGGTCGTGGGTTCGGTTAAACTACAGCACATTCACTACACACAGGCAATCCATTTTCATATCTTTATTCCCCAAAAACAAATCGAGTCTTATTAAAACCAATTATTATTTCAATCAAATACCTACTGCAAGTCTATTATTATTTCATACTTCAACAATCAACCCACTAGATGTCTTCTTACTTCCTAAAGCATTAAATTAAAATTTAACAAATTCTTTTCTTATTTTATTATTATTATCAAGCTGAAGCTGCCGCTGTAAACGACTATTGAACCATCCAACCCATGGCGAGCGGGGATGATAAGTAGCTATGCTCCATGTAGCATATTAAGTGAACATCATCCCAAACTGCAGTGAACTAATGTGCGAGACATGGCAGTCAATAAATTAGTCAACTCACGCTACTATAAATCCCACAAAGTCATTATACCGCCCCTTAAAACAACAATAACTAATAACTAACTAACTAAAGTCATTATTCGACCATTAAATTCGAAACCCTTATTGTCAAACCCCTCAATGAAGTTAAATTTAATTTTAACGACAACATCGAAGTATTAATTACATACTAAAATGTTATTAATCCAATAATCAGTTCTTAAACCAAATTAGATTCAAATCTAGGCAGAGGAACTCTTGGCGTACCGGTACCTGGTGGTAACTGCTTCGCGACCAGACTGCCACTATGTCATTTCAGTCTACCGTGGGCTTGAAGGAGGGCTCTTCTTGGGCGACGCATGGAGCAAAGAGGCTTAATAAGAAATAATATATTGCCTTAGGATAACCAGATTGGTAATTGGTTGGGAGTCGCTAATTGTCATGGAGGCACCGCAATACATACAACATTATCCTTTAGCGAGGACCGACTGGCTACTATCTGGTTTTAAACAACTCACCTCACTACACCGCTTTTTTCTAAATTAATTATATCCACACTTGTTCTTAATACCATCTACACATATAAACTTCACACACCACGCTAGCCATGCGCAAGGTTGGCCTAAAACCTCCGTCAAAACAGCGTCCCCCTCCCCCTATCGAAATTCGATCCACCAAAAATCAATGGAGTGAAATTCGAACGGTAGTCCAGAAAACAGTAGCTGACCAGAAATTTGCCATTCGCACGACTAAATTAGGGGTCTAGGTTAACGTTTTTACCGCCGAAGACCACCTATGTCTATCAAACTGCAAGAAAACAGTATCTCCTACTTCACACATCCGCTAACTAGGAAAGTTATCAAGCAGAGGGTTTTCGAACCCCTCCCTCATGACACAACCACTGACGAAATTAAAGCGGAGTTTGAGTCCATTGGGCACAAAATTGAATTTGCCCAACAGATGATGCGATTAGTCAGAAATAATGAAGTCATCACTCGCTCCGCTCTCCCGCTATTTATAATAGCATATGAGCCGACCGAGGAAAATAAAGAAATTCCCAAAATTACACACTTCATCAACAGCACGGTTACTATCAGTGATTTTAAACCCCGAAGCGTCAGAGTGACCCAATGCCATAATTACCAGGAATTCGGCCATACCAAACCCAACTGCTTTCTTGACCCTCGCTGTCTCTAATGTGCTGGTCCCCACAGTCATCAGGATTGGGAAAAGACTCCTGAAACTCGCTCCACCACCTGGAATTAACGCTTGGCATTCAAGATATAAATCAGCCTTCACTTCGCTGGATGAATCTAACCCCCAACCCTCAATTTCAAGCCAACATCAAGCCCTAGCTGAACCTGATGTCAGCTCCGATGGCTCGGAAAATGAAAGGCCCGAACCATCCGAGTTCGAAACTGCTGACGACAGTGAAAAACCCAGGGATAAGCAAAAGAAGAAATCCACCCCTACAAAATCCAGAGTTAAGCGCTCTACTAAGGACTCCAGAGACCTAAATTCTGTAGTCAGCAGCAACAAAACTTCAAATCCCAAGGGCAACAATGACTCAGTTCCCCCCTCCCCTCGCTGAGAGCACTGTTACACCACGCAGGCCTGAAATGCCCAGTCTGCCACACCAAACCCCAGGACAGCTCAATTTAAGATTTTCCAAAAACAGAGTCCCTGAAGATTTCCCAGTGCGACTGAAACTCGTACTTCAAAGTTTACAAGGCCTAATTAATAATTTCATCCGCAATTTCCTTGAAGCAATTCAAGTTATAGACCACCTCCTTACACAGCTCGTGGTAACTCTCACACAGCTCTCACATTGCTAACAAGACTCTAAATATTGTATCTTGGAACAGCAATCGCATAGCTATAGTGCTGCTCCAGGAGACTTGATTAGACGACAGACACAGGCTACCTAACTTACCATAAGGACCGACTGACCGGAGGAGGAGGAGGAGGTACACTAATATCAATTAGAAGACACATTTCGCATCACGAAATATGCCTACCTGACACCACTCACATTGAAGCTAACGGAACTCAAATACATATTCATAACAGCACATATACAATAATCTCAGCCTATTGTTGTACTCCTAGGGACGCTACCCCCATCCCCTAAACAAAATCTCCAAAACACCAAAATTACAAAATGACCCGGGAAAGGTGTACGACTCGGTAGGAATGTAAGGATTCCGCCGACCGTGCACACAAAAACTATAAGAACCCCAGAGGTCAGGCACCTAGAATCATTCGATCACTCGAGCATTCTCAATCAGTCTAAGTGCACCGACGCGTCGAACCTCTGCTGCCGGCTAGACGGGTAAGTGTCCTAAGCGATCTCCACACTCACCACCACACTACACACTCACCTCCCCCTGTGCTTGGACTGTTAATATTTTTATTAATTATCATTTGAACTGCTATTTGCCAGTGTACCTCAAGATCGAGGTACACATTAAATTCAGAAACACTAGAAGCCATTGGTCTTATTCTTTTATTTATTTTAGCTAGTAAGATCCTACCCTATTAGATTCCTCTTTAGGTAGGAATTAGAATTAGCCTTACTGTGTATTTGTTTAATTGCTTTTTGTCGTCAGCTGAGCGCTGTTGCTCCGCGCTGACACTAGCGAATTCCCCGTTTACTTGCCTGCATACGTCTCGCAGTAGACCGCGTGGCGCATCTGTTGCGCTCTGAGTAATAACTTAATAGCCCTTCCAAACTACCCCTTCACCTAGAACTACCCCGTCAAACAGTACCTTGGGGAGTTCTCCTTGCTGATCGCACTGTCGATCCCAGTTCTCTAAACACTTCCTACCGCTTACAGCATTTGCCAAGCTCGCCCCCTAATTTAGACTAATTTCATCCCTTAGATTATTTATTTGTACAGGCCTCCCTAATAGGAACCTTACACTATAATCAACCTCAAGCACTCATTTTACCTCAAGACATCGAATCCCTGCTAATGTATGACTATGTCATATTAGCAGGCGATTTAAACAGTAAACGCCATAGTAGGGGATCCATTACTGAAAACGACAATGGCAAACGATTATACAAACACAATTCGAACAACGACTACGTCATTCACGCAACTGACACGCCTACCTTTTATTATAAAAGGAACGGTATTTTACACAAACGACATAGTACTAGCTAAAAACATCCCGTTCAACATATCAACAGAAACATACACTAAGCTTGACTCGGCGCAAACATAAGTTTCTTAAATACACGCAAACTAATAAATACAATGCGAATAGATTGAGATCAATTCATGCTGCAGCAGGACCTACTGGTACCTACAGCTCTCCCAAAAATAAATAACACGCACCAACTAGAAACACATATTAATCACTTTAATAAATTACTAATTACAGCCGCTAAAGAGAGTTGCAAACCAAAAAGCGCACCTAAAGACACGTCACTTCCTGCAGACCTCTGCCAATTAATTAAAGACGAAAAACAAAGCCAGAAAGACATACCAACGCAACCAAACGGACCAAAATAAAATATTATACAACAAACTACACGCAAAAGTACGCCGACAAATCATAATTCACAAAAATACCACATGTGAAGCCAAATTAAAAAACATAAAATATAACGACAATCCAAATACTATTTGGAAACTTACTAAAGTATTTACAAGAAGCAACAAATCAGTTCCTCCTCTGGAAGACAACAACAATATCCTAATTACTGACAACGAAGGAAAAGCCTAACTAATGGCAGACTCACTAGAAGAACAATTTAAAACTAACGACCACCTAAATGACCCAATACATGACCAAATAATACTAAATGTTGTACAGACTTTCCTCGAACAACCAGCAGTCTCAGACATTCCGGATGCCTTCAGAATTTTGCAATCCAGCAGTGCTATGGATTTCCGTCAGGCAACTTCTCGAATTTACGGGTACAGTAAGAAGAAATGGTCGCCCAACTTAAGGGGCTACGATGTACCTTCGTAAAGCCATTTAGGAGGCATACAAGTGGTAACCCGACTTTGTGAGTTTATGGGATTAAATAACCAGCCCATTCGTGGTGGATGTGAGTGTAGGTGTTTTGAATTGTATTTAGTAATATTGCACTCAAACAAAGATCAGATCTGATGGAAAACCTGAGAAAGGAATAATAGGTGGAATTTTTCGAAAATTACCTATGATCTAGATCTTATTTCATTATATTGACCGGTTCATGGCCGATGTAAGTCATGTTTAATGTAAAGCTAATTTGTTGTAACGATAGGAAATGTAAAGTTTCTTTATGATAGTATAAAGTAGGCCACAAGTGAACGAACGATATAAGTAAGTTTATTAACGATAGGGTGTCTGGTAAGTTAATATTAAGGTAATATAAAGTTATCGATATACATTAAGATACCCTAATACATGGTTGAAATTGTTGCTCGAAATGTTGTTATCTGGCTCTGTTTTTGAACATATCCCTATGTTGTTGTTGTTTGAGTCTTCAGTCTTTTGACTGGTTTGATGCTGCTCTCCATGCCTCCCTGTCCTGAGCTAATCGTTTCATCTCTAAATAGTTACCACACCCTACATCCGAGGCAATCTGTTTAACATATTCTAACCTTGGTCTACCCCTACAGTTCTTGTCCTCGACCCTTCCCTCCATAACTAAGCTTGCTATTCCTAGGTGTCATAGTATGTGTCCTACCAAACTATATCTTCTCTTCATTAGCAGTCGCAAGAAACATCTCTCCTCTCCCACTCGTCATAATACCTCTTCGTTTGTCACCCTATCTACCCATCTGATCGTCATCATTCTCCTGTAACAACACATTTCAAACGCCTCACTTTTCTTCTTTTCTGCTACACCAAGAGTCCAAGTTTCACTTCCATAGAGTGCCACACTCCAGACAAAGGCATTCAAAAGCGACTTCCTGATACCTAAATCTATATTCGATGTCAACAGATTCCTTTTCTGTAGAACTGCTTTCCTTTCCTGAGCCAACCTACTTTTTATATCCTCCTTGCTTCGTCCATCACTGGTTATTTTGCTTCCTAAGTAACAGAACTCTCCTACTTCCTTCAGCTTTTCACCTGTCAATTTGATGTCCATAGAGGTTTCTGATTTCTTTCGACTGCATTCCAATATTTTTGTTTCACATTTATAAATTTTCATCATGAATTCTTTCCTCAAGACGGAGTCCATATCATTCAATTACTCTTTCAAATCCTCAGGCGTGTCGGCCAAGATGACGATGTCATCGGCAAATCTCAGAGTTGAAATTATTTCTCCTCGAATCTTCACTCCCACTTAAAAATTTTCTCCAATTTCCTACGTTGGTTGGTTGGTTGGTTCTTAAGTTTAGGGGCTGCGACAACGCGTTCATGTAGCCCCGTGTAGTTTGGGTGTGTGTAGAATCTGTCTGATAACCAGTGTTAATTGTGTTGACTGTATTAGTGTGTGTTATCTGTTTTCTTAATTTAAGTACAGACTGCAACTTAGAATTTTTCAAATAGTTCCTACTTTTGCCGCCAAGCGCCACCGTCAACGACTACTAGGCCAAGTTCAGAACTTAGCTACTAGATGCCACCGCAGTCAGCTCTTGGCAACGAACGTAGAAACCTAAGAGCGTTGTTTACATTCTTAACCTATCCAATTTAGCTTCACACAGGTGTCATTAGTGGAAGGTTCTTTAACATGCCATAAATCTATGACATAGGACCGCCGGCTTTATTCCCCTCCGAAGGAAGGCATACTGAGGGATTTTTAACGCTCTCAAAAAATCCGACGGCTTCGGCCGGGTTTCAACCCGCTATCTTGGGCATAGAAGCTCAGCATAATTTCCTTCATTGCTTGTTCAATGTAACGATTGAAAAGTATGGGTGATAAGTTGCAGCCTTGCCTTACACCTTTCTGAATACCAGCTTCTCTCTCATGTCCTTCAGCTCGAATGACTGCTGTCTGGTTTCTGTATAGATTGTAGATCACCCTCCTATCCCTGTACTTTATTCCAATCGTTTTCAACATGTCAAACAATTTAGTCCAATCAACGTTATCAAAATCCATTTTTCTAAGTCTACAAATGCCATGAACGTTCTCTTATCTTTCCTTATTCTACCTTCCAAAATCAGCATAAGACTTAGTACAGCTTCCCTTGTTCCTACATTTCTCCTGAAACCAAACTGGTCTTCACCCAACTCCGTTTCTATCTTGCTTTCCATCCTCTTGTAAATTATTCTCGACAGGATCTTTGAAGCATGAGTAATCAAGCTGATTGTACGGTAATCTTCACACCTGTCAGCTCCCACTTTATTCGGTATAGGGATGTTAACATTCTTCTTGAAATCAGAGGGTACCTCACCTGTCTCATAAATCCTAGACACCAAGTGATATAACCTGATCAGACCTTCATCTCCTATGCAGTGTAGCAACTCAATTGGTATTCATCTATGCCTGGTGCTTTGTTCCTGCTTAAGTATCCCAATGCTCTGTCAAATTCTGATCTCAATATTAAATCTCCTTTGGCATCCTCATCAATTTCCTCCTCCCTTTCCATTACAAGATTCTCAATCTCCTTTCCCTTATACAAACACTCTATGTAAGCTTTCCATCTATCAACCTTCTCTTCCCTATCTGTTAGAGGCTTTGCATTTGTGTCCTTAATATTACAGCACTTAGTGTCCTTTTCCCCAAAAGTATTCTTAATCCTTCGATAAGCTGTGTCTACTTTACCTAATTTCAGACAATTTTCTATACCTGCACATTTCTCTTTCAACCATTCTTCTTTCGTTTCCTTGCACCTCATTTCTCAGACGTCTGTATTCTGCTTTCCCCTTTTCATCTCTTACATTTGTGTGTTTCCGCATTTCATCCATCAATTCTAGTATATCCTGGGTGATCCACGTTTTTTTACCTATTCTTTCTGTCCTACCAATGTTTTCTTCTGCGGAATTTGTTATTTTATTCTTCAAAAGTGCTGTTCAATTGAATTTTGTTTAGGGCTTTTCATTAGTCCTTCGTTTATACTCTTCTTGAATCTTTTGTTTACATCCTTCTCTTTCAGTCTGCTATTGCCCACCCTTTTGGCTTTTGACTTTTCTTCTGTTTCTTCAACTTAAATCTGCATTTCATTACAACCAGATTGTGGTCAGAGTTTATGTCAGCACCGGGATATGTTTTGCAATCCAAAATCTGGTTTCGAAACCTCTGCTTGACCATAATGAAGTCAATTTGGTAAAGGTCCTGTATCTCCTGGTCTTATCCTAGTGTATATTCTTCTATTGTGGTTATTGAATAAGGTATTAGCTATGACCAACTCATGCTCGGCACAGAATTCCATCAACCTGCTTCCTCGATCATTCCTTTCACCTAATCCGAAATCTCCTACTATCTTCCCTTCTCTTCCTTTTCCTACTACAGCATTCCAATCACCCATTACTATAATATTTTCATCACCCTTGGTATACCTCAGAATTTCATCTATTTCTTCGTAGACCTTTTCAACATCCTCATCATCAGCTTGACTGGTAGATATATAGACTTGTACCACTGTGGTGCACGTAGGTTTTGAATTGATTTTTGCTACAATAATCCGTTCACTATATTGCTCATAATATTCCACCCGCTGTCCAAGTTTCCTACACAATATGAGACCAACCCCTGCTTGGCCATTGTTTTATTTAGTGCTAATGACCCTATAGTCACCAGACCAAATGTCATGTTCTTCCTGCCAGTGCATTTCACTAATCCCAACCAAATCCAGCCTCAACCTATCCATTTACCTTTTTAAGTTTTCTAACCTTCCAATTCCTAGCAGACTTCTAACATTCCACGCTCCGATCCGTAGAATGTCAGATTTCCTCTTTGTCAGTTCTGTGATGTTAACCCCCTCTCGAGTAGTCCCCACCCGGAGATCCGAACGGGGGACTAGTTTACCTTCGAATTGAAATTTTACAAGGGAGGAGGTCATCATCATATGTAACTATGCGTAGAGAGGTGCATATCCTCGGGAATAGCATTACGGCTGTAGTTTCCCGTTGCTTTCAGCCGTGCAGCAGAACGCAGTGTAATCATTAGTTGGCTTATATTATCAATATCTTAACCGTCTATTAGACAAGTAAAGAATTGACTTTTCTGAAAGGCTTTTACTCCCTTTCAGAACAAGTCAAAGAGCTATTCTACTAACAAAAATACTAACCTTCTACTAACAATTAAATACCAAAATTCTACTAACGAAAAAATACTAAGGCTCCACCAACAATAAAATACTACCACTAAAACCGTCTGTCACCAGGCACATTCGTATGCACCCTCACACATCACAGTCTAATGAAGCAATGAACTATATCTAATTAACAATGCATCTGCCACCAGACACACTCACACACCATAGTATAATGGAACAATTAACTAAATCTAATAAACTAACTACATACTGTGCCCAAATCCACTGGTGTATTTTGGAGCGCACAGGCACATAATCGAAGTCCCAGGCGGAAGATTTGAATAGCGCGCGACATTTGTTCTTAGAACAAATTGGATGGAATATGCAGGCTACAGAACGGTTAGTGACGCGCCACACGTCACATTCGAGGCTATATTTTTGATTAAATATTCCCGATTGTTTGGAAACTTGCGACCTATACCATTTTACTGGCACGGCTAAAAGAAGAAGGATGAGCCATATTAGAAGAAAATCGGATCAGCGGAAGCCGAGATATGAGAAGTTTAATGATAGAGGACATACCCCGCTATGACGTCGTCAGATGAGTGCTCTGTACAGTATAAATTGAGAGCCGAGCTGGACTCAATATTCACTTCTTCACAGCGCAGGGGCGCTAGTACTTCAATTCACCACTCTACAGCGCAAGGTCGCTAACTCGTCGAATCACTTATCTACAAGTGCATGGTCGCTACGCTACGACTTCGTAATCTACAGCGAATGGCGCTAGCTCTTCGTGTGAATCTTCAAAACAGTACATGGTTACTGGAACTTTGAAAGTGTTAGTAATTTTCCAAGTGGAACATAGAATATTTTACGACATTTATATTTCAAGTGATAAACTTTTTCGGCAGTCAACACTGGTAAATATCAAACTACAAAACGGATATATGGTAGACTTAGTCAACAACAATCCACAATCCATTAATATTGGAATACTTTGTTTCCAATTTCCAGAAACAAGCTTTGTCTTGGTGACTGAAAGAGCAACCAAGATAACATATCAGTACTTTCGAAATACCTTTCTTGCTTGGTAAAGATCACTTAGCCGACATTTGGGAACAGCTGTGCATAGCGCTGTCTGGGGAATGCATAACTCCGCCCAGGGACAACTAGTACATCAGATCTTTTACCATAGCTGAATAAGATTCTGTGCGTATTAAAACGGTACTGATTGTGTCACCGTTGAGTCTGTGTTACATCTGGTATTTTTGCCATGGATCTTACAGATCTAGTCCCTTTCAAGAAAATTATTACAGCTGTTAGAGCTGCCATCAGGAACAGTTTACTTCAAGATGATTACAAGGCAACGAATACCCTAGCCGATATGTCTTGCTAGACAGATTGCGGGTAGAAAATGGAGGCCGATACCAGGATTTAGGTACTAGTCCAAATGGGATCGAAGAATTGGAATAGTCTGGTTTTAACCAGATTATCATCTTCAACAACATCTACAAGAATGTAAGCTACAATTTTGAATAATGCTTATGCCTAGTTAGCCGGAATTCCTTGGCCACAGTTTTATCAACACAATTTCTTTTGCAAATTTGCTGTTGAAAATTCTACTGCGAGGCATTGGAAGCCTGGTTCTGAACATTTCCTACGTTCAGACATGTGGATTCAATGACTTAATTCAAATGGACAAGCATCATCGGCATTTTAGTTGATTTTGTCATTTTTCTAATCACGGTCATCAGCCGTCGTATCTGTAAATATTAAAATAAATTCAGGTCGAGGAATGGATATTTTTCCATGTTTAAGAAGTCTAGTTTGATCTTTCACCGAATAGTTTAATGAAGCTAACTCCAGTTTTGGAAATATTAATAATAATAATAATAATAATAATAATAATAATAATAATGAAGGTCGCAGGAATCAACCTGATAGGAGACCTTGTGTCTCTGGGCAAATGGGAGTGAAATGCGTCGTTGCTTGTCATCTGCAACATTAATATATTGGATTCAGCAAGAGAATCCAACTAGCTTCTTTCACTCCAACTCCAGCAGATAACCTACAAGAGGTGCCCCTTTTAAACCGAGCAACCCAGTGGAAGGTTGGGTAACCAATCCTAGCGGGAAACCGGGTCAGTGAGCCGATCAGTACTGGGGGCTCCAAGGCTCACAACCTTGGCAGTATCCTTGGCAGTGTGAAACATCACTGGCCTAAGTCAAAAGTCCTTCAACTGTTAAAAGCATGGAGGAAACTTCAGCAAATGCTACTACCCCAGGTGGTAACCAATCCACCGTCGCTTCGAGTGACGCATGCAAGCCTTCGGAATCTGGGGAGCTTGCACCGAAATGCTAGGAGGTATCGGAGACTCCACGAAAGATCACGCTACCTTTAACACAAATTCTCTCCGGAAGGTTGGAAAATTAAAACAACTCATGGATGCTCTAACTGAACATCAGAGCCAAATTGCGGCAGTTCAGGAAACACGATTTACTGATGAGCATGCCTTTGAATCAGAAGGCTATAGAATCTTCAAGGGTTAGCCAGGTAAACGTGTTATAGAAACGGTTCCCCAACTCGGTGCTGGATTTGTAGTCAATAAGAAGATTCTAGACTCCGTCACAAATTTAACTTCTGTAAGCAGTCGAGTCTCGACCCTTTCCTTTTGAAGTACAAATAAAATGTATACTATTGTGAACGTTCATGCACTGATCAACGTAGCGAACAAGAAAGACCCAGAAGGAACTGATCGATTCTGGGAAGAACTTGAAGACATTTTATCGAAGATTCCAAACAAACATAATATCATTTTTCTTGGGGATTTCAATGCCCAGGTAGGCAAAGAAAGAAAATTTCGAAACATTGTTGGAAATTACTCCGCTCATCACAGAACGAATCGTAATGGAGAACGGCTAATAGAGCTATGTAGGGCCTTCAACCTGGTAATGAATTCCACTGCTTTCAAACATCTGCCCAAGAAACAAAAGACCTGGAAATCCCCAAATCCCAGTCTTGGCGAATTCCAGATTGATCACGTCGCAATTGTATGGAAAGCTCAAAGAGAAATTCAGAATGTGAAAGTTCTACGAAATGCAAAACTGGACTCGGATCATTATCTAAAATTAAAATCAAACTCCTCCCGAGAAACACACGGAGGTTCCGAGCCAAAAAGACTGAAAGGTATGATGTTGAAAAACTGGCGTGGTAATGAGTTTACACGAAAACTACAAACTGTGGATGCAGATAACTGGGAACAACTGCGAGAGGCGCTGGTTGAGACAGCAAAAGAGACCGTCCTACTAACTAAAACGACGAAGCATGCTTGGTGGAACAGCATATGTGACGCAGTAATAAGGAAGAGACAGCATGCCTGGCAGAAATGGAATTCGCAACAAAATCAAGTCGACTGGACAGACTTCTTGAATGAGAGAGTGAGTGCTGCAAAAACCATCCGCAATGCTAAACGTGCCTTTCATAAAAACCAGATGGATCAAATCGAACAGGATTTCCAGAAGAATAATATGCGCAACTTCTATAGAACATTTAAAAGCAACTTGAAGAAATATAGCCCTCCGTGTCTTCAGTTCAGGGATTGCAATGGAAAACTAGTTTATAGCGACAAAGATAATTGTCAGGTGCTTGCGAAATATTTTGAGTCCCTTCTTAACTGTGAGACTCCAAGTTCCATATTCAAATTTAATGACCATGCGCAAGTCCACCCAGACTTCACCCACAAAAGAGGAAGTCAAACAGGTTATCCGATCTCTATAGAACCATAAAGCTCCAGGTGAAGACTCGATAATCGCTGAACTGTGGAAGTTTGCTAGTGACAATACAGTGGATAAATTAACGGACATCATACATGAAATTTGGGATACCAAAAGACTTCCAAGTGATTGGACATCTGCTTTAATCCACCCCCTTCATAAGAAAGGCGATAAAGCAGATGTTAACAACTATCGAGGCATCTCCCTCCTACTGATAACTTACAAAATCCTCTCAAATGCTCTTCAAACTAGGGCTAAAGAACAGCTAGATACAGAACTGGGTAATTATCAAGGATGTTTAGGAAGGGACGGTCATGTGTGGAGCAAATCATGAATCTCAAATCTCTCCTTTCATATCTGAAACTTAGGAGCAAGAAATTTGTAGTAACTTTCGTTGATTTAAAGAAAGCTTATGACTCCATTGATCGGACTACCCTACTTAAGATTCTAAAGGAGTTCGGCGAAGACAACAAAACCAAAGCGATCATCCAACAGACTCTCGCCAACACCACTTCAAAAGTTAAGTTTAGAGGTGAGATTTCCAATGCCTTCGAGATAAGGACAGGAGTTTGACAGGGAGATGGTCTCTCGCCTCTACTATTCAACTGCGTTCTTGATAAAGTTATCCATGAGTGGCGCAAAACAATGAGTGATGAAGGAGTCGAAAATGGAATCAGACTTGGTCACAAGAATAAGAACCTATCAATTGACTGTCTAGCCTTTGCAGATGACCTTGCGGTTTTTGCAGATTCGTTGGATACGGCCAGGAAACAGATCAACCAGCTTCAAACACAAGCTGCAAAGGCGGGCCTCCAGATCTCTTTCGAGAAAACAGAATTTATTACTAACATCAAAACGGCTCCAAAACTTATTGAAGTGAATCATGGGAAAATCAAGCGGGTTGTGAAATTTAAGTAGGCTATCTTGGGGAATGGATAGACCCTACAATGTCCGAAAACGAGGCTTTTGCGTCACGCTTGAATAAAATTGAAATGGCTTACCATCTAACTAAGAATGTGTGCAACAAAATATCTATATCCCTGAATGCAAAACTGAAGCACTACTGCACGGTCATCCGGCCAGAAGCTTTGTATGCAGCGGAATGTCTCTCCATGAATAGAAAAGGCATAATGGAAAAACTGGAGACCAAGGAAAGGAAGATATTGTGGAAAATCCTGGGTCCAGTCAAAGAACGCGGCGAGTTCTGAAGACGCCACAACCACGAGTTGTACACTCACGTAGAGAAAATAACGGACGTGATGAGGAAAAGGAGGATTTCTTTTTATGGACATATAACCCGAATTAAATCAACATGGCTATCCAACAGAATTTTTGCTTTTCTCCGTGAGAAAAAGACAAAGAGGGCCTGCTTCATTGAAGTAGAGAAAGATCTGTTGGAGACTGGGATTACACGTGAAGATATCCAGGAGAGTGGCCCACTTAGGGATAAACTTCAGAAACATCGGAGTTTTCAACTTAAGCTGAAGCTAAAAACCGGGAAGGCGTGGACGACAGAGAGAGAGGTGCAACATCGATTGCGAATGAAGGAGTACTGGGCTAACATTAAAATGCAGAAAAAACAGTTGACATGACGTGGTCCTTAGTTGGCCGTAACGAAGGAATAATAATAATAATAATGATGATTTAATAATAATTATTATTATTTTCATTTTCTGAGATATTAACAATAATAGTTGATAACTTCTAATAATCATGTTATGTTGTGTGAATTTATAAATTGGATATTCGAAACCGTTCACTAAATCGGATACTTGATTTTCCGAAGATTAGTGGTTAGACGCACGCCCGCATTCTAATAACAGAATACTATGTTGGAAGTATTTAATAATTGCGTTATACAGTCAAATCAAGTAGAGACACGGAAGGTGATAAAATGGGAAACAAAATGAATGCATAATTTAGGGTTTGCTTGAGTTTATATAAATAATTAAATTATTTGGGTAACGTCATTTGATGAAACGTTTGGCCATGAATAGACACGATGTAAAAATATTCAGATCTAATGTGATGGTAAAATTTATAGTAATCTCATTGGAGGAGCTTACTAGCTTCTTAGTCTTCCAGTTAGATAACAAGCAAGCGCTTGATTATCATAAACATGTATAATTTGGGAAGAAATATTGTGTGTGGAAATAGTAGAATTTTGTCATTCTAATTGTGCAAATAAGTCGCAGGAATGAAATCGTCGTTACATGAAGCATCAACCATTGTGAAGGTTAGATGACTTTTATAAATATGTTGGAGATATTTGGAAGTTGAAAATATAATTACGAACCACACTTTCGTCGAGTTTGATAACCACGGGTTATTTTATGCAATCATCCCGGTTGTTTCACATTTGATTCTCGTGCTGACTGATGTTTGGTGAAATGCATATGTGGTCGTTGGACTTCGGTCTAAACGGGCACATAAAATAAGATAGAAAATAGAAATGGTTTCGAACGTGGGACCCGATTTAAATTGTGACTTTTAAGTTTATGGCATCCTCGCTAGACATTCTTGTCAATGGTTTGGATGAGAAGGAATTAAAAACACTGGAAAGCATTTTGAAAATCCTGAGTAATTTCAATTGTGCATACCGAAAGGTATATTTCCGTATAATTTCTGCAACACCTGGGACGTGTTAAAGCAAAAAACTCTCCCAACACAGGAGAAATTTTACTCGAAACTAACACGTAGTAGGCTACCGTTTCCGATGAAGACTATGCACATTCATGTCAAGTTTGGTGAGTGTTTGGCATTAACATGCTAGGTGAATATGCTATGCATTACCTAAAACTGGATGTATTGCTGCTCACCGATGTGTTTGAAAAATTCCGTGAGTTGTGTCAACACATTTACGGTCTCGACCCAGTTCACTATTATACGAGTCCTGGGCTCTCGTTCGATGCCGCTTTGGAATACACTCAAGTGGAATTGGATTTACTCACTGATGTAGAAATGGTTTTCTCTTTCAAAAGAGCATTCGCGGTGGCTTTGTGTCGCTTAACCAGCGCCATGCCAAAGCGAACAATGTTCACATGCCTGATTATTCACCAGACAAACCAGAATCGTACTTAATGTACTATGAAGTGAATAATTTGTATGGCTACAAATGTACGCAAATGTACTGATGTACGCATCAGTAAACATAAATCACTCTTCTCAAAAGGATACACGCCAAACTGGAGCACGGAAATATTCAGCATTCGCCAAGTGAAACGTACCCATCCAGTTACTCATCTACTCTAGGACAATAACAATCAGCCTGTCAAAGGAGGATTCTACATCGAAGAACTTCAGAAAACGAAGTACCCCAAGCATTATCTTGTTGAAAAAGTGATTAAAAGAAATGGCAATAAACTTTATGTCAAATGGTAAGGTTTTAATTCCTCTTTTAATTCTTGGATTAATAAATCTGATCTTGTATTATGATTCTTGTTTCTTATTTCATACTCTAAACCGTTTCTTGTCGGGTTGGCCGAGCGGGCTAAGGCGTTCGACTTAAGTTCGAATATCCTCTATAGGAAGCGAAGGTTCAAATCCCTCACCCGACAGCTCATCATGTGTTAGCAACAGTCGTATCTAAGAGCAATCCTCTCTTTTTCATTCAGTTCGCCTTAACTCGACAAAAACAGCTCCCAAAACAAGCCTCAACCGCAACAATCCTATCTTGCAGATCGGCTGCACTCGGCTCCCAAACAGTGCCGAAGACAGGTTTCCCCTTCCATCTACCCTCAATCTCGAGTCGGTACATAGCCCGCGGTTCCAACAAGCTTCGCTCTGACCACAGCTCCATCCGCCACCGCTCGGGTCATGCGACTATAAGAAACTTCGTTCGCCTCGGCGGGACTCGGCTCCATTCGCTGACGCTCGGGTCAGCTTGGCGGGCATCAAGCACTCCATATAGGCGACTACATAACCAATGAGAGCGGCCAGTCTTCTCCCATGACTGGACCAGCCAAGGGTCATGTAAACTATAAGAGATTCGTCACTTTTGGTTATAGAATTTCCGGGAGAGAGCACCGCCTGAGGCTATGTACCGCTATACCAAGTCTGGCAACATAAAAAGTAAAAAGCCATATGAATGTAGCCTTTATTACACGTAATTGAACAGTATGTTCTGCGTTGAGTTATTGATTATTGATGAAAATAACACAAACATAACTGCGCCTTTCGGTAGGCGTAGAAATGTACGCCCTGATAGGAAAATAGTACTCTTTGATATATATCAATGTTGGCAATATATTTGTCACGAAGGATAGAATTATGCCGTTCTAGAGCTTAATTCACCTTTAGGCTAATTAAGCATTGCTCTCCTACTCTACAGAATTGTTGGGATATTCGATGAATATAAAGAAAACTGTCCAAATGCACACTCTATATTGACATAACCTTACTTTTGCCTAGCATGCCGGCTGCCACCCACCCCTCCTCGTAGCCGTAAACCACAAATTTTATTGCAATGCAAAGGAGAATGGGTAGGAAAACAAACAAGAGATGAAATGCACACATTTATTCTCTATATATATATTTTTATTCGAGAATAGTCCATATTGTCCACTAGTTTTACACATGGTCAACTCCAGGAAGATGAAAATTGCCGTATTGTTCTTCCTATCATTATAATTCTTACATCCCGGTGCTTGGCAATTCTTCCTCCCTTGCAGTGGCATGATTGACTCTCAATTCAATTCAAATAATCAAAATACCCAACAAATCAAAACAACCAACACCACCACGAGGAAAATCAATCAAAACAGACTATTCTCGCTTCCGTCAGTCTGTTTGCTGTGAGCGTTGGGTGAGTGCCAACTACGGAAACATAGTACTGAAATTAATTCTTCATTGGTTGGCAGAACATCTATAGCGGAGCTTTATCGAACCCCACGCGCTCCCTATGATCTGTCATCCCCCTGGGACCAGCTCGGAACTCTCCCGAGCTCCTTCCGCCACATCCCTCCCCTCCCCTCCCCAACCACTCCCCTACCCTCCCCACCCACTCCCCTCGCCCATTCCCCTCCCTGGCCACAGGCTGGGGCCTCCGGCGCACCGCAGGTGCGGGTCGTGAAAAGTGGATGGCCTTGAGATAACCATATAAGGGCATGCTCCAGAGTCCACTTTGGTCAACTACTTATATGGATGAATATCGGAAATAAGAAGGAATTTAGAAAGGATTTATGGAATATATCTACAGAAAATTATAAAGTCGAATTTGAGAAGACATACTTTGAGATAGTCTACAAATATTCACTATCCCATAAGTGAAACTTCAGCCCGACACACTAAAACGCAGAAGACCTATTTCAATACACTGCAACATCTTAGAAAAACATCTACTAGACATTTATAAGATGTATTCAAGATTAGGTCGGAGGGGAGAAATTACAGCTAACAACTTTAGTGAATTGAGGATGATGTTCTAATTTCACCATGAAGGGAGGTTAAATCTACACTAACTAAGCGAAGTCCAGCGATGATCAAAGCGATACAACAATGGAATTTAACTGCAGTACAAACAGCAGCTCGCTTGGAAACCACAAACAAGCTACTACAACGAAAATAAAGTCACATGTGGAGGTGATCTCTCATCGTAAGCATAATCACTATCTACAAACTAACATCAGGAACTTCGAGAGAGCGGCCGAACGAAGTAGTGTCGAGAAAGAAGCGAATGCAAAATCTAGATCGTTAGATCGAGAAGAGAGAAAATGGATGCGCGAGCGAGGGTCATTGACAGGAGGCGAGGAGGAAGGCAGGTGCAGATCAGCTGGAAACCGGTCGAGCAGTCACACCAGTGAGCAGAGCAGCAGGAACGTGGGGAATGCAGACACGCGTTCATTGGCATGCGGGCACACTCCCAGCACACGTGGCGGAATTCCTCATCTGTTAAGGTCAACAGATTCTGTATCAGGCGTTACTGACACAAGGTAGACCAGTGATTTTTAACAACTATGTAGCAAGTATTTGTTTATGGGTCATTCCAATGTTTGACCAACATCTGACTATTTTATTCCTAGTTCATGTTATTGTTGTTGCTATAAATTTTTGAAATTTTTATCTAAGTCAACGAATATCGTTTGTGACGTATTTTTCTAATGATTATTGTTAATATTTTCACATTAACTAATTTTTCACTCGTATAAGCTAACGTCTTTAGAACTTTTCATTTATTTAATTTATACCGGTGAGTGAAGTAATTTCGTTAATGTGGTATAATAAGTTGTAATAAGTTGTAATAAGTTATAACAAGCGAAGCTTTGTCATAAATGAAATGAGAGATACAGAAGGGATATTGTTATCCGAAATAAATTAAATTCGTTAGATGAACGAAATATAATGTAAATAGACACCTTAACTATTGTCAGGAGTGTTTGACAATTGCGTTTGAGACACTCAACTATAGGCAAAGAGAATATTGTGAAACCCAGAATTTTATTATTACAGTATAACAGTTGGCGCATTTTTGAGGCATAGCTGATGAATAGAAGGAGAGGTGTGATATTACAGATCGATCTATTGTCATAGAGAAGTCTTGGAAGACCACAGTAAGGATATTTCATATCAGATGAAATTAAGAACGTGAGGTAAAGTGTATTTTTTATTGAATAACGAACACGAGCAGACTTAATTCAGAAATAAGCTATAAATTATATAAATAATTCATGCTTTTGGGCTAATGCCGTGTGTATTTTTAATTTGAACCATACGTTTCGGAGAAACCTTGCCTCCTTTTTCAATGGAAATAAACAATGTGGCCATAGAAAGTAAATCAATGAGATTACAAAAAATACAGATAAATTCCTCTGTTCGTCACCAGAGAGCAGCTGCCAGAAATTACTGTATGGACCATGGTGGAACGGCGGACAGATTAGTAAGTAACGAGAAGGTAAAGGGGGCGGTGTGGAAATATAGAAACTCCTCGAAGAATGAGGAGGGGGGAGGAGGGAGGGAGGGGAGGGGGGAGGGTTAGATGGATATATAGGGAAACATAAACAAAAGGGAAGTGTATCTGAACGATACCTAACGTCATACAGTCAACGGCGAAAAAACAGATGGAAACTCCCCCAGTGACGAACAAAGGAGATCAAATCCAGGCTCTAAGCCCTAGAGGGAAAATGTACAATTTTAAATATGTGAAGAACAGAGAGACTGAGAGGAACTATCTCCCTAGATCCTTAATAACTGGTAGCCAAGTGTCACTTAGCTGATATCCAGTGTCTCTGTTAAAATTATTGGGATTTTTACGAATTTCAACTGCCTCCCTTATAATTCTAGACCAGTTGTGCTTAACAAGGGCAAGCGCATGAGCATCCTTGAAACAAACATCGTGCCCTGAAGACAGGGCATGTTCAGCTATAGCTGATTTGTCAGGTTGGTTTAGACGGATGTTCCTTTGATGCTCTTTGATGCGAGTTGCAATGGACCGTTTTGTTTGTCCAATGTAGACTTTTCCGCAAGTACATGGGACTTCATACACCCCAGGTTGAAGTGATGGGGACAATTTATCTTTGTTTAATGCTAAACGTTGACCAATTTTCGTCATAGTGCCGAAAACTGTTTTTATCTTGTGCTTGCGGAGAATCTTAGCAACGCGGTCAGTGGTATTGTGAATATAAGGGAGGTAAGCAGTTCCTCTCACGTCGGAGCTCTGAGAAGGTTGTCTATCCCTCCTTCTGGGATGTAGGGACCTATATATAGTGGATTCATTATAGCCATTACCCTTACAGATGGTTTGTAAGGCATGTAACTCTTCCTGAAGAGTTGATGCCTCACAAATACGTTCCGCTCTTTTGGCTAGAGTTGTTATAATTCCTTGTTTTTGTGCTGGGTGATGGTGGGAGTCTGCATTAAAAATACACACGGCATTAGCCCAAAAGCATGAATTATTTTTATAATAATCCGGGCCGTGAAAGCCTTAATATGCAAGCTATAAATTGTAACAGAGGTGTATAATTACAGTATTAGAAGGAAGTATGACATATTTGTGTGAGTAAGAATATAAAGAAGTACTACGAAAGTATCGTTTTGTGGAACGAATAAGTTAAGAATAGCACGGAGTTGTATAATCGATAGTATTGATGTACGCGGAGGAGTTTGTTTCTTGAAGGTATTACAGCAGTAATATTCAGTAGGGTTACTGATTCTCTCACTTTGTCGAAAGTATTTGAGATGGTTTAGAATTTTGTAAACGTGCTAAGTAAGAAATGTATGCGAAGAGTTATTGTTGGAAGAAGCGTATTAGAGACACGTAAATGTTATTCACAGAGTGTGAAGATTAAAGAGATTATATTGAGAAAATATGGAAATACAGTATGTCAACAAAGTAAGTTAGAAGATGAATTTTTGAAGAATTGGAAGAGTGAGTAGTGAGGATTTAATGCCACGCACAAATATAGAGATGTATAAAGTTATCTGAAAGTCTTGCGTCGTAGTTCAAAAATATTATTACCGTTATTAGAAAATCGGAAATGTAAAAATGGAATAGTAATGAACTTAACTGTTTGATACACATATTCTCATAGACGTAACGATAGAAATTCATTAACAAACAGAAGAATTGTTGAGCTAAAGAGAAGAGAAGTGAAATGAACTTTATATAAATAAAGCAGGAGGAGAAAATCGTGCAGGTCGCGATGATGTATATAATTAACATTTGTAAATGATAATAAAAATAATAAGAATTTTATTAATATGTCTGAATTTAATCAGTAGATTTGACGCAATAATGCGAAGTGAAATAATACGCTGTATTATGTTGGGAGAACGTTTGTGAAATATAGTAGAATTGGAAGTGGATTATTTTGAGATTAAACACACGGTGTTTAATAAAATGTATTTCATTTTATCAAATCTTTTAAAGTAAAGATCAGTTATAACTAATATAAGTTTTGGTGCAGGAAGACTTATGAAAGTCGCATCTATGTCCAGTGGGGACATAATTTTTCAGTTTAGTGTTTATTTTATTTTTGATTTCGATGTTTAGGGACATTTATATATTGTCCTAGCCTGATAAATTTGCAGGCACTTTTTAGTTTGCTTACTCCGTCATTTATAAGATCTGTTTTTCATTCAATGCTGAATTACGCTCTAACGATACTACTACTTCGATGCAGACAGTTTTTCGACATAACTATACCTTATCTACCCCGAGAGCAGAGTTGCTCAGTGTGCTTTATTTCGTTTTTAGGCTGTTCTGTGTGCAACTAGTTAGTAGTATGTTTAGATATGTGTTATGTGAGTCAAGAGTTCCCTAGTCATCAGTCCGGTAGGGAAATGTTGATTTCTTAGCCCTACGATCCTTTTTCCATCCGTGCGGATTCTGGACGTTGATTTTGAGGAATTTGGGCGCAGTACTAATCACTATTTAGTTGTCCAAAAAGCACTAAAATAGATGTAATTTATTTTGTGACTCTATTATTGTTTCACTCGAGTTTTTCAAACGGCCACAGTGGTCGCCCTCTTGTTTGAATGAAGTCAATTGGGACATGTTCTTCTTTAAATGAAAGTAATCCGAAACAAATATCTGTTTACAATCACACTTAATTATTTTACAAAGTAACACTGAAACGGTCATTTCATTATTGTAACTCTAGGAGACCGAAGTTTATTCATTTCTATATTATTTCAAGATGGCCGCTGTGCTTTATATTCAGTGTGATCATCTCTTTATCAACGCAGAAATGAGCTCTTATAAGATAATCATGGCAAGATTCGTCTTAACTAGTCAATTTCATTCTAACTTGTGGATTTAAATGTTCTAATAGATTGTGCAGCCACCATCTTGGAAGCATGGAAAGTGTGTTGTTGTGTCTTGACCATACAAGGCAACATATATGATCCTAACTTGTTACTAACATGTGTTACGATAACTCTTTAGTGTTGAGAGTATTTATACAGTTTATAGTTTAAAGATGGTGTCTGTGCGCAGTATGTTCTCTCATATACTCGTCATGTTTGTAACAGAAAATCTTCATATAAAACTGATTGCCTAATACACTGAACTTTGATTCATTGGAACTTAAGTTATGGATGATGATGCCTCCATCATACGCATGTCTGCCATCTTGAAATTATTTTGTTGATGATCTTCTAGTTTGCGTACAAGACACTTCGTACTCAAAGCTATGTTTTCCTTAAATTAGGTGGAGATCTGTAGATAAGTTTAGTCGTAATTTTATTTTACCGTTGAATATTTGGAAGGCTTTAATTTTCTCAGTTTTGGGTTGGTGGTAATATAAAACATGACATAGAGGAGTTCTTTCATAGTGCTACCTCTAAAGCAAATTTGGTTTATTTCGGTCTCTTCTTGTTTAAACGATACACACAGATAGACACACGGACAATTTGGCCCATGGAGTCCTAAAAGGCATATTTCCATTGTTTACAATGAACGAAAGTAGGCTGCCACTTTTCTTGTCCTGTATCATCCTCCAAGCAGTTGTGCTCTTCCTCTGCATTGCTTGTTTCTTCATCTCCATTGACACGGTTTGTGACGATGTGAAGGTTCCAATTGAGGGGGTCGTCGGTCTGCCATTCCTCTCCACAGACTTGTTGCACAAGTTTGTCAATATATTTCTTGTTTGTCGGATATAGAATGTGAAGAACAGGTAACTCAGGCAGAATTTATATCTCAGACCAACCTCAGGTTTGAAAGTTTTATTATGGTTCCCTCTCCGACTCAAAGATATATTTAAGAAAGGCTTTGACCCGCATTGTTACTTTCGCATGACAAATTCTCTCTCTATTTGAATTTATAACAACATTCTAATAGATTGGAGGTTTCCTTAGTAGCTTATCAACCTGACCAAATACCCGTTCTGCTTGATAAACCATTATGTAAATCGTGTTCATTTAGGAATTTGTTTTCTACAAAATTTGTTCTGAGCATCTTTATATATATATAATTATTCGACACGTGTGTATGTGACTTAACTCCTGCTGAACGACTGAACCGATTTTGATGAAATGTTAAATGTATACTAGCTGTACCCGACAAGCGTTACAATGCCAATCAAAGAATGTGTTGGCGTTGTAACTTTGTTTGTTGAAGTGCTTTTGGATTCCCAATATTTTTTATTTTTCCGTTAACCACCTCTAAACTATTGTAAAATTGATTTACTATCTCAAAACAAATCATGGGAGCGTGCTCAACAACTGACCAAAGTTTCATCGCAATGAAATGAATGGTATATGAAAGCATACGGGATTTTCTTAAACCTTTAACCCTTCCCTGGCGTGTACAAAACAACTCATGAAAGTTTCATCGCAATCGGAAGAATGGCATATGATCGCATTCGGGATTCTGTTTAAACGATTCGCGCGCCATCACTCATTTGTTGAATCTACCTGTGCGCCACCCATTGAAAAACGGATTTACTAATTCATACACCTTCGCAGGACTGTCTCAACTCACCAAAGTTTTATCATGATTGGATGAATGGTATATGAACGCCTACGGGACTTGGTTGAAACGATTTACGCGCTGTCGCTCATTAATTGAATCTACTCGTGCTCTACCGATTGTAAAATGGATTTACTAAATCAGAAATCTTTGTGGGAGTGGAAACAACATATCTCCAAATTTCATTGCAATCGCATGAATGGTATATGAACGCATACGGATTTTTTTAACGATACGCGCGCCGTTACTGATTTGTTGAATCTACTCGTGCGATACCTATTGTAAATAGGATTTACCAAGTCAGAAACCTTTTCCTGGAGTGTGCACAACAATTCAACTAAAGTTTCATAGCGATCGGATGAATGGTATATGAACTCATACGGGACTTTGTTGAAACGCTTCGCGCGTCTTCGCTCATTTGTTGAATCGACTTGTGTGCTACCCAATGTAAAATGGATTTACTAAGCCTGAAACTTTCCCTGAAGTGTACACAATAACTCACCCAAGTTTAGTCGCTGTCGGACGAATGGTATATGAACGCATACGGGACTATGTTGAAACACTTCGCGCGTCGTCGCTCATTTGTTTAATCTACTTGTGCGATACCTATTGTAAAGTGGATTTACTAACCCAGAAACCTTCCCTGAAGTGTACAAAACATCTCACCCAAGTTTCATCGCTATCAGATGGATAGTATATGAACGCATATAGGACTTTGTTGAGACGCTTCGCGCGTCGTCGCTCATTTGTTCAATCTACACGTGCGCTACCTTTTATAACATGGATTGACTAAGCTAGAAACCTTGCCTGTAGGGTACACAACCTCTCACCCAAGTTCCATCGCTATCGGCCGAATAGTATGTGAACGCATACAGGACTTTGTTGAAACGCTTCGTGCGTCGTCGCTCATTTGTTGAATCTACTCGTGCGCTGCCTATTATAACATGGATTTACTAAGCCAGAAACCTTGCCTGTAAGGTAAACAACCTCTCACCCACGTTTCATCGCTATTAGACGAATGGTATGTGAACGCTAACAGGACCTTGTTGAAAAGCTTCGCGAGTCGTCACTTATTTGTTGAATATACTCGTGCGCTACCTATTATAACATTGATTTACTAAGCCAGAAACCTTGCCTGTAGTGTACACAACCTATCACCCAAATTTAATCGCTATCGGACCAATGGTATGTGAATGCATACAGGACTTTGTAGAAACGCTTCGCCCGTCGTCGCTCATTTGTTGAATCTACTCGTGAGCTACCTGTTGTTAAGTGGATTTACTAAGCCAGAAACCTTACCTGAAGTGTACAGAACATCTCAGCCAAGTTTCATCGCAATGGGATGAATGGTATATGAACGCATATGGGACTTTCTTGAAACAAACACACGCCATTTTATTGAATCTACTCCCGCGCCATCTATTGTAAATTGGATTTACTATGCATATAACTTTTCCGGAACTGTGCACAACAACTCACCAAAATTTGATCGCAATCGGATGAATTGTATATGAACGCATCGCCATTACGCATTTGTTTAAAATACTCGCGCGCTATTTACTGTGGAATGGACTAACTATGCCTATGAACATCCCGATTGTGTGTACAACAACTCACCAAAATTTGATCGCAATCGTATGAATGGTTTATGAACGCATAAAAGACGAACAGACAGACTTTCCTTTATATATATATAAACAAGCTGTACCCGGCATGCGTTTCAATGCTAATCAAAGAAAGTGTTCGCGTTGAAACTTTGTTGAAGTGCTTTTGGATTCGCAATATTTTTTCTTTTTCCATTAACCACCTCTAAACTATTGTAAAAATGATTTACTATCTCGAAAAGAATCATGGGAGCGTGCTCAACAACTCACCAAAGTTTCATCGCAATGAAATGAATGGTATATGAACACATACGGGACTTTGTTGAAACGATTCGAGCGCCGTCACCCATTTGTTGAATATACTCGTACGCTACCTATTGTAAATAGGATATACAAAGTCAAAAACATTCCCTGACGTGTACACAAGAACTCATGAAAGTTTCATCGCAATCGGATGAATGTCTTATAAACACATACGGGATTTTGCTCAAACGATTCGCGCGCCGTCACTCATTTGTTGAATCTAATTGAGCGCCACTCATTGAAATACGCATTTACTAATTCATACACATTCGCAGGACTGTACTCAACTAACCAATGTTTTATCATAATCGGATGAATGGTATATGAACGCATACGGAACTTGGTCGAAACGATTCACGCGCTGTCGCTCATTAATTGAATCTACTCGTTCGCTACCAATTGAGAAATGGATTTACTAAGCCAGGAACCTTGCTTGTAGTGTACACAACCTCTCACTCAAGTTTCATCTCTATCGGATGAATGGTATGTGAACGCATACAGGACTTTGTTGAAACACCTCGCCCGTCGTCGCCCATTTGTTGAATCTACTCATGCGCTACCTATTGTAAAAAGGATTTACTAAGTCAGAAACCTTTCCTGGAGTGTGCTCAACAATTCAATCAAAGTTTCATAGCAATCGGATTAATGGTATATGAACGCATACGGGACAGTGTTTAAGCGATTCGCGTGCCGTCGCTCATTTGTTGAATCTACTTGTGCGATACCTATTGTAAAGTGGATTTATTAAGCCTGAAACTTTCTCTGGAGTGTACACAACAACTCACCCAAGATTAGTCGCTATCGGACGAATGGTATATGAACGCATACGGGACTATGGTGAAACACTTCGTGCGTCGTCGGTCATTTGTTTAATCTACTTGTGCGATACCTATTGTAAAGTGGATTTATTAAGCCTGAAACTTTCTCTGGAGTGTACACAACAACTCACCCAAGTTTCATTGCTATCAGACGAATAGTATATGAACGCATAGGGGACTTTGTTGAAACGCTTCGCCCGTCGTCGCTCATTTGTTGAATCTACTCGTGCGCTACCAATTATAACATGGATTCACTAAGCCAGAAACCTTGCCTGTAGTGTACACACCCTCTCTCCCAAGTTTCATCGCTATCGGACGAATCGTATGTGAACGCATACAGGACTTTGTTGAAACGCTTCGCCCGTCGTCGCACATTTGTTGAATCTACTCGTGCGCTACCTATTTTTAAGTGGATATACTAAGCCAGAAACCTTCCCTGAAGTGTAGACAACATCTCACCCAAGTTTTATCGCTATCAGACGAATAGTATATGAACGCATACGGGACTTTGTAGAAACGCTTCGCGCGTCGTCGTCATTTGTTGAATCTACTCGTGCGCTACCTATTATAACATGGATTTTCTAAGCCAGAAACCTTGCATGTAGTGTACACAACCTCTCACCCAAGTTTCATCGCTATCGGACGAATGGTATGTGAACGCTTACAGGACCTTTTCGAAACGCTTCGCGCGTCATCGCTCATTTGTTAAATCTTCTCGTGCGCTACCTATTATAGCATGGATTTACTAAGCCAGAAACCTTGCCTGTAGTGTACACAACCATTCACCCAAGTTTCATCGCTATCGGACGAATGGTATGTGGAGGCACACAGGACTTTTGTTGAAACACCCGGCCCATCGTCACTCATTTGTTGAATCTACTCGTGTGCTACCTATTGTTAAGTGGATTTACCAAGTCATAAACCTTACCTGAAATGTACAGAACATCTCACCGACGTTTCATCGCAATGGGATGAATGGCATATGAACGCACGTAGGACTTTCTTTAAACAAACGCGCGCCTTTTTGTTGACGCTACTCACGCACCATCTATTGTAAATTGAATTTACTACGCTTATAACTTTTCCGGGACTGTGCAGAACAACTCACCAAAATTTGATCGCAATCGGATAAATTGTATATGAACTCATTGCCATTACGCATTTGTTTAAATAATCCGCGCGCCATCTATTGTGAAATGGATTAACTATGCCTATTAACATTCTGAAAGTGTACACAACAACTCACCAAAATTTGATCGCAATCGGATGAATGGTTTATGAACGCATAAAAGACGAACAGACAGACATTCCTTTTTATATATAGGCCTATATATAAGAATATAAGATACATATAAATATATATATATAGGATTAGGGTGGGTGTATGTTTGGTTTAGATCCACAATTTGACACGGTAAGTGGAATGAACACAATTTTAGAACCTTAATATACAGTCAAAAACAGTCGTCATTGAAACCGCTACCCTTGGTGAAAGATGATGTTTGTGGACTGTTTGTCTCTGCACGTTAGAGCCACCTGGTCGCAACCTGTACAACTACCGCAATAACGTACACTCCGCCCGGGGCGGAACGTTATGTTTTGTTCCATAGAAGTGGCGTGGATGTCGAATTCTTCTCTTTGTCTCTGCACGTTACAGCGTTTCAATTAAGTCCCGTAGGCGTTCGTATACCATTCATCCGATTGCGTTGAAATTTGGATGAGCTGTTGAGTGCTCACTAGGGAAGGTTTCTGGCTTAGTAAATCCATTTTACAATAGATAGCGCATGAGTTGGTTCAACAAATGAGAGATGACATACGAAGCGTTTCAACAATGTCCCGCATGCGTTCAAATACTATTCGTCCGATAGCTATGAAACTTATGTGAAATGTTGTGTACACTCCAGGGAAGGCTTCTGGCATAGTAAATCCATTTTACAATAGGTAGCCCACGAGTAGATCCAACAAATGAATGACGACGCGTGAAGTGTTTCAATAAAATCCTGTATAAGTTTATATACCATTCATCGATTGCGATGAAACTTTGATGAGAGATTGCGTACACTTACGTGAAGGTTTCTAACTTAGTAAGTAGGTAGGCTGGGGGGGTTTTGACTCAAATACCGTTATTTATGCAAATTAGGGGGGCGTGGCAAGGTCAATTACCTTGAGGTAGGTCATTGACCCCCAAGGTCGCCGGGACCCCGGAAGGTAAACAAACCTTGGAGGGTCCAGGAACCTGTTTGAGGGGGTGTGGGTGGAGGGGGAGGAGTGGGGGTGGGGAGGGGGAGAAGGGGTGGGGAGGGGGGAGGGGGTGGTGGCGAGGGTGGGGGATGAGGGGGAAGGTTGGAAGAGGCTCTGCACGAGACCCTCCTCGACCCAGTCTCTCTGTTGGACTGAGCGCCTTCTCTGTTATTATCTCGTGCTATATAGCTTTGCTTTATGCCCGATGAGATCCGAGTGTTGCCGAAGGTTTCCGAATCCTTGGTTGTGAATGAATTGTCAGAGAATTGAACGGTCAACTGGTGTGTGTGTGACGTCACAGCTGATTACGGGATGTGAGGTAGGTCATGGACGAGAGTGTTTTGAATGGAAAACATGAATGGCGGTGGATGATGGTGGTTGTTGAACCCTGACGTGGTACGTTGGTTAGGTGTGAATGGGTCTGAGAGACAAACAAGATGGGGTTGAAAGCGCTCAATGGTAAACAAACATCAATGGTATCGAGAGTAGTGAATGGGATTGAGAGAGAGGGGAATGAACTGGTTGTTGAATGTGCTCAATGGTAAACAAACATCAATGAATCTGGAGTAGTATTTCCTGTAAATGGTAGGGTGGGGGGTAGGATACAAATCGCATGGCATGTTGAGTCGGCCAGCTCGACATGAAATAAAAACAAGAAGGTGTACACCAGATCTGTTTTATTAATCCATGAATTATATGTGGCATTAAAACCTAGCCACTTAACAAAAAGTTTATTGCCACGTTTTTGTACAATTTTTTCAACAAGATAATGCTTGGGATATTGCGTCCTTTGCAGTTCCTCCATGTAGAATCCTCCTCGGATTGGCTGCTTGTTGAGGTCATCAAGTAAATAAACAACTGGATTAGAAAGTTTTACCTTGCGAATACGAAATATTTCTGTGCTCCAGTTTGGTGTGTATCCTTTGGCGAAGATTGTTTTATGTTTACTGATGCGCACATAATCACCAATACGTAATTGATGACGTCGCGGATCTACTGTTTTGAATTTGTGATGAATGCGATCCAATTGCGCAATGTTCTTGGTTACAAGGCGTGGTTTCATTCTGATGGTTCTATGTTTAGTGTTGTTGTAACGTGTCACCAGGTCGCCTACAAGTTCAAGCCAGCGATAGGATCCTCTTGCTGTAAATTGTTCCCACATGCGCGTCTTGAGTGTGCGGTTGAAACGTTCTACAACACTTGCCTTTAGATTGCTAAAAGTGGAATAGTGATGGATGTCAAGTGATTTGAGATAAGCGGAAAAAGTCTTGTTGAAAAATTCTTTGCCTTGATCTGTTTGAAGCAAACGAGGTTGTCGTCTTGACCGCTGAACGATGGTCTTGAATGCAGCGGTGACCAGTTGTGCAGATTTATTCCGAACAGGTTCAACAAAGGCCATTTTGGAATAAACGTCGATGACGGTGAGCAGATAGTTGACCCCGTTGTTATCTTTGGCATAGGGAATCATTTCAACCAGATCAGCTTGCCAAAGATCGTCAACGCCCCGTGTGATGACATGACGACGATGGTAGAGACGACGAGCTGGTCTATGCAACTCGCGAGCAATGGCAGCCTTAACAGGCGAGGGTGTATGAACACGTTGACTCATTAGACAATAATGCCAGCATGACGAAGCTCCTCTTCTATTTCTAAAACTTCTGCCTCGTGTCCGGTATGACCGGCCTGTTCTGATGCTCGCAACAGTTGCAGTCGTTTAACCAACTTATTTGGATTGTTCCAATAGGCGAAATCGATGAATGGTTTCAAAGTATTAAACGTGATACCGGACGCTGAATTTGCACGGCGAACACTTGCATAGGTGGGGAACAATTTTGATATGATGGTTTTATATTTGAAGCCCTTATTAGCATTTATTGCTTCAGAACGTTTATAATTACGTCTAAAACCATTTGTAGCCATCAAGATGTCTTTATACTTTTCAAGATCTTCTTTATCATAGTCCTCGGTAGAAGGTGTACGTGAAAATAAAAGTTCTAAAAGACCTGCCGTCAATTTGTAACGAACTGTTTTAACAATCAAAACATTGTCACTTATCTTGATTGGTGAATCGCCAATTCGAAATATATTGTTTTCATAGCGAACACCATAGGTAGTATCAGTTTTCTTAGTAAAAAGATCTTCAAGGAACGGGGTAACCAACGCACCATAATTTTGTAGTAAAATGGATTTTAACCGCACATATTGTTCGGGCGTATTCAATATTTCTTTAAGAGTAGGCTGCTTTTCTTTGGGTCTAGTGGGTGTTTCAGCAATTATTGATGTTTTCAAAAACTGGGGCAGCGGCGATTCTTTGGAGCCAGAAGACGGAAGCAATGGAGAAAAAACATCGTCAGGTTCTTCATCATTTTCTTCCTCCTCCTCCTCTTCAATTGTTTGTGTTTCTTTTGAGCGTGTATTAGGCTTTGATGTTCCTTTCAACACAGATTCCAGAGGTGATTTCAAATGTTTTTCGACAAACAGTTCACTGTCGGCATGTGCACGTTTTAGATAGCGAAACTTTTGTCGAATGCTATTTCGCGCACGGATTATGTGCTTTTTTAATTGACTCCCTGTTGTCGCCATGACATCTGAACTAATGATGTTTAGAAAAGCAATGCAGCTACTTAAATACGAATGAAATGATCAAATCCCATGCGGTAGCGTCCATTGTTGATGTTGCTCTGCTTATCAATAACAAGACAACTGTGGTGATGAGCGTTCCAACACATGGCACACAACTGTGTAAAGGCTTGAAAGGTCATGTCTGGGTTCAAGTGATCATCGTAGACGTGATGCATGTTGCGCTCATCCTGACGGAAGAGAACAATCACGTTGGCATTGTCACGAATCAACTGTTTTGGTATTCGCGAATAGGTTTGAGCGAGATAAAAACAATCAATATATTTATGACGTCCCATGCTAAAGTAAGCCTGAATAATGCCCTGTCGTTCTGTGGCCACATCGTCAAAAATCATAAGCGAATGGGGGCGAACATTGTCTGGAGAAATGACATCTTCGTGCGCTGCGAATGTGAAGTAGCCCATGTTGCGCAGACCTGACATGACCTGTTCCAAGAACACATACAGCGGTTGATACAGCGATTTGGCAAAAATATAGATATTTTGAAAGCGCACTCCGTTTAAGGAGATGATGAGGGTAAGCAGAAGATTGGTTTTTCCACATACCGACGGGCCGGCGATGAGACAGCGAATGGAGGATGGGAAGAGTGATCCATGACGTTGTTCGGACGATGTTGAGAAGAGGTGTGAAACCAAGTCTCCCACCGGAAGTGAATGTTGTTGCTTAATAATCTGCATATCAACTAAATGTGAAAGGGGAAGAGCTGGTCTCTATATACATGAGGCAAACGGGTGTTTCAGTTCCAGTGTAACCATGGACGCCTTTGGAAGAACTCTTTAAACAAATGAACGATTTGCTTTGACAAACGATCCAAAACATGATACAGATCCGGCTACAAAACGATATGTCGATGCTAATGTATTGCCACGCACTACAGATGGCAATTACAACTTTAATGGAAAGCGATTGACCAATATAACAGAACCCGTATTACCCTCGGACGCATGTTCAAAAAAGTATGTAGATTATTACCGCTTACGACGTATCAAAGGAGATTATGAGGCTCAGAATAAACGTATTACGGGCGTTGAAGATCCTGTGAACGATCAAGATGTGTGCACCAAAGCCTATGTGTTAACCAATGCTGTGGTGTTAACAGAAGCAAAGGACTATGACGTACACCAACGTCGAATCACTCAGCTGGCTCTTCCAACAAACAACACGGACGCTGCTAGAAAGGACTATGTAGATAACAACGTGAAACAGGTGCTCAGTGTTGTGCCCACCCTAACTGTAAAGGGCTATACAGCAAATAATGCACGCCTTGTGCATGTGGCCGATCCTGAAGATGATCAAGATGTTTGTACAAAACGGTTTTTAAACTCTGAAATGGAAAAGGTGTGGGAAATTAAGGAGAACGCTCTACAGATGAAGCGAAGACGAATAGCCGAAGTTGCTGATCCTGTGCAACCTCACGACGTGACGACCAAACGATTTTTGGAACAACGGTTATCGCTTTTTATTAAATCAATACCCTCTATATTTCTGCTTCACATTGTAAACCAACAACCGGTAAAAGATCCCAATAACCTCGCCTACATACTACGTTCGGGGTATGACAATTACCGTTTAATGTATGATGGTGCCATTGGTGTAATTGAGTATGCACCAGATTTGAAACATTTAGAGGTACGATTAAACGGTAGTGTTCAACCACTTATTGATCAACCGGTGAAAGCCGGAGACAAATTATTCTTTCACTTGAAACTCTCGTCTGAAGAAAAAGAGGCGGGGAAAACGATGAACGATTTTCCTCTGTATATAGAACTTGAATATACAGCCACCATTGAATAAATAACTACAGGTTCCCTTCCTGAGGAGCGTTAGTTGTGTTCTATACTTTGTGGTGTGAGGTTGTCTTGTTCTTTGGTTGCGATGGTGAAACAGAGATATGTGGTGAAGAAGAGGAAGAAATTGTCCAGAAAGGGAGGTTTTAAAGCTATTCTTCATGCGGCACGTCAAGCTTCGCGCGGAGAAACAAATAGTGAGTTGGCTATTAAGAAAGCACTCCGAGCAGCACGATTGCATGCGAATCCCAAAAGTAAACTACGTTTTAGAAAAAGTGCCCGAGTTATTCCTGTGCCGAAACGTGGTGGATTTTTACCTACACTGTTTGCTGGACTAGCAGCCCTGGGTTCACTTCTTGGAGGAGCAAGTGCGGTATCACGAACGGTGAAAGCTGTTGAGGAGGCGAAGCAACAGTTGAAGGAAAGTGAAAGGCATAATAAAACTATGGAGGCCATAGCACTGCGCGGCAAAGGTGTGAACATGAAGCTAGCACCCTACAAGAAAGGACTCGGCATTTACATGTCGCCAAAAAACGGTTAATCGATGCACTGCCACGACGAGCCATGACGCATGAAGAAGTTATAAGATATGCAAAACAGCTTAAGATCTCCCACTTTCGAGGCGTGTTTATGCGCAACCAACTACCGTCTCGACCACGGAGCCATGAAAGTGCAGTTGTCAATTTGGATGACAGTCATGGACCGGGAACGCATTATGTGGCCTACATAAAGCATGGGCGAACCGTGTGGTACTTTGACAGTTTTGGAAATCTTCCTCCTCCGACAGAGCTTGTTCGCTATTTTGGAAGCAGTGCAACAATACACTATAATGTGAAACGAGTGCAAAATTTTAACACGCAACAGTGCGGTCGTCTATGTTTGACTTTTCTATATAAGACCGAGCACGGCGGGTGACGTTGTCATTATGACAACAGAAAGTAGAACGTTTACAGTGCACGGACAAGGTGCGGAAGTAACTGTTGACTTTTATCCTCCTTTTGAATTGGGACGACGACCCTACGTGCTGGGACTTGTTTCGTTTGAAGGCTATAATAGAATCTGCAACATAATTGAAGACGTCAATGATAAGTTCTACTACGATGACTATGTATTAACTCTACCGTCTGGCAGCTACACCGTAGATGATATTCACGATCACATCTACACAACTCTCACCAAGGAATTTAGTCTAAAAGCATTTCTGGACGGGACACGCAAGTTTGAACTCATAGCCAACAACGTGACACATCGCTGCAGTATTCTTTCTTCTTTTAGGATTGATTTTAAATCTTAACCAGATTCGATTGGGTCATTGTTAGGCTATTCACCACAAGTGTTAGTACCAAACGTGATACACAAGTCTGACCAACCGGTGAAAATAATTGAAGATCATCACATATCTGTCACGTGTAATATTATTACAGACGTCTACACCAATCAAGATCCCTCGCATTCGCTTTATGATTTTATTGTTACTTCACCTGGTGGTTATATCATCCGCGAAAACCCGTCGGTGGTGCTCTATCATCCTGTGAGTGTGACCAACATCAGGAATATTACCTTAAGACTGGTGAATAGAAACCCACGTCTCATCCGGTTAGACCCTCATACACCTGTGACCTACAAACTGTATCTGAAGCCAGCATGAAACAAGTGTATAAAGCGGCAACGCTGTCAAGAGCAGGTGTTAGTTGTGCTCAACACGTGTACAGGTTAACACGTGTCAACAAGCAGATCCTACAACAACTTGGTTACATCTTACGTCATGAATTCGATTCTAGACGTGACAAACCCTGTCGAAGTACAGGAGGGTATTGTAAGAATTGAACACCATTCCTACCAACCGTATACTCAGGGACTAAATAATAATGATGAGATTCGAATTACTATTAACCAACAAGATATCTACACGCTTCCACATGAAAGTTACATCCAGATTGAAGGGCAACTCACCAAATTGGATGGTACCATTCCAACAACGTCAAAGTTGGGCAACAATGCTTTGGCCTTTTTGTTTTCTGAGGTTCGCTACGTGATCAACGGTATTGAAGTGGATACTACTCGAAATGTTGGCATAACAAGTGTCATGAAACTTTATCCCTCGTACGGAAGCGAAGAGAGTAAAGCTTTTTGTATGGCTGGTTGGTGTCCCAACTCAACCAACGACTGGATGATTAACGATGATGGTACATTTACTGGACATTTACCTCTAAAATTAATACTAGGCTTTGCAGAGGATCATAAGCGCATTGTTGTGAACGCAAGACAGGATCTGATTCTTGTACGAGACAGGAGTGATTATAATGCGCTAAAGGGAGCTGATACAGCGCCAATAGATACAAAAATTCTACTGCAACGAATTCTATGGAAAGTACCGCACGTTACTCTATCAGATCAGAAAAAATTGAGTCTGCTCAAGATTGTGGAGAAGGATACAGCTTTACCCATTCAATTTAGAAGCTGGGAGCTGCATGAATACCCGGTATTACCACTCTCCGATACACATACTTGGTCTATAAAAACCTCACGGTATACAGAGCGGCCACTCTACGTCCTGGTTGTATTTCAAACAGATCGCAAATATCAACAGAATAAAGATGCATCAAAATTTGACCACATCCAATTACGAAATATACGACTCTTTTTGAACGGAGTTACCTTTCCCTATGAGGGAATGGATTTAAACTTTAACAAGAACAAATATGGTAAGCTCTATGACATGTTTGTAAACTTTCAGTCTTCCTATTATCAGAAAGAGGCATGTCCGCTATAATCACCACAAGACTTCAAGTCCAAGGCGCCTCTGGTGGTGATGGACTGTTTGTATTTGGAGGAGTCGATGAAGGAAACAACAATTGATATCAGACTAGAATTTGAAACATCGACAGTTATTCCAGAAAAAAACAACAGCCTATTGCCTTATTGTTCACGAGGCGCAAGTGTTTTATCAACCGCTGTCCAATATGGTGACCAGAGTATAAATAGCATGTCTTCCTGCATTGCCCTTCACAGTCATGGAAAGCTACGATGAAGTCACAACCCCCTCTGCGCGGTGGGTCTGCAAATGTGAAAGTGATTCACCAGGTTCAGATGAAGATTCAAGGTTTACCATTTATCGCGCCCTCGTGAGTGAAGCTATAACTGCCTATCACAAGAATCATACTGTGCTTAGAATGCCGCCGCATCTGGTTCACTATTTACCAGATGGATTCATGTCTACGTTTGGTATTCATGACAGGGGCTACAACAACAAGCCCATCACTAATCAAACAAATAATGTGGACGATGGCGTTGCCAAAGCTTCATCTTGTCATGTTGGAGAGCGGGTAGATTGTATGGACTGCAAATGCAATCGTTGCTCAACAAGTCGAGACGCTGATGCAGCATTTGAGATTTATCGCACCCTGGTGAGTTTAGCAATACGCGCCTACCATAAAGCACAATTTCTTCGTGAAATGCCGCAGCATCTGATTGCCTATTTACCAGCTGGATTTCTGACCGCGTACGGTGCACACGACATTGACCTTAATTGGGATAAGCTACCATTACACCTCCGTATGTCGGCGGATGTTGCAGCCTGCCGTCCTTGTCGTAGACACTTTATGCATCGAGGAGATTCTCACTGTGATTGGGATGGTCCAAATCCTATGATAAAAAATTGTAAGCGATGTACTGATAACTTTATGAATAAAATTGTGTAATTGATTCTTTGTGTGTATATTATTTTCCCGCTCCTATCCTATCAGTTAGTTGTTAAGAAGCAGCGGTAGTGGAAGGTGTGATATCCGTCGCCATGCCGAAAACATTGATTGTCGACGTGCAGGGTTTCAAGGTGAACGGAAACAAGTTTGTATTTAAAGAAGTAGGAATTATTGACTGCACAACCATGTGGGCACCAAGAGTAACCAGTTTTGTCTTTGAACCACCGTTTCCATTGCATTTGCAGTCAGACGAGGACAGAAGACAAACAGAGTGGTTGCAACGCAATTTGGGACTAGTCTGGAAAGAAGGCGACATTCCTTACCAGCATCTATCACTTGTTCTGAAAGCTCACTTGTTTGGTGCTGACCTTGTATTTGTAAAGGGAAGTGAAAAAAAGGAATGGTTGCGTCAGTATGTTAATTCAACATGTCAACTTGTTGACCTTCATGATCTGGGATGTCCTGCACTGTACAACCTGTCCGTGCCTGATGAACCTCTACAAAATAAAACACTTCAAAATGTTTGGAAGCTTTTTGATTGGCTAGCTCGCAGAGCATGTCAAAACTTGCATGTTGAGTGCAAAGCGTTGTAACGTCAGCTTCAGTGTGAGACATACCAGTGATCAGTGTGGACGTGTAGTAATATGGCTGCAATTGAAGGTTTGGACTCCAACCCCACAGAGCGAGCTATTGTCAAGTTTTTTGCCTGTAAAAAGAAGCTTGACAGTTTCACAGATGAGGAATTGAACGCTTTGCCCAAGGCGTTCCTTTTTATGTTGCTTCAAACGCGGTGAAAAATATTTGGCACAGTGTACCTTGTGAATGGAGCAGAGATCCTGGTCTGCGTGAACTACAACCATGCACTGACTTTAGTCATCACCAGCAAGTGTCTATTACTAAAATGCCATCCATTAGACAGTGTGGAACGTGTCAGCTCATCAAATTGTACCACGGTCATACAAATATACCGTCCTGTAAAGACTTTGCTTCATCATTCCATGGTTGCGATGAAGAAGAGGAAGAAGAGACAGCAGCGGCAGTATCGCCAGCACCAAAAAGTAAGACAACGATTGAAAAAGATATATCAGACCTTTGCTGGTCATGGTCTAGTTAACAAGGCCATTGATGTACTTCCCATTGAACTGCATATTCCCGGCTATCAATTTTGTGGACCTGGGACTAAACTTAACCAACGTCTAGCACAAGGTAATTCTGGAATCAACAAATTGGATGCTGCGTGTAGAGATCATGACATTGCTTACAGCGACAAGAATGCAGAAGTACGTCGAGTTGCAGACCGCATTCTTCTAAGAAAGGCTGTGCAGCGCGTGACATCATCTACTGCTTCCATTGGTGAAAAGATTGCAGCCTTGATCGTGGCAGGAGCTATGAAGTCAAAGCTAATGATTGGTGGTGGTTGTGGATTAGCGAGGAAAAGGACAAAGAAATAACCATGAATAAAATATTGTTAAGTATTTATTTGAGAGTCAGTCCACCAGATTACAGCATTCACAAAAGATGTTTTGGTTTCTTCTTGTAAAAACATACAATTGTAATAAAAAAAGAATTGAAAAATGAAAGTGTGTTCTTATTTACTAGGTGTGGAAATGTCCAAAAGGCAAGCTATTTACACCATCCCACAGCCGTTTATTGTCATATGTAGACAGCGATGTTTTATTTTGATTTACTGTAAATATATTATGGTTCTTTGAAAGAATGCGTGTTTGCTGGTACAAGCAAGAGGTGTTTGTGTAGAGTACACATCGATATTCCTCAACATTGAGGAATTGTGTGACGCTACGAAGAACACCCTTCGCTTTGCATTGACCTTTATTCTTTTGTGTTGAAAATGCGTACATTTTCGGCGCCAAAGCCACAAATTCCGTCATAACATCACCAGCACACTCATCCTTAAATAGACCAATGTGTTTTTTATTCATGGGAATTATGCCAAACATATTGTTAACCTCATAGTTTGAGGTATCAAAGTAACTTGGATGTTCTCTCATCACAGAGTAAATATCCGTCTTATTGGTTTGATAAATAAGACTGTCTGTATCCATATACAGTAATTTTACATCTCCAAACTTTTGTTTAGCAAACTCATAATCAAATTGATACATTACAAATTTTGAATAGTCAAGTATTACCATTCCCAAGTAAATTGGTTTGTTATACATGATTTCTGTCTTTGACAATTCAATGGTTACTAAATCAGTTTCAATAACTCGTACTGAATGGAAATTGGGCATAGCAATATATTTTCGTGCGCCATATCGACCATCCCAGTGGTTTACCAAATGAATAGTTCTATGCTTTCTAATATTTTCCATAGATTTACCGTAGCATGCATTGTTCATTAATTTATAAAAATTTGACTCGAATGTAGTCTTGGCGTGCTGCCGATAATGAGTATTTAATTGCATGTACGGTTGTAACCATTGTTTCTGGTCAAAACAAATAATTCGGTGAATGGTTTGTAGCTTCAAACCGTGTTTCAAACATTGCATTAAATTTTCGATGTGTATGACGTAGCGATTTTTCGGATTTAACGTTGCCAGCAACTTTTTATTGTTGGAACGTGAACTGGGAGGTTGTAGTTTTTCAACACAAAATGGTAGATCAGAATGATCATTGTGTATCTCGCGGGGATATAATATGTCAACTTCTAGGACATAGCCACGTGTGTTATTGCTCAACGCGTCCTGTAAATTAAAATTTGAAACTTCATCTGAAGTCAGCCATCGAAAATTTTGATACGGAAGCGGTTTTTCCATAGCATATCCGTATAAATTGTTACAATCCAGGTAGGTGAGGTATGTTGTAGGTTGCTTTGGTTTGTATGTATCCATATATGGATTATTTGCTTTGGCATGCTTTTGCACAAGCGATACAAGCCCGCCACGTATCCCGCGTTCAAAAAAGAGCAACATGTCGATGTCTGTTAATAGTTCCAGTTCTATTTCAGTCACCTTCAACATACAGTCCCAATTGTATCCGGCAAGGGTGTAGTAATGGGCTGGATCTAGATTGTACATTTCAAGACAGTTTGCGAAAGTGTTCAAACACGTCTGTCAAAAGTAGTGTATCAATTTTGAGGTATAAATCAGCATACTCGCCCAAAGTTGATATCTTGAACACGTCCCATACTTTTGGTCTTCTTCAGAAATATGACTTTTTGTTAAGTCATTGTAAAATTTATCCTTTGAAGGGAGAGCAGTTTCCTGCAAACATGCCCAATTGTTTACATAATTATAGGGAAACACCCCTTTTCGAATGCATATTTCAAATTGTTCGTCACCAGTAAAGTTTTGACGTACAGAATGCAAATTGTTTGGGTGAAGCCCTTGAACAAGCACATCCAATGATGATGCGAGGAATCTATACGAATCTAAAATTCGTATACTAATTCCATTTCGCCATTTTGTAAACGAAATAATATTTTCATGATTTTGTGGAATTAAAGTAAACTTTTGGTTTTCAAGGTTAACAAATTCCTTAATAATTAGATGACTGTCATACCGAGATATGTTGTGTAAGAAACAAGAAATATAGCGTGCTCTTTTATAGGCCAAATTACATGCACTATGAGCCGCTCCTCTAAATTTGCCAGTGTACCGATTATGGTCTCTCACCGGCGTGTCACAAGGTGCTATTGGTTTTTGACAAATGTGGCAAGTGGTTGCTGTTGCAAAAGCCACCTCGTCTGCATCCAACATTTGAAGCGGAATTGGGTTTTCCAGGATATTGAACACCCGATCTGCCAAGGCGTCCAATTCATTTAAAAACCAAGCAGCAGCATTTGCATCGCGATAAGATTTGAAGTAAGAAAGCGAAGGGTCATATGATCAAATCACGTTTAGAGCACAACTGAACGGCACATGTTGCTGTACTTGTTGAGTGTACGGGCGTGCTGGATCCGGGCTACATGTGTCAATGGGTGTGGTTAAATATTCAAAATCTGCATATACTGTAAATGGAAGCGGTTCTTGACGAGACACATTTTGAAATTTCATACTGGCTTTATCCTTTTCTGCGAATGTAATTTTTACAGCTGGTTGAGTAATGCAATCAATAGTATGGGCTGTCAACTTTTGATTGCTAGTAAAATATTGCAAACAGCGATCACATATATATACCCTATTTTTACTCTTTGTAACTTGTGAACGAACTAGTCTGGAAAGATCTTTGATATAACAATAATGGTTGCACAATTCCCCTTCAATGTACAATAAATTAAAATGCTTTTCTTTTTTTTCCTTTGTCACATAGAGTGGCCCAAAAACTTTGTCCCCTTCAACTCCGTATACATTAATGGAGTAAAGCAGATTTTTAGATTCAAAACGAGAAATGGCGTTGAGGTCCATTGGAAATTCTATGTATGCTAAATTTAGACTGATCATTAATTCCATAAATGTCTGGTGATATTTGCCCATTCTGTGAACATTTTTACTTGGAGAACATAACCCAGCAGCCAGGGTCCAAATAAAGCAGAAAACATCATTATTATCCACATTAATAACTGCGTGACGGTTTTCCAACTGTTTAGGCAAATTAACATGAGATGACCCACTATTTATGGGATCAAAGGTGCATACATTAATTTTAAGATGATTGATAGCTTCCAGCGATTTGCCGCTTTCTAATTCTTGAAACTCAGCAAAGCGTGTTGTGAGTTTATCAACAATGTTTTTACTATACCAACTGTGTATATTATCAGTGCGGTATAATTTAGTCATGTGTGTGTGTAAATAGATTGGCTGTATGATCTCCTCACCTTGTTTCAAAATAGCAAAGTCACATAATAATTCAGCGTTAACCTTTAACGCTACATGTTCTCTTAAACAGTCTTGTATTTTGTTTTGAAAAATGTTGTAACTAGTGTTTAAATATTCATTGAGATCTAAAATGTTTGCATCATTATTGACTTTAGTGCTACATATATTGTTATTGAAACAACTATCCACATCTTGCCAACTTTGTATCGGTGGCGACATGATGTCCCTTAGTACTTAACAATTACAAAAACTGAACGGTTTGCAGAGAGAGTGAACCAAAGTTTATTTTCCTTGCAAATTCCGTTTTTACATAAACTAATTTTAAATTTTATTTTTTTCTTCTATGAATTCCACAAGATATCTTTTATTTTCCAGTCCCAAATATTTTAAATAGATGGTCCCTTTGTTGAGATCGGATACATCTTCCTCGCTGAGTTCCTTGAATCTCGACGGTAGAAATACTGCAAAGTCCTCCAGTTCGCAAAGAATACGTTCGCCAAATTTGGTCTTGATTCGACGAACAGCAGTTACCAAATAAGACTCATTTACCTGCAGATCCTGTAGTCGTTTAGTCTCTGGTCCAGCATCTTTCCCTATGGAATTCGCATTTTTTATTGCCGACATTCTGAAATCGAATTTTATATCTATAATAGTGTTTTAGTATACCTAAGCCATTAGCAAATATGTATATACACACACACAAGTTATCAAATCCCTTCTACACACCCATTATCGCTAGCCACTAATTTAATTGTCAGCAGCTTGCGTTCACAATTTTCCTACTTCTCCTCAATCCATTACAAGAACACAGGTTATCAAACAAGTTATACACCCAGGTGCATGGGGGCTACATGGTCAGGAGCTGATGATTTAAATGTCCTTAACTAAATAGGGTACATGACCTGGAGCTGATGATCTAAATGTCCTGTCACTCAGCAATACATAGCAGTTAGCATTCTCAACTGTTACTGTGGAGGTCTGGTTTGTTCTGTAAAAAAAAAAATTCTGGTCTTAAGGTTGGAATGGGGTTTGCTCTCTGTTCCCGGGCAAAGCAGGGGTGGGTTGCCAATATAAATGTTCACGAGTGAGGCCGAGGCGGGGTGCTTGTATAATATAACTGTTCCCGGGTGAAGCCAGAGAAGGTTGCTTGAATAATATAACTGTTCACGGACGAAGCCAGGGGCAGATTGGTTGTAGAATTTAACTGTTCCCCGGGCAAAGCCTGGGCAAACTGCTTGTATAATTTAACTGTTCCCGGGCGAAGCCGAGGCAAACTGCTTGTATAATTTAACTGTCCCCCGGGCGAAGCCGGAGCGGGTTACTAGTATAATATATGACTGTACTTGGGTGAAGCCGGGGCAGATTGCTTGAATAATTTAACTGTTCCCGGGCAAAGCCGGGGCAAACTGCTTGTATAATTTAACTGTCCCCCGGGCGAAGACGGAGCGGGTTACTAGTATAATATATAACTGTTCCCGGGTGAAGCCGGGGTGAATTTCTTGTATAATTTAACAGTTCCCGGGCGAAGCCGGAGCGGGTTTCTAGTATAATATATGACTGTACTTGGGTGAAGCCGGGGCAGATTGCTTGTATAATTTAACTGTTCCCGGGCAAAGCCGGGGCAAACTGCTTGTATAATTTAACTGTCCCCCGGGCGAAGCCGGAGCGGGTTACTAGTATAATATATAACTGTTCCCGGGTGAAGCCGGGGTGAATTTCTTGTATAATTTAACTGTTCCCGGGCGAAGCTGGAGCGGGTTTCTAGTATAATATATGACTGTTCCCGGGTGAAGCCTTGGCAGATTGCCTGTATAATTTAACTGTTCCCGGGCGAAGCCAGGGCGGATTGCTTGTATAATTTAACTGTCCCCCGGGTGAAGCCGGAGCGGGTTTCTAGTATAATATTTAACTGTTCCCGGGTGAAGCCGGGCAGATTGCTTGTATAATTTAACTGTTCCCGGACGAAGCTGGAGCGGGTTTTTAGTATAATATATAACTGTTTACGGGCGAAGCCGGGGCAGATTACTTATATCATTTAACTGTCCCCCGGGCGAAGCCGGAGCGGGTTTCTAGTATAATATATATATATAACTGTTCCCGGACAAAGCCAGGGCAGATTGCTTGTATAATTTAACTGCCCCACGGGCGAAGCTGGAGCGGGTTTCTAGTATAATATATATCTGTTCACGGGGGAAGCCGGAGCAGATTGCTTGTATAATTTAACTGTTCCCGGGCAAAGCTGGAGCGGGTTTCTAGAATAATATATAACTGTTCCCGGGCGAAGCCGGAGCGGGTTTCTAGTATAATGTATAACTGTTCCCGGGCGAAGCCGGAGCAGGTTTCTAGTATAATATATAACTGTTTCCCAGGCGAAGCCGGAGCAGATTGCTTGTATAATTTAACAGTCCCCCGGGCGAAGCCGGAGCGGGTTTCTAGTATAATATATAACTGTTCACGGGTGAAGCCGGAGCAGATTGCTTCTATAATTTAACTGTTCCCGGGAGAAGCCAGAGCGGGTTTCTAGAATAATATATAACTGTTCCCGGGCGAAGCCGGAGCGGTTTTCTAGTATAATCTATAACTGTTTCCGGGCGAAGCTGGGGCAGATTGCTTGTATAATTTAACTGTTTTCGGGTGAAGCCGAGGCGGATATCTTTTGTATAATTTAACTGTCCCCCGGGCAAAGCCGGAGCGGGTTTCTAGTATACTATATATATCTGATCCCGGGTGAAGCCGGGGTGGATTGCTTGTATAATTTAACTGTCCACCGGGCGAAGCCGGAGCGGGTTTCTAGTATAATATATAACTGTTCCCGGGCAAAGCAGGGGCGGATTGCTTGTATAATTTAACTGTTCCCGGGCAAAGCCGGGGCAGATTGCTTGTATAATTTAACTGTTCTCGGGCGAAGCCGGTGCAGGCTTCTGGTATAATATAACTGTTCCCGGGCGAAGCCGGGTCGGGTTTCTGGTATAACATAACTGTTCCCGGGCGAAGCCGGGTCGGGTTGTTTGTATATTATATCTGTTCCCGGGCGATGCCGGGGCAGGTTGCTTAAATAATTTACCTGTTCAATACACCCAAGTGCATGGGGGCTACATGGTCGGGAGGTGATGATTTAAATGTCCTTAACTAAATAGTTACTTGACCTGGAGCTGATGTTTTAAGTATAGAAGTGCATGCATGTCTAGGTAGTAATGATAAATATATCCTTCACCTCTGCAATACATAAGAGTTCACCATTTCTTCCGTGTCTGTGTCTAGCCCAGTATTAATCCCGCGGGCTATGCAGTGAAATCTGCAACATTTAATTGGATAATAACAGTAATTATATAATTGAGCTGCATTCATTTAATATATTCCAGGCAGCTAATGGTTTATGTTGCATGTCACGTTAAAACCAATCTTATTACATGCAATGAATTCTGCTTGTTTCATTCTTGAAGTAATTATTGCTTGTCTGATTCATACTGTCTAACTTTTAAAGCAGCTTTGTCAATAGGCCATTATACTATTAAAATTCTAACATCTTTATGAGGATTTAAACCTACAATCTCAGCATTTACAAGTACTGTAATGTGCAGTACAATCACTTATTTTGTAAACCATTAGGCTGAGTTAGTCTCCCAGTAGCACATAGTCAAATATATACACTAGGATATACTTTGAAGTTATATACTTAAGTATGTTGAATATTACCTGATAGACAAGGATCCAATTGCAATCTGGTGTGAATGCTGTAAGCTCGCAGTTAACTCTACTTTCATTTCAATTCTGCTGCACTATTTATACCCCTTCAAATACAGGAAACGCCCCTGGATTACCGTTCCTTTCACACAAAAATGACCTCCACACGGCATTACCCTGCATTAATACAGGAATCGTTATTGACCTTCCTTTCACCAGAATTAGCTCAACACTGTATAACCCTGCACAAATACCTTAAACACTCCTAATTTAAACTCCTTTCACCAGAAAACACAGTATATAAAGAGGTTGTTCCTTTTCAAAACATATCATTCGCTGCAATGTCTGCCAAAGAGACTAAGGAAACTATGGGGCTGGATGAAGAAGACAACGATGAGGATTCGACTCTTGATGTGTTAATGTAAGTATTATTTATTTACTTTATTTACTAAAGCCTTATGTAGCAGCACGCCAGTCTCTCGCCGCTGGGTGCGTGGTTCAATTCCAGTCACTTTATGTTAGATCTGTGCTGGGCAAACCAAAAGCGGACAGGTTTTTCTCTGGGAACACCAGTTTTCCCTGTCAAAATTTTCTTCCGGCAACACCCTCCACTATCATTTCATTTCATCTGTCATTCATTTAATCATTGACTCACAAAAGTGAGACAGGCTTTGGCAGCCAACACAGATCTTATTCTCGCCGCTAGATGGGGCTTAATTCATTCCATTCCTGATCTGGTCAAATACTGGAAGCAAGCGGTGTTTTTTTCTTCTTCAAAATGATTAGAAATACTGAGCGTAGTTACCGCCTTTTGTAGCCCATGTTTACTTGGGTGTGAGTAGAATTTGTCTGATAACCCGTGTTATTGCGATGAATGTATTAATAAAAAAAGGATTGGGAAGGAAGTCAGATTTTTTTAAGTGTGTTAAAAATCCTTTAGTATGCCTTCCTTTGGAGGGGGAGTAAAGCCAGTGGTTCCATGTTCTCACTTTATGACATGTAAAAGATCCGTCCACAGACTAAACTTGTGTGAAGCTAAATTGACAGGTTAGATTTTGTCAAAACAAGTTCCAACATTCACCACTAGATGGCATTATTATCTAGTAGCAAAAAGTTGGAACTTGTAGCTCACCCTAAAGGCGTTCGCTGGAAGCAGCTACATACTCAAGTGAGTCACACATGTTCTTGGACACTTCCAGCACTGAAACCCATACTCAAGTTCCAACATTCACCACTAGGTATCATTAATATCTAGTAGCAAAATTTTGGATCTGCTTAAAAATGAACAGAATTGTAGCTCACCCTAAGGGCAAACGATGGAAGCTGCTGCAGACTTAGGTGAGCTGCACTTGCTCTCACACACTCCCAGCAATTCACAATACAATATTTAGATAAACAAGCGTTATAAAACAATTTTGTTGTACTCTTTATTGTATACATTTTTTATAGCTTTGGAAATGATCCAGTTTTGGTGGTTTTTTTTGCTGCTTTAATGACAGCGATGGAAGGGCGTGGGAGAGGTGAAGAAGAGAAGAAGAAGAAGATGATGATGATGAAGAGGAAGATGAAGAGGAAGAAGAAACTGGTGATAAAAGGCAAAATAGTTGTAGTAACAGTTCACAACATAAAACATAATTTTACTTTTTTTGCTTCTGGTTTTATTTGTTTTTATATTCAACCTACCAAGCAAGCCAGAGTTCAACACCCACCATCCATCTCCATTCATGATTCAAACACGTTTACCTCATCATTTGTCCCCACCCTCTCAATCACCGTAAGGTCATTCCCAGACATGACCTACCATACAACCCGTTGTCAATCTCAGGATTAGTCATCCCATGTGAAGTCACACACAGGTTAACCGTTCAAATCTGTTTATTCATTCACACACCCACCTATGTTCATTAAACATCCACCCACGCATCGATGTTTGTTTACCATTGAGCGCTTTCAACCCCATCTTGTTTGTCTCTCAGACCCATTCACACCTAACCAACCTACCACGTCAGGGTTCAACAACCACCATCATCCACCGCCATTCATGTTTTCCATTCAAAACACTCTCGTCCATGACCTACCTCACATCCCGTAATCTGCTGTGACGTCACACACACACCAGTTGACCGTTCAATTCTCTGACAATTCATTCACAACCAAGGATTCGGAAACCTTCGGCAACACTCGGATCTCATCGGGCATAAAGCAAAGCTATATAGCACGAGATAATAACAGAGAAGGCGCTCAGTCCAACAGAGAGACTGGGTCGAGGAGGGTCTCGTGCAGAGCTTCTTCCATCCTTCCCCCTCATCCCCCACCCTCGCCACCACCCCCTCCCCCTCCCCTCCCCTCCCCCTCCCCACCCCCACTCCCCCCTCCCCCCCCCACACCTCCCCCTCCACTCACACCCCCTCAAACCGGTTCCTGGACCCTCCAAGGTTTGTTTACCTTCCGGGGTCCCGGCGACCTTGGGGGTCAATGACCTACCTCAAGGTCATTGATCATGACCTATCTCAAGGTCATTGACCTTGCCACGCCCCCCTAATTTGCATAAATAACGGTATTTGAGTCAAAACCCCCCCAGCCTACCTACTTTAGTAAATCCATTTCACAGGAGGTTACGCACGAGTAGATTCAACAAATGAGCGACGACGCGCGATGGGTATCAACAAAGTCCCGGGTGCGTTCAAATACCATTCGTATGATTACGATGAAACTTGGGTGAGATGTTGGGCACACCCTAAGGAAGGTTTCTGGCTTAATAAATCAATTTTACAATAGGTTGCACGAGTAGATTCAACAAATGAGTGACGATACGTGAAGCGTTTCAACAAAGTACCGTAGCGTCCATATACCATATTCCGATTGCGATGAAACTTTGGGGAATTGTTGTGTAAACCCCAGGAAAGGTTTCTGGCTTAGTAAATCTATTTTACAATTGGTAGCGCATGAGTAGATTCAACAAATGAGTGACGGCACGCGAATCGTTTAAGGAAAATCCCGTATGCGTTCATATCCCATTCATCCGATTCCGATGAAACTTTGATGAGTTTTTGTGTACAAGCCAGGGAAGGTCTTCAACTTGGTAAATCCATTCTACAATATTGGTAGCGCACGGGTAGATGCAACAAACGAATGACGACGCGCGAAGCGTTTCAAGAAATCCCGTATGCGTTTATATACTATTCATCGATTGCGATGAAACTTTGATGAGTAGTTGTGTACACTTACGTGAAGTTTTCTAACTTAGTAAATCCATTTCACAGTTGGTAGAGAACGAGTCGATTCAACAAATGAGTGAAAGCACGAATCATTTAAACAAAATCCCATATGCGTCATATACCATTCATCCGATTGCGATGAAACTTTGGTGAGTTGTTGTGCACAGGGGTGTTTCTGGCACAGGAGCTAATGCGCAAGATGTCCACCGCGCGCAACCAGCCCTATGTTATTCTTATGGAGGGGACAGTCATAGCTGGCACAGGGACTAATGCGCAAGATGGCCGCCACGCCCTCAGACCGCGGACGACGTCACAGGGAGAAGTCAACTGTATAACGTTGCTAAATGGAATATTTATTATTATGATGATTTATATTATTATTATTATTATTATTATTATTAGGTATTTATTGATTGATCATGTACAATCCAGACCAGCTTTATATTCTCCACTTTATGGTGAAGTGGCTAGCAATCTTGGCTGTCACCCCTTAAGCCTGAATTTGATTCCTGGCCCTACCAAGAAATTTAATTCTGGTCTCAGGGCTGGGACGGGGTACACTCAGCCTTGTGAGGCAAAAGTGAGGAAAGGCGGGTTTAATTCATACCTCAGCCATTCTGCCTAACACAACTTTACCTAACCTCACCTCACCTAACCTAACCTAACGTTACCTAACCTAACCTAACCTAACCTAACCTCACCTAACCTAACCTAACGTAACCTAACCTAACCTAACCTAATTTGAAAGTGTGAGCAAATATGAGAGCAAAAAGTGCTAGCAAAAAGTGAGAGCAAAAAAAAGTGTGTGTAAAAAAACTGAGAGTAAATGTGGAAAGCAAAAAGTCAGAGCAAATGCGTCCGCAAAAAATTAAGAGAAAATGTGGAAAGCAAAAAGTGCGAGCAAATGTAAGAGCACAAATAATAAACTTAGTTATAACCCAACCTAACCTAACTTCACTTGACCTAACCTAACCTATCCTAACTTTACATAACCTAACCTACAGAAACCTCGTTTAAAGATTTAAATTAATGCATGTAAGATTTTTATTTTTATATTTTAGATTTTTATATCTTTTTAGATTTTAGATTTTAAGATTTTAGTTTTTTTTTTAATTTTACATTTTAGATTTTACGCTTTTTTATTTTGGATTGTAGTTTTTTAGATTTTACATTTTAAATTAAAGATTTTATTTTATTTTAGATTCTACGTTTTAGATTTTCCAAAAAAAAAGTAAACTACAAGGTCACATACCTAACCTCACCTAACTTAACCTAAGTTTGCCAAACCTAACTTAAGGTAATCCAAAGGCACATACACAAAGTATATAAGGGCACATGCAACTATCCTTATGCTAGTCTTATAGGCTACTGTACAACATGTTCACTACCCAGCCAGTTTTATTTATTTTTTCATTTTGTTGTTTACACATTAGTCAATTTCCCAATTTCTCATTTCCAGTTTTTAAAAATGTCAGTTTTAAGATTTCGAATTTCATGATATGGAAACATGGATTTTCCATTTTTGTTGTTTACACATTTGTCAATTAACCAATGTCCCATTCCCAGTTTTTAAAGTGACAGTTTTACGTTTTTGAATTTTTGTGATATGGAAACATGAATTTTCCAATTTTGTTGTTTACATGTTCAATTTTGAAATTTTTATATTTAGGGAAGTAAAGAATTTACAAAAAAAATCGACATAAATGAATGGTCTTGACCCCCTCTCACCCCAAAATAAATTTCAAGCCTCTAGGACAAAAACTGTGCAGTAGGGGGATGACAGGGGTTTAAACCCTCCCCACTACCTCTCCCTGTGACGTCACATTTAACCAAACGTAACATTGTATTCAATAAGCCTATATATTGTTACGTGCCACCCCCTAGTGGCAATTCCGTTAACTGGATTACGGTGGGTAGAAAGCACAACACCAATTACTGCTTTAAAGAGAAGTTAGCTTTATTGCTTGCAGGAAAGATACACCACTCAACAGCAAATACAAGCAATTAGAACCTTACTCCAGTTTCCTCAAGTCTCTTCCTTGAGCGCTCTTGCCCCTTTCACTTGTCAACAAACCACAGAAGTTAAACCGTCTTAATGAGTCCGGTGGCCTTGACAGAAGCTACCTGCACCTCTTCCTCATGTACACCAACTACAGTTACTTACGAAAATCTGCTACACGCTGTTTCGCTGTCCATAAGCTGGGGGAAACAATGTCACTGGATTTCGTAACTCGCACGGCACTTCGTCACCACACTTCTGTCGCTCAGGAAAAACCCTCGCACTAGCTCGTAAAACACACAAACACACTGCTTGACAGGTCGCTCTTATATAGCAGGCCGGTGACTCAATAAATGCTTCTAGACCCTTCCAGGGTCCACGGAATCTCTAGAATTCCATCACTGGCTGGGTCACGAATATTCTGGACCATCCCTTTGTCCTAGTAGACCTGTTGCACAAGGCGCACGCAATACACTGAGGCAGAGCAGCCCAGCCCTGGGGCAGTTGTGACTCATGCGGCGAGCGATGAAACAAACTCACAGCCGTAACACCACCCCCTTCATAAAAGGCTGATCGTCCCGATCAATCATTGGTCCGTCTGTGTCCCTTCGTAGGCTGCCAGGCGATCTCGATGCACGATCTTCATCTTCGCCCTCGGGCTCCGCTGGATCCTGTAGATGACATCGTTGATCCGTTTCACGACTCGGCACGGGCCCTCCCAGGACTTCTGCAGTTTGGGTGACAGGCCTTTCTTCCGTAATGGGTTGAAGAGCCAGACCAGGTCGTCCTCGTTGAATCCGCCGACATCCATCTGTTGGACGTACCGGGTCTTCATTCGGTCGGTCTCGATCCGCAGTTTCCTCCTCGCGAACGCGTGCACGTCCTCCAGTTGGTCGACCAGTTCTTGACAATACTGGCTTACCGGGACCAGATCATTCCCAGGTCGGCCGAAGGCAAGATCGACAGGTAGACGGAGCTCCCTCCCAAACATGGCCTGGGCTGGTATGCACCCGGTGGCTTCATGCACGGCGGCGCGGTAGGACAGGAGAAATAGTGGAAGATGTTTGTCCCAATCCCTCTGGTGCTCGCTGACGACTATTCGGAGATGGTTCTCGATGGTGCGATTGAATCGCTCTACCATCCCGTCGGACTGAGGGTGTAGCGGCGTTGTCCTTGTCTTCCGGATTCCCAGCAGCTGGCATAGGTTCTGGAACACCTGCGACTCGAAGTTCCTCCCTTGGTCGGAGTGCAGCTCCAGGGGTACTCCGTACCGGCTGACGAATTCCTTCACCAGGGTCTCTGCAATCGTCGCGGCTTCCTCGTTAGGGAGCGCATACGCCTCCGGACATTTGGTGAAGTAGTCACTGACGACCAATATGTAGCGGTTCCCTGCCTCGCTTAATGGGAATGGCCCAGCAACATCGATGGCTACTCTCTCCATGGGGCCGCCCATGTTGTAGGTCTTCAGTGGACCCCGCCATCTTCGTCCTGGGCCCTTGCTGGCTGCGCAATCGTGGCACCTCGCGCAGTGGTTCTCCACGTCGGTTCGGCATCCGATCCAGTAGAACCGCTCTCTCAGCTTCTCCAGGGTCTTCTTTATCCCAAGGTGTCCACCAGATGATCCTCCATGGACTTCCTTCAGGACTTTCTCCGTCATAGCCTTTGGAACGACGACTTGTTCCCGAGATGTCTTCCCGTCGGTGCTCTCCCAGGCGCGGCAGATGAGGCCATCCCTTACAATCATCGAGTCCCACTGCGCCTAGTAGGACTTAAACTTTGGGCTGCAGTCACTCACAATGTTCCACCTGGGTCTGGGGACACAGGCCCTCTTCCATTCGGCTATCAGTCCCAAGTCATCATCTTCTGTTTGTGCCCGCGTGAAAAATTCGCGGCTCCAGTTCCCTTGAAGTTCCACAGTAGTCCGTCGGCACTGTATCTCGGTGTTCTCCTCCCTCCTAGGACAGAAGGTGCAGTCTTCGGGGCACGGTCTTCGTGACAGGGCGTCGGCATTAGAATACAGTTGGCCTTTCCTGTGCTGGATGTCGAAGTTGTACTGTTGAAGCCTCTCTAACCTCCGCGCGATTTGACCCTCGAGCTGTTTGAAGTTCAGGAGCCACCGCAGGGTTGCATGGTCGGTCCTGATGAGAAATTCTTGCCCGTACAGGTACTTGTGGAAGTGTTCGATGGTCTTCACGATGGCGAGCAGTTCCTTCCTGGTGACGCAGTAGTTCCTCTCTGGCTTTGACAAGGCTTTGCTGAATTAGGCCACTACTCTCTCCTCGCCGTCCACTATTTGCGACAGGATTCCCCCTATACCAAAGTCGCTGCCATCGGTATCGACGATGAACCTTGTTCCAGGTCTGGGGTAGGCCAGAATAGGCGCGGTGCACAGAGCCTGCTTGAGTTGTTCGAAGGCACTGTGGCATTCTGCTGTCCATGTGAAGAGTTGGTCCTTTTCAGTCAGTCGATGCAGTGGTTTGGCGATGTCGGCGAATCCTCTCACGAAGCGACGGTAATAAGTGCAGAGTCCCAGGAAGCTTCGTAGTTGGGACTTGTCCTTCGGAACTGGCCACTACCTCACATCTGCGGTCTTTTCTGGGTCGGTGCGCACCCCTTCCTCGGAGACAATATGCCCAAGGTACTGGACCTGCTTCTGGAAGAGCTGACACTTCTTGGGGCTCAACTTCAGCTGGACAGCCCGTAGCTTCATCAAGATCTCCTTCAGGTTGCTGTAGTGCTCCTCGAAGCTTTTTCCCAGAACGATGACGTCATCTAGGTAGACCAGGCAGGTCTTTCAGTTTAGTCCCCTCAGAATGGACTCCATTAGCCTTTCGAAGGTCGCAGGGGCGTTGCACAGACCGAATGGCATGACGGTGAACTGCCAGAGCCCGCTGCCTACAGAGAACGCCGTTTTCTCGCGGTCCTTAGGGTGGACCTCCACCTGCCAGTAGCCACTCTTCAAATCCAAGGTGGAGAACCATCTTGATCCTGATATGATGTCCAGCGTGTCGTCGATCCGGGGTGGAGGGTAGCTGTCCTTCTTCGTGACGTCGTTCACCCACCTGTAGTCCACGCAGAACCTGGCGGAACCGTCCTTCTTCTTCACTAGCACGACCGGAGATCTCCAAGGACTATGTGATGGCTCGATCACCCCTTGCTCCTTCATCTCTTCTACCATCCGGTCGACTTCGGCTTGCTTGGCGAGCGGGACACGTCGGAATGGGGCCCTAATCGGTGCGCTGTCCCCAACGTCAATTCTGTGCTCGACCAAGCTTGTCCTACCGAAGTCTTTGCTCCCCACGGAGAAGACATCCTGGAATTCGCGTAGCAAGTCCTGAAGTTGGCGTGATTGCTCCTCGTCTAAAAGGTCCTGGGATCCTTGGTACAGCTTCTGTAGTTCTTCTGGCAGGGCGCGTCTTCTTCGGTTGTCCGTCTGCAGGTGTCCGTCCGTCGTGTCTGTGATGCGGGCAATCCAGGTAACGGGCTCGCTGGTTGGTGTCCCGGTGAATCGTAATATCGTAGTCGTTCAGGTTGGACAGTCGGACGTACGGCCGAGGCGTCGTGTTGAGGGTCTTGGCAACTAGCAATCCTTTTGTCTGGATGTCCTCATATTTTGGCTCGATGACAGCCGCCACTCTCTCAGCAGTTCCGTCGACAATTACGGCGGCGCTGACCTCCGTCCTGGCAGGAACGATGACGTCCTCTCTCAGCCTTACTCGTCGTGCGGTAACGGCCTCGTGTGCTGGTTGCAAAGCAAGTTCCTCACCTCCGAAGTGCAGAGTGTTGGTACTCAAGTCCAAGATGATGTTGTTCTGGTCCAGGAAGTCCAGTCTGAAGATCACTTCGATTGATACGTCAGCCACAAGCACTGGATGCTTCACCACCCGTCGACCAATGACGAGCTCAAGTGATGCTTCACCATGAACCGGTGCGGTCTCTCCGGTCGCGGTTATTAGCTGGAGGTTCCTTTGTGTGGGTTGCAGTCTCCACTTCGGGATCACGGTGGGATTGACGATGGTCCTCGACGCTCCCGTGTCGATCAGCATGGGCCAGCTCACTCCGTTGACGACTCCGTCGACCATCAGGCTGCTATTGTCCCTCCGTAACTTCGTCACACGCACTTGGACTGCCGGGGCTTGACGACTGTCACAAGCCAACCTTTGCCCCCCAAGGCTGGCTAATACTCGTTTCCCTGGGCCGCGCGGCTTTCAGACGACTGATTTCTCGACGGCGGCGATCACCGCAGTCCTTGCTCAGGTGGCCTTTCTTACCGCAGGTCCAGCAGGTCGGTGGTCCTCTTCCGGGCCGCCTCTCCGGTTGTCTTCCGGCTGTGTCGTTGCTGGTGGTGCCGCGACTATTGAAGAAGCGGCTTAGCGCCTCCATCAATTCGTCGGCCAGGGGCTTGGTCTCGTTGGTTTTTGCTGGTTCGTCGACGTCCACTTGAAGCACCCGCACGTGCATTCTAGGTGCCTGTTTTGCCGTCTCGAACTCAAGTGCGTGGCTCAGCGCATCTGCCAGGGTCTTATTGCGCGCGAGTCGCAGCGCCTGTTGAGTGTCCGAGTCCCGTAGCCCGTCGGTGAAGGTCTGCGTCGCAATCTGTTCCAGAAAGTCGGCCGGCGCTGTTGGATAGGCGAGCCTTACGAGGCGTGCGATGTCCATCTCGAACTCCTGCAGGGTTTCCGCGTTCTTCTGTACCCGGGTTCGGAGCTGCATCTGGTAGGCCTGCTGAAGATGGCTATTTCCATATCGGGACTCCATATGGGCGATCAGTGAAGCGTTGTCCTGGGATGCAGTCGGGATGGCCTGAAGGACGTTAAGGGCGTCACCTCTCAGCGCTAAAATGAGAGCTGTAGCCTTTTCTGTGTTGTTCCAGTTATTTATGGAACAGGCCGCCTCGAACTAACGTAAGTAGGTGCTCCACGGGACCTTTCCGTCGAAGGTTGGGGGCGTCACTCTGCTATGTCCCGTTCCTGATATTCCCGGTGTAACGGTGGGCGGGCGTTGGCGCAGCTCGGCAACTTCCTCTTGTAGAGCGTTGAATCTCGCTTCCATCCCCGTCGGCGGGCGTTGGCGCAGCTCGGCAACTTCCTTTTGTAAGGCGTTGAATTTCTCCTCCACCCCCATCAGCGGGCGTTGGCGCAGCTCGACAACTTCCACTTGTAAGGCGTCGAACTTCTTTTCCACTGCCGTGACTTGCTCACGCAGACCCAGTTCTAATTTCTTCAGATCCTGTGTCAACTTATTCTGACCGTCTTCCATCTTCTTCTGGCCGTCCTCGATCCTCTTCAGGTCCTCCGCTAGCTTATTTTGACCGTCTTCCATCTTCTTCTGGCCGTCTTCTAGTTTGGCAGTTAGGTCCTCGGCTAACTTCTTCTGGCCGTCTTCTAGTTTGGCAGTTAGGTCCTCGGCTAACTTCTTCTGGCCGTCCTCCATCTTCTTCAGGTCCTCCGCTAACTTATTTTGACCGTCTTCCATCTTCTTCTGGCCGTCTTCTAATTTGGCAGTTAGGTCCTTGGTTAAATACTTCTGGCCGTCTTCCATCTTCTTCTGGCCGTCTTCCATCTTGGTTTCCATGCCACTTAACTTTTCTAGCAATGCTGCCAATTGCGCCTCCATTTTAGTTGTTTGTCTTGTAAAGGGCATGCACTCAAAGGAAAATTAGAGAAAATGACCTGCTCGGGTTTTGAAACCAGGACCGTCAGGTGTTGTGCTTGTGCTTGAGTTCGTAATCCGGCTTCTGACACCAGTTGTTACGTGCCACCCCCTAGTGGCAATTCCGTTAACTGGATTACGGTGGGTAGAAAGCACAACACCAACTACTGCTTTAAAGAGAAGTTAGCTTTATTGCTTGCAGGAAAGATACACCACTCAACAGCAAATACAACCAATTAGAACCTTACTCCAGTTTCCTCAAGTGTCTTCCTTGAGCTCTCTTGCCCCTTTCACTTGTCAACAAACCACAGAAGTTAAACCGTCTTAATGAGTCCGGTGGCCTTGACAGAAACTACCTGCACCTCTTCCTCATGTACACCAACTACAGTTACTTACGATAATCTGCTACACGCTGTTTCGCTGTCCATAAGCTGGGGGAAACAATGTTACTGGATTTCGTAACTCGCACGGCACTTCGTCACCACACTTTTTTCGCTCAGGAAAAACGCTCGCACTAGCTCGTAAAACACACAAACACACTGCTTGACAGGTCGCTCTTATATAGCAGGCCGGTGACTCAATAAATGCTTCTAGACCCATCCAGGGTCCACGGATTCTCGAGTATTCCATCACTGGCTGGGTCACGAATATTCTGGACCATCCCTTTGTCCTAGTAGACCTGTTGCACAAGGCGCACGCAATACACTGAGGCAGAGCAGCCCAGCCCTGGGGCAGTTGTGACTCATGCGGCGAGCGATGAAACAAAGTCACAGCCGTAACACCATATTGGAATGTGTATACTGGATATTTAAATAACTCTAATGTATTCCCACCACTATGGTGTCCTTCTACCCTATTATGGAATGAACAATCTTAAACTCATGTATATGGATACCGACTCGTTCATTTATTTGGTTAACACCCCAGATGTATATCAAGACAAGTTGGATTTCCTAGAACACCTGGACTTATCAGATTATCCTACTATTCACATATGCTACTCTACATCAAACAAGAAAACGTTGCGGAAATTTAAAGACGAGGCTTGTGGACAAATTATTAAAGCATTTGTTGTACTTAGAGCTAAAATGTATGCTTTAGACATAAATGGTAAAGCAATCCAAAAGATTAAAGGTATTAGCAAAGGTGTTGTCAAAAATTGTATAAGCTTTCAAGATTATAAGGATTGTATTATGAAAAATGAGGTAAAAAGAACACCAATGAGCATTATCGCTTCTAAACAACATGACATATCATCTATTAGACTAAACAAAATTGCGTTGTGTCCTGGTGATGATAAAAGAATAATTGATTCGAATGGTATAGGTACACACGCCTATGGTCATTACTCAAGTATTAACCATGCTTAAAGAGTTAAGTTATGAATATGAAAATGCTTTACCTGCATGTAGGAAATACATAAACCAATAATTTAAAAAAATAAAACAATAGCACTACAGAAATAGAAAAAAAGAACAAAAATTGTATTTATATTTAACAATAAAAAATAGAAACAAATAAAAACAAAGTCTGTAATTATAACAAATATATTATGTGTAAATATATTTAAAATGAAAAGAAAAATATTGTATGAACACTGTTTGGACATTTTTAATTACTACCCACCTCTCACTCCTAATCAAAACTGTTAACCTTTGCTTTAGTTAGCTAACACTAGGTAGTCAAATGTATACCTATATGCTTTGGGATAAGGTACACAGCCTTGTTAAATGTAATGAAAGATCGTGTTTGGCAAATATGAACTTTGTACAAAGACTAAATAAAAATCTTGTGAACAACAAAATTGGAAAATCCATGTTTCCATATCACCAAAATTCAAAAACGTAAAACTGTCATTTTAAAAACTGGAAATGGGACATTGGTAAGTTGACAAATGTGCAAACAGCGAAAATGGAAAATCCATGTTTCCATATCATGAAATATGAAAACTTAAAACTGACATTTTTAAAAACTGGAAATGAGAAATTGGGAAATTGACAAATGTGTAAACAACAAAATGAAAAAAAAACGGCTGGGTAGTGAACATGTTGCAGAGTAGCCTATAAGACTAGCAGGTGAGGTTAGGTATGTGACCTTGTAGTTTACTTTTTTTTTGAAAATCTAAAATGTAGGATCTAAAATCAAAAAAATCAAATTTAAAACGTAAAATCTAAAAATCTAAAATCTAAATTAAAAAAAACGTAAAATCTAAAATGTAAAACTAAAAAGAACTAAAAATGTAAAATCTAAAATCTAAAAATAAATGAAAATCTAAAATGTACAAATAAGAAAATCTTACATACATTAATTTAAATCTTAAAACGAGGTTTCTGTAGGTGAGGTTAGATTAGGTTAGGTTAGGTGAGGTTAAGTGAAGTTAGGTTAGGTTAGGTTATAATTAAGTATATTATTTGTGCTCTCACATTTGCTCTGACTTTTTGCTTTCCACATTTACTCTCAGTTTTTTTGCACACTTTTTTTTTGCTCTCACTTTTTGCTAGCACTTTTTGCTCCCATATTTGCTCACACTTTCAAGTTAGGTTACGTTAGGTGACGTTAGGATAGGTTAGATTAGGTTAGATCAGGTTAGGTTAGGTAAAGTTAGGTTAGGTTAGGTTAGGTTGAGTGAGGTTAGGTAAATTTGGGTTAGGCAGAATGGCTGAGGTATTAATTAAACCCGCCTTTTCTCACTTTTGCCTCACAAGGCTGAGTGTACCCCGTCCAGTCCTGAGACCAGAATTAAATTTCTTGGTAGAGCCAGGAATCAAAATCAGGCTTAAGCGGTGACAGCCAAGATTGCTAGCCACTTCACCATAAAGTGGACAATATAGAGCTGGTCTGGATTGTACATGATCAATCAATAATTACCTAATAATAATAATAATAATAAGACGCATTTCATAGTAAATGGAGACCAGAATATCCCGAGATCTCCACTACATACCAAGTATGGAATAATTAGACACGTACTGCCCCCGGAAATTGAATTATATTGAGACCACGATGGCTGTATTGGAAAATATCAGTAAAGTTATGGATGTCATAGTTATGACGTGGATATTCATGACGTAGGCACGGATGACGTAGAATTCATGCCAGTAGGCTGATTGAGCTGAGATTCTTGGTGACGTCATGATTTTATTCGAGAAAGATCCGAGATTTACGACGCAGTCGCGGGAAACAAGGTATTGTGCTAAGGAAGAAGCTACGCTATTGGAGGAGAGACGCGAACCAATGAACGATAGTTTGGAAGGAAGACGGAGATTGCTGAAACTACGATATTCGATTACTTTTGGCATGCAGATTTGTGGAAATCTATTTTCAATTATGGCATTGATTTGGAATTTTGAAGAAATTAATTTTGAGTTTTTGAATTTTGAAAATCCGTCAAGAATAGCCAAAGTGAAAACTTCCAGCAATGACGCAGCAACAGGCTATGGAAGGGATAGATACGCCCCTTAAGAAGTTGATAAAAGGTCGTGCACAGGAGAGAGGAGCTCTCATTCTCGTACTCATACTGATACTGATACGCTCAGATCTCATACTCAGATCGCATATATATTTCTGGTGATATAGTGTTATTTCCAAGTGATTCAGTGAAGTAAGGTGTCTTTAGCGTGAGGTGAAAGCCTTGCCGCATCGAACGAACTCGGGGCAGTTCCATTTCACGCTGCTCAAAACTAGGTGAAGTTGAAACGCGCACATTAACGTTTCCACCAGTCAAGATATCAAGCGCTAACTTCAGCCTTTTTGATAATTCTATTAGGCAGTATAACATTAAGGTGTATACAAGATTTCAACGATTTCACAGTGATACTTCGAAAGTTATTGGAACTTTTAGGCTGCCAACAAAAGTGATTTTCTCGCCACAGGAGAAACACTTTTATATTCCACATTACACTACGGCTGACACGTGGAGTGCAACAGTTTGGTATTACAACGATACATTCGACTATGGAACACTATAATATTGCAGTGCTTTTGATCATTATAACTGCAGTTGAGATGAAAGGCTAAGGCTTTGATGCAATTGGGACATACATTATTGGAGTAAAGTAACAGCATGGAACTTCGTTAATCGTCTTTCTACAAAAGCGAGCATGTAGTGAACATCCAACTACACTCATGCATCGTTAATCCATCGCTGAATTATACCAGATAACAGTGGAAATATGTTCATACTCCACAACTATGAATATTTCTGCGGAAATAACTACATTAAACTTCATGACGAATTCCTGCAAGAACTTCAGAGAACTTTCAAGAGAGGCCAGGGTTATCCCGGCGCACAATGAAGAATTTTGCCGGAAGGATGTTTCTCGTATCCACGGAGCAGTGCCATTTCGGAGGGGGAAGCAGTTCGATTCTCCGAGGACGCTGATTCCTGTTTCGAGGATGGAGCTCATCTTTACGTTGGTGAAATGGATCCATCAGCAGTCTTCTTTGGGGAATTTTCCTCTGGAACTTCTATCGGCAGATAAGGTAGTCGTGAACGTTTCTTGTATTATTTGAGTATCGTAGCGATATTTGAGCAACCATTCTTCCCATATTTTCTGTCCTACCTTTTGCCCCATTTTCTTGATTGATATTTTTGTACTCAGTACACTTCGATGATTTATGCCTTTTTCTTCGATTTTTGAGACATTGCTATGTCATTGGCATTCTTAAATAATTTTGGATCAGTTGAGACTGATGATTTAGATTCTTTCAGTAATTTGCATATTTTTGTAGTCACTATTTGACTGTAAAGTTAACGATTTCCTATGGCAGATTTGAATTCAGACAGCGTGTCATTTTATTAAAGTAATTCTATTCAGTTAATTACTTTGACCAATTTTCTGTCATCCTCAAGAAAGAAGAATAATTAAAAGATTTTAGAGCATTAAAATCTACTACGATATCGACGATCTTTGAAATACTAGTCGTCTTATGAACATGATTGCAACATCGACATTTATCATTGCATTATAGACAATTTTATGAAATATGAAAGTTAATTACAATTTATTGAATACACTATAGTAACGAACATTTGATAGAAGTTTTTCTCAATTATAGATTGGAACAATAATGTTTGCATTCCACAATCTAATTGTATTCTATTCGACTATTTTGCAGTTTAGTTGAACTTTGTTTGAAGATAGTATTTTTATACTGCGTCACTTTGAAGATGTTAATCTCAATTTTGATAGACCAGGCAGGAGTGTCTAATCGTATTTGCTATTAAATTTATTTGTGATTGGCAAATTTTTACTTCATATCGATTCATGAATGAAGCCCACGAAGGTTAAATAATAACAGTCATTATTACAATTGATGAATATAAGAATTTTTAAAGAGGAACAATGGATGTATAATCGATAGTTCAGTGGACGTGTAAAAGTCGCTGTTGAATAATGCCCTTGAATAATGAAGGAAGTTCCCACATAATTAATGAAGTTGATGAATTAATAGTGGAGGTTTTTGTGTGTAGTTTGGAAGATTTTTATGCCATATATATGAAGATATATGATGAATTTTGGGCCAATTGGTGTGCCATTTTTGTGCGTCCTGAGCGAAGTATTTTTCCGCTGAATGTTATTGTTCTTGTTCTTTGAAAGATTATTCATATGAAGATACTGTTAAAATTAACAAGGGTGTTAAATAATTTGAGATAAAGATTTTGAATGTAGGTTACAGTCACAAATATTAATAATTATTATTAAACATTATTAAACCTGAATTTGACAGTAAAATATAACTAACCTTCATTGGTCGTTTATATCAACACGATTTGAGTAATTATCAACCGGATAGACGTGTGGTTCAATGTATTCCTTGTATAAATAATATAAACAATTTAATATTGTAAAAATAATTTTGTAAATATCTTTGTTAAATAATTTGAAATGATAGTGATTAATAGAAGCGTGTATTAAATTTTCAATGGTAATTTGACATTGTTATAAACAATTTATTATTGTTATAAATAATTAATGAACTTTTGTTATTAACATTTAGAGTTTTTTATACTCTAAACAATGCAAGTTAAGCAAGTGGTTTAAACAAATAATCATGATTTGGGATTGTTGGAGGAATCCAATGGTGTTTGAATGAAGCATGTAAGACATTTGCGTGATAATATTTCAGTTGAGATGTGAACATTTACGTGTTTAAAGGAGAGAGCCGAGCTCTGAGGTAGCACGCTTATACTAGGGTTGAACGAACGGGTGTCCGCTTTGACGACACAGGTGTTTTGCAGCTGGTCCGGACAACTGTGTTACTGAGACCAAGGGCGTTTCATAATAGCCTTGTGGCTATAAATAAAATGTGCAGGATATAAACACGCAAAGCAATTGATATGTGTGTCTCATCCCAAATCCCGTTTCCATTCCCATTGCATTGTTATATTTTCGTTGCTATAAGCTTGAGAAAGCTAAAACATTATATGTAGAGAATACAGGTCCTACAGGAGGACATGGTTATGTGGTAAATGGCTTCTGATTGCCACGTATATTTTGTTGTTTCATTTTTGTTAAAATTAATTCTTTATGTGAAATAAATTATTGTGCAGTTTAAAGTTTCTCGTCTTCGTTTTGGTTCATTTTAAATATCATGGTGGAGGTTATTGTGAGGACATACTTTTAAGTGATCCAGTTGACAACCCAGTCCCCGAGATATATTTAAGAGGTAAGTAAAGGTAAGCATGAACCCCCGTATATTTTGGTGTGTTCCACAATAATTTTCTTGTTAACTATTGTGCTCTAAACTCGATAGTATCTGTCAGTGCCATTTTCATTGATGTAGCTATGCCGGCGCGTTTGATTATTGGCAATCCGATTGAGGGGGCGGATATCTGACAGCCTACTATCCGGGTAATCGGGTACAGTACCTTCCTTCAAATATTTAGGAGAAATTATTGTACCGTCTGGATTGGACAGGAAAGCTAATTTAGAAAGAGCCACCAAACTTCAGAAAGCATACCGAATAACATGGAATCACTGTAATAAAAGAGTGATGTCACGAAATGCAAAACTACGGCACTACCAGACAGTTGTTCTTCCGGAAGCATTGTACGCCTCCGAAACTATATCTCTAGGAGGCCACTCTCAAATTGGTGAAATCGAAATCCAGGAACGTAAAATTCTCAGGAAAATATATGGCCCCGTTTATGTTAATGGTATATGGATTAAAAGGAAAACCACAGACTTGTACACAGTAATCAATAAGTTCACTGATACCGTGCGTAAGAGACGATTGAAATTTATGGTCACATCTGCCGAATGGACAACACCAGATATGCAAAACAACTGCTTGATATAATTAATTCAAAGAAGGTCAATATCAGTTGGTTAGAAGAAATCAAACAGGACTTAAAGGAAGTAAACATTACAAAAGATAGCATCATGAATCGCAAGACTTTTGGAACCCGAGTTACAAATCACACTTTCGCCGAAAAAGCTAAAAAGACCACTGGAAAAAAATGGACGGAGGAACGTAAGAAGGGGCATAGCGAGTTCTAGAGGAGATTTTGGGAGGAGAAGAAGAGGAAAGCTCCATCAACCCGAGTCAACAAGTTCAAGCGCGCTCCCTAGTGGGCAAAACGAAGAAAGAAGAAGAATAAATATTCAATTTAGCAACGTTACACAGTTGACCTCTCCCTGTGACGTCATCTACGGTCTGAGCGCGTGGCGGCCATCTTGCGCATTAGCCCCTGTGCCAGCTATGACTGCCCCTCCATAAGAATAACATAGGTCTGAGCGCGTGGCGGCCATCTTGCACATTAGCCCCTGTGCCAGAACCGCCTTAATTATCCTACTTTTCTAGATTAGTAAATTCATTTCACGATAGTTTAGAGGCAGTTAACGGAAATTGAAAAAAAATATTGTGTATCCAAAAGTGCTTCAAGAAACAAAATTACAACGCCAAAACTTTCTTTGATTGGCATTTCAACGTATGCCACCTACAGCTTGTTAAATTATAAAACGTTGATGGCTGTGCAGTCGTTTACCGGTCATGTATTCAGAATTTTTACAGGATGAAGTAATGTCCTAAGGAAATGTTTCATTTTACAGTAGCAACTACAAACAACAAATATTGAAGTATTGAAAACCTTTTGAGACATAGACACTTTGTTGACAACTTGCAAATTGTCCACACATTTGTTTTGTTTACATTAGCATGGAGGTAAGTAATCTTTGTCTTAAATAACTTGCTTTCTTCCCACAAGCTGTTTCTTTTTAGCAGACATTTTATGGTTTTCGTTCTCCTCCCCTTTTTCCGGTGATACAGTCACCTTTGATGATAGGAACAACAATGTTCTCAAACTTGTATGTTTCACTAACATGCCACCTATAAGATCTGTTTGCAAATCCTGAGAATTTTGCAGTTTTTCTAAATCCAAGTGTATTCAAGCGAGCAAAAGTTTGGCCGTTACTTGATACCTCCTCCTCTTGACAAGCTTGAGCTTTGCTTTCTTACATAGAAAAAAAAAACGTTGGATGTGAAATACATGCAAGAAATCTTCCTTGAACCATGTGAGCAGGGATGGAATGAGTTGTGGCGTTTAGGCTATTGATAACCCTTGAACCGTGTGAGCAGGGATGGAATGAGTCGTAGCTTTTGGGCTGTTGATAACCCTCGAACCATGTGAGCAGGGATGGAATGAGTTGTAGCGTTAGGGCTATTGATAACCCTTGAACCATGTGAGCAGGGATGGAATGAGTTGTAGCGTTTGGGCTACTGATAAACCTTGAACCATGTGAGCAGGGATGGAATGAGCTGTAGCGTTTGAGCTATTGATAACCTTGAACCATGTGAACAGGGATCGAATAAGTTGTAGCGTTTGGGCTAATAATAACCCTTGAACCATGTGAGCAGGGATGGAATGAGTTGTAGCGTTTTGGCTATTGATAATCATTGAATCATGTGAACAGGGATCGAATGAGTTGTAGCGTTTGGGCTATTGGTAATCCTTGAACCAAGTGAGCAGGGATGGATGAGTTGTAGCGTATGGGCTGCTGATAACACTTGAACCATGTGAGCAGGGATGGAGCGAGTTGTAGCGTTTGGGCTATTGATAACCCTTGAACCATGTGAGCAGGGATGGAATGAGTTGTAGCGTTTGGGCTACTGATAAACCTTAAACCATGCGAGCAAGGATGGAATTAGTTTTAGCGTTTGGGCTATTGATAACCCTTGAACCATGTCAGCAGGGATGGAGTGAGTTGTAGCGTTTTGGTAATTGATAACCCTCGAATCATGTGAACAGGGATCGAATGAGTTGTAGCGTTTGGGCTATTGGATATCCTTGAACCATGTGAGCAGGGATGGAATGAGTTGTAGCGTTAGGGCTGTTGATAACACTTGAACCGTGTGAGCAGGGATGGAATGAGCTGTAGCGTTTGGGCTATTGATAACCCTTGAACCATGTGAGCAGGGATGGAATGAGTTGTAGCGTTTAGGCTATTGATAACCCTTGAACCATGTGAACAGGGATCGATTGAGTTGTAGCGTTTGGGCTGTTGATAATCCTTGAACCATGTGAGCAGTGATGAAATGAGTTTCAGCGTTTGGGCTACTGATAAACCTTGAACCATGTGAGCAGGGATGGAATTAGTTGTAGCGTTTGGGCTATTGACAACCCTTGAACCATGTGAACAGGGATCGAATGAGTTGTAGCGTTTGGGCTATTGATAACCCTTGAACCATGTGAGCAGGAATGGAATGAGGTGTAGCGTTTGGGCTATTGATAACCCTTGAACCATGTGAGCAGGGATGGAAAGAGTTGTAGCGTTTTGGCTATTGATAACCCATGAACCATATGAGCAGGGATGGAGTGAGTTGTAGCGTTTGGGCTGTTGATAACCCTTGAACCATGTAAGCAGGGATGGAATTAGTTGTAGCGTTTGGGCTATTGACAACCCTTGAACCATGTGAACAGGGATGGAATGAGTTGTAGCGTTTGGGCTATTGATAACCCTTGAACCATGTAAGCAGGGATGGAATGAGTTGTAGCGTTTGGGCTACTGATAACCCTTGAACCGTGTGAGCAGAGATGGAATGAGTTGTAGCGTGTGGGCTATTGATAACCCTTGACCATGTGAACAGGGATGGAATGTGTTGTTGCGTTAGGCCTATTGATAACCCTTGCACCATATGAGCAGGGATGGAATGAGTTGTAGCGTTTGGGCTATTGATAACCCTTGAACCATGTAAGCAGGGATGGAATGAGTTGTAGCGTTTGGGCTATTGACAACCCTTGAGCCATGTGAGCAGAGACGGAATGAGTTGTTGCGTTTGGGCTGTTGATATCCCTTGAGACATATGAGCAGGAATGGAATGTGTTGTAGAGTTTGGGCTATTGATAACCCTTGAACCGTGTGAACAGCGATGGAATGAGTTGTAGCGTTTCGGCTGTTGATAACCCTTGAACCATGTGAACAGCGATGGAATGAGTTTCAGCGTTTGGGCTGTTGATAACCCTTGAACCGTGTGAGCAGGGATGGAATGAGTTGTAGCGTTTGGGCCGTTGATAACCCTTGAACCATGTGGACAAGGATCGAATGAGTTGTAGCGTTTGGGCTGTTGATAACCCTTGAACCATGTGAGCGGTGATGGAATGAGTTGTAGCGTTTGGGCTATTGATAACCCTTGAACCATGTGGACAAGGATCGAATGAGTTGTAGCGTTTGGGCTGTTGATAACCCTTGAACCATGTGAGCAGTGATGGAATGAGTTGTAGCGTTTGGGCTATTGATAACCCTTGAACCGTGTGAGCAGGGATGGAATGAGTTGTAGCGTTTAGGCTATTGATAACCCTTGAACCATGTGGACAAGGATTGAATGAGTTGTAGCGTTTGGGCTGTTGATAACCCTTGAACCATGTGAGCAGTGATGGAATGAGATGTTGCGTTTGGGCTATTGATAACCCTTGAACCGTGTGAGCAGGGATGGAATGAGTTGTAGCGTTTGGGCTATTGATAACCGTTGAACCATGTGGACAAGAATCGAATGAGTTGTAGCGTTTGGGCTGTTGATAACCCTTGAACCATGTGAACAGCGATGGAATGAGTTTCAGCGTTTGGGCTGTTGATAACCCTTGAACCGTGTGAGCAGGGATGGAATGAGTTGTAGCGTTTGGGCTATTGATAACCCTTGAACCACGTGGACAAGAATCGAATCAGTTGTAGCGTTTGGGCAGTTGATAACCCTTGAACCATGTGCGCGGTGATGGAATGAGTTGTAGCGTTTGGGCTATTGATAACCCTTGAACCATGTGAACAGGGATGGAATGTGTTGTTGCGTTTGGGCTATTGATAACCCTTGCACCATATGAGCAGGGATGGAATGAGTTGTAGCGTTTGGGCTATTGATAACCCTTGAACCATGTGAACAGGAATGGAATGAGTTGTTGCGTTTGGGCTATTGATAACCGCTTTCTATTCACTTTTCTGCGATCAACGGTCCTTTTTCTCGAGCCATCGTTCCCAGCACCCACAGTTACTAACGTGTAAAGTAAAATAAACGCAAACGAAATTAATAACACACACACTGAACTTACAAGAACACAATTGAAAATACTTATTAAAACCAACAAACACAATGCATTGTGGGTTTCAGTTACCATGGATAGTTTTATCAAATGCCCTATGATTGGCTGGTTGTGACCAATACTCTTTCTCCTTGATTTCGTATATTTTAAGCAATGAGCATTGGATACGATCCACAAGCGTAAGGTGACCTTTAAAATGATAAGAATATCACATCACGCGATTGCTTGTGACAAAACGCCACCTCCTCACTTATAATGCGAGTACACGAAAAACAACATATCCATGATAGTGAACAATACTCACCATCAAACACCGGAAGGTAAACAAGCGCTGGAATTGGTTTATTAAGAGTAAAAATGTTTTTACTTCAGGCACTAGAGGATTTTTGCTTCCAGCCCACTGTAATTTGTGACACTCGTGGTCACCGGCTAAAAGCGCACGAACCCTCATCTTTCAATCGACTTTCTTCATTAACATTTTTACTCCTCAGCTTTCTTTGTTCATTGGTGAATGGTTCTGTACATAAGCCAGCTTTATTAGATGGTCAAAACCTCTACATAACCGTCCAGTGGTTCTTGAGATTAGCCCGAACCAACAGGATCGAAGACTTCATTGTACAGTATACCATTAATTGGCTGACATTAGTTTAGGGAAAACCGATCTTCACGCGTCAGACTGTTAGTTACCAGTGACGTTGTGTGGTTGATGAGAGCAACCAGGGCCTCACAACTTGCCTTGCCGCCTCTCTTTCATCTTGCATGTGCACCTCCCTTGGTCAAGACTTATTCCATTCCGTCCCAGACAATATTGGAGGATTCGTGGCTTTCACTTTCACTTTCCTCCTGCCCTCTAGCCTAATACCCTAGACCACCCCTATTCTCTATTCACGGTTGATAGTGCCTACTGTAAAGCGTTCTCTATAATGCGACATTCTTTCGGTGAGCAAGATCGGATGTTGACGATTCCGAGCATTACGGGTCCGTTTCCCCATCCTTCTCTTCCAAGTCACTTTGGGGCACACTCTCTCCTCTCTCTTCTTTTTCTCTACCACATTTTAAACTTCAGGGCAGAAACGGGAAACGAATCCGGACTTCTGGGGTGACAGCCAAGAACATTTCATTTTTATGGAATTCCATGGTAAAATTATCAGTGTCCATTGCATGATGTAACTCCGCCATTGCCCGGTCTCAAGTTCGGGATTAGAAAGGAGGAGGGTTGGCAACCAGTCATAAAATTTCCATGTGGAAAGTAACGGGATACTACCACATTATACTTCCTAGAAACACACAGAGTGGCTCTCTTTGTTAAACTACATAATTCCGGAGGTAAAACACCCCCTCATTCGGAACTCCCAGAGGGGACTCCATTGCGAACAGATAGAGGAGGGAGGACAGCGAATAAATGGAGAAAAAGATACGATAAGAATTGGAACGTGGAATGTCCTTACACTCCTACAGGCTGGGAAGATGGAAAATGCTAACTAGAGATGAAGAAGAATAGATTGGACATTTTGGGAATGTGTAAAGTGAGGTGGGGAGGAAGTGGAGACTATACTCAGGAGAAGAGAAGAGTGGAAGTAATGGAGTTGGTATAATGATAGGAAACTGGCTAAAAAGTAAGATTTTGAAATTGGATTATGTTGACGACAAGTTGATAATGTTGAAATGGTCATAGTCCAAGGGAATATGCCAAATGGTCAACACAGGGATGAAGAAGTAGAGGAGTACTATGAGAAGATTGAAGAACTTGTGGAGAACGAGAAGCCACGTTCATGTATTATTATCATGGGAGACTGGGATTCTGTGGTGGGTGAAGGGAGAGATGGCGTGTCGGTGGGTAGTTTTGGACTGGGAACAAGAAATGATAGGGGTGAAAGATTGGTCAGTTTTTGTAAAGAAAACTCTTTTGTAATTGGCAACACCTTATTTGAGTATCATAAAAGACGACGTTATACATGGTTATCTAGACTAAATGGAGAAAAATACGAAATAGACCACATCATGACACAGAAGAGACACCGAAACTGGTTAAAACCGCTTCATGTATACCCTGGAGCAGATATAGACTCAGATCACAATTTGGTGGTTGGTGAAATCCGTGCCAAGTTGAAGAGAGTATGGAGAGATAAACCGCGGGATAAATATAACCTAGAGGCTCTAAAGGAGAAAGGCAAGGCTGAGGACATGGAAGACAACTATATGGCCAATAGGACAGAGGAAATAATGAAGACCATGTAAATGAGAAATGGAATAGGATGTGTGAAAGCCTTAAGAACGCTGCAGGGGAAGTCATTGGGACTGAAAAGGCCAGACCTATCAGAAGAGAATTGGCAACGAAGAACATGCTGAGTAAGATAGAAGAATGAAGGAATTGGAAAAATGTGGGGACAGAGGAAGGAAAGCAGATGTACAGAAGACTGAATAAGGAACTGAGGAGAGAAACACAACGGGCAAGAGAATCATGACTGAATGAGAGATAAGAAGAAATAGAGAGGCTGGAAAAAGAGGGAAAATACGAAATGAGCGGCTATGGAGCTGGTGCTTGTTGGTATGAGATGAACTGGAATGTAAGTACAAGGAATGGATGGTACGTTACTAAGTGAACCTCACGATGTTCTGACAAGATGGCACGAATATATAGAGAATCTTTACGAGTCTGACAAAAGACATGACCTTGAGATTGAAAATAAGGTAAGAGTACTTGTAGACAAAAAAGGATATTGTATTTTGGAAAGCGAGGTGGATAGGGCATTGAGGGACATGAAAAATCACAAGGCAAGTGGAATGGATGGATTACCGGCAGAAATGTTAGAGAGTCTTGGAGGAAGATGTGTGAAGGAGTTAACATATCTGTGTAATGAAATATACAAGAAAGGTGATTGGCCCGATCACTTTCTCTCCACAATCATGTTACCAATTCCAATGAAGAAGAATTCCAAGAAATGCTAGGACAATGAGCCTAATATTCAATCCTGCCAAAGTATTACTTAGAATAAAGGCTAGAAGACTGTATGGGAAGTTAGACACATATATTGCGGAAGAGCAGTGTGGTTTTCGAAGAGGTAAAGGGACAAGAGATGCAATTGGAGTGTTTAGAACTGTAGGTAAACGATACATAGAGAAAGGAAGATAAGTTTATGCTGTCTTTATTGACCTTGAAAAGGCTTTTGACAAAGTACAATGGATGAAGCTGATGGACATACTAATGAGGAAAGAATTGGATTGGCAGGACAGAAGACTGATCAAGGGACTGTACTTACAACAGAAGGTCAGAATACAGATAGGACATGAGATGACACAGGAAAGCAGAATAGGAATGGGTTTTCGACAAGGATGTTGTCTATCACCCATACTATTCAACATTTACCTGGAAGATATCATTGGGAAATGTCTTATGGAAGAGGAGTGCACATTGGTGGCAGGAGAATAGAGTGTATTCGATTTGCAGATGACATGGTGTTGCTGGCAGAGAATGAATGGGTACTGAATGGAATGATAGCAGATCTGAATGCAGCCTGTGAGGAATATGGAATGCGCAGTAATAAGAGCAAGACCATAAGGTGATAAGCGCAAGAGCGAACAAAGTAATAAACATCAGGATAGGCCAGGACGATATTGAACAAGTGTCAGTTTTTAATTATCTAGGAAGCACACTAACGGATGATATGAGAAGCAGTTAAGTGGTAAGAACCTGCATTGCCGTTGCTCAAGAAGCCTTCAACAGAAAGAAGAGACTATTGTGTGGACGCTTGGACTTCAGGTTAAGGAATCGACTGCCAAAATGGTTTGTTTGGAGTGTGGCACTATACGGAGCCGAGACCTGGACGCTAAGGAAGGATGATGAAAGAAGACTAGAAGCGTATGAAATGTTGTCATGGTGGAAGATGGAAAGGATATCCTGGGTGGAAAAGGGTCCGGAAAGAGGAGGTATTGGTGCGAATTGGAGAAAATCGGAGGCTGTTACATACCATCTATACAAGAGGAACTGGCTTGGGCACTGGCTTCGAAGAGGGTGTTTGCTGAGGGATGCTCCCGAAGGATCAGTAAACGGAAAGAGAGAAAGTGGACGGAGAAGATACCAGCTGGTGGACAGTGTCAAGATTGCAGGAAATTACCACCAAACACAGAGAACGGCTGAAGACAGGACTCCATGGAGAGCTGCTGTGTGAAGACCTGCCTAAGGGTACAACACGTTATATATATCGCATGATGTAAAAATTATAACATATCTCGAAATAATAATAATAACTTAAAACGTCATAGTTTGCTCCACACTTGGTTATTCTATGGTTCTGAAACTCTCTTCGTGTGAGTCTTGGGGCATTTAATTTGCCTTTCTTTCTTCTTTTCGCTGTTCTATAAACACTATAATGAAGTTTTATTTTCAAGTTTTTCAGTAAACTACATCAGTTGTCAAATGATGTTTCTTGTACACATCAATATAATCTGTTTGCTTACGTATTTATTTATAATTTAGCAACAAATTCCACAAGTTCATTACACACGTCTCAATTACATTATCGTAGCAAGGATGCTCGTTTACTATATATTTATTGTCATGAATGTACAACTATTTAGGATAATTTATTTGTCGGCAAAGCGTTCTTATCTTCATTTCTATGGATATTTCGTTAACTCATAATATACAATTTCTAAGCCTTTATTTATAAGCTTTTTAATAATGCTGCATTTCCTCGCATGATGGATACAAAACACATGATGATAAGTATTAACAGGCGCCATACTATAAAGAGGCACTCACTTCTCATACTGGAGCCACATTGGGCTTGAGCGTCCTGAGTAACAACACTTACAATATCTCCAAACCTTGAATATATTGTTTAGCAAAAATAATAGACAATTAGTGTAATTGGTTGGGACTTCCTAGGTATCCACCCAGGCTGGTCCCTCTTAGGGTACTGACACATTCGGAGCATCACTTAGTTTAGAACTCCTAGGTACCCACCCAGACTGGTCCCTCTTAGGGTACTGACACATTCGGAGCATCACTTAGTTTAGAACTCCTAGGTATCCACCCAGACTAGTCCCTCTTAGGGTACTGACACATTCGGAGCATCACCTAGTTTAGAACTCCAAGGTATCCTCCCAGACTGGTCCCCCTTAGGGTACTGACACATTCGGAGCATCACTTAGTTTAGAACTCCTAGGTATCAACCCAGACTAGTCCCTCTTAGGGTACTGACACATTCGGAGCATCACTTAGTTTAGAACTCCTAGTTACCCACCCAGACTGGTCCCTCTTAGGGTACTGACACATTCGGAGTATCACTTAGTTTAGAACTCCTAGGTACCCACCCAGACTGGTCCCTCTTTGGGTACTGACACATTCGGAGCATCACTTCGTTTAGAACTCCTAGGTACCCACCCAGACTGGTCCCTCTCAGAGTACTGACACATTCGGAACATCACTTAGTTTAGAACTCCTAGGTGTCCACCCAGACTGGTCCCTCTTAGGGTACTGAAACATTCGGAGTCTCACTTAGTTTAGAACTCCTAGGTATCTGACCAGACAGAGAGCAGATGATTCTTCAGAATATTGACACATCTGGAGTGTCATTGCGCTAATATCAATCAGATTAGGTCTTCTACGTACCCTCTCTGACTATGAGCAGATGGATACTCAGAGAGGTTTTGACACACTGGAGTATTTTTAAGATAGCATATATCAGTTTAGAGCTCCTATTTTCCCACCAAGACTGTGAGCGGTTGGTTCCTCTTAGCGATATAGACACACCTGGAGTATTTTTAAGATAACATATATCAGTTTCGATCTCCTATGTTCCCACCAAGACTGTGAGAGGATTGTAGCCATTAAAGGTAATTTCACTTTGGGAACGTCATTGGGCTATCATCACTCAGTCTTCACATTTCAGATATCCTCTCCATTTAATGATTCGGGCCAGGGTTTTAAACATTAGGTTCCAGAGATATTGACATACACTAGTGTTGATGTAAATAGTTGCTTCTCAGGAAATACGTTAATTTATTTTTACAGATGCTTTTATCTACTGAATGAACACTGTATGCATAGAATGAAGCCATGTCCCTTTATTGAATTTCCATATGTCTCTTCTTCTATTTCACCCGTTATCATCTTTTATTCCCCCCTTTGTCATTTGTCGTCTAAAATCAATTGTTAAATTCTCTACCGATAAATATAGTTATTTTTCTTTTTATTCGGAAGGAAAACAAATGTCTTTATTCCTTGATTATAGAACATTATCAAGTCCAGCTCAAATAATCGATCGACGTTAACCTTAGACTTTAGTGGTGGGATTTCCATCGCAGAAAAGGCCATCGCATGCCATCGAGATATCACTCCGCCACACGTGTCCAGTTGTTTTACTAGGAGTCGGTGATAGGAGACGATGGGTTGTTGGCATAAGATGGTAGTTGTTCTCAATTTGCATGACATGCAGGTGGGAAATCCTTCATTCATCGTTGTTAACAAATAAATTCGTATGTGTGCAAAAATAATTCCTAAGTAAAGTCAAGTGCGCATTAATACATTTGTGCGGATTCTGGCAACGATGGATAATCCTGTGAGTCTTTAACTTTTTTACATAGTAAAGTTTTCCCAACAATTCCTATATAAAATAAGAGTCCGCATGTACTACATGATTGTGGGTTCAGGGCTGTAGGTCACTGTGAATTAGGAGGTGGATCTTCAAAGAATCTTTCCCAGACAAAGCTGCTCCGCAGGTACTACAAGGTAAGACCACTAAGGGTCAGTATGTGTTTCTTCAAACTGCCTTTCTCAGTAAATATTGCTCCGCATGAACCACAGGAATATGGCCCTAGACCAAGTCGGATCATCATGTGTCTCTTTAAAACACATATCCACGCAAAGATTGCACCACAAATGCATATTAATGTGGTTTTCCACTATGGATCAACACGTGTCGATTCAAACTTCCCCTTTCAAAATATTTTGCTCCACATATACCACACGAATGTTGCATGAGACCACTATGGATCGACATGTGTTTATACAAATCACCGTTGTTAGTAAACTTTGCTCCGCATATAACACATGAATGTGGCTTATGACGTCTGTGGATTGACATGTGTTGGCTCAAATGGCCTCTGTTTTTAAACTTTGCTCCGCAAGTAGCACACGAATGTTGCACGAGACCACTATGGATCAACATGTGACTATTCAAATCACAGGTTCTAGAAAACTTTGCTTTGCAAAAAGCACAGGAATACGATATAGGACCACTATGGATCGATATGTGTTTATACAAATCACCGTTATTAGTAAACTCTGCTCCACATATAACACATGAATGTGGCTTATGACGTCTGTGGATTGACTTGTGTTTACTCAACTGTCCTCTAGCATTAAACTTTGCTCCGCAAGTACCACACGAATGTTGCACGAGACCACTATGGATCAACATGTGAATCTTCAAATCACTTTTTCGAGAAAACTTTGCATCGCAAGTAACACAGGAATACGATATAAGACGATTATGGATCAACTTGTGTGTCTTCAAAGCTCCTTTATCAATAAAATTTGCTCCGCATGTATCACACGAGTAAGGCATGAGGCCACTATGGTTCCACATGTGTCTCTTCAAACCATCTTTTCCCTTAAAGTTAGCTCCGCAAGTTTTGCATATATATGGCAACATAACACTTTGAGTTGACTTATGTATCTTCATGTTACCATATTGATTGAGTAAGGCTCCGAAAGAATCTCTTGCTGGTTCGTTGTCCGATCTGTGGAAGATAGGTTGTTTCTATAGAGAGTTTCTAATTCAAGGAATAGGTAATTAGCCACTATCAATATAATATCACCCTATAATTTCCGGATAAATATATAATATTCTTCTGCATCTAAAATATTCAAAAAATATAGAATTTCATTACATGCTTATTTGAAGACATAGATTCAATCGCCTACACGTATTGCATGTGATGATGATTGAAACTACTTGTCCGCGAGAATTTCCTTACCCCATGTAATTTGCTTCAGGTTAAAGGTTCAACACCCTTCAAAATTATGGAACAATCGTATTGATGAAATGATAGGCATTTAATTTCGCTATGTTCGATGGTCAAGAGAAACGGACTAATGCCTTAGAGATCAAGAGTTCTAACGAGGCAATAGATAACTAGTGGAGATTTCAGCACTTGCATTACTATGAAGGATTTCCTCAAATAAGTGGAAGTGAGCTCGTTTTTACACTTTAATGATGTGGTATTGGTGGAGCCAATATATACTACACTGATAATAATGCTTTATATGTCGGAGGTTTAGATTAACAGGTTTTCCAGACGAACGTGTTAATCCTCCCACAGCACCAAAAAACCGACTGTGCTTTCAACAGTGAACATTGTGTCTCATCACCTCGATTAAGAGGATAATTAAGAATGTGGTGCTTCCTTATATCTTAAGTACGAGCATTCAGCTTTCATTTCACGCACTTATTGGAATGGAATGTTGACGTTCACATGCTTTTCCTGTAACGAGTTGCACTGACGGATTAGGTTTGAAAAGAAAGGACTGTTAGTGGACATCACTTCTAATTCATTCAAACGGGCAACTGAACACCAAGTAATTAGCGATGGTTTTGTTCGTTCAAGTGATAACAATTAGTTCGCATTTTGTTCGCTATAAAACAGCCATATTACCTAGTTGGAATATACACCCCACATAGGGGCAGATGACCTCGTAGTTCCGCCCCTAAAAACAACAATAACTAACAAAAACTAATACAGCCCACATAATTCTGTGTAAATATGTGGGCGTCTCTGAAAGCCACAGTAGTTAAAAGGGGCGTAAAACCAATAACATTATTATTAAAATTATTATTATTATTATTATTAATATGTAAACTGATGGGTTATCATACTTCAGTATTGAAAAGCTCACGGATCAATGGTTAGCGCTATTTGGGGCAACACCGATTGTGCAGAGATGATTGACTTACTTGAACTTAAAAAAAAACAAGAAATTCCGTGAAGAACTATACAGCCTACTTTTCATGCCAATGATTATTCTACAGAATATGAACCTATCTAGAATAATGACGAAATTAAGTTGCTAATATCGAAATTTCCAATTATTTCGAAATACTGTACACCTGGCATAATGTATCCTAATAGAGCACTACAGTTGGCAGCCCTGATGACTGAATATATTCTTAGTTCCGTCTCTTACGGTACTAAATACGAAATTTGGTTGAAGTCCACTGGATAGCATGGACGTTACATGCAGTTAAACATTGGATTTAACAGCGCGCGTAAAATCATGTTGGCAACAATGTCATGCATGTATTGGTCAGAAATAATCTGAAATAATATTATCTATTGTTGCGCCAATTTTGAATGAAATCCATTAGTTAGTATAGAAGTTACATGCATTTTAAAATTGGACCTATCAGCAGGCTTAGAATCATGTTGGCAGCACTGACGTATATTAATTACTCCAAATTCGTCTAGAATGCCAGGTACTATACGTGTGCAAAGTTTAGAGCTATTGGCTTGCATACTTTCTGATATATTGATATTAGGGTAACAAAAATAGGGTCAGCACATATTAACAGTTGGCAGCCCTGGCTGCTCCTTAGAATACGCATAGTCATATCTGTTATGGTACACATAGCACATACGAAATTCGGTTGAAATCCAAATGATAGTATGGAAGTTACATGTATTTAAAGTTGGACCTGTCAGCAGGCTTAGAATCATGTTGGTAGCACTGACGTATATAAGTTACTCCAAATTAATATAGAATGTCTGGTACTATACGTGTGCATAGTTTAAAGCTGTCGGCTTGCATACTTTCTGATATATTGGTATTTGGATAAAATAAATTAGGAGCATTTATTAACAGTTGGCAGCCCTGGTAGGTCTTAAGAATACGCTCAGTCATATCTGGCTATGTACACATACAACATACGAAATTTGGTTGAATTCCGCTTGATAGTGTAGAAGTTATATGCATTTAAAAATTGGACCTATCAGGAGGCTTATAATCATTTTGGCAACACTGCCATGTTTGGCCTCCTGGAAATTAAACTGAAATAGTATGATCTGTACGCGTGCCAATTTTGAAATAGCTCCCATTCATACTTTCCAAGATATCCAACATGGAGCTCAAATTTCAATTGCGATTTTCTAGCAGTTGGTAGCACTGACATCATTTTCAAATATGGCCGTGAGATATTCAGGTATGGATCTTTACTCCTGCCAAATTTTGTTTCGATTGCTGCAGCCGTTTAGGAGTTGATAGGGGGGGACACACACACAGCCAGACAGACAGACAGACAGAAGGACAGACAGACAGACAGACAGACAGACACACATTTGCCCGATCTCATAAGTCTACTTTTTCCTCATTTTTGCAAAATGTGAAAAGTAGGCTAAAAAGAACACAGTACAAATAATGTGATCTGTTATGATATGCAGAGGGTGGCAACCCTTTAAGAACCACACAATACTGCGCACACTTATCCAATTCTCGGGATACCAATGCATGCCTCCCGTCCAGCGTTCCAAACTTTAACTGGCACGATTTATACTGAACTTTCACTTTTCTCAACTCAGTGGCTTAATCCTTCTCCCCCGAAGTAGTATTTAACAAGAAGTTCCGTTATGAACTAAAGAACCTACTTTTCTTAAAATATAAGATTTATGACAATGACTAATCTATATGGATCTATTTAGAATAATGACGAAATTAAGTTGGTAATATCGAAATTTCTAATTAGTTCGAAATACTGTATACCTAGCATAATGCAGCCTAATAGAGAACTACAGTTGGCAGCCCTGGTGACTGAATATATTCTTAGTTCCATCTCTTAAGGTACAGAATACAAAATTTGGTTGAAGTCCAATAGATAGCATGGACGTTACATGCAGTTAAACATTGGATCCAACAGCGCGTAAAATCATGTTAGCAACAATGACATACATGTGTTGGTCAGATATTTAAAATAATATATCTATTGTTGTGTTAATTTTGAATGAAATCCATTAGTTAGTGTAGAAGTTGTCTGTCTGTTAGGTCATCAGCCCGAAGGCTGGTTGGATCGTGAAAAGCACCGCCATTAAGTTATGCGGGTAGATACCCACAAAACCCAAAGGAGCACTATAATGAGGCGTACCAGGCAAGAAGACGAGTGAAGTAGTTTGCCATTACTTTCCTTACTGAGTCAGAACAGCAGTACTAACCCTATGAGTAGAACTTATCACAGCATCCACAGGTACTGACTGTGCCCTGAGGGCATTACTAAGCACCACCCATACCTCAGTAGCTTCCATATAATCACAGCCATGAGTGAGACTGAGACATCGATGAAAAAGCCACATTTTACTCTAGCCTGTGCCAACAGACAAATGCAAATATACTGCAATCATCAAGAGATGGCAAACAGGCCTCATGCATTTTAAAATTGCATCTATCAGCAGGCTTAGAATCATGTTGGCAGCACTGGCGTAGGCCTATATTAGTTACTCCAAATTAATCTAGAATGCCAGGTGCTATACGTGTGCAAAGGTTAGAGCTATTGGCTTGCATACTTTCCGATATATTGATATTAGGGTAACAACAAGATGTTCAGTAAAGAACATATAGCCCACTTTCTCCTAAATGCATGGGTATTGTTATAACTCTTTGTCCTTTTCAAGGAGTATAATTGAATGTTGGTTGTAGTAGCTTGTTGAAATACAACGTATTATACGAATATCAAACATGAATATGAAGTGCCCTTCGCTAGTGCTACCTCTGTACAAAATTTCATTCAATTCGGATTCACCGTGTTTGAATTGATAAGGTGAATCGATTTGCACACATACATAGCCGCTATCTGCAAGCTATTGGGCTGATGACCTTGTCGTTTGATCAAACGATGCTTACCACATAAAGGTATATTATTGCAAAATTTAGTTGAGATCAGATGATTAGGTTGGTCGTAATTTGATTCAAGCTTTAAAAATTTGGGTAGCCGCCATTACGTTTCCGTCAAGATGGCGTCGTATAAAACATGACACTGAGGTGCCCTTTGCTCTTGCTACCTCTGTACCAAATTTGGTTCAATTCGGTTCACCGTGTTTAAATAGATAGGGGAAATCGATTTGCACACATACATGGGCGCCATCAACAAATTGCTGTGCTGATGACCTTGTAGTTTGGTCAAGTGATTCTTCGTACATAGAGGTATAATGTTGCAAAATTTGGTAGAGACGGATGATTAGGTTAGTCGTAATTTGATTTAAGCTTTGAACATTTGGATGGCCACCATTACATTTCCGTCAAGATGGCGGCGATATAAAACATGACACTGAGGTGCCCTTTGCTAGGGATACCTCTGTACACAATTTCGTTCAATTCGGTTTCACCGTGTTTGCATAGATAGGGGAATCGATTTTCACACTGGGCTGATGACCTTGTAGTTCGGTCAAAAGATTTTTCGTACATAAAGGTATAATGTTACAAAATATGGTAGAGATCAGATGATTAGGTTGGTCGTAATTTGATTTAAGCTTTTAAAATTTGGGAGGCCGCCATTACGTTTCAGTCAAAATGGCGGCGATATAAAACATGACACTGAGGTGCCCTTTGCTAGTACTACCTGTGTACCAAATTTCGTTGAATTAGGTTTCACCGTGTTTGAATAGATAGGGGGAATCGATTCGCACACAAACATGGCCGCCATCCTCAAATTATTGGGTTGATGACCTAGTAGTTTAGTCAAAAGATTCTTCATGCGTAAAGGTATAATGTCGCAAAAATTGGTAGAGATCAGATGATTAGGTTGGTCGTAATATGATTTAAACTTTTATCATTTGGGTGGCCGCCATTACGTTTCTGTCAAGATGGTGGCGATATAAAACATGACACTGAGGTGCCCTTTGCTATTGCTACCTCTGTACTAAATTTCGTGCAATTCGGTTTCACCGCGTTCGAATTGATAGGGAGGGGGACAGACATTCACTTACACACACTCACACACACACACAGACAGACACACATTTTTTCGCCCTGTGTGTACCTCATAAGTCTACTTTCATTTTTTGAAAAAATCGAAAGTAGGCTAAAAATAGAGACAGTATTTATTAACAGTTGGCAGCCCTGGTTACTCTTAAGAATCGGCATAGTCATATATGTTATGGTACATATAGCACACACGAAATTTGGTTGAAATCCAAATGATAGTATAGAAGTTACATGTACTTAAAGTTGGACCTCTCAGCAGGCTTAGAATCATGTTGGTAGCACTGACGTATATAAGTTACTCGAAATTAATATAGAATGGCAGGTTCCATACGTGTACTTTCTGATATATATTGGTATTGGAGGCATTTATTAACAGTTGGCAGCCCTGGTGGTTCTTAAGAATACACTCAGTCATATCTGTTTAAGTACATATAGCACATACGAAATTTGGTTGAAATCCAATTAATAGTGTAGAAGTTATATGCATTTAAAATTTGGACCTATCAGCAGGCTTATAATCATTTTGGCAACACTGCCATGAATGGCCTCCTGGAAATTAAACTGCAATAGTATTATCTATACGTGTGCCAATTTTGAAATAGCTCCCATTCATACCTTCCAAGATATCCAACATGGAGCTCAAATTTCAATTGCGATTTTTCAGCAGTTGGTAGCACTGACATCATTTTCAAATATGGCCGTGAGATATTCAGGTATAGATCTTTACTCCTACCATATTTTGTTTCGATTGCTGCAGCCGTTTAGGAGTTGATAGGGGGACACACACACACACAGCCAGCCAGCCAGCCAGACAGACAGACAGACAGAAGGACAGACAGACACACATTTGCCCGATCTCATAAGTCTACTTTTTCCTCATTTTTGCAAAATGTGAAAAGTAGGCTAAAATTATCGACCTGTACTTGCAAAGCAAGTAGATCATCCAAAATAATTCCTGGTGACGAAAATATGGGAATACCAGTTGCGGGCCTCTATTGCCAATTAATGTGTGTTGTTAATGTGAGGTAAAGTGTGTCTCACGATACGTCACTGATTATTTTCTTGAAGAAATGAAGTAGTCTGTCAGTTTTGCTTCTTCACCTTGTGTCGTGGGGTGTACTGCTTTTGTTCCCAAGTCAATGCCAATGGTTGATGCATGACCTGGTATACATGTTTTGTGGGGACGTGATCAAATGGAGTTGTTCACATACCGATTTTAACGAAATATAATATTTCATTTCTAGAGTTATGCGCTGAAATTTACTCTCCGCGATGGTGATGGAATTTTACGTTAACTAACCACTTATTGAATGAGCAATACGGTAAACAGCTCATTTAGCCACAGGACAGTTAGTGAGACGGCCACGGCACATTCCACCCTCATCTCCTTTATAAAATACACCACTAGTCAGTTGGCATTTTGCCAGTATTTGCATGTAAGAAGAAGTATTATAGTGTCATTTTGTAAACTAAAATTAAGTTGTACCATGTTAAGTTATTTTTATGAAATTGTGCTTGATTAATATATATACTGTACCAACGAAAAGAAAGGGCAAATCGATTCTAAAAATTGGAATTCATATTTTAATACCAACAATATATTACGATAAGTTAAGCTTCCTTGATATATTATTATTTAATGTGGGTGTTTTACCGTTAGCTACATAAAGAACCTCACTAAAAACTTTGTGGTATTATTAAGTCATTCTAAACAAATACTTTTTGAATTTGCTCTGAATAATTATGAATTTTATTTATTTATCGTATGGCTTTTAGTGCCGGGAGTGTCCGAGGACATGTTCGGCTCGCCTAAGTCTGTAGCTGCTTCCAGCGGACACCCTTAGGGTGAGCTACAAGTTCCGTTCAAATTCAAGTCGTTCCAACTTTCGCAACCAGATATCAATGATACCTAGGGTCGAAGTTTGGAACTTTGATAGAGCGTTCCGACATAATCTAACCTAACAATTTAGAACTCAGCAATTCTGCTAGGTTTGTGCCGTGTCTTGTGCGGGGTTTCGCCTAGGACACCAAGCTGGCTAACAATTTAGCTTCACACAAGTTTAATCTGTGGAAGGATCTTTATATGCCATCTATCTATGACATGGGACCGCCGGCTTTACTTCCCCTCCGAAGGAAGGAATACTGAAGGGTTTTTAACGCTCTTAAAAAACGCCCTATTTATTGATAGTGCGGTAATGCGTAACCATTCCCACAAAGAGGGTAAATATAAGGTAAACGGTGAAGATCAGCAAGCAAAGCAAGTACACAAATTTGAAGAAAGAAAAAATATGGTTTCAAACGTTTCTGCTTGAATCTGTTACAAAACATTAAACATTGCTTCTAATAGAAATATGTCTTTCTAGTAAATTGATATAATAGATGTACACAATCGATGATAGGCACGGTTATAATAATACGTTATTGTTTTGTCTCCTTATGCTGTATGTTCATTCTTGAATCAAATGTTTACAAGACCGCGGAAATACTTTGAACGTTAACAATATAGGTATAACATTATTTATATCTCTATGATGCATCGTTAATGAAAAATTCAATTTAACAACATCCAATGAACTAAGTCTTCTTATAACCCATGATTCCTAGATAATGTTCAATGAACTAAGTCTTCCTATAACCCATGTTTCCTAGATAATGTTCAATGACCTAAGTCTTCCTATAACCCATGTTTCCTAGATAATGTTCAATGAACTAAGTCTTCCTATAACCCATGTTTCCTAGTTAATGTTCAATGAACTAAGTCTTCCTATAACCCATGTTTCCTAGATAATGTTCAATGAACTAAGTCTTCCTATAACCCATGTTTCCAAGATAATGTTCAATGAACTAAGTCTTCCTATAACGCATGTTTCCTAGATAATGTTCAATAAACTAAGTCTTCCCATAACCCATGTTTCCTAAATAATGTTCAATGAACTAAGTCTTCCTATAACCCATGTTTCCAAGATAATGTTCAATGAACTAAGTCTTCCTATAACCCATGTTTCCTAGATAATGTTCAATGAACTAAGTCTACCTATAATCCATGTTTCCTAGAAAATGTTCAATGAAATAAGTCTACCTATAACCCATGTTTCCTAGATAATGTTCAATGAACTAAGTCTACCTATAACCCATGTTTCCTAGATAATGTTCAATGAACTAAGTCTACCTATAACCCATGTTTCCTAGATAATGTTCAATGAACTAAGTCTACCTATAACCCACGTTTCCTAGATAATGTTCAATAAAATAAGTCTTCCTATAAACCATGTTTCCTAGATAATGTTCAATAAACCAAGTCTTCCTATAACCCATGTTTCCTAGATAATGTTCAATGAACTAAGTCTACCTATAACCCATGTTTCCTAGATAATGTTCAATGAACTAAGTCTACCTATAACCCACGTTTCCTAGATAATGTGCAATGAACTGTCTTCCTATAAGCCATGTTTCCTAGATAATGTTCAATGAAATAATCCTTTCCTTAAACAAATTTGCCCATTTTTGAGCTTTACACATTGATATGCCCATATAGCCTACAGTATATACAGATATAAAACGCACGTAGGCTCCCCATTAATTTCAATTAGTTCTAACTTTGGCTACCAGAGATCTGTCACTGACATCTAGCTGGGAAGGTTGGAACTTGATAGAGCGTTTCTAACCAAATAAACTGCAATTTTAGCTTCACACTACCTATTGTAGTGGTAGGTTCTTGTTATTGACGTTTGAAGGGGCGGAACTACGAGGTAATCTGTCCATAGGTAGCTTCTTGCAATTATGTATTTATGTACGGTAACGTTTTATGTCACCTCGTTTGTCATTGTGAGCCTAATGACTTTCCTTCGGGCGAGGATAAATAAAAGTTGATTCATTTAGACGTTTTTTTTCTTTGGGTTCTTATTAATTTAAAACTTGATTTGTTCAGTTTTATTTAAATGTTGCTCACCCACCATTAATGTAAATTCCCCACTCTACCCTCTTAATTTGTTTTCCTTAAGGACTGGTTTTAATTTGTTTGTTTCACATCATCACCATTTTCAGAATCTGCATATATATATATATTATTATGTGCGTATGGACCCTATTGGATCACGCATTACATTTATGATTCGCCTTTCTAACAGACCATATTGCTTTCATTCTTTCACTGTGCGCTTGTTTCCTTTCTTCTGACCACTTAGTCCCCGATCTTCTGGGGACTTCATCCTCTGGCTGTACCACCCATTTATTTATCTTCTGACGGTAGACATTTCTGTCTAGTATTTCTGACGTTTCTATCCGGGCCTTTTCCAGGTCATTTTTAACATCTTGTATCCAAGATACGTTCTTCAGTTTTCCAGAGTATGTCAAAATCTTGAGAGTTAACCTTGAAGATGAGAGTCTGTGAACGTGTCCATATAATTTCAGTCTTCGTTTCCTGATGTCTGCGGAGAGGTTGGATAGTTTTTCCGTGGCTTTGCGTGATTTGAGTCTATACCCTTCTTCACTTTTCTCTGGGCCCAGAATTTTCCTCAAGATCTTTCTTTCCTCCTTCAAGATATTTTCCAGATCACCTTTCTTATTAAGTACCAAGGTTTCACTTGCATACAGCACTTCAGGTTTAATCACCGTATTATAGTGTTTGATTTTTGTATGTATGGACATGCATTTCTTGTTATAGATGTCACGGGTTCTCCAATACGCTCTTTTGAGTTTTTGTAATCGAACTTTCTGAGCTTCCTTTTCCAATCCTGTTGGTTCTAGGATCTCACCGAGATATTTAAAGTGTGGAACCCGTTTGATGTGCCCGTATTTTGTTTGTAGTTCCTGGATGTCGAACCTAGTGCAAATAAACTTGGTCTTCTCGAATGAGATTTGCAACCCAGTTTTCTCAGCGCATTCCTTGAGGACTTCAATCTGTTTGATCGCTAAAATATCGTTGTCTGCTAGTATTGCTAGGTCGTCTGCGAAAGCTAAACAACTGACCTTGATGTCATCATTCTTTCGTCCAAGTTGAATGGGTTTCCAGAGCTTCTGGGCATTCAAGTCCTTCTCCCATTCTCGAATGACTTTATCTAGAACAAGGTTGAAGAGCAGTGGTGACAATCCGTCACCCTGTCGCACGCCGGTCTTAATCGCAAAGGGCTCTGATAATTCACCCAGAAATTTTACTTTTGACTTCGTGTCCGTGAGTGTTTCCTTGATGAGTCTTAATGTCTTTGGATCAAGTCCTAGTTCTTCTAAGATGTTAAAGAGAGACTGTCGATCGACCGAATCGTACGCCTTCTTAAAGTCGACGAAACTACAAATGATCGGAGAGCTTCGGGTCGCTCTATATTTCAATATCGTCTTCAAGTTAAAAATTTGTTCAACACAAGAACGCTCAGGTCGGAAACCAGCTTGATATTCACCAATTTTGTGTTCAAGCTGTTCTTGTACTCTTTGAAGAAGACACGCGGAGAGAATCTTGTAGGTGACTTGAAGGAGAGAAATCCCTCTGTAGTTATTCACATCCGTTCTGTCACCTTTCTTGTATAACGGATGGATGATTGCACATTTCCATTCTTCAGGTAGCTTTTCTGTTTTCCAGATATCCATGATGATTAGTGTGAGCTCCTCAAGTGTATTTGGGCCTATGTTCTTTAATAGTTCTGCAACTATGCCATCTTCTCCAGACGCCCTGTTACTTCTGAGTCTGAAAATGTGTCTCTGGATTTCTTCTTTTGTAGGTGGTGGAGATTCAGGGTTTACATGTACGGGAGTCTCTTTGGGCCATCGTGATGTTGGCTCCTCGCAATTGATAACTCAGAGAAATACCGAGCCAGTTCACTACAATTATCCCGGTTGGACAACGCGAGGTTTCCGTCTTGTTTTCGGAAACACAAGTTCTGTGGGGTGTATCCTCGGATTCTTCCTGCGAACGTCCTGTAGAAATCTCGCGTTTTGTGATCTCGGAAGTCTTGATCTATAGATTCCAATTGGTCCTTCATGTGTTTCCTCTTAGTTTGTCTGATTACTTTTGACACTTCCTTCCTGGTCTGAAGATAGTGTTGTTGAGTCTCGAGTGACTTCTTACTGTTGTATTTCTGATAAGCTCTCTTTCTCATTTCCAGTGCTTCTTCACATGCAGAATCCCACCACGGGTGTTTCGTATTCTTCTTCAATGGAATAGTCTCTTTAGCTCTCGTAATGATCTTGCCATGGAACTGCTTCCAGGTGCTTGCCTTTTCCTTTTCCCATTCCTCTGTTATGTTACTTTCCTTTATCTTTTTCGTGTCAAATTTCTGAAGATGAGATTTCTTGGGGTGGATTCTTTTCGGGGGTAAATTTCACTTTGATTCGCACTAGATAATGGTCGGAGTCAATATTGGCTCCTCTTCGAACTTGCACATCATGAATTTCTTTCTGTAAAGGATGTGTGATGGCCACATGGTCGATCTGATATTCTCCAAGAGATTGCACAGGTGATCGCCAAGTCTTCTGTTTTCGAGGGTGCTTCCTCAGAGAGGTGGACATTATCTTCAAGTTGCTCTGTTGGCACAGTTCAATGAGTCTCATGCCATTCTTGTTGGTGAATTTATGAGCTGGGTATTTGCCTACAGTCTTTTGGTATTCTTTTTCTTTGCCAATCTGTGCATTGAAATCACCTAGTAATATCATTGTGTCTTCTCTAGGAACGGTTGCCACGATCTTTTCGAGTTTAGACCAGAACTGTTCTACCTTCTGCAAGTCCCTTTTATTTTCAATGTTCGTGGGGGCATGTGCGTTAATTAATGTGTATTTTTTGTTCGCACATTGTATGCGCATAGTCATTACTCTATTACTTATGGGAGTGACTTCTTTTATCGAATCAACTATGCTCTTGTGAACTACAAATGCCATAACCAAGAGGGGGGAGGGGGGGGTGCCACCTCTTCCTATTCGTTTGTCCGTTTTACTTTTGAAAATACGGTAGTTACCATAGTCTAGTGTGCTCTCATCTGTAAAGCGTGTTTCCTGAAGAGCTAGTATCTGTATCCTTTGTCGATCTAGTTCTGATGTTATGGTGTGTAGTTTGCCTGGTTTTAGTAATGTGTTGATGTTGAAGGTCCCGATGTATGTGGGTGTCTTTGATGGTAGTTTGCCAGAGAACTCCGACTTTCTCTGTGATCGTGGTTGCCCAGGTCCCCCAGAGTCCGAAAACCTGGTTGCCGTCCATGGACGGGTGGATTGGTTACCACCTGGGGTAATTCTGTAGTTACTCGCACGAATCATAACTGCTTGTAATCAAGGATTAATCCAGTGTTTCCACTGGGAGTTTAGGACCAGGGATTGCTAGTTCCTGGAACATAAGCTATGCAGCCGTACCTACTAGGTAAACAGACGCTGATCACTTTGCCGCTCGATCCAAGTCAGACGCGAAGTGGATTTAAATTTTGGTTATTCCGCCCTCGCTGCCATTGAGACATAGGTCCTCCTCTGCCATCGAAGCCGTTGGCCATTGTTTTATTCACCTCAGTTGATCCGCGGGTGCTTATTTGACTACGTCTTATTCGCACCTTTCCTGTATATCTACAGGAAATTTCCCATCAGCCAACGGGACGCGCCGTGTCGGGGTTGAGGGCCCCCTTCCCAGTGTCTCACGCAGGGTTATGCTTAGCTCGTACTCAGTTCGGAACTAAACCCCCCACGTGAGCTGACTAGGTAATAATGTAGTATGCTGTCTAGTACAAAAGCGTCACATTGCCGGTCGTAAAGATGGCTGACAATAGTGGCCGATTGTGTGACCTAGGTAACACCGAGACTATACAGAATAGTGCGTATCCTATTCATGGCCTCCATGGGATCAATGACAAAAGAAAACAAAATGGAGACAGTTAGGTCAAAGGTGTTAGTCAGATATACGGAGTGACCTCTAAATAGTGTTATCTATGGAATAATATTGTCGCAATTACCAAGATGGCGGACATTTATAGCACAAAATTCTTATTAAATATTACTTTAAAACACTATTACACAGGAATACATACACTAGATAACACTAACACACATTCAGCACTAAAAGTAAAGCCACTATTATTCCCTGGAAGCCACAAACGAAGCACAGTTCCTCCGTATTGGCCGATATAAGACGCAGCATCATTACACATGATATATATAAAGGTGAATATTTCCTAATAGATTATTTGTCCTTTAGACATCATTGTTGAGCCGTTATTGCGCAAAGGAACAGGAATCTGTGCACTTCCTACCAACAGGGTGTGGCTGTAGTCCAATTAGCTGGCCATATTCTACTTCTTCAGATTTGGTAACAAACATCCTTGATGATCTGCAAATCTACGTCACCTGTCTCATTCACAAGTTCATCTGTTATGCCATCTGGTTCAGATGCCTTATGCAACCTTTCGGTCTCTAGAGGTAGGATGTCAGGACCCTTTTCAAATTTGAGCCACAGGAATGCTCTTACATGTACTGTTTCTTCTTTCTACATATCTTCACAGTATTTCTTCTATCTATTTAATACGTTATTGAAATCTTGAATTTTACCACCATTAGCATCTTCAATTGACCACGTTCTGGGTATGAATTTGTCTGTGAGGGGTTTTAATTAACGGTGAAGATCACGCGTCTTATTGCGATGCTCGTGGATTCATGCACATAATCAGTTAGGTATTTATGTTTATCTCGACGACACAAATCTGATTACCTCTGCTCATCATAATATGTTTCTGCTGTTGTGTTGGCTGCCATGTGTGAACACCGATCTAAGATGACAAAAGTTATTCTCGATTGTTGTTATATTGTTCATGAGTGCTTCCTACGAGGACTCTGCAAGATCCCTCCTAATACAGAGTACATACATACTGTACTTTTATGTAGCGAGGAAAAATAACACCTTTGAAATTGCACTCACTCGATCAACGACGTTCACAACGTTACTCTTCAAGAGTTTAAGTAACCAAATTAAAATAATTTGCGAGGAAATGAAACAATATTTGAGGAAAGCAATTTACACTTGTTCAAAAACAAGGACTCCAACGAATATTAGATCATAATTCATGAATGTGAGTTCAGCGCACCACGTGGTGAACAGGTACGAACAATATAAATCACGCCGGCGAAGGAATTAATATTCTCTAGATCATTAGTGAAAGTTGAATGGCTAATCACAGTGCTGCAACAATTGAGCAGGCTGTTAGCAATCCAGGGATATAAATTATATCAAGACCACGGGGCATTGTCAACAGAATTGCGTGAAGGGTCATGACGTTCGAAATCGAACTACGACCAAGAAGAAGATCCAAGTCTGCAGACACCTTTCTACTATCGTGAAATCCTTTTAGTCCACCTTGGATATTTCGTAGGAGAGCACACGACCTATGATATTTCCTCATTCTGACAGTGGTTTTGGCCACCAACGAATCTCCTCATTGGTCCTGAGCGAAGAAGGTCGGGAAACTTGGAGGCCAGGGGCTACAGCGGAAATTACTCGGTTTACTCCGTGCGCTGCTTTAGCTCGGGTTTCTACCCCGGTTTTCTTGGTATTGGGGAGGTTTCTTTCTGTGCATGCAATGACAGAGCTGATGACAATGAACCTGTAGTTGTTGTCTGCTTTGTTGGAAGTAGAGAGAAATAGCCGTTGTTGCTCAGGATTTTTGCTCTATCGACTGAATTATCACTGTGAGCTCAATTTAGCAGCAAAACGAGCAGTGGCTGCTGCAAAAGACCGTTGTTACCAAAATATGTACGATCAACTTGAAACGTCATCTGGAGAGAACAAGATGTATCGCATTGCCATATCTCGTCACCGCTCAACTCAGGATATTGGACACGTCACGCACATTAAGGGCTCAGACAACAAAATACTGCGAGACCAAACAGCTATCCTTCAACGATGGTAAGCATATTTTTATAATATACGCAACAAAGATTTTTCACATCGTCCTATTGTCAGCCCTGTTCCCACCTTCAGACCTGTGCCCCAAAATACAGCTGACGAGGTAAAAACAGCCATAAAAATTAAAAAATGGGAAAGCCAGAGGCCCTGATGACATCCCAGCGGAAATCTGGAAAATGCTTGAGAAGCCTGCTGCAGAATTCCTTGACACGCTCTTCCAGCAGTTCATCAACGAAAATAAACTCCCACATGCATGGACAACTAGCATTACAGTCCCAATCTGGAAGCGTAAAGGTGATGTTAATGATTGCTCGACTTATCGACCTATTAGACTCTTCTGTCATACATTGAAAATATTTGAAAGAGTGCTGGATAGGAGGCTCAGAAATATTGTCACTGTCACATCAAATCAATGCGTTTTTGTTCAAGGTTGCAGCACCACTGATGCAATCTATGCCATACGCCAATTGTTGGAAAAGCACAGAGAGAGACAGAAGAGTTTACACGTGGCCTTCCTAGATCAGAAAAGGCCTTTGACAGAGTCCCACGTGACCTTATCTGTGTGCTCTTCGTTCCCATGGGGTTCCTGAAACCTATATAAAATGGGTGCAACTTCTTTATTGCAATGTAACTCGTGTAATACGCTGCCAAGCCGGAATCTCTCCGCCTTTCGATATCACCGTCGGTGTCCATCAAGGCTCTGCACTATCGCCACTGTTGTTTATCCTCGGCATGGATACAGTTACTGCTGACATACAAACACTACACCCATGGACCCTTCTTTTCGCTGAAGATATTGTACTTGTACAAGAAACACGCCTTGAACTCCAGCATCAAGCGCAAATATGGATGGAAAGGCTGACTGCATAAGGACTGCACCTTAACATCCAGAAGACAGAATATCTTGAATATGGCGTTGAATGATGAAAAAGCAAATGGACTGTAAAACATATTAGGAGTGAATCATACCACGAATGCACAGAGTTTTATTAATTATCTAATGACACTAATTTGACCAAAACGCCCGCACGACGACGACATAGCACTCAGAATAATATACATACATCAACAAAGAAAAAAAGAAGGACTACAAAATCAGATTGGCTACCTGATAGGGCAGAACTGTTGGTTAGTTGTCCATATAGCCGCTGGCGGGCTTAGCTGACGTCTAGTCTCTAATCCAGCGCCAAGGACGTGTGGTTTGGCAACACCCCCCCACAAGAAGCAATCCTGAACAATGGCCCGCAAACAGACGGCACTGTCCAAATTAGCGATCAAGATCTGGCCAAGACAAATAATTTTAAACATCTAGGGTCAGTTATCACGTCAAATGGTGATGTCACTTTGGATACAGGGGCGAGGGTAAATGCGGTCTGGCTCAAATGGAAACAGGTCACTGGTGTCCCCTGCGACAAAAAAAGATGCCTAAATACCTAAAGGCAAAAGTTTATAACACAGTTGTACGTCCGGCAGCAATTTATGGGGCAGAATCCCGCCCAAATGACAAGAAAACATGAACAGGCTCTGCACACGATAGAGATGAAGATGTCCCGTTGGACACCTGGACTGGCTAGATATGACCATGTCAGAAATGCACATGTTCGACAACATAGCTGTCACACCAATTACGGAGAAAGTAAGGGAAGCTCGTCTCCGTTTGCATGGTCATGTTCTGAGAATGCCGGGTGACTCTGTCGCCAAAGTAGCTTTCAACCTGGACCCAGGTGGAATGCGACCGTGTGGAAGACCTGCGAAGCGTTGGATCGACAACATTAAGATGGATATGCACGATGTTGACTTACAACCTGCAGATGTCAACGACTGGAAAACGTAGAGAAGATGTAGTAGAGCATCGGAAGTAGGGGGATGATAGGAGTTCTGCCCCCACCACTACTCCCAATGCGAGCCGATAACTCCCGAACCCGTGGTCGGAGATTCACGAATGAAGTGTTGTTGGACTCAGGCTGACGGGGGCTTTGCTATGGACCACTCGTTTTTTTGAAAATTATTGTTTTTGAAAGTAGGCGATAGTTTGAAAACTGAACATGATAGAACGTTGTGCCATAGTTGAAACGAACGGTCTCTATGTCATTTATATTTTATTATAAACCATTATTTTTTTACATTTTTTGAAAAAAGTGTAATTTTGAAATTCCTATATTTTGGAAAATAGGAAGTTTACAAAAACGTTTGTTTGACATAAATGAAAAGTCCTTACGCCCTCTATCCCCAAAATAAATTTCAAGTTTCTAGGATAAAAACATGAGAGTAGTGGGATGATGACAGAGCTGCGCCACTTAGAAAGTTGTGAGCCCCTGGCGGCCTTGGGAGGGAAGGAGTAATGCTAGGAGGGAGTGCTTGGATTCGTTTTTTTTCGTCTCGTTGTGCTCTTTACGGGAATGTAGGTGTTGAAAAGGTGAAAAGCTGGAAACATGGTTTTTCTGGGGTAAAAACGTAATTTTAGACTTTTTGTTATATCTCGCGAACCAATCATGCTAGAGGAATGTACGTGAGGTGCAAGGACTCGGGGTGGCGTCCTCTTTGCTATGGATCCAGTATTATATTTTTAAATAATTTTGTTTGAAAATTTTTGTTTTGGAAAGTAGGCGATAGTTTGAAAACCAAACCTGATAGAACGTTGTGCCGTAGTTGAAACGAATGGTCACTATGACCTTTATTTTTTATAATAAAACTTTTTATTTTTTGAGATTTTTTAAAAACACTCAAATTTTGAATTTTTACTATTAAGGAAACTAGGAATTGTACAAATAAGTTTGTTTGACATAATTGAAAGGTCCCTAGCCTCTCTAGCCCCATATGAAATTTCGAGTTTCTAGGACAAAAAAAACTATGCATGTTGAAACTATTATTTTTTTAATAAAGCGTATTTTTAGACACACAGAGAGAGAGAGAGAGCCGGTAGCGCTGGGCGTGTGTTACAACGAGGCTATGACTGGTCATGGTGAATACAGGAAATGGCTATTTCGACGGGGTGATGTATGGTAAAACGAGGGGTCGCTTTTCGATATTTTCCTATGACCGATGAATGAAGGCGAATATTTTCGAAAATCCCTCATGGCGATCTTTAAAACATGTTAGTAAACACTGACCAGTAACCAGATAAAATTCATAATGCTATGAGACGAATAAAAATAGTCGACAACAACAGAACTTGTTTTTCTATGTCTGACTGGCAGCCAGAAAGGGAAAACAGAATATCTGCTCGAGAGGCCTGCTTGAAGCTTGGCTGGCTGGGTGACAGGATGTGACATGTTATCGCGATTCATGAATGTGAACGAACGAGACAACAGGCCAAAGGAAAATTACAGTGACATAGAGGTGAGTTGAAGGTCGAACAATATCGCAGCGACGTCAGAGAAATAATGCAGTAATCGAGTATAACCCCTCCCCCTACCATTGCCATACCCAATTGCAGGGCAAGAGCGATGTTAAGAGCTGTGATAAGAGGGACACTGGGCGAGGGACTGGGTGAGGAGAGGAGGGCAGGGGGTATTAGAGTGTTAATCATGATATGACACGCGGTCAGTCATTACTGTTTTAAACTTTGCAGTGTAAACATAGGCTGTGTCTCATCTATATAAAAGTGATTGCATTCGTGTGCTCAACCCCAGTTGGTTAATATATTGGATACATTATATATCTGAGGTAAGTGCGGGATTAACACTGTTTAGTTTATTTTAATGCTAATTAATGTTTAAATGATTATTGGTTTACCAGTTCATTGATGGATTGTTATTTTGTTTTGTTTTAGATAGGAAAAGGCAAACGCAGGGCTTTTTTTTACAAAGCAAGGTAAGATTTATTTAAAACAAGCTGTACCCGGCATGCGTTGCAATGCCAATCAAAGAAGGTGTTGGCGTTGAAATTCTGTTTCTTGAAGTGCTTTTGGATACATAAAATGTTTTTCAATTTCCGTTAACTGCCTCTAAGCTCTCGTAAAATGGATTTTCTAATTGAGAATCATTCGTGGGAGCGTGCACAACAACTTTCAAAAGTTTCATCGCAATCGGATGAATGGCATATGAACGTATACGGGATTTTGTTTGAACGATTCGTGCGCTGTCACTCATTTGTTGATTCTACTCGTACGCTACCTATTGAGAAATGGATTTACTAAGTCGAAACCCTACCCTGGCGTGTACACAATAACTCATCAATGTTTCATCGCAATCGGATGAATGGTATATGCACGTATACGGGGTTTTGTTTAAACGATTCTTGAGCTGTCACTCATTTGTTGAATCTACTCGTGCGCTACCTATTGAGAAATGTATTACTAAGTCGAAGCCCTTCCCTGGCATGTACACAATAACTCATCAAGGTTTCATCGCAATCGAAGAAGGTTATATGAACGCAATAGGGGATTTTGTTGAAACGCTTCGCGCGTCGTCACCGATTTGTTGCATCTACTCATGCGCTACTTATTGTGAAGTGGATTTACTAAGTCGAAACCCTTCCCTGGCGTATACAAAATAACTGTTCAATGTTTCATCGCAATCGGATGAATAGTATATGAACGCATACCGGATTTTGTTTAAACGATTCACGCCCTGTCACTCATTTGTTGAATCTACTCGTGCGCTACCTACTGTAAAATGTATTTACTAAGTTAGAAACCGTCACGTATGTGTCCACAACATCTCACCCAAGTTTCATCGCTATCGGACTAATGGGATATGAAGTCATAGGGGAATGTATTGAAACGCTCCGCGTGTCGTCGTTCATTTGTCGAATCTACTCGTGTGCTACCTACTGTGAAACGTATTTACTGAGCCAGAAACCTTCCTTGGAGTGTCCACCATATTTCAGCCAAGTTTCACCGCTAACGGCAGAATGGTACATGACCTTATACGGGACTTTGTTGAAACGCTAATGGGATATGAAGATATAGGGGACTGTATTGAAACGCTCCGCATGCCGTCGTTCATTTGTCGAATCTACTCGTGTGCTACCTACTGTGAAATGTATTTACTAAGCCAGAAACCTTCCTCGGAATGTCCATCATATTTCACCCAAGTTTCACCGCTAACGGCAGAATGGTATATGACCTTATACGGGACTTAGTTGAAACGCTTCTCGCGTCGTGGATTTACTTAGCCAGAATATTTCCCTGAAGTGTACACAACATTTTATGCAAGTTTCATAGCTATCGGACGAATGGTATATGAATGCATACGGGACTTTGTTGAAACGCTTTGCGTGTCGTCGCTCATTTGTTGAATCTACTCGTGCGCTATCTACTGTGAAATGAATTCACTAATTTTGAAACCTTCACGTAAGTGTATACAACAACTCACCCAAGTTTCATCGCTATCGGACGAATGGTATATGAACACATAAGTGACTTGGTTGAAACGCTTCGCGCATCGTCGCTCATTTGTTGAATCTACTCGTGCGGTATCTACTGTGAAATGAATTAACTAATTATGAAACCTTCACGTAAGTGTATACAACAACTCACCCAAGTTTCATCGCTATCGGACGAATGGTATATGAACACATACGGGACTTTGTTGAAATGCTTCGCGCATTGTCGCTCATTTGTTGAATCTACGCGTGCGCTACCTATTGTAAAATGGATTTACTAAGTCAGAAACCTTCCCTGGAGTGTACTCAACATCTCACCCAAGTTTCATCGCAATCGGACGAATGGTATATGAACGCATAGGAGACATACCCACAGACAGACAAACTATCACGTAACATTGATTTTTATATATATAGATTATTTATAAAAAACCTCTTTGATATTTTTTTTAAGGTTGTACAAAAGTGCTATTTGAAATTGATATACTTATGGTGGTTTATTTTATTTGTTTTTTAGTGTGTGTTGGAAATGGCTTGTCCACTACAGCCTCTGCTGAAAACCCGCAACGTGTGTGTTTGGGGCTATTGCTTACCAGACAGTCTACGGCTGAAAACTGTGGCGAGATTGTTTTTTATATTAATAATGTATTTTTCCACTGCTACTGATACATTAACTTGGGAGCCTCTCGAGTACTGTTTCAAGTCACGTGTCTGCTCTGGCCGCATAGTGAATGTTAGAGAAAGCTTGATTCCCAAAGATTTTATCGGATCTTGTTTTGACATTTTTTAAGAACAAATTTGTACAGCGCAAAGGTTGCATACGGCTTTAAAGGTCAATACACAACTCGTGTGCGATTTCATTTATAAAAACAAGGACGGTGAGCATAAAAAAACATTTTATATTGGCAGTAAAATGCAAGAGCTTTTGATAGCCGATAATCTGAACGAGTGTTATCAAAGCCATGTGGTGAATGCCTTGCTATCAAAATTTGATAAACTGCAACAAGGACCGAGTGGTCTAGCATTGGACAAAATTCATCACCTACAAATCAACATTTGTCATTTCAATCCGTTAAATGCTGGGTCTAGCTATATTAAAACACCGCCAGCAATAGCTTCGAAAAAGGCTGTGGTGAATATTGAAAATTTTGATGATGAATGTTTTCTGTGGGCTGTGGCTGCGTATTTGCAGCCAGCTCAAGATCGTCATGTTAACAGACCAGCAAAGAACAAGGCCAAGTTTGATGAATTAAAACAAACATTAAATTTAACTCGAGTATCGTTCCCGAGGGACTTCACTGAAATCCATAGGTTGGAACAAGACAACAATGACTTTCCGTTTATGGTGTATGGCCTTGATGGTGATGAGATTGTGGGTCCTCTTTATGCCACAAAAGAACCGAAACGACAACACATTCATCTTTTATATCTGTCTTACGGAGAGGTGAATCACTATTGCCTGATTAAAAGCATGAGTAGATTGCTAAGCAGTCAAGCTTCCGAAGCACATGGTAAAAACATAATTGCCATCGATGCTTGCAATATTTTACAACCCCTACGCTTTTGGAACGTCATAGGGTAGATTGCGTTTCTCAGGAAACGGTGAGACTGATATTGCCACAAGGCTGTGTTAACGTTGAAGGACATTCATAAGCGTGACACTGTTCCCTATGTGGTATATGCAGATTTCGAAGCACTCAACACACCCATGGCGGGATGTGAACCAGATCCCACTATCAGCTCAACCACACCCATTCAAAAACATGAACCCTCTGCCATAGGATTTAATGTGGTGTGTGCCTATGACCCCACAAAATCCTTTTACAAATCCCGCGAGGGGCCAGATTGTGCCAGATGGTTCTTAGATGAACCTGTGAAGTTGGCTCATGATGTACAGGAATTACTGGACCACCCAGTACCCATGAGCCTATCTCCAGAACAGCAGCAGCAGTATGAGCATGCCACGACATGCCATATTTGCGAAAAGTCTATTTTAGGCAGAGAGGAAAAAGTCAGAGACCACTCGCACTTAACGGGAGAGTTTCGTGGAGCTGCGCACAGCAAATGAAATTTAAACTTTCCAGCTCCTCGTTTCATCAGTGTCTTTTTCCACAATCTGGCAAATTATGACATTCAGTTTTTGATTCGTGAATTGGGTCATGTCAACAAGGGCTCGCTTACCATTATTCCCAAAAACTATGAGCGTTTTACAGCCCTAACATGGCGGTTGAGCAACTTTAGCATTCAGTTTTTGGATTCCTTTAAGTTTAAGACATCCTCGCTAGACAGCCTTGTGAATGGCTTGAACGAAGAGGAATTAAAAATACTAGAATGCATTTTAATGATCCTGAGCAATTTCAATTGTGCATGAGGAAAGATATATTCCCGTATGATTTCTGCAACAGCTGGGACGTGTTAAAGCAAAGAAAACTCCCACCACAAGAGATATTTTACTCGAAATTAACACGCAGTACCGTTTCCGATGAAGACTATGCACATGCATGTCAAGTTTGGCGAGTGTTTGATACCAAGACGCTAGGTGAATATGCTATGCATTACCTAAAACTGGATGTATCGCTGCTCACCTATGTGTTTCAAAAATTCCGTGAGTTGTGTCAACACATTTACGATCTTGTCCCGGCTCACTATTATACGAGTCCTGGGCTCTCGTTCGATGCCGCTTTGAAATACACTCAAGTGGAATTGGATTTACTCACTGACGTAGACATGGTTCTATTTTTTGAAAAGGGCATTCACGGTTGATTTGTGTCGCTTAACCAGCGCCATGTCGAAGCGAACAATGTCTACATGCCTGATTATTCACCAGACAAACCAGAATCGTACTTAATGTACTATGACGTGAATAATTTGTATGGTGAGCTGCTCACCGAAGCACCATGGACACCATACAGTCCACACGTATCGTTACGTTTTTTTCATCACTCAGAGGCACGAGTGAGGGATAGCTTGAATGACAGGGTATATTTCCCACCTCCATTCTGCACAGGTAGCGGCAGGCAGGTGACCCGCGCTGATGTTCCTGCATGGGTTCATCGCTCTCTTGCCATTGGTCTATGATGATGGGACAAAAGGCACATTTCACTTCATCTCTTTTTTTAAATAGTAGAATCCAGCGGCCGCCAAGGCTTGAGGGTTTATGAAAGGCACCGGCCACGTTGCAAAAGTCTTGAAACGTTGTTCCTCAGAGTTTAAATTCACGGATGTGACATCTCTTGATGCTTTAAAGCAAGACATGACTGAGCGGCTTGACGTGGGTTTACCTGTTATTTATACACTCGTCACTTGGTTGGACAGTGGATAATAGTTGACTTGTTTGTGATGAATAATCAAACAGTAGGCCATCGTATTGGCGGGTACATTGTCATGCGTTTCAAATTCTAGTCGAATGTCAATATTGGATGGCTTGACAGACTCTGCCAGGTAAGAACAGTCAAAGACAATCAGTGGTGCTCTTGCCTTAAACGCTTGGGGTAGCAGCATGGGGCCGTTCTCTTTTTGATAATACGACCATACAAATTAAGAAAACAAGTCGTACTTTTTGAAAAATCCAAATCCAGTCCTTCATAGGGAAACACAGCTCCGTTGAGGAAAAGACGTGCATTTCTCAATTGCAGGTGCTCAAATTGCGTGGCATCTTTGGTTTGTTGATACTTGCGATTCGTTTGAAAACCCACGATGATGTAGAGAGGTTGTTGTTTGAGTCTTCAGTCTTTTGACTGGTTTGATGCAGCTCTCCATGCCTCCCTGTCCTGAGCTAATCGTTTCATCTCTACATAGCTACCACACCCTACATCCGAGGCAATCTGTTTAACATATTCTAACCTTGGTCTACCCCTAAAGTTCTTGTCCTCGACCATTCCTTCCGTAACTAAGCTTGCTATTACTGGGTGTCTTAGTATGTGTCCTACCAACCTATCTCTTCTCTTCATTAGCAGTCGCCAGAAACATCTCTCCTCTCCCACTCGTCTTAATACCTCTTTGTTTGTAACCCTATCTACCCGTCTGATCTTCATCATTCTCCTGTAACACCACATTTCAAATGCTTCAATTCTCCTCTTTTCTGCTGCACCAATAGTCCAGGTTTCACTTCCATAGAGCGCCACGCTCCAGACAAAGGCTTTCAAAAATGACTTCCTAATACCTAAATCTATATTCGATGTCAGCAGATTCCTTTTTTGTAGAAATGCTTTCCTTGCCTGAGCCAACCTACTTTTTATATCCTCTTTACTTCGTCCATCACTGGTTATTCTGCTTCCTAAGTAACAGAAGTCTCCTACTTCCTTCAGCTTTTCACCTGCCAATTTGATCTCCATAGAGGTTTCTGATTTATTTCGGCTGCATTCCAGTATTTTTGTTTTACATTTATTAATTTTCATCATGAATTCTTTCCGTAAGACGGAGTCCATACCATTCAAAAACTCATTCAAATCCTCAGGCTTGTCGGCCAAGATGACGATGTCATCAGCAAATCTCAGAGTTGAAATTATTTCTCCTTGAATCTTCACTCCCACTTAAATTTTTTCTCTAATATCCTTCATTGCTTGTTCAATGTAAAGATTGAAAAGTATGGGTGATAAGTTGCAGCCTTGCCTTACACCTTTCTGAATACCAGCTTCTCTCTCATGTCCTTCAACTCGAATGACTGCTGTCTGGTTTCTGTATAGATTGTATATCACCCTCCTATCCCGGTACTTTATTCCAATCGATTTCAAAATGTCAAACAATTTAGTCCAATTAACGTTATCAAAAGCCTTTTCTAAGTCTACAAAAGCCATGAACGTTCTCTTATCTTTCCTTATTCTACCTTCCAAAATCAGCCTAAGACTTAGTACAGCTTCCCTTGTTCCTACATTTCTCCTGAAACCAAACTGGTCTTCACCCAACTCCGTTTCTATCTGGCTCTCAATCCTCTTGTAAGTTATTCTAGACAGGATCTTTGAAGCATGAGTAATCAAGCTGATTGTACGGTAATCTTCACATCTGTCAGCTCCCACTTTCTTTGGTATAGGGATGATTACATTCTTCTTGAAATCGGGGGGTACCTCACCTGTCTCATAAATCCTACACACCAAGTGAAACAACCTGATCAGACCTTCATCTCCTATGCAGCGTAGCAACTCAATCGGTATATCATCTATACCTGGTGCTTTGTTCCTGCTTAAGTCTTCCAAAGCTCTATCAAATTCTGATCTCAATATTAAATCTCCTTTCGCATCCTCATCAATTTCCTCCTCCCTTTCCATTACATGATTCTCAATCTCCTTTCCCTTATACAAACTCTCTATGTAAGCTTTCCATCTCTCAACCTTTTCTTCCCTATCTGTTAGAGGCTTTCCATTTGTGTCCTTAATATTACAGCACTTAGTCTTCTTTTCTCCAAAAGTATTCTTAATCCTTCGATAAGCTGTGTCTACTTTTCCTAATTTCAGACAATTTTCTATACCAGCACATTTCTCTTTCAACCATTCTTCTTTCGCTTCCTTGCACTTCTTGGTAACCTCATTTCTCAGACGTCTGTATTCTGCTTTCCCCTTTTCATCTCTTACATTCTTGTGCTTACGCCTTTCATCCATCAATTCTAGTATATCCTGAGTGATCCACGGTTTTCTACCTATTCTCTCTTTCCTACCAATGTTTTCTTCTGCGGATTTTGTTATTTCATTCTTCAAAAGTGCTCATTCGTCTGCAATTGAAGTTTGTATAGGGTTTTTCATTAGTCCTTCCTTTATACTCTTCTTGAATCTTTCGTTTACATCCTTCTCTTTCAGTCTGTCTATTGCCCACCTTTTTGGCTTTTGACTTTTCTTCAGTTTCTTCAACTTTAATCTGCATTTCATTACAACCAGATTGTGGTCAGAGTTTATGTCAGCACCAGGATATGTTTTACAATCCAAAATCTGGTTTCGAAACCTCTGCTTGACCATAATGAAGTCGATTTGGTAACGCCCTGTATCTCCTGGTCTCATCCATGTGTATATTCTTCTATTGTGGTTATTGAATAAGGTGTTAGCTATGACCAACTCATGCTCAGTGCAGAATTCTACCAGCCTGCTTCCTCGATCATACCTCTCACCCAATCCGAAATCTCCTACTATCTTCCCTTCTCTCCCTTTTCCTACCACAGCATTCCAATCTCCCATTACTATAACATTTTCATCACCCTTGATATACCTAAGAATTTCGTCTATTTCTTCGTAGACCTTTTCAACATCCTCATCATCAGCTTGACAGGTAGGCATATAGACTTGTACCACTGTGGTGCAGGTAGGTTTAGTATTTATTTTTGCTACAATAATCCGTTCACTATATTGCTCATAATATTCCACCCGCTGTCCAAGTTTCCTACTCAATATGAGACCAACCCCTGCTTGGCCATTGTTTGATTTAGTGCTAATGACCCTATAGTCTCCTGACCAAAAGTCCTGTTCTTCCTGCCAGCCCATTTCACTAATCCCAACCAAATCCAACCTCAACCTATCCATTTCCCTTTCGAAGTTTTCTAACCTTCCATTTCCTAGCAGACTTCTAACATTCCACGCTCCGATCCGTAGAATGTCAGATTTCCTCTTTGTCACTTCTGTGATGTTAACCCCCTCTCGAGTAGTCCCCACCCGGAGATCCGAACGGGGGACTAGTTTACTTCCGGATTGAAATTTTACAAGGGAGGAGGCCATCATCACATGTATTTACGCATAGAGAGGTGCATATCCTCGGGAATAGCATACGGCTGTAGTTTCCCGTTGCTTTCAGCCGTGCAGCAGGACGCAGTGTAGCCATTATTTGGCTTATATTATCAATATCTTAACCGTCTACAAGACTAGTAAAGAATTGATTTATTCTGAAAGGCTGCTACTCCCTTTCAGAATAAGTAAAGAGCAATTCTACTAACAAAAATACTAACCTTCTACCGTACTAACAATTAAATACCAAAATTCTACTAACGAAAAATTACTTAAGTTCCACCAACAACAAATACTACCACTAAAATAGTCTGTCACCAGACACACTCACATGCAATCACACATCACAGTCTACTGAAACAATGAACTAATAAACAATGCAACTGCTACCAGACACACTCACACTCACATGTATTTATGCATAGAGTGGTAGCAAAACTAAAAGTAATAAAGGTCATGAGATTACCAGAAAAAAAGGAAAGAAAGATTTAAGTCTGGAGACTAAACAGGGTGTCTAGCGGCTGGGCAAAAAAAATTCCCGTACATTTCCCGCACATTTCCTGCCCAAATTTTCAAATTTCCCGTACACAAAAAAACATATATATACAGGCTATTAAACGTTACTTTCTGACCCGTAACTTCGGAGCGACGACAAATACATACATACGGACCCGCACGAAATTATAAATCCCTTCGCTGAAAGGTTGCAGGCTTAAAAGCAAAATTTTTGGTATGTACATCTAGATCATAAAAAAACAGTGTTTATATATCTAGATAAAAACAATGTGTATCTGTATCTATTTTTGTCCAATTTGGAAAGCTACATTTGTTTCGGATAGCAACGCGAACCGACAGGCAGATACGCGAACCGAAAGACGGATTGTCGGTGATCCGCGCTGATACTTCTTGCCGGCACAAAGCGGACCGAGCTAGTCGGAAGCATACGAGCCGAAAGCATTCGGGGTGGCCGAGCTAAACCGGGCCGTGCCGGACCAGCTAACTTCACAGCGTCTAAACACCTCCACGGAGCGCCGACGGCAGTTTGCTTCGAGACAGCACCCGAGTATATAGTATTGTATTCGTGCCGTTCATAATGTAACAAAAGATTAGAATAAACCCAACCCTTGTAAATCTGAATATTCACTCATGGGACCTAGAATTCCCCGGCGTTTCGCGTTACCGAACATCTTTATTTATTTGAACCAAATCTACTTGTTAATTGTCACTTTAACTCAAAGAGTCATATCGTGACATACAGACAATAAACACATAGATAACATAAATTTACAGTATGGCGTTAGCTAATTAAATCAAATGTTCATTCGGCATTTCATAGCTTCCTCGTTATTTCAAAACTTAATAATGCTTTGCAGTAGTTATCTTCATTCACAATATCACTGGGCAACTTTTCTGATGGAGACTGCACAAAGTTCTTTCTTAATCATGAATGTGGACACAGTGTTCTTCATTTTTAGACAGTTCTCCATGGGAGACACATCACAGAAAGAATTACTTTTATTTCCCTATCGAGCCCTTACTGACTGTAAGAGTCTGATAAGTATTGTAGTAAGGAAAAAAAAAACATCAAACTCACAGGAAAAATCTACAGACAGCAATATGTGGCTGTACTGTAGTAATCGTATAGGCTACCCAGTTAATACAGATAGGCTCTCCTAGGCTTTAACAAGATTTATAGCTTAGGAAGCCATCTCCTGTACTTGAATGCTTAATTTACATGCATCTTTGTTCTGAATCTCGTCCGACGCTTTCTTATTCCACATTGCCCTGATGGTATTAAAATATTTTGCTAATTGACCTGCTTTCCCCCATTCCCTTTTTAGTAATTTAATTAAAGTGTGATACCCATTTTCATTTTCTATTCTGTTTAGATCTGCTTTGTCTACAAACTTTGCTCTTATCATTTTAATTTCCTTGCATTCCCTGATCAGGTGCGCTGCACCCATAACCTTCCCACAAAACAGGCAAATGTCCTCTTTTCCTACTTCTCTCAACGCTTTGTTCTTATACACCCTCATTAACCACCAAATTATCCCTCTCATTTCTCTTTTCATTAGGCATTGAGGCTTTATGCTCATAAAGTTCCTTATTTCGCAGAACTCCGTTAAGGTTCTCCTACTGGTGCACTCTTCTCTTAGCACCTGCAACTCTACGTCATTAACCCTTCTACACACTTTTTTGCACACCCTACCTTCCTCTCTTTGTAAGTCCCTATCCCATAGATAACCCATTCCTAATCTTTCCAGTACACTTCTTACCCCATCCACCCAGTAGCCCTCTTGCTGATGCTTCATTCGGTGCAGGTAGGCTACCTTAAGCATTCCCCCCCCCCCTCCACCTGCTTTTAAACGAATCCAAGACTTAATGACCTTTTTTATGATATGTTATCTAATGCTTACATCCTCACACAACATTCTCGCTCCACAATTCGCCGTGCAACTAGGTAGCCCAAAAATTATCTTGGCAAACCTACATACAATACTGTCCAGGGTTTTCGTTCCTTCCTCTAAACCCCATACTTCCACTCCATAGAGTGCTCTTGAAACGATGAGTGCGTTGAACACATTCTTATACACTTTGTAGTCAAGATTCGGTAACCTACGCTCTAACACTTTAACATTCGCCAATGCCGCTAGCCCTTTCGATTTTGCCCTTTTAATTTGTTCGGTCCATTTACCATTACTCGCCATTATCGTCCCTAGATACTCAAGTTTTTTCACCGTCTCTAACTGCGACCCATACATGACCCACTTTTCGTTCTTAGCCAGTTTAACTCCCTTTTTGCAGACCATAACTTTGGTCTTACTCGGGTTAATTTTTAAGTTCCAGTCCTCACAGTATCTCACAATATCGTCAATACTATATTGCATATTATAGGGTGTTAGAGCAAGCAGAAGGATGTCATCAGCAAAAGCTAGGCCCGGGATATCATAATTGTCCAAGCAAGGGTTGGACCGTTGCTCAAAGCCCTTTGAATCGAAAATATCGTTGATAAATAGCAAAAAAAGCACCGGGGATAATTTGCATCCCTGTTTTAATCCTATATTAGACGTTATCTCTCCTACAATTACATCATCTTTAGTTTTAATTGCACATTTCACTTCGGAATACACATTCTCAATTGCTCGTATCATTTTATGTGACACCCCGATTTTTCCCAGCTTAGCCATGACAGCTCCTCTGCTCACTGAATCAAACGCCTTCTCCAAATCAATAGCTGTGATATACAGCTTACCTCTTTTCCTTCTTATGTACTTGTCCATCACCGTTTTAACCACCATTATATTGTCACTGGTTCTCATTCCTTTTCTGAACCCTGTCTGGAGTCTCGAGAACACCGAACAGCCCTCTGCCCATGCTATTAAACGCTTGGATAAGACCCCGGTGTACATTTTGCTCAAATTATCAAGCAAAGTTATGCCTCTATAGTTGTCTGGGTCTAGTTTGTCCCCACGCTTCTTATATATTGGACAAATTATCCCCTACTGCCACGCCCTCGGAAATCTACCTCCTTCAAAGATTTTGTTAACGATTTTTACCAAGCTGTCCATCATGAACCTATTGTTACTCAACTCTTGCCAAAATTCATTTGTTATCCCCGAAATAGCACCTGACTTCCCTCCTTTACTCTTTGCTATCACTCCCTTAATTTCCTCTATCGATATGACTTGGTCCAGCATAGGCAGAGCGGCCTCCAGCCCCCTCGGGACGCCAAACTCATCCCTCTTCCTCCAATTATCTTCAGCATTTAACAGATTCTCATAATATGCAATCCATACTTCATCACTAATAGAGCTCCCCCCACCACTTCTGCTCCCCCTACAGTAAGAATTTATCCTGCTCCACACTTTGCTTCAGTCGTTAGCTTTAGAATCCTTATTTAGTGCTGTAGCTTCCTTACCCTGCCATTCATCTTTCATTTTGCTGAGCAGTTCCCTATATTCTTTCCTTAGACGACACAATTCTACTCTCATCGTATCATCCCCTCCTCTCTTGTATAACTTCAGTGCCCTAATAACTTCGGTTTTCTTCCTTCTACAAGATTCATCGTACCATCCTTTAATTCTCCCTAATTTTCCTCTAGCCTTCACGCGCATTTTCCGCCCGGCCATCATAATTGCTTTCTCAATCATACGTATTACCCCTTCAATTTCATCATTACTGATCATTAAACTTATCCCTACCTTTATCAGCTCAAAATTTTCTCCCTGGAAGTAGTTCTGGAACTCTCTGCAGTTTTCCTCCCTCCATCTGAATCTATTTACTTTTCTCTCTATAGCTTTAACTTGTGGGTTCCCTTTTGATTTTGATTTTGTCACCGCTCCCTGCATGTTGACGACAATTGGTAGGTGGTGTGATTCCCGCCATTCTTCAACAGTGAACCTCTTAATTAGGGCTAGTGCTCCTCTGGAACATATTGCTAAATCTATTACACTTCCTCCAATCTCTGTTATATACGTCAGGTTACCTTCTTCATCCCCCACACAGACACCATTTAATATATATAGCTCTTCTGCACCACATAGTCCCAAAATCTTTTCTCCGTTCTTATTACATTCCTTGTCTTTGCTGTGCCTATCCCCACCTACGGCCTCGGCAACCCCCTTGCTGTAAAGGGGCTTTCTGTCTGCAACCCTCGCATTGAAGTCCCCTAAAAGCACAATCTCTGCCTCTTCATATATATTTTGAATTCTGTTTATTTCAATAGCTAACTCATCGAAAAAGCTTTCTCTTGCATACGGGGAATTCTCCGGAGGGTTGTAGACAAAGCCGAAACATACCGTTCCTTTCCCCCTCCCCCTAATATCTGCTTTTACCCACACTACTTCTTCCAGTTCTGAACTAATAAATTCTGATAATTCCCTCACCTCTTCTTTAATTAAAACAACAATTCCCCCGGGGAACCTACCTGTACGAGCTTTCCTAATCTTAGGTTTTGTATATATATTGAAGCCATCTATTTTAACCTCGCAACCTACAGGGAGCCAACTCTCAACAAATCCTACAATCTGCATATTTTCTATTAGGGTCAAAACTACATCGTTCCCTCTCTTATTTAAAAAACCCTCTATATTTACGCTAGCAATATTCCAGTTTAGTTATTTTTTACCCCTACCCTCTTCGCTGGCGGTAGCTTTACTTCTAGTAACTCTAGCTTTCTCTAGCTCTAGTATACTGCCACCTGGAGAAGAAATGACCTCCTTCTCCACATTAAACTGCTCTGTCAATGTTTTCTTGCCCCATAGTTCTTTTAGACTAGTAACTCGTTGTTTGACAGTCTCACCTTTCTGCAAACCACGTACTTGTCCGGTGTTCCTGGCGCTGACGTTAGTCGTTCCTGCTCGCGCCACTTCCATGTTGGACTTGGAGGTCGATGCTCTCTGTTGAATCATCACCGCACTTCCCTCTGAACCGACAGCTGCTTCCACCTGGTTGCTAGGTCTGACTGTCTCCTGTTGTTGTTGCTTCTCCATATCCTGGAGTTGTGCCACTGTCCAAATCCGATCCCAGTTGTTGCCGCTAACCACCAACCTATTGCCTTTTACATAAGCCTTGAGACCAGAGCTCCTTGCCTTCCTTAAATGAAACTGCAAGGTCCGTTGTTCGCATGCCTCTTCTTTACTCATTTCTCTCCTTACCCATATCCTCTCCCCTTTCAGGTTCTTTGTGTTCGCCAGAATTCTGTGAGCCATCAGCGAAGAAACTAATGACACTTTCACGGGCCTCGTGCCCCTTCCCCGGCCTATCCTGGTCACATTGTCAATCTCTGAGACTCCAATGTTTATCCGCATGCCTTCACTAATCACACGGAGCACCTTGGATGTTAGATCCTCGGTGCTTTCCTTGGCATCTTCCTTTATTCCGTAAATGAAGACGTTTTTCTTTCTCTCATCCAGCTTGGCCTTCCTCTAATATCTTCACATTTTCTCTTAGGTCTTTTATCTCCCTACTATTCTCGGTCAGCCTTTCTGTCACTATTCCCATCTCTTCTCTTATACATGTCTTCATCTCCTTGAATTCCTTACATTGCTCACGAAGAATGTCCCGGATCTGGTCATTTTGTGACACTTCCTTTACAATTTCCCTTATTTTTTCCATTTCTTGCCATGCCAGCTGACCAGGCCCTGGGTTTGACTCCACTCCTCTAATTAATAGTAGCGTCGCCACAACCAGCGCTACCATCCCCATCGCCAAAACCCCCATCTGTTCAGTGACGTTGCCCGCTATCACCTTCCCGACACCGAAATCGCACTTCACTCTAGCCTGCCAGCGGCCGATGACCGCCCGGTACTGCTGAATAGCGATTCCCATTCTTCCTTACACTTCACTGCACGTCTATTCACCTTGCTTGCTTGGTTGAAACTGGGTTACCGAACATCACAGCCGTGTGACAAGACAGGCAACAATGAATCTCCTCTGACTGAATCGGCATCAGCGCTAGCGAAATAAAAATTCGACTAACAAGCAGAGTCCTCCAGACGCATGATAACCACGAACGAGTAGTATACTCCGATTACATTAAGTTGACACTACCACTTAGTGATGTGCGCGAGTGACGCTTAGACTCGCGGGAATCGAGTCTAGCGGTTCCGAGACTGAGCTAGTAACCCGTGCGAAGGACTCGAATCTCCACGGTGACGTCACGATCCGTACTTACGATATAGGACACAATGTGGCCAAATTCCCAACACTCGCTAAACTTGCAAACGACTTTTCTACTAGTGATTTACAAGAGAAATCATTTGCAAAATGCACACTACGGTATGCTTCATAGTATAACGACTGAGTAATGATAAAGAAAGAAAACATTGTGGTGTTTGAAGCCATATTTTCAGTGTTGCCTTAGTAAACAAGAGTTTAGTGATTTTCAGTCGGTCAACACGAATGTACCCAAAAGAGATGGGTTATGCCCTAATCCTGAAATAAATTACATGAGATTAATAAAACACTAGGATGACCAGTTTCGATCGTCAAGCGATCATCATCAGATCCAATACACTTAGGCTATAAAATCTATGTTTGAAATACAGGTGAAAATATTTACAATATGTACAATTATTTAGTTGCAGTATTGGTACTGCAACTGTCAGTGTATGCTAAATGCAGTATATATGTTAGGTGAAATGCTAAATGGTGATGGCTATCCGGAGATTGTACTTTAGAGAGATTATATGGTTGTAAACTATGGTTAAACTATAAAAATTTTAGGCTAACTACTTATCTGATTGTCTTCCGTACTACAGCTATTCGCAGTTTCCGTGCTCACTTGAACTCGCTGTGCGGACGACTGCGGTGGTTATCTTAACGACTGGTTTTTCCCTGCCTTCCCCCCCTGTCCCTACGTGCTGTGGGGAGTGATCGCGATGTGTTTATGTGAGGTGTTGCCAACCTAGATAAGATGTATGTTATTGAATGAGGTGGATCTACAACTATTAAAGACCGTGGATTAGTCCTCGCCACGCGTGGAGCATAACCCATTCGAACTAAGCGTTGACGGTCTTATGAGGACGTCCCGGCACCTTTAATACTGCCTCTAATATGGGCCTTGGTTTATTGCAGAAGAAAGGTACATCGTACACCTGATCCAGATAACATTTACCTTAGTTCGAATGGGTTATGCTCCACGCGTGGCGAGGACTAATCCACGGTCTTTAATAGTTGTAGATCCACCTCATTCAATAACATACATCTTATCTAGGTTGGCAACACCTCACATAAACACATCGCGATCACTCCCCACAGCACGTAGGGACAGGGGGGGAAGGCAGGGAAAAACCAGTCGTTAAGATAACCACCGCAGTCGTCCGCACAGCGAGTTCAAGTGAGCACGGAAACTGCGAATAGCTGTAGTACGGAAGACAATCAGATAAGTAGTTAGCCTAAAATTTTTATAGTTTAACCATAGTTTACAACCATATAATCTCTCTAAAGTACAATCTCCGGATAGCCATCACCATTTAGCATTTCACCTAACATATATACTGCATTTAGCATACACTGACAGTTGCAGTACCAATACTGCAACTAAATAATTGTACATATTGTAAATATTTTCACCTGTATTTCAAACATAGATTTTATAGCCTAAGTGTATTGGATCTGATGATGATCGCTTGACGATCGAAACTGGTCATCCTAGTGTTTTATTAATCTCATGTAATTTATTTCAGGATTAGGGCATAACCCATCTCTTTTGGGTACATTCGTGTTGACCGACTGAAAATCACTAAACTCTTGAAAGAAAGAAAAATAATAAAAATAAACTTAAAAAAAAACTCCTCGCCGCGAAGCGAACCCCAGCCCGCTGGGTGAAAGTTAGCACCGTTATCCACTCAACAAAGATCTTGATAAGGATACTTGCGTTATTAACAGCGATACATAGGCTACTACTGCTTAGCAAATGATCACGTTGAAGGAAATTTCTCTTTAGTGTATTGCGTTCTTTCTTTCTGTCATCAGTCCATTTCTTCCGGTTTCTAATTTTGAATATTCTATTATATCACTGTGTATTAATGGGAAACGAATACAATACTTGGCCTAGGCGTACCGACACTACTATACATCGTGTTGTTTCCATACATGGCTCACAGATAACGCTGACCGCGTCCTCGGCCTCGATTCCGGACTCGAGTACTTCGATTTTTACCGTTCCAGACTGGATTCATCGTGAGTCCACTCGCAACCCATCACCACACCACTGTTAGTCGAACGCGTCGAGAAACACGGCCTGCCTGCTGGGCCGCCGGCTTGAGACAGCGCATGCGCGTTGCGCTCACGGTCACTTGGAGACACTAGGCTCACCGCCCGGCCGACTTCTGTCTTGCTTCGACGCGGGAGAATTTAAAAGAGTAGAAACCGTATCTGACGGTGTCAACGCATATTTGACGGACTCTGTCTGACCAATAATTCCGCAGTACCAACAAATATAACCACTCGTATTTTTAAATCCTTAATATATGACAAAAATTAAAAAAATCCCGCCGCTCGCCGCAATTTCCCGTACATTTCCCGCACAGTCAATTTCCCGCTTTTCCCGCATTTCCCGCTCGCTAGACACCCTGCTAAAGGAAAAGGAGGTTGCAGAAGAGTTTTAAGAAAGAATTGCAAGAACAGATACCAAGGACGGATATTACCCATGTGGAACAAGAATGGGAAAAGTTTAAGAGAGCATTTGTAAACAGTGCAGCGAAAATATGTGGTAGAACATCAGGAAAGGTACGGGAAAAGGCGACAAGATGGTGGAATGATAGAGAGAAAGAAAAGGTAAGAGAGAAGAAGAAAACTTGGAAAGAATGGAAAACAAATAAGACTGAAGAAAGTAGAGCAAAATACATAGAAGCAAACAGAGATGGCAAGAAAGTAATCGCAGAGGAAAAGAAGAGAGGTCAGTAGGATATACAGGGCGGTTCTGGGGCAGGGGCTAATGCGCAAGATGGCGGCCACGCGCAACCCCCTATGTTATTCTTATGGGAGAGGGAGTCATTGTTGGGGCAGGGGCTAATGCGCAGAATGGCCGCCACGCCCTGGGACCATGAATGACGTCACAGGGAGAGGTCGGCTGTGTAGTTGCTAAATGGAATATTTATTATTATTTATAGGTAATTATTGATTGATCATGTACAATCAAGACCAGCCTTATATTGTCCACCTCTTGGTGTAGTGACTAGCATTCTTGGCGGTCATTCCTGAGGTTCGAATCCCGGCTCTGCCAAGAAAATTAATTTCTGGTCTCAGGAGTGGAACAGGGTACATTCAGCCTTGTGAGAAAAAACTGACTGGAGCTGGCATTTGATTCATACCTCAGCCATTCTGCCTAACCCAACTTCACCTAACCTAACCTAACCTAACCTCAAAGTCAGAGCAAATATGAGAGCAAATGTGAGAGCACGCACAATAAACTTAGTCATAACCTAACCTAACCTGACCCACATGAACCTCATTTGAAGATTTTAGATTTTACATTTTAACATTTTACATTTTAACATTTTAGATTTTTGATTATTTCATTTTACATTTTTTGATTTTACATTTTACATTTTTTTTTTTGTATTTTAGATTTTACTTTTTTAGATTTTACATGTTAAATTGAAGGTTTTTTGATTTTAGATCTTACATTTTACATTTTCTCAAAAGAGTAAACTACAAGGTAACATACCTAACCTCACCAAACCTAACTTAACCAAACCTAACTTAAGCTAATCCAAAGGCTAATGCACATACACAAAGTATATAAGGGCACATGCAACTATCTTTATGCTAGTCATATAGGCTACTGTACAACATGATCACTACCCCAACCGAGGTATTTTTTTTTTCATTTTATTGTTTACACATTTGTCAATTTTCCAATTTCCCATTTTCAGTTTTTTTAATGTCAGTTTTAAGTTTCTCAATTTCATAATATGGAAACATGGATTTTGCCTTTTGTTGTTTACACATTTATCAAATTCACAATTTTCCATTTTCAGTTATTAAAACGTCAGTCCAAAGATTTTCAATTTCATGATATAGAAACATGGATTTCTCCAATTTGTTGTTTAAACATTTGTCAATTTCACAACTTCCCATTTACAGTTTTTAAAATTTCAGATTAACGTTTTCAATTTTTGTCAATATGGAAACATGTATTTTCCAATTTTGTTGTTTACATGTTTTTGATTTAGTCCATGTAGCCTACAAAGTTCATTTTGCATTAGGAGTGAGGACAGGTGGGTAGTAATTAAAAATGTACAAGCAGTGTCAATACAATATTTTGTACTTTAAATACATATACAATATTTACACATAATACATTGTTTTTGTTATAAATTGTATAGTTGGTTTTATTTGTTTTCTATTTTTATTTATTTTTGAGTATGAATACCATTTTTTTGTTTTTTCTATTTTTGTAGTGCTATTGTTTTATTTCCTAAATTGTTTTGTTTTATGTATTTGCTACATGCAGACAGAGGATTTTGATATTCATAACTTAACTCTTTAATCATGGTCAATGATTGAGTAATGACCATAGGCATGTGTACCTATACCATCCGAATCAATTACTCTTTCATCATCTCCAGGACACAAAGCAATTTTGTAGTCTTATAGATGATATGTCATGTTGTTTAGAAGCAATAATGTTCATTGGAATTCTTTTTACCTCGTTTTTCATAATACAATCCTTATAATCTTAAAAGCTTATACAATTTTTGGCAACACCTCTGCTAATACCTTTAATCTTTTTTATTTCTTTACCATTTATGTCTAAAACATACATTTTAGCTCTAGGGCCAACAAAGGCATTAATAATTTGTCCACAAGCCTCGTCTTTAAATTTTCCCAACGTTTTCTTGTTTGATGTAGAGTAACATATGTGATTAGTAGGATAATCAAATGTGTCCAAGTGTTCTAGGAAATCCAACTTGTCTTGATATACATCTTGGGTGTTAACCAAATTAATGAACGAGTCAGTATCCATATACATGCGTTTAAGATTGCCCATGTCATAACAGGGTAGCAGGACATCATAGTGGTGGGAATATATGAGAGTTTTTGAAATATCCCGTATACCCATTCCAATATATATATGCTTATTGAATACAATGTTACGTTTAGCCATTTGGAAAGCAGCTAGGTTATGACCATAAATTGTTCTGTCGATAAATGTTGGCTTTGCTATTAGCTTTTCTGCCTTTTTGCTGCCAGTCACAAGACGTATGTCTATTCTTTTACGGATATTTTCCATTGTATTTCTGAAAATGGCATTGTTGAATAATTTGTACAGATTTTTCTCAAAATCATTTTTGGCTTGTTTTCGAAGGTTGTTATTAAAATCAACGTGTGTCTTTAACCAATGTCTTTGCTTAAACTTTAACACACGATGAATTTTTATCAATTTTATTCCATGATCTAAAGCCTGTTTTAATGCCATGTAGTGAACAACATATCGACTTCGATTTCCAAGATGAGGAATTAGTTTTTTCAGAGACGAATCCTTAGGTTGTGTACACTCTGGTAGGAAAGGTAAATCGTTGTGTAGATTATGAAGGTCAGATGGGTAATCAACATCAACGTCTAGAATATATCCCACAGGATCGTCTTCCTTCAGTTTTCCTAGATCAACAGTATCTGGAGAAACCCACTGAAATCCACCATAAGGAAGGGAGTGGCACATAGCCCACCCGTATTGTTTGTTGGCATCATCATAGGTAATAAACTGTGATGGTTTCTCAGAATCATAGGTTTCCATGTATTTATTGTTAGCTTCAGCATACAGATGAGACACCTGACATATGCCTCCACGTATTCCAGACTCTATTAAAAGAATCTGATCGTAATCCTGTAGCAATTCCAGTTCAATTCCAGTGTAAAGGAGCATTGCCTCGAAACCTAAACCAGGCGAAGTAAAAAAGTGTGCTGCATCCACTCGGTGTGTTTCTAATGTTTTGTTTCTGAACGTTTCAAAGCTGTCTGCAAGTAGGAGTACATCTGAAGTTAGGTAGAGGTCACTATACCCCCCTAGAGTTTTAATGTTGAACTGATTCCAGACATTTTTGGCATGTTCATAGTCTTCTTGACTAACATTTTCTTGACTTAAGTTGTTAAAGAATGCCTCTTTTGGAGGTAAACACGTTTCACATAACTTCTCCCATGAGTCAATGTAGTCATAACAAAATACCCCTTTACGAGTCATGAGCATTGCATTTTCTTTTCCAAAGTACTTGTCTGTATCAGGGTATGATGTTAAGTTGGAAACTAAGTTTTCCAAACTACTCGGCATTAACCGAAACGTGTTCACAAATCTAAGCTTAACATTTCCTACATATTTGGTAAAGGAAATGTCCTCTTCTTTGGAGTTAGCGATAACATCCACTCTCTCAGTAGTACATCCTAATTGCTTTACAATGAAATTTGCGTCGTAGCCACTCATATTATGTAGAAACACAGGAACGGGGTTATGTGTTTTACACCTCAAATTACAGTTATTGTGAGCACTTCCACGGTATTCCCCTGTAATATGGGAATGTTTTCGAACTTTCCAGTCCTCTTTGGTAAATGGTTTTTGACACAAATAACAGATTTCAGAAGATTGGAACTCTGCTTCTTGATGCTCAGTTAAGGCCTTTGGAACATTTAAGCTGTAAAGGCGATCGATTTCATTAGCTATTGAGAACAAACAGTCCATAAACTTTTCTGCAGCGTCAGGTCCACGGTAAATAACAGGTTGGCTTGGAAGGTTTGTCTTTATGTGTTCCACAGCAGGTGAGGGTTTATCGTATATACCAAAGCTCATAGGAACATGACTCTGGTATGGCACTGTATAACTTGCTTCAGGATTGGGTAAACATGTTTGATATGGTAAGAGTATACTTTCGAAATCTGCATAGATAACGTAAGGTATTCTCAGCATTTTTTCAACATTTAACAATTTCACAATTGAGTTTTTAATAGGCATTTCAACCCTAGCAATGTCATGCTGGACACACAAAGCTCTATGTTCTTTTAATTTTTCCATTCCTTGTTGTCCATATCGATTATCGAAGTGAGTAAAACACCGTTTACAAGTATATATCTTATGTTCATGGTGGGTAATCTGATGTCTTACTAGTTTATCAAAATCTTTGATAAAGACGTAGTGGTTCTGGCCGGATGAAGAACTTAGCGGAAGGAGGTCGCGATGGTCTTGCAGCTCTTGATCCACAACCTTTAGAGGGAACAATTTGTTGTCTTGTTCCAATCCAAATACACTAATGGATATATCGTTGGCTTTTTCAAATTTGGGAATGTCAGCTAGCGATGTAGGATATGATATTACTGAAAAATCATACTTGTTGCCCAGAGCCTTGTATTTACTAATGCGTTTAGCATCAGTTTTAACCAGTTTTGCTAAAATGGCATACATAAAACACCTCTCGTCCTTAAAGTTTTGAGGATTAATGCAGGCTTTTCTTGCTTGTATAGCTGCTGGTAATGGAATATATGTGCTTCCACGCAAGGGATTGTACTTATTTATTTTCAATCGTACTCCTTCCACTGTTAACAAAGCCCAATTACTGCCTTTTAGCTCAGATTCCTCCATTTCCGTAGTTTACTCAGTAAATTGTGTTTCCAAGAAACTACTTATGTCTGTTTCCAAAAATAGGGCCTGATTTCGTGTTTTAAAAGCACGATCTGTAATTTCATTGGTAGATGTATGAATGAATCTACATTCAGCCACAAGATTAACTTTTATCGACTTGTGCATTGCTAGTTCTTTCTGCATAGCTTGTATTATTTGCTGTTTGGACTCTTTAAGGTATGAATTTAAATCCTTACACGTATCGCAACGAATGAAATAGGATTTAAGTCGACCTTGCAAAGATGTCTCATATTCAAAAAGTCCATTTTTTTCAGGGACCAATGACAGTAGGTAATGTTTTGTAGGCTCAGATGTTTGTCTTTTAGCTGCCGACACAACATTACAATATTCTTCATGACGACGTCCATTGTAGGCATTGTTGAATTTATTGCCACACGTTTTACACTCATGAAATTCCCCACACGAAACTTCGTGACGCTTTCTATCATAGTGCTGAAGAAAAGTTTTTCCACACTGTTTACACATATAGCTAGGAATGGGTTCTTCCATCATGAGTGTTGATTTCTGCAAACAGCTGCTTACTGCGTATCACAGGGCTAGATGTTGGTCGGTGAGACGGTCTTTCACGATGTGAACACCGTGAGAGGTAGTAGTCAACTGGTGATATTCTTGTTAAGGGTCCTCTAATATACCCAAGTCTAGACCAACAGCTCTTTACAGCGTATGAAAAGGCTGTAGACTGGACAGTGAGACGGTCTTTCACGATGTGAACACTGTAACAAGTAGTAAACTGATTATATACTTGCTAAGGGTTCTCTAATATACAATAGTCAAGACCAACAGCTATTTCTGAGTAGTACAAGGCTGTACAATAGTTGTTTTGACAATCTTTCATGATGTGGTCACTGTGAGTGGTGGTAGTCAACTGATGATATTCTTGCTAAGGGTCCTCTAATATACACCTAGTTAAGGGTAACAGCAGCTCACTGCTTATGACAAAGCTAAAGACCGGTTGTTTCAACGGTCTTTCACAATGTAAACACTGCGACAGGTAGTAGTCAACTGAACATATTCTTACACCATACTCAAGGTTATCAGGTACTTACTGCATATCAAAAAGCTGTACACTCATGTGTTAGACAGTATTTTTTTTTGCTAAAGACCCTCTATATTCCCTACACAAGGCTATACATGTTAGTTCTAAACACTTAGTGGTTATTTGTATAATAAATTTAAATACACAGCATATACGAGTACGTTTTCATTCGGTAAAACTTTACCAAATAGTCAAATGCGACACGCAAAGTATGTTGCCGCTATCTAGCGGTGACTATGAGAACTACTTGAACGACCAGCAGCCTACCTAGCGCTCCATTTCAACACTCGCTATCTGAACGACCAGCATGCTATCTAGCGGTCGATATCAATACCCACTCAACTACCAGCCTGCTACCTATCGGTCAATATAACAACTCACTCAACTACCAGCATGCTACATGGCTTTTTTCGTCAGTTTTTTGTTGGCTTTTTTGTTGGCTTTTGTTATAGCTCTTTCATATTTGCTCCTGCTTGTTGGGGCTTATTTGGTCTTGGAAAGTATGTCAGTCCTTTTTTATGGCTGAATAAAGCTTACAGCCATGTTTGTAAGCAGCAACAACATCAACACACAAAATTGGAAAAAAAAATCCTAAGTACTCTAAGGTTTATCAATGACTCTCAACTCTTACACTTACCTCTATCCCATGCCTAGTCAAAAAATAGTGTATTTTTCAATTTTTCATAACTATATTGGGAAAGTAGGCTATATGTTTCAACTAAAAATCCTACAAAGACATATGTTAACTCCAACACCTACCTCTATACCACTCTCGGTCCAAAAATAATGTATTTTTCAAATTTTTCCAACATATTTCCAAAATTAGAATGTTTAAGAAAATGTTTGTTTGACATAAATGAACGGCCTTTGCCCCCTCTACCGCCATACCAAGTCCCAGGTCTCTAGGAAAACAAAAATAAAAATTTTGAAAATGGGCTTATATTTCAAAAATTGGGAATTTTACAAAAAAGTTTGTCTGACGTAAATCAATGGTCTTTACCCCCCCTCTATCTGTAAACCACGTCTCAGGTCTCTAGGACAAAAAATAAAATTTTGAAAATGGGCTATATTTCCAAAATTCGGAATTGTATAAAAAGTATGTTTGAAATAAATCATTGGCCTTTAACCCCTCTACCTGTTAACTAAGTCTCAGGTCTCTAGAACAACAAAAATAAAACTTGAAAATGGGCTATATTTCCAAAATTAGGAATTCTACAAAAAAAGTTTGTTTGACATAAATCAATGGTCTTTACCTCCCCTAGCACCATACCAAATTTCAAGTTTCTAGGACAAAAGAAAAATAATTTTGCAAAATGGTCACTATTTTGGAAACTAGGAATTCTACAAAAAAGTTTGTTTAACATAAATGAAAGGTAAACAAAGTCTCAGGTCTCTAGAACAACAAAAATAAAACTTTGAAAATGGGCTATATTTCCAAAATTAGGAATTCTATAAAAAGTTTGTTTGACATAAATCATTGGCCTTTACCCCCTCTACCTGTAAACAAAGTCTCAGGTCTCTAGAACAATAAAAATCTGTAAACTAAGTCCCAGGTCTGTAGGATAAAAATGAAAAAGTTCAATAGGGAAAGAAGGCGATTTTTCATGAAACCAAACATTCTAAAAAGTGTTCTATGGGCTTAAACAAATGGCCTCTATGTCCTTTATTTTTTATAATCAAACTTTTTTATTTTATAATTTTTTTTGAAAAAAGTTCAATTTTGAATTTATTATATTTTGGAAACTAAAGGGTTTACAAAAAAATTGTTTGACATAAATGAATGGTCCTGACCCCCTCGACCTCCAAAATAAATTTCAAGTCTCCAGGGCTAAAACTGTGCAGTAGGGGGCTACTAGGAGTTTAAACTCATGGCGTCAGCAGTTTTTAAATTTCGCGCGCCTGACGCATGGTTTAACTCCTAATTTAGGGGCAGATGACTTCGTAGTTCCGCCCCTTAAAACAACAATAACATAACATATAACAAACTCCTAATTCCTAATTTTGGAAATATAGCCCATTTTCAAAGTTTTATTTTTGTTGTTCTAGAGACCTGAGACTTGGTTTACAGGTAGAGGGGGTAAAGGCCAATGCTTTATGTCAAACAAACTTTTTATAGAATTCCTAATTTTGGAAATATAGCCCATTTTCAAAATTTTATTTTTTGTCCTAGAGACCTGAGACTTGGTTTAAAGGTAGAGGGGGGTAAAGACCATTGATTTACGTCAGACAAACTTTTTTGTAAAATTCCCAATTTTGGAAATATAAGCCCATTTTCAAAATTTTTATTTTTGTTTTCCTAGACACCTGGGACTTGGTATGGCGGTATAGGGGGCAAAGGCCGTTCATTTATGACAAACAAACATTTTTGTAAACATTCTAATTTTGGAAATATGTTTTGGAAAAATTTGAAATATACATTATTTTTGGACCGAGAGTGGTATAGAGTTAGGTGTTGGGAGTTGACATATGTCTTTGTAGGATTTTTAGTTGAAACATATAGCCAACTTTCCCAATATAGTTATGAAAAATTGAAAAATACACTATTTTTTGACTAGGCATGGGATAGAGGTAAGTGTAAGAGTTGAGAGTCATTGATAAACCTTAGGGTACTTTGGATTTTTTTTTTAATTATGTGTGTTGTTTTTGTTGTTGTTGCTGCTTACAAACATGGCTGAAAGCATTATTCAGGCATAAAAAAGGACTGAAATACTTTCCAAGACCAAATAAGCCCCAACAAGCAAGAGCAAATATGAAAGAGCTATAACAAAAGCCAACAAAAGCCAACAACAAAAGCCAACAAAAAACTGACGAAAAAAGCCATGTAGCATGCTGGTAGTTGAGTGAGTTGTTATATTGACCGATAGGTAGCAGGCTGGTAGTTGAGTGAGTATTGATATCGACCGCTAGATAGCATGCTGGTCGTTCAGGTAGCGAGTGTTGAAATGGAGCACTAGGTAGCATGCTGGTCGTTCAAGTAGTTCTCATAGTCACCGCTAGATAGCGGCAACATACTTTGCGTGTCGCATTTGACTATTTGGTAAAGTTTTACCGAGTGAAAACGTGCTCGTATACGCTGTGTATTTAAATTTATTATACAATTAACCACGAAGTGTTTAGAACTAACATGTATAGCCTTGTGTAGGGAATATAGAGGGTCTTTAGCAAAAAAAAGACTGTTTACACATGTGTGTACAGCCTTTTGATATGCAGTAAGTACCTGATAACCTTGAGTATGGTGTAAGAATATTTTCAGTTGACTACTACCAGTCGCAGTGTTTACATTGTGAAAGACCGTTGAAACAACCGGTCTTTAGCTTTGTCATAAGCAGTGAGCTGCTGTTACCCTTAACTAGGTGTATATTAGAGGACCCTTAGCAAGAATATCATCAGTTGACTACCACCACTCACAGTGACCACATCATGAAAGATTGTCAAAACAACTATTGTACAGCCTTGTACTACTCAGAAATAGCTGTTGGTCTTGACTATTGTATATTAGAGAACCCTTAGCAAGTATATAATCAGTTTACTACTTGTTACAGTGTTCACATCGTGAAAGACCGTCTCACTGTCCAGTCTACAGCCTTTTCATACGCTGTAAAGAGCTGTTGGTCTAGACTTGGGTATATTAGAGGACCCTTAACAAGAATATCACCAGTTGACTACTACCTCTCACGGTGTTCACATCGTGAAAGACCGTCTCACCGACCAACATCTAGCCCTGTGATACGCAGTAAGCAACTGTTTGCAGAAATCAACACTCATGATGGAAGAACCCATTCCTAGCTATATGTGTAAACAGTGTGGAAAAACTTTTCTTCAGCACTATGATAGAAAGCGTCACGAAGTTTCGTGTGGGGAATTTCATGAGTGTAAAACGTGGGGCAATAAATTCAACAATGCCTACAATGGACGTCGTCATGAAGAATATTGTAATGTTGTGTCGGCAGCTAAAAGACAAACATCTGAGCCTACAAAACATTACCTACTGTCATTGGTCCCTGAAAAAAAATGGACTTTTTGAATATGAGACATCTTTGCAAGGTCGACTTAAATCCTATTTCATTCGTTGCGATACGTGTAAGGATTTAAATTCATACCTTAAAGAGTCCAAACAGCAAATAATACAAGCTATGCAGAAAGAACTAGCAATGCACAAGTCGATAAAAGTTAATCTTGTGGCTGAATGTAGATTCATTCATACATCTACCAATGAAATTACAGATCGTGCTTTTAAAACACGAAATCAGGCCCTATTTTTGGAAACAGACATAAGTAGTTTCTTGGAAACACAATTTACTGAGTAAACTACGGAAATGGAGGAATCTGAGCTAAAAGGCAGTAATTGGGCTTTGTTAACAGTGGAAGGAGTACGATTGAAAATAAATAAGTACAATCCCTTGCGTGGAAGCACATATATTCCATTACCAGCAGCTATACAAGCAAGAAAAGCCTGCATTAATCCTCAAAACTTTAAGGACGAGAGGTGTTTTATGTATGCCATTTTAGCAAAACTGGTTAAAACTGATGCTAAACGCATTAGTAAATACAAGGCTCTGGGCAACAAGTATGATTTTTCAGTAATATCATATCCTACATCGCTAGCTGACATTCCCAAATTTGAAAAAGCCAACGATATATCCATTAGTGTATTTGGATTGGAACAAGACAACAAATTGTTCCCTCTAAAGGTTGTGGATCAAGAGCTGCAAGACCATCGCGACCTCCTTCCGCTAAGTTCTTCATCCGGCCAGAACCACTACGTCTTTATCAAAGATTTTGATAAACTAGTAAGACATCAGATTACCCACCATGAACATAAGATATATACTTGTAAACGGTGTTTTACTCACTTCGATAATCGATATGGACAACAAGGAATGGAAAAATTAAAAGAACATAGAGCTTTGTGTGCCCAGCATGACATTGCTAGGGTTGAAATGCCTATTAAAAACTCAATTGTGAAATTGTTAAATGTTGAAAAAATGCTGAGAATACCTTACGTTATCTATGCAGATTTCGAAAGTATACTCTTACCATATCAAACATGTTTACCCAATCCTGAAGCAAGTTATACAGTGCCATACCAGAGTCATGTTCCTATGAGCTTTGGTATATACGTTAAACCCTCACCTGCTGTGGAACACATAAAGACAAACCTTCCAAGCCAACCTGTTATTTACCGTGGACCTGACGCTGCAGAAAAGTTTATGGACTGTTTGTTCTCAATAGCTAATGAAATCGATCGCCTTTACAGCTTAAATGTTCCAAAGGCCTTAACTGAGCATCAAGAAGCAGAGTTCCAATCTTCTGAAATCTGTTATTTGTGTCAAAAACCATTTACCAAAGAGGACTGGAAAGTTCGAAAACATTCCCATATTACAGGGGAATACCGTGGAAGTGCTCACAATAACTGTAATTTGAGGTGTAAAACACATAACCCCGTTCCTGTGTTTCTACATAATATGAGTGGCTACGACGCAAATTTCATTGTAAAGCAATTAGGATGTACTACTGAGAGAGTGGATGTTATCGCTAACTCCAAAGAAAAGTACATTTCCTTTACCAAATATGTAGGAAATGTTAAGCTTAGATTTGTGAACACGTTTCGGTTAATGCCGAGTAGTTTGGAAAACTTAGTTTCCAACTTAACACATACCCTGAAACAGACAAGTACTTTGGAAAAGAAAATGCAATGCTCATGACTCGTAAAGGGGTATTTTGTTATGACTACATTGACTCATGGGAAAAGTTATGTGAAACGTGTTTACCTCCAAAAGAGGCATTCTTTAACAAATTAAGTCAAGAAAATGTTAGTCAAGAAGACTATGAACATGCCAAAAATGTCTGGAAACAGTTCAACATTAAAACTCTAGGGGAATATAGTGACCTCTACCTAACTTCAGATGTACTCCTTCTTGCAGACAGCTTTGAAACGTTTAGAAACAAAACACTAGAAACACACCGAGTGGATGCTGCACACTTTTTTACTTCGCCTGGTTTAAGTTTCGAGGCAATGCTCCTTTACAAAGGAATTGAACTGGAATTGCTACAGGATTACGATCAGATTCTTCTAGTCGAGTCTGGAATACGTGGAGGCATATGCCAGGTGTCTTGTCTGTATGCTGAAGCTAACAATAAATACATGGAAATCTATGATTCTCAGAAACCATCGCAGTTTATTACCTATGATGATGCCAACAACCAATACGGGTGGACTCCCTTCCTTATGGTGGATTTCAGTGGGTTTCTCCAGATACTGTTGATCTAGAAAAACTAAAGGGATACATTCTAGACGGTGATGTTGATTATCCATCTGACCTTCATAATCTACACAACGATTTACCTTTCCTACCAGAGGGTACACAACGTAAGGATTCGTCTCTGAAAAAACTAATTCCTCATCTTGGAAATCGAAGGCGATATGTTGTTCACTCCATGGCATTAAAACAGGCTTTAGATCATGGAATAAAATTGATAAAAATTCATCGTGTGTTAAAGTTTTAGCAAAGACCTTGGTTAAAGGCATACGTTGATTTTAATAACAACCTTCGAAAACAAGCCAAAAATGATTTTGAGAAAAATCTGTACAAATTATTCAACAATGCCATTTTCGGATATACAATGGAAAATATCCGTAAAATAATAGACATACGTCTTGTGACTGATAGCAAAAAGGCAGAAAAGCTAATAGCAAAGCCAACATTTATCGACAGAACAATTTATGGTCCTAACCTAGCTGCTTTCCACATGGCTAAACGTAACATTGTATTCAATAAGCCTATATATATTGGAATATATATACTGGATATTTCAAAAACTCTCATGTATTCCCACCACTATGATGTCCTGCTAACCTATTATGGCGTGGACAATCCTAAACTCATGTATATGGATACTGACTCGTTCATTTATTTGGTTAACACCCAAGATGTATATCAAGACAAGTTGGATTTCCTAGAACACTTGGACACATCTGATTATCCTACTAATCACATATGTTACTCTACATCAAACAAGAAAACGTTGGGAAAATTTAAAGACGAGGCTTGTGGACAAATTATTAATGCCTTTGTTGGCCCTAGAGCTAAAATGTATGCTTTAGACATAAATGGTAAAGAAATCAAAAAGATTAAAGGTATTAGCAGAGGTGTTGTCAAAAATTGTATAAGCTTTCAAGATTATAAGGATTGTATTATGAAAAACGAGGTAAAAAGAATTCCAATGAACATTATTGCTTCTAAACAACATGACATATCATCTATAAGACTACAAAATTGCTTTGTGTCCTGGAGATGATGAAAGAGTAATTGATTCGGATGGTATAGGTACACATGCCTATGGTCATTACTCAATCATTGACCATGATTAAAGAGTTAAGTTATGAATATCAAAATCCTCTGTCTGCATGTAGCAAATACATAAAACAAAACAATTTAGGAAATAAAACAATAGCACTACAAAAATAGAAAAAACAAAAAATGGTATTCATACTCAAAAATAAATAAAAATAGAAAACAAATAAAACCAACTATACAATTTATAACAAAAACAATGTATTATGTGTAAATATTGTATATGTATTTAAAGTACAAAATATTGTATTGACACTGCTTGTACATTTTTAATTACTACCCACCTGTCCTCACTCCTAATGCAAAATGAACTTTGTAGGCTACATGGACTAAATCAAAAACATGTAAACAACAAAATTGGAAAATACATGTTTCCATATTGACAAAAATTGAAAACGTTAATCTGAAATTTTAAAAACTGTAAATGGGAAATTGTGAAATTGACAAATGTGTAAAAGAATTGGAAAATCCGTGTTTCTATATCATTAAAATGAAAAACTTTAAACTGACATTTTAAAAACTGCAAATGGGAAATTGTGAAATTGACAAATGTGGAAACAACAAATTGGAAAATCCATGTTTCTATATCATGAAAGTGAAAAACTTTAAACTGACATTTTAAAAACTGAAAATGGAAAATTGTGAAATTGATAAATGTGTAAACAACAAAATGCAAAATCCATGTTTCCATATTATGAAATTGAAAAACTTAAAACTGAGATTTAAAAAAACTGAAAATGGGAAATTGGAAAAATTGACAAATGTGTAAAGAACAAAATGAAAAAAATTACCCCGGTTGGGGTAGTGATCATGTTGTACAGTAGCCTATATGACTAGCATAAAGATAGTTGCATGTGCCCTTATATACTTTGTGTATGTGCATTAGCTTAAGTAAGGTTTGGTAAAGTTAGGTTTGGTGAGGTTAGGTATGTGACCTTGTAGTTTACTCTTTTCGGAAAATGTAAAATGTAAAATCAAAAAATCTTCAATTTAAAATATAAAATCTAAAAAAACTAAAATCTAAAATAGAAAAAATCAAAAATGTAAAATGTAAAATCTAAAAAATGTAAAATGAAATAATCAAAAATCTAAAATGTTAAAATGTAAAATGTTAAAATGTAAAATCTAAAATCATTAAATGAGGTTTCTTTGGGTTAGGTTAGGTTATAACTTAGTTTATTATTTGTGCTCTCACATTTGCTCTCATTTTTGCTGACATTTTTTGCTCTCTCTTTTTTTTTTTGCTCTCACTCTTAAGTTAGGTTAGGTTAAGTTAGGTTAGGTTAGGTTATAACTTAGTTTATTATGTGTGCTCTCACATTTGCTCTCATATTTGCTCTGACATTGAGGTTAGGTTAGGTTAGGTTAGGTTACATTAGGTTAGGTTAGGTTAGGTTAGGTTAGGTGAAGTTGGGTTAGGCAGAATGGCTGAGGTATGAATCAAAAGCCAGCTCCTGTCAGTTTTGCCTCACGAGGCTGAGTGTACCCCGTTCCACTCCTGAGACCAGAAATTAAATTTCTTGGCAGAGCCGGGATTCGAACCTCAGGAATGACCGCCAAGAATGCTAGCCACTACACTAAGAGGTGGACAATATAAGGCTGGTCTTGACTGTATACGATCAATCAATAATTACCTAATAATAATAATAATAATAATAATAATAATAAATATTCCATTTAGCAACAACTACACAGCCGACCCCTCCCTGTAACGTCATTCATGGTCTCAGGGCGTGGCGGCCATTTTGCGCATTAGCCCCTGCCCCAGCAATGACTCTCTCCCATAAGAATAACATAGGGGGTTGCGCGTGGCCGCCATCTTGCGCATTAGCCCCTGCCCCAGAACCGCCCTTTATATCCTACTGAGGTCTCTCTGTAGAGCGAGCTGTTTTTACAGACCAACTGTGTGTGTTGGTAGTGGGCAATAGCGAGTACTCATGGAGTGCCCAGCTTCTAAATTCCATGGGTAGAGGCATATCTCTGTGTACGATCTTGAGTATGTCCAGTTTTTTGCAATCGTCAAGGGTCACATGGGGCACTTTCCATAGCAAGCGTTGTAGTTGAATTTTCGAATCTATGGGGTGTCGGCTCCCTTGAGTGCATTATTATCACTCCTGTCTCTCACCAAATAAAGCACTTGCCTAGCGTTGACCACAATGCGCTGGTGATCTTCGGCAAAGCCTAAAATCAGTTTAAGAGGTAAATATCCAGTAAAGGTCCCATCGGTGTGTACCATCCAGACATTGGTCGAGTCAGGGCACCAACCCGCCATGCAAAGTGTTTTATCTTCTTCCTCACTATAAGAGGGGTATAGTTTCATGACACTGGAAATACCCACATTTCGAGTGCTATCCACCACGATATCGTTCATCACGTAACGCACCTCAGGAAACAGAAAGGCAAAAGCATGGTTGGCTAACTTGGACGTGGTGGGTGTAGAGCCATCGGCTTTAGTGACCCGACCTTCAATCAGAATGACACTTTCATGTAGCAGGGTGTAAATATCTTGGTTGTTGATAACAAATTGAATTTCATCATTGTTATTAAGTCCAGGTGTTTGAGCTTGATAACAATGGAGATCAATTCTTACCACTCCTGGTTGCTCCTCGATGTGGTTCGCTACCTCTAGGATAGAATTCATCATGGGGGTTGACGTGGTAACCCATATGCTGTAAAATCTGCTTGTCCTTAGATGTTAACGTGTATTCACGTGGCAAACAACTAACACCATTGCTTTATACACAAACTTCATAGTGGCTTTAGCACCTACTTGTAAGTCACTTGTGTGGTAGAATCTAGATCAATAAGTTGTTGATCTCTATCAATCAGTCTGAATGTTATATTACTGATACCATTGACAGTCACAGAATGAAAAAGCACCACTGGAGGGTTTTCATGAATAATATAGCCATTGGGCGATGTCACAATAAAGTCATAAAGCGAATGCGATGGTTCTTGATTGGTATACACTTGGCTAATAATATTACACGTCACCGACACATGATGGTCCTCAATGAATTTCACTTCATGGTCTGATTCATGTTTCCTTGTTGGGCTCCAACAAGCATGGTTTAACTCCAAGTAATGGTCCAATGGAATCGGGGCGTGTTTTAAAGTCAATGTTGAATGTGGAGAAAATACTGCAGCGATGAGTGTTGGTATTTCCTACAAGTTCAAACTTGCGCGGTAAATCGAGAAATGACTTTAAACCATATTGATTGATCAACACCACATAAATGTGTTCATAAATATCATCGATCGTGTATCCACCAGAGTTCAGGGTGAGCACAGAATCATCATAGTAAAACTTGTTCACATTTTGACGTATGATGTATACTCGATTGTACGTTTCAAGAGAAACAAGTCCCAAACCATAAGGTCTTTCACTAAATTCGATAGGCGGGTAAAAGTTTAGGCTGACTCGGGTCCACGTCCATGCAGTGTAAACGTCTTACTTTCTGCCAACATACTGTTGACGTTCTTGCATATGCTGAGCCTTATATAAAAAATTAAACACAAACGTCCACACTGTTGGCTGTTAAACGTTTGCTCACGTTTCACATTATAATACATCTTGATCCTGTTTCCAAAATAGGTCACTAGTTCCATGGGCGGAGGCAAATTCCCAAAACTGTCAAAGTATCTTACGGTGGGTCCCTCTTTGACATAAGCTACAAAATGCGTTCCTGGTCCTCGGTGATCATCATCGAAATTGACAACAGCACATTCCTGTTACCAGGGTCGTGGGTGTAATAGGGATGTATAGAACTAGCACCGATAGAGCGCACTGCTGTTGTACTGGGTAAGCGCTAGGCGCTCTTCATTTGTCTCCTGTGTTCTCATGCCGCTAATATCCACGAATTTAAGTTCGTGACTATGCCGAGCTATTGCAGTGTTCCTCTTTGCAAAAATCAGGGAAATCCGATTTCGTGTCTCCAATTTTCACAAAATAAAGAAATGACGAAGAAATGGTTACATGCTATTAGAAGGAAACATTTCAGTGAAGAAAATCTGACCGAAAATATTAAAGTGTGTTCCCATAGTTTTCAACTCGATGACTTCACGAAAACTGTGTTGGGCAAGTGTGATTTACAAAGGGAAATAATTCCTACCTATAAACTGAATAGACATATCGATAACAACCACTGAATTTATGCGTTTGTATTTGAAGGTGAGAGAGCAAGATTAAAACCGGGCGCTGTTCCATCGCTTTTTCCATGGACCACGAACACAACAAAAATAAGGAAGAGGCCATACACAAGAAAATTGCCAGTTTACCACGATAAGCCTACAATATCGGAATCTGCATAAATTATCTCCATTGAAGTACGGTACGGGAAGAAATCGTCAATATACAGGAAGAAGTGAATGTAACATGTGTGACTCCCATTTTCGAAGGCATCAATACTCGGACAAATACTTCAAGAATAAATGTCACAACATTAACAGTCAAAAACGTATTATGGTTGGTTTCTTGAAATCAGAATTAATCGTCAACTTACATCTGCCCGATGGAGAATGTGGTACCGGTAGTGACTGACTTCTACATTCTTGAGTCATAGGCCTAAGTTAGCCAGATGAATGGAAACAGTTCATGGCCTTAAAACAGGGATTCTCAAACTTTTTAAATACTGTACCCCTAAGTCGTTTCCAAGGGGTACGGAAACGATTTGTATTAAGAAATTGACAAATTTCAAAAGAACCAAACGTTGCGATGCATTTTGAGGTAAACAATACCGGTATCAACTTTCTTTGATTATGTTTACCTTAAAACAAGACGGTTTCATGTACGCTATCAACCAAAAAAAATACACGAATCGAAGTCTATAAGCAAGAGGAGCCAGTGAATATTTAAATCTCTATTTATAAAAGGAAGATTATAGTTTTACGTGACCGTTAATCTAGAGATCATAAGGCACAGAGGACTTCCTCTTTACGTGGAATCCGAACAGGACAAGGCATTTCACTTTGAAAATCTCACATGCATTGACCGGGAAATCTCTATTTATGATTTAAGTCTTACGGAGATATAGGCTATTTATCAACATAGGCCTACAATACTCAAGCATGCTGACTCCTATTCATAATTTGAATAATAGAGCGTGTTGGAATTTTGTTATTACCGCTGTAGCCAACTAATTCTTCCCTCCTCCCACTAGTTTTAGCGCCTCTAGTCCGTAGCTCATTTTACAGCTGTTTAACGCTTAAACGCTGAAAATCGTTCATAATATATTAGAGGATATTCCTATAGAATTAATTAATATAGTCTTGGAGTAAAATTAGAGAAGATATAATTTACTTTAGCTTAGAAAACTCGGTCACAATCTATACATTCCTCGTAGCTGACTGGGGGAAACATAGGACGATCGCCTTGCGCTTACCCAGTACTACACGAGCGCTATCTGGCGCGAACTTTCTCAGGCTACATCCCTATTGGTTTCGCATTAAACACACCTCGAAAATGAGAAAGCTTTAGTTGTTTAGCATAGCTTTCCACTTGTTCATGCGTCAAGGCATGTCTTGCTATGGCGGAGGTTATTTTTTTTTAAATATTTCGAAATGGTGAAATCCCAAATCCTTGTTGATAAAAGGCTGGCTTTAAATTGGCATTTCTAGCCCCCATAGTATCGCTTCCATCGTTTCATTGTGTCGCTGACTTTCTTTGAGTTGTTGCTTGCCCTGCTGCGCGGCTTTAGTGGTTTTCGCCACTGCACTGGCACCGCCCAAAAGTGAACCCAGAGCAGCCAAACCAGCAAATAAAGCAGGTAAAAATCCCGCTCGTTTGGGTACCGGAATCACTCGTCCTTGATTTAAACCCTGTCGCTGACGTTTTGGAATAACACGTCTCTGTGCTGCTCGAAGGGCATTCCTTATGGTCAATACATATTTTTTTTCGCTAGGGCTTGTCCACGAATGTCATAAGCCCAGGCTTTGCCAAGAACAAAGTCTTATTTTTAGTCTTTTTAGTCTTTCTCACCACATACCTTTGTTTCACCATGATGATGACCAACAACCTTTCACAAGAAAGTTTAAGTCACAACTAACGTCAGATTGTTATTTCATGGCTGTATATTCCAATTCCACATAAAGTGGGAAATCGATTATGGTTTTTCCCGCTTGCTTTTCATCCCATGTCAACATGAGATGAAAGGATAATTCGTCTCCTGCATTGGCCATGTCATGGTTATGGACCTACATCTTATGACCATTTATCTGTATTTGTAAGTGGTTCTCATTAGGCATTGCGTATTTCGTGTGAATGGTTCCATCATAGTGTAATCGATAGTGGCTTAAACCCGAAGCAAGCACATAGGTCAAGTGTTGGTCATGGACTAGCGGTAAATGGTTTCTGTCATTCACAGGTTTTTCATTTGTCAGATACACTAAAAATACAGATGGGATAAATTTATAAAGCCTTTTGATTTCATAGGTCACGTAACGCTTGGTACAGACATCGTCTTCGTCTTGCGGGTCTTCCACGTGAATAATAATAATACTTTTATTGCAGCCAAATGGCCAAACAAAAACAAAAGGAAAATTCAATTACAATACAAATTATTCAAGCAATTTCAATTTTGCATTCTGGTGCCTTGGTTTGCATATTCTGTAATTGATTGGGTTCTCTTTTTGCACAATTCTATGTGGTAGCGTCCACATGTTTGTTCACATAAGTTGCACTCACACGTCTCAGCTGGCTCATGATATGATGTGTTCACATAGATGAGATGATGAAATCCGTGTACCGCCATTCTGGTAAACACGTGCCTCTTCTCAAAGCTTGATGTGGCCCATGTCCGATCTACCATGGCCCCCGTTCCATAAAACTGCGGGTATTTCTTCCCTTTTTGCTTTTAATGTTGATAAAAGATTTTCCAAGGCTCGAGTGCTGGGAAGAGTCAAAAGTGTTCTTAGGTCCTCGATAAGGAATGTTTCTCTTGCGAGGAGGTAAACGAGTCTGGAACGTATAGTCTTTGACACTCCTAGTGCTCTTTTGATGTATAATGCTTTTACCCGTTCTAATTCGGATAGGTTCTTTTGGGTCAGGTGCGACCATATGACTTCTATCCCATACGTTAACATGGGCATTATTTCAACTCTGAAGAGCATCATTGCTGTTTCTAAGTTGAGGGATTTAATGTAGCCGATCTCGTGCATCGCCCTTGCTGCTTGCGTTGCTTTCTCAGTTATATGTTTCGTGAAACATTTGGCGCTTGTTTGCAGCGTGATGCCAAGATATTTAAAATCTTTAGCGATGTTTATTGTCGACTTTTTGATGCATATTTCCGCCAATGCTGATGCCTTTCCTCCTGGTCTAAAGACCATCGTTTCTGTCTTAGATATGTTGATCTCGAACTCATGCTTGGTGCACCATTTCTCTACATCATTTATAGTGTCCTGAAGTTCAATAATGTCTGTTGATCCAACCACTATATCGTCGGCGTACGAGTATGCAACTATGTTCTCTCTTTGGGTTATTCGCATTAGATCTCCTGCTGCTAGAATGAATAGTAGAGGGCTTAGTGGATATCCCTGCACTACTCCGTTTGTTTGTTTGTTTGTATCGGTTCTGAGACTGAATGATTGTCCGAGACTCTTACTTTGTTCCATTGGAGTATGGAGCTTATACTTCTCATCCATATATTGTTTTTGCCTAGGGTCTCTTCTAGTATCTTTATCACCAAATTCCTGTTTACCAAATCAAAGGCCTTATTGAAATCTATGAAAATGGCGTAAAACTTTTCCTTTCTGTTAAGGGCTTCCCAGATGTCATTTAACATCAGTTCTATTGCAGTTAGAGTCGATCCTCCTTTTCTGAAACCGAATTGGTTTTCCGGAAGATGTTCGTTGATTGTTTCTTTTATTCTCTCAGTTATTATTTTTGTACATATTTTAAAGGGGATATTCTCCAACGCAATACCTCTGTATTTATTGGGGTCTTTGGGAACTCCTTTTCCTTTATACAGCATTTTGATTATTGATTCTCTCCACCTATCTGGTATTGATGCTGTCTCTACGCATTTATTATATAGTTTCGTCCAAATAGGAACTAGTAGATGGAAAGTGTCCTTTATATATTCACTATATAGCCCGTCTGGTCCTGCAGCTTTTCTGTTCTCTGTTCCTGCGATTATGAATTGGATCTCACTATCAGTCAGTGGGGCCCATTCTGTTGGTAATTGCAGGCCGTTCTCCTGGGTGGGTTTTGGTGTATCTTTTATTCCTTCTCTGTTAAGAATGCTACTGAAGTGAGATTTCCATTCTTCCATGTTTATATAGTACGTCTGCGCTTGCTTCCTTGGACGTAGTGCAATATATGGATCTCCTATAGCTTCTTCTACTATTCGTTTGCCTTCTTCTTCCCAATAAATCCTCTTCTTCTCTCTTAGTAGCTGCTTGTAACAACTTCTCTTCTTGTTGTACTCTTGGGTGAGTGTATGATTCGCAATGTTCAACCTTAGCTGGTGTAGGCTGTCCAGTACGTGAATAATCCGATGGTGATTAGCGCTATAGCCATTCACCGTAAGCTGAGGCACTTTATCATAAAACTCACACACCTTGTTATCCACATACTTTTTTGTAGTAACGTCTGTAGACACTTGGGGATGTTTTACATGGGTTAACCACTTTCCCTTAAAGTCATAATCTCCCTGTTTAGTGCGTGGCACTACTGACCTATCCACATAGTGTATATTAGCAGGATCTGTTTCTTGTTTAGGATCATGTATGGGAACAGACCTAGCTTTGGCCATCAACGCACGTCCAAAGACATCCATCGTCAACCTGTAGTATGAGTCTACTGTTTCTATGAGAAGGCTCGGTGCCATGTATATAGACAGCCTGCTAGCCTCTTTAAGCCTTAGTTGAAATGAAGATTATTAAGCAGCAAGAGTCATTCCCCGTGGGGGACATGGTTTCCCATCTCTGTCCTACATCACGTGAACAACGCCAAGGTCCACTGTTTCCATCTTCCATTCGCTGCATCATTGTGGGACCTTCCGGCTGTGGAAAGACTAATCTTTTGTTAACTCTCATCACTGCGCCCAATGGTCTGCGATTTCAAAATATTTATATTTTTGCAAAATCTCTCTACCAACCCCTCAACGTGTTTCTGGATCAAGTCTTGTCTGAATTACAAAATGAGAATATGGGTTATTTTACATTTTCCATGCACGAAAATGTTATTTTACCGGATGAGGTAAAGCCCGATTCACTCATGATTTTCGATGATGTATCCACTGAACGTCAAGGCATCATTCAAAGCTATTCCTGCATGGGTCGACACAAACATATCGATTGCTTCTATCTTGGAGAAACGTATTCTAAAATGTCCAAACAGTTGATTCGTGACAATGCCAATGTCATTGTTTTATTTCGCCAGGACGAGAGGAATAGTCGTCACATTTATAATGAACATGTGAATCCGGATATGACCGTTCAAATGTTTACTGAATTGTGTGCCAAGTGCTGGAACACTAAACGTCATGCCTGTTTAGTGATTGACAAACAAAGTAAACTCAACCAAGGACGGTATCGCTTAGGGTTTGATCATTTTATTGCTATTTAAGGCACTGTCTCATTCCCCGTCAAGTCATTTGTCAAGACACCATGGCGATAGCAGAGAGTCAATTGAAAAAGCATATTATTTGAGCAAAAAATAGTATTCGCCAAAAGTTTCGTCAATTGAAACGATCACGTGCGGATCATGCCTTGTTTATTCAACATTATTATCACCTCCGCTAAAAGCCATGTTGAAACCCTCTTTCAAGCCATCTGAAACGCTACCCACCGTTTCACAAGCCACGCAGACGCACCACGAGGACCCTGAGGAAGAGGAACAGGAACAGGAAGATTTGACTAGTGTTAGCGAGGTTGAGGATGACGAGGAACAAGTGTTTACGCCTCAAAAAAAAGGCCGCACCCCTTGCCGAGTTTTTAGGGAAAAAAGAAATCCTTGGTCATGGTCGACTTGCCCTTCCAGATCGTCTCCTTTTTCACAATTCTTGGCCACCCCTCAACATAAAGCTCAACTGAAAAACATTTTAATAAAATATTATGGATCAACACTGGAACCCTATTTCAGCTATCTATTTATTGGAAACACAGATCCCACGTATGGTGTTCGCTATGGAGGATGATAGTTTTAAAATTGGTGATTCATGCATTAAATTTGCTCGTACTAAAGATGTCATTAAGAATATCAATTATAAATTAACGCCAGGAATGTTAAAGCTGCTCTTCTCTCGAACACCCTCTTCCCTTGATTATACACCAGAGGATCTTGGCAAATATAAATCAATTTTATTGTATACCCTTGCCCACAAAAGACAGTATGATCCCACTCAACAAGTGAATGCCAATATATCTCAAAAATATAAAACCATCATTGCAAAAATGTTTCCCACCAGTCAAAGTACTCGTCTTAAAGCATCCGCTTCGGGAGTGACATTTAAACCATTCAAACCCCTTGTGGATGTTACCTCCTGGCACAATCCCAATAAGCTCGTCCATCGACTACAGCTGTTGCATGCTTCACGTCAGAATGGCCATACCGTTCACGATTGGGAAATTCAAGAAATTGAACAAGAACTTCGAAATGCCAAAATTATTGTTTAAGCCCTCACCCATTAAAATGAGTATTGCTCATGAGTTGCATCGCCCAGCTAGGCGTCACTATCCGCGACTCAAGGTGATTTCACGAGGTGTGGATGAACTTTGGCAGGCTGACTTGGTTGAAATGATACCCTATGCTGGCGTTATCGACGGTGTACGCTATATGTTGACCGTCATTGATGTCTATTCCAAAATGGCCTTTGTTAAACCTGTGCGTCGCAAGTCTGGTCCACTAGTTACCAAGGCCTTTCAACATATTATTCAACACTTCAAAGTCAACCTTAGTTGCTACAAACCGATCAGGGGAAAGAATTTTTCAACAAGGATTTCTCCAGTTTTCTCAAATCTAAGGATATTCACCATTACGCCACGTACAGCAATCTCAAAGCCAGCGTGGTCGAGCGTTTTAATCGAACATTGAAAACCCATATGTGGAAAGCGTTTACCGCTCAGGGCATTTATCGCTGGTTGGACATGTTACCAGATCTGGTGTCACGTTGCAATGACACAAACCATAGAACGATTCCAAACCACGGCTCGTGACCAAAAATATTCAGCGATTGGATAAACTGTTTAACCCCTTAAAAACAGCAGACCCTGAACGTCACCGACTGAAAATTGGGGATTTTGTTCGTGTGAGCAAATTTAGGTCTGCCTTCAATAAGGGCTACACACCTCAGTGGGAGACTGAACTATTTCAAATTCGTCAAGTCAACTTGGACAGTCCTGTCACCTATTTACTCCAAGACCTCAACCATCAACCCATAAAAGGTAGATTTTATCTCCATGAACTTCAGAAAACAGCGTTTCTTCAGCATTATCTTGTGGAAAAAGTGTTGAAACAAAAAGGAAATAAACTATACGTCAAATGGTTAGGATTTAACTCTACGTTTAATTCTTGGATCAAAAAATTACATGTTGTGTGAACCTGTGGACTTTATTGAATTATGTTGTACAAGAGCCCTGTGTACAGCGCTCCACACTTCGTGCATGCCCATAAATGTTTCTCTTTCTCTCTCCACACCTGCGTCTCCCTCCTTCACTCCATGTTGACAAGCAACTTGTTCAGCTATTGGCTGCCATGGGATCTCCACTCCTCCCCTCACCTCCCCCCCACACCTCTCCCCCCCCCCCGTCCCTCACCGCTTTGCTGTGGTCACGTGATTTCCTGTTGTGTAGAGGTTTTCTTCCTCTCCCCCTCTCACCCGCTTCTGCTTGGAGCCTGGCTGGCTGTTATCACTTTTTTACAGAGTTGTCAGATGGTTCCAACCTGTTATCGATATCCAACAGAGCTGTCAGCTTGACTGACATTCCATTCCCTTAGCTGGCCAGCTTCAGTCGGCCAAACACCAAGCGGATTTTTCTTTCTTGGCTGCCAGTGAGACATACAAAAGCAAGTTCTGTTGTTGTCGACTATTAAAGCCTTGCTTTTATTCGGCTTATGCTATTATGAATTTGTCAGGTTACTGGTCAATGTTTACTAACATGTTTAAAGATCACCATGAGTGATTTTCGAAAATATACGCCTTCATTCATCGATCATAGGAAAATATAGAAAAGCGACCCCACGTTTTGCCATACATCGCCCCGTCGAAATAGCCATTTCCTGTTTTCATCATGACCAGTCATAGCCTCGTTGTAACACACGCCCAGCGCTACCGGCTCTCTCTCTCTCTGTCTACAAACACGCTTTATTTTAAAAAAATAAAAAAAGTTTCAACATGCATAGTTTTTTGTCCTAGAAACTCGAATTTTCATATGGGGCTAGAGGGGGTAGGGATCTTTCAATTATGTCAAACAAACTTATTTGTACAGTTCATAGTTTCCAAAATAGTAAAAATTCAAAATTTGAGTGCTTTCAAATACTCTCAAAAATAAAAAGTTTTATTATAAAAAATAAAGGTCATAGAGACCATTCGTTTCAACTATGGCACAACGTTCTATCAGGTTTGGTTTTCAAACTATCGCCTACTTTCAAAAACAAAAATATTCAACTTTAAAAAAAATATAATACAGGGTCCATAGCAAAGAGGACGTCACCCCGAGTCCTTGGACCCCTCGTACACGCCTCTAGCATGATTGGTTCGCGAGATATAACAAAAAGTCTAAAATCACGTTTTTAACCAAAAAAAACATGTTTTCAGCTTTTCACCTTTTGAACACCTACATTCCCGTAAAGAGCACAACGAGACGAAAAAAAAACGAATCCAAGCACGCCCTCGTAGCATTACTCCTTCCCTCCCAAGGCCGCAAGGGGCTCACAACTTACTAAGTGGCGCAGCTGTAATCATCCCACTACTGTCAAGTTTTTATCCTAGAGACTTGAAATTTATTTCGGGAGTAGAGGGCGTAGGGACCTTTCATTTATGTCAAACAAACTTTTTTGTAAACTTCCTAGTTTCCAAAATATAGGAATTTCAAAATTACACTTTTTCAAAAAAATGTCAAAAAATAAAAAAGGTTTATAATAAAAAAAAAGGACATAGAGACCGTTCGTTTCAACTATGGCACAACGTTCTATCATGTTAGCAAAGCCCCCGTCAGCCTGATTCCAACAACTCTTCATTCGTGAATCTCCGACCACGGGTTCGGGAGTTATCGGCTCGCATTGGGAGTAGTGGTGGGGGGGGGGGGGGGGGGGGGCAGAACTCCTATCCTCACCCCACTAGCGGACTCCGTAGGCTACTGGGATAAACGCTAGGAAAGAATAAGAAGAAGACTGAATCATCACTGTGCATGTGGTGAACGGACTGGCAAGACCAATTATATAGCCTCCTCTTTCGAACTTTCAAATGCTGCTCGGTTCATTAATCTCGCTGTTCTCGCTCAAGTTTTTGCTCATCCGCCTGTTCCCTCTGTACAAGTAGCGAAAGTGCTGTCTGGACCGCTGAAGTTGTCGCCTGTTTTCTCTGTACAAGTAGCGAAAGCGCTGTCTGGACCAGTGTAGTTGTCACCAGTTTTCTCTGTACAAGTAGCGAAAGCGCTGTCTGGACCCCTGTAGTTGTCACCTGTTTTCTCCGTACAAGTAGCGAAAGCGCTGTCTGGACCGCTGTAGTTGTCGCCTGTTTTCTCTGTACAAGTAGCAAAAGCGCTGTCTGGACCGCTGTAGTTGTCGCCGATTTCTCTGTACAAGTAGTGAAAGCGCTGCCTGGACCCCTATAGTTGTCGCCTGTTTTCTCTGTACAAATAGCGAAAGCGCTCTCTGGACCGCTGTAGTTGTCGCCGATTTCTCTGTACAAGTAGTGAAAGCGCTGCCTGGACCCCTATAATTGTCGCCTGTTTTTTTTGTACAAATAGCGAAAGCGCTGTCTGGACCGCTGTAGTTGTCGCCGAATTCTCTGTACAAGTAGTGAAAGCGCTGCCTGGACCCCTAAAGTTGTCGCCTGTTTTCTCTGTACAACTAGCGAAAGCGCTGTCTGGACCGCTGTAGTTGTCGCCTGTTTTCTCTGTACAAGTAGCGAAAGCGCTGTCTGGATCGCTGTAGTTGTCACCTGTTTTCTTTGTACAAGTAATGAAAGCGCTGTCTGGACCGCTGTAGTTGTCGCCTGTTTTCTCTGTACAAGTAGCGAAAGCGCTGTCTGGACCGCTGTAGTTGTCACCTGTTTTCTTTGTACAAATAGCGAAAGCGCTCTCTGGACCGCTGTAGTTGTCGCCGATTTCTCTGTACAAGTAGTGAAAGCGCTGCCTGGACCCCTATAGTTGTCGCCTGTTTTCTCTGTACAAGTAGCGAAGGCGCTGTCTGGACCGCTGTAGTTGTCGCCTGTTTTCTCTGTACAAATAGCGAAAGCACTGTCTGGACCGCTGTAGTTGTCACCTGTTCTCTGTACAAGTAGCGAAAGCGCTGTCTGGACCGCTGTAGTTGTCGCCTGTTTTCTCCGTACAAGTAGCGAAAGCGCTGTCTGGACCGCTGTAGTTGTCACCTGTTTTCTCTGTACAAGTAGCGAAAGCGCTGTCTGGACCGCTGTAGTTGTCGCCTGTTTTCTCTGTACAAATAGCGAAAGCGCTGTCTGGACCGCTGTAGTTGTCGCCTGTTTTCTCTGTACAAGTAGCGAAAGCGCTGTCTGGACCGCTGTAGTTGTCACCTGTTTTCTCTGTACAAATAGCGAAAGCGCTGTCTGGACCGCTGTAGTTGTCACCTGTTTTCTCTGTACAAGTAGCGAAAGCGCTGTCTGGACCGCTGTAGTTGTCACCTGTTTTCTCTGTACAAGTAGCCAAAGCGCTGTCTGGACCGCTGTAGTTTTCGCCGTTTTCTCTGTACAAGTAGCGAAAGCGCTGTCTGGACCGCTGTAGTTGCCGCCTGTTTTCTCTGTACAAGTAGCGAAAGCGCTGTCTGGACCGCTGTAGTTGTCACCTGTTTTCTCTGTACAAGTAGCGAAAGCGATGTCTGCACCCCTGTAGTTGTCACCTGTTTTCTCTGTACAAGTAGCGAAAGCGCTGTCTGGACCGCTGTAGTTGTCGCCTGCTTTCTCTGTACAAGTAGCGAAAGCGCTGTCTGGACCGCTGTAGTTGTCGCCTGTTTTCTCTGTACAAGTAGCGAAAGCGCTGTCTGGACCACTGTAGTTGTCGCCTGTTTTCCCTGTACAAGTAGCGAAAGCGCTGTCTGGACCGCTGTAGTTGTCGCCTGTTTTCTCTGTACAAGTAGCGAAAGCGCTGTCTGGACCGCTGTAGTTGTCGCCTGTTTTCTCTGTGCAAGTAGCGAAAGCGCTGTCTGGACCACTGTAGTTGTCGCCTGTTTTCTCTGTACAAGTAGTGAAAGCGCTGTCTGGACCGCTGTAGTTGTCGCCTGTTTTCTCTGTACAAGTAGCGAAAGCGCTGTCTGGACCACTGTAGTTGTCGCCTGTTTTCTCTGTACAAGTAGTGAAAGCGCTGTCTGGACCGCTGTAGTTGTCGCCTGTTTTCTCTGTACAAGTAGCGAAAGCGCTGTCTGGACCACTGTAGTTGTCGCCTGTTTTCTCTGTACAAGTAGCGAAAGCGCTGTCTGGACCGCTGTAGTTGTCACCTGTTTTCTCTGTACAAGTAGCGAAAGCGCTGTCTGGACCGCTGTAGTTGTCACCTGTTTTCTCTGTACAAGTAGCGAAAGCGCTGTCTGGACCGCTGTAGTTGTCACCTGTTTTCTCTGTACAAGTAGTGAAAGCGCTGTCTGGACCGCTGTAGTTGTCACCTGTTTTCTCTGTACAAGTAGCGAAAGCGCTGTCTGGACCGCTGTAGTTGTCACCTGTTTTCTCTGTACAAGTAGCGAAAGCGCTGTCTGGACCGCTGTAGTTGTCACCTGTTTTCTCTGCACAGTTAGCGAAAGCGCTGTCTGGACCGCTGTAGATTTCGCCGATTTCTCTGTACAAGTAGCGAAAGCGCTGTCTAGACCGCTGTAGTTGTCACCTGTTTTCTCTGTACGAGTAGCGAAAGCGCTGTCTGGACCGCTGTAGTTTTCGCCGTTTTCTCTGTACAAGTAGCGAAAGCGCTGTCTGGACCGCTGTAGTTGTCACCTGTTTTCTCTGTACAAGTAGCCAAAGCGCAGTCTGGACCGCTGTAGTTTTCGCCGTTTTCTCTGTACAAGTAGCGAAAGCGCTGTCTGGACGGCTGTAGTTGTCACCTGTTTTCTCTGTACAAGTAGCCAAAGCGCTGTCTGGACCGCTGTAGTTGACGTCTGTTTTCTCTGTACAAGTAGCGAAAGCGCTGTCTGGACCCCTGTAGTAGTCACCTGTTTTCTCTGTACAAGTAGCGAAAGCGCTGTCTGGACCGCTGTAGTTGTCGCCTGTTTTCTCTGAACAAGTAGCGAAAGCGCTGTCTGGACCGCAGTAGTTGTCGCCTGTTTCCTCTGTACAAGTAGCGAAAGCGCTGTCTGGACCGCTGTAGTTGTCGCCTGTTTTCTCTGTACAAGTAGCGAAAGCGCTGTCTGGACCGCTGTAGTTGTCGCCTGTTTTCTCTGTACAAGTAGCGAAAGCGCTGTCTGGACCGCTGTAGTTGTCACCTGTTTTCTCTGTACAAGTAACGAAAGCGCTGTCTGGACCGCTGTAGTTGTCACCTGTTCTCTCTGTACAAGTAGCGAAAGCACTGTCTGGACCGCTGTAGTTGTCGCCTGTTTTCCCTGTACAAGTAGCGTAAGCGCTGTCTGGACCATTGTAGTTGTCACCTGTTTTCTCTGTACAAGTAGCGAAAGCGCTGTCTGGACCACTGTAGTTGTCGCCTGTTTTCTCTGTACAAGTAGCGAAAGCGCTGTCTGGACCGCTGTAGTTGTCACCTGTTTTCTCTGTACAAGTAGCGAAAGCGCTGTCTGGACCGCTGTAGTTGTCACCTGCTTTCTCTGTACAAGTACCGAAAGCGCTGTCTGGACCGCTGCAGTTGTCGCCTGTTCTCTCTGTACAAGTAGCGAAAGCGCTGTCTGGACCACTGTAGTTGTCGCCTGTTTTCTCTGTACAAGTAGCGAAAGCGCTGTCTGGACCGCTGTAGTTGTCACCTGTTTTCTCTGTACAAGTAGCGAAATCGCTGTCTGGACCGCTGTAGTTGTCACCTGTTTTCTCTGTACAAGTAGCGAAAGCGCTGTCTGTACCGCTGTAGTTGTCGCCGTTTTCTCTGCACAAGTAGCGAAACCGCTGTCTGGACCCCTGTAGTTGTCACCTGTTTTCTCTGTACAAGTAGCGAAAGCACTGTCTGGACCGCTGTAATTTTCGCCGTTTTCTCTGTACAAGTAGCGAAAGCGTTGTCTGGACCGCTGTAGTTGTCACCTGTTTTCTCTGTACAAGTAGCGAAAGCGCTGTCTGGACCGCTGTAGTTTTCGCCGTTTTCTGTGTACAAGTAGCGAAAGCGCTGTCTGGACCGCTGTAGTTGTCACCTGTTTTCTCTGTACAAGTAGCGAAAGCACTGTCTGTACCGCTGTAGTTGTCACCTGTTTTCTCTGTACAAGTAGCGAACGCACTGTCTGGACCGCTGTAGTTGTCGCCTGTTTTCTCTGTACAAGTAGCGAAAACGCTGTCTGGACCGCTGTAGTTGTCACCTGTTTTCTCTGTACAAGTAGCGAAAGCGCTGTCTGGACCACTGTAGTTGTCGCCTGTTTTCTCTGTACAAGTAGCGTAAGCGCTGTCTGGACCGCTGTAGTTGTCGCCGTTTTCTCTGCACAAGTAGCGAAAGCGCTGTCTGGACCGCTGTAGTTGTCACCTGTTTTCTCTGTACAAGTAGCGAAAGCGCTGTCTGGACCGCTGTAGTTGTCACCTGTTTTCTCTGTACAAGTAGCGAAAGCGCTGTCTGGACCGCTGCAGTTGTCACCTGTTTTCTCTGTACAAGTAGCGAAAGCGCTGTCTGGACAGCTGTAGTTATCGCCGTTTTCTCTGTACAAGTAGCGAAAGCGCTGTCTGGACCGCTGTAGTTGTCACCTGTTTTCTCTGTACAAGTAGCGAAAGCGCTGTCTGGACCGCTGTAGTTGTCACCTGTTTTCTCTGTACAAGTAGCGAAAGCGCTGTCTGGATCGCTGTAGTTGTCACCTGTTTTCTCTGTACAAGTAGCCAAAGCGCTGTCTGGACCGCTGTAGTTTTCGCCGTTTTCTCTGTACAAGTAGCGAAAGCGCTGTCTGGACCGCTGTAGTTGTCACCTGTTTTCTCTGTACAAGTAGCCAAAGCGCTGTCTGGACCGCTGTAGTTGTCACCTGTTTTCTCTGTACAAGTAGCCAAAGCGCTGTCTGGACCGCTGTAGTTGTCGTTTGTTTTCTCTGCACAGGTAGCGAAAGTGCTGTCTGGAACCCTGTAGCTGTCACCTGTTTTCTCTGTACAAGTAGCGAAATCGCTGTCTGGACCGCTGTAGTTGTCACCTGTTTTCTCTGTACAGGTAGCGAAAGCGCTGTCTGGACCGCTGTAGTTTTCGCCGTTTTCTCTGTACAAGTAGCGAAAGCGCTGTCTGGACCGCTGTAGTTGTCGCCTGTTTTCTCTGTACAAATAGTGAAAGCGCTGTCTGGACCGCTGTAGTTGTCGCCTGTTTTCTCTGTACAAGTAGCGAAAGCGCTGTCTGGACCGCTGTAGTTGTCACCTGTTTTCTCTGTACAAGTAGCGAAAGCGCTGTCTGGACCGCTGTAGTTGTCACCTGTTTTCTCTGTACAAGTAGCGAACGCACTGTCTGGACCGCTGTAGTTGTCGCCTGTTTTCTCTGTACAAGTAGCTAATGCGCTGTCTGGACCGCTGTAGTTGTCGCCTGTTTTCTCTGTACAAGTAGCGAAAGCGCTGTCTGGACCGCTGTAGTTGTCACCTGTTTTCTCTGTACAAGTAGCGAACGCACTGTCTGGACCGCTGTAGTTGTCACCTGTTTTCTCTGTACAAGTAGCGAAAGCGCTGTCTGGACCGCTGTAGTTGTCACCTGTTTTCTCTGTACAAGTAGCGGACGCACTGTCTGGACCGCTGTAGTTGTCACCTGTTTTCTCAGTACAAGTAGCGAAAGCGCTGTCTGGACCGCTGTAGTTGTCGCCTGTTTTCTCTGTACAAGTAGCGAAAGCGCTGTCTGGACCGCTGTAGTTGTCGCTTGTTTTCTCTGTACAAGTAGCGAAAGCGCTGTCTGGACCACTGTAGTTGTCGCCTGTTTTCTCTGTACAAGTAGCGAAAGCGCTGTCTGGACCGCTGTAGTTGTCGCCTGTTTTCCCTGTACAAGTAGCGAAAGTGCTGTGTGGACCGCTGTAGTTGTCGCTTGTTTTCTCTGTACAAGTAGCGAAAGCACTGTCTGGACCGCTGTAGTTGTCACCTGTTTTCTCTGTACAAGTAGCGAAAGCGCTGTCTGGACCGCTGTAGTTGTCACCTGTTTTCTCTGTACAAGTAGCCAAAGCGCAGTCTGGACCGCTGTAGTTTTCGCCGTTTTCTCTGTACAAGTAGCGAAAGCGCTGTCTGGACCGCTGTAGTTGTCACCTGTTTTCTCTGTACAAGTAGCCAAAGCGCTGTCTGGACCGCTGTAGTTGACGTCTGTTTTCTCTGTACAAGTAGCGAAAGCGCTGTCTGGACCCCTGTAGTAGTCACCTGTTTTCTCTGTACAAGTAGCGAAAGCGCTGTCTGGACCGCTGTAGTTGTCGCCTGTTTTCTCTGTACAAGTAGCGAAAGCGCTGTCTGGACCGCTGTAGTTGTCGCCTGTTTCCTCTGTACAAGTAGCGAAAGCGCTGTCTGGACCGCTATAGTTGTCGCCTGTTTTCTCTGTACAAGTAGCGAAAGCGCTGTCTGGACCGCTGTAGTTGTCGCCTGTTTTCTCTGTACAAGTAGCGAAAGCGCTGTCTGGACCGCTGTAGTTGTCACCTGTTTTCTCTGTACAAGTAACGAAAGCGCTGTCTGGACCGCTGTAGTTGTCACCTGTTCTCTCTGTACAAGTAGCGAAAGCACTGTCTGGACCGCTGTAGTTGTCGCCTGTTTTCCCTGTACAAGTAGCGTAAGCGCTGTCTGGACCATTGTAGTTGTCACCTGTTTTCTCTGTACAAGTAGCGAAAGCGCTGTCTGGACCGCTGTAGTTGTCGCCTGTTTTCTCTGCACAAGTAACGAAAGCGCTGTCTGGACCGCTGTAGTTGTCGCATGTTTTCTCTGTACAAGTAGCGAAAGCGCTGTCTGGACCGCTGTAGTTGTCGCCTGTTTTCTCTGTACAAGTAGCGAAAGCGCTGTCTGGACCGCTGTAGTTGTCACCTGTTTTCTCTGTACAAGTAGCGAAAGCGCTGTCTGGACCGCTGTAGTTGTCACCTGTTTTCTCTGTACAAGTAGCGAAAGCGCTGTCTGTACCGCTGTAGTTGTCGCCGTTTTCTCTGCACAAGTAGCGAAACCGCTGTCTGGACCCCTGTAGTTGTCACCTGTTTTCTCTGTACAAGTAGCGAAAGCACTGTCTGGACCGCTGTAGTTTTCGCCGTTTTCTCTGTACAAGTAGCGAAAGCGTTGTCTTGACCGCTGTAGTTGTCACCTGTTTTCTCTGTACAAGTAGCGAAAGCGCTGTCTGGACCGCTGTAGTTTTCGCCGTTTTCTGTGTACAAGTAGCGAAAGCGCTGTCTGGACCGCTGTAGTTGTCACCTGTTTTCTCTGTACAAGTAGCGAAAGCACTGTCTGTACCGCTGTAGTTGTCACCTGTTTTCTCTGTACAAGTAGCGAACGCACTGTCTGGACCGCTGTAGTTGTCGCCTGTTTTCTCTGTACAAGTAGCGAAAACGCTGTCTGGACCGCTGTAGTTGTCACCTGTTTTCTCTGTACAAGTAGCGAAAGCGCTGTCTGGACCACTGTAGTTGTCGCCTGTTTTCTCTGTACAAGTAGCGAAAGCGCTGTCTGGACCGCTGTAGTTGTCGCCGTTTTCTCTGCACAAGTAGCGAATGCGCTGTCTGGACCGCTGTAGTTGTCACCTGTTTTCTCTGTACAAGTAGCGAAAGCGCTGTCTGGACCGCTGTAGTTGTCACCTGTTTTCTCTGTACAAGTAGCGAAAGCGCTGTCTGGCCCGCTGCAGTTGTCACCTGTTTTCTCTGTACAAGTAGCGAAAGCGCTGTCTGGACCGCTGTAGTTGTCACCTGTTTTCTCTGTACAAGTAGCCAAAGCGCTGTCTGGACCGCTGTAGTTTTCGCCGTTTTCTCTGTACAAGTAGCGAAAGCGCTGTCTGGACCGCTGTAGTTGTCACCTGTTTTCTCTGTACAAGTAGCCAAAGCGCTGTCTGGACCGCTGTAGTTTTCACCTGTTTTCTCTGTACAAGTAGCCAAAGCGCTGTCTGGACCGCTGTAGTTGTCGTTTGTTTTCTCTGCACAGGTAGCGAAAGTGCTGTCTGGAACCTTGTAGCTGTCACCTGTTTTCTCTGTACAAGTAGCGAAATCGCTGTCTGGACCGCTGTAGTTGTCACCTGTTTTCTCTGTACAGGTAGCGAAAGCGCTGTCTGGACCGCTGTAGTTTTCGCCGTTTTCTCTGTACAAGTAGCGAAAGCGCTGTCTGGACCGCTGTAGTTGTCGCCTGTTTTCTCTGTACAAATAGTGAAAGCGCTGTCTGGACCGCTGTAGTTGTCGCCTGTTTTCTCTGTACAAGTAGCGAAAGCGCTGTCTGGACCGCTGTAGTTGTCACCTGTTTTCTCTGTACAAGTAGCGAAAGCGCTGTCTGGACCGCTGTAGTTGTCACCTGTTTTCTCTGTACAAGTAGCGAACGCACTGTCTGGACCGCTGTAGTTGTCGCCTGTTTTCTCTGTACAAGTAGCGAATGCGGTGTCTGGACCGCTGTAGTTGTCGCCTGTTTTCTCTGTACAAGTAGCGAAAGCGCTGTCTGGACCGCTGTAGTTGTCACCTGTTTTCTCTGTACAAGTAGCGAACGCACTGTCTGGACCGCTGTAGTTGTCACCTGTTTTCTCTGTACAAGTAGCGAAAGCGCTGTCTGGACCGCTGTAGTTGTCACCTGTTTTCTCTGTACAAGTAGCGGACGCACTGTCTGGACCGCTGTAGTTGTCACCTGTTTTCTCAGTACAAGTAGCGAAAGCGCTGTCTGGACCGCTGTAGTTGTCGCCTGTTTTCTCTGTACAAGTAGCGAAAGCGCTGTCTGGACCGCTGTAGTTGTCGCTTGTTTTCTCTGTACAAGTAGCGAAAGCGCTGTCTGGACCACTGTAGTTGTCGCCTGTTTTCTCTGTACAAGTAGCGAAAGCGCTGTCTGGACCGCTGTAGTTGTCGCCTGTTTTCCCTGTACAAGTAGCGAAAGCGCTGTCTGGACCGCTGTAGTTGTCGCTTGTTTTCTCTGTACAAGTAGCGAAAGCACTGTCTGGACCGCTGTAGTTGTCACCTGTTTTCTCTGTACAAGTAGCGAAAGCGCTGTCTGGACCGCTGTAGTTGTCGCCTACTTTCCCAAACTTTAAAAAACTGACTCGAAAGCGCAGTTTGACCGAACAGCAGAGTCAACTTCCAAACTGCTCGCAAACTCAGCACGCCGAGGAGCGAGAGAACTTCCCGCCCGAGCGTGGACAGTGTACCATTACTTATATTAGTAAGAACTCCTTTCTGAAACACCACAACACCTGGGGATACCAAGAAAGATCATCATACTTGTGAAGATGTAACTAGAAGTGCAGAATTAGGGTCCATCAGGAACTTTCAAGGGAATATTAAGTGAACAAAGGCTTAATACGAGGAGACCCACGCTCTTGTGTGTAATTCAACCTTGTGTTGGAGGGAGAGATACGACACATCACTACCAGTGACAGAGGCACGATGAGAGGATATTTCAACAGAGTTTGAGTGCCGCTGGTACTTTCTTTAATCAACCCACTCAGTATCTAGCGTCTGCAGATGATGCGGCAGTACTTGGAAGAACTCAGGAGGTTGTCGAGAAGGTTTATGTGGAACTAACATGAGCAGCACAAGATGTGAATGAATCCAAGCCCAAGTATGTAGTGATGGAAGGAGAAAGGTCAAGGGACCTAATAGTGGATGGAAAGAAATTTGAGCGTACTTGTAATTTTAAATATCTCGGTTCACTCAAAACTGATGAGAAGAGCAACACTGAAGAAATTAAAGAGAGAATTAATGCAGGTAATACATGTTACTTTGTCGCTACCCAGGTATTGAAATCCGGAACAATATCACGCAGATGTAGGATAATCATTTATAACGTGAATGTTAGACAAGGGTGATGACACAGCGAAGTGAATGACTACTCAACTGATGAGAAAGGAAGATATTGAGGAAGATCTGTGGACCTACCCAAGTTAGTGGGACAAGGGTGATGACACAGCGAAGTGAAGGTCTACTCAACAGATGAGAAGGGAAGATATTGAGGAAGATCTATGGACCTACCCAAGTTAGTGGGACAAGGGTGATGACACAGCGAAGTGAAGGTCTACTCAACAGATGAGAAAGGAAGATATAGAGGAAGATCTATGGACCTACCCAAGTTAGTGGGACAAGGGTGATGACACAGCGAAGTGAAGGTCTACTCAACAGATGAGAAAGGAAGATATTGAGGAAGATCTATGGACCTACCCAAGTTAGTGGGACAAGGGTGATGGCACAACGAAGTGAAGGTCTACTCAACAGATGAGAAAGGAAGATGTTGAGGAAGATCTATGGACCTACCCAAGTTAGTGGGACAAGGGTGATGACACAGCGAAGTGAAGGTCTACTCAACAGATGAGAAAGGAAGATATAGAGGAAGATCTATGGACCTACCCAAGTTAGTGGGCCAAGGGTGATGACACAGTGAAGTGAAGGTCTACTCAACACATGAGAATGGAAGATATAGAGGAAGATCTATGGAACTACCCAAGTTAGTGCGAAAGGCAAGTTCGCGCAAATAAACATATTTATAATGTTTTTGAAGACCCTCCTATCACGGCAGAAGCAAGGCTCCGTTGGCTTGCACATATTCAACATATACCCGCACGCTAGGTCTTCCAAAGCAGACCAAAAGGACGAAGGATAGCTGGACACCAAAGGAAACGTTGGCTAGATGACGTCGAGGAAGACCTCTGAGCCCTTGGAGTCAGAAACTGGACGAAATGAGCAGAAATTCGTGAAGGCTGGAGACTTGTGGTGCAGCGGACCGAGGTTATTGGTGTGCTGTAGCACCACCGGGTAAGGTACGTCAGTAGGAGCTCTGGTTTTTACTACTTGGGGATTCATGCAATGGAAATAGAATAATCCCGGTTGTATGTCTGAAATATGTACTGTACAGGGCTGATTGCTGAGAATCCATCAAATAAGAATTTACCAGATGTTCCATTCGATGTTAGTGGGTGGCAAGGTCCAGCGCGACTGAAGGTACGAGTTCAGACTTGTTTAAACTTGCTACACGCCGCAAACTCCGTGAAATGAAACAGCTAGTTCAAGATGCGCTTAGTTGTTTCAGGATCTTGAGCATGCATCGTGTTACAGCACACCCGAATGCACAGTTTTTAAAGGAGGCGCAACTCGAGGGTATAAAAGAAACTGACGCCCAACCCTCTATAAAGAGGAATTAAGCCGGAACACGGCAGGGCATTATCTCCCGCTCGCTATTTAATATCTACGTATATGACGCTCCTAAAACAGATAACACGAAACTACTCCTATGTGCGGAAGATACCGCGATCTCCACCACTACCTGGAGTTGAAGAAAACCTACAAGACTCCCTCAATAACGTCGAACCTTGGTTCGAGAAATGTCGTAGCTACTATGTTTACAAGGAATCGTAGTCACCGGAGTCCAGGATCTCATCTTTTCCGGTGCAGTAATCAGATGGCAGTCAGATGCAAAGAACCCGAAACCGCACTAGATAAAGGACTTACTTTCAACAAGGATGTGGCCCAGCACGCCAAATAAGAGGAAAGCTACCTAGCATAGATCTGGCCTCTACCGAGGTTCCGGAGCCACCGTGATGAATTCAACAAACTCCTATTGTGCGACCTCTCCTGGAATATGCCTGCCCTGTGTGTGGGTACGCCGCCCCCACCGTTGCAGAGCGTCTCGTAAGATTTCAGGCACTCAATGGCACGTGCAAAACACTCAACTTCATGTTGATTATCATGGCTACGCTCCACGTCAATTTCTATAACCTTGAGTCCATGGCCTGTTTTCTGTGACGTCTTAAAGTTGCAGACGTTAATCAGGTATTTGGGATTATCGACGAGATATATTTATTCTTTGAAGGACGTAAAAGTGACATCAAAAGATGAAGCCTTGAGCTGAGAGCTTATGAATAATTTGGATACAACGGTTCTACACTTAACGCTCTTGTTTGCGTTGATGCCCTTGGGTGGCTATAATTTGTACGATAAGCGTTGAGGATTCAATTGCACAAAATATTATGTAAAGTGCCTCATGAAACCTTTTCCGACCAGGAAAAACTCGTCTTGCCTAAGACAGTTGAGAAGGATACGCCATTAACCATGTATTTGACAATATAGGAGCTTCACGGAAACCCTGTTTTAATAATAATGTTATTGGTTTTACGTCCCTTTTAACTACACTGGCTTTTAGAAACGCGAAACCCTGTTTTGCCAAGTTCTGTCTACCACTGTGCAATTCTATACAAGTCCTGCTTACCTAATGTGCACCTCACTAGACGATCTCTCTGTCCAATATGCACTTCTCTACCAGAGAAACGTACCCAATAACCACCACTGGGAAAATTCAACGTGCTTAATAAACCCTGGGACATCACAAGCTATGGACCGTTATCCTACAAACCCCTCCTATGGTCTATGATAGGTTGTATTAGATCTTTAATTAGATTTACCTTGGAAGAGAAAGCTGTTTACAATTTTTGTTTTGGGTTACAGAAGAAATATATGGTTTGAGGACACAGTGGGGAAGTGTGAAGTTATGGATGTTCCTTACATAACTCAATCACATTCGTATCTCTGCGCCATGTGTATTTCTTCCAGGCGTATTTCCATCAACAGACTGACAGACGTTTCGTAAATATTTCCAGAGAGTGGAAACACTGACTTGAGTGACGCTAAATTGAAAGTTAATACCAATATCTAGTTCAATGATGAGGCACAATGAGATACATATCTGACGTTACAAACAAGTCTTATTCAAATCAAAGACTCACAGCTACGCTCACGTAAAGCGACAGATCACGTATTTTGTGTGTTGAACACTTACTCATTTAAGTGGTTTCCACTTCCACCACTTCCTCGTTCCTGCATTTCTTCATCCTGGGGATAAGATGGAATAATTCATTTCTGGGCTCACACTTTTACACAAATAACAAACCATGTAATTGTACAGCACTGGTCAGCTAAAGTCGAACTCCTTTCACACATCCTGCGGCTAGAGATGAACATTATACAGATTAGTGGTTATAACCTCCATTTCTGTAACTTATAGTAAACTACCTCCTTTTAAGTGAATATTCAAGCGAAGGACAATGCTGAGATCAGTTACATCTATACATATAATAGCTGTAAGGATTGAGGACAAATGTACATTTATTTTAACCCTTTTAGCCATAAGATTATAAGAGGTCAAGAACCCAACACGTGCACGTGTCATTGAGTAACTAGCAACTAGGCTGCCAATATTTGCACGAGCATAACGTTTGAGAATCCGGGCATAAATCAATCAACCTTTACAATATTATACAAGACTTCCTTTAACAAATCACTGCAAATGTTAAAAAGGAGTAAGTGGAAGGCACACTGTAGAGTATGTAACATCAATATAGCTGTAACAACAAGAAATATATATCTGCTGCTGTAAGGGAACTCACAGTTTGTAATAGAGATAAGAGCCAGTGAGGAGATTGAAGTAGGCACTGATTGAAAAGCTTATTCTTTGCAGCACACTGGGACTGAAGCCAACCTTTATAGTTCATGCATAGAACAGAATACGTGCTGAGCACATTACACAGCATAAATGTGCCAGGTCTTGTGATCTGTCACGGAAGATGATCCCCACCATCCTTGAAATGGTATTTTCATGGTTCACCATTTTAATATCCAGGTAAATGCTTGGCAATGATAGTTGTCTACCAGCTCTTAACTATTCTTCAAAGCTCATTAACATCTCATGTGTGCTAAACAATAGCACTGCTCCATTCACACACATTTCACCTACTTCCTGACACCTCAGCAATGGGAATACTGAGGGTTAAAGAACGAAACATAAAAACATTATGAAGCAAGAAAGAAAGTTTCTTCAGCGCGTACTTACAAACAAAAGCATTTGCAATTACTTTCTCCATGTGGTTCTAGAACATTCCTTTACTTTTTACACGTACGTATCTGCAATTATATATTATCTTCATGCTTAGGGTCAACTACATGTTCTTGCCATGCTCCACTGTCATAAGTTACGAACATCCCAGCAATGTCCAGGAGTTCAAGTGAAAACGCACTGAAGACCACTCCTGAGGGTAGTCCACCCACCTCATCAAGGGAGGATCTCTGGCCAGAATATAGAAATCCTAAATCAATTTTCATACCTAGACTTCAAGTCACAGTAGGCACTAATACAACGTGATAATGCTAGCCTCACGCAATATAGCTTTTGCCAATGGCATTATAATGCAACGCCCAGTAGCTCAGTGATCAGAACAACATCGCACAAAGCCGGCGGTCGGAAGTGGAAGTGTCGTACGAGAGAGATAATATTTAATTCGTCATCCTTCCATCAATATAGATTGTGCTTGCTGTACAAAACACAACCTAACAGCCAAACGCTTCCCTTTGTCATCAACACATATTGTCAAAACACAACTCTTCATCCCAAAATGCTACTAGTTGATAAGGATATGTGTTGTAAAGAGACTTACCTCTTGCGTATCTGAAGAGGGTGTTTCTGTTTTAACGCCTGGAACCACCTCCGGATTAGAAGATTCCTCAATTTTAATATCCATGTGATGGTCTGTATTGTCCTGTAAAGAAATGGCTTGGCTAAAAATATGTTCCTTTGCGTAGATGGAATTATACCTTTCACATGAAATGTAAACTTGAACTGAAAGGTTCAAGGAATAAAATAACTCAAGGTAATTCAACCTCCCATTCAACAGTTTTTGTACAGATTATATCTGAAAGAAAAACCTAGGCCTAGCATATTGTCACTAGAATTTAGTGTGTATTCCGACAATGTGAAGTATATTTAGTTACTAAGAGTTACCATATAACGTTAAAAAGGCCAAGCAAAGTTCATACATTCTGTGCTCAGAAATCTTGTGCCGAGCGTTTTTTGTTTTATCCTCTTGAGACCAGATTAAAGTAATATTCATCTCAAGGATATTTATGTTAAGGAGGTATTTAACGGGAACGATAGATAAATTCCTATTTAAACTGGCTGCTACTTGAAATGTCATTTAATACCAATACACTCCTACTAAATAATTCATGACCCAGTGATGTAGTCAAGATGATGCAATGTGACGAATATAGAACTGAATATTAATATTTGTATAGGCAACAGCTTGAGAGCTTTACTGAACAAAATCACCGACCGCGGTCTAATAATGACTGAGGCACACCACCACAGAACATTTCTAGGGTGTTTTCGTATGGTGACTTCGTGCCGCGGTCTAATAATGAGTGATTCACACCGCCATAGACCATCTCTAGGGTGTTTTCGCACGGTGACTTCGTGCCACGGTCTAATAATGACTGAGGCACACCACCTTAGACCATCTCTAGGGTGTTTTCGCACGGTGACTTCGTGCCACGGTCTAATAATACCTGAGGCACACCGCCATAGACCAACTCTAGGGTGTTTTCGCACGGTGACTTCGTGCCACGGTCTAATAATACCTGAGGCACACCGCCATAGACCAACTCTAGGGTGTTTTCGCACGGTGACTTCGTGCCGCGGTCTAATAATGACTGAGGCACAGCGCCATAGACCATCTCTAGGATGTTTTCGCACGGTGACTTCGTGCCGCGGCTTAATAATGACTGAGGTACACCGCCATAGTCCATCTTTAGGGTGTTTTCGCACGGTGACTTCGTGCCGCGGTCTAATAATGACTGAGGCACACCGCCATAGACCATCTCTAGGGTGTTTTCGCACGGTGACTTCGTGCCACGGTCTAATTATGACTGAGGCACACCGCCATAGACCATCTCTAGGGTGTTTTCGCACGGTGACTTCGTGCCACGGTCTAATAATGACTGAGGCACTCCGCCATAGACCACCTCTAGGGTGTTTTCGCACGGTGACTTCTTGCCACGGTCTAATAATGACTGAGGCACACCGCCATAGACCATCTATAGGGTGTTTTCGCACGGTGACTTCGTGCCACGGTCTAATAATGACTGAGGCACACCGCCATAGACCATCTCTAGGGTGTTTTCGCACGGTGACTTCGTGCCACAGTCTAATAATGACTGAGGCACACCGCCATAGACCATTTCTAGGGTGTTTTCGCACGGTGACTTCGTGCCACGGTCTAATAATGACTGAGGCACACCGCCATAGACCATCTCTAGGGTGTTTTCGCACGGTGACTTCGTGCCACGGTCTAATAATGACTGAGGCACACCGCCATGGACCATCTCTAGGGTGTTTTCGCACGGTGACTTCGTGCCGCGGTCTTATAATGACTGAGGCACACCGCCATAGACCATCTCTAGGGTGTTTTCGCACGGTGACTTCGTGCCACGGTCTAATAATGACTGAGGCACACCGCCATAGACCATCTCTAGGGTGTTTTCGCACGGTGACTTAGTGCCGCGGTCTAATAATCACTGAGGCACACCGTCATAGACCATCTCTAGGGTGTTTTCGCACGGTGACTTCGTGCCACGGTCTAATAATGACTGAGGCACACCGCCATAGACCATCTCTAGGGTGTTTTCGCACGGTGACTTCGTGCTACGGTCTAATAATGACTGAGGCACAGCGCCATAGACCATCTCTAGGGTGTTTTCGCACGGTGACTTCGTGCCACGGTCTAATAATGACTGAGGCACACCGCCATAGACCATCTCTAGGGTGTTTTCGCACGGTGACTTAGTGCCGCGGTCTAATAATCACTGAGGCACACCGTCATAGACCATCTCTAGGGTGTTTTCGCACGGTGACTTCGTGCCACGGTCTAATAATGACTGAGGCACACCGCCATAGACCATCTCTAGGGTGTTTTCGCACGGTGTCTTCGTGCCACGGTCTAATAATGACTGAGGCATACCGCCATAGACCATCTCTAGGGTGTTTCCGCTCAGTGACTTCGTGCCGAGGTGAAATATGGAATATTGATAGTATTTAGACATTCTTATTGAAAATTAAATAAACTTAAACTACGTTGTGGAAACGTGTATCCAAATATTCGGTGACTTCTTCAATCACTGTTTGAACCAAGTAGAGCAGTGGTGCTTTTACAAGTATTCACCCGATTGGAAGATATACGTATTTCACATTCTTCTTTATTGGTAGGTAATTAGATTAATTCATTTAGGCAGTAATAATTAAAATAAATTTAGTGTAATTTGGTGTAAACATCAAGGCTAACTTAGATCTCTAGTATGTCGGCAGTAAACAGTGTTAGTGTCTCCTCAGGTAATGTAGCCGTTACGGATTTATGCTCGTCGTGCAAAATAAAAGTAAAAATGCAAATAAAATCATCACAATATCTCGGGTAAAGTTGAGTAAGGAGGAATGTGAAACCGATTGTCGTAATGTAGGCCTACCGGCACCGTCATGCGAATGTCATAACCTGAGAAACGAACTGTCCTCAAAAGATGAAATTATAAAGCTGCTAAAGGAAGATATTACTAAGTTAATGGGAGGGATGAATAAATTAAAAGGAAACAGAGAGAAAAGCAAGGAAACTTGGTCGATAGTGTTTGCTGGTAAGGTAAGATTGAATATGCCTAGGCCTATAAATGGAGTACCGGTACATGTAACTGATATTCCCATCTCAAATTCATTTGGAGCGCTCGTGCATTAAAATGATGACTTTCTTCAAGAAGAAAAGAAGAAAGTGATAAAGATAAATTCCAGGAAGATGCGGATATTTGCGGATAATCACGAGCGAGATGTAGCAGCAAGCATATTGGAGAGAAGCGGAGAAATGGAGGTCACTTCGACAGTAAAGCCAGGAGCACCCATTGCAGCGGTCACGAACGGGGTGGTAGGAGAGTGTGCGACCCATACTTCAAAGGACTATGCAGTAATCATCGCTGGAGCGAACGACGTCTATAGAAACGAGAGTAAAAAGGTAATCAAAAATATGAAGGTTAGATTGCCATCCATGCATAACACAAATGATCAAATGGAATTAATAATCTATCTATAAATGTCATCATTGTAAACATTCCGCAGAGATACGACTTAATTCCCATATCATGTGTAAATATAGAAATATAGGCTACAAATGGAAAAATTCATAAAATTTGTAAGAGTTTTCCAAATGTCCAAATTATAGATGTAAGTAAATTAGACAGGAAGTTCCACACTCGGCGTGGCCTACACATAATTACGTTAGGAATAGAGTATCTTAGTGATGAAATCTGCAAAATTGTAAATTAAAATGGTAAGAATAGTTCAACAGTATTATCTTTAGAGTGGAAGCAGGGAAACTGGTAAAAGAAGCCAAACGCGAGGTTTGGCATTCCGATCTTTTGATGTCAAATTTAACTGAGTCCAACAATGGGATTTCGGATTTGTCTAGCAACAATAATAATAACAATTATGATAGTAATAATGTAAATAAATCACCAACAGAAGCTTGCAAAAGTAACAAATTTAAAATTTACCACCAGAATGTTCAGTCTCTCTATAATAAAATTGATTACATAAATCTAATGCTTAAAATTGAACTTAAAGACATCTCAGCACTATGTATTTCAGAACATTGGCTGAAAGAGGAACAACTCGAATTAATTCAATTCCCAGGGTTTATACAAGCTAGTAAATACTCTAGAACTATTATTAGCCATGGTGGTACTTGTATTTAACTAAGAAATAATTTAGGTCATGAACAGTTAACAGCTTGTAATTATCGAATTATGGAACAGGATTTTGAAATCTCTGCCGTAAAAATACAGCAGCTTAAGTTAATAATTGTATGCGTATACCGTTCTCCATCAGGAATGTTTCCTTTATTTATAGATAAATTAGAATTGATACTCAATAACATGAGCAAAGTAAATTTCGATATAATAATTTGTGGGTATGTAAATGTGGATTTCGTAAAATTTGATAGAATTGTGAATTTTTAACACAGTTACTAATTTCCTATGGACTGAAACCTTCAGTAAATTTAGTAAAACCACTCCTGATCATTTTTTTAAAATACAGATAAATATCACCATTCAATAGAAGTTCATTGTCCGGGAATAGTGATCACCATGGACAAATACTGAGTTTTGAAGTACCCGATATAATCAATAATAACGATAATGGAGTAAAATCAAAATGCAGATCATTCACTGAAACAAATGTTACATATTTCAATGACTTATTAAATAAGGAAACATGGTCAGAAATTTATAAACCAGAAAATGTAAATGATAAATTTAATGCATTTAACAGTACCCTAAAACACTATTTTGAAACAGCATTCCCCTTTAGACAAAGAACTGTTCAAAATAACAAAACTAGCAATTGGATAACAACAGGGATTATAAATTCATGTCAAAGAAATGAATTTCTACACAAATTATATAAACAATACCACACAACACCTGAATACAATTTATACTACAAAAATATACTAGCATATTAAATAAGGTAATAAGACTAGCAAAGAAAATGCATAATGATAATTTTATTTCCCAATCATCTAATAAAAACAGGGCTATGTGATCCGTGATAAAGAAACAAACTGGAAAATCTGCTAAAATACAAAGGAACATTACACTGACCAGAAATAATAAAGTGATTAATAATCCAGAGGAAATAGCAAACACTTTTAATGACTATTTTCTGGAAATTCCACAAAAATTATTAAATAAATCACAAGTGTTGTGTATTTACTTGAGTTAACATGAACATTCTAGAAAGTGTTGTGTTAACATGAACATTCTAGTCAGTGTTGTGTATTTAGGCTACTTGAGTTAACACGAACATTCTAGTCACTATGCCCAGAACATTCCAATCTGGAACATTCGATTCTGGAACTTTCCAACTACTATGTATATATGCACCCGCGGACTGTAGACGACAGTTCCACTCAAGTTAGTTCACGTTGTGTATCGTTGCGTATCAACTAGTGTTTAATAAACCGTTGTTTTATATTAACAAGTGTATGTTATTTATCTTGTATCTTCCACGATATAACAGTGGTGTCAGAAGTGGGATAAGATAAATAACATTGTGAAACCGAGTTACTTTCTAACCCCAACGCAAGTGTTGCACCGAACGCCGTTCATCGCAGTGCGTGTTGGAAATACTAAACCGAGTGAACTTTCTAACCTCAACGCAAGTGTGTGCACCGAACTATGTTCATCGCAAGTGCGTGTTAGAAATACTGTTCACCACTCATCTTCACTATGCCGGACTTAACCTCTGAGTAATTCCAACAATTCTCGGCAATCATAGCCGACGCTATCCGACAGACAATTTCAACAACGTCATCATCACAGCCTCGACCGCCACAATTCACAATGCAACCGTATCGTACAACCGACGGGACGACTGTAGCCGACTATTTCACTCGCTTTACCTGGGCGCTCAACTTGAGCAAGGTACCCGCGGATCAACCCGCACATTTTGCACGGGTTGACATGGGATCTGAACTCTATGATGCCCTGAAGATCCTGGTGAGTCCTAATGATCCGGAAACTCTGTCATACAACGAGATTCAATCTAAGCTGAAAAACCACTTCGACGCCACACGGAAAAAAGTGTGCTGAGAGCATCAAATTTCGCAGTGTAATGCAGAAGCAAGGAGAAACCATCGCTAGCTTCACCTTAAGACTGCGGCAGGCTGCAAAGTTTTGTGAGTATGGCACATTTCTTGATCGAATGTTAATTGAACAAATGCTCGCAGGTTTGGAATCACGAGAAATGTGCGACGAGATTATTGCAAAACAACCAGAGAACTTCACCGCGGCATATGAAATCGCCCACGCACTCGAAGCTACTCGCATCACCACCGACGAGGTCAAAACACCTGCCGCTAAGTCTGAATCAACCAACCGGATTGGATGCGAGAAGCCTCTGTCCAGGAAGAACATCATCCAGCAGCCGCCACGCAGCAAGTCAGCTCATCGAAGTCAAGGGTCTTACAACCTAACCAGACAGCACCAAGGGCCACACCAGGCAAATCAGAGTGCATCCCAGGACAACCAATCAACATGTGCAGGGTGCGGTGAAGCTCACCCTCGTAGTCAGTGTAGGTTCCTGAACGCAGAGTGCCTGAAGTGTGGCAAGAAAGGTCACATCAGAAAAGTTTGCCGATCGAAATCGAGGAAACATCGAACAACAAACCATGTGACCGAAGAAGAGCTTCCAGCAGGAAACCTCGACGTTGTGGACTACCTCAGAAAAATCAAGGTCATCGGATTGGTCAACGCAGCACCTAAGCCACTGGTTGATGTCAACATAGAGGGAACCACCGTCAAAATGGAACTCGACACCGGCGCCCCCTGCTCAACCATGAGCAAATCAAAGCTAAGTATGATCAAACCAGGTTTTGTGTTGCAGAGAAACGATCGTAACTTGGTCAGTTGCACTGGCCATCCGATTAAATGCATTGGCAAAACGTCAGTGTGCCCCACCATCGGAACCACAACCAGGAACCTGAATCTCTATGTGCTTGACGATGAAATCGAATCGCTCTTTGGCCGAGAGTGGATTTCAGAGTTTGTACGGGAGATCGACTTTGGTCACCTCTTCGCAAAACCCGACCCAATTCACAAGCTCTCAGACAAGCAGGCTCTGACCTTGGAACAACAGAAGCAGCTCGACAACATTCTATCTCGCTACCAGGATGTGTTTAGCGAAACCCCCGGTAAGGTCTCAGGTCCCCCAGCGAAGATGCACCTGAAGGCTGGAGCCACAGTTGCCCTCCGCGATGCCTATGCCAAGGAGATCGACAAGAAAATTGCATCTGGCATCTACAAAAGAGTGGACTACTCTGAGTGGGTATCGACAACGCACGTCGTCGCCAAGAAGAACGGCAAACTGAGGATCACAGGCAACTACAAGCCTACTCTCAACCCGCGGATCATCATCGACGAACATCCGATTCCCAAGATGGAACATCTGTTCAACCGAATGCGCGGCGCCACTCTCTTCTGCCATGTGGATATCACCGACGCGTACACTCATCTCGAGGTCGACGACGAGTTCAGCCATGCTCTCACGCTTAACACGCCAACTCACGGTCTGATCCGCCCAACGCGAGCAGTATATGAAGCAGCTAACATCCCCGCTATCTGGAAGCGGCGAATGGACACAGTCCTGCATGGTCTCCCAAACGTCGTTAAGTTTTTTCGATGACAGTATAGTTTTTGCTGATAGCTTTGAAAATCTGATGCAGGCCCTCAGCACCACTCTGGAACGGTTTCGGCAACACAACCTCAAGCTCAACCGAGCCAAATGCGTTTTCGCTCAAACTTCCCTGGAAGCCCTTGGCCGCAAAATCAATGCGTCAGGTATCCACAAGTCTGATGCACACATCCGAGCTGTACATGATGCACCGAAACCAACCACACCAGAAGAACTCCAACTGTTTCTTGGTAAAGCAACCTACTACAGTTCGTTCATCCCCGATTTGTCCACCAGAGACAGATCACTCAGAGACATGCTGCTCAAGGACCCTCTCATCTGGACACCAGAAGGCGACAGGGCATACAAAGACATCAAGAACGCCCTAACCTCGCCCCAGGTACTCATGCAGTATAACCCAGTGTTACCACTCCTGTTGGCCACGGACGCCAGCAAGACCGGCCTGGGCGCAGTACTGTCACACTGGCTCAGCAACGGGCAAGAACGTCCAATCGCTTACGCCAGTCGAACAATGACAGCAACGGAGCAAAGGTAGCCTCATCTCCGCAAGAGACTCAACTTGACCAGGCCACGTCGAGGTCACCGCACAACTGACCAGGTCACCGCGCAACCGACCAAGTCACCGCGCAACCGACCAAGCCACCACGCAAGCAACCAGGCCACCGCGCAACCAACGAGGTCACAGCACAACCGAACAAGTCACCGTGCAACCGACCAAGCCACCGCGCAACCGACAAGGTCACCGCGCAACCGTCAAGGTCACCGTGCAACCGACCAAGTCACCGTGCAACCGACCAAGCCACCACACAACCGACAAGGTCACCGCACAGCCGACGAAGTCACCGCACAACCGACCAAGCCACGAGTTCGCTTCACCGAGACACCAGCAACAGTCCAAACACCACCAGCCACACCAGCTACACCTGAAAACAGGACACCACCTATTTCCCAGACTACTTTTATTCCACACAGGAGTACTCACCGGCGAAGACCACCATTGAGATTCTCTCCTGATTAAGTTTCCTAATTCATCCATTCAAAAGAGGGAGGAAATGTTGTGTATTTACTTGAGTTAGCATGAACATTCTAGAAAGTGTTGTGTTAATATGAACATTCTAGTCAGTGTTGTGTATTTAGGCTACTTGAGTTAACACGAACATTCTAGTCACTATGCCCAGAACATTCCAATCTGGAACATTCGATTCTGGAACTTTCCAGCTACTATGTATATATGCACCCGCGGACTGTAGACGACAGTTCCGCTCAAGTTGGTTCACATTGTGTATCGTTGTGTATCAACTAGTGTTTAATAAACCGTTGTTTTATATTAACAAGTGTATGTTATTTATCTTTTATCTTCCACGATAAAATAACAAGTAAATACACTAAAATAAAATAAATATATGTAGTGATTATTTATAAATCATGTCACAGTGAAGAGGTACGGATAGTTATAAAAGAGCTAAAAAATAAATTCTGTGCTAGCATTGATGGCATCCCTGATGCAATTTTAAAGAAATGTGCAGAAAAAATAATAAATTCACTTACACACTTAATAAACAGTTCAATTCTCTCACGAACTTACCCGGATATTTTGAAGTTATCAAAAGTAATTCTAGTGCACAAAAACGGTTCAAAGGATGAATTAGATAACTATCGTCCTATTACCTTACCAACTGGTATTGCAAAAATTGTGGAAAAAATCATGTATAAGAGACTGATAGTTTTATAGAAAATAATAAAATATTATCAAACTCACAACATGGATTCAGAACGGAAAAATCTACACAGACAGCAATTTATGAATGTATTAATAGTATACTGAAATTAATTGACAATAAGGAACATGTAACTGGCCTATTCTTGGATTTATCGAAAACATTTGATGTTGTTGACCATAAAATCCTCTTTACAAAACTAAATCAAAATGGTATTAGATGACTAGCTAAAAATGGATAGAGTCATATTTAACAAGGCGTAAACAAATAATAAGCTTGAGACAAGGATAATGGAACCAAATTACTTAATGAAACATTGTACAATGAGGGTATTATTAAATTTGGAGTACCCCAGGGATCGGTTTTGGGCCCACTACTCTTTCTTCTATATATCAATGATATAACACAGAACATTCATTCACATAAGGACATTTTGTTGGCGGACGATACAACACTCGTAATAAAAGGTGAAACTAAACAGGTCATACAGCAGTCTGATGACTCCGTTACATAAGAGTTAACTAAATGGTCACAAGATAATCGCCTCATAATAAACTACAAAAAAAAACAGTACTTCTAAATTTCCACACTATACATAATAGTAATCCTGCGAAGCCCAATATAACATTAAATGGTCATCAAATAGAAAATAAATCAGAAACAAAGTTTTTAGGACTATGGATACAACATGACTTGAAATGGAATAAACATATACAATATCTGAATACTAAACTGAACTCGATGTGCTTCGCGTTACGTATTTTGAAAACCTGCACAAGCCACCACACATTAAGAAATACTTATTTTGCTTATTTCCAATCTTATTTAAGATATGGGGTCATATTTTTGGGTATGTCGCCAGATGCTCGTTTAGGATACAAAAGAGGGCGATTAGAATTATGGCAATTTTAACACTAGAGAATCATGTAGACCTCTGTTTAAAGATTTAAACATTCTCCCACTGCCCTGCATATATATCTTTGAAAGTATTATGTTTTTTTTAAATAATTTAATGAATAAGGATGTTTTTCTAAAAACAAACAATGATGTTCATAGGCATAACACAAGACAAAATCAAAACATTCATATTTCACACACACACACACAAGCATATATCAAAAAGGAACTTTTCACACAGGAGTTAAATTATACAATAAACTACCCCAGTATATAAAACTTGCCCCAAAAATAAAAGCCTTTGATTGAATGTTGAAAGCTTATCTGCAGTGCCATTGTTTTTACTCTGTAGTTGAATATCTTAGCGCATAGGAGCGATGAAATCTATAATTATATTTTACTTTTCTATTTTAATTGTAATACCTAACTGTAAGTTGTTGTATTTATAGAATTAAGTTTTCATATTATGATAATAGAGTAAGGTGTAAATAGTTGTCCAATAAGATTGTATCTCTTAAGATCTGTTATTATAATAAGTTATAAATAGTTATAGTATTAGTATTATATACCCATTAGTACTTTTATTTTATAGATGTAAATTCTGATGTGTCCTATATCAAAAATGTATTGTATACATGTATTTGATCAAATGGAATTAATAAAAATCTATCTATCTATCAGAAGAGATCCCAGTCAACAAAAACAACAGCTGCTCATGGACTTCCATGGTTTTAAGTTTGATAAAACTAAAGGAATGATGATGAACATCAGTAATCTAAGAAATATTGTCTTCAAACTACAACAATTCAAACAAGAAATATCTGATGAGAAGGTTATGGCAAAAATCTTTTTTTAACTGTCTGAGCAATATCACTATTTATCAAGTGCATGGGAATCTACACCTAAATCAGATAGATCCATTGAAAATCTTGTGGCTAGACTTTGTGTTGAAGAAGACTACAAGTTGTCAAGTAAGCCAAAGTCACAAGAGACAAGTGTTGTTTTTGGCGCACAAAAAAAAATTACAAGGGGTCAAAAGGGTCTCATGTGAAGTGTTATAAATGTGGGGGAGAAGGGCATACTAAACCAAGATGTCCAAAGAAGAAATATTGCAAGATCTATAAACGTGGCAGTCACAATGAAGAAGAACGCTTCAAGAAAAAAGAAAAAGAACAATGTGCTTGACAGTAAGAAATGCATTTACTGTAAGAAATCTAATCATGTGTCTGACAACTGCTGGTTCAAAGAAGAACATGAAAAGAACAAAGACAAAGTATCCTTCTTTGCAGAATCTGAACAGTATGGTGAAGTGCTATTCTGTGAAAAACTAAATGAAAATATGTTTTTGGTAGACAGTGGTTCTACATCACATCTGACAAATAGGCGTGACATTTAAAACAAGTAGTTCCGTGAAGAACTATACAGCCTATTTTCATATATCCTACTTATGTTAATTGCCACTATCAACATACACAATTTCAGTTTGATTGCTGTAATAGATTCGTAGATATTGAGAACCGACTAAATATTTCGGATGGTCGCCATGTTGGATTTTATATATGTAGGTCCTAGAGTTATGTACTGTTACATGCAGATTATTGTGAACGTGAAGTATTCAAACTTCAATCGCTTAATTAGGACACAATAAATAACAAGGAGATTTTAAAATTTTTCACAGCTGCCATCTTGAGGTTATGGAAACAATTGAAATAAATTAGATACCAGTGGATTAACATTCGTATAAGGATTTACTGTACCAAATTTCACTGCACGCGGGTGGTTAAATTGCGAGAAACGTCCATCTGAATATTTATAATTCGCGTCACCACCATGTTGGATTTTTGATCACCAGGTTATTTCAAGTCCTATAGGTGAACTTAAGTTCATAGCCCCTATGAACATTAACGAATGCAGTTTGATTGCTAAATTAGATTCGTATATATTCAGTATCGTCTAAATATTTCGGATGGTCGCCATGTTGGATTGTTAAATCTATAGGCCATAGAGTCATGTACCATTAAAGGAAAATTATTGCGTAGGTTCATTATTCAAACTTTCATTTCGATCGCATGACTACATCACAAGAAATAAAAACTTAATCTTAAAATTTGCACTGCCGCCATCTTGAGGTTATGTAAACAATTGAACTAAATTAGATACCAGTGGATTACAATGTGATTAAATATTTCCTGTGCCAGGTTTCAGTGCGCTTGGAACATTAAATCGCGAGAAAGGTCTATTTAAAATTTTCAAAGTCGCTTGGCCGCCATGTTCGTTTTGTATTTAACCGGTTTTTGAAAGTCTTATAGATGGACTTCCAGTAGTGCCCTTTATCTCCGTACAAAATTTTAGGGAGATGCCGCTAATAGTTTCAGAGATATAGAATGCCGGTGAAATATTTCGCACATCCGCCATCTTGTGATTATGTAAAAAATTGAACGAACTTAGATGTCGGTGCATTACAATGTATATAAACATATACTGTACCAAGTTTCATTGCGTTTGGTTAGTCAAATCGCGAGAAACGTCTATTTAAAAGTCGCAAATTCGCTTGGCCGCCATGTTGGTTTTGTAGTTACCAGGTTTTCAAAAGTCACATAAGTGAACTTATAGTAGTTCCCTCTATCACCATATAAAATACCAGGGTCATATCGGTAATAGTTTCGGAGATATTGAATGCTGGTGAAATATTTCGCACAGCCGCCATGTTGGATTTGTGAGTCGTAACACAATTTGAAGGGCACGGTCGAGGTCGCCGGGAATAGTGCTATGAACTTTCCGAGTTTCATTGAAATCGCTCCTGCCGTTTAGATTTTATTAGGGGGGGACACACACACGAATCACACACACACACACACACACACGCACACACACACGGACAAAAGGTGATCTCATAAGCCTATTTTTTCAAAATTGAAAATAGGCTAAAAAATCTGAGTCATCAGAAGTTAAAATATACAGTGCAAAGAAAGGTGAAACAATGAACGATGCGTTGTCAGGAGACATTGAAACTGACAACGTGTTGTTTAAAGATGTGTCAAATGTGCCACAACTCACCAGAAATTTACTCTCTGTCAATGCAATCACTGAAAACAATGTTTTTGAAAGATGATAAAGTTGTGCTTATAGGAAAGAAAACTCCAGGTGGATTGTTTGTTGTGGCCTGAATCGCTCAACATAAAGAAGAAACACTCCTAACCCAAACTGAAGAACACATGGTATGGCACAAGAAATTAGGCCATATTAGCTTTGGAAATCTACTGAAACTTCCTAACCTATGTCAGGGAGTAACATTTTCTCTAAGTAAGTCCAAACATAAACCTAGATGTGAACTATGTGCTATAGCAAAACTCAACAGAAATCCTCTTAACACAGTGCGACAAAGAGCAGAGAGACCTTTGGAAATAATACATACAGACTTGTGGGGTAAAATTGACCCACCATCACCAACTTTCGACAACAAGAACTATTTTATGTTATGTATAGACGATTTCACCCATTTTGTACAAGTGTATTTGCTAGAAACCAAAGACGAAGCTGAAGGTATTTTAAAGGACTATATTGCTGAAGCAGAAAACCATCTTAACCTAAGTGTCTAAAATAAGAGTTGATAATGGTGGAGAATATCAGTATAATGACTTCAAGAACTGGTGTAAGGGTAAAGGTATCAAATTAGACTTTACCATACCTCATACACCTCACTTGAACGGCACTGCTGAAAGGATGAATCTGACTCTAGGAAACAAAATGAGAGCGCTACTGTATGATGCAAATTTTCCCAATGAAATGTGGGGAACTGCAGTGGAAATTGACACCTATCTTCAAAACAGGAGTGCAACAGTAACAGTTGACACCACTCCTGCCGAAAAATGGTACCACAGAAAACCTGATCTCTCTCGCCTTCAACAGTATGATTCTGTGGTCTAAACCAAGTGTCTCGGGCATCTGATGAAACTAGATCCTAGAGGTAAGAAAGGTTATTTTGCCGGCTACTCCAATAATGGATACAGAATCTGGGACAACGAAGATCGGGTGATCTATGTATCAAGAGATGAGAAGTTCTTCTGCACAGAAGATGACAAGAAGCCTGCATTACAAAAACAAAGTATCACTGTTGAAAATTTACTTGAAAATGAAGACAACCAGGAAAATGAAATAAACCACGAAAGTCAAGATGAAACAGATAGTGTGGAAGCAAATGATGAAGATACTGGATCTGATTATGAACCCTCAAGTGATGAAGATGATGCACCAATAAATCCATAACCAAACCAAAGACCACAAAGAGACATAAAATTGGCAAAGAAATATTAAGATTATGCATTGCTTACAGATGCCTCACCTCTTACATATGAAGACTGCATGCAGAGTCAAGGTAGAGAAAAATGGAAGAAGGCCGTACAAGAGGAAAAGGACTGCCCCTTGAAAAATAAAACTTGGGATTTAGTTAACGAAGAATGTGCCAAAGGTAAAGAAATCGTTACTAGTCGCTGGTTGTTCAAGGTTAAAGAAGACGGTCGCTATAGGGCAAGATTGGTTACCAGAGGCTTCCAACAGAAAAGGCCTTAAACTATGAGGACATTTTCAGCTTAGTAGTACAATCAAACACACTGAGAATGTTATTGGTTATTGCAGCTTCAGAAGGTTTTAAGATATCAACGTTTGACATCAAATCTGCTTTTTTATACAGTGACTTACCAACTGAGATATACATGCGCCTGCCAGAAGATTTTAATGTCTCAGGAAAAATACGTAAACTAAGTAAAGCACTATATGGTCTCATACAGGCCCCTCAACAATGGTTCAAACGACTGACAGACTATCTATTTATAGATTTATAGATTTATAGATTTCCTCTATTTATAGATAAACTAGAATTGTTACTCAATAACATGAGCAAAGTAAATTTCGATATAATAATTTGTGGGGATGTAAATGTGGATTTCTTAAAACTTGATAGAAATTGTGAATTATTAAACCAGTTACTAATTTCCTATGGACTGAAACCTACAGTAAATACACCAACAAGAATAACAAAATTTAGTAAAACCACTCCTGATCAAATTTTTATAAATACAGATAAATATCACCATTCAATAGAAGTCTATTGTCCGGGTTTTAGTGACCACCATGGACAAATACTGAGTTTTGAAGTATCCGAAGTAATCAATAATAATGATAATGGAGTAAAATCAAAGTGCAGGTCATTCACTGAAGCAAATGTTACATATTTCAATGACTTATTAAATAAGGAAACATGGTCAGAAATTTATGAACTAGAAAATGTAAATGATAAATTTAATGCATTTAACAGTACCCTAAAACACTATTTTGAAATAGCATTCCCCTTTAAACGAAGAACTGTTCAAAATAACAAAACTAGCAATTGGATAACAACAGGGATTATAAATTCATGTCAAAGAAAGAAATTTCTACACAAATTATATAAACAATACCACACAACACCTGAATTCAATTTATACTACAAAAAATACACTAGCATATTAAATAAGGTAATAAGACTAGCAAAGAAAATGCATAATGATAATTTTATTTCCCAATCATCTAATAAAAACAGGGCTATGTGGTCCGTAATAAAGAAAGAAACTGGAAAATATGCTAAAATACAAAGGAACATTACACTGACCAGAAATAATAAAGTGATTAATAATCCAGAGGAAATAGCAAACACTTTTAATGACTATTTTCTGGAAATTCCGCAAAAATTATTAAATAAATCACAGGTAAATACACTAAATTCTAATAATAAAATAAATATATGCAGTGATTCTTTATTTATAAATCATGTCACAAGTGAAGAGGTAAGAATAGTTATAAAAGAGCTAAAAAATAAATTCTGTGCTGGCATTGATGGCATCCCTGATGCAATTTTAAAGAAATGTGCCGAAAATATAATAAATCCACTTACGCACTTAATAAACAGTTCAATTCTCTCAGGAACTTACCCGGATATTTTGAAGTTATCAAAAGTAATTCCAGTGCACAAAAACGGTTCAAAAGATGAATTAGATAACTATCGTCCTATTACCTTACCAACTGGTATTGCAAAAATTGTGGAAAAAATTATGTATAAGAGACTGATAAGTTTCATAGAAAAAAATAAAATATTATCAAACTCACAACATGGATTTAGAACGGAAAAATCTACACAGACAGCAATTTACGAATGTAGTAACAGTATACTGAAATTAATTGACAATAAGGAACATGTAACTGGCCTATTCTTGGATTTATCGAAAGCATTTGATGTAGTTGACCATAAAATCCTCCTTACCAAACTAAATCAATATGGTGTTAGAGGTCTAGCTAATAAATGGATAGAGTCTTACTTAACAAGGCGTAAACAAATAGTAAGCTTGAGACACAAGGATGATGGAACCAAATTACTTAATGAAACATTGTCCAATGAGGGAATTATTGAATTTGGAGTACCCCAGGGATCGGTTTTGGGCCCACTACTCTTTCTTCTATATATCAATGATATAACACAGAACGTTCATTCACATAAGGAAATTTTGTTTGCGGACGATACAACACTCGTAATAAAAGGTGAAACTAAACAGGTCATACAGCAGTCTGCTGACTCCGTTACAGGAGAGTTAACCAAATGGTCACAAGATAATCGCCTCATAATAAACTATAAAAAGACAGTATGTCTAAATTTCCACACTATACAGAATAGGAATCCTGCGATGCCCAATATAACATTAAATGGTCATCAAATAGAAAATAAATCAGAAACAAAGTTTTTAGGACTATGGATACAACAAGACTTGAAATGGAATAAACATATACAATATCTGAATACTAAACTGAACTCGATGTGCTTTGCGTTACGTATTTTGAAAACCTGCACTAGCATGCACACATTAAGAAATACTTATTTTGCTTATTTCCATTCATACTTAAGATATGGGATCATATTTTGGGGTATGTCGCCAGATGTACTAAGCACGTTTAGGATACAAAAGAGAGCGATTAGAATTATGGCAAATGTAAACTCGAGAGAATCATGTAGACCTCTGTTTAAAGATTTAAACATTCTCCCACTGCCCTGCATATATATCTTTGAAAGTATTATGTTTTTTAAAAAGAATTTAATGAATAAAGATGTTTTTCTTAAAACAAACAATGATGTTCATAGGCATAACACAAGACAAAATCAAAACATTCATATTTCACACACACACACAAGCATATATCAAAAAGGAACTTTTCACACTGGAGTTAAATTATACAATAAACTACCCCAGTATATAAAACTGGCCCCAAAAATAAAAACCTTTGATAGAATGTTGAAAGCTTATCTGCAGTGCCATTGTTTTTACTCAGTAGTTGAATATTTTAGCGTATAGGAGTGATGGAATCTATAACTATATTTTACTTTTTTAATTTAATTTTAATACCTAGCTGTATGTTGTTGTATTTATAGAATTAAGTTTTCATATTATGATAATAGAGTGAGGTGTAAATAGTTGTGCAATAAGATTGTATCTATTAAGATTTGCTATTATAATAAGTTATAAATAGTTATAATCTTAGTAATATATACCTGTTAGTTCTTTTATTTTATGCATGTAAATTCTGACGTGTCCTATATCAAAAATGTATTGAATGCATGTATTTGATCAAATGGAATTAATAAAAATCTATCTATCTATCTATCTCAAAAGTGAAGGTTTGAAACAAAATCAAACAGGCCAATGAGTGTTCAAGTCCACTTCAGGAAAGAAATTATTTGTTGCTATCCATGTGGATGATGGGATGGTGATAGGAGAAGATAAGCAACAAATTACAGAACTAATGACAAAAATGAAGGAGCAATTCGAGTCTTCCATAACTCTCGAACCCAAGACCTACCTGGGAATCCAAATTTCTCAAAAAAAAAAGATTGAGTATTCATCAGTCAAGAAAGATATGCTCAACGTGTCATTGAAAAATACAACATAGAAACATCAAAACCAACAAGTACTCCTAACTCACATCAAGATAATTCTCATGATGATGCCAAACTTCCCAAACCAGCTTTCCATATCAAGAAGAAGTGGGAAGCCTACTGTACCTATCCTGCAAGACAAGACCAACTATGCCAGCAGATACAGAAGAAATCCTACGAAGCAAGACGTTGTCAACATCAAAAGGACACTATGGTACCACTGAAGAAGGTATTCACTACTCAAACAAAGTCAAAAATCTACATACTCTAGAAGTATTCTGCGACTCTGATCATGCAGGGGACAGGTTACATAATGCACTATGCTAATGGTCCAATTGCCTGATGGTCTCGTAAACAGTCTATTGTAGGTCAATCATCAACTGAAGCTGAGAAAATTTCAGCCGCCCAATAATGCAAGGAAATGAAATATGTGAAATATGTACTTGAGGAGCTACTGGAAGAAACTATCAATGTAAACTTGCATGTGGACAATACCAGTTGTATAAAAATGATTCAAGCAAACCAATGGACCAGGAAGTGTATCTATATTGATGTTAAAGATGAATACAAGAAAGGATGGTTCAAGATCCTGTATTGTCCTAGTGATCAAAATGTTGCAGACATTATAACTAAACCTCTTCTTCCTGGGAAATTTGCAAATCTCAAAAACCGTGATATGTTTTAAGTGTGATTTTTTAGAGTTTATTATGTCAGTGTCATTTCCATTCTGTAAGGAAAAAAAGGAAGAAAAAAGCTATTTGATTACACCCTAGAGGGAGTGTGTTAAAACATTTGTTAAGTTGGCAACAGTTATAACCAAATGTTTTTCTGTTATGTTGGTACTTATTATGTATGTTGTTTGTTTTTCAAATAAAATAAAATAGTAGTACACTGCTCTGCCTTGAAAGAGAAAATGGTGAGTGAATCATTGAGTGTAGTGAAACATAAAATACTATAAATTAGAGAAAGCAGACTGAAACAGTTTACTAAAATAACAAATCCAGAACACACAGTGCCAACAGAGTGAACCTGCATTACCAATAACTTAGCTACTGTTAACACAGCATGTGGTGTAGACTTCACCTACAATATGGCCCTTGGTGCCAACAGAGTGAACCTGCATTACCAATAACTTAGCTACTGTTAACACAGCATGTGGTGTAGACTTCACCCACAATAGGGCCCAGGGGTGCCAACTGAGTGAACCTGCATTACCAATAACTTAGCAACTGTTAGCACAGCATGTGGTGTAGACTACACCTACAATAGGGCCCAGGGTGCCAACAGAGTGAACCTGCATTACCAATAACTTAGCAACTGTTAGCACAGCATGTGGTGTAGGCTTCACCTACAATAGGGCCCAGGGTGCCAACAGAGTGAACCTGCAATGCCAATAACTTAGCAACTGTTAGCATAGCATGTGGCATAGACCTCACCTACAATAGGGCCCAGGGTGCCAACAGAGTGAACTTGCAATGCCAATAACTTAGCTACTGTTAGCACAGCATGTGGTGTAGACTTCACCTACAATAGGGCCCAGGGTGCCAACAGAGTGAACCTGCAATACCAATCACTTAGCAACTGTTAACACAAGCATGTGGTCTAGAATTCACCTACAATAGGGCCCAGGGAGCCAGCAGAGTGAACCTACATGACCAATAACTTAGCTACTGATAGCTCAGCATGTGGTGTAGACTTCACCTACAATAGGGCCCAGGGTGCCAACAGAGTGAACCTGCATTACCAATAACTTAGCTACTGATAGCTCAGCATGTGGTGTAGATTTCACCTACAATAGGGCCCAGGGTGCCAACACAGTGAACCTGCATTACCAATAACTTAGCTACCGGTACTGTTAACACAGCATGTGGTCTAGAATACACCTACAATAGGGCCCAGGGTGCCAGCAGAGTGAACCTACATGACCAATAACTTTGCTACTGATAGCTCAGCATGTGGTGTAGACTTCACCTACAATAGGGCCCAGGGTGCCAACAGAGTGAACCTGCATTACCAATAACTTAGCTACTGTTAGCACAGCATGTGGTGTAGACTTCACCTACAATAGGGCCCAGGGTGCCAACAGAGTGAACCTGCAATACCAATCACTTAGCAACTGTTAACACAAGCATGTGGTCTAGAATTCACCTACAATAGGGCCCAGGGAGCCAGCAGAGTGAACCTACATGACCAATAACTTAGCTACTGATAGCTCAGCATGTGGTGTAGACTTCACCTACAATAGGGCCCAGGGTGCCAACAGAGTGAACCTGCATTACCAATAACTTAGCTACTGATAGCTCAGCATGTGGTGTAGATTTCACCTACAATAGGGCCCAGGGTGCCAACACAGTGAACCTGCATTACCAATAACTTAGCTACCGGTACTGTTAACTCAGCATGTGGTCTAGAATACACCTACAATAGGGCCCAGGGTGCCAGTAGAGTGAACCAGCATGACCAATAACTTAGCTACTGATAGCTCAGCATGTGGTGTAGACTTCACCTGCAATAGGGCCCAGGGTGCCAACAGAGTGAACCCGCATTACCAATAACTTAGCTACTGTTAACACAGCATGTGGGGTAGACTTTACCTACAATAGGGCCCAGGGTGCCAACAGAGTGAACCCGCATTACCAATAACTTAGCTACTGATAGCTCAGCATGTGGTGTAGACTTCACCTGCAATAGGGCCCAGGGTGCCAACAGAGTGAACCAGCATGACCAATAACTTAGCTACTGATAACACAGCATGTGGGGTAGACTTCACCTACAATAGGGCCCAGGGTGCCAACAGAGTGAACCCGCATTACCAATAACTTAGCTACTGATAGCTCAGCATGTGGTGTAGACTTCACCTGCAATAGGGCCCAGGGTGCCAACAGAGTGAACCAGCATGACCAATAACTTAGCTACTGATAACACAGCATGTGGGGTAGACTTCACCTACAATAGGGCCCAGGGTGCCAACAGAGTGAACCCGCATTACCAATAACTTAGCTACTGACAGCTCAGCATGTGGTGTAGACTTCACCTACAATAGGGCCCAGGGTGCCAGCAGAGTGAACCAGCATGACCAATAACTTAGCTACTGATAGCTCAGCATGTGGTGTAGACTTCACCTGCAATAGGGCCCAGGGTGCCAACAGAGTGAACCTGCATTACCACTAACTTAGCTACTGTTAACACAGCATGTGGTGTAGACTTCACCTACAATAGGGCCCAGGGTGCCTACAGAGTGAACCTGCATTACCAATAAGTTAGCTACTGTTAACACAGCATGTGGTGTAGACTTCACCAACAATAGGGCCCAGGGTGCCAACAAAGTGAACCTGCATTATTAATACCTTAGCTACTGTTAGCACAGCTTGTGGTGTAGACTTCACCTACAATAGGGCCCAGGGTGCAAACACGTGAACCTGCATTACCAATAACTTAGCTACTGTTAACACAGCATGTGGTGTAGACTTGACCTACAATAGGGCCCAGGGTGCCAACAGAGTGAAACCGCATTACCAATAACTTAGCTACTGTTAACACAGCATGTGGTGTAGACTTCACCTACAATAGGGCCCAGGGTGCCAACAAAGTGAACCTGCATTATTAATACCTTAGCTACTGTTAGCACAGCTTGTGGTGTAGACTTCACCTACAATAGGGGCCAGGGTGCCAACACGTGAACCTGCATTACCAATAACTTAGCTACTGTTAACACAGCATGTGGTGTAGACTTCACCTACAATAGGGCCCAGGGTGCCAACAGAGTGAACCTGCATTATGAATAGAATAACATCAGGTAAATACCCGCTGTTAATATAAGAAATATTTATGAGAGAGGTGAGTTAGTTATTGTTGTTTTAACGGGCAGAACTACGAGGTCATCTGCCCCTATGAGAGAGGGAATGTAAATCGTATCATCACCTGTGTCTGATGTTCCAATTTAACTGTCGAGCTTTTGTCTTCATATGTATTGCCAGACTCATCCAGCAGATTATAAGAGGGTAACAGGTAAATTGATTCCTAGAAAATATTATACAAATATGAGCCAACGTTAAATATACAGACAGAATAACAGTGCTAATTTACGTGTAGCAATAAAATACTTTAACATTTCGTAAGCCTACTATTTGGTAGCAAGTAGTCACTAAACCTTGCACATCACTAAGAATGCTATGTTACATAATACAACTTACAATATTAGGGAATGCATCAGTTTGAGACAGGCATTCTGGCTCACTCTTAATGAGTGGTTGTTGCTCCATAGTGTTCAGCAAACTAGAACACACAAAGTGCGCTTAAGAGGCCGCACTTATACCAGCACGCCAAATCATTATAATAGATAACACATCAAATGTGGTAATTTCAGAACTCAGAATTCAAGTTAGACTACTGAAGCCATAAAACGTATTCGTCCACGGCGCTTGACTTTATAAGGTATAAGTAAGGGTACCGTATAGAAAGTCTATCATTACAATATAAAGAATGAGGCCACTGAAAATAATGAAGCGTCCTGTACTTGGTTTCTTGTATTCTTAAGTAGGCTAACACAAACCTGACCACAATTTGATGGGGAAGGCAGATTAAATTCCGCTAAATTACATTACAAACATATCAAGGTGAAAGTCAACCCAAGTCAAACCACGAGTACTAAGAAATTGACAGTAACTGAATACAATGAGTTTTAGAAAATACAAGACAATCCTCCCGTTTTGAGTTACATGAAACCCACTTCAAACCAAACACAACATATTCCTCTTTTTGCAGCAACATTGAATAGAAGGGACTCAAAGGTGTTCTTAATTTTCTTGTTGTTTGAGTCTTCAGTCCTTCTACTTGTTTGATGCAGCGCTCCAGGCCTCCCTATCCTGATCTAATCGTTTCATCTCTACATAGCTACCACACCCTACAACCGAGGCAATCTGTTAAGCTTTCTAACATTGGTCAACCCCCACTGTTCTTATCCTGGACCCTTCCTTCTATAACTAAGTTGGTATTCCTGTGTGTCTTAGTACGCTCAATGTCCTACCAACCTATTTCTTCTCTTCATTAGCAGTCGCCAGAAACATCTCTCCTCTCTCACTCGTCTTAACCTACCGTACTTCTTCATTCGTAACCCCATCTACGCATCTGATCCTCATCATTCTCTAGAAACTCCTCATTTCAAACTCTTCAATTGTCCTCTTTTCTGCTGCAGTCCAAGTTTCACTACCATAGAGCGCCTCTCTCGAGACAAAATGCTTTCAAAAATGACTTGCTAACACCTAGGCCTATATCTATATTCGATGTCAACAGATTTCTGTTCTGAAGAAATGCTTTCCTTGCATGATCCAACCTACTTTTAATATCCTCTTAGCTTTATCCATCACTGGTTACTTTGCACCCTAAGTAACAGAAGTCACCTTGTTCCCTTAGCTTTTAACCTGCCAATTCGACGTTCATTTCTTTCGACTGGATTCCAATATTGTTGTTTTACATTTATTAATTTTCATCATGATATATTTCTTCAAGACATAGCCTAATACATACTATTTAAAAACTCATTCAAATCCTCAGGTGTGTCAGCTAAGATGACGATGTCATCAGCAAATCTCAGAGTTGAATTTATTTCTCCTAGAAGTTTTACTCCTACTGGTACTTTGATTTTTTCTCCAATTTTCTTCATTGCTTGTTCAATGTAGGTCTATAGGCTAAATTGAAAAGTATGGGTGATAAATTGCAGAATTGTCTTACACCTTTCTGGGGCCTGCAGCAAGATGGTGTCACAGTGAAAGTGTAGTGAAATAGCAAATAGTGTAAATATTTGATAAAAGTGGTAAAATATTATAACAGAGGTTTAAAATCTATGAAGGTACTTTCCTTAGGTCAAGTGAAATATGGAATATTGATAGTATTTAGAAATTCTTATTGATAGGTACATTCATACATGGTTTATTTGCAAATGTGGACACTGTCCATGGTGGCAAATTACAATAAATACACAAAACAATTCACAACCACAAAAATTTTAGAATATTAGGACTAATTAGAAAGTAAGTAATACTTGCTAAGAGAAGAAACCGGTAATCGCAAAAATAACCATTCTAATAACAAAAATAAACATAAAATACTAAACATTTACACTTTTTTTCATTGCTTCAACTTATGCACCGTTCATCACTGCCTCTTGATCTGGTGCTTTTTCACAAACTCCTTAAATTTACCAACATCAGAAGGCAAAGGGCTGAAAATGCCCCCTGGCAAACTGTTCCATTCTATTTCCCCCCTCCCAATGAACGAATATTTGCCCCAGTTACTTTTCCACTGAATTAATTTCAATTTACAACAATGACTGTATCTGCCCATATATGAACTTTCCTTTCCCAATCTCTCATGAATATCTTCCCATGCAATTTCCCCCTTGTATGTTAAGAAAATACCCCATAGTCTTGCTCTTGTACGTCTATCAGCCAGACTTTCCCATCCCAAATCCTGTATCATCCTACTCACACTACTCGTCGATCTGTGGTCCTCCATTACATACCTGGCGGCCTTCCTTTGCACTCCTTCCAATTCCTTTATTAAATACATTTGGTATGGATCCCACACTCCCCCAGCATATTCCAGCAGAGGACGGACTAGGGACATGTATGCCCTTTCCCCAATCTCTCTGCCAGCGTCTTTAAAGACTCGCATAACCATATATATAGTGACTTGTATGCTTTCTTTACTATTTCCCTTATGTGCTTACCCCAGTGAAAATTCCCACCCCCCACAGTTACACCTAAATACCTACATTCGCCCCCAAATACAACTTTATTTTCCCCCACTGAATATTCAAAAACAATATGATTCCTTTTGTTAACAAATCTCACTGCCTGACATTTCTTTGAATTTATCATCATATCACTTTTATCCGCCCACCTTTGTATGTCCGTCAAGTCCCTCTGCAATATGCCGCAGTCATCCGGGTGAATTATCCTCCTGTATAGTACTATATCATCAGCAAATAATCTTATCTGGGATGATATTTTAACTCCTATGTCGTTTATGTAAATGAGAAATAGTAAAGGACCCAATTTACTCCCCTGAGGTACCCCCTCCCAACCCTAGACTGTTCTGACACTGACCCACCAACCCTTACCCTCTGACTTCTCCCCTCCAAAAATGATCTCACCCATTGAACTACTCTCCTGTCCAATCCTATAGCCTACATTTTCCTTAACAGAATATCATGATTGCCCCTATCAAAAGCCTTTGATAGGTCAACTGCAATGCAGTCAACTTGACCTCTGTTATCCAAGGCCTCACTGATATCCTACTGAAAGCCTGCTAGATGCGATTCACACGAAAATCTCTCTCTGAAACCATGCTGTTTACTTCTCAACCACCTACTACTCCCTAAGCATTCCCTTATGTATTCATTCATAATTCCCTCAAAATTTTTGCATATAATACATGTTAGACTGACAGGTCTGTAGCTATCACTATCCCCCCTTCCCCCTCTCCCTTTATATACCGGAACTACCAGAGCCTGTTTCCAGTCCTCAGGCACTACCCCATTATTTAGACAAAAGTCAAACAGAAATCTTAAATAAGGCACAATGTTCCATCCCATAACCTTTAACAATTCCCCATTTATCCCATCTGTCCCGGCTGATTTTCTTGACCCTAATCCCCGTATTGCATTATAGATATCCTTATTTACATAACTTAATTTCTTACTCTCCTCAATACCCTGCTCTCCTCCCTGATCCAGATAGTAACTGTAGGGACTGTGTACTGTGATAGTAACTGTAGGGACTGTGTACTGTGATAGTAACTGTAGGGACTGTGTACTATGATAGTAACTGTAGGGACTGTGTACTATGATAGTAACTGTAGGGACTGTGTACTGTGATAGTAACTGTAGGGACTGTGTACTGTGATAGTAACTGTAGGGGGACTGTGTACTGTGATAGTAACTGTAGGGACTGTGTACTGTGATAGTAACTGTAGGGACTGTGTACTGTGATAGTAACTGTAGGGACTGTGTACTGTGATAGTAACTGTAGGGACTGTGTACTGTGATAGTAACTGTAGGGACTGTGTACTGTGATAGTAACTGTAGGGACTGTGTACTATGATAGTAACTGTAGGGACTGTGTACTGTGATAGTAACTGTAGGGACTGTGTACTGTGATAGTAACTGTAGGGACTGTGTACTGTGATAGTAACTGTAGGGACTGTGTACTGTGATAGTAACTGTAGGGACTGTGTACTGTGATAGTAACTGTAGGGACTGTGTACTGTGATAGTAACTGTAGGGACTGTGTACTATGATAGTAACTGTAGGGGGACTGTGTACTATGATAGTAACTGTAGGGACTGTGTACTGTGATAGTAACTGTAGGGGCTGTGTACTGTGATAGTAACTGTAGGGACTGTGTACTGTGATAGTAACTGTAGGGACTGTGTACTATGATAGTAACTGTAGGGGGACTGTGTACTGTGATAGTAACTGTAGGGACTGTGTACTATGATAGTAACTGTAGGGACTGTGTACTGTGATAGTAACTGTAGGGACTGTGTACTGTGATAGTAACTGTAGGGACTGTGTACTGTGATAGTAACTGTAGGGACTGTGTACTGTGATAGTAACTGTAGGGACCGTGTACTGTGATAGTAACTGTAGGGACTGTGTACTATGATAGTAACTGTAGGGGGACTGTGTACTGTGATAGTAACTGTAGGGACTGTGTACTATGATAGTAACTGTAGGGACTGTGTACTGTGATAGTAACTGTAGGGACTGTGTACTATGATAGTAACTGTAGGGACTGTGTACTGTGATAGTAACTGTAGGGACTGTGTACTGTGATAGTAACTGTAGGGACTGTGTACTGTGATAGTAACTGTAGGGACTGTGTACTATGATAGTAACTGTAGGGGCTGTGTACTGTGATAGTAACTGTAGGGGGACTGTGTACTGTGATAGTAACTGTAGGGACTGTGTACTGTGATAGTAACTGTAGGGACTGTGTACTGTGATAGTAACTGTAGGGGCTGTGTACTGTGATAGTAACTGTAGGGACTGTGTACTGTGATAGTAACTGTAGGGACTGTGTACTGTGATAGTAACTGTAGGGACTGTGTACTGTGATAGTAACTGTAGGGACTGTGTACTGTGATAGTAACTGTAGGGACTGTGTACTATGATAGTAACTGTAGGGGCTGTGTACTGTGATAGTAACTGTAGGGGCTGTGTACTGTGATAGTAACTGTAGGGACTGTGTACTATGATAGTAACTGTAGGGACTGTGTACTGTGATAGTAACTGTAGGGACTGTGTACTGTGATAGTAACTGTAGGGACTGTGTACTGTGATAGTAACTGTAGGGACTGTGTACTGTGATAGTAACTGTAGGGACTGTGTACTGTGATAGTAACTGTAGGGACTGTGTACTATGATAGTAACTGTAGGGACTGTGTACTGTGATAGTAACTGTAGGGGGACTGTGTACTGTGATAGTAACTGTAGGGACTGTGTACTGTGATAGTAACTGTAGGGGGACTGTGTACTGTGATAGTAACTGTAGGGACTGTGTACTGTGATAGTAACTGTAGGGACTGTGTACTGTGATAGTAACTGTAGGGACTGTGTACTATGATAGTAACTGTAGGGGGACTGTGTACTGTGATAGTAACTGTAGGGACTGTGTACTGTGATAGTAACTGTAGGGACTGTGTACTATGATAGTAACTGTAGGGACTGTGTACTGTGATAGTAACTGTAGGGGCTGTGTACTGTGATAGTAACTGTAGGGACTGTGTACTGTGATAGTAACTGTAGGGACTGTGTACTATGATAGTAACTGTAGGGACTGTGTACTGTGATAGTAACTGTAGGGACTGTGTACTGTGATAGTAACTGTAGGGACTGTGTACTGTGATAGTAACTGTAGGGACTGTGTACTGTGATAGTAACTGTAGGGACTGTGTACTGTGATAGTAACTGTAGGGACTGTGTACTGTGATAGTAACTGTAGGGACTGTGTACTGTGATAGTAACTGTAGGGACTGTGTACTATGATAGTAACTGTAGGGACTGTGTACTGTGATAGTAACTGTAGGGGCTGTGTACTGTGATAGTAACTGTAGGGACTGTGTACTGTGATAGTAACTGTAGGGACTGTGTACTGTGATAGTAACTGTAGGGACTGTGTACTATGATAGTAACTGTAGGGACTGTGTACTGTGATAGTAACTGTAGGGGCTGTGTACTGTGATAGTAACTGTAGGGACTGTGTACTGTGATAGTAACTGTAGGGACTGTGTACTGTGATAGTAACTGTAGGGACTGTGTACTGTGATAGTAACTGTAGGGACTGTGTACTATGATAGTAACTGTAGGGACTGTGTACTGTGATAGTAACTGTAGGGGCTGTGTACTGTGATAGTAACTGTAGGGACTGTGTACTGTGATAGTAACTGTAGGGACTGTGTACTGTGATAGTAACTGTAGGGACTGTGTACTATGATAGTAACTGTAGGGGCTGTGATAGTAACTGTAGGGGGGCTGTGTACTGTGATAGTAACTGTAGGGACTGTGTACTGTGATAGTAACTGTAGGGACTGTGTACTGTGATAGTAACTGTAGGGACTGTGTACTGTGATAGTAACTGTAGGGACTGTGTACTGTGATAGTAACTGTAGGGACTGTGTACTGTGATAGTAACTGTAGGGGCTGTGTACTGTGATAGTAACTGTAGGGACTGTGTACTGTGATAGTAACTGTAGGGACTGTGTACTATGATAGTAACTGTAGGGGCTGTGTACTGTGATAGTAACTGTAGGGACTGTGTACTGTGATAGTAACTGTAGGGACTGTGTACTATGATAGTAACTGTAGGGACTGTGTACTATGATAGTAACTGTAGGGGCTGTGTACTGTGATAGTAACTGTAGGGACTGTGTACTGTGATAGTAACTGTAGGGACTGTGTACTGTGATAGTAACTGTAGGGACTGTGTACTGTGATAGTAACTGTAGGGACTGTGTACTGTGATAGTAACTGTAGGGACTGTGTACTGTGATAGTAACTGTAGGGACTGTGTACTATGATAGTAACTGTAGGGGGACTGTGTACTGTGATAGTAACTGTAGGGACTGTGTACTGTGATAGTAACTGTAGGGACTGTGTACTGTGATAGTAACTGTAGGGACTGTGTACTGTGATAGTAACTGTAGGGACTGTGTACTGTGATAGTAACTGTAGGGACTGTGTACTGTGATAGTAACTGTAGGGGGACTGTGTACTGTGATAGTAACTGTAGGGACTGTGTACTGTGATAGTAACTGTAGGGACTGTGTACTGTGATAGTAACTGTAGGGACTGTGTACTGTGATAGTAACTGTAGGGACTGTGTACTGTGATAGTAACTGTAGGGACTGTGTACTGTGATAGTAACTGTAGGGACTGTGTACTGTGATAGTAACTGTAGGGACTGTGTACTGTGATAGTAACTGTAGGGACTGTGTACTATGATAGTAACTGTAGGGGCTGTGTACTGTGATAGTAACTGTAGGGGCTGTGTACTGTGATAGTAACTGTAGGGACTGTGTACTATGATAGTAACTGTAGGGACTGTGTACTGTGATAGTAACTGTAGGGACTGTGTACTGTGATAGTAACTGTAGGGGCTGTGTACTGTGATAGTAACTGTAGGGACTGTGTACTGTGATAGTAACTGTAGGGGCTGTGTACTGTGATAGTAACTGTAGGGACTGTGTACTGTGATAGTAACTGTAGGGACTGTGTACTGTGATAGTAACTGTAGGGACTGTGTACTGTGATAGTAACTGTAGGGACTGTGTACTGTGATAGTAACTGTAGGGACTGTGTACTGTGATAGTAACTGTAGGGACTGTGATAGTAACTGTAGGGGGGCTGTGTACTGTGATAGTAACTGTAGGGACTGTGTACTATGATAGTAACTGTAGGGACTGTGTACTATGATAGTAACTGTAGGGACTGTGATAGTAACTGTAGGGGGGCTGTGTACTGTGATAGTAACTGTAGGGACTGTGTACTGTGATAGTAACTGTAGGGACTGTGTACTATGATAGTAACTGTAGGGACTGTGTACTGTGATAGTAACTGTAGGGACTGTGTACTGTGATAGTAACTGTAGGGACTGTGTACTGTGATAGTAACTGTAGGGACTGTGTACTATGATAGTAACTGTAGGGGCTGTGTACTGTGATAGTAACTGTAGGGGCTGTGTACTATGATAGTAACTGTAGGGACTGTGTACTGTGATAGTAACTGTAGGGACTGTGTACTGTGATAGTAACTGTAGGGACTGTGTACTATGATAGTAACTGTAGGGACTGTGTACTGTGATAGTAACTGTAGGGACTGTGTACTGTGATAGTAACTGTAGGGGCTGTGTACTGTGATAGTAACTGTAGGGACTGTGTACTGTGATAGTAACTGTAGGGACTGTGTACTGTGATAGTAACTGTAGGGACTGTGTACTGTGATAGTAACTGTAGGGACTGTGTACTATGATAGTAACTGTAGGGGGACTGTGTACTGTGATAGTAACTGTAGGGACTGTGTACTGTGATAGTAACTGTAGGGACTGTGTACTGTGATAGTAACTGTAGGGACTGTGTACTGTGATAGTAACTGTAGGGACTGTGTACTATGATAGTAACTGTAGGGACTGTGTACTGTGATAGTAACTGTAGGGACTGTGTACTGTGATAGTAACTGTAGGGGCTGTGTACTGTGATAGTAACTGTAGGGACTGTGTACTGTGATAGTAACTGTAGGGACTGTGTACTGTGATAGTAACTGTAGGGGGACTGTGTACTGTGATAGTAACTGTAGGGACTGTGTACTGTGATAGTAACTGTAGGGACTGTGTACTGTGATAGTAACTGTAGGGGGACTGTGTACTGTGATAGTAACTGTAGGGACTGTGTACTGTGATAGTAACTGTAGGGACTGTGTACTGTGATAGTAACTGTAGGGACTGTGTACTGTGATAGTAACTGTAGGGACTGTGTACTGTGATAGTAACTGTAGGGACTGTGTACTGTGATAGTAACTGTAGGGACTGTGTACTGTGATAGTAACTGTAGGGGCTGTGTACTGTGATAGTAACTGTAGGGACTGTGTACTGTGATAGTAACTGTAGGGACTGTGTACTATGATAGTAACTGTAGGGACTGTGTACTGTGATAGTAACTGTAGGGACTGTGTACTGTGATAGTAACTGTAGGGGGACTGTGTACTGTGATAGTAACTGTAGGGACTGTGTACTGTGATAGTAACTGTAGGGGGACTGTGTACTGTGATAGTAACTGTAGGGGCTGTGTACTGTGATAGTAACTGTAGGGACTGTGTACTGTGATAGTAACTGTAGGGACTGTGTACTGTGATAGTAACTGTAGGGACTGTGTACTGTGATAGTAACTGTAGGGACTGTGTACTGTGATAGTAACTGTAGGGACTGTGTACTGTGATAGTAACTGTAGGGACTGTGTACTATGATAGTAACTGTAGGGGCTGTGTACTATGATAGTAACTGTAGGGACTGTGTACTGTGATAGTAACTGTAGGGACTGTGTACTGTGATAGTAACTGTAGGGACTGTGTACTATGATAGTAACTGTAGGGACTGTGTACTGTGATAGTAACTGTAGGGACTGTGTACTGTGATAGTAACTGTAGGGACTGTGTACTGTGATAGTAACTGTAGGGACTGTGTACTATGATAGTAACTGTAGGGACTGTGTACTGTGATAGTAACTGTAGGGACTGTGTACTGTGATAGTAACTGTAGGGACTGTGTACTATGATAGTAACTGTAGGGACTGTGTACTGTGATAGTAACTGTAGGGACTGTGTACTGTGATAGTAACTGTAGGGACTGTGTACTGTGATAGTAACTGTAGGGACTGTGTACTGTGATAGTAACTGTAGGGACTGTGTACTGTGATAGTAACTGTAGGGACTGTGTACTGTGATAGTAACTGTAGGGACTGTGTACTGTGATAGTAACTGTAGGGACTGTGTACTGTGATAGTAACTGTAGGGACTGTGTACTATGATAGTAACTGTAGGGACTGTGTACTATGATAGTAACTGTAGGGACTGTGTACTATGATAGTAACTGTAGGGACTGTGTACTGTGATAGTAACTGTAGGGACTGTGTACTATGATAGTAACTGTAGGGACTGTGTACTGTGATAGTAACTGTAGGGACTGTGTACTATGATAGTAACTGTAGGGACTGTGTACTGTGATAGTAACTGTAGGGACTGTGTACTGTGATAGTAACTGTAGGGACTGTGTACTGTGATAGTAACTGTAGGGACTGTGTACTGCACTGCAGCACAAAATGGTTAGCAAGAAACATTAGACATCAAAAAAGGATTGTATTGTTTCGGTTTGGTTCAGTGTAGTCACCATCTGGTTTTCTTACCTACCCTCTTTAACCAATCAATTAAAGATAGTCTACCCTTAATTCTTGAATCAATAAATTTGATTTTGTACACACCGTTTGTCATGTCATGCCTGAAACCTATACTCTCTATGTACTGCGGTCAGGTTTAAAAACAAGTTTCAATGTTTAAATACTTGTCAGTCACCATACGTGAAGCCTACAATAATTTTTCTCTACCTAGCTATGTTTCATCACTCACCATAAATATCTAACATTATGGGTTTGCAATATATTAAGAGTAACAAAAGTCCATGACCTTGTTGTTTTGAATTTTTGGGGGAAAATGCATAAGCCATAAAAAGAAAGCGTCATGTGAAGTTCTAGGACACCTTATGAGTCCAAGTCCCATTGTTAGTTTATAAAATTTCAAATCAGTAACCTTGCCGTTTTGGGATATTTAATCAATGCATGCATCATAGGAAAAATCATAAAACATATTCTTAAAACAAGTCGTCGCATGACCCTCTTCAATGAATGCTTCACAAAATACCGCTTCATCCATTGGACATGGCCACCGTGGTCGGCGACATGCTCGTTTAAACACTGTCTCTCTCTACTAAAAAAATATAAAAATAAATTTAAAACTAAAAAATCTAAATTTTCAAAATGTGTGGTTAGGCCCTTTGTCAAAATTTCAAAAAGTAAATAATAAATTCAAGAAGGGATTGTCACCCTGAGTCTTATAACACCCCATGTGTCCAAATCTGATTATTGGTTTCCCCTTATTCCCTGTAAAATCTACATTCATTGTTTTAAGGGTAAAATAAACGATCGTGGTAAAAGAGTATTTAATGACCAATTTTTTGAGCTACCACACCTAATTTTAGGGTTCTTATTTTCCAAGATATCAATTTTTCAATTTTGGGGTTGTTTTCAACCCCCTACTATTTTTCATCAAAAACAAAAGATCTTAGGTTCATTTACCATTTTTAGGTGTTTAACACCTTCTTTTCCTGTAAAATCTACATTCATTGTTTTAGGGGTAAATTGACCGATCGTGGTAAAAGAGTATTTCATGAGCAATTTTTTCAGCTATCACACCTAATTTTAGGGTTCCTAGTTTCCAGGATATTGATTTTTCCATTTTGGGGTAGTTATCACCCCTTACTCTTTTTCATCAAAATCAAAAATCTTAGGTTCATTTATCATTTTTAGGTGTCTAACACCTTTTTTCCCTGTAAAATCATCATTCACTGTTATAGGGGTGAAATGACCTATCGTGGTAAAAGCATATCTTATGACCTATTTTAAAGCTATCACACATAATATTAGGGTTCTCAGTTTCCAAGATATCGATTTTTCAATTGGGTGGGGGATTGTTTCAGCCCCCAAAGGGGGACATCGCCCCAATTGCTAGGACCTCTCATACAAGTCACTAGCATGATTGGTTCGCGAGATATTAACAAAAGTGTAGTTAGGCCCTTTGTCAAAATTTCATAAATACATTCTAAAAGGGGGCTACAATACCTACAATACCCCATACAAGTTCCTAGCCCTATTGGTCCGTGAGATATTAACTACAACAAAAAATTAGTTAGGCTCTTTGGCACAATTTGGATAAATTCATGGGCCAGTCCATAGGGATCAGTCCAAAGGGGCCGGTCCAAAGGGATTAGTCAAAAGGACCTTCAACAGGGAGCCATCAACAAGGACTTGTCAACAAGGACCCGTCAACAATGACCTGTCAACAAGGACCCGTCAACAATGACCCGTCAACAATGACCTGTCAACAGGGACCCAAAACAAGGACCCGTCCACAGGGACTCGTCAACAACGACCCGTCCAAAGGGACTCGTTAGCAATGACCCGTCAACAGGGACCAGTCCAAACGGACAAATCAACAGGGACCAGTCCAAAGGGACAAATCAACAGGGATCAATCAAAAGGGGTTATCGCCTCAAGGCCTGACATGTCTTCATTGATTATTGGTTTGCCTATCGACAAGCGCCGCTTGGAATACTTTTTGATCACCCCTCATGGGTTGGGTTAGGTTAGGTTACACTACAGTCTCCATCTTCAAAAAGCTCGCCCTCTTCCAAAAACTATGAGTGGTCATGCGTAAAAAACAAAAAAACAAGCATGTTAATTCATAGTGGCTTTCCACCGTACATATGTCTCTTGTGTGGAACAACGTTTAATTCCATATGACAAGGACCCGTCAACAATGACCCGTCAACTCTCACATGTTGTACTTGGAAAGCGAGATTTTCTAAAAAATTAAAATTTCACCCCCTATTAGGGGTAGGTTTTATTTTTGAGTTCGAAATATGTTCTCCATTGGAAAGGGGGTGTCAGCCCGAGTTCAATGACACCTCATTCGTTAAAATCCGACCATGCGTTCGAGAGATATCGCGCCGCCGCCATCTTGTAGGAGGAAAGTCGTAGGAGGATCTAGAACTCTTGCAAACACACTACTGGCAGATGTGCGAAATTTTAAAATCTCTTTTTTCCTTCTTGTGTCCTAATCATGCGATTGAAGTTTGATTAACACACGTACACAATAATCTTCACGTAAAAGTAAATAAATAAAAATCCAACCTGGCGACCATCTGAAATATTTAGACGGTTCTCAATATGTACGATTCTATCACAACAAACAAATTGAAATTTTGAAATGCAGTTAACATGAGTAGGATATATGAAAATAGGCTGTATAATTCTTCACGGAACTAGTTGTTTATTTTACAAGTTGATAGTTTATTTCTCAAAAGTACCGTACTGTGGAATTCTCAGTTTTGGCCCACAACGCTGAGTGTACCCCCGCTTCAGCCCTCAGACTGGAATTAAAATTTCTTGGCAGAACCGGGAATCGAATTCAGACCTCCGCGGTGGCAGGCAAGAATGCTAGCCACAACACCACGAGTTAGCCTAATTTCAATCGTAATATTGTTTACAACTTAGCCCATAAGTTAAGATTAGTGTACAACCAAATTTACAATTATTTTATGGTCTTACCAAAGTAACACTTCCTTAATTTTTATTGGCTTATTTTTCGGGGTAGAGGAGTGAGGGGGGGGGGGAGGACGGATGGAGCCCCCTCAGCACCCCCGTTATATACGCCCCTGCACCAGGGGATTTCACTGAGTCTTTTAAAGGTACCGGTATGGATTATGTCTTCAGGAAAGAATTCATGATGAAAATTAATAAATGTAAACCAAAAATATTGGAATGCAGTCGAAATAAATCAGAATCCCCTATGGATGTCGAATTGGCAGGTGAGAAGCTAAAGAACTACGTGACTTCTGTTACTAAGGAAGCAAAATAACCAGTGATGGACGAAGCAGAGAGGATATAAAAAGTAGGTTAGCCAGGGGTGGATCTAGGGGAGGGCGAGGAGGGCGACCGCCCAGGGCCCCGCGCCATGTTTTTTTTAATTTAATTAATTAATTACACTTTACAAACTAATTTATAATAATAATAATAATTATTATTATATATATATATAATTCGTTGAGGCCATCTAGGACCTCGTTAAGTCTTGCTACACTTGGCAATTTGTTTCGCCTTCCTCTGAGCCCAGAATTCCCTCATTCTCTGTGAGTGGACCATCTTGCGCTCCGCTGTCCAAGTGGTACCTTGTCTTCTTTTCGGGTTCGATGTCTCGTCTCGGGTTAGCCCATTAGTCAGTATCTTTTTGCGGAAGAGATCTCTATTGAAGGCGTCGTCGGGTTTTAGATGCAGCATTTTGAGGTCGTCTTTGGTATTCATAAACCAGGGCATTGTGGTTTTGGGTTTGGAGTCAAAGAAATGAAAAATCTGTTTAGTCAGCCTGTTTCCGTCCATTCGTTTGAGATGACCGTAATACCGTGCCCGCCTTTTACGGATCGATTCTGAAATTTTCTCTATTTCACTGTAGACTTCTTTGTTGGATTTTTTTATAGTGGATACCATTCTTGTAATTTGATCCCATTATACCTCTGACGATTTTGCGCTCTTTTTTCTCCAGTTCTTCAAGGAGTCCTTTATTAGCATTTTGGGATAGGGTTTCGGCTGCATACATAACTACTGGTTTCAGAACAGTTTCATAATGACGTAGTTTAGTATTTTTGGACAGGCATTTTTTGTTGTATATTGAGCGCGATGTTTGATAGGCTATTTCGAGTTTGCGTACTCGTTCCTTGAGTGCTTCTTTGTCCAGTCCACTTTTCATGATGATCTCTCCCAATTACTTAAATTTTTCCACTCTGTTGATCTTCCCGTATTTTGTCTGCAGTTTTTCAGGGGCGTCTTTGATGTTGGTCATTACTTCTGTTTTTTCGAATGATATCTGCAAGCCAGTTTGTTCAGCGATTTCTTTTAAAAGGTCGATTTGCATCTTAGCAGTTTCTACGTCGTTCGACATAATGGCGATGTCATCAGCGAATGCTAGACAGTCGACTATGATCCCCTTGGATTTTGCTCCCATTCTCAGAGGGCTATACTCAGTTTCTAATAATTTTGTTTGCCAGGTCCGAATGACTTTTTCGAGGACGCAGTTGAAAAGCATTGGAGAGAGCCCGTCACCTTGTCTGACTCCCGTTTTAACCTCAAAGGAATCCGACAGACATCCCAGGAACATTACTTTGGATTTTGTTTCAGTTAGGGTGGCTCTAATTAATGCCAGCAGTTTCAGGTCAACCCCGAATTCGTTGAGGATGTTCAACAGAACTTCGCGGTCTATCGAATCGTAAGCCTTCTTAAAGTCCACAAAGACTGATACGTACGATTTGGACCTGAGATTGCAATATCTAATGATTGTTTTGAGGTTGTGGATCTGTTCGGCAGTTGAACGACCCTTTCTGAATCCCCCTTGGTATTCTCCTATTTGATGCTCGACTTCGGCTTCTAATCGCTCCAGGATAGCAAGTGAGAGAATTTTGTATGTTACCGGTAGGAGGGATATTCCTCTGTAGTTGTTGACATTTTTCATGCTGCCTTTCTTGTGTAACGGATGGATCAAGGCCGTTTTCCAATCTTCTGGTAGAATTTCATTTTTCCAAATTTGTTCTATTTGCTTCTGCAAGATTTCAACTGCTTCTTCGGGAGCATATTTCCAAAGTTCTGCAACTACAGAGTCTTCCCCGGGCGCTTTGTTGTTTTTTAGTCGAGCAATGTGACGCTTGATTTCGTCTTTGTTGGGTGGTCTTGATTCTGGGCATCTGCGAATGGGTTCCTCGGTCTTGATGGGATTTTTGGGTTGGTCGCAATTTAGTAAATTCTTAAAGTAATCAGCTAGGATGGTACAATTTTCTTCATTTGAGGTCGCCAGTGTACCGTCCTTTCGCTGAAAGCATAACGACAGAGGTTTATAACCCGTAAGTTTCCTTTTGAACGTTCCGTAGTACTCTCTGGTGTTGTTTCTTTTAAAGTCTTGGTCGATCTCAATAAGTGACTTTTCATATTTACGTTTCTCAGCTCGGATCACTTTAGCTGTCTGGGCTCGTTGGGCTTTTTAGGTTTCCCAATCAGTTTGCGATTTTGTTGAGTAATATTGTTTCCATGCATCGAGCTTTTTCTTGAGAACTGAAACACATGTATCATTCCACCAGGCATGTTTCTTGCTTCTTTTAATTTCAGCAATTTCCTTGGCAGCCTCGATCAGGCGGTTTTTTGTGTTGTTAAAGTCACAGTCGATTGGTCGAGCCTTTTCCTGAAACTCGGTTACATTCTGTTTGAGTTTATCAGTGTCGAAGCGAATAATTTGTTTGGGCGTCTTGTTGGTGTTTGAAGGGACCGGTTTGAATTTAATTATGGACATATAGTGGTCTGAAGCCACGTTTATGCCTTTTTTAACCTTAACATTCATAATCTCAGGGCTGTTTTTCCTAGAGATTGCGACGTGATCTATTTGAAACTCTCAGATGGCGTCGACAGGAGATCGCCACGTTGTCTGCTTTCTGGGAAGATGGCGAAAGTGTGTCGACATGATCTGCAAGTTATGGTTTTCGCAAATGGAGACCAATCTCTCACCATTTTGATTGGTTCTTTTGTGGGCAGGATAGTTTCCAATGATTTTCCTATACTTGTGTTCTCGACCAAGTTGAGCATTGAAGTCCCCCATAAGAAGTTTAACATGGTGTTTAGGAATTTTGGCGAGCTTTTCATCCAGTAGGTCCCAAAAGTTATCCACTTCGTCCGGGCCAGATCTGTTCTTGTCATTTGTGGGGGCATGTGCGTTAACTAGGCTGTAGGTTTTGCTGGCGCATTTGATTGTTAATATGGATAATCGGTCATTAACTGGCTCAAAATTTGCGACCGACTTAAGGATTCTGGTTCTCACAGCAAACGCTGTTCCAAGCATCACAGATCCATTGAGGACCCTCTTTTGAGCTCTGCTCTTGAAAAAGCGGTAACCTTCAGATTCGAAAGTCTCTTCGTCTGGGTAACGTGTTTCTTGTAGGGCAATGATACATATCTGATTTTCATGTAGTGCGCCGGTGAGAGTTTTCAGTTTGCCAATTTGTGTAAGGGTGTTAATGTTGAACGTTGCTAGAAAGGTTTTTGATTTGGTTCTGAGTTTCTGACTGGTTGGGGTACACCGAGACGCTCCGACTCGTCTCTCGCGTGATGTCGAGTCTCCCCCAGAATCCGAATGAGACTCGTGCGTCGCAGGTTTCACGACGAGGGATTTATCCGAAGACTTACCCCCTGGGGTAAAAGAAATGTTGAAATGTTTTGCCATCATGCTCACTTGACTTGAGTTTGTTTTGGACGCATACGCATCCATGTTGCAACTAAGGTTGTTAGCCCTAGAGGTTGCCTCAAGGTGTTTTCTGGCTTCTCTATACTACCAAGGCTTCAAGCCTGGGAGTCCCCCAGCACTGATCGGTTCGTCGACCCAGCTTCCCGCTGGGATTGGTTACCCAACCTTCCACTGGGTTGCTCGACTTAACAGGGGCACCTCGTGTAGGTTACGTGCTGGAGTTGGAGTGAAAGAGGCTAAGTTGGATTCTCTTGCTGAATCCAATAGGTTAATGTTGCAGATGTTAGCAACGACGCATTTCACTCCCATTTGCCAGAGTCACAATGACTCCTCCCAGGTTTATTCCTGGGACTCAATTATTATTATTATTATTAGTTTCTTGTTTTTTTTAGTGCAGCTATGACCTCTGTTGACCGTTGAGCAAGTTTAGATTTCGGTGAAATAATAGAAGACTTTAGCCGGAAAAAAGTGGCAAAGTAATATTTTATTGTTTACATAATCTTCTTCAAGGGGACTTGAAGGTTTCTTTCATATTATTAGAAATGTACTGTAGTGTACTCAAAATATTGTAACTAATCTTTATTTTCTAATTTTTACAAAACTACTTTCCATTTGATTTCATATTTTTTATTTCCTATTGTTGTAGGCCCCGCCTTATCATATCGCCCAGGGCCCCGCAAGGCCTGGATCCACCACTGAGGTTAGCACAGGCAAGGAGAGCATTTCTACAGAAAAGAAGTCCGTTGACATCGAATATAGATTTAGGTATTAGGAAGTCATTTTTGAAAGCCTCTGTCAGGAGCGTGACGCTGTATGGAAGTGAAACTTGGACTGTTGGAGCAGCAGAAAAGAGGAGAATTGAAGCGTTTGAAATGTGGGGTCTCAGGAGAATGATAAAGATCAAATGGGTAGATAGGGTTACGAAAGAAGAATTTTTAAGACGAGTGGGAGAGGAGAGATGTTTCTGGCGACTGCTAATGAAGAGAAGAGATAGGTTAGTAGGACACATACTAAGACACCCAGGGCCCTATTTAATAAAACTCGACAGGTCCGACAATTGTGACAATTTGACATAATTGTCAACATGTCGTGACAATTCTATCTGACAATATGTCATTGTGTGACAGGAGAAATATTGTAAAATTTACTCCTGTCACAGGGCCCTTTTCATAACCTTGACAAATTGTCAAATCCACCTGTCGAGGTTATGTACACTTCGATAGTTCCTAGAATCGATAATGTAGAATAACTATCGATTCACATGAACGGTTCAACGCGAGATAATCATAATAAAGGATTTACTATTTATTAAAACATTCATTTATTTGAAAGAAAAAAAAAACACGCACAAACTGTGCAAAAATTACTATATATTTACAAACTTGACTGCATAAATGTGCTTATCATTACAGCTTCTAATAATGCATTACAGGTCAACCATTTACCTTTCTGACAATCACGAATAGCCTATAAGGTAAATGCACCAATGGTCGTCATGTGAAGACAGATTTAGTCATGAAAATATAAACACTTTATACATTTTGGTAAATGAAATCAACAAAAGCACTGTACCTAACCTCAAACTCTATACTAGGAAACTCTCAATATCGAAAATATTCGTTTTAGGAAAAACTAAGTATTTTATAAAAAATGTATGTTTGCCCCAGTCCTCGGCACGATGTATTTGGACTTTTATTATATTCGTCACCCGTTTGCACCAATTGCCGTCACATCGTTAGTTTTCTTTGTCTGCTGTTTATAATGCATTTCTGTCAATTGTTGCTTAAGACACCGATTTTTCGAATTGGAGGCTAACATTTACGAATAATACAGTACCAGTAATTATGTTTTTTTTATAAACAAAACTTTTTAAACTAAACATTGAATTGTAATTTATCGCCAACAAGATAAAACTGTACGATTCCTTTGTATATGAGTCCTTGACTCGCTAAGGGATTAATAAAATGCATTATTATACTATAAAAATATTTAAAAAAGACGGAATCGGGAAGCGGGAATGGTGGGTAGAAGACATACGGGCAACAAAATATCGTAATTCTGCTCTAAGCACATTTATTATAGGTTATTTTGTATTAACTTAAAGTGCATTAGAAATACAATAATAATAATAATAATAATAATTGAAATTCGAACAATATAACCACAAGAACGTGTATTGATGTAGGCTTCCCCGACCGGTGTTCAGTAGCGAATGCCCGAATGGTCATTTTCCGGGCTGTTATGCCGTGATCTTTTTTTTCTACGGGTGATGGGAGGCGTAGTCACATAAAAAGTGAGACAGACCATGGCATACCATAACGTCTGCGTTGATCAATCGCCGAGGGTCTGACAAGGTAGAGTGTAACTTAAGTCGTTTTCCACCAAATAACAGTAGGTTTTAATTTGATGTTCTGTAATATTGCAGCACGGTTTACTGTCAAATTTATAAATAATAATCGTAATATCATTTTAATAATGTACTACTACCTTAGGCTTACTGTATGAATGAAACCCCCCAGAAAGAAATCCTACGTACGTCACTGATCTTAATCGCTCTCTACTTCTCCCGCTTTTTAATCGCTCCATTCTAACGATTCTAACAACACTGTAGGCTATTAAAAATTGACGTTAGCCGATGAAGGTTAATGTAACGAGAAACTTCCAAACGCACCGAGATGCGAAAAGATAGGTTATGGTAATAATCGACATGTAACGAGGAGCCTGTCGAGTTTTCGATGACAATTTGACAATTGTACCGTACAACAGCGGCTGACATATTCATTGTTCATAAAGAAAAACTGGTGACATATGTGACATATTTGTCAGATTTCTACCTGTCGGCATTACAACTTTATGAAACAGATTTCTGACAATATGTCACGACAATTTACAAAATTGTCGCCACATATTTGTCGAATTGCCATGCTTTGAGAAACGGAGACTTGTCGAACTATCAAATTGTCTGACATTTTATGTCATCCGACATATGTCGACTTGTCGAGTTTTATGAAATAGGGCCCAGGAATAGCAAATTTAGTTATAGAAGGAAGGGTCAAGATTAAGAACAGTAGGGGTAGACCAAGGTAAAAGAATGTTAAACAAATTGCCTCGGATGTAGGGTATGGTATCAATGTAGAGATGAAACGATTAGCTGCAAACAGGGAAGCGTGGAAGGCTGCATCAAACCAGTGGAAAGACTGAAGACTCAAGTAACAACGAAGATAAATACACCTGTGAGTCACTTCCATTCAATGTTGGTGCAAAAAGAGGGATATATAATAATTTCATAAGTGCAGCTAACTGCCAAAAGAAATATATACATGACCGTGCATACAATAACCTAAATAAGACCACACATTCAGTCATTGCAGAAATCTGTCCACGAGCACAAAAGCAGGTGATAACGGTCACAAGTTGACCCACACAGTTTACACCTGCAGTTATCGTCCGGGTCGTGGAATTTCTCACTCTGGCATATCCGGTGGTGGAAACCATGCAGAGCGTATCGCGTCACTACATGCCGTAGTTCATATCCAACTTGAGTCCATTCTCTGTAAATCATGGCATCTGTTGAAAAGAACGTTGGCCATATGTCTTGCCGTTTTGCATTGAGTTTTTGTACAAGTTCTGTATAGGCGGCGGTTGATGGTAGAGGGATATATTGTTTTTGGTTTGAAGTGGGTTTCTTGAAACTCGAGGCGGGAGTATTGTTTTGTATATTCTAAGCCTAATTGTATTCAGTTACTTGCAATTTCTTAGAACTCGTGGTTTGACTTATGTTGACTTTCACGTTGATAGGTTTGTAATGTAATTTAGCGGAATTAATTCCTCCTGCTTCACCAGATTGTGGTCAGGTTTGTGTTAGCCTACTTAGGAATAAAGAGACCAATTATAGGACGCTTCTTTTCAGTGGCCTCATCCTTTATAACTTATTGGAATGATAGATATTCTATACCTTACCTTATACCATATGTAGTCGAGCGCCTTGGTCGAATAAGTTTTACTGCTTCTCATTACCAGTAGCCTAACTTGAATTCCGAGTTCTGAAATATCCTCATTTGATGTGTTATCTTTTCATTTCATTTCATTTCTTTATTGCCACATAACATGTATATACAAAGAAAACTGATATGTTTCATTACATTGATGGCTCGTCAGCTGAATAATAGTATTCAAAATGAATAATACAATAAATAAGAATTTGAGGAAAGAAAACAATATTTACAATAATCACATAACTTAAAACAGAATCACATCCTCATCTGGACATTTTACAATCATCATAAAACAAAACAAAATCATCTTCATATGTCAGAATCATTAACAAATTCCTCAACGCTGTAATAGCATTTAACACTCAGAAATTTTTGAAGGGATTTCTTCACCTGCATAATGGACATGTTCCGGTACTGAATTTCCTCCCGATTTTGTTGAAGACCTTCATTCCTACATAATGTGGAGTTTTCTCAAACAGTTTTAGTCTATTTCAGGGCAGTTTTAAATTTGAATTATGTCTTGAATCATAATTATGGGAAAAGTGACTGTTTTGAAACAACAAGGGGTTTTTGAAAACAAATAAAGTAATTTCAAATATATATCAAGAAGGGACAGTCATAATGTTTAGCTTTTTAAATAGTTCTTTACAAGATGCTCTTCGATTTACATTACACATTGCTCTGACTATCTTTTTCTGCATAATAAATATTCTTGCCATATCAGAATCCCCACCCCAGAATAGAATCCCATATCTAATAACAGACAAGCAATATACATGATAGACTGTTATCATGACCCTTATATCGGTAGCTCCTGCCAGGATAGATACTGCATATACAAAGCTATTTAATCGTGTAACAAGGCCGTCAATGTGACTCGACCAACATAGATTATTATTTAATGTCATGCCAAGAAAATTAACATTATTCTTATTTGCAAGATCAGTGCTATCCAGACTAAGTTCAATTTCCTTTTGTGAGGAATGTTTGCTGCTAAACAGCATTATTTCTGTTTTAAGCATGTTTAATTGCAAGTAATTTTCCCTACACCAAGAGCCTAGATCTTCAAGTGTTTCCTGCTAAATATTTTCAATGTTACAATTTCTTTCGCAGGATGCAATTACTGAAGTATCGTCTGCAAACTGTACAACATTCTGTTTGATGGTTAGACGCAAATCATTCACATACAAAGGAAATAAGATTGGCCCCAGTGTTAAACCCTGTGGCACGCCTTTAGTCATTCTTTCCCCTTTAGGATAATACTTAGTCCCATTGGATAATAATAATGTTCGTTGCTTTGGATCGTACAGATAGGAAGCGAACCAATCTTGAGTTTTACCATTTATCCCATAAATATCTATTTTTTAAGTAACAGTGAGTGGTTTACTGTGTCAAATGCTTTAGTCAGGTCACAAAATATCCCAGCAGCATACTGAGGGTTATCTAGCAATTTGCTTATGGAAGAAATAAATTCATTTATAGCATGATGTGTACTAAGATCCTTCCGATAACCAAACTGAGTATTTAAAATAATATTTTCTTTGTAAATATATGTAAGAATTTGTTCCTTAACTACCTCTTCAAATATTTTTGAGAATATAGTTAGTATAGAAACTGGTCTGAAATTACTCATATCATCCCTTTTCCCCTTTTTAAGGAGTGGCCTAACCTCCGCATATTTAAGACTATCAGGAAAACTCCCTGTTAAAAGTGACTGATTATTAATCATTGATAATGGCTGTGCTATCTCATTTACTGATAGGTTTACTAACCAAACTGGGATTTCATTCCAACCAACACTTTTTTTTTTATCTTTTAATGACAAAATTATTTTTTAAATTTCATTTTAAGTAACAGTTCTAAATTCCATCTTACATGAAATGTTAGAAAACATCCTTTCATTTACATTGTCATTACCACTTGTGATTTCTGTCCCGACATTCACAAAGAACTTGTTAAATAATTCCGACATATAAAGAGGGTCATTTATAACTTTGCCTTCTACGCGGATATTCATAATTTCAGTTTTGTTATTCTGTACACCAAGTTCAGATTTTACTACAGACCACAATGCTCTGTTTTTATTGTTAGATTTCATTACGAATTTGTTATTTGCTTTGATTCTTGCAGCCTTTACCACTTTATTAAATATTTTCTTGTACTGCTTCACATATTCTAAGAATTCTGGGTTATTTGCTTTGATTCTTGCAGCCTTTACCACTTTATTAAATATTTTCTTGTACTGCTTCACATATTCTAAGAATTCTGTTTTTTTTATTAACTTTTGCTTCGATATGAAGCTGCCGTTTCATATTACTTGATATTTTGATCCCAGGCGTGATCCACTGTACTTTTGAAGACTGTTTGATTTTAACATATGCGTATGGAAAGCATTCATCAAAAAGGTATAGGAAATTATTCATATAACTATTAAAATTATCATTTGTTGATGTTTTTCAATCAAAGGTCCATTTTACTTTATTTAGTTTTCGAATGAAGTCAGTTTGATTCTGTCGATGAAAATTTCTCCTTCTTACGTTCTTGCAGTTAGGTGGTTTAATTTTTGAATACTTTGGTAGTGACAGAAATAGAGCCTTGTGGCCAGAAAAGCCTATTTCAATATTTGCTGCCTTATTTGGTGAATAATTAAAACTTGTAAGAATATTGTCAATGCAGGTTGCAGAGGTGGCTGTTATTCTTGTAGGTTCTCTGAAGTTACATTCATAACCATAATTGCTGGCTAGTTCAGAGAAATGTCTGGTAATGCAATCATCTGAAAGAATATCTATATTGAAGTCTGCTGCGATTATGACTTTCTTATTTTTACTTATATTTTTTCATTTTATCAAGTAATACATTAAGTTTGGATAGAAACATTCTACTTGTAGTGTAACCTGGGACTCTATAGATCGAGAGTATTATTGTTTTATATTCATGTAGCTCAATGCAGCAAGTTTCAAATGTATTTTCCTCGTTCATCGTATCAAAGTCATTCCGAACAATTAAATCTACTCCTCGTTCAACAAGAATACAGGAACCTCCGTAACCTTCATTTTTTCTACAGAAATGACTACCTAATACATATCCATCTAACGCATTCAAAAGATTTATTGAATCTTGAGATAACCAGTGTTCATTTAAGCAGATTACTTTAACTATATTATGCATATCGGCAAGAAATATCCTTATGTCGTTAAATTTATTACTATTACCACATGATAAGCCTAGACTATTTATGTTTAAGTGCATGATTGCAGGTGTATCTGTAAATTCATGCTGGAGAATTTCTCTAGCAGACAAAGTAGGCCAACTATGGTTATTTTCAATATTGATACAAAGTTCCCCATCTGAAATAAAACTATGATCTAAGTTCTTATCTTTTTGTGAGTTACCACTGTTTACTCTACATTTAAATGCCTTCTTTTCCTTATCTGAATTCTCCAAACTACATTCTATAAAAAAGCAACATTTCCAAGAGTGATAACAGAGTTGTCTACTTCTATATTATTGATACTACTACTTATAATGATTTGGCGTGCTGGTATAAGTGCGGCCTCTTAAGCGCACTTTGTGTGTTCTAGTTTGCTGAACAATATGGAGCAACGACCTATCATTAAGAGTGAGCCAGAATGCCTGTCTCAAACTGATGATTTCCCTAATATTGTAAGTTGTATTATGTAACATAGCATTCTTAGTGATGTGCAAGGTTTAGTGACTACTTGCTACCAAATAGTAGGCTTACGAGATGTTTAATACAGTATTGTATTGCCTCACGTAACTTAGTACTGTTATTCCGTCTGTATGTTTGACGTTGGCTCATACTTGTATAATATTTTCTAGGAATCAATTGACCTGTTACCCTCTTATAATCTCCTGGATGAGGCTGGCGATATGTTTGAAGATAAAAGCTGGGCAGTTAAATTGGAACATCAGACACAGGTGATGATACATTAAATATTTCCTCTCTCACAAATATATCTTATTTTAAAAGCGAGTATTTTGCTGATGATATTGTATTCCTAACGTGGGTTCACTCTGTTGGCACCCTGGGCCCTATTGTAGGTGAAGTCTACACCACATGCTGTGCTAACAGTAGCTAAGTTATTGATAATGCAGGTTCACTCTGTTGGCTCCCTGGGCCCTATTGTAGGTAAAGTCTACACCGATTGCTGTGCTAAAAGTAGCTAAGTTATTGGTAATGCGGGTTCACTCTGTTGGCTCCCCTGGGCCATATTGTAGGTGAAGTCTACACCACATGCTGTGTTAACAGTAGTTAAGTTGTTGGTAATGCAGGTTCACTCTGTTGGCACCCTGGGCCCTATTGTAAGTGAAGTCTACACCACATGCTGTGCTACCAGTAGCTAAGTTATTGGTAATGCAGGTTCGATCTGTTGGCACACTGGGCCCTATTGTAGGTGAAGTCTACTCCCCATGCTGTGCTAACAGTAGCTAAGTTATTGGTAATGCTGGTTCACTCTGTTGGCACCCTGGGCCCTATTGTAGGTGAAGTCGACTCCGCATGTTCTGCTAACAGTAGCTAAGATAGTGGTAATACAGGTTCACTCTGTTGGCACCCTGGGACCTATTGTTGATAAAGTCCACTTCACATGCTGTGCTAACATAAGGTAAGTTATTGATAATACCGGTGCATTACCAGTGCATGAGGCAGGATCCTGACTTATACAATTTCACTTGGATGATAATAAGATAATATATGATTGGTATACCTTTTCAGGTGTTCGCTGGGACAATATCTATTGAAATTCCCGTTCATTATGGCCAATATACTGGAAATATGTTCTAAATTACGTAATTTTGTGTGTTTCTTCCTTGTTGAATTTGAACTACGGCGGCCATTTTGCTCACTCCAGCTTTGCGAGATATTGATGTCACGACAGTGTGCCCAACATGTAAGATATAAGATACACCATCACCAGGAGAATCTGGAGCCGTTAGGCGGTAGCCATTGTATAATCTATTGACATTGACTCGTTAGGCTGTAACCATTGATAAAATCCGTTGGATTGGGCAAAACGAAGGTTAGAGAGGTCGTGTGGGGGCGCGAATGACAGAAAACCATTGATGTCGACGCGTTATATTGCAACCATTGACAAAACCATTCATCTGGATATGTTAGGCTGTAACCATTGTCAAAAAACATTGGATTGGATGAAACGAAGTTTAGAATGGTCCGGTGTAGTCGCGGCCTTTGGCCGCAAATGGTCATGGGAGGCTAGCGGGGCATTATTGACGAAAATACCATTGGATTGAACGTTTTGAAATTGGCGTTCTTTTGTGATCCTGCTGTCCATATTTTCGGGGATTGAAACACAGCCTTAATGATAACATCATGGATCAAAATTCTAATAGTCTTTACCTAAAGCAGTTAAAGTGACGATAAGCTTAGTGTTTAAAAATCTAAGGTTTACTTTCATAGGATCTAAATCAGAGGAAGTTAGAAGGTTCGCTGAGACTACCTTGCAACTTGTCCGAACACCGAGCGACGATACATACATTTCTGAATGATGTGTTAGCCAGTTTAAATCCTTTGGTATGGTAGTGGTGGCCCCTTCCAAAACCTAGGCTAGTCCGCTAGACACATGTTCTGGAGCATGTCGAGGTACAGTTGGATATCTATCGATATATTATGAGATCACACTCACATGAAGCTAGGGGCGACACAAGGCCGATACTACCCTTGGCCTTGATTATATTCTACTCTGCTATGTAGCTTCTACTGCTCGCTGTGACTGTCAATATATTGTTGGTACAGTTGGGTATCTATGGGCACATTGTGAGATCATACTCACATGAAGCTTGGGGCGACCCTTGGCCTTGTAACCGTACATTCCGGGGTCATGGTTGATTATACTCAATAAGGGATACTTAAAAATCATCTTTTTCCATTTATTGTTACTTTGTCTACATTCCATCTTCTTTCCATTATCCGCACAATAATCATTTTCACTTATAAGAATCTTTCTACTTCTTCATCCAACCAGCTCCTTGCCAATATCATTTGGAACTTTTCTCTTACCAGAATCAGACCAAACACACTAAACCTAACCAATCTTCTTACTCTAATTCCAACTTCTCAATCACACACACAATAATCTCCATAGCTACTCTCAAATATATTCACTACTAACTAAGTCTTGCAGTATGGACTCCTAACAAGAAGTCAAAAATATATATAAAAACACAATAGCATAAAATAATAGCAATAAAATTACAGATGTGGAACTTAATTTAGCATGGCCCCCTTTTACCTCACTGCCAGACCATTACAAGGAATACCATAGCTCAAGCTCAATTCTCCCTGCAATGATCTATTAGCAAAAAGGTAGCCAATAACCATAACCTAACATAATCTAAGATAAACAGTATTACAGAAATATTGTAACCTCATAGTTACAGCCTTGATGATATTCTACTCTGCTATGTGGCCTCTACTGCTAGCTGTGACTTCAATATATTGTAACCTCATAGTTACAGCCTTGATGATATTCTACTCTGCTATGTAGTCTCTACTGCTAGCTGTGACTGTCAGTATATTGTAACCTCATAGTTACAGCCTTGATGATATTCTACTCTGTTATGTAGCCTCTACTGCTAGCTGTGACTGTCAATATATTGTAACCTCATAGTTACAGCCTTGATGATATTCTACTCTGCTATGTAGCCTCTACTGCGAGCTGTGACTTCAATATATTGTAACCTCATAGTTACAGCCTTGATGATATTCTACTCTGCTATGTAGCCTCTACTGCTAGCTGTGACTTCAATATATAGTAACCTCATAGTTACAGCCTTGATGATATTCTACTCTGCTATGTGGCCTCTACTGCTAGCTGTGACTTCAATATATAGTAACCTCATAGTTACAGCCTTGATGATATTCTACTCTGCTATGTAGTCTCTACTGCTAGCTGTGACTGTCAATATATTGTAACCTCATAGTTACAGCCTTGATGATATTCTACTCTGCTATGTAGTCTCTACTGCTAGCTGTGACTGTCAATATATTGTAACCTCATAGTTACAGCCTTGATGATATTCTACTCTGCTATGTAGTCTCTACTGCTAGCTGTGACTTCAATATATTGTAACCTCATAGTTACAGCCTTGATGATATTCTACTCTGCTATGTAGCCTCTACTGCTAGCTGTGACTGTCAGTATATTGTAACCTCATAGTTACAGCCTTGATGATATTCTACTCTGCTATGTAGCCTCTACTGCTAGCTGTGACTTCAATATATACTAACCTCATAGTTACAGCCTTGATGATATTCTACTCTGCTATGTGGCCTCTACTGCTAGCTGTGACTGTGAATATATTGTAACCTCATAGTTACAGCCTTGATGATATTCTACTCTGCTATGTAGCCTCTACTGCTAGCTGTGACTTCAATATATTGTAACCTCATAGTTACAGCCTTCATGATATTCTACTCTGCTATGTAGCCTCTACTGCTAGCTGTGACTGTCAATATATTGTAACCTCATAGTTACAGCCTTGATGATATTCTACTCTGCTATGTAGCCTCTACTGCTAGCTGTGACTGTCAATATATTGTAACCTCATAGTTACAGCCTTGATGATATTCTACTCTGCTATGTGGCCACTACTGCTAGCTGTGACTGTCAATATATTGTAACCTCATAGTTACAGCCTTGATGATATTCTACTCTGCTATGTAGTCTCTACTGCTAGCTGTGACTGTCAATATATTGTAACCTCATAGTTACAGCCTTGATGATATTCTACTCTGCTATGTGGCTTCTACTGCTAGCTGTGACTGTCAATATATTGTAACCTCATAGTTTCAGCCTTGATGATATTCTACTCTGCTATGTGACTTCCACTGCTAGCTGTGACTGTCAATATATTGTAACCTCATAGTTACAGCCTTCATGATATTCTACTCTGCTATGTGGCCTCTACTGCTAGCTGTGACTGTCAATATATTGTAACCTCATAGTTACAGCCTTGATGATATTCTACTCTGCTATGTAGCCTCTACTGCTAGCTGTGACTGTCAATATATTGTAACCTCATAGTTACAGCCTTGATGATAATCTACTCTGCTATGTGGCCTCTACTGCTAGCTGAGACTGTCAATATATTGTAACCTCATAGTTACAGCCTTGATGATATTCTACTCTGCTATGTAGTCTCTACTGCTAGCTGTGACTTCAATATATAGTAACCTCATAGTTACAGCCTTGATGATATTCTACTCTGCTATGTAGCCTCTACTGCTAGCTGTGACTTCAATATATTGTAACCTCATAGTTACAGCCTTCATGATATTCTACTCTGCTATGTAGTCTCTACTGCTAGCTGTGACTGTCAATATATTGTAACCTCATAGTTACAGCCTTGATGATATTCTACTCTGCTATGTAGCCTCTACTGCTAGCTGTGACTGTCAATATATTGTAACCTCATAGTTACAGCCTTGATGATATTCTACTCTGCTATGTGGCTTCTACTGCTAGCTGTGACTTCAACATATTGTAACCTCATAGTTACAGCCTTGATGATATTCTACTCTGCTATGTGGCTTCTACTGCTAGCTGTGACTTCAACATATTGTAACCTCATAGTTACAGCCTTGATGATATTCTACTCTGCTATATAGCCTCTACTGCTAGCTGTGACTGTCAATATATTGTAACCTCATAGTTACAGCCTTGATGATATTCTACTCTGCTATGTGGCTTCTACTGCTAGCTGTGACTTCAACATATAGTAACCTCATAGTTACAGCCTTGATGATATTCTACTCTGCTATGTAGCCTCTACTGCTAGCTGTGACTGTCAATATATTGTTGATCTAGCCTACATGGCAGCCTCCAATGGTACACTCATATTGTTTATTTGATGGTGAGGGTTTCTCAGTTCTTCACGGAGCGTTGAACGGAGGAAAAAAGTGATGTGGGCCGTTTTGTACTGGCACGAAGTCACCGTGCGAAAACACCCTAGAGATGGTCTATGGTGGTGTGCCTAAGTTATTATTAGACCGGGGCACGAAGTCACCGTGCGAAAACACCCCAGAGATGGTCTATGGCGGTGTGCCTCAGGCATTATTAGACCGCGGCACGAAGTCACCGTGCGAAAACACCCCAGAGATGGTCTATGGTGGTGTGCCTCACTCATTATTAGACTGCGGCTCGAAGTCACCGTGCGAAAACACCCTAGAGATGGTTTATGGCGGTGTGCCTCAGGCATTATTAGACCGCGGCACGAAGTCACCGTGCGAAAACACCCCAGAGATGGTCTATGGTGGTGTGCCTCAGTCATTATTAGTCTGCGGCACGAAGTCACCGTGCGAAAACACCCTTGAGATGGTCTATGGTGGTGTGCCTCAGTCATTATTAGACCGTGGCACGAAGTCACCGTGCGAAAACACCCTAGAGATGGTCTATGGTGGTGTGCCTCAGTCATTATTAGACTGCGGCACGAAGTCACCGTGCGAAAACATCCTAGAGATGGTCTATGGTGGTGTGCCTCAGTCATTATTAGACTGCGGCACGAAGTCACCGTGCGAAAACATCCTAGAGATGGTCTATGGTGGTGTGCCTCAGTCATTATTAGACTGCGGCACGAAGTCACCGTGCGAAAAAACCCTAGAGATGGTCTATGGTGGTGTGCCTCAGTCATTATTAGACTGCGGCACGAAATCACCGTGCGAAAACACCCTAGAGGTGGTCTATGGCGGTGTGCCTCAGTCATTATTAGAACTTGGCACGAAGTCACCGTACGAAAACACCCTAGAGATGGTCTTTGGTGGTGTGCCTCAGTCATTATTAGACTGCGGCACGAAGTCACCGTGCGAAAACACCCTAGAGATGGTCTATGGTGGTGTGCCTGAGTCATTATTAGACTGCGGCACGAAGTCACCGTGCGAAAACACCCTAGAGATGGTCTATGGCGGTGTGCCTCAGTCATTATTAGACCGGGGCACGAAGTCACCGTTCGAAAACACCCTAGAGATGGTCTATGGCGGTGTGCTTCAGTCATTATTAGACTCTGGCACGTAGTCACCGTGCGAAAACACCCTAGAGATGGACTATGGCGGTGTGCCTCAGTCATTATTAGACCGCGGCACGAAGTCACCGTGCGAAAACACCCTAGAGATGGTCTATGGCGGTGTGCCTCAGTCATTATTAGACCGTGGCACGAAGTCACCGTGCGAAAACACCCTAGAGATGGTCTATGGCGGTGTGCCTCAGTCATTATTAGACTGCGGCACGAAGTCACCGTGCGAAAACACCCTAGAGATGGACTATGGTGGTGTGCCTCAGTCATTATTAGACCGTGGCACGAAGTCACCGTGCGAGAACACCCTAGAGATGGTCTATGGTGGTGTGCCTCAGTCATTATTAGACTGCTGCACGAAGTCACCGTGGGAATACACCCTAGAAATGGTCTATGGCGGTGTGCCTCAGTCATTATTAGACCGTGGCACGAAGTCACCGTGCGAAAACACCCTAGAGATGGTCTATGGTGGTGTGAATCACTCATTATTAGACTGCGGCACGAAGTCACCGTCGAAAACACCCTAGAGATGGTCTATGGTGGTGTTCCTCAGGCATTATTAGACCGCGGCACGAAGTCACCGTGCGAAAACACCCTAGAGATGGTCTATGGCGGTGTGCCTCAGTCATTATTAAGCCGCGGCACGGAGTCACCGTGCGAAAACACCCTAGAGATGGTCTATGGTGGTGTGCCTCAGTCATTGTTAGACCGTGGCACGAAGTCACCGTGCGAAAACACCCTAGAGATGGTCTATGGTGGTGTGCCTCAGTCATTATTAGACTGCGGCACGAAGTCACCGTGAGAAAACACCCTAGAGATGGACTATGGCGGTGTGCCTCAGTCATTATTAGACTGTGGCACGAAGTCACCTTGCGAAAACACCCTAGAAATGGTCTATGGCGGTGTGCCTCATTCATTATTAGACCGTGGCACGAAGTCACCGTGCGAAAACACCCTAGAGATGGTCTATGGTAGTGTGCCTCAGTCATTATTAGACTGCGGCACGAAGTCACCGTGCGAAAACACCCTAGAGATGGTCTATGGTGGTGTGCCTCAGTCATTATTAGACCGTGGCACGAAGTCTCCGTGCGAAAACACCTTAGTGTCTATACTAAGATGGCGGCAAGTGTGACGGTTGAGTGAAGTTACTCTTGCTACACCCTGCTTAAATAGAAAGTTAAGTTGCAGAAAGTGCTGATTCGTGTGAACTAAGTTATATTATTAGGCATCCTCTTCACTAAAAAGTAAACGCGATGTCTCTAAAGGAAGTAGCTAGGAAGATATCGGCTTTCGAAGATTCCTTGAAAGAATACCAAGCTCGTCTGGATTCAGCAGTCAGTGCCGCCAACGCACCAAACGTGCTCCAAGCGCTTGGCGATGAGTTCCAGGCGTTCAAGAAACAGGCCAGTGATGACATCTCCAGGCTTAAAGGGGAGTTGAAGGAACTGGAAAACCGGCTTCATAAACAAGACGAGGTATTGGATGAGGCTGAACAGTACAGTCGCCGAAACTGCCTCTTGTTGCATGGGGTCCCTGAGCAGCCGTCTGAGGACGTCTACAACAAAGCCCTCGCGACACTGAAAAATAAACTTTCAGTAGATATCTCACTGCTTGATGTGGATCGCTGCCACAGGCTGGGCCGCCGAAATCGAACGTCTGGTGAGGTGTTCTCGCATGGAAATCGACCGATTATTATTAAGTTCCTTCGGTATCATGATCGAGATCGTGTGTGGCGTGCGAAGCGAGCTTTTAAGGGCAGTGGGCTCATGCTAACCGAGTCACTCACAAGTGTGAGAAAAACTATATTAAATCAGGCACGGGACATATGGGGATTGCAGAAATGCTGGACTCAAGATGGACGTATTTGTGTTTTAAGGGAGGATGGAAGCAAAATTCAAATATGCACGATGATGCAGTTGAATAACATGGCAGGGAGTAGGATGAACAAGTGAACATTGGAAATAAATTATGTGTATAGTAATTAGCTTATATTTGTGTGTATGTGTGTGCTTGTGAAAGTCAGTGGATCTGCTCACCAGGTTGCTCAGGTAAGCTCATTTTACTTCTTACTTAATTTTATTTCCCACTGCATACTTTCATATGTTTGTTGACCAGTAAAACGGCAATACCATTGACCTGCATTCCTCTCCACTCACCTCGCCCACCCCTTCTCTCCCGTCCCTTCCACCTTCAACGGGACTTGTGTTGCAAGAGCAGCTTGGTAACCACCCGCGGTCTTTACAATGTTGCCACCTAAATGGACAGTCATTATTAGCTCATCTGGAGGAGATACAGGCTATTTTTGAAGTAAACAATGTACATATTATTGGAATCAGTGAAAGTTGGATGCGTAAAGACCTGCCGTCATCGGCAGCTAACCTTGATGGATACTCTATATTACGCCATGACCGTATTGACAAAATAGGTGGTGGGCTTCTACTTTATTACAGAAACGACCTAAAATGTAAGATAATTTCCACTTCCGACCCAACACTTATACTGCGACCAGAATTTATGTTTGTAGGATTAGACTGCCATAAAAAGATATTAATAGGGATTGTATACAAGCCACCTAAAATAAGACAGACTGCTGATTTTGAAGATGCATTAGCAGGTCTTGCATCGGCATACGACGACATTATAATCATGGGTGATTTTAACATTGACCTCTTAAAGCAGACTGGTGAAGCTAACAGCCTACTGAATTTATTTCTCGCCACAAACATGACGGTTTTACCACTGAACGCTACTAATCAAGTTCATTACTCTGACCATACGAGCCATACCTTAATTGATCTTCTTGTGACAAATCAACCTCAGAAAGTAATTAAACACGGACAGATCCCTGCTCCTGGCATCTCTTCACATGATCTATTGTACGTATGTTATTCTATACGAATACCTAAGTATAAACCACGCTACATTACAATACGAGACTTACGACATATTGACCAGAATAAACTACGCTATGATGCATATAACTTGCCTTGGGATAATATACGTAATTCTCAGAACATAAATTCTAAAGTAAATACATTCAATTTAATGGTACTAGAAATATTTGACAAACATGCACCAAAGAAACGGGTAAGAATTACCCGCTCTTCATCTGCGTGGCTAACGGCTGAGGTAAGATCTGCTATGGCCAGTCGTGACAAACTATACAGACTATACAGACAGACACATGATGCAGTTGATTTTGAGAGATATAGAATTCAGAGAAACAGAACCAAGCAGCTAATTAGAAATTCTAAATATAAATACTTTCATGAACTGATGAAAACCAACAGCCCTAGACAAAAATGGAGTAAATACGTGCGTTAGGGATAGGTAAGACAGTTGAACAACATGTACCAAGCATATCGCTAGAGGCTCTAAATGATCACTTCGCACGGCCAAAAGTAGCCTCTACCTCCATCCCTAATAGTTCACTACCGGTACCCTTGTTACAACAGCAGTCTGTTTTTGACCAATTCTCTTTTAGAAATATCAGCTCGAATGAAGTTAAAGGTGTGATATACTCTATTTCATCCAATGCCACAGGTAACGATGACATTCCTATATCACTGATTAAGTATGTCTTGGGAGCTGTTCTGCCAATACTAACTCATATATTTAACTACTGCCTGACAAACGGAGTGTTCCCAGATGTTTGGAAAGATGCACTAATTAGACCTATCCCGAAGAGCTCCAAGTTTGATTCTCCTTCAGATTATCGTCCAGTATCCATCCTACCACCATTATCCAAGGTACTTGAACGTCTAGTTCATACACAAGTTACTGAATACCTTACAAAGCATTCCCTACTCAACCCCTTCCAATCCGGCTTCAGAAAGGGGCATAGCACTGCGACAGCTTTACTACGAGTGACAGATGATATCAGATGTGCAATGGACCAACGGGACGTGACTGTACTGACATTATTAGATCTCAGTAGTGCATTTGACACCGTCAACCCTCAGATACTACTGCAGAAACTTCGAGAACTAAATTTTAATAGTGTGTCACTCCGGTTCTTTTCCTCTTACCTTGAAAATCGCCGGCAACGTGTGATAGTGGAAAATGTGAGTTCGGGATGGCAAAGTAAGACCCTCGGTGTCCCTCAGGGTTCGGTTCTTGGGCCACTGTTATTTATCATCCAAATAAATGACATATCAAAAGCCCTTAATTTCTACAAATTGCAAGTGTATGCAGATGATGTACAGATCTACTATCATTCAAAACCGAGTGATATCAATAATGCAATCATTAAAATAAATTCTGACCTACAACAGCTTAGTGACTATGCTTATAAAAACAGTTTATTAATAAATCCAAATAAAACTCAAGTGATTATTATCGGTACCAGTAAAAACTTATATTCCCTCAAGCAACGTGACATCTCTCCAATAATTTTAAACAATAAAATCATACCCTACTCTACTTCAGTGACAAACTTAGGAATTATTATGACTGAGACCTTAAATTGGACTAAACAGGTGATAAGCACATGTAATAAAGTACACAAATGCTTATATCCTCTGAAACGGTTTGGTAATGTATTCTCTGTTCGGCTTAAAGTACAACTAATTCGCTCTCTGATACTACCTATATTTGACTACTGTGACACTGTGTTGACTGAAATAACCTGCGACAGTAACAAGAAACTGGACCGGTGCCTCAACAACTGTGTAAGATATATCTTTGGCCTGCGATATGATGATCATATATCACCCTATTATAAGGAGCTGTCGTGGCTTCGAGTGCACCAGCGTCGTGAACTCCACATATTATCACTACTGCACAAAATACTTTCCACTAATACCCCTAACTATCTTGTTTCACCGTTTTCTTACCTCTCGTCCTATCATGACCACAATACGAGATCTGGCTCCTCTCTTGCCATACCTATAAACCGTACTGCTGTTTACAACCGCTCGTTCATAATCTCTGCGTCCAGGTCATGGAATTTGCTACCCGTGAACATTAGAGACAATCCCTCTCATCGCAAATTTAAAGTGGCTTGCTGCGAGTATTTGCTGGGTGGATCCCGCTGACTTCCGGGATAAATGTTGAATGAACGAATGGATGAATGAGATGAATGATCGGATTACTGTAGTTACGTCATTTAAGGGTACTTTACTTCGTGTAAATTTGAAATTAATGATTCTACTATTATTCATATTATCACTATTCTTATTGCTATTAATATTATTTGTGCTATTGATATTTGTAATTATAAGTCATGTAGATGTATACTCATCTAGTGGTTAAGTGTAAGAGAGGGCCTTGAGCCCTAACTTCGCCACCAATAAAGGCATTATCTATCTATCTATCTATCTATCTATCTAGAGATGGTCTATGGCGGTGTGCCTCAGTCATTATTAAGCCGCGGCACGGAGTCACCGTGCGAAAACACCCTAGAGATGGTCTATGGTGGTGTGCCTCAGGTATTATTAGACTGTGGCACGAAGTCACCGTGCGAAAACACCCTTGAGATGGTCTATGGCGGTGTGCCTCAGTCATTATTAGACCGTGGCACGAAGTCACCGTGCGAAAACACCCTAGAGATGGTCTATGGTGGTGTGCCTCAGTCATTATTAGACTGCGGCACGAAGTCACCGTGTGAAAACACCCTAGAGATGGTCTATGGTGGTGTGCCTCAGTCATTATTAGACCGCGGCACGAAGTCACCGTGCGAAAACACCCTAGAGATGGTCTATGGTGGTGTGCCTCAGTCATTATTAGACTGCGGCACGAAGTCACCGTGCGAAAACACCCTAGAGATGGACTATGGCGGTGTGCCTCAGTCATTATTAGACTGTGGCACGAAGTCACCGTGCGAAAACACCCTAGAGATGGTCTATGGCGGTGTGCCTCAGTCATTATTAGACCGTGGCACGAAGTCACCGTGCGAAAACACCCTAGAGATGGTCTATGGTGGTGTGCCTCAGTCATTATTAGACTGCGGCACGAAGTCACCGTGCGAAAACACCCTTGAGATGGTCTATGGTGGTGTGCCTCAGTCATTATTAGACTGCGGCACGAAATCACCGTGCGAAAACACCCTAGAGATGGTCTATGGTGGTGTGCCTCAGTCATTATTAGGCTGCGGCACGAAGTCACCGTGCGAAAACACCCTAGAGATGGTCTATGGTGGTGTGAATCACTCATTATTAGACCACGGCACGAAGTCACCGTACGAAAACACCCTAGAGATGGTCTATGGTGGTGTGCCTCAGTCATTATTAGACCGTGGTTGGCAATTTTGTTCAGAAAAGCTCTCAAGCTGTTGCGTATACAAATATTAATATTCAGTTCTATATTCGTTACCACATTGCATAAACTTGACTACATCATTGGGTCATTAATTATGAATTACAAGTGAATTGGTATGAAATGACATGTCAAGTAGCTGCCAGTGTAATTTGAAATTATCTATCGTTCCCGTCAAATACCTCCTTAACATAAGTATCCTTAAGATGAATATTACTTTAATCTGGTCTCAGGAGGGTAAAACATACGCCGCAATATCGCAACACACACTCAATTCTAGTGACAATATGCTAGGCCTACGTTTTGCTTTCAGATATAAACTGCACAAAAACTAATGAATGGGAGATTGAATTACCTTGGCTGTGTTAGTTTATTCCTTGAATCTTTCAGTACAAGTCTACAAATCATCTGAAAGATATAATTCAATCTATGCAAAGGAACTTATTATTGAGCCAAGTCATTTCTTTACAGGACGATACAGACCATCACACGGATGTTAAAATTGAGGAATCTTCTATTCCGGAGGTGGTTCCAGGCGTCAAAAGAGAAACACTCTCTTCAGATCCTCAAGAGGTAAGTATCTTCATGCCTCCTTACAAGACATCTCCTTATCAACGAATAGCATATTGGGTTGAAGAGTTGTGTTTTGACAATTGTGTTGATGACAAAGGGAAGCGTTTGGCTGTTAGGTTGTGTTTTGTACAGCAAGCACAATCCATATTGATGGATGGATGACGAATTAAATATTATCTGTCCCATACGACACTTCCAGTTCCGACCGCCGGCTTTGTGCGATGTTGTTCTGATGACTGAGCTACTGGGCGTTGCATTATAATGCCATTGGCAAAAGCTATATTGCGTGAGGCTAGCATTATCACGTTGTATTAGTGCCTACTGTGACTTGAAGTCTAGGTATGAAAATTGATTTAGGATATCCATATTCTGGCCAGAGATCCTCCCATGATGAGGTGGGTGGTCTACCCTCAGGACTGGTCTACTATATTCTGGCCCGAGATCCTCCCTTGATGAGGTGGGTGGACTACCCTCAGAGAGTTCTACTATAATCTGGCCAGAGATCCTCCCTTGATGAGGTGGGTGGACTACCCTCAGAGAGTTCTACTATATTCTGGCCAGAGATCCTTCCATGATGAGGTGGGTGGACTACCCTCAGGAGTGGTCTTCTGTGCGTTTTCACTTGATCTCCCGGACATTGCTGGGATGTTCGTAACTTATGACAGTGGAGCATTGCAAGAACATGGGGGCCTAGTTGACCCTAAGCATGAAGATAATATATAATTGAATATCCGAGTAAAAAGTAAAGGAATGTTCTAGAACCACACGGAGAAAGTAATTGCTAGTGCTTTTGTTTGTAAGTACACGCTGAAGAAACTTTCTTTCTTACTTCATAATGTTTTTATGCTCCGTTCTTTAACCTCAGTATTCACATTGCTGAGGTGTCAGGAAGTAGGTGAAATGTGAGTGTATGGAGCAGTGCTGTAACGTAATCTTGATTACGGTACAAATTATTATTATTATTATTATTATTTTTAAAGTCATTGTGTAATTATTATTATTATTATTATTATTATTATTATTATTATTATTATTGAAATATCAAAGTTATATCGTTTTATTCACCCATTAATATCAAGGGAGGGGCCATACCATATTCACGTCATTACCATAGTCATATATAATATTGTCAAGTGTTTAGATTAAGAAACAGGGTTTTTATAGAGGTCTAGGGCTGTTTTATTAGTTAAATTGTAATGACAGGACGGGCATGGTTGGAAGAAGTTACGGACGGTGAAGCAACATATTGCAAGAAAATGTATTTCTGGAACGAAGCCACGCTGACTGGAGACAAGGGCTTGGAGAAAGTTTTCGGCGGAATATATAAATGCGCAACGAGAGGAATAGCGGGTTCTGAGTGGAATATTTGAAGTACGCGGGCCTGTATTCCCGCTCGGAGAAGTTTTAGCGTCGCTTGAGGACTGAGAAATGCTTTGCTATAATTGGTCTGATGGGTCGCGGGCAAATTTATGCCGCGAAACATCGGGACCATTGAGAGTGTATAAAAGCCCAGCGCGACTTCAGCACTGGCTTTTCTATAGATTCTATTCTGTCATTCACATATTCGATCACGCACTCACTCACTGACTTTGTGAGTCGTAGACTCTGCCAGTCCCTCAGTAAGATGGGACTTAGTGAATTCAATTAGCCTGGTTTGTTCAAATTTGCTTACCATGGTGATCAAACTCAGAAACAAGCAGCAGCAGCAGCAACAACAACAACAACAACAACGAGAAGAAGAAAACATATGTTTTCAAAGGTCAATAAACGTGTGTTGGCGTAAGATCTCAAATTAGACTACAAGCAGACCAACGAGATGGACTTTGAACCACAAGGCACCAGGTATGTGGACCGAGTTATTATCAACACAGAAGATCAGCGCTAGCGAGAAGACAGTCAATATTGCCCCGCAATTAGGGAATATTAATGCACATATTGTACACAGCTCGAAACCTCAGATCAAATGTTAATAATTTTGTTGTAAATAAACCAGTATTAGTTAAAATGTCTTGTTCATTGGGAGTTGAATATATAGGATAGTTGGAATGCAAAGAGTATCTCATAGAGCAAGTTTATTGCCCTACGCTCCGATGATAGATCTTGGCTCAAGGAAGGGAGCGGCCGTGGCTAAATAAAATTTTAATGTGTTATCTTTACGATAACTGGCGCCCAGTAAATCTAAATTAATAAAGTGTATGTCGTCTGTCTAGACAGGCCAATGCTAAATAAGAACGATGAGGTGGTTTTAAGGAGTCTTGAGTGTAATATCTGTAGAAACGTTATAAATGATCGCCCAACTTGTAGAGCGATATCCAACGACGAAGGTAGCCGTTACAGTGCTATTGTTTAGTACATAGGAGGTGTTAATGAGCTTTGAAGAATAGCTAAGAGCTGGTAGACAACGATCATTGCCAAGCATGTACCTGGATATAAAAATGGTGAACCATGAAAATACCATTTCAAGGATGGTGGGGATCATAGCCACTCGTCTTCCGTGATAGATCACAAGACCTGGCACATTTATGCTGTGTAATTTGCTCAGGAACTATAAAGGCAGGCTTCAGTCCCGGTATTCTGCAAATAATCGGCTTTTCAATTACTACCTACTTCACTGGCCTGTATCTCTATTACAATCCTGAGCAGACATATAATTCTTGTTGTTACAAGCAGCGGTATAGATGTTACATAATCTACAAAGTGCCTTCCTTCGGAGGGTTAAGAAATGCCGGCGGACCCATGTCATAGATTTATGGCATGTAAATGAAGTGGCGCCAGGTCACAGGCGTTCTCTGTGACCGCAAGATCCCTTTGCGCCTCAAAACTAAGATCTATCAATCAGTCGTCCGCCCTGTTGCTTTGTATGGAGCTGAATGCTGGCCTAATACAAAGAAACATGAACAAGCTTTGCACTCAATGGAGATGCGGATGCTAAGATGGTCCTTGGGAATTACACGGCTGGATCATATTAAGAACGAAGACGTCCGCAATACTCTTGGAATTGCCCCTATTCCAGCCAAAATGAGGGAGACTCGGTTACGTTGGTACGGACATGTAGCCCGAGCAAATACAGAGTCCATTGTAAGCAAGTCACTTGCTCTCGAGCCTGATGGACAAAGACCTCCAGGACGACCAAAAAGGCGTTGGATGGATACCCTACACGACGATATGCGCATCGTAGGTCTTGGTCCTACAGATGCAGCAAACCGCAACAAATGGAGAGCGAGGTGCAGAGTGGCGGACCCCAAAAAATAATTGGGAACAACGCCAGGAAGAAGAAGAAGATATGAACCATCCACTAACCACAATTTTGTGATGCTAAATTTGTAGGTTAGATTTGAATTACGCTCTTTTAAGAGCCAACGTTCGTCGCCAGGTGCTGGTTGCGGTGGCATCTAGTAGCCAAGTTCGAAGCTAGGTGTCGTGAACGGTAGCATTTGGTTTCAAAAGTAGAAACTACTTGAATTGATCGTGTGCAGTCTTTACCTGAAATAGAAATAACACACTCTAATACAGCCATCACTATTAACACCGGTTACTGGAGAGACTCTAAACTAACCGGTGGCGCTCCAGAGTAAGTGAACCTTTCTATAAAAAAAAATTGTAAGTACTGAAACTACCTGATTTAATAGTTGGGAGAATATCTGGAGAAGATTTAGTATTTGATGTTCACATATATTTGAAATTGCGGCTCTGAGAGCCATCTTTCTTGAGGAGTCAGTAATGCCAACCCCACGCATTCGGAACTATGGCATCTGGGAGACCGATATTTTCGTCCAGACCAATAGTGGCCCTGAGCCACGCTACCTAATATATAACACCCCTGTTTTTATTTCACGCACAGTGGGGGTAGTCATGCATCAATAATCTTTATCCAGGACAATGGTTTAGCTTTTATTTCATTAATCACGTGTCTTGTGGTGAATGTTGGCAACGTGTCACATGGGGTATGACGTACTGTCTGACGACAATGTAACATGGCAACGCTCGTGAAAATGAACATGATCAAAAATGCTTTACTTACGTAAAAAACAATTATTTCCGGTGCAACTGTGGCAATTGAAATTGAAATCGACTTGTAGCGACTCCCAGAAAGGTATATAAATCATAAATGATGTATTTTCAATCATCTACCTCTTGAAAAGTTATGAAAAGGGAGAATACACTACGCAGGAGTTTTAATAACTAACCAACCAAAAAAATAGACGCAGTCTAGAGGTATTTAATCGACTTACCCTAACTTCTTCTTAATTATTTGTAAATGAAATTGCAGTGATTTGTTAAAGAAAGTCATGCACAATTTTCTATATGCTTGGATTTTCAATAATTATGCTCGTACAAATATTGGCAGTCGTGTTAGATCCTTATTATCTTATGGCTAAGAGGATTGAAATAAATTAATGTTCATTTCCCCTCAATCCTTACTGCTATTACTTATATAAAGGCACTGATCTCAGCATTCTCTTTCGCTTCAGGAGTCACTTGGTCTCTGAAGGAGATAGTTTCAGAGTTGCAGGTTGTAACCACGAATCTGTATAATGTTCATCTCTAGCCGCAGGATGTGATGGACAGTGCGAAAGTAGTTCCACTTTAGCTGACCAGTGCTGTACAATTACATGGTTTGTTATTTGTGTAAAAGTGTAAGCACATAATAAATTATTCCATCTTATCCCCAGGATGAAGAAATGCAGGAACGAGGAAGTGGTGGAAGTGGAAACCACTTAAATGAGTAAGTGTTCAACATACAAAATACGTGATCTGTCGCTTTACGTGAGCGTAGCTGTGAGTTTTGGATTTGAATAAGATTTGTTTGTAACGTCAGATATGTCTCTCATTGTGCCTCATCATTGAACTAGATATTGGTATTAACTTTCAATTTAGCGTCACACAAATCAGTGTTCTCACTGTCTGGAAATATTTATGATACGTCTTTTAGTCTGTTGATGGAAATAAGCCTGGAAGAAATACACATGGCGCAGAGATACGAATGTGGTTGAGTTTTGTAAGGAATATCCACTACTTCACACATGCTGGATGTAACCTGTGTGAAACGTTGAGTCAGTAAAAAGTACAACGCATGTGTATGATTGACATAACCGGCAGTGTATGCAGGGTAAGAGGGGAAGAGAGAGACCTGTTGCTGATAAAGCATGTGACGTGGCATACAAGGGCACGTCTTAAAGAGTTCCACTCTCATTTATATGGTTACCTCTCAAGCTCTGTGCAAACATTCGGTTACGTGTTAGCGGAAAATACTTGAAATAGTATTTAATTATTTATTTATTAATATTTACTGATCATTATTCATTGATTTATTAATTGATAAGGTGTCCCATTGTGTCCTCAAACCGTATAATTCTTCTGGAATCCAAAACAAAACAAATAGCGTAAACCGCCTTCTCTTTCAAGAAAAATCCATTTAAAGATCTCGTACAACCAATCATAAACCATAATAGGGTTTCGGATATTTGGGTGGTATCAACATTATACCACACAATGATGGTAGGTGTTTGTAGGATAACAGTTCATAGCTTGTGAGAATATATAATCATGTCTTAGGGTTTATTACGCACGTTCAAGTTTCCTAGTGGTGGTTATTGGGTACGTTTCTCAGGTAGAGAAATACATATTGGAGAGAGAGATCGTGTAGTGAGGTACACATTAGGTAAGTAGGACTTGTATAGAATTGCACTCTGGGTAGACAGAACTTGGCAAAACAGGGTTTCCTTGAAGCTCCTAGATTGTCAAATACATGGTTAATGGCATATCCTTCTACAAGACGAGTTTTTCCTGGCCGGACAGGGTATCATTAGGCACATTACATAATATTTTTACAAATGAATCCTAAACGCTTATCGTACAAATTATAGCCGCCCAAGGGCATCAACGCAAACAAGAGCGTTAAGTGTAGAACCGTTGTATCCAAATTATTCTCAAGGTCTGCGCTCAAGGCTTCAGCTTTTGATGTCACTTCTAAGTCGTTCAAAGTATAAATATATCTCGTATATGTTTCATTGGAATAAACCCTAATAACTGATTTACGTCTGCAAATTTTTAAGACGTCACAGCAAACAGGCCATGGACGCAAGCTTTTAGAAATTGACTTGAAGCTTGAGTGTTTTGCACGTGACATTGTGTGCCTGAAATCGTGCGAGGCGCTCTGTTCTAAACAACCTGCAATTTTTACCCACACACAGGGCAGACATATTTCAGGAGAGGTCGCACAATGGTGTGGTAAGACATAACATTCCGTAAAGTAATATCGACACTGCGAATATTTTACCTTGTCTTCAAATGTACTCAGTGGCAAAACCAGGGTTTGCATTTCAACGGAATCAAACTTACAATAGGGTCAGGACTCGAGCAAAACTACTTTTATGGAAGTTAGGAACCTGGTATCTACTATTTTGTCTTGATTTATATCGATATCTAGGCTATATGAGCCTGTCATTGTGTAAAGCTCAAAAATGAGCAAATTGGTTTAAGCAAAGGATTATTTCATGGAACATCTAGGAGAAATGGGTTATAGAAAGACGTAGTTCATTGTATGTTGTTAAGTCCAATATGTATTAACTATGCATCATTCATCAGATATAAATTATGTTATACCTATAGTGCTAACGTTCGGAGTTATTTTCGCGGTCTTGTAAACATTTGATTTAAGAGTGAACATAGGCCTACAGCATAAGGAGACAAAACAATAACGTGTTATTATAACCGTGCCTATCACAGATCGTGTACATCAATTATATCAATTTAAAAGAAGCACACACATATTTCTATTAGAAGCAATGTTTAAAATTTTGTAAATTCAAGCCGTAACATTTTTTTATCCTTATTCTTCAAAATTCGGTACTTTCTTTGTGCTGATCTTCACCGTTTACCATTTACCCTCTTTGTCGGAATGTTGAGGCATTTTTTTATGCATTTGCTAAATGTTATGCTTCAAAATGAATCTCACGCGTTTCCACACTGTTAATTAATTAAGCGTTATTAATTCATTATTATTCAGAGCAAACTCGAAAAATATTTCTTTAGAATGACTTAATAATGCCACAAAGTTTTTAGTGAGGTTCATTTTGTAGCTAACGGTAAAACACCCGCATTAAATAATTTCTTATATAAAACAAAGTGTCCGGACTGACTGACTGACTCTTGATCGCCCAGCCAAAGCTATTAAAGTTAGAAACAAGAAATTTTAGGTATATGTTCCCTGTAAGTCGAAAGCGCCCACTAAGGAAAGATTTTCGGATATTCATGTTCTAAAGGGATAATAATATCGTATGTCCTCGGGTGCAAGCTTTGTAATTTGACACCCAGAGGGTAGCTTGCATGCCAATTTCGTTGTTCCTTGAATCACTATGGAAGTCAAGGAGGTTAGATAATAGATATCTAAGCTCCTTGAACACTATAGCGCTTTCTAGTAGAGAAATGAGGAACTTTGTGTTGGCGGAAACTCCCGAGATTAATTTTGCCATTATGAACTCGGCCTACTGAATTCAAATGGGATCGTGGACATGCCAACATCGTATGACATGCGTATCGTATTTTTGCCGCCTTTCAAAAATCACTTACCACGGCCAGGGGCGAACCTGCAATCTTGGGGTTAGTAGACCGACAGGCTATCCACTCACCCACCGTGGCAAGCTTCTAAAGGGATGTTAAGGGGGTTAAACCTGCATTTCATTGGATAACAATATCTCACGAGTGGTTTCATTTGGGGATGTAATACTCGGCACATAAACTAATCATTAAATATAAGCAGACATGTCTAAGGGTTTTTATATGTGGTGTATATTATGAGGTGAAAGGGGGTGAAAAATGTGGGTTGAAGGATTCTTAATGGAGCGTGTGTCTCTTAAACAACATAGGCGAGAAGTTTGAAAGTCAGCGGAAAAAATCACCGTAAAATAAGTGAATTGGTGTTCGACCGTTTTTTCATACATTCAATTTTAGGGGCCCTTGGGGAGAGTGATATTCTGGAAAAAAAACATGTCTTTACTGTCTCACTCACTATCATCGCCCAGCCAAAACTATTGAAGTTAGAAACATGACATTTTGGGGTTATGTTCGTTGTATGTCGAAAACGTCCATTAAGGAAGGAATTTTTGGATATTCAGGTTCTAAAGGGGTGTTAAAGGGGTTAATCCTGCATTTCATTGAATAACAATATCTCACGAGTGGTTTCATTTGTGGATGTAATTCTCGGCATATAAACTAATCATTAAAAATAAGCAGACACATGTCTAAGGATTTTTCGAAGTGGTGTATATTATGAGGTAAAAGGGGGTGAAAAGTGGGGGTTGATGGATTCTTAACGGAGCGTGTATCTCTTAAGCAACATAGGCAATAAGTTTGAAAGTCAGCGGAAAATATCCCCTTAAAAATAAGTGAATAGGTGTTCAACCGTTTTTCCGTCAATTCAATTTAAGGGGCCAATGAGGAGAGGTGAAATTCTGAATAAAAAAAGGGAAGAAAGTGTTCTAACTCACTAACTCACTCACTCACTCATCAAACTCAGGAAAAAAACAGCTTAAAGTAAGTAAATAAGTGTTCGACCGTTCATTCATAAATTCAATTTAAGGGGCCCATGGGAAGAGGTGATATTCTGAAAAGAAAAAAAAGTCTTTACTGTCTCACTCACTATTATCGCCCAGCCAAAACTATTGAAGTTAGAAACATGAAATTTTGCGGTTATGTTCGTTGTATGTCGAAAACGTCCATTAAGGATGGATTTTGGGATATTCAGGTTCTAAAGGGGTTTTGAGGGGGTTAAACCTGCATTTCTTTGAATAACAATATCTCACGAGTGGTTACATTTGGGGATGTAACACTCGGCATATAAACTTATCATTAAAAACAAGTAGTTCCGTGAAGAACTATACAGCCTATTTTCATATATCCTACTTATGTTAATTGCCACTATCAACATACACAATTTCAGTTTGATTGCTGTAATAGATTCGTAGATATTGAGAACCGACTAAATATTTCGGATGGTCGCCATGTTGGATTTTATATATGTAGGTCCTAGAGTTATGTACTGTTACATGCAGATTATTGTGAACGTGTAGTATTCAAACTTCAATCGCATAATTAGGACACAAGAAGTAACAAGGAGATTTTAAAATTTTTCACAGCTGCCATCTTGAGGTTATGGAAACAATTGAAATAAATTAGATGCCAGTGGATTAACATTCGTATAAGGATTTACTGTACCAAGTTTCACTGCACGCGGATGGTTAAATTGCGAGAAACGTCCATGTGAATATTTATAATTCGCATCGCCGCCATGTTGGATTTGTGATCACCAGGTTATTTAAAGTTCTATAGGTGAACTTAAGTTCATAGCCCCTATGAACATTAAAAAATGCAGTTTGATTGCTAAAATAGATTCGTAGATATTCAGTATCGTCTAAATATTTCGGATGGTCGCCATGTTGGATTGTTAACTGTATAGGCCATAGAGTCATGTACCATTAAAGGAAAATTATTGCGTAGGTTCATTATTCAAACTTTCACTTCGATCGCATGACTACATCACAAGAAATAAAAGCTTAATTTTAAAATTCGCTCTGCCGCCATCTTGAGGTTTTGTAAACAATTGAACTAAATTAGGTACCAGTGGATTACAATGTGTATAAATATTTCCTGTACCTGGTTTCAGTGCGCTTGGAACATTAAATCGCGAGAAAGGTCTATTTAAAATTTTCATATTCGCTCGGCCGCCATGTTCGTTTTGTAGTTAACCGGTTTTTGAAGGTCTTATAGGTGGATTTCCAGTAGTGCCCTTTATCTCCGTACAAAAGTTTAGGGAGATACCGCTAATAGTTTCAGAGATATAGAATGCCGGTGAAATATTTCGCACATCCGCCATCTTGTGATTATGTAAACAATTGAACGAAGTTAGATGTCGCTGCATTACAATGTATATAAACATATACTGTACCAAGTTTCATTGCGTTTGGTTGGTCAAATCGCGAGAAACGTCTATTTAAAAGTCGCAAATTCGCTTGGCCGCCATGTTGGTTTTGTAGTAACCAGGTTTTCAAAAGTCACATAAGTGAACTTATAGTAGTTCCCTCTATCACCATAGAAAATGTCAGGGTAATATCGGTAATAGTTTCGGAGATATTGAATGCTGGTGAAATATTTCGCACAGCCGCCATATTGGATTGGTGAGTCAGTAGGGAGGCTGGGGGGGTTTTGAACCAAATACCGTTATTTATGCAAATTAGGGGGCGTGGCAAGGTCAATGACCTTGCGGTAGGTCATGCTCAATGACCTTGAGGTAGGTCATTGACCCTCAAGGTCGCCGGGACCCCGGAAGGTAAACAAACCTTGGAGGGTCCAGGAACCGGTTTGAGGGGGTGTGGGTGGAGGGGGAGGGGGTGGGGAGGGAGGGGAGGGGGAGGGGGTGGTGGCGAGGGTGGGGGATGAGGGGGAAGGATGGAAGAGGCTCTACACGAGACCCTCCTCGACCCAGTCTCTCTCTTGGACTGAGCGCCTTCTCTGATATTATCCTGGGCTATATAGCTTTGCTTTGAGCCCGATGAGATCCGAGTGTTGCCGAAGGTTTCCGAATCTTTGTCGGTGAATGAATTGTCAGAGAATTGAACGGTCAACTGGTGTGTGTGACGTCACATCAGATTACGGGATGTGAGGTAGGTCATGAACGGGAGTGTTTTGAATGGAAAACATGGATGGCGGTGGTTGTTGAACCCTGACGTGGTAGGTTGGTTAGGTGTGAATGGGTCTGAGAGACAAACAAGATGGGGTTGAAAGCGCTCAATGGTAAACAAACATCGATGCGTGGGTGGATGTTTAATGAACATAGGTGTTTGTGTGAATGAATAAACAGATTTGAACGGTTAACCTGTGTGTGACGTCACATGGGATGACTAATCCCGAGATTGACAACGGGTTGTATGGTAGGTCATGTCTGGGAATGACCTTACGGTGATTGAGAGGGTGCGGGACAAATGATGAGGTAAACGTGTTTGAATCATGAATGGAGATGGATGGTGGGTGTTGAACTCTGGCTTGCTTGGTAGGTTGAATGTAAAAACAAATAAAACCAGAAGCAAAAAAAAAGTAAAATTTTGTTTTTATTTTGGAACTGCCAGCTTATTCTTCTTCCTCTTCATCTTCCTCTTCATCATCTTCTTCTTCTTCATTTTCTCTAACTCTCTCACACCCTTCCATCGTCGACATCAAATCGGCAAAAAACTCCATTAAAACGGGATCATTTCCAAAGCTATAAAAAAAAATGTATACAATAAAGAGTACAACAAAATTGTTTTATAACGCTTGTCTATCTAAATATTGTATTGTGAATTGCTGGGAGTGTGTGACAGCAAGTACAGTTCACCTAAGTCTGCAGCAGCTTCCAGCGGACGCCCTTAGTGTGAGCTACAAGTTCTGTTCATTTTAAGTAGTTTCAAAATTTTGCTACTAGATATTAATGATACCTAGTGGTGAATGTTGGAACTTGAGTATGAGTTTCAGTGCTGGCAGTGTTCACGAACATGTGTGACTCACTTGAGTATGTAGCTGCTTTCAGCGAACGTCTTTAGGGTGAGCTACAAGTTCCAAGTTTTTTTTTTTGCTACCAGATAATAATGCCATCTAGTGGTAAATGTTGGAACTTGTTTTGACAAAATCTAACCTGTCAATGTAGCTTCACACAAGTTTAGTCTGTGGACGGATCTTTTACATGTCATAAAGTAAGAACATGTAACCACTGGCTTTACTCCCCCTCCAAAGGAAGGTATACTGAAGGATTTTAACACACTTAAAAAAATCTGACTTCCTTCCCAATCCTTTTTTTTATTCATCTCAATAACACGGGTTATCAGACAAATTCTACTCACACCCAAGTAAACATGGGCTACAAAGGCGGTAACTACGCTCAGTATTTCTAATCATTTTGAAGAAGAAAAAAAAAAAAAAAAAAAAAAAACACCGCTTGCTTCCAGTATTTGACCAGATCAGGAATGGAATGAATTAAACTCCATCTAGCGGTGAAAAAGATCTGTGTTGGCTGCCAAAGCCTGTCTCACTTTTGTCAGTCAATGTTTAAATGAATGACAGATAAAAAGAAATGATAGCGGAGGGTGTTGTCGAAAGAAAATTTTGACAGGGAAAACTGGTGTTCCCAGAGAAAAACCTGTCTGCTTTTGGTTTGCCCAGCGATCTTTTACATGTCATAAAGTAAGAACATGTAACCACTGGCTTTACTCCCCCTCCAAAGGAAGGTATACTGAAGGATTTTAACACACTTAAAAAAATCTGACTTCCTTCCCAATCCTTTTTTTTATTCATCTCAATAACACGGGTTATCAGACAAATTCTACTCACACCCAAGTAAACATGGGCTACAAAGGCGGTAACTACGCTCAGTATTTCTAATCATTTTGAAGAAGAAAAAAAAAAAACACCGCTTGCTTCCAGTATTTGACCAGATCAGGAATGGAATGAATTAAACTCCATCTAGCGGTGAAAAAGATCTGTGTTGGCTGCCAAAGCCTGTCTCACTTTTGTCAGTCAATGTTTAAATGAATGACAGATAAAAAGAAATGATAGCGGAGGGTGTTGTCGAAAGAAAATTTTGACAGGGAAAACTGGTGTTCCCAGAGAAAAACCTGTCTGCTTTTGGTTTGCCCAGCGATCTTTTACATGTCATAAAGTAAGAACATGTAACCACTGGCTTTACTCCCCCTCCAAAGGAAGGTATACTGAAGGATTTTAACACACTTAAAAAAATCTGACTTCCTTCCCAATCCTTTTTTTTATTCATCTCAATAACACGGGTTATCAGACAAATTCTACTCACACCCAAGTAAACATGGGCTACAAAGGCGGTAACTACGCTCAGTATTTCTAATCATTTTGAAGAAGAAAAAAAAAAAAAAACACCGCTTGCTTCCAGTATTTGACCAGATCAGGAATGGAATGAATTAAACTCCATCTAGCGGTGAAAAAGATCTGTGTTGGCTGCCAAAGCCTGTCTCACTTTTGTCAGTCAATGTTTAAATGAATGACAGATAAAAAGAAATGATAGCGGAGGGTGTTGTCGAAAGAAAATTTTGACAGGGAAAACTGGTGTTCCCAGAGAAAAACCTGTCTGCTTTTGGTTTGCCCAGCGATCTTTTACATGTCATAAAGTAAGAACATGTAACCACTGGCTTTACTCCCCCTCCAAAGGAAGGTATACTGAAGGATTTTAACACACTTAAAAAAATCTGACTTCCTTCCCAATCCTTTTTTTTATTCATCGCAATAACACGGGTTATCAGACAAATTCTACTCACACCCAAGTAAACATGGGATACAAAGGCGGTAACTACGCTCAGTATTTCTAATCATTTTGAAGAAGAAAAAAAAAAAAAACACCGCTTGCTTCCAGTATTTGACCAGATCAGGAATGGAATGAATTAAACTCCATCTAGCGGTGAAAAAGATCTGTGTTGGCTGCCAAAGCCTGTCTCACTTTTGTCAGTCAATGTTTAAATGAATGACAGATAAAAAGAAATGATAGCGGAGGGTGTTGTCGAAAGAAAATTTTGACAGGGAAAACTGGTGTTCCCAGAGAAAAACCTGTCTGCTTTTGGTTTGTCCAGCACAGATCTAACATAAAGTGAGTGGAATTGAACCACGCACCCAGCCGTGAGAGACTGGCGTGCTGCTACATAAGGCTTTAGTAAATAAATAATACTTACATTAACAGATCCAGCGTCAACTCCTCGTTGTTTTCTTCTTCCATCTCCATGACTTCATTTATCTTGTTCCCAGACATTGCAGCGAATGATATGTTGTGAAAAGGATCATTCTCTTTATATACTGTGTGTTTTGTGGTGAAAGGCGGATTAATTAGGAGTGTTTAAAGTAGTTGTACAGGGTTATACAGTGTGGAGCTATTTCTGGTGAAAGGAAGGTCAGTAACGATTCCTGTATTAATGCAGGGTAATGTCGTATGGAGGTCATTTTTGTGTGAGAGGAACGGTAATCCATGGGCGTTTCCTGTATTCGGGGGGGGGGGGGTATAAATAGTCGAGCAGAATTGAAATGAAAGTAGAGTTGGCTAGGAGCTTACAGCATTCGCACTAGATTGCAATTGGATCCTTGTCTATCAGGTAATATTCAACATACTTAAGTATATAACTTTAAAGTATATCCTAGTGTATATATTTGACTATGTGCTACTGGGAGACTAACTCAGCCAAATGGTTTACAAAATAAGTGAATGTACTGTACAGAAAAGAGGAGAATTGAAGCATTTGAAATGTGGTGTTACAGGAGAATGATGAAGATCAGATGGGTAGAGAGAGTAACAAATAAAGAGGTATTAAGACGAGTGGGAGAGGAGAGATGTTTCTGGCGACTGCTAATGAAGAGAAGAGATACATTGGTAGGACACATATTAAGACACCAGGAATAGCAAGCTAAGTTATGGAAGGAAGGGTCGAGGACAAAAACTGTAGGGGTAGACCAAGGTTAGAATATGTTAAACAGATTGTGTCGGGTGTAGGGTGTCGGAGCTATGTAGAGATGAAACGATTAGCTCAGGACAGGGAGGCATGGAGAGCTGCATCAAACCAGTCAAAAGACTGAAGACTCAAACAACAACTGTACATTACAGTACTTGTAAATGCTGAGATGGTATGTTTAAATCCACATGAAGATGTTTAGAATTTTAATAGTATAATGGCCTATTGACAAAGCTGGTTTAAAAGTCAGACGGTATGAATCGGACAAGCAATAATTACTTCAAGTATGAAACGAGCAGAATTCATAGCATGTAATAAGATTGGATTTAACGTGACTTGCATCTTAAACCGCTAACTGCCTGGGATATATAAAATGAATGCAGCTCAATTATATATAATTACTGTTATTATCCAATTAAATGTTGCCGATTTCACTGCATTGCCCCGCGAGATAATTACGGTGCTCGAGGCGGTCACGTAATAGATAATGATCTCTTATGTATTGCAAAGGTAAAGGATTTATGTAACATTAGCTCCGAGACATGGATTCACTTTTATACTTTAGTTCCAGGTCAAGTAACCTATTTAGTTAAGGTCATTTAAATCATTACCTCCCGACCAATGTAGCCCCCAATGCACTTGGGTGTATTGAACACATAAATTATTTAAGCATCCTGCGACGGCTTCACCCGGGAACAGATATAATATACAAACAACCCGACCCGGCTTCGCCCGTGAACAGTTATGTTATACCAGAAACCCAACCCGGCTTCGCCTGCGAACAGTTATATTATACCAAAAGCATGTACCGACTTCGCTCGAGAACAGTTAAATTATACATGCAATCTGCCCCGGCTTTGTCCGGGAACAGTTAAATTATACAAACAATCCGCCCCGGCTTCGCCCGGAAACAGTTGTAAACCGCTCTGGCTTCTCCCGGGATCAGTTAAATTATAGAAGCAATCAGCTTCGGCTTCGCCCGGGAGACAGTTAAATGATATAAGTAATCTTCCCCGGCTTCGCTCGTAAACAGTTATATATTATACTAAAAACCCGCTCCGGCTTCGTCTGGGAACAGTTATACATTATACAAGCAATCTGCCCGACTTCACCCGGGAACATTTATATATTATACTAGAAACCCGCACCGGCTTCGTCCGGTGGACAGTTAAACTATACAAGCAATCTGCCCTGGCTTCGCCCGGGAACAGTTAAATTATACAGGCAATCTGCCATGGCTTCACCCGGGAACAGTCATATATTATACTAGAAACCCGCTCCGGCTTCGCCCGGGAACAGTTAAATTATACAAGAAATTCACCCCAGCTTCACCCGGGAACAGTTATATATTATACTAGTAACCCGCTCCGGCTTCGCCCGGGGGGGACAGTTAAATTACACAAGCAGTTTGCCCCGGCTTTGCCAGGGAACAGTTAAATTATACAAACAATCTGACCCGGTTACATCAAAGTACAGTCATGGCCAGCACCTGATCATGTAGCACCTGGGTGTATAACTTGTTTGATAACCTGTGTTCTTGTAATGGAATGAGGAGAAGTAGGAAAATGGTGAGCGCAAGCTGCTGACAATTAAATTAGTGGCTAGCGATAATGGGTGTGTAGAAGGGTTTTGATAACTTTTGTGTGTATATACATATTTGCTAATGGCTTAGGTATACTAAAACACTATTATAGATATCAAATTCGATTTCAGAATGTCGGCAATAAAAAATGCGAATTCCATAGGGAAAGATGCTGGACCAGAGACTAAACGACTACAGGATCTGCAGGTAAACGAGTCTTATTTGGTAACTGCTGTTCGTCGAGTCAAGACGAAATTTGGGGAACGTATTCTTTGTGAACTGGAGGACTTTGTAGTATTTCTACCGTCGAGATTCAAGGAACTCAGCGAGGAAGATGTAGCCGATCTCAACAAAGGGACCATCTATTTAAAATACATGGGACTGGAAAACAAAAGATGTCTTGTTGAATTCATAGAAGAAAAAAATAAAATTTAAAATTAGTTTATGTAAAACGGAATTTGCAGGGAAAATAAACTTTGGTTCACTCTCTCTGCAAACCGTTCAGTTTTTGTAATTGTTAAGTACTAAGGGACATCATGTCGTCACCGATACAAAGTTGGCAAGATGTGGATAGTTGTTTCAATAACAATATCTGTTGCACTAAAGTCAATAATGATGCAAACATTTTAAATCTCAATGAATATTTAAACACTAGTTACATCATTTTTCAAAACAAAATACAAGACTGTTTAAGAGAACATGTAGCGTTAAAGGTTAACGCTGAATTATTATGTGACTTTGCTATTTTGAAACAAGGTGTCGAAATTATTCAGCCAATCTATTTACACACACACATGACTAAATTATACCGCACTGATAATATACACAGTTGGTATAGTAAAACATTGTTGATAAACTCACAACACGCTTTGCTGAGTTTCAAGAATTAGAAAGCGGCAAATCGCTGGAAGCTATCAATCATCTTAAAATTAATGTATGCACCTTTGATCCCATAAATAGTGGGTCATCTCATGTTAATTTGCCTAAACAGTTGGAAAACCGTCACGCAGTTATCAATGTGGATAATATTGATGTTTTCTGCTTTATCTGGTCCCTGGCTGCTGGGCTATGTTCTGCAAGTAAACATGTTCACAGAATGGGCAAATATCACGAGAAATTTATGGAATTAATGATCAGTCTAAATTTAGCAGACATAGAATTCCCAATGGACCTCAACGCCATTTCTCGTTTTGAATCTAAAAATCCGCTTTACTCCATTAATGTATACGGAGTTGAAGGAGACAAAGTTATTGGGCCACTCTATGTGACAAAGGAAAAAAAAGAAAAGCATTTTAATTTATTGTACATTGAAGGGGAATTGTGCAACCATTATTGTTATATCAAAGATCTTTCCAGACTAGTTCGTTCACAAGTTACAAAGAGTAAAAATAGGGTATATATATGTGATCGCTGTTTGCAATATTTTACTAGCAATCAAAAGTTGACAGCCCATACTATTGATTGCATTACACAACCAGCTGTAAAAATTACATTCCCAGAAAAGGATAAAGCCAGTATGAAATTTCAAAATGTGTCTCGTCAAGAACCGCTTCCATTTACAGTATATGCAGATTTTGAATGTTTAACCACACCCATTGACACATGTAACCCGGATCCAGCACGCCCGTACACTCAACAAGTACAGCAACATGTGCCATTCAGTTGTGCTCTAAACGTGATTTGCTCATATGACCCTTCGCTTTCTTACTTCAAATCTTATCGCGATGCAAATGCTGCTGCTTGGTTTTTAAATGAATTGGACGCCTTGGCAGATCGGGTGTACAATATCCTGGAAAACCCAATTCCGCTTCAAATGTTGGACGCAGACGAGGTGGCTTTTGCAACAGCAACCACTTGCCACATTTGTCAAAAACCAATAGCAACTTGTGACACGCCGGTGAGGGACCATAATCGGTACACTGGCAAATTTAGAGGAGCGGCTCATAGTGCATGTAATTTGGCCTATAAAAGAGCACGCTATATTTCTTGTTTCTTGCACAACATGTCTCGGTATGACAGTCATCTAATTATTAAGGAATTTGTTAACCTTGAAAACCAAAAGTTTTCTTTAATTCCACAAAATCATGAAAATTTTATTTCGTTTACAAAATGGCGAAATGGAATTAGTATACGATTTTTAGATTCGTATAGATTCCTCGCATCATCATTGGATGCGCTGGTTCAAGGGCTTCACCCAAACAATTTGAATTCTGTACGTCAAAACTTTACTGGTGACGAACAATTTGAATTATGCATTCGAAAAGGGGTGTTTCCCTATAATCATGTAAACAATTGGGCATGTTTGCAGGAAACTGCACTCCCTTCAAAGGATAAATTTTACAATGACTTAACAAAAAGTCATATTTCTGAAGAAGACTATTTACACGCTCAAAAAGTATGGGACGTGTTCAAGATATCAACTTTGGGCGAGTATGCTGATTTATACCTCAAAATTGATACACTACTTTTGACAGACGTGTTTGAACACTTTCGCAAACTGTGTCTTGAAATCTACAATCTAGATCCAGCCCATTACTACACCCTTGCCGGATACAGTTGGGACTGTATGTTGAAGGTGACTGAAATAGAACTGGAACTATTAACTGACATCGACATGTTGCTCTTTTTTGAACGCGGGATACGTGGCGGGCTTGTATCGCTTGTGCAAAAGCATGCCAAAGCAAATAATCCATATATGGATACATACAAACCAAAGCAACCTACAACATACCTCACCTACCTGGATTGTAACAATTTATACGGATATGCTATGGAAAAACCGCTTCCGTATCAAAATTTTCGATGGCTGACTTCAGATGAAGTTTCAAATTTTAATTTACAGGACGCGTTGAGCAATAACACACGTGGCTATGTTCTAGAAGTTGACATATTATATCCCCGCGAGATACACAATGATCATTCTGATCTACCATTTTGTGTTGAAAAACTACAACCTCCCAGTTCACGTTCCAACAATAAAAAGTTGCTGGCAACGTTAAATCCGAAAAATCGCTATGTCATACACATCGAAAATTTAATGCAATGTTTGAAACACGGTTTGAAGCTACAAACCATTCACCGCATTATTTGTTTTGACCAGAAACCATGGTTACAACCGTACATGCAATTAAATACTCATTATCGGCAGCACGCCAAGACTACATTCGAGTCAAATTTTTATAAATTAATGAACAATGCATGCTACGGTAAATCTATGGAAAATATTAGAAAGCAAAGAACTATTCATTTGGTAAACCACTGGGATGGTCGATATGGCGCACGAAAATATATTGCTATGCCCAATTTCCATTCAGTACGAGTTATTGAAACTGATTTAGTAACCATTGAATTGTCAAAGACAGAAATCATGTATAACAAACCAATTTACTTAGGAATGGTAATACTTGACTATTCAAAATTTGTAATGTATCAATTTCATTATGAGTTTGCCAAACAAAAGTTTGGAGATGTAAAATTACTGTATATGGATACAGACAGTCTTATTTATCAAACCAATAAGACGGATATTTACTCTGTGATGAGAGAACATCCAAGTTACTTTGATACCTCAAACTATGAAGTTAACAATATGTTTGGCATAATTCCCATGAATAAAAAACACATTGGCCTATTTAAGGATGAGTGTGCTGGCGATGTTATGACGGAATTTGTGGCTTTGGCGCCGAAAATGTACGCATTTTCAACACAAAAGAATAAAGGTCAATGCAAAGCGAACGGTGTTCTTCGTAGCGTCACACAATTCCTCAATGTTGAGGAATATCGATGTGTACTCTACACAAACACCTCTCGCTTGTACCAGCAAACACGCATTCTTTCAAAGAACCATAATATATTTACAGTAAATCAAAATAAAACATCGCTGTCTACATATGACAATAAACGGTTGTGGGATGGTGTAAATAGCTTGCCTTTTGGACATTTCCACACCTAGTAAATAAGAACACACTTTAATTTTTCAATTCTTTTTTATTACAATTGTATGTTTTTACAAGAAGAAACCAAAACATCTTTTGTGAATGCTGTAATCTGGTGGACTGACTCTCAAATAAATACTTAACAATATTTGATTCAAGGTTATTTCTTTGTCCTTTTCCTCGCTAATCCACAACCACCACCAATCATTAGCTTTGACTTCATAGCTCCTGCCACGATCAAGGCTGCAATCTTTTCACCAATGGAAGCAGTAGATGATGTCACGCGCTGCACAGCCTTTCTCAGAAGAATGTGGTCTGCAACTCGACGTACTTCTGCATTCTTGTCGCTGTAAGCAATGTCATGATCTCTACACGCAGCATCCAATTTGTTGATTCCAGAATTCCCTTGTGCTAGACGTTGGTTTAGTTTAGTCCCAGGACCACAAAATTGATATCCGGGAATATGCAGTTCAATGGGAAGTACATCAATGGCCTTGTTAACTAGACCATGACCAGCAAAGGTCCGATATATCTTTTTCAATCGTTGTCTTACTTTTTGGTGCTGGCGATACTTCCGCTGCTGTCTCTTCTTCCTCTTCTTCATCGCAACCATGGAATGATGAAGCAAAGTCTTTACATGACGGTATATTTGTATGGCCGTGGTACAATTTGATGAGCTGACACGTTCCACACTGTCTAATGGATGGCATTTTAGTAATAGACACTTGCTGGTGATGACTAAAGTCAGTGCATGGTTGTAGTTCACGCAGACCAGGATCTCTGCTCCATTCACTAGGTACACTGTGCCAAATATTTTTCACCGCGTTTGAAGCAACATAAAAAAGGAACGCCTTGGGCAAAGCGTTCAATTCCTCATCTGTGAAACTGTCAAGCTTTTTTTTACAGGCAAAAAACTTGACAATAGCTCGCTCTGTGGGGTTTGCGTCCAAACCTTCAATTGCTGCCATATTACTACACGTCCACACTGATCACTGGTATGTCTCACACTGAAGCTGACGTTACGACGCTTTGCACTCAACATGCAAGTTTTGACATGCTCTGCGAGCTAGCCAATCAAAAAGCTTCCAAACATTTTGAAGTGTTTTATTTTGTAGAGGTTCATCAGGCACGGACAGGTTGTACAGTGCAGGACATCCCAGATCATGAAGGTCAACAAGTTGACATGATGAATTAACATACTGACGCAACCATTCCTTTTTTTCACTTCCCTTTACAAATACAAGGTCAGCACCAAACAAGTGAGCTTTCAGAACAAGTGATAGATGCTGGTAAGGAATGTCGCCTTCTTTCCAGACTAGTCCCAAATTGCGTTGCAACCACTCTGTTTGTCTTCTGTCCTCGTCTGACTGCAAATGCAATGGAAACGGTGGTTCAAAGACAAAACTGGTCACTCTTGGTGCCCACATGGTTGTGCAGTCAATAATTCCTACTTCTTTAAATACAAACTTGTTTCCGTTCACCTTGAAACCCTGCACGTCGACAATCAATGTTTTCGGCATGGTGACGGATATCAGTCCTTCCACCACCGATGCTTCTTAACAACTAACTGATTGGATAGGAGCGGGAAAATAATATACACACAAAGAATCAATTACACAATTTTATTCATAAAGTTATCGGTACATCGCTTACAATTTTTTATCATAGGATTTGGACCATCCCAATCACAGTGAGAATCTCCTCGATGCATAAAGTGTCTACGACAAGGACGACAGGCTGCAACATCCGCCGACATACGGAGGTGTAATGGTAGCTTATCCCAATTAAGGTCAATGTCGTGTGCACCGTACGCGGTCAGAAATCCAGCTGGTAAATAGGCAATCAGATGCTGCGGCATTTCACGAAGAAATTGTGCTTTATGGTAGGCGCGTATTGCTAAACTCACCAGGGTGCGATAAATCTCAAATGCTGCATCAGCGTCTCGACTTGTTGAGCAACGATCGCATTTGCAGTCCATGCAATCTACCCGCTCTCCAACATGACAAGATGAAGCTTTGGCAACGCCATCGTCCACATTATTTGTTTGATTAGCGATGGGCTTGTTGTTGTACCCCCTGTCATGAATACCAAACGTAGACATGAATCCATCTGGTAAATAGTGAACCAGATGCGGCGGCATTCTAAGCACAGTATGATTCTTGTGATAGGCAGTTATAGCTTCACTCACTAGGGCGCGATAAATGGTAAACCTTGAATCTTCATCTGAGCCTGGTGAATCACTTTCACATTTGCAGACCCACCTCGCAGAGGGGGTTGTGACTTCATCGTAGCTTTCCATGATTGTGAAGGGCAATACAGGAAGACATGCTATTTATACTCTGGTCACCATATTGGACAGCGGTTGATAAAACACTTTTGCCTCGTGAACAATAAGGCAATAGGCTGTTGTTTTTTCTGGAATAACTGTCGATGTTTCAAATTCTAGTCTGATATCAATTGTTGTTTCCTTCATCGACTCCTCCAAATACGAACAGTCCATCACCACCAGAGGCGCCTTGGACTTGAAGTCTTGTGGTGATAATAGCGGACATGCCTCTTTCTGATAATAGGAAGACTGAAAGTTTACAAACATGTCATAGAGCTTACCATATTTGTTCTTGTTAAAGTTTAAATCCATTCCCTCATAGGGAAAGGTAACTCCGTTCAAAAAGAGTCGTATATTTCGTAATTGGATGTGATCAAATTTTGATGCATCTTTATTCTGTTGATATTTGCGATCTGTTTGAAATCCAACCAGGACGTAGAGTGGCCGCTCTGTATACCGTGAGGTTTTTATAGACCAAGTATGTGTATCGGAGAGTGGTAATACCGGGTATTCATGCAGCTCCCAGCTTCTAAATTGAATGGGTAAAGCTGTATCCTTCTCCACAATCTTGAGCAGACTCAATTTTTTCTGATCTGATAGAGTAACGTGCGGTACTTTCCATAGAATTCGTTGCAGTAGAATTTTTGTATCTATTGGCGATGTATCAGCTCCCTTTAGCGCATTATAATCACTCCTGTCTCGTACAAGAATCAGATCCTGTCTTGCGTTTACAACAATGCGCTTATGATCCTCTGCAAAGCCTAGTATTAATTTTAGAGGTAAATGTCCAGTAAATGTACCATCATCGTTAATCATCCAGTCGTTGGTTGAGTTGGGACACCAACCAGCCATACAAAAAGCTTTACTCTCTTCGCTTCCGTACGAGGGATAAAGTTTCATGACACTTGTTATGCCAACATTTCGAGTAGTATCCACTTCAATACCGTTGATCACGTAGCGAACCTCAGAAAACAAAAAGGCCAAAGCATTGTTGGCCAACTTTGACGTTGTTGGAATGGTACCATCCAATTTGGTGAGTTGCCCTTCAATCTGGATGTAACTTTCATGTGGAAGCGTGTAGATATCTTGTTGGTTAATAGTAATTCGAATCTCATCATTATTATTTAGTCCCAGAGTATACGGTTGGTAGGAATGGTGTTCAATTCTTACAATGCCCTCCTGTACTTCGACAGGGTTTGTCACGTCTAGAATCGAATTCATGACGTAAGATGTAACCAAGTTGTTGTAGGATCTGCTTGTTGACACGTGTTAACCTGTACACGTGTTGAGCACAACTAACACCTGCTCTTGACAGCGTTGCCGCTTTATACACTTGTTTCATGCTGGCTTCAGATACAGTTTGTAGGTCACAGGTGTATGAGGGTCTAACCGGATGAGACGTTGGTTTCTATTCACCAGCCTTAAGGTAATATTCCTGATGTTGGTCACACTCACAGGATGATAGAGCACCACCGACGGATTTTCGCGGATGATATAACCACCAGGTGAAGTAACAATAAAATCATAAAGCGAATGCGAGGGATCTTGATTGGTGTAGACGTCTGTAATAATATTACACGTGACAGATACGTGATGATCTTCAATTATTTTCACCGGTTGGTCAGACTTGTGTATCACGTTTGGTACTAACACTTGTGGTGAATAGCCTAACAATGACCCAATCGAATCTGGTTGAGATTTAAAATCAATCCTAAAAGAAGAAAGAATACTGCAGCGATGTGTCACGTTGTTGGCTATGAGTTCAAACTTGCGTGTCCCGTCCAGAAATGCTTTTAGACTAAATTCTTTGGTGAGAGTTGTGTAGATGTGATCGTGAATATCATCTACGGTGTAGCTGCCAGACGGTAGAGTTAACACATAGTCATCGTAGTAGAACTTATCATTGACGTCTTCAATTATGTTGCAGATTCTATTATAGCCTTCAAACGAAACAAGTCCCAGCACGTAGGGTCGTCGTCCCAATTCAATAGGAGGATCAAAGTCAACAGTTACTTCCGCACCTTGTCCGTGCACTGTAAACGTTCTACTTTCTGTTGTCATAATGACCACGTCACCCGCCGTGCTCGGTCTTATATAGAAAAGTCAAACATAGACGACCGCACTGTTGCGTGTTAAAATTTTGCACTCGTTTCACATTATAGTGTATTGTTGCACTGCTTCCAAAATAGCGAACAAGCTCTGTCGGAGGAGGAAGATTTCCAAAACTGTCCAAGTACCACACGGTTCGCCCATGCTTTATGTAGGCCACATAATGCGTTCCCGGTCCATGACTATCATCCAAATTGACAACTGCACTTTCATGGCTCCGTGGTCGAGACGGTAGTTGGTTGCGCATAAACACGCCTCGAAAGTGGGAGATCTTAAGCTGTTTTGCATATCTTATAACTTCCTCATGCGTCATGGCTCGTCGTGGCAGTGCATCGATTAACCGTTTTTTGGCGACATGTAAATGCCGAGTCCTTTCTTGTAGGGTGCTAGCTTCATGTTCACACCTTTGCCGCGCAGTGCTATGGCCTCCATAGTTTTATTATGCCTTTCACTTTCCTTCAACTGTTGCTTCGCCTCCTCAACAGCTTTCACCGTTCGTGCTACCGCACTTGCTCCTCCAAGAAGTGAACCCAGGGCTGCTAGTCCAGCAAACAGTGCAGGTAAAAATCCACCACGTTTCGGCACAGGAATAACTCGGGCACGTTTTCTAAAACGTAGTTTACTTTTGGGATTCGCATGCAATCGTGCTGCTCGGAGTGCTTTCTTAATAGCCAACTCACTATTTGTTTCTCCGCGCGAAGCTTGACGTGCCGCATGAAGAATAGCTTTAAAACCTCCCTTTCTGGACAACTTCTTCCTCTTCTTCACCACATATCTCTGTTTCACCAGGGGGCGTGGTGGCTCAGCGGTCTAGCTGTATGCCTCTCACCAAGGCGGTCCGGGTTCGATTCCCGGTCAATGCATGTGAGATTTTCGAAGTGAAATGCCATGTCCTGTGGTTCGGATTCCACGTAAAAAGGAGGTCCCGTGGCTCATGATCTACCGATTAACGGTCACGTTAAACTACAAGCTTCCTTCCTTTCCTTTTTTTCTGTTTCACCATCGCGACCAAAGAACAAGACAACCTCACACCGCAAAGTATAGAACACAACTAACACTCCTCAGGAAGGGAACCTGTAGTTATTTATTCAATGGTGGCTGTATATTCAAGTTCTATATACAGAGGAAAATCGTTCATCGTTTTCCCCGCCTCTTTTTCTTCAGACGAGAGTTTCAAGTGAAAGAATAATTTGTCTCCGGCTTTCACCGATTGATCAATAAGTGGTTGAACACTACCGTTTAATCGTACCTCTAAATGTTTCAAATCTGGTGCATACTCAATTACACGAATGGCACCATCATACATTAAACGGTAATTGTCATACCCCGAACGTAGTATGTAGGCGAGGTTATTGGGATCTTTTACCGGTTGTTGGTTTACAATGTGAAGCAGAAATATAGAGGGTATTGATTTAATAAAAAGCGATAACCGTTGTTCCAAGAATCGTTTCGTCGTCACGTCGTGAGGTTGCACAGGATCAGCAACTTCGGCTATTCGTCTTCGCTTCATCTGTAGAGCGTTCTCCTTAATTTCCCACACCTTTTCCATTTCAAAGTTTAAAAACCGTTTTGTACAAACATCTTGATCATCTTCAGGATCGGCCACATGCACAAGGCGTGCATTATTTGCTGTATAGCCCTTTGCAGTTAGGGTGGGCACAATACTGAGCACCTGTTTCACCTTGTTATCTACATAGTCCTTTCGAGCAGCGTCCGTGTTGTTTGTTGGAAGAGCCAGCTGAGTGATTCGACGTTGGTGTACGTCATAGTCCTTTGCTTCTGTTAACACCACAGCATTGGTTAACACATAGGCTTTGGTGCACACATCTTGATCGTTCACAGGATCTGCAACGCCCGTAATACGTTTATTCTGAGCCTCATAATCTCCTTTGATACGTCGTAATCGGTAATAATCTACATACTTTTTTGAACATGCGTCCGAGGGTAATACGGGTTCTGTTATATTGGTCAATCGCTTTCCATTAAAGTCGTAATTGCCATCTGTAGTGCGTGACAATACATTAGCATCGACATATCGTTTAGTAGCCGGATCTGTATCATGTTTTGGATCGTTTGTCAAAGCAAATCGTTCATTTGTTTTGAGAGTTCTTCCAAAGGCGTCCATGGTTACACTGGAACTGAAACACCCGTTTTCCTCATGTATATAGAGACCAGCTCTTCCCCTTTCACATTTAGTTGATATGCAGATTATTAAGCAACAACATTCACTTCCGGTGGGAGACTTGGTTTCACACCTCTTCTCAACATCGTCCGAACAACGTCATGGATCACTCTTCCCATCCTCCATTCGCTGTCTCATCGCCGGCCCATCGGGATGTGGAAAAACCAATCTTCTGCTTACCCTCATCACCTCCTTAAACGGAGTGCGCTTTCAAAATATCTATATTTTCGCCAAATCGCTGTATCAACCGCTGTATGTGTTCTTGGAACAGGTCATGTCAGGTCTGCGCAACATGGGCTACTTCACATTCGCAGCACACGAAGATGTTATTTCTCCGGACAATGTTCGCCCCCATTCGCTTATGATTTTTGACGATGTGGCCACAGAACGACAGGGCATTATTCAGGCTTACTTTAGCATGGGACGTCATAAATATATTGATTGTTTTTATCTCGCTCAAACCTATTCGCGAATACCAAAACAGTTGATTCGTGACAATGCCAACGTGATTGTTCTCTTCCGTCAGGATGAGCGCAACATGCATCACGTCTACGATGATCACGTGAACCCAGACATGACCTTTCAAGCCTTTACACAGTTGTGTGCCATGTGTTGGAACGCTCATCACCACAGTTGTCTTGTTATTGATAAGCAGAGCAACATCAACAATGGGCGCTACCGCATGGGATTTGATCATTTCATTCGTATTTAAGTAGCTGCATCGCTTTTCTGAACATCATTAGTTCAGATGTCATGGCGACAACAGGGAGTCAATTAAAAAAGCACATAATCCGTGCGCGAAATAGCATTCGACAAAAGTTTCGCTATCTAAAACGTGCACATGCCGACAGTGAACTGTTTGTCGAAAAACATTTGAAATCACCTCTGGAAGCTGTGTTGAAAGGAACAACAAAGCCTAGTACACGCTCAAAAGAAACACAAACAATTGAAGAGGAGGAAGAAGATGATGAAGAACCTGAGGATGTTTTTTCTCCATTGTTTCCGTCTTCTGACTCCAAAGAATCACCGCTGCCCCAGTTTTTGAAAACATCAATAATTGCTGAAACACCCACTAGAGCCAAAGAAAAGCAGCCTACTCTTAAAGAAATATTGAATACGCCCGAACAATATGTGCGGTTAAAATCCATTTTACTACAAAATTATGGTGCGTTGGTTACCCCCTTCCTTGAAGATCTTTTTACTAAGAAAACTTATACTACCTATGGTGTTCGCTATGAAAACAATAGATTTCGAATTGGCGATTCAGCAATCAAGATAAGTGACAATGTTTTGATTGTTAAAACAGTTCGTTACAAATTGACGCCAGGGCTTTTAGAACTTTTATTTTCACGTACACCTTCTACCGAGGACTATGATAAAGAAGATCTTGAAAAGTATAAAGACATCTTGATGGCTACAAATGGTTTTAGACGTAATTATAAACGTTCTGAAGCAATAAATGCTAATAAGGGCTTCATATATAAAACCATCATATCAAAATTGTTTCCCACCTATGCAAGTGTTCGCCGTGCAAATTCAGCGTCCGGTATCACGTTTAATACTTTGAAACCATTCATCGATTTCGCCTATTGGAACAATCCAAATAAGTTGGTTAAACGTCTGCAACTGTTGCGTGCATCGGAACAGGCCGGTCATACCGGACACGAGGCGGAAGTTTTAGAAATAGAAGAGGAGCTTCGTCATGCTGGCATTATTGTCTAATGAGTCAACGTGTTCACACACCCTCGCCTGTTAAGGCTGCCATTGCTCGCGAGTTGCATAGACCAGCTCGTCGTCTCTACCATCGTCGTCGTGTCATCACACGGGGCGTTGACGATCTTTGTCAAGCTGATCTGGTTGAAATGATTCCCTATGCCAAAGCTAACAACGGGGTCAACTATCTGCTCACCGTCATCGACGTTTATTCCAAAATGGCCTTTGTTGAACCTGTTCGGAATAAATCTGCACAACTGGTCACCGCTGCATTCAAGACCATCGTTCAGCGGTCAAGACGACAACCTCGTTTGCTTCAAACAGATCAAGGCAAAGAATTTTTCAACAAGACTTTTTCCGCTTATCTCAAATCGCTTGACATCCATCACTATTCCACTTTTAGCAATCTAAAGGCAAGTGTTGTAGAACGTTTCAACCGCACACTCAAGACGCGCATGTGGGAACAATTTACAGCAAGAGGATCCTATCGCTGGCTTGAACTTGTAGGCGACCTGGTGACACGTTACAACAACACTAAACATAGAACCATCAAAATGAAACCACGCCTTGTAACCAAGAACATTGCGCAATTGGATCGCATTCATCACAAAATCAAAACAGTAGATCCACGACGTCATCAATTACGTATTGGTGATTATGTGCGCATCAGTAAACATAAATCAATCTTCGCCAAAGGATACACACCAAACTGGAGCACAGAAATATTTCGTATTCGCAAGGTAAAACTTTCTAATCCAGTTGTTTATTTACTTGATGACCTCAACAAGCAGCCAATCCAAGGAGGATTCTACATGGAGGAACTGCAAAGGACGCAATATCCCAAGCATTATCTTGTTGAAAAAATTGTACAAAAACGTGGCAATAAACTTTTTGTTAAGTGGCTAGGTTTTAATGCCACATATAATTCATGGATTAATAAATCAGATCTGGTGTACACCTTCTTGTTTTTATTTCATGTCGAGCTGGCCGACTCAACATACCATGCGATTTGTATCCTACCCCCACCCTACCATTTACAGGAAATACTACTCCAGATTCATTGATGTTTGTTTACCATTGAGCACATTCAACAACCAGTTCATTCCCCATCTCTCTCTCAATTCCATTCACTACTCCCGATACCATTGATGTTTGTTTACCATTGAGCGCTTTCAACCCCATCTTGTTTGTCTCTCAGACCCATTCACACCTAACCAACCTACCACGTCAGGGTTCAACAACCACCGCCATCCACCGCCACTCATGTTTTCCATTCAAAACACTCCCGTTCATGACCTACCCCACATCCCGTAATCTGCTGTGACGTCACACACACACCAGTTACACTAATGTTTTCCATTCAAAACACTCCCGTTCATGACCTACCTCACATCCCGTAATCTGATGTGACGTCACACACACCAGTTGACCGTTCAATTCTCTGACAATTCATTCACCGACAAAGATTCGGAAACCTTCGGCAACACTCGGATCTCATCGGGCTCAAAGCAAAGCTATATAGCCCAGGATAATATCAGAGAAGGCGCTCAGTCCAAGAGAGAGACTGGGTCGAGGAGGGTCTCGTGCAGAGCCTCTTCCATCCTTCCCCCTCATCCCCCACCCTCGCCACCACCCCCTCCCCCTCCCCACTCCCCTCCCCCCCCCTCCCCCCACTCCTCCGCCTCCACCCACACCCCCTCAAACCGGTTCCTGGACCCTCCAAGGTTTGTTTACCTTCCGGGGTCCCGGCGACCTTGAGGGTCAATGACCTACCTCAAGGTCATTGAGCATGACCTACCTCAAGGTCATTGACCTTGCCACGCCCCCTAATTTGCATAAATAACGGTATTTGGTTCAAAACCCCCCCAGCCTCCCTACTTGAGTCGTAAAAAAATTTGTAGGGCACGGTCGAGGTCGCCCGGAATAGTGCTATGAACTTTCCGAGTTTCATTGAAATCGATCCTTCCGTTTAGATTTTATTAGGGGGGGACACACACACGAATCACACACACACACACACGCACACACACACGGACAAAAGGTGATCTCATAAGCCTATTTTTTTTTTTCAAAATTGAAAATAGGCTAATAAGCAGACATATAGGAATCTCCGTTTCGCGGGCTTATAGGTCGTGTTCCAAGGACATTTTGTCGTCCTGACATTTCGCTGAATACTGCGTTCAGCATGTTCACAGGTTACATAAAGCGAGGTAAAACAAGTAAACAGAAGATATATAAATAGTCAACAACCCACACATAGAGGCTACCATAGCAACGGCGTACCACATAAATGTAATGCATCAAGGACAGGGCTGCTCGTCTGTTGCATCTTCTCGTCTACGACGGTCAATAAGGGCAGGCTTGAGGGGATGAAGGACTGGAAGCCAAGCTCTGTTCACACGTTCTGCTTCCTCCTTAAGATTGAAGCTGTTAGTATACTTCAGGATTTCAATGGCCTCCCTTTGTAGCCTGGCATGATAAGACACCGTGGTGGACAGAACTTCGGTGTCTCCATATCTTATATCGTGACCTGCAAGTAGCGAGTGTGCTGCTACAGTGGATTTATCTGTTTGTCCCAGCCGGCTGTGTCGTTCGTGCTCCTTGAGGCGAGTGGCAATACTTCTTTTCGTTGTTCCAATATATACTTGGCCACAATCACACGGGATTTTATAAACCCCTGCCGCGGTATGAGGATGTCGCTTATCTTTAGCGGACCTGAACATGTCCTTAATTTTTCGTGTAGGCCTGTATATGGTCTTTATATCATGGGACTCGAGTAGCCTCCCTATTCTGTCCGTGACCATTTTTATATATGGAAGAAAAGCTCTAGCCAGGGGCTGCTTGTCTCCAATTACCCTTGTAGTTGGACGTCTCGGATGGAGTGCTCGCTGGATATCTTTCTGGCTGTACCCATTCGCGCGTAAGGCCTCGTTGAGGTGTTCAATTTCTTGTTTTAGGCACTGCTTATCACAAGTTCTTTTAGCGCGGTCAGCCAGTGTTTTTATAACTCCGTATTTCTGTCGTGGGTGGTGGTGTGACGTCTTATGTAGATATCGGTCAGTATGGGTCGGCTTACGGTAAACTGTATGTCCCAAAGTTAGATCAGCGGTCTTCGTTACCATAACGTCGAGAAACGCGATTTTCTGTTCATTTTCTAACTCCATGGTAAACTGAATGTTCGAGTTCTGGCTGTTAAGATGTTGTAAAAACAGATTTAATTGATCTTTACCATGGCCCCATATTACAAAGGTATCGTCCACGTATCGTAGCCACACTTTAGGTTTCAAAGGTGCGGTCTCTAGTGCTATCTGTTCAAATTGTTCCATGAAGAAATTCGCGATCACCGGACTAAGGGGACTGCCCATGGCGACCCCATCAATTTGTTCATAGAAAATCACCCTTCCACAGGAAATAGCTAGCGGTGAGGCAGTGGCGGAATAAGGCGGTGATATCATCAGGAAAAATCCGTGCGATGTACTCCAGGGCTACCTTTATAGGTACTTTTGTGAAAAGAGAGACCACGTCAAAACTTACTAGTAAGTCACCAGCTTCTAGTTGAATAGTTTTCAATTTTTCAATGAAATGGCCAGAATCTTTGACGAACGACTGTGTACCGCCGATATGTGGTTGAAGTAAGGTAGCTAAATGTTTGGCAATGCTATAAGTTGGTGATCCAATAGCACTCACGATAGGACGAAGAGGAACATTATCTTTGTGTATTTTAGGTAAACCATAAAGTCTTGGTGGTAAAGCTTCACTTCTGGTGGTTACCTTCTTTACGTTTTCACGTAGCGAAGATACCTTGATCAGGTCGTTTGTTTCACGAAGAATCCGGTTGGTAGGATCTGTCAGTAGTTTGCGGTAGGTACCCGGGTCTAAAAGTTCCAAAACCTTGGCAGTGTAGTCGTCCATGTCCAAGATAACCGTTGCGTTCCCTTTGTCTGCAGGAAGAATGATTATGCTCTCGTCCATGTTGAGAGTCTTTATAGCCTTTCTCTCCTGAGGTGTGAGGATACTCTGCGGTGCCGGTGCCTTCTTGATTATACGCGAAACGGAGATTCCTATTTCAATGCCGGTCGTGAAAGTCTACATTTTTACTTAAGCAGACATATGTCTAAAAAAAATTTGATGCGGTGTATATTATGAGGTTAAAGGGGATGAAAAGAGGGTGATGAAGTATTCTTAACGGAGCGTGTATCTCTTAAACAACATAGGCGAGACGTTTGAAAGTCAGCGGAAAATTTACCTTAAAAAATTAATGAATTGAATTTAAGGGGCCAATGGGGAGGGGTGAAATTCTGGAAAGAAAAGGGAAGAAAGTGTTCTAACTCACTGACTCAGTCACTCTCTCATCAAACTCAGGAAAAACTAGCTTAAATATAAGTAAATAAATGTTCATCCGTTCTATCATAATCCAATTTAAGGGGCCTGTACGGTGCTGCTCCCTATATTAATGGTAGTTCACCCAGTGCCCACGTACGGTAGCGCCCGTAGCACGGTCGGGAATCTTACGCATTCCGTGTAATACCATATCTTTGAGTTCATGAGCTCTTTGTCTTATATTATTGTACTAGCTGTTACCCGCGGCTTCGCCAGCAATAACATTTGGAATCCCGTTATAACATTAGTTATATAGATAGATAAGCATGGGTCCTAGTGGAAAATAATTCTATCACCTGAAACCAAAAATGCATGGGACGAAAAAATACATCAAAATAACATGGTGGTTTCGGACCCTAAAAGACGTGAAAATATAATAAAAGTACTTAAAAAAACAATTTTTTGAAATTTCATTCGAATCAATTTTTATGTCATTCCTGGGACTTAGAAAATTCCGACCAAAAAGTACAAAATCATTAATAACTCCGTAAGTATTCGTCGTATGATGAAATAGCAAGAGACAAAAAAGATGTAATGTGTTATTGTCTACAACATAGGCCATGTATAATTTTACACTCAGACATATTACGTTTATCCCTCCCCCTCCCCCATAATTTCACCCCTCCCCATGGGCCCCTTAAATTGGATTTATGAAAAAAAACGGTCGAACACCTGTTAAGTTATTTTTTATGCTGATTTTTCTCGGCTGAGTTCCAAACTCCTCGCCTATGTCGTTTAAGAGATACACGCTCCGTTAGGAATCCTTAAACCCCCACTTTTCACCCCTTTCACCTCGTAATATACACCACATCGAAAAACCCTCAGACATATGTCTTCTTATTTTTTGTGATGAGTTTATATGCCGAGTATCACATCCCCCAATGATACCAATCGGGAGATATTGCTATTCAATGAAATGCAGGTCTACCCCCTTAACACCCCTTTAGAACCTGAATATCCAAAATTCCTTTCTTAGTGGGCGTTTGCGGCCCTTGAGGAAGCTGGATACCAAATTTCATTCCAATCCGTTCGGTGGTTTCTGAGATTTCGTGATGAATGAATCAGTCAGTGAGTGAGTGATTGAGTGAGTGGTATTTGAGCTTTATATAGTAGATAGAGGCCTGTTTGCCATCTCCTGATGAATACAGTACATTTGCATTTGTCAGTTGGCACAGGCTAGAGTAAAAGGTGGCTTTTCACCGATGTCTCAGTCTCACTCATGGCTGTGATTATATGGAAGCTACTGAGGTATGGGTGGTGCTTAGTAATGGCATTCGGGGCACAGTCAGTGTCTGTGATTGCTGTGAAAGGTTCTACTCATAGGGTTAGGACTACTGTTCTGACTCAGTGAGGAAAGCAATGGCAAACTACCTCACTCCTCTTCTTGCCTAGAACGCCTCAAAATAGCGCTGCCGTGGCTTTTTGTAGGTATCTACTCACATAACTTAACGGCGGTGCTTTTTGAGGATCCAACCAGCCTTCGGGCTGACTACCTGACTACCTAACAGACATAGTAGATAGATAAGCATCGGTCCTAGTGGAAAATAATTCTATCACCTGAAACCAAAAATGCATGGGACGAAAAAAAAACATCAAAATATCATGTTGGTTTCGGACCGTAAAAGACGTGAAAAATATAACAAAAGTATTAAAAAAACTATTTTTTGAAATTTCATTCGAATCAATTTTTATGTCATTCCTGGGACTTAGAAAAATCCGGCCAAAAAATACAAAATCATTAATAACTCCGTAAGTATTCGTCGTATGATGAAATAGCAAGAGACAAAAAAGATGTAATGTGTTATTGTCTACAACATAGGCCATGTATAATTTTACACTCAGACATATTACGTTTATCCCTCCCCCTCCCCCATAATTTCACCCCTCCCCATGGGCCCCTTAAATTGGATTTATGAAAAAAAAACGGTCGAACACCTGTTAAGTTATTTTTTATGCTGATTTTTCTCGGCTGAGTTCCAAACTCCTCGCCTATGTCGTTTAAGAGATACACGCTCCGTTAGGAATCCTTAAACCCCCACTTTTCACCCCTTTCACCTCGTAATATACACCACATCGAAAAACCCTCAGACATATGTCTTCTTATTTTTTGTGATGAGTTTATATGCCGAGTATCACATCCCCCAATGATACCAATCGGGAGATATTGCTATTCAATGAAATGCAGGTCTACCCCCTTAACACCCCTTTAGAACCTGAATATCCAAAATTCCTTTCTTAGTGGGCGTTTGCGGCCCTTGAGGAAGCTGGATACCAAATTTCATTCCAATCCGTTCGGTGGTTTCTGAGATTTCGTGATGAATGAATCAGTCAGTGAGTGAGTGATTGAGTGAGTGGTATTTGAGCTTTATATAGTAGATAGAGGCCTGTTTGCCATCTCCTGATGAATACAGTACATTTGCATTTGTCAGTTGGCACAGGCTAGAGTAAAAGGTGGCTTTTCACCGATGTCTCAGTCTCACTCATGGCTGTGATTATATGGAAGCTACTGAGGTATGGGTGGTGCTTAGTAATGGCATTCGGGGCACAGTCAGTGTCTGTGATTGCTGTGAAAGGTTCTACTCATAGGGTTAGGACTACTGTTCTGACTCAGTGAGGAAAGCAATGGCAAACTACCTCACTCCTCTTCTTGCCTAGAACGCCTCAAAATAGCGCTGCCTTGGCTTTTTGTAGGTATCTACTCACATAACTTAACGGCGGTGCTTTTTGAGGATCCAACCAGCCTTCGGGCTGACTACCTGACTACCTAACAGACATAGTAGATAGATAAGCATCGGTCCTAGTGGAAAATAATTCTATCACCTGAAACCAAAAATGCATGGGACGAAAAAAAAACATCAAAATATCATGTTGGTTTCGGACCGTAAAAGACGTGAAAAATATAACAAAAGTATTAAAAAAACTATTTTTTGAAATTTCATTCGAATCAATTTTTATGTCATTCCTGGGACTTAGAAAAATCCGGCCAAAAAATACAAAATCATTAATAACTCCCTAAGTATTCGTCGTATGATGAAATAGCAAGAGACAAAAAAGATGTAATGTGTTATTGTCTACAACATAGGCCATGTATAATTTTACACTCAGACATATTACGTTTATCCCTCCCCCTCCCCCATAATTTCACCCCTCCCCATGGGCCCCTTAAATTGGATTTATGAAAAAAAAACGGTCGAACACCTGTTAAGTTATTTTTTATGCTGATTTTTCTCGGCTGAGTTCCAAACTCCTCGCCTATGTCGTTTAAGAGATACACGCTCCGTTAGGAATCCTTAAACCCCCACTTTTCACCCCTTTCACCTCGTAATATACACCACATCGAAAAACCCTCAGACATATGTCTTCTTATTTTTTGTGATGAGTTTATATGCCGAGTATCACATCCCCCAATGATACCAATCGGGAGATATTGCTATTCAATGAAATGCAGGTCTACCCCCTTAACACCCCTTTAGAACCTGAATATCCAAAATTCCTTTCTTAGTGGGCGTTTGCGGCCCTTGAGGAAGCTGGATACCAAATTTCATTCCAATCCGTTCGGTGGTTTCTGAGATTTCGTGATGAATGAATCAGTCAGTGAGTGAGTGATTGAGTGAGTGGTATTTGAGCTTTATATAGTAGATAGAGGCCTGTTTGCCATCTCCTGATGAATACAGTACATTTGCATTTGTCAGTTGGCACAGGCTAGAGTAAAAGGTGGCTTTTCACCGATGTCTCAGTCTCACTCATGGCTGTGATTATATGGAAGCTACTGAGGTATGGGTGGTGCTTAGTAATGGCATTCGGGGCACAGTCAGTGTCTGTGATTGCTGTGAAAGGTTCTACTCATAGGGTTAGGACTACTGTTCTGACTCAGTGAGGAAAGCAATGGCAAACTACCTCACTCCTCTTCTTGCCTAGAACGCCTCAAAATAGCGCTGCCTTGGCTTTTTGTAGGTATCTACTCACATAACTTAACGGCGGTGCTTTTTGAGGATCCAACCAGCCTTCGGGCTGACTACCTGACTACCTAACAGACATAGTAGATAGATAAGCATCGGTCCTAGTGGAAAATAATTCTATCACCTGAAACCAAAAATGCATGGGACGAAAAAAAAACATCAAAATATCATGTTGGTTTCGGACCGTAAAAGACGTGAAAAATATAACAAAAGTATTAAAAAAACTATTTTTTGAAATTTCATTCGAATCAATTTTTATGTCATTCCTGGGACTTAGAAAAATCCGGCCAAAAAATACAAAATCATTAATAACTCCCTAAGTATTCGTCGTATGATGAAATAGCAAGAGACAAAAAAGATGTAATGTGTTATTGTCTACAACATAGGCCATGTATAATTTTACACCCAGACATATTACGTCCCCCCCCCCTTAATTTCACCCCTCCCCATGGGCCCCGTAAATTGGATTTATGAAAAAAACTGTCAAACACCTATTTACTTATTTTTTATGCTGATTTTTCTCGGCTGAGTTCCAAACTCCTGGCCTATGTCGTTTAAGGGATACACGCTCCGTTAGGAATCCTTCAACCCCCACTTTTCACCCCCTTTCACCTCATAATATACACCACATCGAAAAACCCTCAGACACGTGTCTTCTTTTTTTAATGATGAGTTTATATGCCGAGTATCACATCCCCCAATGAAACCAATCGGAAGATATTGCTATTCAATGAAATGCAGGTCTACCCCCTTAACACCCCTTTAGAACCTGAATATCCAAAAATCCTTTCTTAGTGAGCGTTTGCGGCCCTTGAGGAAGCTGCATACCAAATTTCATTCCAATCAGTTCGGTGGTTTCTGAGATATCGTGATGAATGAATCAGTCAGTGAGTGAGTGAGTGGTATTTGAGCTTTATATAGTAGATAAGCAACGGTCCTAGTGGAAAATACTTCAATCACCTGAAACCAAAAATGCATGGGACGAAAAAAAAACATCAAAATATCATGTTGGTTTCGGACCCTAAAAGACGTGAATAATATAATAAAAGTATTAAAAAAACTATTTTTTGAATTTTCATTCGAATCAATTTTTATGTCATTCCTGGGACATAGAAAATTCCGGCCAAAAAATACAAAATCATTAATAACTCCCTAAGTATTCGTCGTATGATGAAATAGCAAGAGACAAAAAAGATGTAATGTGTTATTGTCTACAACATAGGCCATGTATAATTTTACACTCAGACATATTACGTCCCCCCCCCATAATTTCACCCCTCCCAATGGGCCCCTTAAATTGGATTTATGAAAAAACGGTCAAACAACTATTTGCTTATTTTTTATGCTGATTTTTTCCCGCTGAGTTCCAAACTCCTGGTCTACGTCGTTTAAGGGATACACGCTCCGTTAGGAATCCTTCAACCCCCACTTTTCACCCCTTTCACCTCATAATATACATCACATCGAAAAACCCTCAGACACGTGTCTTCTTTTTTTTAATGATGAGTTTATATGCCGAGTATCACATCCCCCAATGAAACCAATCGGGAGATATTGCTATTCAATGAAATGCAGGTCTACCCCCTTAACACCCCTTTAGAACATGAATATCCAAAAATCCTTTCTTAGTGGGCGTTTGCGGCCCTTGAGGAAGCTGCATACCAAATTTCATTCCAATCCGTTCGGTGGTTTCTGAGATTTCGTGATGAATGTATCAGTCAGTGAGTGAGTGGTATTTGAGCTTTATATAGTAGATTTGTCCTCCCTTGTTACAATTATGATCTAGTTAGTTTTAAGATATTAAACTTCATAAATAAGTAAATGTGGAATTCCCTTTATGAGCTACCAGACAGAATGTTTGAACACAACATGTCCTTCCGATTGACGGATATAAGTTAACTACAAAAACATCTATGAAAATAGCTAACTTGGTCGCGTTAGAGAGCACAGAACTGCTCCTGTAAGTCCGATCTGGTTCAGCCCGTTTGTCATTTCTTGTGTCTTGAGACACTATGGATGCCAATCAAAAACGGGTGTTGACAAAGAAACGAGCAGTCATCAAATCTCGCGTGACTCGCTAAAGTACACTCATTCACTATCATCACCCAGCCAAAACTATTGAAGTTAGAAACATGACATTTTGTGGTTATGTTCGTTGTAAGTCGAAAACGTCCATTAAGGAAGGATTTTTGGATGTTCAGTTTCTAAAAGGGTGTTGAAGGGGTTAAACCTGCATTTCGTTGAATAACAATATCTCACGAGTGATTTCATTTGGGGATGTAATACTTGGCAAATAAACTATTTATTAAAAATAAGCAGACACGTGTGTAAGGGTTTTTCGATGTACATTCATGAATGAATTTGCAGGTTGTAACCTTAACGACATAATGGTTAGGAAGCAATCGTTGGCGAGTTTAATGGATGTGTATAATGACACTCAGATACAATTGGAAATCGATGATTTTGAAAACGAATCACATGATCTAGATCGAGCAGCCTTTGATGATTTATCTTGGACATTAAGTCAAAAATGGAAACTTTATTGTGCTCCGAATATACACACCCATCTTCGCCTGTAAATAGTGATTACATGAGCAATAGTTGCGCACTAAAACTTACAACTATTTCACTACCCAAGACGCTCTACAAGATTTCATGCATGTCTATGACACATTTGTAGCGTTGATAATCAACAATGAAACAATCACAGACATTCAAAGATATTATTACCTCCTATCATGCTTGTCTGGTGAACCTCATCACCTCATTGAGAACTTACCCATTTCACAGGATAACTTTAAGGTCGCCTAGCACTTGATTGGTTATCGGTACCACAATCCCAAACTTATATCAGACCTTCACATAAAGGAACTATTGTCTCTCCCGAACGAAAAGCATGATTCTCCTAAAGAGCTGCGTTTGCTATTAAATCATCATTGCAGCAACTTAAATGCCATAGAAGCTCTAAAAATTGAAATGCCCTTACATGACCTCATGCTTTCGCACTTAGTTTGGGAAAGAATCAGTCTCGATCTCAGGAAGCAATGGGAGAACGGTATGTCAAATGAAACGCATGTCAACTTGAAGGACTTAATTCAATTCTTGGAAAACAATTGCCAAACTTTAGAAATAGTTACGTCCAACAAGTCAGCTGCTGTAACCCAAGATGAGGTCAAGCTTGGTACAAGTTCAAGAGGACCACACCGAACTTTCGTCACCACGTCACCTTATTGTGTGCTATGTAAGTCTGCATAAATGCCCCAAGTTCAAGTGCATGGACGTAAATAGCCGTTAGGTGTTTTGAGGGAACATAATCTTTGTTTCAATTGCTTGAGAAGTGACCATGTAGCCAATAATTGCAGCTCAGGTAACTGCAGAACATGCAATAAACGTCACCACACATTGTTACATATACTCCAGAATATGAACAGTACTGCTCCCCGGTACTCAGTGCATCCCAGCAGCAAGAATATTGTTCTGTCAGAAGCGCATGACTCACAATGAAGTATTGTTATCAACTGCCAATGTTAACATTAGGGATAGCAAAGGTCGAATGCATCAATGTCGAGCACTATTAGACAGATGAACTTCGTGTCCCGAGACTCAGTGGACCGTTTGGGTATCAAACTGAATCTTCATTCGATACCTGTAAATGGTATCAGCAACACGCAAGCGACTCAATCCTCGTATTTCTGTAAACTTCAGATAGAGTCGAGAGTTAGTACTTATAGTCGGCAGATAGTATGTTCTGTCCTGCGTCAGAATACTGGTCCACTGCCTTCATCTAGAATAGATTACGAGGACTGGCAACTGCCCTTCAACATTCCATTAGCTGACCGTAATTTCAACCAGCCCAAAGAGATAGATCTACTGTTAGGTGATACTATATTGTTGAAACTCTTATGACCTGAACAACAATCTAGGGATGGTTACCCTACTCTTCAAAATACACAACTTGGTTGGGTGCTATCTGGATGTATCCCCTCTCACTCAGTTAAACAACATAAGAATGGAACAACGTCATTGTTGTCCACGGCTGAAACCTTGCAAACGCAGGTGGAACGCTTTTGGGAAGGGGAAGAGCTTACGACTCGTAGCCATTCCAAGGAAGAAAGTCAATGCGAGGAACATTTTCAGAAATCCTTCACGCGCGATGAGTCGGGCAAGTTCATAGTGAGACTACCACTTCGGCAAGGAATAGGAGAACTTGGTTACTCTTTTGACAATGCCAGGAGGAGCTTTGGCTTTATAGAGAGGAAATTGCATCGACTACCTGACCTGAAGAATGAGTATATCAAATTCATGAACGAATATTTACAACTAGGACACATGGAACTTGTCGATCCTAGTGACCAGCAGAAACCTGCTTATTACATGCCTCATCATGCAGTAATCAAGGATACGAGCAGCACTACCAAGGTCAGGGTTGTCTACAATGCGTCGGCTAAAACAACTTCGTCGATCTCCCTGAATGACGTGATGTTGGTAGGGCCAACTGTTCAACAGGATCTGTTCTCGATCGTTCTTCGCTTTCGCACACACAAGTATGCGCTAACAGCAGATATCGAGAAGATGTACCGGTAGATGCAGATTCGTGAAGCAGATCGAGACATCCAGAGAATCTTGTGGCGCAGTTCTCAGAATCAACAACTGACTTCTCAGCAAGATTGGAACCATGTCTCATCACAGGACAATCCATCAGATGCTATCTCCAGGGGAACGGAGCCACATAGACTTCAAAGCAATCGATTATGGTGGGCGGGGCCTTCAACCTGGCCTGAACTTGCCACTGTTCGACCAACCGAAATTCCTGAACAACGAGGAGTAAGATTGTGTTTCATGGTGAGTTATCACAATGCAGATAACGTTTTCATCCGTTTTTTCGGCTGGACTAAACTACACGGAGTAGTTGCTTACATTCTCAGGTTTCTTCACAATCTAAAGCAGGAGGCAGCAGCAAGACGGCATGGGACTTTGACTACTGCCGAACTTCGCGATGGTCTGACAGCAATCATTCACATCGTTCAGCATTGCTCGTACAGTCAGGAGATAAATAATTTACATAAAAAGAACACAGTGCCACTTCAGGGCAAACTTCTCACTCTGCACCCTTTCCTAGATAGTGACAATCTATTGAGGGTGGGCGGCAGGCTAGAGAATGCTGAAGCATCATTTCAACAAAAACATCCTTTGATTCTGCCACCTAAGCATCATGTCACGAAATTGCTTATTTGGAATGAACACATATGACTTCTGCACGCAGGAAGCCAACTTATCTTAGCTTCGTTGCGGCAACGTTGGTTGATAACCAATGGCCGATCTGCTATCAGGCAGGTGATCCGCAGTTGTGTAACATGCTTCCGAGCGAAGACCAATGACACCAGTCAACTCATGGGACAATGGCTTAAGTCTAGAGTGACTCCTAGCAAGCCATTCTCTCATTGTGGTGTGGACTATGGAGGTCCGATGCATGTGAAATATGGAAATCCACGAAGTGAAACTCAGAAGAAATGCTACATGTGTGCATGGCGACCAAGGCAGTACAGATTGAGGCTGTCAGTGATCTATCCACGGAGGCCTTTATTGCCGCCTTAATAAGGTTTATTTCAAGACGTGGCCGTTGCAGTCACATGTACAGTGACAATGGCACGTGCTTTACCGGAGCAAGAAGGAAATTAAATGAATTATCACGCTTCATCCGGACAGAGGATCATCAAACGAACGTATTGAACTTCACAGCTGAAGAAGGAATTCGTTGGCATCACATACCTCCTCACACCATTCACTTCGGCGGACTGAGGGTAGCAGGTATAAAATCAGTGAAGACCCACCTGAAGAAGGTTGCCGGTAACACTGTGCTAACCTTTGAAGAAATAACCACACTGCTCACACAAATTGAAGTTTGTTTAAATTCGAGACCAATCGTCGCAATGCCCAACATTCCTGATGAATATGCTTTCCTCACCCCTGGTCATTTCTTGACTGGCGAGCCGTTAGTCTCTTTCCCTGAACCTGATTGTCTCCTAGCGCGATCATCACGGCTGTGAAGATGGCAATTGTTTCAGCGGTGCCGACGACTCATCTGGAAACGCTGGTCAACTGATTACTTGGGCAGTTCCAGCAGCGTTTCAAGTGGTTTCAGAATCAACCCAACCTCAAGGTAGGAAGGCTGGTACTTCTGAAAGAAGACAATACTCCCCCCCCCCTCACATGGCCAACCGGAATAATTGAAGAGCTTCATCCCGGGATTGATGGTCTGGTGCGTGTAGTGACTGTGCGGACAAGCAAAGGGTCATATAAAGATCAGTGACAAGGATCAGTCTTTTTCCTGACGAGCTGATTTAAAGGACTACCACTGTAGTGTGTTTCACTTTTGTTTCTTATATTTGTGTGTGTACATTTTCTGTTGTGAGTTGCTAGAGACTTGTGTTGGAGAAGTGCGTCTATGAATTGCCGCCATTTTTGTAATTTGTTTGAAAAATTAGGTGGGCGGCATGTACGGTAGTTCACCCAGTGCCCGCGTACGGCAACGCCCGTAGCACGGTCGGGAATCTTGCGCATTCCGTGTAATGGGATATCTTTGACTTCATGAGCTCTTTGTCTTATATTATTCTATTTGTCCTCCCTTGTTACAATTATGATCTAGTTAGTTTTAAGATATTAAACTTCATAAATAAGTAAATGTGGAATTCCCTTTATGAGCTACCAGACAGAATGTTTGAGCACAGCAGGGCCCATGGGGTGAGGTGAAATTCTAAAAACAAAGCAAAAAATGTATTTACTGTCTCACTCACTATCATCGCCCAGCAGAAACTATTGAAGTTAGAAACATGAAATGTTGGGGTTATGTTCGTTGTATGTCGAAAACGTCCATTAAGGAAGGATTTTTGGATGTTCAGTTTCTAAAAGTGTGTTGAGGGGGTTAAACCTGCATTTTATTGAATAACAATATCTCACGAGTTATTCATTTGGGGGATGTAATACTCGGCAAATAAACTATTCATTAAAAATAAGCAGACACGTGTGAAAGGGTTTTACGATATGGTGTATATTATGAGGTGAAAGGGGTGAAAAGTAGGGGTTGAACGATTCTTAACGGAGCGTGTATCTCTTAACCGACAAAAGCAAGAAGTTTGATTGTCAGCGGAAAAAAAATCAGCTTAAAAATAAGTGAATAGTTGTTCGACCGTTCTTTCATAAGTCCAATTTAAGGGGGGCAATGGGGAGGGGTAAAATTCTGAAAAAGGAAATGAAAGAAAATGTCCTGACTGTCTCACTCTCTCAGATTGTCATGGCGGACTGAAGTCACTGAGTTGTGTCGCTTGGAAGTGTAGTGTATTTCTAACGTGTTCTCGCGATCGTGTGTCCATTTAAATCAACAATCCGGTGAGTGAAATTACTGTACATCAGTCGTCAAAAGAAATCAGGCTGCCAAATATACTCTAAAACCCTTAATCATCTACATTTATACTTAGTAGAACTCAATTTTAGGTTATACAATGTCTGGAGGGAAAAATAAAAACACGAAGCGTGATGCGCAGAATCGCCAACAAGTGCAGGAAGGCTGTCAGCGCTCTCCTTCGGTAAAGACGGGAATTGCTGGCATTAACCACACAAAGGGCAGCACTGATGAACATGGCGACTTGTCCACATTAGTGCTAAAGATCGTAAATGACTTGGTTACCCAGCCCTCCTTCTTGTCAAGGCTTGTTGATGAGATCACCTCAAAAGTGATAGAGGGTCTCAAAGCATCCATTGATATCAACACCAAGGTGATAGATGATATGGAAAAGAAAATTAAGGCGAGCGAGGAGGAAGTGAAATCATTGAAAGAGGAACTGCGAGAAAGGACTGACACAATGGAGCAATACTCCCGGCGGAATTGTATCTGGGTGTTTGTCATGGAAGAAAAGGATGGCGAATCGACTGATCAGCTCGTCCTTAACTTGGAAGAACAGCTAGGCGTAAACAAAGAATTGAGGACATTGACAGGACCCATAGGGTAGGCTCAAGAAACACCCAAAAGCCACGCCCCATCATATGAAAATTTGTCTCCTTTGCCAAGCGGAATGCGCTCTTTCAGGCGAAGAAGAAATTGAAGGGAACTGAGACTGCAATTAGGGAAGACCTAAGCAAGTTACGGTTGGAGTTGCTCCACAAAACAATCGACAAGGTGGGAGTTAAGCATTGTTGGTCCAATAATGGCGTCATCTTTGCAGTCAGCCGAGGTATTCGTCACAGGCTGACTAATTTCAATGACCTTAGATTGATATAAGTTAGTGTGAACAGTGTTATATCCCTTACTAATCTAATCTTAACTTTAACCAATTGATTGAACCAACTGTATACCGTAATACCGGTACCTATTGCTTGAGAGCAAGTAAGGCTGGGAAACTTAAATTTAAAAAATACCACATTGCTTTTAGGCAACAACATTTAGAAAATTGTCTGTTAAATTCGATAACGTTTGTAAAGCTGCCTTTACCAAATAGACTCCCATACTGAACTATACTGCTTGCTATTAGTTCCAAGCTTCCTTCCCTTATTGAACAGGGTGGCAAAATGAATTTTTCTAAATATTAAGCTTCTCTCTTAGGTATCCTACCAGTACCAAGCCTTTCTAAACAATCAATCAACTTTAAACATTACTTACGTCTTTACACACTAAAATCAGACTTAATTGCTTTCACATTTCGCTCCCAGCCCAAACTTATCTTTATTCTCCTACACAGGTTATTACGGTCAATGGTGAGTGTGAGCTATAGGCTACTGCATGACATAGATATTGTCATACAGATCAGGCAAAACAAAATTAACCCAGTTCACAGTTGATTTAATGACCGCTAGCTCTGTCTCCGATGACAGACATTTAGTGAGATTAACCCCAATGGATGGTAATTATTATAAATAATTTGTCTTCAGCTGTCACCTGTAACCATCACTGTTATGTGTTCAGATTAGCATTTCCCGTAACATTGCATCATGCAATGTGAATACATTTTATGTTCTGTAAGTAGGCCTATTTAGGTTACAAGCTGGAGACTAGCAGGCCTGCTTTAAACCACATTCAACTTTAATTTCATTATATCCGTATTTCTTTTTTTTTGTTCTTTTTTTAATTCAACCTATCACAAATGTTATATTAAACGTATAGTCTATATAGCTATAACGTACACTATGTCTTGAGATATAAAACCTTAATGGCATTTTCAGGGTGTGATGGTTGGTAAGTGACAAGTGACTTTAAACTATGCCTGGCTCAATTCTAGCCAGATCTGATGACATGACTGTGTAATTCCAAAATGTTACTGAAGATTGCAGTGTGTTTCACTGTGTCATTATTTAACTCATATATTTATGTGCCATCTGTCATAACTTAACTTTTTCTTTAGCTTCTAAATTGTGTTGTAGTTTGTGCTATTGTAGATTATGAATGACGACTTATAATGATCACTGTACTAATTTCCCTTCTGAGTGACTAGGCAATGCCTTTCACTACTTTACAAGATCTTTTTAACTTGTACCTATGGTTGTATCTGACCATAGTCTATCAGACATACTTTCCGCTATCAGCCTGAAAAACACAAACTGCCTAAAAATTGCTCATATCAATGCTCAATCATTAGTTGACTCCTCTCACTATTCTGAATTTTGTCACGTCTTTGGTGGTTCGTCTTTTGACATAATTGTAGTAAGTGAGTCCTTTTGCAAGCCCTCAATTCCAGATGCTGCTGTCTCTCTCACTGGCTTTAAAGTCATTAGAAATGACAGATTAACCGTCGGTGGAGGTGGTGTTGCAGTTTACCTTAGGGATAACATAAAGTATAGCGTGCTAAGTCAGTCTCCTAGTGAATATAATAAGAGGCCTGAATACATTATACTTGACATTTCTCTTACCGAAACTAAAATTGTCTTTGCTAGTGTGTACCGTCCACCTAAAGCTGGCTACCTAGATATTTTTCTGATTGACATGTGCAGGTTCATTCTTGATTATAAATATGTTTTTATTGTTGGGGACGTTAATGCTCGGTTTGGTAGTGGAGCTTTTGAAACTGAACAGGTATGTGATGTGCTCTGTTCCTGTAATGTTGAATGTTTACCATTCGATACTACATTTCACACAGCTACTTGTGACAGCTCTCTTGATATTATCTCTTCAAACTGTAATGACCTCGTTGTTGACTACGGACAAGAACCAGCTGCTGGATTCTCAGCCCATGATCTTCTGTACGCAGTGTTTTCTCTATCTACCCCGAAATTTCGACCAAAATCAATCTTTGTACGTGACTTTGGCAAATTTAATTTAAATGATTTTAAAACGGATGCAGGATTACTCCCTTGGCAGAATATCTACCAATCCACTGACATAGATGAGAAAGTGTCTCTATTTAATGATTGTGTCAATAAACTCTATGATATGCATGCACCGCAAAAGAAAGTGGATATAAAACATAACTCTGCTCCATGGATCAGTAAAGACATCAAAACGCTTTTAAAGAAACGTGATAAAGCACGTAGAACATTTATTAAATCTGAACTTACCATTGACTATGAAGAGTACAGAATTCTGCGTAATAAGACAAAACAAACTATCCGGAACACAAAAGTGAAATATATGTACAACCTCTTCAGTGACTGCAAACCCACCTCCGCCAGATGGCGTGCTGCAAAATCATTGGGAGTTGGTGCCAGTTCAGTCACTGATGTTGAGATGCCTGTCTCTGCATCACAATTAAATGAACATTACTCAAATGTTGCCTCAATTGGTGATGTATTAAGAGTATCAGAGACCGTCATGAAATACACATCCATCCCTCCCCCTGCACATGAAAACAATTTATTTATGTATGTTTACCCACACCAGATTGTGAAAGCCATCAAATCAATTCGTACAAAAGCAAGAGGCCCTGATAGCATCCCAATTTCTCTTATTTCTAACTGTCTTGAAGTATTTCTACCCCCAATTATCCATCTATTTAATTTCTCTCTACAAAGTGGAGTATACCCGTCTCTTTGGAAGTGTGCTAACATACGTCCAGTGCCAAAAAATAAAAACCCCACTAGCTGTAGTGAATTTAGACCAATAAATATCCTTTGTGCCCTTAGTAAAGAGCTTGAGAAAATAGTTCAGGAACAAGTATGTGAATACTTAACTAAATTTAATATCTTCAATCCTTACCAATCTGGGTTTAAAAAGGGTCATAGTACCACCACTGCATTGTTAAAGGTCAGCGATGATATACGCTCAGCTATGGACATGCGTCAGCTTACAATCCTATGTCTTTTCGATTTCAGTAAGGCTTTTGACTGTGTGAATCGCAATATACTTCTTGCAAAGCTGAAATCTTTCGGCTTCTCTCAGAGTGCTCTTTCCTGGTTCAAATCCTACCTTTCCATGCGTACACAGAGAGTGGTCCTCGCGGATGGCTCCTCCTCAGACTGGAAATCGGTAGAAAGTGGAGTACCTCAGGGATCTGTCTTAGGTCCACTATGCTTCTCGCTATATATAAACGATGTTTCTAATGAATTCCGAAATAGTTCTGTTCATATATACTCTGATGACCTCCAAGCCTATTTTCACCTCACGCCTAACACTGCATGTGATCGTATCAATCTGTTTAATGAAGACATTGACAGGCTTTGTGAATGGGCCCTAAATCATAATCTTAACTTGAACATATCTAAAACACAACTTATATCCATTGGATATACACAACTTCTAAATTCAGTAGATTTTAATTCACTACCACCCATCAAGATACTAGATAATAATATTAAATATAGCAACACTGTCAATAATCTCGGAGTGATATTTGATAGAACATTGTCGTGGGCAGAGAATACGTCTAATGTGGTAAGGAAGGTTGTATCAACTATGCATCTCCTGAAAAGAACTATTTCTTGCACCCCACCTAACATACGTAAGCTCTTCGTCCAAACTCTCATTTTTGCAATCATTGATTATGGCTCTGCTGTATACAATGATTTACCAGAAACACAGAACATCAAATTACAAAGAGCCCAGTATGCATGTGTTCGGTACATTCTGGATGTAAGGCGAGATAAGCATATCACACCTTACTACGTGCAGCTGGAATGGCTGAAACTCCACGAGCGCAGGCAGTAATCAGTTGCCATTCTGGCACATAAAATATTACATACCAAGACCCCGTTTTATCTCTACAATGCCTTTACACCAATGCATTCTGTTCATAATCGAGAAAATAAATACACAAAATTAATACTCCAGATTCCTTTACACCGAACCATGAAGTTCAATAAATCTTTTGTTTGCACCGCCTCACGCTTCTTCAACACCTTCGATTTATATAAGTTCGTCAACATTGCAAGCACTGCTGCTTTCAAAAGACATTTTTCATCCTGCTTCTTGGAGCAGTATACCTCTCACATTTGATTACTGTATCTTGTTAAAATACTTTTTTAAAAGTTCAATTATAACACAAGGACAATAGCTGACAACCTGTCTATTTCAATAGCTTTTCTTGTACAGTATATGGTGTTTGTTTTTCGGGCTGATAGTCTGTATGCACTCTCACTCTTTTGTATATAATTTTTCCATTATCATTATTATTATTATTATTATTATTATTATTATTATTATTGTATTGTTACTATCTTTTTGTAACTATAATTGTTAGATTTATATTGTGAATGTAAGTGAAATGTTTTATTTTTATAAGCCCTAATCTTATTTTATGTAGGGCACTACTGTAAAGGAGCTCTTAAGCTCTAAGTGTAGCCGTGAAAATAAAATCAATCAATCAATCAATCAATAATCGCCCAGCCAAAACTATTGAAGTTAGACACATGACTTTTGGGGATATGTTCTTTGTATGTCGAAAACATCCACTAAAGAAGAATTTTTGGATATTCAGGTTATAAAGGGGTGTTAAGGGGGTTAAACCTGCATTTCATTGAATAACAATATATCACGAGTGGTTTCATTTGGAGATGTGATACTCGGCATATAAACTAATCATTAAAAACAATTAGACATGTGTCTAAGGATTTTTCAATGTGATGTATATTATGAGGTGAAAGGGATAAAAAGTGGGGGTTGACGGATTCCTAACGGAGCGTGTATCTCTTAAACGACATAGGCGAGGAGGTTGAAACTCAGAGGAAAACAATCAGCTTAAAAATAAGTAAATAGGTGTTCGACCGTCTTTTCATAAATCCAATTAAAGGAGCCCATGTGGAGGGGTGAAAATTCTGGAAGAAAAAGTCTACTAATGAAGGATTTTGGGATATTCACTTATAATCGACAAGCCAAAACTATTAAAGATAGAAACATGACATTTTGGGGGTATGTTTGTTGTATGTCGAAATCGTTTACTAAGGAAGGATTTTTGGATATTCAAGTTCTAAAGGGGTGTTAAGGGGGTTAAACCTGCAGTTCATTGAATAACAATATCCCACGAGTTGTTTTATTTGGGGATGTGATACTCGGCATATTAACTAATTTCAAAAAATAAGCAGACACGTGTCTTAAGTGTTTTTTGATGTGGTGTATATTATGAAGTGAAAGGGGGAAAATGTGGGCTTAGAGGTTTTTTCACTTGTGTAATTTTATGATGTGTACTGTTTTTCATAGGAATTTAGGTGAATGGATTTTGTGTCTAGTCAGTGTGTTTAATATACTGTATCTCATTTATTTCCTATTTACGTTTGTGGTCGGAAACCGTGTTGTGATTTGAATCGAATTTTATACATGCGATGCGACATTACGTTGGGGAGATTTTGATATTCATGCGCCATTGTTGTGCTATAGTGTCTTATAGTGTGATTGTTTACGGTCTTTACAAAATTATTATCATTATTATTCAAAATTATACGATACATCAGTCATAGCATTGATGATCGAGACGTTTCTAAGTGTACCCTTAACAACTACAATATTCGCGGGCGAAGCCGCGATGGGTAATGCTAGTAATTTATAAACGAAACTTAACTTACCGTAATATTTGTTGGTATTAAAATATTAATTCCAATTTTTAGAATTGACTTGCTCTTTCTTTTCGTTGGTACAGTATAAACATTAATCAAGCACAATTTCATAAAAGTAACTTAACATAGTACAACCTAATTTTAGTTTACAAAATGATACTATAATACTTCTTCTTACACGCAAATACTGGCAAAATGGCAACTGACAAGTGGTGTGTTTTATAAAGGAGATGAAGGTGGAATGTGCTGCGCCCGTCTCACTAACTCTCCTCTGGCTAAATGAACTGTTTACCGTTTTGCTCATTCAATAAGTGGTTAGTTAACGTAAAATTCCATCACCATCGCGGAGAGTAAATTTCATCGCATAACCCTAGATCTGAAATATTATATTACGTTAGAATCGGGATGTGAACAACTCCATTTGTTCCCTTTTAACTACTCTGGCTATTAGAGACGCCCATATGTTAACACCGAATCATGTGGGCTGTATTAGTTATTGTTAGTTCTTGTTGTTTTTAGGGGTGGAACTACGAGGTCATCTGTCCCTATGTGGGGTGTATATTCCAACTAGGCAATATGGCGGTTTTGTAGCAAACAAAATGCGAACTAATTTTTGTCACTTGAACGAACAAAACCATCGCTAATTTGTTCAGTTGCCCGTTTGAATGAATGTCCTCTAACAGTCCTTTCTTTTCAAATCTAATCCGTCAGCGCAACTCATTGCAGGAAAAGCATGTGAACGTCAACATTCCATTGCAATAAGTGCGAGAAATGAAAGCTGAATGCTCGTATTTAAGATATAAGGAAGCACCAAATTCTTATTTATTCTCTTAATCGAGGTGACTGTTGAAGAACAGTCTTTTTTTTTTTGGTGCTGTAGGAGGATTAACACGTTCGTCCGGAAAACCTGATAATCTAAAATCTCCGACATATAAAACATTATTATCTGTATAGTATATATTGGCTCCACCAACACCATATCATTGAAGTGTAAGAACGAGCTCAGTTCCACTTATTTGAGGGAATCCTTCATAGTAATGCAAGTGCCAAGTTAGAACTCTTGATCGCCAAGACATTAGTCCGTTTCTCTTCATCATCGAGCATAGCGAAATTAAATGCCTATCATTTGGTTAATACGATTGTTCCATAATTGTGAAGGGTGTTAACCGTAAACCTGAAGCAAATCCATGGGGTAAGGACATTCTCGTGGACAAGTAGTTTCGATCATCAGATGCAACAATACGTATAGGCTATTGAATCTATGTCTTCAAATAAGCGTGTAATGATATTATATATTTATTGAATAGTTAAGATACACAAGGGAACGATTTGGTATCGCAGCAATCAGTAACAAAATGCGTGAGGGTCGTCTGCGATGGTTTGGGCATGTGATACGGTCAGGAGCGGACACCATTGCAAAACAGGGCTACTCACTGGAGGTCGCCGGGAAAAGACCAAAGGGGCGACCGAGACAACGTTGGGTTGATACACTGCACAGGGATTTGAAAGGCGTCAACCTTCATCCGGACATGGCCCATGACCGAGTAAAGTGGAGACAGCGGATTCAAATAGTGGACCCTGCCACGAGGTGGGACAAACGCTAAAGCAAAAGAAGAAGAAGTTTAGATACACAGGAATATTATATACTTATCCGCAAATTAATAATAATAATATTTATTGCAGCCAAATAGGCATAATGCAGTATACACACACACACATATATATATACAGACATTTATATACACAAACAAACATAGATAGAATTTAGTCTTTGCTAAATGAATTTAGGGATGTCCGTCTCTCGGTACACACCAGCACATGGTATCTGTCACACTGTTTTCCACATAATCTGCATTGGCATACTGTGTCGAGGGTACGGAGCTTCTCTGTCTTGCACACTCGATGGTGGAAGCCGTGAACCGCTAGTCTTGTCACCAGATGCTGAAGGTCATAATCTGCTCTCATCCATTCCTTGTTGATCATGGCATCTGTGGCATAAAATTCTCGCCATATGTCCTTTCGTTTGCCTTCCAGCTCTTTTAGTAGATCGGAGTATGCTGCGTACAGGGTAAAATCATGTCGAGTCGAAGTTCTTCAATTAGAAAAGATTCACTTGCCAGGATATAGACCAGTCGAGTTGGAGAATATTTTGACAGGCATAATGCTTTTTTAAGAAAAGCTCCTTTGACGTTCTCTATGTCTTTCAGATCCGATTTGCCAAGGTGTTCCCATATAATCTCTAAACCATGCGTCAGTATGGGCAATATTTTTAAGCGGAAGAGAATCAAAGCTGTGGTCAATGATAATCGTCTTAAATTTCTTATGCCGTTAATTGCCTTCGTTGCTGCTGCTGTTCGCTCTTTGATGTGCATAGTGTATACAACTCCTTTGGTTTGAAGGGTGATTCCGAGGTACTTAATATTTGTTACATGTCTTAATGTTTTCTGCTTATATGTGATATTGTCGCTCGCTCTCCGTCTTCCTCCTTTCCTGAAAGTCATTACCACAGTTTAGTCTTCATTTAAGTTTAAATCATTTTCTTCTGTCCATTTGGTCAATTTGTCCACAAATTATAGGGTGATTATTGATATTGTTACGTTCCGTGAGTAAAATTATAAATTAATTTTATCTCTTCCTAAATCTGATATTTATTCACCACACTTTCTAATACAATAGCTACATTTTATGTATTCACAGAGTCTCTACAATCATACACAACCACAGCCGACTCGACCCGCCTCTTCCCTTCATCTTCCACTGCCTTGGCAATCTCGTCTTTTGTGATTTAATCAACAGTTTCCTCACCCCACCGCTTAAAGCGCTGCTTAATGCCGGTATAGACACGTATCACTGCCCCCTCTTTAAGCCTGTTCCGTCCCGGATTAGTCCAAGGTCATTACGGAACCGTTGTCAACCGTCGGATTAGCTCCCAAATAAGGTGCTAGTCGGTTGAAATGGACGTCCATAGGCTTCCCGTGTGGAAGTCCTCGTATCCGGTAGATGACGTCGTTGATCCTCTTTATCACCACGTACGGTCCATCCCAGGATCGCTGCAGCTTGGGTGAGAGACCGCGTCTTCGTTGTGGGTTGAACAGCCATACCAGATCCTTCACATTAAAGCTACCTCCTCGTGCCCGTGCATCATAGGCGTGCTTCATCCGGTCGCTAGCATTTCCGAGGTTCCTTCGGACGAGGTTGTGAATCTGGTTCATCTTCTCCTTCAGGCAGATGATGTAATCGTCTCCTCCCACAAGTTCTTCGCCGGGCTTACAGCCGAATGCCAAATCACAGGGTAATCGCAGTTCCCTCCCGAAAAGTACAGAAGCCGGTGTCTGCCTCGTTGTCTCGTGGACCGAAGTTCGGTATGCCATCAAGAACATGGGTAGATGTTCGTCCCTATCAAGTTGGTTCTCTGCCACCACCTTAGAGAGATACTTCCCGATTGTCCGATTCATCCGCTCGACCTTTCCATCCGACTGTGGGTGTAGTGGCGTCGTTCTGGTCTTCCGAATTTCCATGATTTGACAGATTTGCTGGAACACTGCTGACTCAAAGTTCCTCCCTTGGTCCGAGTGTAATTCCAAAGGAGCACCAAACCGTGAGAACAACTCGTTCACTTGGATCTTGGCGACGGTGACCGATTCCTGGTTGGGGATTGCGTAAGCTTCCACCCATTTTGAAAAGTAGTCCATGGCCACCAAAATGTGCCTGTTCCCGGCGTCTGAGTCAGGGAATGGTCCTGCCACGTCGATCGCAATCCGTTGGAATGGACTTCCAACATTGTACTGGCGCATGTGTGCCTTCTTCCTTCCTCTGGGACCATTTCCAGCAGCACAGACCTCACATTTCCTGCACCAATTTTTGACGCCTTCCTCGCAACCTGACTTTCGGAAGGGTTCTCTTCACTCCAAGATGTCCTCCAGAACTCTCGTTGTGCAGATGATGCAGTATATCCGAAGTCTTCTGAGGAACGACGATCTGTGTCTTGGTTGATGTCCCATTCGAGTCTTCGACGATGCGCTTCAGTACTCCATCTTCCAGACGTAATGAGTCCCATTGGGCCCAATAAGATTTAGCCTTGAGGCTAAGCGGAGCGACTTCTTCTCACGTAGGCCGGCGTCCTCTCTTGAGCCACTGGATGATGTGGCCAAGATCTGCGTCCTCACTCTGAGCCTTCTGAAGTTCCGCAGGTTGCCATGTCAGTCGTCTGAGCAGACCAGTCTTCGATTCTTGTGGCTGCAGTCCGCAGGGCATGGTCTTCTTGAGAGTGCGTCCGCGTTCTTGTGGCTGATCCCGGCTCGATGCTCAATGTGAAAGTCGTAGGCGTTCAATCCATCGAGCAATCTGACCCATTGGGGTTCTTGAACCGCATAAGCCATTTCAGGGCTCCATGTTCCGTTCTCAGTAGAAAGCGTCGTCCATACAGGTACGTATAGAAGTGTTACACAGACTTCAGCACAGCCAGTAACTCCCGTCGGGTGACGCAGTAGTTCCTCTCGGGCTGGGAGAGTACCTTGCTGAAGTAGGCGATTACTTTCTCCCGGCTATCCTGTATCTGTGACAGAACTCCACCAATGCCTTTGTTGCTAGCATCAGTGTCTAGTGTAAACTTGCCAACGATGCACGGATAACTAAGGATAGGTGCAGTAACCAGGAACGTCTTCAGCTGTTCAAAGGATGTTTGGCAGTGTTCTTCCCAACAGTAGTCTCGTCCTTCCTCGGTGAGCGTCGTCAACGGCTCGGCTATGCTGGCGAATCCGGGTACGAAATGCCTGTAGTAGGAGCATAACCCCAAGAAGCTCCGTAGTTCATGTACGTCCTTGGGGATTGGCCATTCTCTCACCGCGCTGACCTTCTCAGGATCTACGGCTACACCATTCCTAGATACGACGTTTCCCAGGTACTTGACGTCCTCCTGAAAGATCGGGCATTTCTTCGGGTTCAACTTCAAGTTGGCGCTCTGCAGTCGCTTGAAAACCTCCTCCAGGTTCGACAGGTGTTCGTCGAAGGTCTTCCCTATAACTTTGACGTCGTCCAGGTAGATCAAGCAAGTCTTCCATGAAAGGCCTCGTAGCACCGGCTCCATCAACCTCTCGAACGTAGCTGGCGCATTACATAATCCAAAGGGCATCACAGTGAAGTGCCAGAGCCCCGACCCAATGGAAAAAGCCGTCTTCTCTTTATCCTGGAGTTCCGTTTCAACCTGCCTGTATCCACTCTTCAGGTCCAATGTGGAGAACACTTGGGACCCAGATAAGGTGTCCAAACTGTCGTCAATCCTGGTCAGGGGATAACTGTCCTTGACGGTCTTGCTGTTGAGCTGTCGGTAGTCCACACAGAACCTTGTTGATCCGTCCTTTTTCTTTACGAGCACAACTGGTGAAGTCCAAGGGCTAGTAGAAGGCTCGATGACACCCTGTTGGCACATGTCGGAGATTATCTTCTCGGCTTCTTCCCTCTTGAGCAGTGGCAAACGTCGAGGGCGCTGTCGGATAGGCTGAGCATCTCCGATGTTAATCCGATGCTTCTCCGCATTTGTCCTGCCGAGCTGGTTCTTTTCGATAGAGAAGACATCCAGATATTTCGTCAGAAGTGCCTCGATCCTGATTCTTTGATCCTTGGTTAACCTTGCTCGTTCAAATTGTAGAGCTTCCGTCAGCTTCCCGACGCCTCCAATGTCTCTCGGGACGTCATCCGGAGTTTTCTCATGCACAATCGTTGATACCGGGCTACACCAAGCGACCTGAGTGCCTTTCTTCAGGGTGACTGGGTACTCATTCAGGTTCATCATTGGAACCGGCACCGGTCCCGTGGCGTTGACAGCAGCTCTTCCCAGTAAAACCCCTCGACAAATCTCTTCTCCTCTAACAGCTTCGATGATCCCAGTAGCCTCCTGATTATCGCTGTCCGGTCGAACCATGGTCACGTTGTCGCTTCTGGGAGGAAGAACTTGATCCGTGTTCAGGACTATTCGCACCACTCCATCGCCTCGTCCATGAAGGATGATTTCTTCATCAGCGAATTTGAGGCTTCTATGTTTTAAATCCAGGGTTAGTCCTAATTTAATCATCCGGTCCATACCCAGGATGACATCTTCAGTGATATCGGCCACTATCACTCGGTGGTTGATCTTCTAGCTGCCCAGTCCAATGTTGACATTGATTTCGCCGTAAGTGTTGGCCGGCACACCCGTCGCTGTCTTCAGTACTACTCCCGTCGGCTGGAGGGCTCCTTTAATAGTGACTTTCCTCACGATCGTGATAGTAGCCCCAGTATCGAAGAGCATGGCACGTTCCATACCATTGATGGTTCCATCCACGAAGAAACTCTGTGTCTGACGCATTAGGGAGATAACCTGCACATGCCATTTAGGGGCCGTAGGGCCATTCCTCGATGCTCGCCCCTCATCACCGGCCTAATCTAGTTTTCCTGGTTCTTGGTTTCATTCTGGCAGCGTTTTCTCACCACAGTTCCAGCAGCGTATTTCCCTTCTCCGGCGCGGACCGACGTTGCTCGGCAGAAGTTTCAAGACGATCCGTTCAACCTTCTCGTCCACGGACTCTTCCTCGACGATGCATCGTAGCCGTGCGTTCGCCCTTGACGTCTGCGTGGCAGCCTCGAACTCCAATGAACGTGCCAACGCGTCCACTAGCGTCTGAGGATGAGCAAGACGGTGGTCTCGTTGCAGTTCCGGGTCTTTCACGCCCATGTGGAAGGTTCACACAGACAGTCGCTCGACGAAATCATTCGGGGCAGAAGGGTATGCCACCCGAACAAGGACGCGCGATATCTGCCTCGAATTCCTGCAGTGTCTCCGCTTTTCTGTTGTCTGTTAATTAGGTGGCTATGCTAGACTTGCTGTAGATGTTTGTCCCCATACCTTATATCCAATCTAGCCACCAGGGATGTGTAATCCTTTTTCTCGTTGTCTGAAATGGTCTGTAGAATGTTCAGAGCGTCTCTACGCAGAGCAGTTACCAGGCTAACGACTTTATCTGCTACTGTCCATCTGTTGGCAGTAGCTGCGGCCTCGAACTGCATCAGGTACGTGGACCATAGGGATTTCCCGTCATACGTGGGTGGCTATATATGGACGCTCCTAACATTGGCTCCCGTTGTTGGTATAATTTCGTTGGTACCTGTTTCCTTGATCTTCTGGAATTAATCAAATTTTTCTACGATGGCGGTAATTCTTAACTGGACATCCTTTTCAACTTTCTCAAGTTCCTCTTTGAATGCCCTAGAATTTTCGTGAATTCTGTCTTTAAATTTATTTTTCAACCACTGGTGCATCTCCACCATATTTCGTTCGAATAGCCGTGAAGTTTCAGTTTGGTTTCTGGAAATTTCACTTCTCTTTCCTCCTAGCAGTCTGGAGCTTTCGGCTTGGTTCTTCATAATCTCGGCAAGGCCCTTCTGCTTATGGCTCTTTCGAACAGGGGGGCCTCCGGGTCCTTACCTTCAGGTTCCAAGGCCGAACGAAGTCGCATCTGCAAGGCGGCCTTGTTTCCAGTAGTGTCTAGATCGCGTTCTTCCAGCTCCTGTTTCCGTTCTATAACCTGCATTTCACTTAGTTTTACTCTCACAGTAGCCATAATCCCAAGAACGAAAACAGTTCAAGTCTCAAAAATAAAAGTCACACTCACGGCCAATTTCTATCCCACTTCTGACACCAATTGTTACGTTCTGTTGGTAAAATTATAAATTAATTTTATCTCTTCCTAAATCTGATATTTATTCACCACACTTTCTAATACAATCGTTAAATTTTATGTCTTCACAGAGTCTCTACAATCATACACATCCACAGCCGATTCGACCCGTCTCTTCCCTTCATCTTCCACTGCCGTGACAATTTCGATTTTGTGAGATAAGCAACAGTTTCCTCACCCCACCGCTTAAAGCGCTGCTTAATGCCGGTATCGACACGTGTCAATATTATAATGATAGTGGCGAATTACCTACTTTTGGCATTAGAAACTCTGTACAGATACAATCTATCTTCCACAGATCGGACAACGAACCAGCAAGAGATTCTACCGGAGCCTCACACTATCAATATGGTAACATGAAGATACAAAGGTCAACTCAAAACGCTATGTTGCCATATACATGCGATACTTGCGGAGCTAACTTAAAGCGTGAAGATGTTTGCAAGACACACATGTTGATCCATAGTGGTCTTAGGCCACATTCATGTGGTTCTTGCGGAGCAACCTTTACTAAAAAGAGTAAGTTGAAGACACACATGTTGATCCATAGTGGTCTTAGGCCACATTCATGTGGTTCTTGCGGAGCAAAGTTTTCTAGGAAGGATGCTTTGAATACACACATGTTGATCCATAGTGGTCATAAGCCACATTCATGTGGTTCTTGCGGGGCCGAGTTTTATACAAAAAGTGATTTAAATAGACACCTGTTGTATCATAATAGTGTAAGGGCACATTCATGTGGTACTTGCGGCGCCAAGTTTCATACAAAGAGTGATTTGAATAGACACATGTTGATCCATAGTGATCATAAGCAGCATTCATGTGTTACTTGCGGAGCAAAGTTTTTTACAAAGGGTAACATGAAAACACACATGTTGAATCATTGTCGGCTTAGGCCGCATTCATGTAGTACTTGCGGAGTTAAGTTTTATACAAAGGGTGACTTGAATAGACACATGGTGATCCATAGTGGTCCTATGGCAAGTTCATGTCGTACTTGCGGAGCAAAGTTTAATACAAAAGATAACTTGAATACACACATGATGATCCATAATGGTCATGAGCCATATTCATGTGGTACGTGCGGAGTAAAGTTCCATGATAAAATTAATTTGAGTCGACACATGTCAATCCACAGTGGTCCTATGCCACATTCATGTGGTGCATGCGGAGCAAAGGTTACTAAAAAGGTTGATTTGTATAAACACATGCCGATCCATAGTGGAAATCCACATTAATGTGGTACTTGGGGAGCAAGCTTTGCTTAAAAAGGTGTTTTGAAGACACACATGACGATCCACAGTGGTCGTATGCTACATTCTTGGGGTACTTGCGGCAAAAACTATACACTAAAGCAGTTTAAAAATATTACATGTTGATCCATAGAAGCCTCAGCTACATTGGCGTGATTCATACGGAGCAATATTTACTGAGAAAGGCAAATTGAAGAAACACATATTGACCCTTAGTGGCCTTACCTTGTAGTACGTGCGGAGCAACTTTGTCTGGGATAGATTCTTTGAAGAGCCACCTTTTAATTCAAAGTGATCTACAGCCCTAAACCCACAATCATGTAGTACAGGTGGACTCTATTTTATATAGGAATTGTTGGGAAAACTTTACTCTACTATGAAAAAATTTAAAGACGCATAGGATGATCCATCGTTGCTAGAAGCCGCACAAATGCATTAATGCGCACTTGACATTACTTAGAAATTATTTTTTCACACATACGAATTTATTTGTAAACAACGAATAATGAAGGGTTTTCTCACCTGCATGTCATGCTAAAAGAGAACAACTACCACCTTATGCCACCAACCCATCGTCTCCTATCACCGACTCCGAATAACACAACTGGTCACGTGTGGCGGAGTGACATCTCGATGGCATACGATGGCGTTTTCTGCGATAGAAATCCCACCACTTAAGCCTAAGGTTAACGTCGAACGATTTTATTTGAGTTAGACTCTCTAATGCTCTATAATAGATGATTTAGACATTTGTTTTCCTTGCGGATAAAAAGGAAAATAATTATATTTATCGGTATAGAAATTAACAATTGATTTTAGAGGACAAATGACAAAGGGGGAGTAAAAGATGATAACAGGTGAAATAAAAGAGACATATCGAAATTCAATAAAGGGACAAAGCATCATTCGATGCAAACAGTGTTCATTCAGTAGATAATAACATCTGTAAAAAAATCACGTGAGTATTTCCTGAGAAACAACTCTTTACATCAGCACTAATGTATATCAATATCTCTCGAACCTAATGTGTTAAACCCTGGCCCGAATCATTAAATGGAGAGGATATCTGAAATGTAAATACTGAGTGATGATAGCCCAATGACATTCCCAAAGTGAAATTACCTTTAATGGGAACAATCCTCTCACAGTCTTAGTGGGAATATAGGAGCTCTAGACTGATAAATGTTATCTTAAAAATACTCCAGGTGTGTCAATACCTCTAAGAGGAACCAACCGCTCACAGTCTTGGTGGGAACATAGGAGCTCTAAACTGATATATGTTATCTTAAAAATACTCCAGTGTGTCAAAACCTCTGAGTAACCATGTGCTCACAGTCGGGGTGGGTAAGCAGTAGCCCTAATCTGATTGATATTAGCTTCATGACACTCCAGGTGTATCAATATCCTGAAGAACTATCTGCTCTCAGTCTGGCCAGATACCTAGGAGTTCTAAACTAAGTGATGCTCCGAATGTGTCAGTACCCTAAGAGGGACCAGTCTGGTCAGGGACCTAGGAGTTCTAAACTAAGTGATGCTCCGAATGTGTCAGTACCCTATGAGGGACCAGTCTGGTCAGGTACCTAGGAGTTCTAAACTAGGTGATGCTCTGAATGTGTCAGTACCCTATGAGGGACCAGTCTGGGTGGGTACCTAGGAGTTCTAAACTAAGTGATGCTCCGAATGTGTCAGTACCCTAAGAGGGACCAGTCTGGTCAGGTACCTAGGAGTTCTAAACTAGGTGATGCTCCGAATCTGTCAGTACCCTAAGAGGGACCAGTCTGGGTGGATACCTAGGAGTTATAAACTAAGTGATGCTCCGAATGTGTCAGTACCCTAAGAGGCACCAGTCTGGGTGGATACCTGGGAGGTCCCAACCAATTACACTAATTGTCTATTATTTTTGCTAACCAATATATCCAAGGTTTTGAGATATTGTAAGTGTTGTTTTAGAGGACGTTCCTCAGGACGCTCAAGCCCAATGTGGCTCCAGTAGGAGAAGTGAGTTCCTCTTTATAGTATGACGCTTGTCGAGCATGTGCATTTCGAGAATGTGCTTTTGGGAATAAATAAAGTGGTTGTGTTTGTTCCCAAAGACAGGTATGGTTGTGTGTGAATGTATGAGCAGAGAGAAAGCTGGTGTGTATGTATGACCAGAGCAAACACGGTGAGGTAGAGTGGGTGGGTGGGGGGAAATTGTTACTAATATATTAAATGGTCAATAGTCATTTTGTTTTCAATAGTTTTGTTTTCTTCAAATGTAGCGGTCAATAGACATTATTTTTGTAAAAACAGTCTTACCTGCAGTAGTCGTAGACCTTGACGTTTCTCAAACACACACATAAACACATTGCCGCATCATCATGGTCAAGCACTCCTATATACATAATTGACAAATCTCATCTTTCAACATATACCAAATGGAAAAATGTGTAAACAGCAAAATGGAAAATCCATGTTTCCATATCACCAAAATTCAAAAAAGCAAAACGGACAATTTTAAAAACTGGAAATGGCCATGTGTGAAATATAAACATTCAAAAACATCAAACGGACATTGTTTAAAAAGTGTCGTCAACAAAATTGAAAATCCATATCAAAAACACAAAACTTAAAAACAGACATTTTTTAAAACTGTCAATTGCAAATTGGCAAATGACAATGTGTGAAAATGTGAAAATGAAAAATCAGCCCATCAACATCATGATTTTTTTAAATTAAAAAGAAACATCATGTTCTGGTACACCTTTGTTTTTATTTCATAACCATAGGGATTGACAAATGAAAAAAATTGAATACAAACACATCCCAATTCCTCACTCCTCAATTCCTTAATGTTCATGTCCATGCATCATCAACTTTCCTTTCATAGCACTCATCACAATCAGGGCTCCCATCCTCTCACCCACTGAGGCATCACAGGATGTGAAACATTGTTTAGCTTTTTTCAATAACAATTTATCTGCCACATGTCTTAAGTTAGGATGACTATGGTGATAAGATAGGTCATGTTCTTTGCTTGCTTGATCCAAAAGATAAATGGGTACATCACCACGCTGCAAACGTTTTTCAAGATGAGTTCCAGGGCCACAAAAACGATAGCCTGGAAGATGGATTTCGAAAGGTAAGTATTGAATCACTTTGTCAATGACGCCATTGCCATTACAGGTCTGGCATATCCTTTTCCATCGATGGTGAATAGGTTTGGTCTTCCTCCTCCTCTGTGGACGATGTTTGTGTTTGTTGTTGTTGCTTTTTCTCGTCATGACACCCGTGGAATGATTCAACAAAGTCTTTACACGGACTTTTATGTCCGTGATACAGTTTCACTAGCTGACAAGTCGCGCACTGACGCATAGAGGGTATTTTTGCCATGGCCACTTGCTTATGGTGATCGTAATCCGTACAGGGTTGCAATTCACTCAAAACAGGGTCTTGAGTCCATGATTTTGGTACATGTTGCCAGATTTCTTTCACCGCGTTGGAGGCCACATAATAAATGAACGACTTGGGCAGCGCTAAGAGTTCCTCTTTGGTAAAACTGTCTACTTTCTTTTTGCACACAAAAAACATCCCGATGGCTTTGTCCGTAGCATTGCCTTTCTCCATGGTATCACTTTTGTAGATGTTTACACGTCGCTTGTAGAAATCTCACTGGCGTCACTCACAGGTAAATCTTGATTTATAATTTTATTTAACAACTCCCAGCAGGCATGGGTGGTTAACCAATGAAACAATTGCCACGCATGCGCTAAGGCTGTATGGGTAATGTTGCCACAGGAACAAGTATCCATCAGCGTTTGCAGGGAGGGCAGCCCAAGTCCATGAGGTCGATACATTGACAGTAAGGCGCCAAAAATTGTTGCAACCATTCACGTTTTTCATTACCTTTCACAAATACCACATTGGCCGAGGACAAGTGTGCTTTCATGACCACGTCCAAATATTTTTAGGAAATGGTGCCTTGATTCCAGTCTAAATGCCTATGATTTTCAATCCACTGGGTTTGTTTACGGTCTTTTTCACACAACAAATCAAAAGCATGGGGCGGTTTAAATAGCAAATGCGTAGCTTGCGATATCCAAAAAGTGGTACAATCGATAATGGCCACTTGTTTAAATATAAATTTGTTGTCACCAATTTTAAACCCTTGTCAATCCACAATGAGTGTGCGCAACATGTTGCTGCTTGCCTGGACCAAGTTCAACTGACGACTGACTGACAATCATTGACTAAGGTGTGGTCATGACATGGACTTACCTGCCATGCAAGTTTGAAAAAAATTAGGTTAGGGTAGGACAGGGCGACATGAAAAAATTAGAATTTAAGAATTATATCATTTTATTATCATAACACGTCTTACAGGCTTTTGTCATTTTGGGATAAGGACGATACCCACTGATACAACAATATAGTCTCTTGTGTTTGTAACGTCCATAACACCGATGATGTCCCAATGTCTCTGAACTAGGCGTTTTTGACGGTGAGCTGCTCGCCGAAGCACCGTTGACACCATACAGTCCACACGTATCGTAACTTGTTTTTTTTTTCATCTCTCAGAGGCACGAGTGAGGGATAGCTTGAATGACAGGGTATATTTCCCACTTCAATTCTGCACAGGTAGGGGCAGGCAGGTGACCAGCGCTGATGTTCCTGCATGGGTTCATCGCTCTCTTGCCATTGGTCCATGATGATGGGACTAAAGGCACATTTCACTGCATCTCTTGTTTTGAAATAGTAGAATCCAGCGGCCGCTAAGGCTTGAAAGGCACTGGACATGTTGCAAAACTCTTGAAACGTTGTTCCTCAGAGTTTAAATTCATGGATGTGACGTCTCTTGAGGCTTTAAAGCAAGACATGACTGAGCGGCTTGACGTGGGTTGACCTGTTATTTATACACTCGTCACTTGGTTGGACAGTGGATCATAGTTGACTTGTTTGTGATGAATAATCAAACAGTAGGCCGTCCTATTGGCTGGTACATTGTCATGCGTTTCAAAATCTAGTCGAATATCAATATTGGATGGCTTGACAGACTCTTCCAGGTAAGGACAGTCAAAGGCAAACAGTGGCGCCCTTGCCTTAAACGCTTGGGGTAGCAGCATGGGGCCGTTCTCTTTTTGATAATACGACCATCGAAATTTACAAAACAAGTCGTACAGGGGGCCAAAATTATTTTTTGAAAAATCCAAATCCAGTCCTTCATAGGGAAACACAGCTCCGTTGAGGAAAAGACGTGCATTTCTCAATTGCAGGTGATCAAATTGCGTGGCATCTTTGGTTTGTTGATACTTGCGATTCGTTTGAAAACCCACGATCATGTACAGAGGTCTCTCTGTATAGCGGGCTGTTTTTACAGACCAACTGTGTGTGTTGGTGGTGGGCAATAGCGGATACTCATGGAGTGCCCAGCTTCTAAATTCCATGGGTAGGGGCATATCTCTCTTTACCATTTTGAGTATGTCCAGTTTTTTGCTATTGTCAAGGGTCACATGGGGCACTTTCCATAGCAAGCATTGTAGTTGAATTTTTGAATCTGTGGGGGCATTGTCGGCTCCCTTGAGTGCATTATTAACACTCCTGTCTCTCACCAGATAAAGCACTTGCCTTGCGTTGACCACAATGCGATGGTGATCTTCGGCAAAGCCTAAAATCAGTTTAAGAGGTAAATATCCAGTAAAGGTCCCATCGGTGTGTACCATCCAGTCATTGGTCGAGTTAGGGCACTAACCTGCCATGCAAAGTGTTTTACCTTCTTCCTCACTATAAGAGGGATATAGTTTCATGACACTGGAAATACCCACATTTCGTGTGCTATCCACCACGATATCGTTAATCACGTAACGCACTTCAGAAAAAAGAAAGGCCAAAGCATGGTTGGCCAACTTGGATGTGGTGGGTGTAGAACCATCGGCTTTGGTGAGCCTACCTTCAATCTGAATGACACTTTCATGCGGTAGGGTGTAAATATCTTGGTTGTTGATAACAAATTGAATTTCATCATTGTTATTGAGTCCAGGTGTTTGAGCTTGATAGGATTGGAGATCAATTCTTACCACCCCTGGTTGCTCCTCGATGTGGTTCGCTACCTCTAGGATAGAATTCATCATGAGGGTTGACATGGTAACCCAAATGCTGTAAAATCTGCTTGTCCTTAGATGTTAACGTGTATTCACGTGGCAAGCAACTAACACCATTCCTAGACGGTGTTGTTGCTTTATACACAAACTTCATAGTGGCTTTAGCACCAACTTGTAAGTCACTGGTGTGGTAGAATCTAGATCAATGAGTTGTTGATCTCTATTGATCAGTCTCAATGTTATATTACTAATACCATCGACAGCCACAGAATGAAAAAGCACCTCTGGAGGGTTTTCACGAATAATATAGCCATTGGGCGATGTTACAATAAAGTCATAAAGCGAATGCGATGGTTCTTGATTAGTGTACCCTTGGCTAATATTATTACACGTTACCGACACATGATGGTCCTCAATGAATTTCACTTCATGGTCCGATTCATGTTTCTTGTTGGGCTCCAACACGCTTGGTTTAAATCCTATTAATGGACCAATGAAATCAGTTTTTTTTAAGTCAATGTTGAATGTGGAGAAAATATTGCAGCGATGAGTGTTGGTATATCCTACAAGTTCAAACTTGCGTGTTCCATCGAGAAATGACTTTAAAACATATCAACCATTGATCAACGCCACATAAATGTGTTCATTAATATCATCGATCGTGTATCCACCAGAGTTCAGGGTGAGCACAGAATCATCATAGTAAAACTTGTTGTTCACATTTTCACGTATGTTGTATACTCGATTGTACGTTTCAAGAGAAACAAGTCCCACACCATAAGGTCTTTCACTCAATTCGATAGGTGTGTAAAAGTCTAGGCAGACTTCGGGTCCACGTCCATGCAGTGTAAACGTCTTTCTGCCGATATACTGTCGACGTTTTCGCAAATGCTGAGTCTTATACAAAAAATTAAACACAAACGTCCACACTGTTGGCTGTTAAACGTTTGCTCACGTTTCACATTATAATATATCTTGATCCTATTTCCAAAATAGGTCACTAGTTCCATGGGCGGAGGCAAATTCCCAAAACTGTCAAAGTACCATACGGTGGATCCCTCTTTGACATAAGCTACATAATGCGTTCCTGGTCCACGGTGATCTTCCAAATTGACAACAGTACAATCCTGTTTCCAGGGTCGTGGGGGTAATTGGTTACGCATAAACACACCTCGAAATTGAGAAAGATTTACTTGTTTAGCATAGCTTTCCACTTTTTCATGCGTCAAGGCATGTCTTGCTATGGCTGAGGTTAACTTTAATATTTCGAAATGTGGAAATCCCAATGTGCGGTGAGTTCCAGTGAGCACGAAAACTGCATGCGGTGAGTTCCAGTGAGCACGAAAACTGCGAGTAGCTGTAGTACGGAAGACAATCAGATAAGTAGTTAGCCTAAAATTTCATAGTATAACCATAGTTTACAACCATATAATCTCTCTAAAGTACAATCTCCGGATAGCTATCACCATTTAGCATTTCACCTAACATATATACTGCATTTAGCATACACTGACAGTTGCAGTACCAATACTGCAACTAAATAATTGTACATATTGTAAATATTTTCACCTGTATTTCGAACATGGATTTTGTAGCCTAAGTGTAATGGATCTGATGATGATCGCTTGATGATCGAAACTGGTCATCCTAGTGTTTTATTAATCTCATGTAATTTATTTCAGGATTAGGGTATAACCCATCTCTTTTGGGTACATTCGTGTTGACCGACTGAATAGCACTAAACCCTTGTATATGTCAAATGGTTAGGATTTAACTCTACGTTTAATTCTTGGATCAATAAATTACATATCGTGTGAACCTGTGCACTTTTTTATTTTATTGAATCGTGTTGTACGAGAGCTCTGTGTATGGCGCTCCACGCTTCGTGCATGTCCATACATTTTTCTCTTTCTCCCTCCACACCCGCGTCTCACTCCTTCACTCCATGTTGACTTACAACTCGTTCAGCTATTGGCTGTCATCGGTTCTCCACTCCTCCCCTCACCTCTATCCACGCTCTGTGGCCCCGCCCCCACGTCCCACACCGCTCTTGGCAGGCACTGCAGTGGTGACGTGATTTCCTGTCCTCTCTCTTTGTGTTCACCGATTCCCCTCTCTCCCCCTTTCCTTTCTGCGGTGCCCCTGCCTGCTGCTACTGCTCGGCTCGTCTGGCTAGCCGTTATCACCTTTTTACAGAGTTGCCACATGGTTCCACCTGTTATCATATGACAGCAGTGTTGTCAGCTTGACTGACATTCCATTCTGTTAGCCGACTAGCCATGCCTCAAGAAGATATTCTTTCCGTTCTGGCCGCCAGTCAGACATACATACACAAAGCAAGTTCTTAATGACAACTGTCAAAACGTTTCCCGATTTTATTCACCTCATACTATTATTATCATTTGTCATGTTACCCAGGATCCGTTTACTAACATGTTTTAAAGATCGCCATGAGGGATTTTTTTAAAAAAATTATTCGCCTTCATTCGCTCCCTCGCCCTGCTGCCCCTCGAAATAGCCATTTCCTGTATTCAACATGTCCAGTCATAGTCTCGTTGTAACATACGTCAAGCGCTACCGGCTCTCTGTCTACAAACACTCTTTTATTTAAAAATTAAATAAAAAATAAATAAAATGCATATCTTGACATAGAGACTTGATATTTATTTTCATGGTAGAGGGGGTAGAGACCTTTCATTTATGTCAAACGAACTTACTTGTAAACTTGTTAGTTTCAAAAATACTAAAAATTAAAAATTTAAGTGTATTTAAAAAATCTCGAAAAATTAAAAAGTTTTATTATAAAAATAAAGGTCATAGAGTTCAGTTGTTTCAACTATGGCACGTTCTATCATGTTTGGTTTTCAAACTATCGCCTACTTTCAAAAACAAAAATTTTCAATTTTTAAAAAATATAACGAGTGGTCTATGGGAAAGACGACTCGTAAATCTCCGACCACGGGTTCGGGAGTTATCGGCTCGCATTGGGAGTAGTGGTGGGGAGGGGGGGGGGTTAGAACCCCTGTCACTCCCCTACTTTCTAGTTATAATAACATGGGGGGGGGGGAGTTTTGCCAAGGCATGTTCCCTAGCCTACTGCCAGTTATATCATGACAGGAAATTTCGTTAACGCAGATCCTCTAGCCTACCTGTAATACCGTTTTCAGGAGTTTTATTATGAAAAGTCATTTAGCCTAATGCCAGTTACTGTATATCATGGCGGGAAGATTTGATAAAGCGAAAATCTAGCGCACCTTTCATTTGGCGCAAAAATGACTCTTAATAAAACCCATGATCATTTATGACTCCGCCGAACAGATTCTTAACCTGTGCAATAAGAGAAGCTCAATGAAATTAGTCGCTAGTCCGTAACTTAAAAACTCCGAATTATTTTTAAAATTCGTCCCCACTACTGTCAATTTGCTGTGTTCTGTATAAAGGTGGCCAAGCTGAGGGATGAACTGACTTTATTTCGATGTGTCGTGAGGGACACTTGTGTTGACTTTATTTCGATGTGTCGTGGGCGACAATTGTGTAGTCTTTATTTTGTGGTGTCGTGAGTGACACTTGTGTGTAATTTGCGTGTGAATGGTAGAAGCTATCAGGCTTATAAATATTCAGGGAAAGTTTTCTTCAAATAAATTGCTCAGGACATTGAGTGGATATAATCAGCTCATTTAGCAATTTTAGTAGTAAATTGTAGTACTGTGAAATAACTGAAAATTTCTATCCTAAGAGGATCAAGATGTCTGGAACGAGGCCAACAGTCCGAAGGATGAACGTGGACACACCATCGACGATGACGATTTCCGGCTAGAAAAACTGCTGGGTCATGTGTGGCGATGTGAGCTGAGGTGTTTTGGCGAAGGGATAAGTACAACATATTGATTATTCAATTTTAGTCGTAGTTAGATCGGCTGGGGAAATGTAAATATTTTTCTTGTATTTTTTTCTTATTGTAGTTTGATTTTTTAAATTCAGTGTACCGACACTCGATCGTAATGTCGTGCGTGACTATTTTATTGTTCTGATTTAGATGATTGTAATGTAACTTGTAATTGTACAATGCATTTACTGTGTATTGTTCATATCGCTTGAGCGGAACTTATGGTCTGAGCGATAAATGGTGCTGTGTATTGTTCATATCGCTTGAGCGGAACTTATGGTCTGAGCGATAAATGGTGCTGTGTATTTTAAACATTAACGATAAAACTAGAATTGAGGGGTAACATTTAACCTTGTATTTGATAAACAGGCGTTATTTTATTATGATTTGTCAAGCGCAATTTTATTTGCAGGGAACCATAGTTCTCTTAGTAAAAATGTAAAACTAATGAAATAATGATTTTATTTGATCTTTGGGAAAGCGGTTTAAGTCTTTCCATGGGATCTTAAATCTGGACGTATTTCAGGTGGCGAGATCAGAGATGAAGTCATTACCCAGGTGTGCGTTATATTGGTTATGTGTGATGATGTGTGTCTACATGCGCGGGGAACATCGTGGTAATCAGCCCACGATTCCTGTCTGCAGCAATATATAATTAATGGCGGTATGAACTCCGAGGAGGCTACTGACCGAGTCGTCGTGTCCTAATTCCTGAGAGAATTATTGGGACAAAAATAGGTATTTTTATACACACATGTTTTTCAGGAAATACAAGGTACTTCCATGTTCGAGATATGCCGTGAGCAAGCTTCCCATCTTATTATGCAACGCACCGGGTAAATGGCATTTGGCTTCAAGAGGGACGGACAGATTTAAGATAACACTAATGAGGTTTGAGACCAGGGTACCTTGTCCTCTAATCTTACAGTAAGATGAGCCTGTATTCTATATCTGGATTTAAAGGGGAGATTGCCATAATCAGACCATAATATTCATGCATTAAGTTGAATTGAAATTTATTTGTGTGTTATAATTAAATGCCACTGGGCATAGTGTTGTTCTTGTTTTAGATATAATCCATTTTGGATTGTTGTGGTCATTGTAATATTAGAATGACGTTCGGTCATGCCCTCGTGTATTTTGTTGTAGTCACGTACGCTTGTGTTGATTTTACCAAGACCCGTTTGGGCAATTAAACGTGTCTATTTTGTATTATATAAGGGTAGTGGGTGTCGGATATTTTTAAGTGCCTTGTTGTGTGTTCCCTAAGCTAATCTAATTTACGCAGAATTACGGATTCGTTGCTTGACGGGAAACCAGATGGTAACGGATCACTTAACCGTACTTATTTCCTTCAGATAGTCAAAACATCGTCACGCGTGCACAAGTATAGATTTGAAGTAGACGTAGTATTTCAAACGTCTTTTTATTAATAATCTCTCGTGATATATTTATTTTAAATGGTAAACTGTGGATATTTGAATGCCACTTGATTGATGCAGACACAACTTAGGATTTGCAGTTGTGATCTATTTAGAAGTGTGGGAGTAAATTCGAGATGTTTTTTTATTGTTGTTATTTTTGGTTATAAAACTTGTTATTTAGTATACTGGTTTACCTCCTTTCTTTAATTATTGTATTTGCCCTCTGTATACTTATAATCTATGAGAAGCAAAATTTAACTGCACGGCTATCATGGACCGAAACATTACCCGAAATTGAGTCTCGATACGCTTCTTTACAAGGGTTCATAGAGTTTTAGATTGTGTGGTGTGGCTCACGGGTTCCAAAATGCCGATACGCTGCTGTTCAGAACATGTAATATATTAACCCATTAACATATCACAGAAACTGTAAATTTCTTGGAACTACGAAACGTACACGAACGCATAACCTCGAGTAATTAGTTTACAACATTACGCATATTTGCAAATATGGATTCTTTTCCCCATTCAGTTCTATATGTGTTTGGCAATAACATTGGACTTTCTATTCCGATTAATATTATTATTATCATTATTATTATTATTATGAAGGTGACTCGGTGATGCTGAAGTCATGTCTCTTGCCTCTTACCAAGGCTGACTGGGTTCAATTCTCATCGAATGCATGTGAGATTTACCATCTGAAATATCAAGTGCTGTGGTTGGGAATCCACACAAAAAGAAGAGGTCCCGTGCCTCATGTTCAAGAGATTAACGGTCATGTCAAATTACAAACGTCCTTTCATTTTCACTAATATGATGTGTAGACTATATGGGTATTTACTCTGCCGATTATTAATCACAGGAAGAACAAGGAGTTCCGTGACGAATTAAAGAGCCTACTTTTCTTGAAATTTAAGATTCATGCCAATGATTAATATATATGCATTTATTTAGAACAATGACGAAATTAAGTTGGAAATATCGAAATTTCTAATTAGTTCGAAATACTGTATTCATGGCATAATGTAGCCTAATAGTGCACTACAGTTGGCAGCCCTGGCGACTGAATGTATTCTTAGATCCATCTCTTAAGGTACAGAATACAAAATTTGGTTCAAGGCCAATGGATAGCATGGACGTTACATGCAGTTAAACATGGGATGTAACAGCGAGCGTAAAATCATGTTGGCAACAATGTCATGCATGTATTGGTCAGAAATAATCTGAAATAATATGATCTATTGTTGTGCCAATTTTCAATTAAATCCATTAGTTAGTTTAGAAGTTACATATAACTTAAAATTGAACCTATCAGCAGGCTTAGAATCATGTTGGCAGCACTGACGTATATTAGTTACTCCAAATTCATCTAAAATGCCAGGTACTATACGTGTGCAAAGTTTAGCGTTATTGGGTTGCATACTTTCTGATTTATTGATATTAGGGTAACAAAAATAGAAACTGCATTTATTAACAGTTGGCAGTCTTGGTTGCTCTTAAGAATACGCATAGTCATATCTGTTATGGTATATAGCACATACGAAATTTGGTTGAAATCCAATTGATCGTATAGAAGTTACATGTATTTAAATTTGGACATCTCAGCAGGCTTAGAATCACTTTGGTAGCAGTGACGTATATAAGTTACTCCAAATTAATATAGAATGTCAGGTACTATACGTGTGCATAGTTTAATGCTGTCGGCTTGCATACTTTCAGATATATTGGTATTTGGATAAAATAAATTGTGAGCATTTATTAACAGTTGGCAGCCCTGGTGCCTCTTAAGAATACGCTGTCATATATGTTTATGTACACATAGCCCATACGAAATTTGGTTGAATTCCAATTGATAGTGTAAAGTTATATGCATTTAAAAATTGGACCTATCAGCAAGCTTATAATCATTTTGGCAACACTGCCATGTATGTCCTCCTAGAAATTAAACTGAAATATTATTATCTATGCGTGTGCCAATTTTAAAATAGCTCCCATTCATACCTTTCAAGGTATCCAACATGGAGCTCAAATTTCAATTGCGATTTTTCAGCAGTTGGTAGCACGGACATCATTTTCAAATACGGCATTGAGATACTCAGGTATAGATCTTTACTCTTATCAAATTTTGTTTCGATTGCTGCAGCCATTTAGGAGTTGATAGGGGTGGACACACACGCAGCCAGAGAGACAGACAAAAGGGCGGACAGACAGACACACATCCCCTGATAGATCTCATAAGTCTACTTCTCCCTCATTTTTGCAAAATGTGAAAACTCGGCTAAAGATACGTACATATATTGAATATCTGTTTCTATATGGTAGAATGTAAATTAATTTTCTACAATATTGAGCCTCTATAAATATGCCCCTCGATTAACGTCCTAATATGATATTTTCAAAAAAAAATATACAGCAGTATGATTAAAATCAGTTATATTAAATACATTTGTGCAATACAACCGTGAAGTTAAGGTAGAAAAATAATAAAAGTACCCTGGAAGAATGTAGGATTCGTCACATTCATCTGTGAATTCAAGTTGCTCGTTCCTTTCAAAAAAGGGCTAAGAAGAGTCAAGTACTGGCAAAAGGATATATTCAATTGACGAAAAATAAAACCCTTCATCAGAATTAAAGCACACAGAGGAAAATATTAGGTATTATACCTTCTTAAAAAGCCTACAGAGGCAGTAACTCACATTATACAGACTGCATGAAGAGTATAAAATTATACTCAAAATCGCATATTGTTTCCGACCCCACAAAATCCCTCTATACGTATTACAATACATAATCAGATCATACTGGAAATAAACCAATAAACAAAGATATATAGTTGAGCATGGGTCCTAGTGGAAAATAATTCTATCACCTGAAACCAAAAATGCATGGGACGAAAAAATACATCAATATATCATGTTGGTTTCCGACCCTACAAGACGTAAAATATATAATAAAAGTATTAAAAAAACTATTTTTTGAAATTTCATTCGAATCAATTTTTTATTTATTCGTGGGACATAGAAAAATTTCGGCCAAAAATTACAAAATCACTCATAACTCCCTAATTATGCGTCGTAAGATGAAATAGCAAGAGACAAAAAGATGTAATGTGTTATTGTCTACAACATAGGCCATGTACAATATCACTTTCAGAGAAAATTTTCGGCCAAAAAGTACAAAATCATTAATAACTCCCTAATCAATCGTCGTATGATGAAATAGCAAGAGACATAAAAGATGTAATGTATTAATGTCTACATCACAGGCCATGTACAATATCACACTCAGCGAAACATTTCGGCCAAAAAGTACAAAATCATTAATAACTCCCTAATTAAACGTCGTATGATGAAATATAAAGAGACAAAAAAGATGTAATGTGTTATTGTCTACAACATGGGCCATGTACAATATCACACTCAGAGATATTACTGGAGATTTGTAGCTTCCCCCTATTTTTTTGTCTTTTGTAGGGTTGAAAATTTAAAAATGTACCTTTTCGGATTTTTTTTGGTTGGTTGCAAGGTGAAAGGAGTGCTTTTGCCAAATATCAAGTTTGTAACCCATTTGAAAGTAGGTAAACATTTATGTCAGTGAGTGAGTCAGCCATGTGGCTTTATAATATATAGAAAAGGATGTTCGTTTGTTCGTCTTTTATGCGTTCATAAACCATTCATCCGATTGCGATCAAGTTTTAGTGAGTTGTTGTGCACACTTCTCAAATTATTATAGGCATAATCAATCCAAACAAATGCGTGTTGGCGATGCGTTCATATACAATTAATCCGATTGCGATCAAATTTTGGTGAGTTGTTGTGCACAGTCTCGGAAAAGACATAGGCGAACAAAATACAATTTACAATAGATGGCGCGCGAGTAGCTTCTACAAAATGGCGTGCAGTGTTTCAAGAATGCCCCACATGCGTTCATATATCATTCATCCCATTGCGATGAAACTTCGGTGAGATGTTCTGTACACTTCAGGTAAGGTTTCTGGATTAGTAAATCCACTTAACAGTAGGTAGCGCACGAGTCGATTCAACAAATGAGCGATGACGCGCAAAGCGTTTCAACAAAGTCCCGTATGCGTTCATATACCATTCATCCAATTGCTATGAAACTTAGGTGAATTGTTGTGCACACTCCAGGAAAGATTTCTGACTTAGTAAGTCATTCTTACACTAGGTAGCGCACGAGTAGATTCAACAAATGAGTATCATTAAAAAATCCGTAGGCGTTCATATACCATACATGCGATTGCAATTACATTTGGTGAAATGTTGTTTCCACTCCCGCGAATATTTCTGATTTAGTAAATCCATTTTACAATTGGTAGCGCACGAGTAGATTCAACTAATGAGCGACAGCGCGGGAATCGTTTCAACCAAGTCCCGTATGCGTTCATAAACCATTCATCCGATTGTGATAAAACTTTGGTGAGTTGAGTACAGTCCTGCGAAAGTTGATGAATTAGTGAATCCGTTTTTCAACGGGTGGCGCACAAGTAGATTCAACAAATGAGTGACGGCGCGCGAATCGTTTAAACAAAATCCCGTATTCGTTCATATGCCATTCATCCAATTGCGATGAAACTTTGATGAGTTGTTGTGTACACGCCAGGGAAGGTTTTTGACTTAGTAAATCCATTTAAGAATAGGTAGCGTACGAGTATATTCAACAATTGGGTGACGGCGCTCGAATCGTTTCAACAAAGTCCCGTATGCGTTCATATACCATTCATTTCATTGCAATGAAACTTTGGTGAGTTGTTGAGCACGCTCCCATGTTTTTTTAGATAGTAAATCAATTTTACAATATTTTAAAGGTGGTTAACGGAAAAAGAAAAAAAAATTGGGAACCGAAAACACTTCGACAAATAAAGTTACAACGCCAATACTTTCTTAGATTGGCATTGCAACGCATGCCTGGTACAGCTAGTATTTTATAAAGGAAATAACGCACAAGGTGGAGACGTGACACACAGCTCTGTAACTCCGCTTATACAGTTCACATAAAACAGGCTCTGATACGATCAATCAAACGAGGGTTGCCTCAAAAGAGTGCTAATTAGTTAGTGACGTAACACAGAACATAAGTAAGCCTCGTTGAAAATTAACATATATTTCAGATCTGAGAGATTCAGATAAAAATAAAATCACTTACACAAAAAGGGAGAGGAAAGAAACCAAACACTAAACACCAAAAACAAAGGCAAAAGAATTTGGGTTCATGGATCGGATTCACATCATAACAAATGGAAATATAAACAAATTAAAGGGAACACAAAATTAAAATAGTAAAACTGAAATTTAAAACGACAGCATGCCAGATAATTTAAGTGACTGAGTCGTACTTACGATCTGTTGCGTTAGACGCGGGCAAAGAGCCACCCTACATGGCCGCAGATATTGCAAGACCGAACGCTTTCTCTCACAGGGCGTTGGGAAGCGCCCGAAAAACAAAATGCGTAGAAAGAAACGTATCCTTTCTCCGAGAACATGGAGGGGCACCAATGACGAGGACAAGGCTAGAAAATATAGTAATGTCCTGGCCAATGAGATATTTGATTTGGCAAATAGATTAGGTGTGGTGAAATGTTACCAAGAAATTTATGTTTAGGACGCAGTATGAGTGACAGAGAAATGATGTCACAATGATGCGACATAATTAATCATAATAATAATAATAATAATAAAAATGAAGCTCACAACAACAGAAAGATGGCTCAACAGCAACAAACACAAAGCATCATGGGTAGCGGTTACCAAGGATAGTTTTATCAAATGTCCTATGATTGGCTGGTTGTGACCAAAACTCTTTCTCCTTGGTTTCGAATATTTTAAGCAATGAGCAATGGATACAATCCACAAGCGTAAGGTGACCTTTAAAATGATAAGAATATCACATCATGCTATTGCTTGTGACCTCCTCACTTATAATACGAGTGCACGAATAGCAACATTTCCATGATATGAACAATGCTCACCATCATACACCGGATGGAAAACAAGCGAGGGAACTGGTTTATTAAGTGTACATAAGTTTTTACTTCAGGCACTAGTGGTTTGTTGCCTCCAGCCCACTGAACTACCGGAAGGTCGATTCTATCCATAAACAAGAAGTTCCGTGAAGAACTATACAGCCTACTTTTCATGCCAATGATTATTCTACAGAATATGAACCTATCTAGAATAATGACGAAATTAAGTTGCTAATATCGAAATTTCCAATTAGTTAGAAATACTGTATACCTGACATAATGTATCCTAATAGAGCACTACAGTTGGCAGCCCTGATGACTGAATATATTCTTAGTTCCGTCTCTTACGGTACTAAATACAAAATTTGGTTGAAGTCCACTGGATAGCATGGACGTTACATGCAGTTAAACATTGGATCTAACAGCGCGCGTAAAATAATGTTGGCAACAATGTCATGCATGTATTGGTCAGAAATAATGTGAAATAATATGATCTATTGTTGTGCCAATTTTGAATGAAATCCATTAGTTAGTATAGAAGTTACATGCATTTTAAAATTGGACCTATCAGCAGGCTTAGAATCATGTTGGCAGCACTGACGTATATTAGTTACTCCAAATTCGTCTAGAATGCCAGGTACTATACGTGTGCAAAGTTTAGAGCTATTGGCTTGGATACTTTCTGATATATTGATATTAGGGTAACAAAAATAGGGACAGCACATATTAACAGTTGGCAGCCCTGGTTGCTCCTTAGAATACGCATAGTCATATCTGTTATGGTACACATAGCACATACGAAATTTGGTTGAAATCCAAATGATAGTATGGAAGTTACATGTATTTAAAGTTGGACTTGTCAGCAGGCTTAGAATCATGTTGGTAGCACTGACGTATATAAGTTACTCCAAATTAATATAGAATGTCAGGTACTATACGTGTGCATAGTTTAAAGCTGTCGGCTTGCATACTTTCTGATATATTGGTATTTGGATAAAATAAATTATTAGCATTTATTAACAGTTGGCAGCCCTGGTGGTCTTAAGAATACGCTCAGTCATATCTGGTTATGTACACATACATCATACGAAATTTGGTTGAATTCCGCTTGATAGTGTAGAAGTTATATGCATTTAAAAATTGGACCTATCAGGAGGCTTATAATCATTTTGCTAACACTGCCATGTTTGGCCTCCTGGAAATTAAACTGAAATATTATGATCTGTACGTGTGCCAATTTTGAAATAGCTCCCATTCATACTTTCCAAGATATCCAACATGGAGCTCAAATTTCAATTGCGATTTTTTAGCAGTTGGTAGCACTGACATCATTTTCAAATATGGCCGTGAGATATTCAGTTATAGATCTTTACTCCTACCAAATTTTGTTTCGATTGCTGCAGCCGTTTAGGAGTTGATAGGGGGGGACACACACACAGCCAGCCAGACAGACAGAAGGACAGACAGACAGACAGACAGACAGACAGACAGACACACATTTGCCCGATCTCATAAGTCTACTTTTTCCTCATTTTTGCAAAATGTGAAAAGTAGACTAAAAAGCGCATGAACCCTCATCTTTCAATCAACTTACTTCACTTACATTGTTACTGCTCATCTTCCTTTGTTCATTGGTGAATGGTTCTGTACATAAACCAGCTTTATTAGATGGTCAAAACCTCAACATAACCGTCCAGTGGTTCATGAGATTAGCCTGACCATCAGGATCGAAGACTTCATTGTATGCCATTAAATGGATGACATTAGTTTAGGGAAAACCGATCATCATCATCACGAGAAAGACTATTAGTTACCAATGACGTTGTGTGGTTAATGAGAGCAACCAGGGGCTCACAACCTGCCTTGTCGCCTCTCTTTCATCTTGCATGTTGACCTCCCTTGCTCAAGACTTATTCCATTCCGACCCAGACAATATTGGCGGATTCGAGGCATTCACTTTCACTTTCCTCGTGCCCTCTAGCCAGATACCCTAGACCGCCCCTATTCTCTATTCACGGTTGATAGTGCCTGCTGTAAAGCGTTTTATATAATGCGGCATTCTTTCGGCGAGCAAGATCGGATGTTGACGATTCCGAGCATTACGGGTCCTTTCCCCCATCCTCCTCTTCCTAGTCACTTTGGGGAGGACTCTCTCCTCTCCCTTCTTTTTCTCTACCACATTTTAAATTTCAGAGAAGAAACTGGAAACGAATCCGGACCTCTGGGGTGACAGCCAAGAACATTTCATTGTTATTGAATTCCATAGTAAAATTATCAGTGTCCATTGCATGATGTAACTCCGACATTGCCCGGTCCCAAGTCCCGGATGAGAAAGGAGGAGGGTTGGCAACCAGTCATAAAATTGCCATGTGGAAAGTCACGGGATACTACCACAAACACACAGAGTGGCTCTCTCTGTTAAACTACATACAGTAATTCCGGAGGTAAAACACCCCCTCATTCGGAACTCCCAGAGGGGACTCCATTGCGATCAGATGGAGTTATGGAGGAAGGGCAGCGAATAAATAGGAGGAAAGAAGATAAGATAAGATAAGAATTGGAACGTGGAATGCCCTTACACTTCAACAGACTGGGAAGATGGAAAATGCAAAACTAGAGATGAAGAAGAATAGATTGGATAATTTGGGAATGTGTCAAGTGAGGTGGAATCTATCAACGATGTCGTTCCATTATTCATTCGTTCGTTCATTTATTTGCAATGGGGGGTGTGTCTCCCGGTGGCAAATTGTATATACATAACAAATAAATAATTATACATAACAATTCAATAACAATTATACAACAATTAAACTGGACTATTTACACAAATAGTCAGTCTTTTCGTAAATACACCTATATGTTTGGGAAAAGGCTTAAGACTGCGGCAGGTAGAGAGTTCCAGTTATCAATGGCACGGTTTACAAAAGAATATTTACCATAATTTGTTCGCTGTGGTCGGCCCTTAACTTTGAAAGGATGATAGCTCCTACCCATGTAAGTGGGCTTTCCCAATCGTTTGCTAAGCTCACCCCATGGTGGTTGATTTGTATACGTGTTGTACATAGCGCAGAGTCTAGATTTCATCCTCCTAGCGTCCAGTGATTCCCACCCAAGTTTCTTTAACATACGGCTCACACTGCTCCTGGGATTAAAGTAACCGAGCACAAATCTAGCGGCCTTTCTTTGTACCACTTCCAACTCATTGATGAGCCCTACTTGATATGGATCCCAAACCGCCGAGGCATATTCCAGAATAGGTCTTACAAGTGACAAATAGCCTAATTCTTTAGCAGAGGTACTACTTCCTTTTAATACCCTCATTACAAAGTGCAGGGATTTGTAAGCTTTTGAAACTACACATCCTACATGACTACTCCATTTCATATCATTCCTTACGTGAACGCCCAAATATTTGCAAGAATCTTCTTCTACAAGTATTTCCGAGCCAATGTTATATTGAAAATCCTGCCTTCGCACTTTCCCTATTTTTAAGAGACTACATTTTCTTGTGTTTATTTTCATTTTATTTACAATCGCCCACTTATAGACCAGCTTCAGGTCCTCTTGAAGCACTGCATTGTCTTGTGAGTCATGTATCTTTCGATATATTACACAATCATCCGCAAACAATCGACAGTCACTGTGAATCCCATTTGGTGAGTCATTTATAAACGCCAAAAATAACAAAGTTCCGATTACGCCGCCCTGAGGGATACCCGACGTTACGGTAATTTCATCCGAGAATATGCCTTCGACTTCCACTTTCTGGGAACGACCCGTCAAAAATTCTTGGATCCAAAAAATTACTCTTCTATCAATCTTCGTCGAAGCTAATTTATGGAGTAGCATGTCATGCGGAACGACATCAAATGCCTTCGCAAAATCTATAACCACGGCGTCGACTGAAACTCCTTGGTCTAACGATTCGCTAATGTCTTGAAAAAGTGATAGCATCTGACTCTCGCATGAGTAACCTTTCCGAAATCCATGTTGCCTATCATTAAACCATGATAATGTTTCCCACTGTTCCCTCAAGTAGTCGCAAATGAGATGCCCCATCTGTTTACAAACGATGGACGTAAGGCTAACCGGCCTGTAGTTGCCCAATTCAAGTCTGCTCCCTCCCTTAAATATTGGGACTACCGTAGCTCTTTTCCAGTCATCTGGGATTTGCGCATTGTTTATGGACACATTAAATATCACCTCCAAGTATCGTGCCACGGCCCTACCTCCTAGTTTAAGTACTTCACTAACAATATTATCAGGACCCTTTGATACATTGAAACGTAGTTTTTGTATTAGCTTTACAATTGCTGACTGGTTTATTTGGAACAGGGGAGCCCATGATTCGTCGTTAAGGTCCAACACGCAGCTATTGGATTTATTGAACACACTACCGTAAAAGACATTTAATTCATTAGCAATGGCCTGTTTCTCAGTAATTAATTTACTGTCACCGGACATTATCATCGACAAATTATTTGAATTTCCCTTTCTTCTCCTAGCATAACTGTAAAATTTTTCCACCCATCACCTCCCGAACCAAGTAAACCTTGCATATAACTGTCATGAGCAGCCCTCTTTTTTAAGACGAGCTCTCTTGATAAGGACTTAAATTTCAACATATACTTGTCACTATCATGTCTTTTATTGTATAATTTCCTAATTTTCCGTTTTAGACTCCTAATTTCTCGTGTGTAATACTCAGGATCTGGGTTTTGTTTCAGAAATTTAAATGGGACAAATTTATCAACAGCGCTATTTAAAATTTTCAAAAAGTTAGTCCACAGGATATTAATGTGATTTCCTTCCGATGTCCATCCTACAAATAGCCCTGATCCGCCCTGCGATACTGGAAAATGATCTTTTTTGCTGCATCAGAGTCTAATTTTGTAATGTCACCATATCTAATATTTAATTCAACCCCAGAATGGTCACTAATTCCTGGTACTTTCAGATAGTTAATATACAGCTCTACAGGCCTTACGAGATAAACATCTAAGGTATTGTTGTCTCTAGTTGGGAAGTCAACTACTTGGGAAAATCCCCCCTCCCTTAAGAATTTATTTGCAGCGCTCTGAGCCTGACCACAGCTAGTTGACTCACCAGACCAGTCTACTTTGGAGAGGTTTAAATCTCCAGCAATTATTATGCTCTTTTTCATAGCATTACCCTACAAGTTTTATCATACAGTGTTTCGAGGAGAGAAAGGCTATCTTTCGGTGCTCTATACGCCCCTATCACCTGAAGAGGGAATTTATTTCCTTTATCCGAAATTTGTACACATAACATTTCATGATCCACATCAGCCCACTTCAAGAAACTAGCTATATTTTTGCACACACAAATAAATAGCCCACCACCTCGCTTTACCCGATCCCTTCTGTACATTTCGTAGGTCCCTTGAATTATTTCGCTACTATTTATGTCCTCATATAACCAAGATTCAGTTGCAATGACAATGTCCGGAGAATACGTCTCTACAAGATTCCAAAATTCAATTAATTTATTTCCTAAGCTCTGACAATTGACCTGCAATAATCTTAGAGTCTTACCTCCGCAGCAAATATCTCGAAATAGCTCCTTCTGTTCCCGTCGGCTGGCAACCTCTCGACCTGCTCCTCCTCACAAAAGCCGACACGAACCGATGACCCTGTCATGTAGGCTCCCTAGATTGAAAGCGCCCCGTCGATTTAGATGCAGCCCGTCTCGGGCGAAGTCACGGCCACCAATCCAGCAGTCAGCTTCTACGTACACTCATCCCAGTTGTGCACATACCCAGTCTATGCGGTCATTTACAGTCTTAACTCGCCTCAACGGAACATCTCCCCGCCGAACAATGCCACTCATTATAATTTTTGCATTTCTAAACTTGCTTTTAGCTTTTCTGCCTATTTCGTAGAGCTCCCCCATGATGTAATCAGCTGTAGCCCTCTTTTTCAAATCGTTCGTCCCAACATGGAGCAACAACACTTTAACTTTGTCACAGTCCTCTACATCTGCTTCTTCCACTTGTTGGGCAAGCTGGTCAATCTTAATCCCCGGGTAACACCGCACTTTCGCACCTGATTTCCTCGAGATATTCGCACTCCATCGTATCATAGAATCACCCGTTATGATAACGTCATCCTCAGTTTGCTCCAGCACGCCCTCTTCCATACTGATCCCAGTAGAAAGCCGTTCAGTCACATCCTTAACCGTTTCTTCTGATTCTCGAAGTGGAGACTATACTCAGGAGGAGAGAAGAGTGGAAGTAATGGAGTTGGTATAATGATAGGAAACTGGCTAAAAAGTAAGATTTTGGAGGTGGATTTTATTGACGACAGATTGATGATGTTGAGACTTAAGGGTTTGGAAAAGGATATGGTCATACTCCAAGGGAATATGCCAAATAGTCAACACAGGGATGAGGAAGTAGAGGAGTACTATGAGAAGATTGAAGAACGAGAAACGAGGTTCGGGTATTATTATTGTTACGTGCATTGCCCGTACCAACGTTTTTTTAAATATGTATCTTACCTAGATGTGACTTCACGACCTTTGAAACGGCCGCCTGGTGGCTTGGTTCCGATTTTGAACACGAGATGGCAGCTGCTATCGGACTTCGGCGCTTCTATCCGAGGTTTCTTCTTCACCGCTAGGGTATGTTTGTGGTGCCTTATAAACTCGTCCTAATCGTGTCATGTTTGAAGGCTATTATTATTCTACGTCATGAAACAAAAGACTGTATATACATGATATAGCCAAATTAATTACTTAATAATCACATTGTTGCTTGAGGTGTCATGCTGTGATTGGACAATTACATTAACATGAATGCAATGCTGTTTTGACGTGTGATTCTCCGCCATCTTGTGAATTTATTGTCTGTCGTCAAGGAAGCAACTAGCCTGCTGTTGGTGAAAGAGGATCTCTCCGTCGCGCTGGGGGCGGTGGCCCCCAGCCTCTACGAAACATGACTTAATTCAACTAAGAAAATGCCTGTGCTCGTAAGGTTTTAACTTTCATCGTTTCGCCGTGAAGAGGACGTATGAAATGAAAATCGCATCTAGATACAAACAGGAGTGCTTGTGATACCAAAACGGCGCATGGCCGGGTTAGCCATTTTTGAGGCACATTTAGTGCCGTATAATATTTTATTTAAATTGTGTGTTGATTAATTTATTATTATTGTGTCTCCACTGAGAAGTTTTTAAGGTACGTAATGTTATTCTAAACCTTATATATTTTATTATGGGAGCTCCAATTTTGGCCTTGTATTAATGTTTTGATGCTGGTTTGTTTCGCCTGGTAGGCCTAATTTTTTTCTGTTTTAATAATGATACCAGAGGTATATATATATATATATATATATATATATATTAATTTTGAAGGAAGTAGGAGACTTCTGTTACTTAGGAAGCAGAATAACCAGTGATGGTCGAAGCAAAGAGGATATAAAAAGTAGGTTGGCTCAGGCAAGAAAAGCATTTCTACAAAAAAGGAATCTGCTGACATCGAATATTGATTTAGGTATTAGGAAGTCATTTTTGAAAGCCTTTGTCTGGAGCGTGGCGCTGTATGGAAGTGAAACTTGGACTATTGGTGCAGCAGAAAAGAGGAGAATTGAAGCATTTGAAATGTGGTGTTACAGGAGAATGATGAAGATCAGCTGGGTGGATAGGGTTACAAACAAAGAGGTATTAAGACGAGTGGGAGAGGAGAGATGTTTCTGGCGACTGCTAATGAAGAGAAGAGATAGGTTAGTAGGACACATACTAAGACACCCAGGAATAGCAAGCTTAGTTATGGAAGGAAGGGTCGAGGACAAGAACTGTAGGGGTAGACCAAGGTTAGAATATGTTAAACAGATTGTCTCGGATGTTGGGTGTGGTAGCTATGTAGAGATGAAACGATTAGCTCAGGACAGGGAGGCATGGAGAGCTGCATCAAACAGACTGAAGACTCAAACAACAACATTAATTTTGTTATTTTTCTTCGTACCTTCTGGAGACACATTTCTAGTTTATTTTACGTTTTAAATTATTATTTATTTTCTTTTGGCAATCTTGAGATTGGCATATTATTAATCTGATGTAAGATCCGTAGCAACTAAACCGCCTCGTGTTAATAGTATTTAGATGTAATTGTTTTCCTCCTTTTTATTTCTCTCTGGTGATTTTTAAAATTTAATTTTGCTAATTGTTTGCCGTAATTCGATCAGACATGCGGTCTCCTTTTTTTGTGGCCATGTTTTTTGTTTTTTTTGTTTTGCCGGAATGCATTCTGGTCTCGAGGGCATTATCTTGGCGTCGAGCGGTAAACTCAAACGTGTTGTGGTGTTAGCTTAATATATTTTTTATTAGCCTTGTTGGTTTAACTTTGTGTTTTTGGTAAATGTTCCTGTGTTTTTTTTCTCCGCCATGCAAATTATGGATTTATTTTCTGATCCAATTTTATTTTATTAATTTAATTTTAATTTTCTCGTTTCATCGTGGCTTTAGATGTCTGCATGTCGGATCGGTATTACATACCTTAATATATTATCAAGCCCTTTCTCATTTAATAATGCTTGTCTACTGATTTTCTTCATTTAGGCTTAATTAATTTTTTTAAATTTAATGTTTTCTTTTTGGTTCAGCAAACTGCATGTAAAACCTTAACTTGTTTTCTAAGGTAATCGAATTGTTTTGGCCTTAAGCCATATGCATCACCAGATACATTTTGTTGTCGCCATAGAGTTTCCCCTTTTTTTAAAATGATTTTATTAAATTTCTATTTTCTTGCATCCTTCTGATAATTAAATTTTATTTTAATTTTTAAGCAACTGTTGTGGCGTCATTTCGTCGGCGACAATTCCATTAGTTATCGGATGTGTCTGTAGATGAGCCTGTGCCTTCCCCTTCTCCACCCTCCTTCCACCCCTTTTGGTGTTCTTCTGTTGGGGCATGTCATCTGGAGGTGATTTTGCAGTTGAAGCGAGGCGGACCTCTCAGAAAAGGTAAGTAGGCCCATCCACCCTGGCCATCCACCGTGTCAATTATCATTGGAGACTGGAATTCTGTGGTGGGTGAGGGGAGATATGGCAAGTCGGTGGGTAGATTTGGACTAGGAACAAGAAATGATAGGGGTGAAAAATTGGTCAGTTTTTGTAAAGAAAACTCTTTAGCGATTGGCAACACCTTATTTGAACATCATAACAGACGACGTTATACATGGTTATCTAGACTAAAAGGAGAAAATACAAAATAGACTACATCATGATACAGAAGAGATACCGAAACTGGTTAAAATGCTCAAGTATACCCTGGAGCAGATATAGATTCAGATCACAATTTGGTGGTTGGTGAATACGTGCCAAGTTGAAGAGAGTATGAAGAGGTAAACCGAGGGAGAAAACAAACTGGATGCTCTAAAGCAGAAAGGGCAAGGCTGAGGACATGGAAGACAGATATATGGCCAAATAGGACAGCGGAAATAATGAAGAGCATGTAAATGAGAAATGGAATAGGATGTGTGAAAGCCTTAAGAAAGCTGCAGGGGAAGTCATTGGGGCTGAAAGGGCCAGGCCTATCAGAAAAGAATGGGTAACGAAGAACATGCTGAGTAAGATAGAAGAATGAAGGAAATGGAACAAGAAGTTCCGTGACGAACTAATGAGCCCATTTTTCTTTAAATTTAATATTAATGCCAATGATTAATCTATATGGATCTCTCTAGAATAATGACGAAATTAGTTGGTAATAATGAGGTACAAGTTTTTCGGGCTTGTAGGCCGTGGTCCAGACAGGATATCTCCCGACGTTTCACCGGAAACGGCGTCCGGCATTATCAAGGGTTCCGCTCCTTACATTGGTCAGCAGTGGAATGATGAAGAGGCTTAAAATAACGGATTGTAGTGGGGTATAGTTGTTTGAATATGACTGTTGGCTGGGTGGATCTGGCGATGAACTAACGGCTGGAATGTAGTTTTGGATCTTCAAATAGCATGGTGAGCCGAGCGTTCTCTTCGCATATCGGCTGGACCGTCTGGTCTGGTCTCACGTACATGTTGCGGGGTGCGGTGCGTGCTCCGGCTTCGGCGACCGAGCTTGTGAGGGTCAGGTTTTCCCTGGACGAATTCCGGGCTGTAGCGGGAAGGTTCTTCAGGTTGACGTGTGAGTGATTTCTTGGCCTTGGTCGTGGAGAGTATCTCCGTGTCCCCGTACTGTACATCGTGACCGGGGAAGAGAGAATGCTCAGCGACTGACGATTTATCAGTTTGACCCAGGCGGCTGTGTCTGTTATGATCCTTGAGTCTGGTGGTCACGCTCCTCTTCGTCGTTCCTATGTACACCGTCCCACAGGAACACGGGATTCTGTAGATACCTGCAGTGGAGTGTGGGTGGCGCTTGTCTTTAGCGGATCGCAGCAAGTCCCGGATTTTGGCGGCGGGTTTATAAACCGTCTTCACCCCTTAGGTCTTCAGTAATTTGCCTATCCTGTCCGTCACCTACTTCACGTACGGCAGGAATGCGGTGTCCACCGGACTTTCCTCAGAATCTTTCCTCGTGCTCCGGCGCCTGGGATGGGAGGCTCGCTCAATCTCCTTATTGCTGTATCCGTTGGCGCATAGGGCCTTCTTTATATGTTTCAGCTCTTGGTTGAGGTTGGATGGCTCACAGATTCCCCTAGCACGGTCTACCAATGTTTTAATAACTCCGTGTTTCTGTCGGGGGTGGTGATTGGATGTCTTGTGTAGTTACCAGTCGGTGTGTGTGTGTGTTTCCGGTATACGGTGTGCCCCAAACGCAGGTCATTAGTCCTGGTGATCAGCACGTCAAGAAAGGCCAGGCAATTGTCTTTCTCCTTCTCCATTGTAAATTTTATGCTGGTGTTGAGGCTGTTAAGGTGGTCCAGGAAACGTTCCAGCTCTTCCTCTCCGTGGCTCCAGACTGCGAAGGTATCGTCAACATAACGTAGCCATACTTTCGGTTTGAGGGGTGCAGTCTCGATCGCCAACTGCTCGAACTTTACCATGTAGAAGTTCGCAATCACAGGGCTAAGTGGGCTACCCATGGCAACTCCCTCTATTTGCTCGTAGAAGTTCTCGCGCCATAGGAACTAGCTCGTGGCGAGGCAGTGGCGAAACAAGTCAGTGATGTCTTCCGTGAAGAGTTCGGCAATCTGGTTTATGGATTCTTTCATAGGCACCTCCGTGAAGAGGGATACTACGTCAAAGCTGACTAGGCGGTCTTCAGGTTCCAGACGTATGTTCTGCAATTGCTCAATAAAATGGCCTGAATCCCTGACGTAAGTCTCAGTGTTACCGATGTGCGGTTGTAGAATGGTGGAGAGATGATTGGCGATGCTGTAGTTTGGAGAGCCGATAGCACTCACGATAGGTCTCAGTGGAATATCAGTTTTGTGTACTTTGGGTAGACCGTACAGCCTGGGAGGTAGAGTTTCACTCTTGCATGTATCCTTCTTCACGTGGTCTGGTAGTGAAGAGGCCTTGATTAACCTGTTGGTCTCTCTAAGTATCCATGTTGTGGGGTCTTTCGTGAATTTTCGGTATGTCTGAGGTTCTAGTAGCGACAGGATCTTTATGTCGTAGTCTTTAAAACCCTTAACAGGGATAGAAGCATCGTCATTCTACCTGCAGATAAGGGCAACGCGACTGTAGTCATGCCATCGGAAGACTACGACATAAAGATCCTGTCGCTACTAGAACCTCAGACATACCGAAAACTCACGAAATACCCCACAACACGGATACTTAGAGAGACCAACAAGTTAATCAAGGCCTCTTCACTACCAGACCACGTGAAGAAGGATACATGCAAGAGTGAAACTCTACCTCCCAGGCTGTACGGTCTACCCAAAGTACACAAAACTGATATTCCACTGAGACCTATCGTGAGTGTTATCGGCTCTCCAATCTACAGCATCGCCAAGCATCTCTCCACCATTCTACAACCGCACATCGGTAACACTGAGACTTACGTCAGGGATTCAGGCCATTTTATTGAGAAATTGCAGAACATACGTCTGGAACCTGAAGAACGCCTAGTCAGCTTTGACGTAGTATCCCTCTTCACGAAGGTGCCTATGAAAGAATCCATAAACCAGATTGCCGAGCTCTTCACGGAAGACATCACTGACTTGTTTCGCCACTGCCTCGCCACGAGCTAGTTCCTATGGCGCAAGAAATTCTACGAGCAAATAGAGGGAGATACCATGGGTAGCCCACCAAGCCCTGTGATTGCGAACTTCTACATGGAAAAGTTCGAGCAGTTGGCGATCGAGACTGCACCCCTCAAACCGAAAGTATGGCTACGTTATGTTGACGATACCTTCGCAGTCTGGAGCCACGGAGAGGAAGAGCTGGAACGTTTACTGGACCACCTTAACAGCCTCAACACCAGCATAAAATTTACAATGGAGAAGGAGAAAGACAACTGCCTGGCCTTTCTTGACGTGCTGATCACCAGGACTAATGACCTGCGCTTGGGGCACACCGTATACCGGAAACACACACACACCGACCGGTATCTACACAAGACATCCAATCACCACCCCCGACAGAAACACGGAGTTATTAAAATATTGGTAGCCCGTGCTAGGAGAATCTGTGAGCCATCCAACCTCAACCAAGAGCTGAAACATATAAAGAGGGCCCTATGCGCCAACGGATACAGCAATAAGGAGATTGAGCGAGCCTCTCATCCCAGGCGCCGGAGCACGAGGAAAGATTCTGAGGAAACTCCGGTGGCCACCGCATTCCTGCCGTACGTGAAGAAGGTGACGGACAGGATAGGCAAATTACTGAAGGCCTATGGGGTGAAGACGGTTTATAAACCCTCCGCCAAAATCCGGGACTTGCTGCGATCTGCTAAAGACAAGCGTCACCCACACTCCACTGCAGGTGTCCACAGAATCCCGTGTTCCTGTGGAAAGGTGTACATAGGAACGACGAAGAGGAGCGTGACCACCAGACTCAAGGAACATAACAGACACAGCCACCTGGGTCAAACTGATAAATCGTCAGTCGCTGAGCATTCTCTCTTGCCCGGTCACGATGTACAGTACGGGGACACGGAGATACTCTCCACGACCACACACTACCACGCCAGGTTGCAACGGAAAGCAATATAAATCTTCAAACACCCCGACAATTTCAATCGGAAGGAAGAAATTGAACGTGTGCGTAATACATTGATCCCGGCCCTTAGGAACACCAAGACCAAGAAATCACTCACACGTCAACCTGAAGAACCTTCCCGCTACAGCCCGGCAGTCGCCCAGGGAACACCTGACCCTCACAAGCTCGGTCGCCGAAGCCGGAGCACGCACCGCACCCCGCAACATGTCCGTGAGACCAGACGGTCCAGCCGATATGCGATGAGAACGCTCGGCTCACCATGCTATTTGAAGATCCAAAACTACATTCCAGCCGTTAGTTCATCGCCAGATCCACCCAGCCAACAGTCATATTCAAACAACAATACCCCACTACAATCCGTTACCCATTATTTCAAGCCTCTTCCTCATTCCACTGCTGACCAAGGTAAGGAGCGGAACCCTTGATAATGCCGGACGCAGTTTCCGGTGAAACGTCGGGAGATATCCTGTCTGGACCACGGCCTACAAGCCCGAAAAACTTGTACCTCATTATGAACGCCGGCCGTGAAAGCCTAAGCTGTTTAGTTGGTAAAATCGAAATTTCAAATTAGTTCGAAATACCGTATAACTGGCAAAATGTAGCGTAATAGAGCACTACAGTTGGCAGCCCTGGTGACTGAATATATTCTTAGTTCCATCTCACTTAAAGTACAGAATACAAAATTTGGTTGAAATCCAATGGATAGCATGGCGTTACATGCAGTTAAACATTGGATCAAACAGCGTGCGTAAAATCATGTTGGCAAAAATGTAATGCATGTATTGGTCAGAAATAATCTGAAATAATATGATCTATTGTTGTACCAAGTTTGAATGAAATCCATTAATTAATATAGAAGTTACATACATTTTAAAATTGGACCTATCAGCAGGCTTAGAATGATGTTGGCAGAACTGACGTATATTAGTTACTCCAAATTAATCTAGAATGCCAGGTACTATAAGTGTGCCAAGTTTTGAGCTATTGGGTTGCATACTTTCTGATATATTGATATAAAAGTAACAAAAATAGAGACAGCATTTATTAACAGTTGGCAGCCCTGGTTGGTCTTAAGAATACGCATCGTCATATCTGTTATGGTACACAAAGCACATACGAAATTTGGTTGAAATCCAATTGATCGTATAGAAGTTACATGTATTTTAATTTGGACCTCTCAGCAGGCTTAGAATCACGTTGGTAGCACTGACGTATATAAGTTAATCCAAATTAATATAGACTGTCAGGTACTATACGTGTGCATAGTTTAAAGCTGTCGGCTTGCATACTTTCTCATATATTGGTATTTGGATAAAAGACATTGAGAACATTTAATAATAGTTGGCAGCCCTGGTGGCTCTTAAGAATACGCTCAGTTATATCTGTTTATGTACACATACCACATACGAAATTTGGTTGAATTCCAATTGATAGTGTAGAAGTTATATGCATTTAAGAATTGGACCTATCAGCAGGCTTATAACCATTTTGGCAACACTGCCATTTATTGCCTCCTGGATATTAAACTGAAATATTATTATCTACTCGGGTGCCAAATTTGAAACAGCTCCCATTCATACCTTCCATGATATCCAACATGGAGCTCAAATTTCAATTTCGATTTTTCAGCAGTTGACAACATTTTCCAATACGGCATTGAGCTACTCAGGTATAAATCTTTACTTCTACCAAATTTTGTTCCGATTGCTGCAGCCGTTTAGGAGTTGATAGGGGGGGGGAGACACAGACAGACAGACAGAAGGACTGACAGACAGACACACATTTGCCCGGATCGATCTCATTAGTCTACTTTTTTCCTCATTTTTGTAAAATGTGAAAAGTAGGCTAAAAATGTGGGGATAGAGGAAAGGAAGCAGATGTACAGAATAATGAATAATGATCTGAGGAGACAAACAGAACTGGCAAGAGAATCATGGCTGAATGAGAGATGTGAAGAATTAGAGAGGCTGGAAAAAGAGGGAGAATACGAAATGATGTGTCGAGCGGCTATGGAGCTGGTGTTTGATGGTGAGAGGAGAAGAACTGGAATGGAAGTACAAGGAATGGATGGTACGTTACTAAGTGAACCTCACGATGTTCTGAAAAGATGGCAAGAATATATTGAACCCTTATTGATCTACGATAAATAAATACTCATATTTATTATTATTATTACTGCAGCCCAGGCAGTACTTGAGGAAGTGGACTTGGATAAAAGGGAGGCTAGCGTTTCGTAATGATTGCATCAGGAGCAGAGCTGGTAGCTATTCTTGGGGGACGGTCAGATTTAGCCGGGTTCAAGGCCAAATTGAGCAACTACTTGCTCCAGAATTGGAAGCATAAAGGAATGATCACGAGTCACATGCAAAGAACCTACGATTGAATCAGCCAATCACGAGAGACCAAGCCATGATCACGCGATGGACAGCGTCAGTAGTAAAAAGCCCGCGGAATTGATTATCTAAAGAACCGCCGAACGGACTGACCTCCGCACGAGTGCATTGAGACGTTTGATTTATTTGAAGAAGAATGACACTAGTCCCATATTTGTGAGATAAAAACTCTGGAAATTTTTATCCAATTCCACCCCACTCCTCCGTCCCCTGTCAGTTTCTAATAAATAGTTTGGCATGACGCTACTCTAAGTCATTCGTTTTGGAGCCTTGAGAGGCTAACTTCACGCCCGTCTGTGCAACGATTTTTTAACGCTCGAAATTATTCAAAGTCATTCGTTTTGGAGCCTTGAGAGGCTAACTTCACGCCCGTCTGTGCAACGATTTTTTAACGCTCGAAATTATTCAAAGTCATTCGTTTTGGAGCCTTGAGAGGCTAACTTCACGCCCGTCTGTGCAACGATTTTTAACGCTCGAAATTATTCAAAGTCATTCGTTTTGGAGCCTTGAGAGGCTAACTTCACGCCCGTCTGTATAGCGATTTTAACGCTCTGAATTAGTTGAAGTTATTTCATTTGTGAGCTCTGAGGAGGTAAATTCACATCAGTCGTAATAACGAATTTTAAAGCTCTAGTACTTTTTATCTGAAATCAAATTTATTTTGTGAGCTAAATATTTCACGCAGTGTGCGTGGTGACTTGTAACATTTTCTTAAAGACGACTATTTCAGCTCTGAGGGGCAAGTCTTGTAACAGCCTAATTAGCGCTCACCAGAGCGAAGGTCAACAGTACAGTACGGAAATACCGAGCAAGATAGCGACTGCCTGTGCAGTCAAGATTTTAAACTTATTATCGAGCCAGTGACGTGGTCTCGAGGTGTATATTTTATGTACAAATTTCAGTGTATTTTTTTTAATGTGTTTATGATGCGTGTGTGCGACATATCTAGGGCAAGTCATCGCAATTAATCGACTTAGGACAATTTGTGGGCGAATTGAGTAACCTGCGAGCGATTATAGCTAGGTCAAATAATTAACATTGAACTTTTCTGCCAAGGAGTCGATACCAAGATGCTCAACACGTGGTTTGGAGTTGGGATGATCTTCAACGATTCAACGCAGACGACCACGATGGAGTGTTAATCTGTCCATAGGGAAATGGGCTGAGAAGGATGTCTTAAGTTCTACAAGCTGATCAGTGATGTACAACAATTGAATTCTTTCAATTATGTAGTTAGATTTGGCCGGGGAACTTTTGTAAATAGTTCAGTTTCTTTTCTTGTTGTTTTAGAGTTTTTCTTGCACCGACACTAAATGTTTTAAATGTCCGTTGGCGCGTGGCCAAAGTGCTTGTTGTATATTTGTTTTTCTTTGGGAGTCATATTTTATGTGCGCGGCGTGCGTACGTGATTTTTATCCATGCAAATGCGAAACCCGTTACATTCGATAAATGGTGCTTTATTAACGTTAATATTTGTGCTAGGAAAAGGGAGGTATTTACTGTAAGATATTTGCTGAACAGGTTATTATTCATATTAGGGTTGCCAAGCGCACCAACTTAAGATGTAATTTGTAGAACACCTTCGTTCTAATTTTGATAGATTTTTTTTGAGTCCTTTTCAGGTTAACTAGTCACGGCATAGAACGGTGGCGCCACCAAGTGGAATATATTTATGTCTTTTTATTTCAGAGTCTGTCAAAACCCATACGTGTGATTCTGTGTGTGTTACTGTGTCAAGTGTGTGTTGATTCTACGTGAGGAGGGGGTAGAGGTCCTACCGCCCTCATATTTTTGTTGCTGTTGTATTTTTGATGGAAAGACAGGGTGCTCTAGGGAGACCGCTGTTTCTTGTCCATATTATTCTGACACACACTCACGTATTATTGTGCTTTGGGGCACACTTCTTCGAGATTCGACCCCATGTTCCGGGAGGTCGAGGTTATTGGCACGTGGGTTGACAGATATGCAGAGTTCCACAAATCGCCCGTATTGCCTGTGAATTATTTTGATAGGCAGTCCTGATTGTCCGACTGGCCCCGTAAGCTTTCATGTAGCAAACCTGTTCATTGTGATGGTTATTTTTAAGCCATAATTAATTGGGGAGTTCGCCACGTGTGTAACGGCTTCTTGTACGTTGTATGGGTAAAATATTGTATTAATAATGTAAATGTTGGCTGGGAGCCTATTGTTTTGTTTATGACTCCATTCATGTAATTTTGTGGGCACCCGTGTGGTGTAGTGGTAGAGTACTTGTAAATATTGACGGCGGTCATATGTGTATTTTTTTATTGGTCACGTGTTAATGTACTTGTGTTGATTTGTGTGAGAAGTCCTAAGTTTTTAGGCAGTAAATGTTGCTACGGCAATTTGATTCCAATTTCACACGGAAATTATTGTGTTGTTTATATTAGATCTAGGAAGTGTCGGTTTAGTTTTTAACTATTGTAGTTGTGTTCCCCCGTGTCGGTCTAGCTCGAAGAAATGCGGATTCGTTGTCTGAATGATTATTCTGGATGATGACGAATCACGCATTCGTTTGTACGCATCGTGATGCATGTAGAACGACATACGCGCATACATAGTCACTTTTGTTATTTTCTTTAGGGACACTTGGTCCATGTAATTAATCTCTCCAGAGATTTTAGCCTAGTTTTGGCATTTTTATTAAGTGGGAGTCAGATGGGAGTTTTATTTTGTTAATTGTTGAGTGTAAATATGGTGATTTGTTTATTAAATTCATTTGTTTTAACCCTGGCTTCACTCTTTCCTGCATGTTATTTTGTTATATGTTACCCTGCAAGTTAATGAAGCGCTTTGACAACAACTTACGATATGAACCGTTACACCCCCGAAACTGAGTCTCATATGCTTCTTTGCAAGGGTTCAATATAGAGAATTTTTACGAGTCTGACAAAAGACAATATGACCTTGACATTGAAGATGAGGTAAGAGTACTGGAAGGTAAAAAGGATATTGCATTTTGGAAAGCGAGGTGGATAGGGCATTGAGGGACATAACAATCTCAAGGCAAGTGGAATTGGTGGATTACCGGCAGAGATGTTAAAGAGTCATGGAGCAAGATGTGTGAAGGAGTTAACATATCTCTGTAATGAAATGTACAACAAAGGTGAATGGCTAGATGACTTTCTCCCCACAATCATGATACTAATTCTAACAAGAAGAATTCCAAGAAATGGAGGACTACAGGACAATTAGCCTAATATCTAAAGCTGCCAAAGTATTACTTGAAATAATGGCTAGAAGACTATACGGAAAGTTAGACACATATATTGCGGAAGAGCAGTGTGGCTTTCGAAGAGGTAAAGGGACAAGAGATGCAATTGGAGTGTTGAGACCTGTAGGTGAACGATACATAGAGGAAGGAAGAGCAGTTTGTGCTGTCTTTATTGATATAGAAAAGGCTTTTGAACAAAGTAAATGGATGAAGTTGACGGACATACTAATGAGGAAAGGAGTGGATTGGAAGGACAGAAGACTGATCGAGGGACTACACTTACAAAAGAAGGTCAGAATACAGATAGAAAATGAGGTGACACAGGAAAGCAGAATAGGAAGGGGAGTTCGACAAGGATGTTGTCTATCTCCCATACTATTCAACATTTACCTGGAAGAAATCATTGGGAAATGTCGGGATGGAAGAAGAGGAGTGCACATTGGTGGCAGGAGAATAGAGTGTATTCGATTTGCAGATGACATGGTGTTGCTGGCAGAGAATGAAAGGATACTGAATAGAATGACAGCAGATCTGAATGCAACCTGTGAGCAATATGGAATGCGCAGTAATAAGAGCAAGACCATAAGGTGATAAGCGCAAGCGGGAACGAAGTAATAAACATCTGAATAGGCCAGGACGATAATGAACAAGTGTCAGTTTTTAATAGTACATTATGCAACGAGCCTATAATTGCTATAATTAAGACACGAGTATATTTATAAAACGAGCGCATGCGAGTTTTATAATTTCCATACGAGTGTCTTAATTACCATTATAGGCGAGTTGCATACGACTGTTTATGTTCGACGATAATTTTAACTTTATTATATGTTTTAACATAAATATTCATAAATATCTGTTCAGTCACTAGAATGTTGTGATCGGATGCTGCGGTGGGTAGTATATCTCTGTTTCCCAAACTCTCTGGACAACCGACGCATGCGCTCTGAGTGCTTCAATGCCATATGTTCAGATTGTGATCCAGTATTCAGTAAAACTGTCGCCGAAGTCGTTTCAAAACCACGCGCTGTGTAGAAATTGGTTTTGGGGATATTAAGGTACAGTGCTATTTTTTGTCTCATATTCACCAGTTTATTTACGCGAATATATGGACGGTGCACTTTCGGTAATTTATATAGACATGTTGGATTTTGAACGCATGCGCGAAGGTATCCTTATTTAATTGGTCACACAACTGTTTCTTGAGCTCTGATTGGTGGGAGAAACAGTTTCATAACGAAAAGTAGTGTTATAATGAGCCTCATTATGATACAGTTTTCTGATACATAATAATCAGGGTCGAACATAAATATATGGAAAGTCTACTAACGGATGATATGAGAAGCAGTAGAGTGGTAAGAACTCGCATTGCCGTTGCTAAAGAAGTCTTCAACAGAGAGAAGAGACTATTGTGTGGAAGCTTGGACTTCAGGTTAAGGAATCGTCTGCCAAAATAGTTTGTTTGGAGTGTGGCACTATACGGAGCCGAGACCTGGACACTTAGGAAGGATGATGAAAGAAGTCTAGAAGCGATTGAAATGTGGTTCTGGAGGAGGTTGTAAAGGATATCCTGGGTGGAAAGTGTCCGGAATGAGGTATTGGTGCGAATTGGACAAAATCGGAGGCTGTTACATACCATCCATACAAGGAAGAGGAACTGGCTTGGGCACTGGCTGAGAAGAGAGTGTTTGCTGAGGGATGCTCTCGAAGGATCAGTAAACGGAAAGAGAGTAAGAGGACGGAGAAGATACCAGCTGGTTGACAGTGTCAAGATTGCAGGAAATTACCACCAAACACAGAGAACGGCTGAAGACAGGACTGCATGGAGAGCTGCTGTGTGAAGACCTGCCTTAGGGCACAACACGTTATATATATATTGCATGATGTAATAATTATAACATATCTCGTATAAATAATAATAACAAATTAAAACGTCATTGTTTGCTCCACACATGGTTATTTGATATTATTCTATGGTTCTGAAACTCTCTTCGTGTGAGTCTTGGGGCATTTAATTTCCCTTTCTATCTTCCTTTCTGTTCTATAAAAACTATAATAAAGGTTTATTTTTAAGTTTTTCAGTTAACTGCGATATCAGTTGTCAAAAGATGTTTCTTGTACACAGCAAAATAATCCGTGTTTGCTTACGTATTTATTTATAATTTGGCAACAAATTCCACAAGTTCATTATACACATCTTAACTACATTATCGTAGCAAGGATGCTCGTTTACTATGTCATGAATGTACAACTATTTAGGATAATTTATTTGTCGGCAAAGCGTTCTTATCTTCATTTCGATGGATATTTTGTTAACTCATAATATACAATTTCTAAGCATTTATTTATAAGATTTGTAATAATGCTGCATTTCCTCGCATGATGGATACAAACACATGATGATAAGTAATATCACGCGTCATACTATAAAGAGGCACTTCTCATACTGGAGCCACATTGGGCTTGAGCGTCCTGAGTAACGTCCTCTGTAACAACACTTACAATATCTCGAAACCTTGGATATATTGGTTAGCAAAATCCATAGATAATTAGTTTAATAGGTTGGGACCTCCTAGGTATCCACCCAGACTAGTGCCTCTTAGGGCACTGGCACATTCAGAGCATCACCTAGTTTAGAACTCCTAAGTATCTGATCAGACTGGTCCCTCTTAGGGTACTGACACATTCGGAGCATCGCTTAGTTTAGAACTCCTAGGTACCCACCCAGACTGGTCCCTCATAGGGTACTGACACATTCGGAGCATCACTTAGTTTAGAACTCCTAGGTCCCTGACCAGACTGGTCCCTCTTAGGGTACTGACACATTCGGAGCATCACTTAGTTTAGAACTCCTAGGTATCTGGCCAGACTGAGAGCAGATAGTTCTTCAGGATATTGATACACCTGGAGTGTCATGAAGCTAATATCAATCAGATTGGGGCTACTGCGTACCCACCCCGACTGTGAGCACATGGTTACTCAGAGGTTTTGACACACTGGAGTATTTTTAAGATAACATTTATCAGTTTAGAGCTCCTATGTTCCCACCAAGACTGTGAGCGGTTGGTTCCTCTTAGAGGTATTGACACACCTGGAGTATTTTTAAGATAACATTTATCAGTTTAGAGCTCCTATATTCCCACTAAGACTGTGAGAGGATTGTTCCCATTAAAGGTAATTTCACTTTGGGAATGTCATTGGGCTATCATCACTCAGTATTTACATTTCAGATATCCTCTCCATTTAATGATTCAGGCCAGGGTTTATCACATTAGGTTCGAGAGATATTGATATACACTAGTGTTGATGTAAAGAGTTGTTTCTCAGGAAATACTCACGTTATTTTTTTAGGTGTAATTATCTCCTGAATGAACACTGTTTGCATTGAATGAAGCCATGTCCCTTTATTGAATTTCGATATGTCTTTTCTTTTATTTCACCTGTTATCATCTTCTACTCCCCCTTTGTCATTTGTCCTCTAAAATCAATTGTTAATTTCTATTCCGATAAATATAATTATTTTCCTTTTTATCCGCAAGGAAAACAAATGTCTAAATCATTTATTATAGAGCATTAGAGAGTCTAACTCAAATAAAATCGTTCGACGTTAACCTTAGGCTTAAGTGGTGGGATTTCTATCCAGAAAACGCCATCGTATGCCATCGAGATGTCACTCCGCCACACGTGTCCAGTTTTTTTATTCGGAGTCGGTGATAGGAGACGATGGGTTGGTGGCATAAGGTGATAGTTGTTCTCTTTTTGCATGACATGCAGGTGAGAAAAACCTTCATTATTCGTTGTTTACAAATAAATTCGTATGTGTGAAAAAATAATTTCTAAGTAATGTCAAGTGCGCATTAATGCATTTGTGCGGCTTCTAGCAACGATGGATCATCCTATGCGTCTTTAAATTTTTTCATAGTAGAGTAAAGTTTTCCCATCAATTCCTATATAAAATAGAGTCCACCTGTACTACATGATTGTGGGTTTAGGGCTGTAGATCACTTTGAATTAAAAGGTGGTTCTTCAAAGAATCTATCCCAGACAAAGTTGCTCCGCACGTACTACAAGGTAAGGCCACTAAGGGTCAATATGTGTTTCTTCAATTTGCCTTTCTCAGTAAATATTGCTCCGTATGAATCACACCAATGTAGCTGAGGCTTCTATGGATCAACATGTAATATTTTTAAACTGCTTTTAATGTATAGTTTTTGCCGCAAGTACCCCAAGAATGTAGCATACGACCACTGTGGATCGTCATTTGTGTCTTCAAAACACCTTTTTAAGCAAAGCTTGCTCCTCAAGTACCACACTAATGTGGATTTCCACTATGGATCGGCATGTGTTTATACAAATCAACCTTTTTAGTAAACTTGAATGTGGCATAGGACCACTGTGGATTGACATGTGTCGACTCAAATTAATTTTATCATGGGACTTTACTCCGCACGTACAACATGAATATGGCTCATGACCATTATGGATCATCATGTGTGTATTCAAGTTATCTTTTGTATTAAACTTTGCTCCGCATGTACCACATGATCTTGCCATAGGACCACTATGGATCACCATGTGTCTATTCAAGTCACCCTTTGTATAAAACTTGACTCCGCAAGTACTACATGAATGTGGCCTTAGCCGACAATGGGTCAACATGTGTGTTTTCATGTTACTCTTAGTAAAAAAGTTTGCTCCGCAAGTAATACATGAATGTTGCTTATGACCACTATGGATCAACATGTGTCTTCAAATCACTCTTTGTATGAAACTTGGCCCCGCAAGTACCACATGAATGTGCCCTTACACTATTATGGAACAACATGTGTCTATTTAAAACACTTTTTGTATAAAACCCGGCCCCGCAAGAACCACATGAATGTGGCTTATGACCACTATGGATCAACATGTGTGTATTCAAAGCATCCTTCCTAGAAAACTTTGCTCCGCAAGAACCACATGAATGTGGCCTAAGACCACTATGGATCAATATGTGTGTCTTCAATTTACTCTTTTTAGTATGGGTTGCTCCGCAAGTACCACATGAATGTGGCATAAGACCATTATGGATCACCATGTGTGGCTTGCGAACATCTTCACGCTTAAAGTTAGCTCCGCAAGTATCGCATGCATATGGCAACATAGCGCTTTGAGTTGACCTTTGTATCTTCATGTTACCATATTGATAGTGTGAGGCTCCGGTAGAATCTCTTGCTGGTTCGTTGTTCGATCTGTGGAAGATAGATTGTATATGTACAGAGTTTCTAATGCCAAAAGTAGGTAATTCGCCACTATCATTACAATATTGACACGTGTCTATACCGGTATTAAGCAGCGCTTTAAGCGGTGGGGTGAGGAAACTGTTGGTTATCTCACAAAAGACGAAATTGTCACGGCAGTGGAAGATGAAGGGAAGAGACGGGTCAAGTCGGCTGTGGTTGTGTATGATTGTAGAGACTCTGTGAAGACATAAAATGTAACGATTGTATTAGAACGTGTGGTGAATAAATATCAGATTTAGGAAGAGATAAAATTAATTTATAATTTTACCAACGGAACGTAACAATTGGTGTCAGAAGTGGGATAGAAATTGGCCGTGAGTGTGACTTTTATTTTTGAAACTTGTAACTTTTTTCGTTCTTGGGATTATGGCTACTGTGAGAGTAAAACTAAGTGAAATGCAGGTTATAGAACGGAAACAGGAGCTGGAAGAACGCGATCTAGACACTACTGGAAACACGGCCGCCTTACAGATGCGACTTCGCTCGGCCTTGGAACCTGAAGGTAAGGACCCGGAGGCCCCCCTGTTCGAAAGAGCCATAAGCATGAAGGGCCTTGCCGAGATGATGAAGAACCAAGCCGAAAGCTCCAGACTGCTAGGAGAAAAGATAAGTGAAATTTCCAGAAACCAAACTAAAACTTCACGGCTATTCGAAGGAAATATGGTGGAGATGCACCAGTGGTTGGAAAATAAATTAAAAGACAGAATTCACGAAAATTCTAGGGCAATCAAAGAGGAACTTGAGAAAGTTGAAAAGGATGTCCAGTTAAGAATTACCGCCATCGTAGAAAAATTTGATTCATTCCAGAAGATCAAGGATACAGGTACCAACGAAATTATACCAACAACGGGAGCCAATGTTAGGACGGGAAATCCCTATGGTCCACGTACCTGAAGCAGTTCGAGGCCGCAGCTACTGCCAACAGATGGACAGAAGCAGATAGTGTCGTTAGCCTGGTAACTGCTCTCCGTAGAGACGCTCTGAACATTCTACAGACCATTTCAGACAACGAGCAAAAGGATTACACATCCCTGGTGTCAAGATTGGATATAAGGTATGGGGACAAACATCTACAGCAATTCTATCATAGCCAGCTAATTAACAGACAACAGAGAAGCGGAGACACTGCAGGAATTCGAGGCGGATATCGCGCGTCCTTGTTCGGGTGGCATACCCTTCTGCCCCGAATGATTTCGTCGTGCGGCTGTCTGTGTGAACCTTCCACATGGGAGTGAAAGACCCGGAACTGCAACGAGACCACCGTCTTGCTCATCTTCAGACGCTAGTGGACGCGTTGGCACGTGCATTGGAGTTCGAGGCTGCCATGCAGACGTCAAGGGCGAACGCACGGCTACGATGCATCGTCGAGGAAGAGTCCCCGGACGAGAAGGGTGAACGGATCGTCTTGAAACTTCTGCCGAGCAACGTCGGTCCGCGCTGGAGAAGGGAAATGCACTGCTGGAACTGCGGTGAGTTAGGTCATGTGAGAAACCGCTGCCAGAATGAAACCAAGAACCAGGAAAACTAGATTAGGCCGGTGATGAGGGGCGAGCATCGAGGAATGGCCCTACGGCCCCTAAAGGACATGTGCAGGTTATCTTCTAAATACGTCAGACACAGAGTTTCTTCGTGGATGGAATCATCAATGGTATGGAACGTGCCATGCTCTTCGATACTGGGGCTACTATCACGATCGTGAGGAAAGGCACTATTAAAGGAGCCCTCCAGCCGACGGGAGTAGTACTGAAGACAGCGACGGGTGTGCCGGGCAACACTTACGGCGAAATCAATGTCAACATTGGACTGGGCAGCAAGAAGATCAACCACCGAGTGATAGTGGCCGATATCACTGAAGATGTCATCCTGGGTATGGACCGGATGATTAAATTAGGACTAACCCTGGATTTAAAACATAGAAGCCTCACATTCGCTGATGAAGAAATCATCCTTCATGGACGAGGCGATGGAGTGGTGCGAATAGTCCTGAACACGGATCAAGTTCTTCCTCCCAGAAGCGACAACGTGACCATGGTTCGACCGGACAGCGATAATCAGGAGGCTACTGGGATCATCGAAGCTGTTAGAGGAGAAGAGATTTGTCGAGGGGTTTTACTGGGAAGAGCTGCTGTCAACGCCACGGGACCGGTGCCGGTTCCAATGATGAACCTGAATGAGTACCCAGTCAGCCTGAAGAAAGGCACTCAGGTCGCTTGGTGTAGCCCGGTATCAACGATTGTGCATGGGAAAACTCCGGATGACGTCCCGAGAGACATCGGAGGCGTCGGGAAGCTGACGGAAGCTCTACAATTTGAACGAGCAAGGTTAACCAAGGATCAAAGAATCAGGATCGAGGCACTTCTGACGAAATATCTGGATGTCTTCTCCATCGAAAAGAACCAGCTCGGCAGGACGAATGCGGAGAAGCATCGGATTAACATCGAAGATGCTCAGCCAATCCGACAGCGCCCTCGACGTTTGCCACTGCCCAAGAGGGAAGAAGCCGAGATGATAATCTCCGACATGCGCCAAGAGGGTGTCATCGAGCCTTCTACTAGCCCTTGGACTTCACCAGTTGTGCTCGTAAAGAAAAAGGACGGATCAACAAGGTTCGGTGTGGACTACCGACAGTTCAGCTGCAAGACCGTCAAGGACAGTTATCCCCTGCCCAGGATTGACGACACTTTGGACACCTTATCTGGGTCCCAAGTGTTCTCTACATTGGACCTGAAGAGTGGATACAGGCAGGTTGAAATGGAATTCCAGTATAAAGAGAAGACGGCTTTTTCCATAGGGTCGGGGCTCTGGCACTTCACTGTGATGCCCTTTGGATTATGTAATGCGCCAGCTACGTTCGAGAGGTTGATGGAGCCGGTGCTACGAGGCCTTTCATGGAAGACTTGCTTGATCTACCTGGACGACGTCATAGTTATAGGGAAGACCTTCGACGAACACCTGTCGAACCTGGAGGAGGTTTTCAAGCGACTGCAGAGCGCCAACTTGAAGTTGAACCCGAAGAAATGCCAGCTCCTCCAGGAGGACGTCAAGTTCCTGGGACACGTCCTATCTAGGAATGGTGTAGCCGTAGATCCTGAGAAGGTCAGCGCGGTGAGAGAATGGCCAATCCCCAAGGACGTACATGAACTACGGAGCTTCTTGGGGTTATGCTCCTACTACAGACGTTTCGTACCCGGATTCGCCAGCATAGCCGAGCCATTGACGACGCTCACAGAGGAAGGACGAGACTACTGTTGGGACGAACACTGCCAAACATCCTTCGAACAGCTGAAGACGTTCCTGGTTACTGCACCTATCCTTAGTTATCCGCGCACCGTTGGAAAGTTTATACTAGACACTGATGCTAGCAACAAAGGCACTGGTGGAGTTCTGTCACAGATACAGGATGGCCGGTAGAAAGTAATCGCCTACTTCAGCAAGGTACTCTACAAGCCCGAGAGGAACTACTGCGTCACTCGACGGGAGTTACTGGCTGTGGTGAAGTCTGTGTAACACTTCTATAAGTACCTGTATGGACGACGCTTTCTACTGAGAACGGATCATGGAGCCCTGAAATGGCTTATGCGGTTCAAGAACCCCGAGGGACAGTTTGCTCGATGGATTGAACGCCTACAGGAGTACGACTTTCACATTGAGCATCGAGCCGGGATCAGCCACAAGAACGCGGACGTACTCTCAAGAAGACCATGCCCTGCGGACTGCAGCCACAAGAATCGAAGGCTGGTCTGCTCAGACGACTGACAGTCGTGAGCGACTCATCGCAACCTGTGGAACTTCAGAAGGCTCAGAGAGAGGACGCAGATCTTGGCCACATCATCCAGTGGCTCAAGAGAGGACGCCGGCCTACGTGAGAAGAAGACGCTCCGCGTAGCCTCAAGGCTAAATCTTATTGGGCCCAATGGGACTCATTACGTCTGGAAGATGGAGTACTGAAGCGCATCGTCGAAGACTCGAATGGGACATCAACCAGGACACAGATCGTCGTTCCTCAGAAGAAGACTTCGGATGTACTGCATCATCTGCACAACGAGAGTTCTGGAGGACATCTTGGCGTGAACAGAACCCTTGCGAAAGTCAAGTTGCGATGAAGGCGTCTAAAATTGGTGCAGGAAATGTGAGGTCTGTGCTGCTGGAAATGGTCCCAGAGGAAGGAAGAAGGCACCCATGCGCCAGTACAATATTGGAAGTCAATTCCAACGGATTGCGATCGACGTGGCAGGACCATTCCCCGACACAGACGCAGGGAACAGGTACATTTGGGTGGCCATGGACTACTTTTCAAAATGGGTGGAAGCTTACGCAATCCCCAACCAGGAATCGGTCACCGTCACCAAGATCCTAGTGAACGAGTTGTTCTCACGGTTTGGTACTCCTTTGGAATTACTCTCGGACCAAGGGAGGAACTTTGAGTCGGCAGTGTTCCAGCAAATCTGTCAAATCATGGGAATTCGGAAGACCAGAGCGACGCCACTACACCCACAGTCGGATGGAAAGGTCGAGCGGATGAATCGGACAATCGGGAAGTATCTCTCTAAGGTGTTGGCAGAGAACCAACGTGATTGGGACGAACATCTACCCATGTTCTTGATGGCATACCAAACTCCGGTCCACGAGACAACGAGGCAGACACCGGCTTCTGTACTTTTCGGGAGGGAACTGCGATTACCCTGTGATCTGGCATTCGGCTGTAAGCCCGGCGAAGAACTTGTGGCAGGAGACGATTACATCATCTGCCTGAAGGAGAAGATGAACCAGATTCACAACCTCGTCCGAAGGAACCTCGGAAATGCTAGCGACCGGATGAAGCATGCCTATGATGCACGGGCACGAGGAGGTAGCTTTAACGTGAAGGATCTGGTATGGCTGTTCAACCCACAACGAAGACGCGGTCTCTCACCCAAGCTGCAGCGATCCTGGGATGGACCGTACGTGGTGATAAAGAGGATCAACGACGTCATCTACTGGATACGAAGACTTCCACACGGGAAGCCTATGGAGGTCCATTTCAACCGACTAGCACCTTATTTGGGAGCTAATCCGACGGTTGACAACGGTTCCGTAATGACCTTGGACAAATCCGGGACGGAACAGGCTTAAAGAGGGGGCAATGATACGTGTCTATACCGGCATTAAGCAGCGCTTTAAGCGGTGGGGTGACGAAACTGTTGATTAAATCACAAAAGACGAGATTGTCAAGGCATAGGAAGATGAAGGGAAGAGACGGGTCGAGTCGGCTGTGGTTTTGTATGATTGTAGAGACTCTGTGAAGACATAAAATGTGGCGATTGTATTAGAAAGTGTGGTGAATAAATATCAGATTTAGGAAGAGATAAAATTAATTTATAATTTTACGCACGGAACGTAACAATATCATTAATCACCTATAATTTGTGGACAAATTGACCAAATGGACAGAAGATAATGATTTAAACTTAAATGAAGACAAAACTGTGGTAATGACTTTCAGGAAAGGAGGAAGACGGAGAGCGAGCGACAATATCACATATAAGCAGAAAACATTAGGACATGTAACAAATATTAAGTACCTCGGAATCACCCTTCAAACCAAAGGAGTTGTATACACTATGCACATCAAAGAGCGAACAGCAGCAGCAACGAAGGCAATTAACGGCATAAGAAATTTAAGACGATTATCATTGACCACAGCTTTGATTCTCTTCCGCTTAAAAATATTGCCCATACTGACGCATGGTTTAGAGATTATATGGGAACACCTTGGCAAATCGGATCTGAAAGACCTAGAGAACGTCAAAGGAGCTTTTCTTAAAAAGCATTATGCCTGTCAAAATATTCTCCAACTCGACTGGTCTATATCCTGGCAAGTGAATCTTTTCTAATTGAAGAACTTCGACTCGACATGATTTTACGCTGTACGCAGCATACTCCGATCTACTAAAAGAGCTGGAAGGCAAACGAAAGGACATATGGCAAGAATTTTATGCCACAGATGGCATGATCACCAAGGAATGGATGAGAGCAGATTATGACCTTCACCATCTTGTGACAAGACTAGCGGTTCACGGCTTCCACCATCGAGTGTGCAAGACAGAGAAGCTCCGTACCCTCGACACAGTATGCCAATGCAGATTATGTGGAAAACAGTGTGACAGATACCATGTGCTGGTGTGTACCGAGAGACGGACATCCCTAAATTCATTTAGCAAAGACTAAATTTTATCTATGTTTGTTTGTGTATATAAATGTCTGTATATATATATATATATGTGTGTGTGTGTATACTGCATTATGCCTATTTGGCTGCAATAAATATTATTATTATTAATTTGCGGATAAGTATATAATATTCCTGTGTATCTAAACTTCTTCTTCTTCTTTTGCTTTAGCGTTTGTCCCACCTCGTGGCAGGGTCCGCTATTTGAATCCGCTGTCTCCACTTTACTCGGTCATGGGCCATGTCCGGATGAAGGTTGACGCCTTTCAAATCCCTGTGCAGTGTATCAACCCAACGTTGTCTCGGTGGCCCCTTTGGTCTTTTCCCGGCGACCTCCAGTGAGTAGCCTTGTTTTGCAATGGTGTCCGCTCCTGACCGTATCACATGCCCAAACCATCGCAGACGACCCTCACGCATTTTGTTACTGATTGCTGCGATACCAAATCGTTCCCTTGTGTATCTTAACTATTCAATAAATATATAATTTCATTACACGCTTATTTGAAGACATAGATTCAATAGCCTATACGTATTGTTGCATCTGATGATCGAAACTACTTGTCCACGAGAATGTCCTTACCCCATGGATTTGCTTCAGGTTTACGGTTAACACCCTTCACAATTATGGAACAATCGTATTAACCAAATGATAGGCATTTAATTTCGCTATGCTCCATGATGAAGAGAAACGGACTAATGTCTTAGCGATCAAGAGTTCTAACTTGGCACTTGCATTACTATGAAGGATTCCCTCAAATAAGTGGAACTGAGCTCGTTCTTACACTTCAATGATATGGTGTTGGTGGAGCCAATATATACTATACAGATAATAATGTTTTATATGTCGGAGATTTAAGATTAACAGGTTTTCCGGACGAACGTGTTAATCCTCCTACAACACCAAAAACCGACTGTTCTTCAACAGTCACCTCGATTAAGAGAATAAATAAGAATTTGGTGCTTCCTTATATCTTAAGTACGAGCATTCAGCTTTCATTTCACGCACTTATTGCAATGGAATGTTGACGTTCACACGCTTTTCCTGTAATGAGTTGCACTGACGGATTAGATATGAAAAGAAAGGACCGTTAGAGGACATTCATTCAAACGGGCAACTGAACACCAAGTTATTAGCGATGGTTTTGTTCGTTCAAGTGACAAAAATTAGTTCGCATTTTGTTCGCTACAAAACCGCCATATTGCCTAGTTGGAATATACAGCCCACATTGGGACAGATGACCTCGTAGTTCCACCCCTAAAAACAACAAGAACTAACAATAACTAATACAGCCCACATAATTCGGTGTTAACATATGGGCGTCTCTAATAGCCAGAATAGTTAAAAGGGAACAAATGGAGTTGTTCACATCCAGATTCTAATGTAATATAATATTTCAGATCTAGGGTTATGCGCTGAAATTTACTCTCCGCGATGGTGATGGAATTTTACGTTAACTAACCACTTATTAAATTAGCAAAACGGTAAACAATTCATTTAGCCAGAGGAGAGTTAGTGAGACGGGCGCAGCACATTCCAGCTTCATCTCCTTTATAAAACACACCACTTGTCAGTTGCCATTTTGCCAGTATTTGCACGTAAGAAGAAGTATTATAGTATCATTTTGTAAACTAAAATTAGGTTGTACTATGTTAAGTTACTTTTATGAAATTGTGCTTGATTAATGTTTATACAGTACCAACGAAAAGAAAGAGCAAGTCAATTTTAAAATTGGAATTAATATTTTAATACCAACAGATATTACGGTAAGTTAAGTTTCGTTTATAAATTACTAGCATTACCCGTCGCGGCTTCGCCCGCGAATATTGTAGTTGTAAAGGGTACACTTAGCAACGTCTCAATCATCAATGCTATGACTGATGTATCGTATAATTTTTAATAATAATGATAATAATTTTGTATAGACCGTAAACAATTACACTATAAAGACACTATAGCACAACAATGGCGCATGCATATCAAAATCTCCCCAACGTCATATTGCATCGCATGTATAAAATTCGACTCAAATCACAACACGGTTTCCGACCACAAACGTAAATAGGAAATAAATGAGATACAGTATATTAAACACACTGACTAGACACAAAATCCATTCACCTAAATTCCTGTGAAAAACAGTACACATCGTAAAATTACACAAGTAAAAAAACCTCTAAGCCCACATTTTCCCCCTTTCACTTCATATTATACACCACATCAAAAAAAAACTTAAGACACGTGTCTGCTTATTTTTATCCTATTTTCAATTTTGAAAAAATAGGCTTATGAGATAACCTTTTGTCCGTGTGTGTGTGCGTGCGTGTGTGTGTGTGTGTGTGAGGTGTGTGTGTGTCCCTCCCTAATAAAATCTAAACGGCTCGAGCGATTTCAATGAAACTCGGTAAGTTCATAGCACTATTCCCGGCGACCTCGACCGTGCCCTTCAAATTTTGTTACGTCTCACCAATCCAACATGGCGGCTGTGTGAAATATTTCACTAGCATTCAATATCTCCGAAACTATTACCGATATAGCCCTGAAATTGTGTACGGTGATAAAGGGCACTACTAGAAGTTCACCTATGAGACTTTCGAAAACCTGGTGACTACTAAACCAACATGGCGGTCAAGCGAATTTGAGACTTTTAATAGACATTTCTCGCGATTTAACTATCCAAACGTAATGAAACTTGGTACAGCAAATGTCTATACACATTGTAATGCACTGGAGTCTAATTTTGTTCAATTGTTTACATATCCTCAAAATGGCGGCTGTGCGAAATATTTCACTGACATTCTATATCTCCGAAACTATTACATACATCATCATGCAATTTTGTCCGGTGATAAAGGGTACTGATGCAAGTTTACCTATGTATATTTCATAAACCCGTAGAGTACAAAACGAACATGGCGACCAAGCGAATTTGAAATATTTTAATAGACTTTTCTCGTGATTTAACTGTCTGAGCGCAGTGAAATGTGGTACAGTAAATGATTTTGCAGATTGTAATGCACTGCCATCTAATTTAATTCAATTGTTTACATAACCTCAAAATGGCGGCTGTGCGAAATTTTAAAATTAAGTTTTTATTCTTGTGTCGTAATCATGCGATCGAAGTGAAAGTTTGAATAATGAAGCTAGGCAATAATTGTCCTTGAATGGTGCATAACTCTATGGCCTATACATATAGCAATCCTAAATGGCGAGCTTCCGATATATTTAGACGGTTCTCAATATCTATGAACCTTTTACAGCAACCAAACTGATTTTTTTTATGTTCATAGAGACTATGAACATATGTTCACCTATAGGACATTCAGTAACCTGGTGAGCACAAATCCAATATGGCGGCGACGAAAAGTATAAATATTTAAATGGACGTTTCTCGCGAATTAACTATCCGAGTGCAGTGAAATTTTGCACGTTAAATCCTCATACAAATGTTGATCCACTGGCATGTAATTTATTTCAATTGTTTGCATAATCACAAGATGGCTGGTGTGCGTACTTTTAAAATCTCGTTTTCACTTCTTGTGTTCTAATCATGCGATTGAAGTTTGAATACCACACGTACACAATAATCTTAATGTAATAGTACAAAAATAAAAATCCATCCTGGCGACCATATGAAATATTTAGACGGTTCTCAATATCTACGAATCTGTTACAGCAATTAAACTGAAATTTTGTATGTTGATAGTGGCAGTTAACATGAGTAGGATATATGAAAATAGGCTGTATAGTTCTTCACGGAACTACTTGTTTTAAATCATTAGTTAATATGCCGAGTATCACATCCCCAAATAAAACAACTCGTGGGATATTGTTATTCAATGAAATGCAGGTTTAACCCCCTTAACACCCCTTTAGAACTTGAATATCCAAAAATCCTCCCTTAGTAGACGATTTCGACATAAAACAAACATACCCCCAAAATGTCATGTTTCTAACTTCAATATTTTTCGCTTGTCGATTATGAGTGAATATCCCAAAATCCTTCATTAGTAGACGATTTTCTTCCAGAATTTTCACCCCTCCACATGGGCTCCTTTAATTGGATTTATGAAAAGACGGTCGAACACCTATTTACTTATTTTTAAGCTGATTGTTTTCCTCTGAGTTTCAACCTCCTCGCCAATGTCGTTTAAGAGATACACGCTCCATTAGGAATCCTTCAAGCCCCACTTTTTATCCCTTTCACCTCATAATATACACCACATTGAAAAATCCTTTGACACATGTCTAATTGTTTTTAATGATTAGTTTATATGCCGAGTATCACATCCCCAAATGAAACCACTTGTGATATATTGTTGTTCAATGAAATGCAGGTTTAACCCCCTTAACACCCCTCTATAACCTGAATATCCAAAAATCCTTCTTTAGTGGACGTTTTCGACATACAACGAACATATCCCCAAAAGTCATGTATCTAACTTCAATAGTTTAGGCTGGGCGATGATTGATTGATTGATTGATTTTATTTTCACGGCTACACTTAGAGCTTAAGAGCTCCTTTAAAGTAGCGCCCTACATAAAATAAGATTAGGGCTTATAAAAATAAAACACTTCACTTACATTCACAATATAAATAATCATAGTCTAACAATTATAGTAACAAAAAGATAGTAACAATACAATAATAATAATAATAATAATAATGATAATGGAAAAATTATATACAAAAGAGTGAGAGTGCATACAGACTATCAACCCGAAAAACAAACACCATATACTGTACAAGAAAAGCTATTGAGATAGACAGGTTGTCAGCTATTGTCCTTGTGTTATAATTGAACTTTTAAAAAAGTATTTTAACATGATACAGTAATCAAATGTGAGAAGTATACTGCTCCAAGAAGCAGGATGAAAGATGTCTTTTGAAAGCTGCAGTGCTTGCAATGTTGACGAACTTATATAAATCGAAGGTGTTGAAGAGGCGTGAGGCGGTGCAAACAAAAGATTTATTGAGCTTCATGGTTCGGTGTATAGGAATCTGGAGTGTTAATTTTGTGTATCTATTTTCTCGATTATGAACAGAATGCATTGGCGTAAAGGCATTGTAGAGATAAAACGGGGTCTTGGTATGTAATATTTTATGTGTCAGAATGGCAACTGATAACTGCCTGCGCTCGTGGAGTTTGAGCCATTTCAGCTGCACGTAGTAAGGTGTGATATGTTCACCTCGCCTTACATCCAGAATGTACCGAACACATGCATTCTGGACTCTTTGTAATTTGATGTTCTGTGTTTCTGGTAAATCATTGTATACAGCAGAGCCATAATCAATGATTGGAAAAATGAGGGTTTTGGCGAAGAGCTTACGCATGTTAGGTGGGGTGCAAGAAACAGTTCTTTTCAGGAGATGCATAGTTGATACAACCTTCCTTACCACATTAGACGTATTCTCTGCCCACGACAGTGTTCTATCAAATATCACTCCGAGATTATTGACAGTGTTGCTATATTTAATATTATTATCTAGTATCTTGATGGGTGGTAGTGAATTAAAATCTACTGAATTTAGAAGTTTTGTACATCCAATGGATATAAGTTGTGTTTTAGATATGTTCAAGTTAAGATTATGATTTAGGGCCCATTCACAAAGCCTGTCAATGTCTTCATTAAACAGATTTATACGATCACATGCAGTGTTAGGCGTGAGGTGAAAATAGGCTTGGAGGTCATCAGCGTATATATGAACAGAACTATTTCGGAATTCATTAGAAACATCATTTATATATAGCGAGAAGCATAGTGGACCTAAGACAGATCCCTGAGGTACTCCACTTTCTACCGATTTCCAGTCTGAGGAGGAGCCATCCGCGAGGACCACTCTCTGTGTACGCATGGAAACGTAGGATTTGAACCAAGAAAGAGCACTCTGAGAGAAGCCGAAAGATTTCAGCTTTGCAAGAAGTATATTGCAATTCACACAGTCAAAAGCCTTACTGAAATCGAAAAGACATAGGATTGTAAGCTGACGCTTGTCCATAGCTGAGCGTATATCATCGCTGACCTTTAACAATGCAGTGGTGGTACTATGACCCTTCTTAAACCCAGATTGGTACGGATTGGAGATATTAAATTTAGTTAAGTATTCACATACTTGTTCATGAACTATTTTCTCAAGCTCTTTACTAAGGGCACAACGGATATTTATTGGTCTAAATTCACTACAACTAGTGGGGTTTTTATTTTTTGGCACTGGACGTATGTTAGCACACTTCCAAAGAGACGGGTATACTCCACTTTGTAGAGAGACATTAAATAGATGGATATTTGGGGGGGGGGGGTAGAAATACTTCAAGACAGTTAGAAATAAGAGAAATTGGGATGCTATCAGGGCCTCTTGCTTTTGTACGAATTGATTTGATGGCTTTCACAATCTGGTGTGGGTAAACATACATAAATAAATTTTTTTCATGTGCAGGGGGAGGGATGGATGTGTATTTCATGACGGTCTCTGATACTCTTAATGCATCAACAATTGAGGCAACATTTGAGTAATGTTCATTTAATTGTGATGCAGAGACAGGCATCTCAACATCAGTGACTGAACTGGCACCAACTCCCAACGATTTTGCAGCACGCCATCTGGCGGAAGTGGGTTTGCAGTCACTGAAGAGGTTGTACATATATTTCACTTTTGTGTTCCGGATTGTTTGTTTTGCCTTATTACGCAGAATTCTGTACTCTTCATAGTCAATGGTAAGTTTAGATTTAATAAATGTTTTACGTGCTTTTTATCACGTTTCTTTAAAAGCGTTTTGAATTCTTTACTGATCCACGGAGCAGAGTTCTGTTTTATATCCACTTCCTTTTGCGGTGCATGCATATCATAGAGTTTATTTACACAATCATTAAATAGAGTCACTTGCTCATCTATGTCAGTGGATTGGTAGAAATTCTGCGAAGGGAGTAATCCTGCATCCGTTTTAAAATCATTTAAATTAAATTTGCTGAAGTCACGTACAAAGATTGATTTTGGTCGAAGTTTCGGGGTAGATAGAGAAAACACTGCGTACAGAAGATCATGGGCTGAGAATCCAGCAGCTGGTTCTTGTCCGTAGTCAACAACGAGGTCATTACAGTATGAAGAGATCAAGAGAGCTGTCACAAGTAGCTGTGTGAAATGTAGTATCGAATGGTAAACATTCAACATTACAGGAACAGAGCACATCACATACCTGTTCAGTTTCAAAAGCTCCACTACCAAACCGAGCATTAACGTCCCCAACAATAAAAACATATTTATAATCAAGAATGAACCTGCACATGTCAATCAGAAAAATATCTAGGTAGCCAGCTTTAGGTGGACGGTACACACTAGCAAAGACAATTTTAGTTTCGGTAAGAGAAATGTCAAGTATAATGTATTCAGGCCTCTTATTATATTCACCAGGAGACTGACTTAGCACGCTATACTTTATGTTATCCCTAAGGTAAACTGCAACACCACCTCCACCGACGGTTAATCTGTCATTTCTCATGACTTTATAGCCAGTGAGAGAGACAGCAGCATCTGGAATTGAGGGCTTGCAAAAGGACTCACTTACTGCAATTATGTCAAAAGACGAACCACCAATGATGTGACAAAATTCAGAATAGTGAGAGGAGTCAACTAATGATTGAGCATTGATATGAGCAATTTTTAGGCAGTTTGTGTTTTTCAGGCTGATAGCGGAAAGTATGTCTGATCGACTATGGTCAGATGCTACCATAGATACAAGTTAAAAAGATCTTGTAAAGTAGTGAAAGGCATTGCCTAGTCACTCAGAAGAGAAATTAGTACAGTGACCATTATAAGTCGTCATTCATAATCTGCAATAGCACAAACTACAACACAATTTAGAAACTAAAGAAAAAGTTAAGTTATGACAGATGGCACATAAATAATATTTATGTCATTATTTAACAGTGAAACACACTGCAATCTTCAGTAATATTTTGGAATTACACAGTCATGTCATCAGATCTGGCTAGAACTGAGCTAGGCATAGTTTAAAGTCACTTGTCACTTACCAACCATCACACCCTGAAAATGCCATTAAGGTTTTATATCTCAAGACATAGTGTACGTTATAGCTATATAGACTATACATTTAATTTAACATTTGTGATAGGTTGAATTAAAAAAACAAAAAAAGAAATACGGATATAATGAAATTAAAGTTGAATGTGGTTTAAAGCAGGCCTGCTAGTCTCCAGCTTGTAACCTAAATAGGCCTACTTACAGAACATAAAATGTATTCACATTGCATGATGCAATGTTACAGGAAATGCTAATCTGAACACATAACAGTGATGGTTACAGATGACAGCTGAAGAACAATTATTTATAATAATTACCATCCATTGGGGTTAATCTCACTAAATGTCTGTCATCGGAGACAGAGCTAGCAGCCATTAAATCAACTGTGAACTGGGTTAATTTTGTTTTGCCTGATCTGTATGACAATATCTATGTCATGCAGTAGCCTATAGCTCACACTCACCATTAACCGTAATAACCTGTGTAGAAGAATAAAGATAAGTTTGGGCTGGGAGCGAAATGTGAAAGCAAGTAAGTCTGATTTTAGCGTGTAAAGACGTAAGTAATGTTTAAAGTTGATTGATTGTTTAGAAAGGCTTGGTACTGGTAGGCTACCTAAGAGAGAAGCTTCATATTTAGAAAAATTCATTTTGCCACCCTGTTCAATAAGGGAAGGAAGCTTGGAACTAATAGCAAGCAGTATAGTTCAGTATTGGAGTCTATTTGGTAAAGGCAGCTTTACAAACGTTATCGAATTTAACAGACAATTTTCTAAATGTTGTTGCCTAAAATCAATGTGGTATTTTTTTAATTTTAGTTTCCCAGCCTTACTTGCTCTCGAGCAATAGGTACCGGTATGATGGTATACAGTTGGTACAATCAATTGGTTAAAGTTAATATCAGATTAGTAAGGGATATAACACTGTTCACACTAACTTAGATCAATCTAAGGTCATTGAAATTAGTCAGCCTGTGACGAATACCTCGGCTGACTGCAAAGATGACGCCATTATTGGACCAACAACGCTTAACTCCCACCTTGTCGATTGTTTTGTGGAGCAACTCCAACCGTAACTTGGTTAGGTCTTCCCTAATTACAGTCCCAGTTCCCTTCAATTCCTTCTTTGCCTGAAAGAGCGCATTCCGCTTGGCAAAGGAGACAAATTTACATATGATGGGGCGTGGCTTTTGGGTGTTTCATGAGCCTATCCTATGGGCCCTGTCAATGTCCTCAATTTTCGTTTACGCCTAGCTGTTCTGCCAAGTTAAGGACGAGCTGATCAGTCGATTCGCCATCCTTTTCTTCCATGACAAACACCCAGATACAATTCCGCCGGGAGTATTGCTCCATTGTGTCAGTCCTTTCACGCAGTTCCTCTTTCAATGATTTCACTTCCTCCTCGCTGGCCTTAATTTTCTTTTCCATATCATCTATCACATTGGTGTTGAAATCAATGGATGCTTTGAGACCCTCTATCACTTTTGAGGTGATCTCATCAATAAGCCTTGACAAGAAGGAGGGCTGGGTAACCAAGTCATTTACGATCTTTAGCACTAATGTGGACAAGTCGCCATGTTCATCAGTACTGCCCTCTGTGTGGTTAATGCCAGTATTTCCCGTCTTTACCGAAGGAGAGCGCTGACAGCCTTCCTGCACCTGTTGGCGATTCTGCGCATCACGCTTCGAGTTTTTATTTTTCCCTCCAGTCATTGTATAACCTAAAATTGAGTTCTACTAAGTATAAATGTAGATGATTAAGGGTTTTAGAGTATATTTGGCAGCCTGATTTCTTTTGACGACTGATGTACAGTAATTTCAATCATCGGATTGTTGATTTAAATGGACACACGATCGCGAGAACACGTTAGAAATACACTACACTTCCAAGCGACACAACTCAGTGACTTCAGTCCGCCATGACAATCTGAGAGAGTGAGACAGTCAGGATATTTTCTTTCATTTCCTTTTTCAGAATTTTACCCCTCCCAATAGCCCCCCTTAAATTGGATTTATGAAAGAACGGTCTAACACCTATTCACTTATTTTTAAGCTGATTTTTTCCGCTGACAATCAAACTTCTTGCTTTTGTCGTTTAAGAGATACACGCTCCGTTAAGAATCGTTCAACCCCTACTTTTCACCTCTTTCACCTCATAATATACACCACATCGTAAAACCCTTTCACACGTGTCTGCTTATTTTTAATGGATAGTTTATTTGCCGAGTATTACATCCCCAAATGAAATAACTAGTGAGATTTTGTTATTCAATAAAATGCAGGTTTAACCCCCTCAACACCCTTTTAGAAACTAAACGTCCAAAAATCCTTCCTTAATGGACGTTTTCGACATACAACGAACATAACCCCAAAATTTCATGTTTCTAACTTCAAGAGTTTCTGCTGGGCGATGATAGTGAGTGAGACAGTAAAGACATTTTTTGTTTTGTTTTTAGAATTTCACCTCTCCCCATGGGCCCTGTTGTGTTCAAACATTCTGTCTGGTAGCTCATAAAGGGAATTCCACATTTATTTATTTATGAAGTTTAATATCTTAAAACTAACTAGATCATAATTGTAACAAGGGAGGACAAATACAATAATATAAGACAAAGAGCTCATGAAGTCAAAGATATGCCATTACACGGAATGCGCAAGATTCCCGACCGTGCTACGGGCCTTGCCGTACGCGGGCACTGGGTGAACTACCGTAAATGCCGCCCACCTAATTTGTCAAACAAATGACAAAAATGGTGGCAATTCATAGACGCACTTCTCCAACACAAGTCTCTAGCAACTCACAACAGAAAATGTACACATACAAATATAAGAAACAAAAGTGAAACACAGTACAGTGGTAGTCCTTTAAATGAGCTCGTCAGGAAAAAGACTGATCCTTGTCACTGGTCATTATATGACCCTTTGCTTGTCCGCACACTCACTACACGCACCAGACCATCAATCCCGGGATGAAGCTCTTCAATTATTCCGGTTGGCCATGTGAGGGGGGGGGGGGGGGGAGTATTGACTTCTTTCAGAAGTACCAGCCTTCCTACCTTGAGGTTGGGTTGATTCTGAAACCACTTGAAACGCTGCTGGAACTGGCCCAAGTAATCAGTTGACCAGCGTTTCCAGATGAGTCGTCGGCACCGCTGAACCAATTGCCATCTTCACAGCCGTGATGATGGCTCTAGTAAACAATCAGGTTCAGGGAAAGAGACTAACGGCTCGCCAGTCAAGAAATGACCAGGGGTGAGGAAAGCATATTCATCAGGAGTGTTGGGCATTGTGACGATTGGTCTCGAATTTAAACATACTTCAATTTGTGTGAGCAGTGTGGTTATTTCTTCAAAGGTTAGCACAGTTTTACCGGCAACCTTCTTCAGGTGGGTCTTCACTGATTTTATACCTGCTACCCTCAGTCCTCCGAAGTGAAGGGTGTGAGGAGGTATGTGATGCCAACGAATTCCTTCTTCAGCTGTGAAGTTCAATACGTTCGTTTGATGATCCTCTGTCCGTATGTAGCGTGATAATTCATCTAATTTCCTTCTTGCTCCGGTAAAGCACGTGCCATTGTCACTGTACATGTGACTGCAACGGCCACGTCTTGAAATAAATCTTATTAAGGCGGCAATAAATGCCTCCGTGGATAGATCACTGACAGCCTCAATCTGTACTGCCTTGGTCGCCACGCACACATGTAGCATTTCTTCTGAGTTTCACTTCGTGGATTTCCATATTTCACATGCATCGGACCTCCATAGTCCACACCACAATGAGAGAATGGCTTGCTAGGAGTCACTATAGACTTAGGCAATTGTCCCATGAGTTGACTGGTGTCATTGGTCTTCGCTCGGAAGCATGTTACACAACTGCGGATCACCTGCCTGATAGCAGATCGGCCATTGGTTATCAACCAACGTTGCCGCAACGAAACTAAGATAAGTTGGCTTCCTGCGTGCATAAGTCTATGTGTTAATTCCAAATAAGCAATTTCGTGACATGATGCTTAGGTGGCATTATCAAAGGATGTTTTTGTTGAAATGATGCTTCAGCATTCTCTAGCCTGCTGCCCACCCTCAATAGATTGTCATTATCTAGGAAAGGGTGCAGAGTGAGAAGTTTGCTCTGAAGTGGCACTGTGTTCTTTTTATGTAAATTATTTATCTCCTGACTGTACGAGCAATGCTAAACGATGTGAATGATTGCCGTCAGACTATCGCGAAGTTCGGCAGTAGTCAAAGTCCCATGCCATCTTGCTGCTGCATCCTGCTTTAGATTGTGAAGAACCCTGAGAATGTAAGCAACTACTCCGTGTAGCTTAGTCCAGCTGAAAAAACGGATGAAAATGTTATCTGCATTGTGATAACTCACCATGAAGCACAATCTTACTCCTCGTTCATGAATTTCGGTTGGTCGAACAGTGGTAAGTTCAGGCCAGGTTGGAGGCCCCGCCCACAATAATCGATTATTTTGAAGTCTATGTGGCTCCGTTCCCCTGGAGATAACATCTGATGGATTGTCCTGTGATGAGACATGGTTCCAATCTTGCTGAGAAGTCTGTTGTTGATTCTGAGAACTGCGCCACAAGATTCTCTGGAAGTCTCGATCTGCTTCACGAATCTGCATCTACCGGTACATCTTCTCGATATCTGCTGTTAGCGCATACTTGTGTGTGCGAAAGCGAAGAACGATCGAGAACAGATCCTGTTGAACAGTTGGCCCTACCAACATCACGTCATTCAGGGAGATCGACGAAGTTGTTTTAGCCGACGCATTGTAGACAACTCTGACCTTGGTAGTGCTGCTCGTATCCTTGATTACTGCGTGATGAGGCATGTAATAAGCAGGTTGCTGCTGGTCACTAGGATCGACAAGTTCCATGTGTCCTAGTTGTAAATATTCGTTCATGAATTTGATATACTCATTCTTCAGGTCAGGTAGTCGATGCAATTTCCTCTCTATAAAGCCAAAGCTCCTCCTGGCATTGTCAAAAGAGTCACCAAGTTCTCCTACTCCTTGCCGAAGTGGCAGTCTCACTATAAACCTGCCCGACTCATCGCGCGTGAAGGATTTCTGAAAATGTTCCACGCATTGACTTTCTTCCTTGGAATGGCTACGAGTCGTAAGCTCTTCCCGTTCCCAAAAGCGTTCCACCTGCGTGTGCAAGGTTTCAGCGGTGGACAACAATGACGTTGTTCCATTCTTATGTTGTTTAACTGAGTGAGAGGGGAAACATCCAGATAGCACCCAACCAAGTTGTGTATTTTGAAGAGTAGGGTAACCATCCCTAGATTGTTGTTCAGGTAATAAGTGTTTCAACAATATAGTAGCACCTAACAGCAGATCTATCTCTTTGGGCTGGTTGAAATTAGGATCAGCTAATGGAATGTTGAAGGGCAGTTGCCAGTCCTCGTAATCTATTCTAGATGAAGGCAGTGGACCAGTATTCTGACGCAGGACAGAACATACTATATGCCGACTATAAGTACTAACTCTCGACTCTATCTGAAGTTTACAGAAATAAGAGGATTGAGTCGCTTGCGTGTTGCTGATACCATTTACAGGTATCAAATGAAGATTCAGTTTGATACCCAAAACGGTCCACTAAGTCTCGAGACACGTAGTTCATCTGTGATGCACTGTCTAATAGTGCTCGACATTGATGCATTCGACCTTTGCTATCCCTAATGTTAACATTGGCAGTTGATAACAATACTTCATTGTGAGTCATGCGCTTCTGACAGAACAATATTCTTGCTGCTGGGATGCACCGAGTACCGGGGTAGCATTACTCCATATTCTGGTGTATATGTAACAATGTGTGGTGACGTTTATTGCATGTTCTGCAGTTACCTGAGTTGCAATTATTGGCTACATGATCACTTCTCAAGCAATTGAAACAAAGATTAAGTTCCCTCACAACACCTACACGGATATTTACGTCCCTGCACTTGATCGTGGGGCATTTATGCTGACTTAAATAGCACACAATAAGGTGACGTGGTGACGAAAGTTCGGTGTGGTCCCCTTGAACTTGTACCATGCTTGACCTCATCTTGGGTTACAGCAGCTGACTTGTTGGACGTGACTACTTCTAACGTTGGGCAATTGTTTTCCAAGAATTGAATTGAGTCCTTCAAGTTGGCATGCGTTTCATTTGACATACCGTTCTCCCATTGCTTCCTGGGATTGAGACTGATTCTTTCCCAAACTAAGTGCGAAAGCATGAGGTCATGTAAGGGCATTTCAATTTTTAAAGCTTCTATGGCATTTAAGTTGCTGCAAAGATGATTTAATAGCAAACGAAGCTCTTTAGGAGAATCATGCTTTTAGTTCGCGAGAGACAATAGTTCCTTTATGTGAAGGTCTGATATAAGTTTGGGATTGTGGTACGGATAACGAATCAAGTGCTAGGCGACCTTAAGGTTAACCTGTGAAATGGGTAAGTTCTCAATGAGGTGATGAGGTTCACCAGACAAGCATGATAGGAGGTAATAATATCTTTGAATGTCTGTGATTGTTTCATTGTTGATTATCAACGCTACAAATGTGTCACAGACATGCATGAAATCTTGTAGAGCGTCTTGGGTAGTGAAATAGTTGTAAGTTTTAGTGCGCAACTATTGCTCATGTAATCACTATTTACAGGCGAAGATGGGTGTGTATATTCGGAGCACAATAAAGTTTCCATTTTTGACTTAATGTCCAAGCGTAAATCATCAGAGGCTGCTCTATCTAGATCATGTGATTCGTTTTCAGGATCATCGATTTCCAATTGTATCTGAGTGTCATTATACACATCCATTAAACTCGCCAACGATTGCTTCCTAACCATTATGTCGTTAAGGTTACAACCTGCAAATTCATTCATGAATGTACATCGAAAAACCCTTACACACGTGTCTGCTTATTTTTAATAAATAGTTTATTTGCCAAGTATTACATCTCCAAATGAAATCACTCGTGAGATATTGTTATTCAATGAAATGCAGGTTTAAACCCCTCAACACCCTTTTAGAAACTGAACATCCAAAAATCCTTCCTTAATGGACGTTTTCGACATACAACGAGCATAACCACAAAATTTCATGTTTCTAACTTCAATAGTTTTGGCTGGGCGATGATAGTGAATGAGTGTACTTTAGCGAGTCACGCGAGATTTGATGACTGCTCTTTTCTTTGTCAACACACGTTTTAATTGGCATCCATAGTGACTCACGACACAAGAAATGACAAATGGGCTGAACCAGATCGGACTTACTGGAGCAGTTCTGTGCTCTCTAACTCCACCAAGTTAGCTATTTTCATAGATGTTTTTGTAGTTCACTTATATCCGTCAATCGGAAGGACATGTTGTGTTCAAACATTCTGTCTCGTAGCTCATAAAGGGAATTCCACATTTACTTATTTCTAAAGTTTAATATCTTAAAACTAACTAGATCATAATTGTAACAAGGGAGGACAAATACAATAATATAAGACAAAGAGCTCATGGACTCAAAGATATGGCATTACACGGAATGCGTAAGATTCCCGACTGTGCTACGGGCGCTACCGTACGTGGGCACTGGGTGAACTACCGTTAATATAGGGAGCAGCACCGTACAGGCCCCTTAAATTGGATTATGATAGAACGGATGAACATTTCTTTACTTATATTTAAGCTAGGTTTTCCTGAGTTTGATGGGAGAGTGACTGAGTCAGTCAGTTAGAACACTTTCTTCCCTTTTATTTCCAGAATTTCACCCCTCCCCATTGGCTCCTTAAATTCAATTTAATGAAAAACGGTCGAACACCTATTCATTAATTTTTAAGGTAAATTTTCCGCTGACTTTCAAACTTCTCGCCTATGTTGTTTAAGAGATACACGCTCCGTTAAGAATACTTCATCACCCTCTTTTCATCCCCTTTAACCTCATAATATACACCACATCAAAATATCCTTAGACATATGTCTTCTTATTTTTAATGATTAGTTTATATTGAACACTTCAGAATAGCAGTGTTTTATGCAAGAATCTTGATCAAGGGGTCGCGCTCAGTTCATAGTGTGATGTTTACGTCCGCCAAACAACATGCTTTACTGAGGCAAGGGTCATAGGATAAAAACTGTAATTAAGAAAGTAAGGAGACAAGACGTAAGATAATAACAAGATTTAATAACTAATTGTGCATAAATAAAAAATAAACAAACAATAATAAAAATATATCCTCCCTGAATCATTCCCTGACAGGAATATCTAACACATTGAGGAGTCAAACGGATCTCCCCCTTTATAAATAAATTGTGGATCCTAGTTCCACTACCTTGCATTTGAGTTTTATGTGCGCGTGATGACTAACTACGAGAAAATGAGTACTTGGATGACCGTTCGTTCACAACGGGTTAACAGCCACGGTGCTCACGAACAATCATCACGTAAATCAACGTTTATGGATATGGGCATGACATTAATAAAAACCCTTAAAAACTCTATTGCTGACACACACACTACAAATCTATTATTTACAGGAATCTCTCTGAGATCCTCATTAGCGCGAAGACGCACTTAACAACATGAGCTACCAACTGGCCAATTGCTCAATACACACAAGGAAAGACAGCATTACACGTGACTCACGGGTCACTGAAATGAAAATAAACCTGGAATAAACCAACAACAACAAAAGCCTGACCGGCTAAGATTACTTTATATGAACGAAACTGCATGTTAAGGTAACGCTTCGGAGATTATCGTGATTCGTAGGCAACTCCCATTTATTTCAACAATTTTTACCATTGATCAGTTCTTATCTGAATTTAAGTAATTAGGGAGCCAACGAGCACTCCTCACTAATGACCATGCTTTGCACGTTCAGACAGCCTTGTGAAACATCTCCCCCCTTTCCTCAAATACTTGTCGTGTCCCAGTCCAGTGTATATAAATAGCCGACCAGCTGTTCCGTTACCTCACGGAATCAACAGCAACAAAAATCTCATCCAACTCAACATATGGTCAGACATAATCACATATCCACAATTGCCCTCGCAAGGATACAATATGGACCGGGTACCAAGCTGACAGAAATCAGTCTCAGCTGAAATTCCCGCTTGTAATACCACAAAAATACACACATACACACATCTGGGACTGATATGGCGCTTTTCACACAGGTCTGCTGAATAGGTGCTCACAAACATTAAACACAATATTTAAAACCTACGATAGAGCTGATTACTCTTCGTCACAAATTACATTGCTCCAATCGGCAATAGTCACACTGAATCTGATCAATAATAAATCTTAAACAATATTAATTACCCTCCAATCTACTGTATAATTACATTAACTCAGTCCTACTTCTGAAACACAACAGATCTCCGAGAGACGTTTTTAACCGCATTGCGTAACATATGCAAACACGGCCGTTCACATAGCTACGTTAGTTAACACAATACAAAAACAAGAACCTTCCACTAACTACATTCGTGCGAGCTGCTTCCATACAAAAGTGTGTCAGACCAAAACTAAGTATACTACGTTAATCACACAAGCAATGTATTTACAAAAATATGTCCCATAAACCATAAGTTAATTTATCAAATAATAAAGAATATTATTTTGCACTCATCTCTCTTGTAGTCACCCGTCAAAGAACGTCTGCTGCCATTTCCCAACTGAATGGTTCTATCTCATCTCAGCCATCTGGACGGAGTGTTGAGAATTCCAAACTTCCTCTGTAGTCGTCGGTGTCATCTCTGGCGCTGCTTCAAAAATTAGATTATTATACACATGATATCTGACTACTAAATTCGCTGTTCAGGTACTACTTTCCCTGTCACAGTTCGTTGGCGAATTATCGACGATACTGCCCCTACAATATAGTACTGTGACTATCTATCACTGAATTTAACACTTTACAATAACTTCTGTGTCCAAGACACACAAAATAATAATCAACCTGTGTCCACGACACACAAAATAGAAGTCGTTCTGTCCGCAGACGAACACAGTAATAAGACGACTACGCCCGTAGACGCACAGAATAATAGTCTACGTCCTCAGACGAACAGAATAGAAGTCAATGTCTTGGCTCTTCATGCCACTTATAAAAGAACTGGCCCTAGGTCTCGATGGGGGGGGGGAATTTATGTGAAAATTTCTCGAAATAATTGTGGTACAGGCATGAAATAAATATCACTGAACTCGTAACATTGCACAGGTCAAGAATATGCTCATTAATCCTAGAATCGATCGTAGAGATTTTGTCTAGGCGATTTCCCGCGTGAATGCTAGCCGAGCGTGCCCACGCTAGACCTGCCGCGTTAACTAGGCATTCTTCTCTCATTGGTTCTCACATTTTCTGTAATTTGGCGGTTCATAGCAGATCTTGGCGTCGTAGGAGTGTCCAGCCTGCTCATCAGCCACTCACATTACTGCATCATATTTCTTCTAGGCGCGAATATCACAATGAACATACCAGCAGCATGTCTCACTGCGCGTCGCTTCTATTTGAGGCGGCCCACACCTGTCCTTTCTGACACATCGCTATGCTATTTCCTTTCACAGCTAATGTATTTAGCCTATTGTCAATCCGCTTCAGGTATGTCCCCGCTGTCTCCAACCAATGCTTGAAATTTCCTCATCTCCGTCTGGCTACTTTCATGATGCTGGTGGAAATATTTATTAATTGGAGAAATAAAACATAGAATCATTTATCCAACAGAGGATAAAAGGGTTCACAACTCTCCCACTCACAAAATTTCGAACTTAGGAATAAAGTCGACAATTTTTAAAAGACTTCCGTAGGCCAAATTGTTTTATTTCAGAATCACCCCTTTTCTATTACTGGTCTAGTCGCTCCTGTCTTGAATGGCATTTACTCGTTTTCATTTCCTGCTCGTATCTCCCCTCTCAGTCTGCTTGCATGACGCTCTGGTGCCTCAGGCACCACTCTGCTCGTCTCGTTAATGTTTGTCAACAACAACACTACTTCCTCGTTTACGTGCCGTACTCAACTGCTCCTCGTGCACTTTGTTGATAATAGGACGTCCATATATTCAAACTGCATCATTAATTCGGCGCTCCCATGGTTCGCTTCTACGATACTTTTTTAGGTTGGCAGCGTTGTAGACTGACATTGTTCCTGTACTCAACTCTTTCACTCTGTAAGCATTGTTTCCAAGGTTTCTTACGATAGAATAGGGTCCTATGAACTTTTCGCAGAATTTACTGAAGATTTTCTTTTCTGGGTCCGATGTAGCAGGTCGTTTCACCAAAACGAGCTGGTTGATTTCAAGATCCCTGTGAAACCTCTTATTTCTCACTCGCCGTAATCTGCGGTCTGCTTGTTTTCCCATGTAGGCTCTCGTCTTCTCAATTCGCAAGTCAGGTGCTATCATTGGATCTTGTGGACAGTTAATGATGCTTTTCCACGTTCTTACAGGATACTCGTTCTTGTGTAGGACCATAGGGATTTGTCCTGTTGACTCGTGCCTGGTAGAATTCATGCATGTCTCTACATCCTTTATCTTATCGACCCATTTGTGGTGTTCGTTCGGAATGAAGATCCTCAAATATGAAGTTACACACTTAATTGCTCTTTCACTTGGATTTGCTTGAGCATGTCAGATACTGCTTAAAACGTGTTTTATACCCATATCTTCCATACCTTTCTTGAATTCGGCGCTTGTGAAATAACTGCCATGGTCTGATAATATAAACTCTGGTTTTCCAAGGATTGGAATAACTCTATTTCGAATGCGACTGAGTACCTGCTTCGATGTCGTTTTCTGAATAAGGCATAGTACTACAAATTTAGAAAATACATCAATGCACACTAGCAAATGACGGCAACCTCGCCTTCCCTTCGGGATTGGACCGAAACAGTCGAGTGCCAGTAGCTCACAAGGTTTCTGAGGTAGCAATGGTCTGGGATACTGCCTCTTTAAGTAATTATTTGGCTTTGTCCTCTGACACGGATCACAAGTTGTAATGACGTCACATATAGTTGTTCTCATACGTGGCCATGTAAATGTCTCTCCTATGGTCGCTTCGCACTTATCTACGCCCACATGACCGTAACTTTCGTGCGTATGCCATGTCAATCCTCGTTGTAACGATGCAGGTACTAATATGCGTAACTTGGTGTGGTCATTATCTACCCATTTGTGCAGCAAATTGTTGACATAAACATATCTTCCTTCTTTGGCTTTCGCTTCTCGAAATGCAGGTGTTCCTGTAGGTAGTTGCTTTCTGAAGTATTGAATTAAAAGCATCATCCATGGTTCCGCTTCCTGTTCTCGATGTATCTCACGTAACTCCTCCAAGAATTCCCGGTCCTTCGGTGTTAACTCCAAGTGTTGTACCATCGCTGTTTCTTCATTATCAGGCTCTGGGTTCCTGCTGAGTGCATCCGGTATCACGTTCATCTTCCCTGGGCAATGTTCAATCTCAATGCTGAACTGCTGAATATATATAGACCAACGTGTCACACGTTCGCTTGCCATCGACGTCTTAAACAAGAATGTTAGTGCCTTGTGGTCGGTCCTGACAACAATAGGGTAGCCGTAAATTATTCGTTTCCATTGTTGTAACGCATGAAGTGTGGCCAACAGTTCTAGTTCCGTTACCGTATAATTGCGCTCGTGCTTACGCAATTTTCGGCTGACAAATGCCAAATATGTTTTATGCTGCAGGTTAGCTGGATCCTCTTGGTAAAGCATAGCACCTATACCTATTAGAGAAGCATCCGCTTGGATTATAAATTTGTGCTTGAAATCTGGATATCCTAATTTAATGCAGTTTTCCAATAGCTGCTTTGTTGCTTGGAATGCCTTCTCACACTCCGCATTCCATAACCATTTATTATTCTTCTTTAGCATTTCCTGCATGGGAGCTACAGTCTCCGTATAACCTGGACAGTTTTCCTTAAAGAATCCCGTTACGCCTAAGAAAGCCCGAATGTGCTTGACTCTCGTTGGTGTGGGGAAATTCTTTATCGCTTCGATCTTAGCTGGGTTTGGTTTCACTCCCTCCTTGTCAATGATGTGACCCAAATATAAGATCTCGCTCTTGAAGCAATGCGATTTCTTCAGATTTACTTTGAAATTAGATGCATTCAGGTTGCCTAATACTTTATCTAAATTTTCCATGTGAGTTTCAATGTTGTCGGATGCCAGCAAAATGTCATCAATGTAGCGTACCGTCATCTCCTTAACTTCCTCGGTTAAATTCCGGTCCAGGGCTCGGATTAAAGCACAGCCCGCTGTTTTGACTCCAAAGGGCATTCGAACGAAGCAAAACGTCTGGTTATGGAATAAGATGCCCGTTAGAAGCTGTGACTTCTCATCCAATTCAATATGGTGGAAACTGGACGTCAAGTCAACTGATGAATAAATGCTCTTATTTTTAAAGCCTTTTAGTACGTCTCTGATGATTGGCGCTCTGTCATACTCAGGAAAAATGAGTCTTGTGTTAAGATTTCTGGCATCTAAACAAAGTCTAATAGATCCATTTGGTTTTGTGACAGCCAAAATCGCATTTAGATAAGGTGTCGGTGTCTTCCTTATCACTCCAGCTTGTAACATCTCATCTATAATGACCTTAACTTGACCACGATATTTTTCAGGAATTGGGTACAATCTGCTTTTGAAAGGTGACCAGTCCTCGACTTGCATAGAATATTTGAAATTTAATATTTTTCCAGGTACTGTATCAAATACTGTTTTGTGCTTCCTTAATATCTCTTCCAACTGCTTTCTGTGTTCACCCCCAAGTTGAATGTCATTGAGCCGCTCCTGTAGTAATTCTTCAAATTGTGCACCACTGTTATCTCCTTCTGTTAATAAAGACCATATCTCCTGGGATTCACTCTCCTCATCTAGTTCCACAACAGCTCCTTCTATGATGTTATCTTCTGCCTTTCGTACCTCCTCTTCCGTCTCTTCCGATATTGCTTCCAATGCCCAAGAATTTACATCTCTTCCGGTAGTGATTTCATACATATGTAATCCCACATTTTTCAGCTGATCATACTCAAAAACTGACAGTATTCTTGTGCAGATCTATCACTGCTTGATAGTCACAAATGAAATTTGCACCAAGAATTATATTGAAATTCATCTTTGCCATGATAATGAATGTTTGCCCAAAAGTGTGTTCCAATATGTTCAGCTCTAAGTATGCCTGACGTTTACAAGTGACGGTGCGTTCAGGAATAACACCCCTCACTTTGAGCTGTGGTACCGGAATTACAGGAATATTCTGACTCCGTCCCAACTCTCGAACCAAGGCCTCCGATACCAGACTGATCTGTGACCCCGTATCCAATAAACATCTTATATTAATTCCACCAATCCTCGCGGAAATAATGGGTAACTGCCTAATTTCATCGTTCCGTGGTTTCACCGTCTCCTCCAGGCAGTCTTCTGGCAAAGCAATCCATTCTTGTATGTTCGCTACTATCCATCCATCTTCAACTTCCGACTGTTGTGTTTGTAGCCTGTCTCCTTTATCCAAATTTAACATGTTTTTTTAGCTACATTGCGACTCCCATCATCCTTCTGTCGCTCATGTCCTTGATATCCCTGTTGTCTCAGTAGACTTCCAGCTTCCTCAGTATGTGTATCAGGATTCTTCATGTTCCCAATGGCCTTTTCCCATCTTCCTATCTCTCCCCCTTGACTAGCGTGTAACTCCTCTAAGTAATTTTGCGATTGAGCGTGCCTATCATCCCAGTCATCTCGATAGTTACGTGGCTCTCCTTGATTTTGGTCTCTTCTTCCTTTCCATCGTTGATTGGCATTGTAATCACCGTATCTTCCATAAGGCCTGTCATTCCTTTGATTTTCACGCCATTGCTGATATCCTCTCTGTTGGTATCTATTGTTACCTTGGTATGACCTATTGTTGTACTGATTTTCGTTACGCTGATATGGTCTGTTTTCTCCTTCTTCCTGGTTTCGCCTAGGTGTGGAAGTGCTTGTGTTAGTGCCCTGCGTTTTGGTGTTTGCCTGTTTTGGTTTGATGACCTCTGTAGTATTTACTAACTCCAGCTGTCTTCCTCCTCTATAATGACTATGAGATGTAGTCTCATCTATTTGCCGTAGTATCTGCTCTGCATGTAGGGCCGTACTAACGTTCGCTGCGGCTAGTACTTGTTGTACGTTTACTGGCATTTGTCTCGCTATGGTCATCACCAGATCCACTTCATTTAATGGGTAATCAAGGTCGCGAAATTTTAACATTTGCATGTTAAAGAAATCTGAGTATTTTGTTCGCTGGGTGGTTTGGTACTTCCTAGAGTAAAGCTCCATCCTTAGACTCGGTTGTGTTGCGGGCGACCAGTATTTGCGCAGAAACGCTAAGTTGAAATCTGACATGTTTCCAAATGTATATTTGAAGCTTAAAAACCATGTGAGGACATTTCCCGATAAAAATCTCTCCATCATCCTTAATCTTCGTGCTTCAGGTACCCCAGTGTCATTGAAATGGTCTTCCATCTCTTTGATAAAGGCTTTAGGTGTCACCCCTGAATTTTCCGTGTATTTCTGCGGTTTGTAGTCATTTGAGCGAATTACTTGAATAAGTTGTGTGGGCTGATGACCGTCTTGTTGTGTCGAGCTCCTATCTACATTCTTACGAAATCCTTCCGTGTTTGTTGTTAATGGGCTGTCTGCCTGAGTCTGACTTCCTGCTGTGCTGGACTCTGGACTATTTGAGTTATCCGGCTTGTCTTTCACTGTTCCCGTTCTAAATATAGATGATTGTTCTAATGAGCGGAGTTCGGCTTTAATAATCCTGTCCGTCTGCTCTTGAAGTTTATTTTTCACCTCTTGCTCCAAAGCTTGAATACGCGTGTGATTTTCGCCTACTGTTTTAAGAATGGTGGATCTTTCCTCTTTAGAATCAATATTCATTTTCTTCCAATCTTTCCTAATTTGTTCTTTAATCGTGCTTACTTGCCCTTCGATCTGGCTTTTTGTGTCATCCTGATTACTTTCTATCTGGCTCAGCCTTTCGTCTAATGCACTCTTAAATTGCTCTTGCTCCGTTTTTAGGCTTTCCCATTGTTCCGCTGATTTTATCTCGAGACGGTCCATATCTTTAATTATGCCGGATATGTTTTCATCTACTGCTGATAATTGTTGTTGAATGACCCTGCCGCTTTTCTCCATCTCCTTAAATCGTCCTTCCAACTTATCCTGAGCTATTTTGACCTCGCTTGTATTCATTGTGCATGCTATTTCAATTTGTTCTAATTTAGCCAACACCGTTTCATCCAGAATGCTAAGTTTTTGATCAAAAATATCTTCCATTTTTTTTAATCTGCTCTAATTGTTTCTCATTATTCTTGCTAACATCTAGGGCCAGTAATACCATCTGTTGACAAGTGTTTAGTGCTTTTCAGTCGGTCAACACGAATGTACCCAAAAGAGATGGGTTATGCCCTAATCCTGAAATAAATTACATGAGATTAATAAAACACTAGGATGACCAGTTTCGATCGTCAAGCGATCATCATCAGATCCATTACACTTAGGCTATAAAATCTATGTTTGAAATACAGGTGAAAATATTTACAATATATACAATTATTTAGTTGCAGTATTGGTATAATTGTATATATTGTAAATATTTTCACCTGTATTTCAAACATAGATTTTATAGCCTAAGTGTAATGGATCTGATGATGATCGCTTGACGATCGAAACTGGTCATCCTAGTGTTTTATTAATCTCATGTAATTTATTTCAGGATTAGGGCATAACCCATCTCTTTTGGGTACATTCGTGTTGACCGACTGAAAAGCACTAAACACTTGTTTACTAAGGCAACACTGAAAATATGGCTTCAAACACCACAACCATCTGTTGATTTGTGTGATCTTTCATTTCTGCGGCTAACGAAGCTAATTGGTTCGTGTTTTTAATATTTTGCGCCTCTAACTGCGAATTGATAGTGTCATTAATTTCACTCTTTAATAACCTAGCTTGTTCCGCCTGATATTCATTTTGTTCAATTCTACTGTTATTTAATTGTGTCCGCAATGATTCACTTTGTTCAGATAATTTGTTTATAGACTCACTTTGTTCTAGCCTACTATTGTTTAATTGTGTCCGCAATGATTCACTTTGTTCTAACAGTTTAGTATTTAGCGATTCACTCTGCTCAGATAATTTGTTTATAGACTCACTTTGTTCTAGCCTACTATTGTTTAATTGTGTCCGCAATGATTCACTTTGCTCAGATAATTTGTTTATAGACTCACTTTGTTCTAGCCTACTATTGTTTAATTGTGTCCGCAATGATTCACTTTGTTCTAACAGTTTAGTATTTAGCGATTCACTTTGTTCTGACAGTTTAGTATTTAGCGATTCACTTTGTTCTGACAGTTTAGTATTTAACAATTCCTGTGTTCTCCTCGCCGCACTCTCAATGATCTCCTGGATCTGCTCCACCGTTGCCATATTACACACTTTATATGAGACATTAGGGAAATGGCATAAAGCAATGCCCTTTGACACACACATAAAATCCAATGCACATTTACTTTCTTTATCCAACTCAGTTTATTTATTTTTACATTTACTCCCACTAGTCAATTGCATCTCTGAGTGGTTCTAGTTTTACTCAATTTAATTTTAAACCCAAGCACATATTTATTCATTAAATTGTCATCCTGATCTGATATTAACACTGACTAATTAACAAAGTATTAATTGTCATTTCAGGCTACAGCCTCCTAATATTTCCATGAGTTTGACTTTCTAATCGAATCTAGTTTTAATTTTATCATTGGGCGCCCGGTATCACATATTAATTTTACTTTAATTTAAAAGACAAAAACGTGAACCGTATTTTACTTTGCAAACTCCTGATTTTAATTTATATTTTTCACACATTTGGCGGTATCCACTTCGCCTCGCTAATGTCTAATAAAATATCACTTCCCGGTGATTAAATACTGTCATATCTGCCTGCACTTGCGGCATGTCAGTTTTACTCAAATACGCCACTATTGACATGTGTAATCTCCGCCGTTACACCACAGTAAATGGCCCCACGCTTGGCCGCGCCAGTTTTATCCCTATGAACCCTTCAGAATAGCAGTGTTTTATGCAAGAATCTTGATCAAGGGGTCGCGCTCAGTTCATAGTGTGATGTTTACGTCCGCCAAACAACATGCTTTACTGAGGCAAGGGTCATAGGATAAAAACTGTAATTAAGAAAGTAAGGAGACAAGACGTAAGATAATAACAAGATTTAATAACTAATTGTGCATAATAAAAAAAAACAATAATAAAAATATATCCTCCCTGAATCATTCCCTGACAGGAGTCAGTCAAACGGATCTCCCCCTTTATAAATAAATTGTGGATCCTAGTTCCACTACCTTGCATTTGAGTTTTATGTGCGCGTGATGACTAACTACGAGAAAATGAGTACTTGGATGACCGTTCGTTCACAACGGGTTAACAGCCACGGTGCTCACGAACAATCATCACGTAAATCAACGTTTATGGATATGGGCATGACATTAATAAAAACCCTTAAAAACTCTATTGCTGACACACACACTACAAATCTATTATTTACAGGAATCTCTCTGAGATCCTCATTAGCGCGAAGACGCACTTAACAACATGAGCTACCAACTGGCCAATTGCTCAATACACACAAGGAAAGACAGCATTACACGTGACTCACGGGTCACTGAAATGAAAATAAACCTGGAATAAACCAACAACAACAAAAGCCTGACCGGCTAAGATTACTTTACATGAACGAAACTGCATGTTAAGGTAACGCTTCGGAGATTATCGTGATTCGTAGGCAACTCCCTTTTATTTCAACAATTTTTACCATTGAACAGATCTTATCTGAATTTAAGTAATTAGGGAGCCAACGAGCACTCCTCACTAATGACCATGCTTTGCACGTTCAGACAGCCTTGTGAAACATCTCCCCCCTTTCCTCAAATACTTGTCGTGTCCCAGTCCAGTGTATATAAATAGCCGACCAGCTGTTCCGTTACCTCACGGAATCAACAGCAACAAAAATCTCATCCAACTCAACATATGGTCAGACATAATCACATATCCACAATTGCCCTCGCAAGGATACAATATGGACCGGGTACCAAGCTGACAGAAATCAGTCTCAGCTGAAATTCCCGCTTGTAATACCACAAAAATACACACATACACACATCTGGGACTGATATGGTGCTTTTCACACAGGTCTGCTGAATAGGTGCTCACAAACATTTAACACAATATTTAAAACCTACGATAGAGCTGATTACTCTTCGTCACAAAGTACATTGCTCCAATCGGCAATAGTCACACTGAATCTGATCAATAATAAATCTTAAACAATTTTAATTACCCTCCAATCTACTGTATAATTACATTAACTCAGTCCTACTTCTGAAACACTACAGATCTCCAAGAGACGTTTTTAACCGCATTGCGTAACATATGCAAACACGGCCGTTCACATAGCTACGTTAGTTAACACAATACAAAAACAAGAACCTTCCACTAACTACATTCGTGCGAGCTGCTTCCATACAAAAGTGTGTCAGACCAAAACTAAGTATACTACGTTAATCACACAAGCAATGTATTTACAAAAATATGTCCCATAAACCATAAGTTAATTTATCAAATAATAAAGAATATTATTTTGCACTCATCTCTCTTGTAGTCACCCGTCAAAGAACGTCTGCTGCCATTTCCCAACTGAATGGTTCTATCTCATCTCAGCCATCTGGACGGAGTGTTGAGAATTCCAAACTTCCTCTGTAGTCGTCGGTGTCATCTCTGGCGCTGCTTCAAAAATTAGATTATTATACACATGATATCTGACTACTAAATTCGCTGTTCAGGTACTACTTTCCCTGTCACAGTTCGTTGGCGAATTATCGACGATACTGCCCCTACAATATAGTACTGTGACTATCTATCACTGAATTTAACACTTTACAATAACTTCTGTGTCCAAGACACACAAAATAATAATCAACCTGTGTCCACGACACACAAAATAGAAGTCGTTCTGTCCGCAGACGAACACAGTAATAAGACGACTACGCCCGTAGACGCACAGAATAATAGTCTACGTCCTCAGACGAACAGAATAGAAGTCAATGTCTTGGCTCTTCATGCCACTTATAAAAGAACTGGCCCTAGGTCTCGATGGGGGGGGGGGGAATTTATGTAAAAATTTCTCGAAATAATTGTGGTACAGGCATGAAATAAATATCACTGAACTCGTAACATTGCACAGGTCAAGAATATGCTCATTAATCCTAGAATCGATCGTAGAGATTTTGTCTAGGCGATTTCCCGCGTGAATGCTAGCCGAGCGTGCCCACGCTAGACCTGCCGCGTTAACTAGGCATTCTTCTCTCATTGGTTCTCACATTTTCTGTAATTTGGCGGTTCATAGCAGATCTTGGCGTCGTAGGAGTGTCCAGCCTGCTCATCAGCCACTCACGTTACTGCATCATATTTCTTCTAGGCGCGAATATCACAATGAACATACCAGCAGCATGTCTCACTGCGCGTCGCTTCTATTTGAGGCGGCCCACACCTGTCCTTTCTGACACATCGCTATGCTATTTCCTTTCACAGCTAATGTATTTAGCCTATTGTCAATCCGCTTCAGGTATGTCCCCGCTGTCTCCAACCAATGCTTGAAATTTACTCATCTCCGTCTGGCTACTTTCATGATGCTGGTGGAAATATTTAATAATTGGAGAAAAAAAACATAGAATCATTTATCCAACAGAGGATAAAAGGGTTCAATATGCCGAGTATTACATCCCCAAATGAAACCACTCGTGAGATATTGTTATTCAAAGAAATGCAGGTTTAACCCCCTTAACACCCCTTTAGAACCTGAATATCCCAAAATCCATCCTTAATGGACGTTTTCGACATCAACGAACATAACCCCAAAATTTCATGTTTCTAACTTCAATAGTTTGGGCTGGGCGATAATAGTGAGTGAGACAGTAAAGACTTTTTTTTCTTTTCAGAATATCACCTCTCCCCATGGGCCCCTTAAATTGGATTTATAAAAGAACGGTCGAACACTTATTTACTTACTTTAAGCTGTTTTTTCCTGAGTTTGATGAGTGAGTGAGTTAGTGAGTTACAACACTTTCTTCCCTTTTTTTTCAGAATTTCACCTCTCCTCATTGGCCCCTTAAATTGAATTGATGGAAAAACGGTTGAACACCTATTCACTTATTTTTAAGGTGATATTTTCCGCTGACTTTCAAACTTCTTGCCTATGTTGCTTAAGAGATATACGCTCTGTTAAGAATTCTTCAACCCCCACTTTTCACCCCCTTTTACCTCATAATATTGTACAGGCCCGGGGGGCTGTACCCCCTAAAAGCCAGCCCCCATCTTCTACTAAAACCACCCCAACTGGCAACATCATAAGACCAGAACATTATCTTTACACGGCAAAAGGCGACCACCCAGCTTGGGAGGTTAGCCAACTACTTGCGACACACACATAAGCATCTACCCAACAACTAAATGGGACAGCTACGTCGGCGCAATGCTGACCAAGCAGCGCCGAGAACTATAAGAAGGGAGGGAGGCCTTTTTGGAGCATTATCTGTTACACAGTGTGCGTCGCCGAAGGCCCTAGCCGACATCTGTTCCAGCTGCATCATCAGGTGAGACTCAGCAAGTGCTCAGAATCCTTTACTTTGTAAACACCCGCTCACCCACTTGTACACTCTACTTGTATCATTGCTTACATTCCCCTAAGAGGGACTTACAAAGTCACACTCACTGACCAATAAACACATGGTCAGTAAACTACACTTGTATTGTCAATTACACGCCTCATTACATCCTCATACACTTCCTGACTCTCGTCACGATTGACCGTGACCATAGTAGCCAGTAATTGCTGGGTCAGACTTCATTGTGCTTCTCGCACGCGACTCGACTACATAACGCCGAGTCGCTGACATAAGCACGTCTACTGTATTACTCATTCCGTCCAGCTGGCAGGCCGGTATAGTAGCCTGCATTTAGAGGTCCATCCCCTAATCAACACTTGCATCTTTGCAGGAACACCCCTTAGCGTTTAAACGCTAAACAACCCGCTACACTGGTAAGCTCTCCCAGCTACGGGAAGCTACCCTCTCCTAGGAACCACTTTCCAAATTAGTACAGTGACACAAGTGTTTTAGCCCTAACCACCCCCCAACTAAGGGATCTAAAACATATTGGTGGAGGCACGGCTACCACGCACAGTAAGGGTAGGACTCATACTACGAGCCCTCGTGGTAGAAACGGCCCGTACCGCACACAGCCAAGCGAAAAAGTTGAATTTTTTTTAAAGGAAGGCATCATTTCTCCTTCACCCTAGCTACACAAGGGATTTTTTTTTCAAACCAACCCCCCACCCCCTGGAAAGAATCAGAGATATAATACATTGCCAAGCATACACAGTTTTTTTATATATATACATACACTTGATTCAGCATGGCCCCTTTATACCGCCTAGCTGTGCTGAGGAGCATTGGGGAATACCAGGAGTTAATTGCCTGGCACAAGGTCTTTGAGGCAAGACAGGACTACCTCACAAGGTTTCAACAGCTCCTGCACGCCCAGTATAAGCGAATTATAAGGGCACTTGTCCGGCCACTCCGCAGCGCCAAGAATCGCAAGATTCGAGCGAAAATCCCCACCCTCCGCACACAAATCATTAAGGCACACCGGCAACTACACTGCCGACACGAATTCATGTTCCAGCAATGGGAAACAATCATCAGGGAACACCAACGGATAGGGACTAATGGCACCAAAGTTGCCGAACAGGCCATATGCCTCAATAGGCAGTACGCCCAAATTTGGGATAACTATCGCGAGCTCCAGGCTAACAGGGCCATTTTCGAATTCATGGCAGGGCCACAAGCCCAGCCTAGAGAGGACATAAGCGTAGATACGCTAACGCAGCAATTTGCGAGGATGTCCCTCTTAGACACTTACAAAACACAGGGGAAGGGGTTCACCGTGGCCACAGTCCAGAAGACGGCCAGGTTAGGCTCCAACACATCACAGGGCCAAGGTCACATCAACACACGTCCCTCAGCGCCGGTTCGGAAGGCAATTTTGCCAAACCGAAGGGCAGAACTTACGCCAACCCCCGCGGAACGGACGAACGAGAGGGAGTTGACGCCAGGACTCTCGGGCACACATAATAACACAGGGAGAAAACGGGAGGTAAACATGTCATGGGCTGAGGACGTAGAGCCCGCCCCGCAGCACAATAAGCCCACACAAACTTACACACATAGGCAAACACAAGGGCAGGAGTCTACCGTGGCCATAGGCCAGAAATCGGTTGGACTACACTCCAATACATCGTCAGGGCAATCACAAGCAATTACACGCCTCTTTACATCCTCATACCCTTCCTGACTCGTCACGATTGACCGTGACCATAGTAGCCAGTAATTGCTTGGTCAGACTTCATTGTGTTTCTCGCACGCGACTCGACTACATAACGCCGAGTCGCTGACATAAGCACGCCTACTGTATTACTCATTCCGTCCAGCTGGCAGGCCGGTATAGTAGCCTGCATTTAGAGGTCCATCCCCTAATCAACACTTGCATCTTTGCAGGAACACCCCTTAGCGTTTAAACGCTAAACAACACGCTACACTGGTAAGCTCTCCCAGCTACGGGAAGCTACCCTCTCCTAGGAACCACTTTCCAAATTAGTACAGTGACACAAGTGTTTTAGCCCTAACCACATCAAAATATCCTTAGACATATGTCTGCTTATTTTTAATGATTAGTTTATATGCCGAGAATTACATCCACAAATTAACCACTCGTGAGATATTGTTATTCAATGAAATGCAGGATTAACCCCCTTAACACCCCTTTAGAACCTGAATATCCAAAAATTCCTTCGTTAATGGACGTTTTCGACATACAACGGACATAACCCCAAAATGTCATGTTTCTAACTTCAATAGTTTTGGCTGGGCGATGATAGTGAGTGAGACAGTAAAGACATTTTTTTTTTCAGAATATCACTCTCCCCAAGGGCCCCTAAAATTGAATTTATGAAAAAACGGTCGAACACCAATTCACTTATTTTTTACGGTGACTTTTTCCTCTGACTTTCAAACTTCTCGCCTATGTTGTTTAAGAGACACACGCTCCATTAAGAATCCTTCAACCCCCATTTTTCACCCCCTTTCACCTCATAATATACACCACATATAAAAACCCTTAGACATGTCTGCTTATATTTAATGATTAGTTTATGTGCCGAGTATTACATCCCCAAATGAAACCACTCGTGAGATATTGTTATCCAATGAAATGCAGGTTTAACCCCTTTAACATCCCTTTAGAAGCTTGCCACGGTGGGTGAGTGGATACCGTGTCGGTCTACTAACCCCAATATTGCAGGTTCGCCCCTGGCCGTGGTAAGTGATTTTTGAAATGCGGTAAATTACGATACGCATGTCATACGATGTTGGCATGTCAAAGATCCCATTTGAATTCAGTAGGCCGAGTTCATAATGGCAAAATTAATCTCGGGAGTTTCCGCCAACACCAAGTTCCTCATTTCTCTACTAGAAAGCGCTATAGTGTTCAAGGAGCTTAGATATCTATTATCTATTCTCCTTGACTTTCATAGTGATTCAAGGAACAACGAAATTTGACATGCAAGCTACCCTCTGGGTGTCAAATTACAAAGCTTGCACCCGATGCCATACGATATTATTATCCCTTTAGAACATGAATATCCGAAAATCCTTCCTTAGTGGGCGCTTTCGACTTACAGGGAACATATACCCAAAATTTCTTGTTTCTAAGTTTAATAGCTTTGGCTGGGCGATCAAGAGTCAGTCAGTCAGTCCGGACACTTTGTTTTATATAAGAAATTATTTAATGTGGTTGTTTTACCGTTAGCTACAAAATGAACCTCACTAAAACTTTGTGGCATTATTAAGTCATTCTAAAGAAATATTTTTCGAGTTTGCTCTGAATAATAATGAATTAATAACGCTTAATTAATTAACAGTGTGGAAATGCGTGAGATTCATTTTGAAGCATAACATTTAGCAACCGCATAAAAAAATGCCTCAACATTCCGACAAAGAGGGAGAATGGTAAACGGTGAAGATCAGCACAAAGAAAGTACCGAATTTTGAAGAATAAGGATAAAAAAGTTACGGCTTGAATTTACAAAATTTTAAACATTGCTTCTAATAGAAATATGTGTGTGCTTCTTTTAAATTGATATAATTGATGTACACGATCTGTGATAGGCACGGTTATAATAATACGTTATTGTTTTGTCTCCTTATGCTGTAGGCCTATGTTCACTCTTAAATCAAATGTTTACAAGACCGCGAAAATAACTTCTAACGTTAGCACTATAGGTATAACATAATTTATATCTGATGATGCATAGTTAATACATATTGGACTTAACAACATACAATGAACTACGTCTTTCTATAACCCATTTCTCCTAGATGTTCCATGAAATAATCCTTTGCTTAAACCAATTTGCTCATTTTTGAGCTTTACACAATGACAGGCTCATATAGCCTAGATATCGATATAAATCAAGACAAAATAGTAGATACCCGGTTCCTAACTTCCATAAAAGTAGTTTTTCTCGAGTCCTGACCCTATTGTAAGTTTGATTCCGTTGAAATGCAAACCCTGGTTTTGCCACTGAGTACATTTGAAGACAAGGTAAAATATTCGCAGTGTCGATATTACTTTAGGGAATGTTATGTCTTACCACACCATTGTGCGACCTCTCCTGAAATATGTGCCCTGTGTGTGGGTACAAATTGCAGGTTGTTTAGAACAGAGCGCCTCGCACGATTTCAGGCACACAATGTCACGTGCAAAACACTCAAGCTTCAAGTCAATTTCTAAAAGCTTGCGTCCATGGCCTGTTTGCTGTGACGTCTTAAAAAGTTGCAGACGTAAATCAGTTATTAGGGTTTATTCCAATGAAACATATACGAGATATATTTATACTTTGAACGACTTAGAAGTGACATCAAAAGCTGAAGCCTTGAGCGCAGACCTTGAGAATAATTTGGATACAACGGTTCTACACTTAACGCTCTTGTTTGCGTTGATGCCCTTGGGCGGCTATAATTTGTACGATAAGCGTTTAGGATTCATTTGTAAAAATATTATGTAATGTGCCTAATGATACCCTGTCCGGCCAGGAAAAACTCGTCTTGTAGAAGGATATGCCATTAACCATGTATTTGACAATCTAGGAGCTTCAAGGAAACCCTGTTTTGCCAAGTTCTGTCTACCCAGAGTGCAATTCTATACAAGTCCTACTTACCTAATGTGTACCTCACTACACGATCTCTCTCTCCAATATGTATTTCTCTACCTGAGAAACGTACCCAATAACCACCACTAGGAAACTTGAACGTGCGTAATAAACCCTAAGACATGATTATATATTCTCACAAGCTATGAACTGTTATCCTACAAACACCTACCATCATTGTGTGGTATAATGTTGATACCACCCAAATATCCGAAACCCTATTATGGTTTATGATTGGTTGTACTAGATCTTTAAATGGATTTTGCTTGAAAGAGAAGGCGGTTTACGCTATTTGTTTTGTTTTGGGTTCCAGAAGAATTATACGGTTTGAGAACACAATGGGACACCTTATCAATTAATGAATCAATGAATAATGATCAGTAAATATTAATAAATAAATAATTAAATACTATTTCAAGTATTTTCCGCTAACACGTAACCGAATGTTTGCACAGAGCTTGAGAGGTAACCATATAAATGAGAGTGGAACTCTTTAAGACGTGCCCTTGTATGCCACGTCACATGCTTTATCAGCAACAGGTCTCTCTCTTCCCCTCTTACCCTGCATACACTGCCGGTTATGTCAATCATACACATGCGTTGTACTTTTTACTGACTCAACGTTTTACACAGGTTACATCCAGCATGTGTGAAGTAGTGGATATTCCTTACAAAACTCAACCACATTCTTATCTCTGCGCCATGTGTATTTCTTCCAGGCTTATTTCCATCAACAGACTAAAAGACGTATCATAAATATTTCCAGACAGTGAGAACACTGATTTGTGTGACGCTAAATTGAAAGTTAATACCAATATCTAGTTCAATGATGAGGCACAATGAGAGACATATCTGACGTTACAAACAAGTCTTATTCAAATCCAAAACTCACAGCTACGCTCACGTAAAGCGACAGATCACGTATTTTGTATGTTGAACACTTACTCATTTAAGTGGTTTCCACTTCCACCACTTCCTCGTTCCTGCATTTCTTCATCCTGGGGATAAGATGGAATAATTTATTTCTGTGCTTACACTTTTACACAAATAACAAACCATGTAATTGTACAGCACTGGTCAGCTAAAGTGGAACTACTTTCGCACTGTCCATCACATCCTGCGGCTAGAGATGAACATTATACAGATTCGTGGTTACAACCTGCAACTCTGAAACTATCTCCTTCAGAGACCAAGTGACTCCTGAAGCGAAAGAGAATGCTGAGATCAGTGCCTTTATATAAGTAATAGCAGTAAGGATTGAGGGGAAATGAACATTAATTTATTTCAATCCTCTTAGCCATAAGATAATAAGGATCTAACACGACTGCCAATATTTGTACGAGCATAATTATTGAAAATCCAAGCATATAGAAAATTGTGCATGACTTTCTTTAACAAATCACTGCAATTTCATTTACAAATAATTAAGAAGAAGTTAGGGTCAGTCGATTAAATACCTCTAGACTGCGTCTATTTTTTTGGTTGGTTAGTTATTAAAACTCCTGCGTAGTGTATTCTCCCTTTTCATAACTTTTCAAGAGGTAGATGATTGAAAATACATCATTTATGATTTATATACCTTTCTGGGAGTCGCTACAAGTCGATTTCAATTTCAATTGCCACAGTTGCACCGGGAATAATTGTTTTTTACGTAAGTAAAGCATTTTTGATCATGTTCATTTTCACGAGCGTTGCCATGTTACATTGTCGACAGACAGTACGTCATACCCCATGTGACACGTTGCCAACATTCACCACAAGACACGTGATTAATGAAATAAAAGCTAAACCATTGTCCTGGATAAAGATTATTGATGCGTGACTACCCCCACTGTGCGTGAAAAAAAAACAGGGGTGTTATATATTAGGTAGCGTGGCTCAGGGCCACTATTGGTCTGGACGAAAATATCGGTCTCCCAGATGCCATAGTTCCGAATGCGTGGGGTTGGCATTACTGGCTCCTCAAGAAAAATGGCTCTCAGAGCCGCAATTTCAAATATATACGTCGTGATCCTATTGGGGATGGTCGGGTGGGTATATGACCGCGGAGGAGTGAACATCTAATACTAAATCTTCTCCAGATATTCTCCCAACTATTAAATCAGGTAATTTCAGTACTTACAATTTTTTTTTATAGAAAGGTTCACTTACTCTGGAGCGCCACCGGTTAGTTTAGAGTCTCTCCAGTAACCGGTGTTAATAGTGATGGCTGTATTAGAGTGTGTTATTTCTATTTCAGGTAAAGACTGCACACGATCAATTCAAGTAGTTTCTACTTTTGAAACCAAATGCTACAGTTCACGACACCTAGCTTCGAACTTGGCTACTAGATGCCACCGCAACCAGCACCTGGCGACGAACGTTGGCTCTTAAAAGAGCGTAATTCAAATCTAACCTACAAATTTAGCATCACACAATTGTGGTTAGTGGATGGTTCATTTACATGCCATAAATCTATGACATGGGTCCGCCGGCATTTCTTAACCCTCCGAAGGAAGGCACTTTGTAGATTATGTAACATCTATACCGCTGCTTGTAACAACAAGAATTATATGTCTGCTCAGGATTGTAATAGAGATACAGGCCAGTGAAGTAGGTAGTAATTGAAAAGCCGATTATTTGCAGAATACCGGGACTGAAGCCAGCCTTTATAGTTCCTGAGCAAATTACACAGCATAAATGTGCCAGGTCTTGTGATCTATCACGGAAGACGAGTGGCTATGATCCCCACCATCCTTGAAATGGTATTTTCATGGTTCACCATTTTTATATCCAGGTAAATGCTTGGCAATGATCGTTGTCTACCAGCTCTTAACTATTCTTCAAAGCTCATTAACACCTCCTATGTACTAAACAATAGCACTGCTCCATACACACACATTTCACCTACTTCTTGACACCTCAGCAATGGGAATACTGAGGTTAAGAACGGAGCATAAAAACATTATGAAGTAGGCCTAAGAAAGAAAGTTTCTTCAGCGTGTACTTACAAACAAAAGCACTAGCAATTACTTTCTCCGTGTGGTTCTAGAACATTCCTTTACTTTTTACTCGGATATTCAATTATATATTATCTTCATGCTTAGGGTCAACTAGGCCCCCATGTTCTTGCAATGCTCCACTGTCATAAGTTACGAACATCCCAGCAATGTCCGGGAGTTCGAGTGAAAACGCACTGAAGACCACTCCTGAGGGTAGACCACCCACCTCATCATGGAAGGATCTCTGGCCAGAATATGGATATCCTAAATCAATTTTCATACCTAGACTTCAAGTCACAGAAGGCACTAATACAACGTGATAATGCTAGCCTCACGCAATATAGCTTTTGCATATGGCATTATAATGCAACCCCCAGTAGCTCAGTGATCAGAACAACATCGCAAAAAGCCGGCGGTCGGAACTGGAAGTGTCGTATGGGACAGATAATATTTAATTGGTCATCCTTCCATCAATATGGATTGTGCTTGCTGTACAAAACACAACCTAACAGCCAAACGCTTCCCTTTGTCATCAACACAATTGTCAAAACACAACTCTTCATCCCAAAATGCTATTCGTTGATAAGGAGATGTCTTGTAAACAGGCATGAAGATACTTACCTCTTGAGGATCTGAAGAGAGTGTTTCTCTTTTGACGCCTGGAACCACCTCCGGAATAGAAGATTCCTCAATTTTAACATCCGTGTGATGGTCTGTATCGTCCTGTAAAGAAATGACTTGGCTCAAAAATAAGTTCCTTTGCATAGATTGAATTATATTTTTCAGATGATTTGTAGACTTGCACTGAAAGATTCAAGGAATAAACAAACACAGCCAAGGTAATTCAATCTCCCATTCATTAGTTTTGTGCTGTTTATATCTGAAAGCAAAACGTAGGCCTAGCATATTGTCACTAGAATTGAGTGCATGTTGCGATATTGCGGCGTATGTTCTACCCTCCTGAGACCAGATTAAAGTAATATTCATCTTAAGGATACTTATGTTAAGGAGGTATTTGACGGGAACGATAGATAATTTCAAATTACACTGGCAGCTACTTGACATGTCATTTCATACCAATTCACTTCTAATTCATAATTCATGACCCAATGATGTTGTCAAGTTTATGCAATGTGGTAACGAATATAGAACTGAATATTAATAATTGTATACGCAACAGCTTGAGAGCTTTTCTTAACAAAATTGCCAACCACGGTCTAATAATACCTGAGGCACACCACCATAGTCCATCTCTAGGGTGTTTTCGCACGGTGACTTCGTGCCGCGTTCTAATAATGAGTGATTCACACCACCATAGACCATCTCAAGGGTGTTTTCGCACGGTGAATTCGCGCCGCGGTCTAATAATACCTGAGGTACACCACCATAGACCATCTCTGGGGTGTTTTCACACGGTAACTTCGTGCCACGGTCTAATAATGACTGAGGCACACCACCATAGACCATCTCTAGGGTGTTTTCACACGGTGACTTCGTGCCACGGACTAATAATGACTGAGGCACACCGCCATAGACCATCTCTAGGGTGTTTTCGTACGGTGACTTCGTGCCACGGTCTAATAATGACTGAGGCACACCACCATAGACCATCTCTAGGGTGTTTTCGTACGGTGACTTCGTGCCACGGTCTAATAATGACTGAGGCACACCGCCATAGTCCATCTCTAGGGTGTTTTCGCACGGTGACTTCGTGCCACGGTCTAATAATGACTAAGGCACACCGCCATAGACCATCTTTAGGGTGTTTTCGTATGGTGACTTCGTGCCGCGGACTAATAATGACTGAGGCACACCACCATAGACCATTTCTAGGGTGTTTTCGTACGGTGACTTCGTGCCACGGTCTAATAATGACTGAGGCACACCGCCATAGACCATCTCTAGGGTGTTCTCGTACGGTGACTTCGTGCCACGGTCTAATAATGACTGAGGCACACCACCATAGACCATCTCTAGGGTGTTTTCGTACGGTGACATCGTGCCACGGTCTAATAATGACTGAGGCACACCACCATAGACCATCTCTAGGGTGTTTTCGCACGGTGACTTCGTGCCGCGGCTTAATAATGACTGAGGCACACCACCATAGACCACCTCTAGGGTGTTTTCGCACGGTGACTTCGTGCCATGGTCTAATAATGACTGAGGCACACCACCATAGACCATCTCTAGGGTGTTTTCGCACGGTGACTTCGCGCCGCGGTCTAATAATGACTGAGGCACACCGCCATAGACCATCTCTAGGGTGTTTTCGCACGGTGACTTCGTACCACGGTCTAATAATGACTGAGGCACACCGCCATAGTCCATCTCTAGGGTGTTTTCGCACGGTGACTTCGTGCCACGGTCTAATAATGACTGAGGCACACCGCCATAGACCATCTCTAGGGTGTTTTCGCACGGTGACTTCGTGCCGCAGTCTAATAATGACTGAGGCACACCACCAAAGACCATCTCTAGGGTGTTTTCGCACGGTGACTTCATGCCGAGGTCTAATAATGACTGAGGCACACCACCATAGACCATCTCTAGGGTGTTTTCGCACGGTGACTTCGTGCCACGGTCTAATAATGACTGAGGCACACCGCCATAGACCATCTCTAGGGTGTTTTCGCACGGTGACTTCGTGCCGCGGCTTAATAATAACTGAGGCACACCGCCATAGACCATCTCTAGGGTGTTTTCGCACGGTGACTTCGTGCCGCGGCTTAATAATGACTGAGGCACACCGCCATAGACCATCTCTAGGGTGTTTTCGCACGGTGACTTCGTGCCGCGGCTTAATAATGACTGAGGCACAACGCCATAGACCATCTCTAGGGTGTTTTCGCACGGTGACTTCGTGCCACGGTCTAATAATGACTGAGGCACACCACCATAGACCATCTCTAGGGTGTTTTCGCACGGTGACTTCGTGCCGCGGCCTAATAATACCTGAGGCACACCGCCATAGACCATCTCTAGCGTGTTTTCGTACGGTGACTTCGTGCCGCGGCTTAATAATGACTGAGGCACATCGCCATAGACCATATCTAGGGTGTTTTCGCACGGTGACTTCGTGCCGCGGCTTAATAATGACTGAGGCACACCGCCATAGACCATCTCTAGGGTGTTTTCGCACGGTGACTTCGTGCCGCGGCTTAATAATGACTGAGGCACAGCGCCATTGACCATCTCTAGGGTGTTTTCGCACGGTGACTTCGTGCCGCGGCTTAATAATGACTGAGGCACACCGCCATAGACCATCTCTAGGGTGTTTTCGCACGGTGACTTCGTGCCGCGGCTTAATAATGACTGAGGCACACCGCCATAGACCATCTCTAGGGTGTTTTCGCACGGTGACTTCGTGCCGCGGCTTAATAATGACTGAGGCACACTGCCATAGACCATCTCTAGGGTGTTTTCGCACGGTGACTTCGTGCCGCGGCTTAATAATGACTGAGGCACACCGCCATAGACCATCTCTAGGGTGTTTCCGCACGGTGACTTCGTGCCGCGGCTTAATAATGACTGAGGCACACCGCCATAGACCATCTCTAGGGTGTTTTCGCACGGTGACTTCGTACCATGGTCTAATAATACCTGAGGCACACCACCATAGACCATCTCTGGGGTGTTTTCGCACGGTGACTTCGTGCCATGGTCTAATAATACCTGAGGCACACCACCATAGACCATCTCTAGGGTGTTTTCGCACGGTGACTTCGTGCCGCGGTCTAATAATACCTGAGGCACACCACCATAGACCATCTCTAGGGTGTTTTCGCACGGTGACTTCGTGCCGCGGTCTAATAATACCTGAGGCACACCACCATAGACCATCTCTGGGGTGTTTTCGCACGGTGACTTCGTGCTGCGGCCTAATAATACCTGAGGCACACCACCATAGACCATCTCTGGGGTGTTTTCACACGGTGACTTCGTGCCACGGTCTAATAATGACTGAGGCACACCGCCATAGACCATCTCTAGGGTGTTTCCGCACGGTGACTTCGTGCCATGGTCTAATAATACCTGAGGCACACCACCATAGACCATCTCTGGGGTGTTTTCGCACGGTGACTTCGTGCCGCGGCTTAATAATGACTGAGGCACAGCGCCATAGACCATCTCTAGGGTGTTTTCGCACGGTGACTTCGTGCCGCGGCTTAATAATGACTGAGGCACACCGCCATAGACCATCTCTAGGGTGTTTTCGCACGGTGACTTCGTGCCGCGGCTTAATAATGACTGAGGCACACCGCCATAGACCATCTCTAGGGTGTTTTCGCACGGTGACTTCGTGCCGCGGCTTAATAATGACTGAGGCACACCGCCATAGACCATCTCTAGGGTGTTTCCGCACGGTGACTTCGTGCCATGGTCTAATAATACCTGAGGCACACCACCATAGACCATCTCTGGGGTGTTTTCGCACGGTGACTTCGTGCCATGGTCTAATAATACCTGAGGCACACCACCATAGACCATCTCTAGGGTGTTTTCGCACGGTGACTTCGTGCCGCGGTCTAATAATACCTGAGGCACACCACCATAGACCATCTCTAGAGTGTTTTCGCACGGTGACTTCGTGCCGCGGTCTAATAATGACTGAGGCACACCACCATAGACCATCTCTAGGGTGTTTTCGCACGGTGACTTCGTGCCACGGTCTAATAATGACTGAGGCACACCGCCATAGACCATCTCTAGGGTGAGTAGTAGGGCTAAGCCGGTCCTGGACATATTTCAAGGTCATCCATGGTTTCTCGTGGTCACGTGCCCCCCCCCCAGGCGTTCCCTGGGGGGCTTGGGGGAGGGGAGGGGGGGGGGATGGGAGGGGAAAGGGTGGAAGGTCTGGCTTGGAAGCAGACCCAGTTGTTAGCCGACCTGTGTTGGCCAGCCAACTGACTGAGCTGGCTGGTGTGCATTGCCTATATAGCTTGTGGATGGAAGTGGGGGAGGGGACTGGTTCGGGCGACTGTCGAAGGTAGCCGAATGTGACCGAGTGTAACTTAGAGTAGTAGAACAATGCGATGGCCGGGGCTGTAGGTATCAATCAATAAAGACCTAATAATAATAAATATTCCATTAAGCATGGTTACGAATATGAATAATACGAAATACTAAATGTCCCCTAGAGATCTATGTATGGTAAAAATGTAGAGGTATATGGACTGTTGTTAACCCATGACGAGCTGTCGTGTGAGGGATTCGAACCCTCGCTTCCTGTTGAGGAAATTCGAGGGGCGCTGTTTGTGAGGTCCCCTGTGTGAATGGGGTATACTTATGTTCGATGCTTGTGAGACCCTGATATAATAACGTGAGAGCAGCTACGCATTCTCACTGGTTGTGGAGCTCCATGACGACTAGCTACTTGTGGGAGCGCTGTTTGTGAGGCCCCTGTAACATCTCAGTTCGAAAATAATTCATCTCTTAATTTAGAAACTGGAGCATGTTGCTAAATATGGGCACCACGCCCTACGCGCAAGCCTCTATATGTAAGGAGTGACCGCGTTTAAGCTGATCATTTGCAAGTGTGGTGTACGCGTACAAGCAACAACGTTTGGTGAGTACTATCAAATATATAACAAAACATATAATGAATTTCGTACAACATCTACATACACTAACTATTTTTACAGTATTTTCAAAGAATGTCCATTAAACTATATTTTATCATATCACACAACTCAATTTGACTACAAACTTAAACATCGCGGTTATCAGTCCTATGTAGGTTATCGCGGTTAATCATCTGTGTTCGGTTGTACTATGGACTACATGGTCATCAAGCCTGTATACTGGAGATGTGTATGTGTGTGTGTGTTGAATAATCATGGGGAGGAGTGAAGCATCGCGGTTATCAGTCCCATGTAGGTTAACGCGGTTAATCATCTTTGTTCGGTTGTACTAAGGACAACATGGTCATCAAACCTGTATACTGGAGATGTGTGTGTGTTGTATGATCATCAATTATACGGCCGAACTTCCCCTGGGTTCTTTGACATGTCGACATTGAATGACATGCGTATCGTAATTTTTGCCGCCTTTCGAAAATCACTTACCACGGCTAAGAGCTAACCTGCAAGCTTGGGGTTGATAGTCCGACATAATAACCACTCACGCACCGTGGCAAGCTATCAATCAATCAATAATTATCTCATAATAATAAATATTCCATTTAGCAACTACACGACCGAACTCCCCCTGGGTTCTTTGACATGTCGACATTGACATGCGTGTCGTAATTTTTGCCGCCTTTCAAAAATCACTTACCACGGCTAAGAGCTAACCTGCAAGCTTGGGGTTGATAGTCCGACACAATAACCACTCACGCACCGTGGCAAGCTATCAATCAATAATTATCTCATAATAATAATAAATATTCCATTTAGCAACTACACGACCGAACTCCCCGCCTGTGACATCATCCACGGTCTCAGGACGTGGCGGTCATCTTGCACATTAGCCACTGCTCCAGCTCTGACTGTCCCTCCATAAGAATAACAGAGAGTAGTTGCGCGAGGCGGCCATCTTGCACATTAGCTCCTGCGATAGCTTCGGTCTATTATACTTACCATCTAAACATCTAGTAAGGAAATAGCAATGTTTGATGATTATATAGGACTTGAAAATAAATAAAACAAAAGGACAATACATACTATTTCTTTATTTACAATATTTGACATACACATAGACATGTTTTGATTCACAGATAATAGCGAACACACATGAAGAACAAAACTGTATTGGTTTACTCATTAAGGGCGTAATGGCCCCATGGCAAGCTTGTGAGGTGATCATTTACCCATGAACGTTTATCATCAAACAAAAGCAACGAGCGTCGCATTTGCTCGACAAGAAACACTTCATGGGTACGGGACGTTAGACGTGCCTGTTTCGCATACTGTTCAGTGGGATTATATAATGCCTCACGATAACGAGCCATACATAACGTTCGTATGACACTAGAGCGGACCCCCTTGGCTCGACTGACATGTCTTGAACTGTCGCAAGTATAGCAGTACATTTTTGAAGCTAGACCTAAAAATTCTGTCATCACATCGACGCCACATTCATCTTTCATGAGCCCCATAACTTTATTGTTTTGAGGTAACAAGCCAAAGATGTTACCATCAGGAAAAGAGGACGTATCGAAATGCTCAGGATGGTCACGCATCACCTGATAAACGTCTGTTGCTTTAACCTGATATATGTAACTATCGGTATCAGTGTAAACAAGATGAACATCCTTAAAATAGCGACGAGCAAACCCATAATGAAAGTCATACATGGTTAATTTTGAAAACTCCAAAATAGTCATCCCTAAATAAATAGGTTTATTGTAAAGAATTTCAACCTTTCCTAATTCGACGGTAGCCAATGTATCAGTAATAATTTTCATGGTTTTAAAATGGGGCTTGGCAACATATTTCCGAGCTCCATACCTACCTTCCCACGAATTAACTAAATGGATGGACCGGTGTTTGCGTACATTTTCAAACGTTTTTCCGTATGCTGCATTATTCATCAATTTAAAAAAATTAATTTCAAAAGGTTGGGTAGCACGCTGCCGATGGTGAGTATTCAGGTCCATGTAAGGCTTCAACCACGCCTTTTGTGTAAACGATACAATACGATGGATCTTACTCAACACGAGTCCATACGTTAAGCATTGTAAAAGCACTTGGATGTGAATCACATACCTTGTTTTAGGAAGAAGCGTTCCCAGTAACTTTGGATGTTTTGAGCTCGAATTTGGAGGAATCCTACGCTCGACACAGAACGGTAAATCAGCGTGATCGTCATGCACATGTGCAGGGTATTGTATATCCACTTCCAGGACAAAGCCAATTTCTTTTTGACGAGCAGCGGTGAACACGTCAAAGCGTTCGATTTCCTCGTTACTGAGCCAAACAAAATCTTTATACGGGAGGGGTTGACTCATAGCATAGCCGTATAAATTATTTATATCGTAGTGTGTTAAATAGGAAATGGGCTGCTGAGCATTATACGTTGACATGTAAGGATGATTGGCATGGACATGTCTCTGAACAAGGGAAACAAATCCTCCACGAATACCCTTTTCAAAAAATAATAACATGTCAATATCTACAAGTAAATCCAACTCGATACCTGTGTACAACAACATGGCATCCCATGATAAACCCGGTGCTGTATAATAGTGACACGGGTCCAGCTTGTAAATCTGTATACACATGCGACGGAATTTCTCAAAAATATCCGTTAATAGCAAGGTATCCACAGTGAGATACAGATCAGCATATTCACCTAGGGTGGTACAACCAAAGGTATCCCACACGTTGCAGGCGTGGATATAATCGGTATCAGTAATGGTAGTATTATGCAACGTGCTAAAAAATGCATCCTGTGGAGGTAAATGCGTTTCGTCCAAGGAAGACCAACTGTTGGTATATTCATAAGGATAAACGCCCTTCCGGATGCAAAGTTTGAATTTAGCATCATCCGAAAAATGGTTTCGTGTAAAGTGCAATTCATCGGGTGAAATGCCCTTGACCAAGGCTTCTAACGAAGAGGCTATAAATCGATAGGAATCGAGAAACCGAAGTGATATACCCTGGTAATGTATAGAAAAGGAAATAAACCGCTCATGATTTTGCGGAATAATGGAAAAATGTTCCTTGTCTAATGTGGCAAACTCACGAATAATAAAGTGGGAGTCAAAATTGGTGAGACCGTGAAAAAAGACGGGTATATACTTTGCTGCACGAAACGTTAAATTACACGTGTTGTGTGCAGCTCCTCGATAGACGCCCGTGTAATGACAATGGTCGCGCACTTTAATGTCGTCAGGTAAAATAGGCTTCTGACAAATATGACACGTTGTTGCCGTATCATGATGTATCATTTCGTCTAGCGTCATCTGTATGGGCTTGGGAATTTGAAGAAGCTGATGGACATGCTCAGCTAACTGTTTCAGTTCCTGTAACAACCACTGAATACAGGTAGGTCCTCGAAACAATTTGAAATAGGATTGACTTGGATCATAGGAACAAACAACTTGAAAGGCCACAGAAAACGGAGTATGTCTTTGAATAGCATCTGTGTATGAGGAAGACGGATTCGGTGGACACCGCTGAATGGGGGTAGTTAGAGTTTCAATGTCTGCATACACAGTATAGGCCACTGGATCCATGCGATGGAAGTTTTTGAATTTCATTTTTGCCTCTTTCGGTTTTGGAAATGTAATTTTAACTGCTGGCTGAGTAGAACAATCCACTGTGTGGCTATCCAGCTTGATCTGCGTTGAAAAGTACTGCAAACACCGTTCACAAATAAATGTTTTATGGTGTCTAGATGAAAGTTGACCTCCAACAAGCTTGGAGAGGTTTTTAATTAAACAATAGTGACTTGTTTGCTCGTTAGAAATGTATAATAAATTTATATGGTGTACCTTCTGCTGCTGTGTACAATAAAGCGGTCCAATAACCGTATTCTTATCAAGACCATAAATCATAAAGGAAAAATGAGGATTAAGACTTTCAAATTTAGCTATAGAGGTAAGTTCCATAGGAAATGAAATAGTTGCAAAGTTGAGCGTGGAGAGTAACCTGTTAAACATGACCGTGTATGAGGATGTTAAACTAACATGACGTTGAACAGGGGCTAGAAATGCAGCCATGCACCACAAAAAGCAATAGTCGTCCTCATTTTGAATGTTGAGAACGGCTTTTCTACGTTGAACAGGAAGAGGAAGTGGAAAATATAGAGAACCTGAATTTAAGGGATCAAAGCAACATACATTGACTTGTAGAAACGGGATGACCTCGAGCGATTTTCCACTTTCACCTTCAAGAAAGGCGTCAAACTTAGACACCAAAGCGTCAACGACATGTTCGTTATACCAAGCTTCCCTGTCATCCGTCCGATAACATGGTCTCATTTTTGTTGTCAAATAAATGGTTTCCCGTTTTTCATCTCCACTGACTTTAAAAAATACAAAGGTACACGCTAATTCTGTGTTCACCTTTAATGCTGTGAAGCGCATAAAAAGAGTGATAAATTGTAATAAAAAACGGGTAAACATGCTTGTAAAAACAATTTTGGATGTAAAATTTTGTTGACATTGTATATTCGTCCACTGCACAGTCGTGTTTGAAAGCAGTCACGAACATTTTCCCAAACAAGTGGCACCATGAGGTTATTTTCTAATAAACACTTACAATAATAGTCAACTGCTATTTCTCTGGTATTAAATGGTTTTGTTAGAGGTGGAACAGCGAGGCCATCTGCTCATACATGATGTGACAAAGAGTTAAATGTTATCCGCTTCAAAGAGGACTAGGCATGCATTATTGTGCATGCCTAAATACTTCAATACCAAGGGGCGTGAATTTAACGTTGCCAGCGTCTCGTTGGATATGCTGGCAAATCGACTTGGTAGAAACACCATAAACTCTTGGCAGTGACAAAGAAGTCTGGTGCCGAATCGTGTCTCAATTCTCTGCAGACTCTCTACAGGGAACGGCTGGTTAACTGGGAGATCCCTTAGTCTTCTTGTTTCCAACCCAGCCTGGGCCCCTATTTTGTTTAACTGTTGGAGAGCATCCATGTTAACTATAAAAAACGATAGCCCCCATATAGTCTATAATCATCTACTAACTGTTGAATAATGATAAGAAAACACAAAAACGTTAACTCACCTTGTACAGAGCAGAACGATGTTCACGCCAAAAGAGACTTGATGCAAGTGAGATTGGGTGCGACCCTTACACCTGTATATATAACAGATTCGTGGGTGTGCTCACCAGTGTGGAAGGGGGTATAATTATAACAAAGTTATTTACTGCAACCCGACCGCTACTATGTATGGGCACCGTGCTCTACAGTGTGGAAGGGGGATATCATTTTAACAAAGTTATTTACTGCAACCCGAACGCTACTATGTATGGGCACCGTGCTCTACAGTGCAGAAGGGGATATAATTATAACAAAGTTATTTACTACAACCCGACCGCTACTATGTATGGGGCACCGTGCTCTACGTGCAACATGGCGACCGAAGGTTACATTACCGTCTTTGGTGACTATGAGATATTGATAGCGCGGAAGTAATTCATCATCTTCACTTAGTAACTGGAGCTGTAAGCGTCCGAAGGACCGCTACTATGTATGGACACCGTGCTCTACGCGCAAGTCCCTATATAAATGGAGTGAAGCCGGTTTGAGCTGATTATTCGCTAGTGTGGTGTGCTAGGAAACAACCAAGAAAGATTTTGCTGCTAAATATATATATTTCTTGTGTGAGTGTTGTGGAATAACTAATTCGTTTTTATCTTTTACTGGTACGCATTCAAGCAACAACGTTTGGTGAGTACTATGGCTAACCAATCTGAAACTTTTAGACAACACTTTTCTGACCCAAGTCACTGGATATATGCAACAAAACATGGTCATCGCAGTCAAATATATAACAAAACATATAATGAATTTCGTACTACATCTACATACACTAACTACTTGAACAGTACCTTCAAAGAATGGCCATTAAACTATATTTTATCACATCACCCAACTCGATTTGACTACCAACTTCATTATTCTATGGGGCAAGACACCATCATTTTCCCACGACAATTCAATGAGTTACAGTGTGTGACGTACATTAACGACTATCACATTCCTGACACAAATGACACGTACGAAAATAGTGACGGTGAAATTGACAACATTAATTGTCACAAGTTGTGTTTAAAATGTTTTGTTTTATGCTATGGATTAGACCTTGCTATGGAAGATGATGAAGATCCAGATAGTAACAACACTGACGACACGCTTCCCCTCCCTAATAATATTCACAGTCAAAGTTATTTTGTAAAACATAAAAATTGGAAGTATCTCTTAGATGACTTGAATGAGGAGGACATATATTGGTGCCATAAATGTACAAAACCTAAATTTGTTACAAGATGTGTATTCCCAGATGGAAGTAAAACGGATATAATATATCCAAACACCAATGATTACTTATATTCTTCATACATTTACTCAGTTGGTCAAGTTACTTTACATCCTACAAACCAACTAACATCTCTCAGAAGTAGATATCATCCCTACTAAAAGGTAAGTTATATTTATTGTATGCCAGATTTACCACAAACCTTCCAAACTCAAATTGCAATAGCTTTTTCTCTAGAATGGAATTTCGTTCCAGTGTAAACAACAACCTCGCGGGAGATGATATAGAAGAAGAGGCAGTAACAACGCCTACGCTTGCCATTAGTTTTACTTCAGTGAGGAGTTCTGCTCATCAAGATACCATCCCCATCGCAACACCATACACATCACAACACCATTCACATCGCAACAACGTAAAATCTTATATATAGCTTTTTGATTACTATGAGTGTTTTTAATAAACAAAAAAAGTTTGACTTTTGAGTTTTTGATTTAACTATTGTTTACATGCATGCTACCCCAAGTATGAGTTAAAAAAAAAAACATATATTTTAGTTCATTTCTTTATTGGCATCGTTTGCACATCAACATGTTACCACTTGTTTAACATAAGGTAAGAATAGTGTAGAGTTTATTTTTGCTTTGTTCTTAGTCCTTTCATATATTTTGTTTGTAAACGTCCACCACTCAACACGAGCTTCCCCTTCATAGCACCTGCTACCACAAGGGCCGCCATTTTTTCTGCAACAGATGCAGAAGGTGACGTCACACGTTCCATAGCCTTTCTCAAAAGTATCTGGTCGGCGACACGTCTTAGTTCAGAGATGTTGTTCTCACGCTTTGATGTTCTGTACGCTAGATCATGCTGCTTGCAAGCTGCGTCTAAACCATTAATTCCAGGATCACCACGTGCCAGTCGAACGTCTAACTTTGTACCAGGGCCACAGTATTGATAACCAGGTAAGTGCACCTCAAAGGGTAAAAGATCTATGACTTTGTCAATGAGACCATGACCAGTAGAGATCCGGCATATTTTTTTCAGTCGGTGACGCACATGTTGATTCTTTTTCCGCTGCTGCGGAGGTTGCTTCTTTCTTACCATCACATCCGTGGAATGAAGACGCATAGTCGTTGCATGAGGTTTTATGTCCATGATACAGTTTAATTAACTGACACGTTCTACAATTTTGAACTGATGGCATTTTGGAAATGTACACTTGTTGATGATGTTCATAATCAGTGCACGGTTGAAGTTCACACAACACAGGATCCCGTGTCCAATCACTCGGCCCACTATCCCAAATCTCCTTTACAGCATTTGACGCAACATAAAACAAAAACGCTTTAGGTAAAGCATTTAGTTCTTCTAGGGTAAAATTGTTCAGTTTTTTCTTACAAGCGAAATACTTAACAATAGCCCGTTCAATGGGGTTAGATTTTAAGCCTTCAATGGTAGCCATTATACACACAGACACGTCTGTATTAGACATACGTCTCTGTCTCACTGTTCTGGTCTGCATTCATGCACAAGGTTTTACACTCATTTTCCAGGTACCGACATGCATTGCGACTTAGCCAATCAAAGAGTTTCGATACGTGTAGGAGTGTCTTTTTTTGTACACGTTCACCAGGCTCATATAAGGTGTGTAGTGCAGGACATCCCATTTCGTGTAGATCGATGAGTTTACAAGTTGGAGAAACATACTGACGTAACCATTCCTTTTTTTCACCTCCTTTTACAAAAATAGTGTTGGCACCGAACAAATAGGCTTTTAATACAAACAGTAGATAGTTATAAGGAATGTTTCCTTGATTCCAGTTCAATCCTAAATGACGTTGCAGCCACTCGGTTTGTCTTCTATCCTCGTCCGACTGCATGTATAAGGGAAACGGTGGTTCAAAAGTGAAAGCACTTACTGTGGGCGTCCACATGGTTGTGCAATCTATAATTGCAACGTCCTTGAAAACAAACTTATTTTTAATTGACTTTGAAGCCTTGCATATCGACAATCAATGTTCTAGACATGGTTACTGCTCGCGGATACACACTCCTTTCTTCACCAGTGCTTTCTGCCAACTAATCCATCTCTACCTATAGTCCTACTAGTTAAGAGGTTGGAAAAGGAACTGGGTTTGCTAAAGGGATAAAAACAACATAAAATGGCTTATACTACTTTATTTGCAAAAAGATTAGAACATTGTTTTTCAATCTTTTATCATAGGATTTAGTCCAGGGCTCTGCAGCCAAACTTCTATTTATACTCTGGTCACCATATTGGACAGCGGCTGATAATACACTTGCGTCTCGTGAACAATCAGGCAATAGGCTGTTGTTTTTTCTGGAATAACTACAGACGTTTCAAATTCTAACCGGATATCGATAGTTGTTTCCTTCATCGACTCCTCCAAATACGAACAGTCCATCACCACCAGAGGTGCTTTGGTTTTAAAGTCTTGCGGGGATAATAGCGGACATGCTTCTTTCTGATAATAGGAGGACTGAAAGTTTGTAAACATGTCGTAGAGCTTACCATATTTGTTCTTGGTAAAGTTTAAATCCATTCCTTCATAGGGGAAGGTAACTCCGTTCAGGAAGAGTCGTATATTTCGCAATTGGATGTGATCAAATTGTGATGCATCTTTATTCTGTTGATATTTGCGATCTGTTTGAAATCCAACCATGACGTAGAGAGGTCGCTCTGTGCACCGTGAGGTTTTTATAGACCAAGTATGTGTATCAGTAAGTGGTAATACCGGGTACTCATGCAGCTCCCAGCTTCTAAATTGTATGGGTAAAGCTGTATCCTTCTCCACAATCTTGAGCAGACTCAATTTTTTCTGGTCAGAGAGAGTCACATGCGGTACTTTCCATAGAATTCGTTGCAATAAAATTTTGGAATCTATTGCAGCTCCATCAGCACCCTTCAGCGCATTATAATCGCTCCTATCTCGAACAAGAATCAGATCCTGTCTTGCGTTCACAACGACGCGCTTATGGTCCTCTGCAAAGCCTAATATTAATTTTAGGGGTAAATGACCGGTAAATGTACCATCATCATTAACCATCCAGTCGTTTGTCGAGTCAGGACACCAACCGGCCATACGAAACGCTTTACTCTCCTCACTTCCGTACGAGGGATAAAGTTTCATAGCGCTTGTTATACCAACATTTCGAGTCGTATCCACTTCGATTCCGTTGATGATGTAGCGAACCTCGGAAAACAAAAAGGCCAGCGCATGGTTAGCCAACTTTGACGTTGTCGGAATGGTACCATCTGATTTGGTGAGTTGACCTTCAATCTGGATGTAACTTTCATGGGGTAGGGTGTAGATATCTTGTTGATTAATGGTAATACGAATTTCGTCATTGTTATTTAGACCCTGAGTGTACGGTTGATAGGAATGGTGTTCAATTCTTACAATACCCTCCTGTACTTCGACCGGATTGATCACGTCGAGGATCGAATTCATGACGTACGGTGTAACCCAGTTTTTGTAAGATCTGCTTGTTGACACGTGTTAACCTGTACACGCGTTGAGAACAACTAACACCCACCCTCAATGGTGTTGTTGCTTTATACACTTGTTTCATGCTGGCTTCAGATACAATTTGTAGGTCACAGGTGTATGAGGGTCTAATTCGATGAGACGTTGGTTTCTATTCACTAGTCTCAAGGTAATATTCCTGATGTGGGTCACACTCACAGGGTGATAGAGCACCACCGATGGGTTTTCGCGGATGATATAACCACCAGGTGAAGTAACAATAAAATCATAAAGCGAATGCGAGGGATCTTGATTGGTGTAGACGTCTGTAATAATATTACACGTGACAGATATATGATGATCTTCAATTATTTTCACCGGTTGGTCAGACTTGTGTATCACGTTTGGTACTAACACTTGTGGTGAATAGCCTAGCAATGGACCAATTGAGTCTGGTTGTGCTTTAAAATCAATCCTAAAGGAAGAAAGAATACTGCAGCGATGTGTCACGTTGTTGGCTATGAGTTCAAACTTGCGTGTCCCGTCCAGAAATGCTTTTAGACTAAATTCCTTGGTGAGAGTTGTGTAGATGTGATCGTGAATATCATCTACGGTGTAGCTGCCAGACGGTAGAGTTAACACATAGTCATCGTAGTAAAACTTATCATTGACGTCTTCAATTATGTTGCAGATTCTATTATAGCCTTCAAACGAAACAAGTCCCAGCACGTAGGGTCGTTGTCCCAATTCAATTGGAGGATAAAAGTCAACAGTTACTTTGGCTCCTTGTCCGTGCACTGTAAACGCTCTACTTTCTGCCATTATACTGCTCACGTTATCACCTGCGCTGAGTCTTATATAGAAAGGTCAGACATAGGCGACCACAGTGTTGAGTGTTAAAAGTTTGTACTCGTTTCACATTATAGTTTATTGTTGCACTGCTTCCGAAATAGCGAACAAGCTCTGTCGGCGGAGGAAGGTTTCCAAAACTGTCAAAGTACCACACGGTACAACCATGCTTGACGTAGGCCACGTAATGTGTTCCCGGTCCATGAATGTCATCCAAATTAATAACTGCACTCTCACGCTTCCAAGGTTGAGGAGGTAATTGGTTGCGCATAAATACACCTCTAAAGTGTGCAATTTTCAACTGTTTTGCATATTTTATGACTTCTCCGTGTGTCATGGCTCGCCGGGGCAGTGCATCGATTAAGCGTTTTTTGGTGACATGTAAATGCCAAGTCCTTTTTTATAGGGTGCTAGCTTCATGTTCACACCCTTGCCACTCAGTGCTATAGCTTCCATCGTTTTATTGTGCCTCTCACTTTCCTTCAACTGTTGCTTCGCTTCCTCGACAGCTTTCACCGTTCGCGCTACCGCACTTGCTCCACCAAGAAGTGAACCCAGGGCTGCCAGTCCAGCGAATAGTGCGGGTAAAAATCCGCCACGTTTTGGTACAGGAATAACTCGAGCACGTTTTTTAAAACTTAGTTTACTTTTGGAATTCGCATGCAATCGTGCTGCTCGGAGAGCTTTTTTAATGGCCAACTCGCTATTGGTTTCTCCACGCGAAGCCTGACGTGCCGCATGGAGAATAGCTTTAAAGCCTCCCTTTCTTGACAACGTCTTCCTCTTCTTCACCACATATCTCTGTTTCACCATCGCGACCAAGGAAGAAGACAACCTTACAGTATAAAGGATAGACAACAACTAACGCTCCTCAGGAAGAGAGCCTACAATTATTTAATCGATGGTGGCGGTATATTCGAGTTCTATATACAGCGGAAAATCATTCATTGATTTTCCCACCTCTTTTTCTTCAGACGACAGTTTCAGTTGAAAGGATAATTTGTCCTCGGCTTTCACCGCAAGTTCGATGAGTGATGATATAACACTACCGTTTAATAGTAGCTCTAAATGTTTGAAATCCGGTGTATACTCGATAACACGAATGGCACCATCATACGGTAAACGGTAATTGCTATGCCCCGAACGTAGTATATAGGTGAGGTTACTGGGGTCTTCAACCGGTTGTCGGTTTACAATGTGAACCAAAAATAAGTTTGGCATTGTTTTAATGAAAAGCGATAATCGTTGTTCCAAAAATCGTTTAGTCGTCACGTCATGAGGATGTACAGGATCGGCAACATCGGCTATTCGTTTTCGCTTCATCTGTAGAGCGTTCTCTCTGATTTCCCACACCTTCTCTATTTCAGAGAACAAATACCGTTTTGTACAAGCATCTTGATCATCCTCCGGATCGGCCACGTGTACAAGGCGCGTATTATTCGCTGTATAACCATTTACTGTTAGGAATGGTACAAAACGGCGTAATTCTTTCACCTTGTTATCTACATAATCCTTTCTAGCAGCGTCCGTGTCGTTGGTTGGAAGAGCTAGCTGAGTGATTCGACGTTGGTGTACATCATAGTCTTCCTCTTTTGTTAACACCACAGCATTGGTTAACATATAGGCTTTGGTGCACACATCTTGATTGTTTACGGGGTCTGCAACGCCCATGATACGTATATTCTGTGCTTCATAGTCTCCCTTGATACGCCGCAAGCGATAATAATCTACATACTTTTTTGAACATGCGTCCGAAGCTAATTGTGGTTCTGTTATATTGGTTAATCGCTTTCCATTAAAGTCGTAATGACCATCCGTTGTGCGTGGCAGTGCATTGGCATCGACATATCGTTTATTAGCCGGATCTGTATCATGTTTTGGATCGTTTATCGAAGCAGATGGCTCATTTCCTTTCTTTGTTTTATGTGTTCTCCCAAAGGCATCCATGGTTACACTAGATCTGAAACAGCCACATGCTTCATGTATATAGAGACCACCTCTTCCCGTTTCACGTTCAGTCGATATGCAGATTATTAAGCAACAACATTCACTTCCGGTGGGGGATTTGGTTTCTCGCCTCTTCTCGACAACGTCCGAACGCCGCCACGGTTCACTCTTCCCGTCTTCCATTCGCTGTCTCATCGCCGGACCATCGGGATGTGGAAAAACCAATCTTCTGCTTACCTTAATCACCTCCTTAAACGGAGTACGATTTCAAAATATCTACATTTTTGCCAAGTCGCTCTATCAGCCTCTTTATGTGTTCTTGCAACAAGTCATGTCAGGTCTTCGCAATAACATGGGTTACTTCACATTCCCCGCGCACGAAGATGTCGTCTCACCGGATCATGTTCGCCCGAATTCGCTCATGATTTTTGATGATGTGTCCACAGAACGACAGGCTATCATTCAAACCTATTTTACCATGGGACGTCATAAATATATTGATTGTTTTTATCTCGCTCAAACCTATTCCCGAATACCCAAGCAGCTCATTCGCGACAATGCCAACGTGATTGTTCTCTTCCGGCAGGATGAACGCAACATGCGTCACGTCTACGATGATCACGTGAACCCAGACATGACCTTCCTAGCCTTTACACAGTTGTGTGCCACATGTTGGAATGCTCATCACCACGGTTGCCTCGTTATCGATAAGCAGAGTGATATCAACAACGGACGCTACCGCATGGGGTTTGATCATTTTATACGTATTTAAGGCACTGCATGACTTTTTCAAACGTCATTTATTCAGCTAGCATGGCAACAGCAGGAAGTCAATTAAAGAAACACATTATCCGTGCGCAAAATAATATTCGACGCAAGTTCCGTGAACTGAAACGCACGCATGCTGATAGTGAGCTGTTGATCGCGAAACATTTGAAATCACCTCTGGAAGCCGTGTTAAAGGGAACATCACAGACCAATAAGCCAAATACAGTATCAAAAGGAACACAAACAATCGAGGAGGAAGAACAAGAAGAAGGCGATGAAGAAGCTGAGGATGTTTTTACTTCTGGAACAGAATCACCGCTTCCAGAGTTTCTAAAAACAACAGTCATTGCTCAAACGCCCTCTAGCTCTAGAGAAAAAAAACCTACCCTGTCAGAAACCTTGGCTACACCTGAAAAGTATATGCAGCTGAAAGGTATTCTGGTAGAACATTTTGGACCGTTGGTAACGCCCTACCTTGAAGACCTTTTTACTAGAAAAACTGATACGACCTACGGTGTTCGCTATGAAAATAAACGTTTTCGAATTGGTGACTCAGAGATCAAAATAAAAGATAATGTCGTGATTGTTAAAACAGTTCGATATAAATTGACGCCAGGTCTTTTAGAACTTTTATTTGCACGTGTACCTTCCAAGGATGGCTATGACGAAGACGATCTTCAAAAGTATAAGGACATCTTGATGGCTACAAATGGTTTTAGACGTAATTATAAACGTTCTGAATCAATAAATGCAAATAAGGGTTTCAAATATAAGGCCATTATATCCAAATTGTTTCCCACCTATGCAAGTGTCCGCCATGAAAGCTCAGCGTCCGGCGTCCCGTTTAAAACGTTAAAACCTTTCGTTGATTTCGCCTATTGGAACGATCCTAATAAGTTGGTTAAACGTCTACAGCTCCTGCACGCTTCCCAACAGGCTGGCCATACAGGTCATGAAGGTGAAATTGTAGAAATAGAAGAGGAGCTTCGTCATGCTGGCATTATTGTATGATGGGTCCACGTGACAATACCCCTTCGCCTATTAAAACAGTGATTGCTCACGAGTTGCATAAACCAGCTCGCCGTATCTATCCACGTCGTCATGTTGTCTCGCGAGGAATTGATGAACTTTGGCAAGCTGATCTCGTGGAAATGATTCCCTATGCTACTAAAAACAATGGCATCAAGTATTTGCTGACTGTCATCGACGTCTATTCCAAAATGGCATTTGTAGAGCCTGTGCGAAATAAAACAGGTACTCTAGTTACTGCAGCCTTTAAACGCATTATTCAAAAAGCTAAACGGCAACCTCGCCTCCTCCAGACAGATCAAGGTAAGGAGTTTTTCAACAAGGAGTTTTCCACCTATCTGCAAAAACTCGGTGTTCATCACTATACCACTTACAGCAATTTGAAAGCGAGTGTGGTAGAACGTTTCAACCGAACGTTAAAAACACATATGTGGCGAGAATTTACAGCCAGAGGGTCCTATCGCTGGCTTCATCTACTGCAGACTCTAGTGTCACGTTACAACGATACCAAACATAGAACTATTGGGTTAAAACCACGTTTGGTCATAAAAAACAGTCCACGGTTGAATCGCCTTCATCATGGCATCAAAACAGCTGACCCACAACGCCATCGTTTTCAGGTGGGTGATTATGTACGCATCAGTAAACATAAATCCCTCTTCTCAAAAGGATACACGCCCAACTGGAGCACAGAAATATTCAGCATTCGCCAAGTAAAACGTACCCACCCCGTCACTTATCTACTCCAGGACCATAACCACCAGCCCATCGAAGGAGGATTCTACATCGAAGAACTTCAAAAATCGCAGTATCCCAAGCATTATCTTGTTGAAAAAGTGATTAAAAGACAGGGTAATAAACTCTATGTCAAATGGTTAGGTTTCAATTCCTCTTTTAATTCTTGGATTAATAAATCTGATCTTGTATAATGAGCCTTGTTTTATTTCATCCTCTTAACCTTTCCTTGTCGGGTTGGCCGAGCGGTCTAAGGCGTTCGACTTAAGTTCGAATTTCCTCAACAGGAAGCGAGGGTTCGAATCCCTCACACGACAGCTCGTCATGGGTTAACAACAGTCCATATACCTCTACATTTTTACCATACATAGATCTCTAGGGGACATTTAGTATTTCGTATTATTCATATTCGTAACCATGCTTAATGGAATATTTATTATTATTAGGTCTTTATTGATTGATACCTACAGCCCCGGCCATCGCATTGTTCTACTACTCTAAGTTACACTCGGTCACATTCGGCTACCTTCGACAGTCGCCCGAACCAGTCCCCTCCCCCACTTCCATCCACAAGCTATATAGGCAATGCACACCAGCCAGCTCAGTCAGTTGGCTGGCCAACACAGGTCGGCTAACAACTGGGTCTGCTTCCAAGCCAGACCTTCCACCCTTTCCCCTCCCATCCCCCACCCCTCCCCTCCCCCAAGCCCCCCAGGGAACGCCTGGGGGGGAGGGGGGGCACGTGACCACGAGAAACCATGGATGACCTTGAAATCTGTCCAGGACCGGCTTAGCCCTACTACTAGGGTGTTTTCACACGGTGACTTCGTGCCACGGTCTAATAATGACTGAGGCACACCGCCATAGACCATCTCTAGGGTGTTTTCGCACGGTGACTTCGTGCCATGGTCTTATAATACCTGAGGCACACCACCATAGACCATCTCTGGGGTGTTTTCGCACGGTGACTTCGTGCCGCGGCCTAATAATACCCGAGGCACACCACCATAGACCATCTCTGGGGTGTTTTCGCACGGTGACTTCGTTCCGCAGCCTAATAATACCTGAGGCACACCACCATAGACCATCTCTGGGGTGTTTTCGCACGGTGACTTCGTGCCGCGGCCTAATAATACCTGAGGCACACCACCATAGACCATCTCTGGGGTGTTTTCACACGGTGACTTCGTGCCACGGTCTAATAATACCTGAAGCACACCACCATAGACCATCTCCGGGGTGCTTTCACACGGTGACTTCGTGCCACGGTCTAATAATGACTGAGGCACACCACCATAGACCATCTCTAGGGTGTTTTCGCACGGTGACTTCGTGCCAGTCCAAAACGACCCACGTCACTTTTTTCCTCCGTTCAACGCTCTGAGAAGAACCGAGAAACCCTCACCATCAAATAAACAATATGTGTGTACCATTGGAGGCTGCCATGTAGGCTACATCAAAAATATATTGCCAGTCACAGGTAGCAGTAGAAGCCATGTAGCAGAGTAGAATATCAAGGCGAAGGGTAGTATCGGCCATGTGTCGCGCCAAGCTTCATGTGAGTGTGATCTCATAATGTACCCATAGATACCCAACAGTACCAACAATATATTGAAGTCACAGCTAGCAGTAGAGGCTACATAGCAGAGTAGAATATCAAGGCGAAGGGTAGTATCGGCCATGTATGTGATCTCATAATGTACCCATAGATACCCAACTGTACCAACAATATATTGACAGTCACAGCTAGCAGTAGAGGCCACATAGCAGAGTAGAATATCATCAAGGCTGTAACTATGAGGTTACAATATATTGACAGTCACAGCTAGCAGTAGAGGCCACATAGCAGAGTAGAATATCATCAAGGCTGTAACTATGAGGTTACAATATATTGACAGTCACAGCTAGCAGTAGAGGCCACATAGCAGAGTAGAATATCATGAAGGCTGTAACTATGAGGTTACAATATATTGACAGTCACAGCTAGCAGTAGAGGCCACATAGCAGAGTAGAATATCATCAAGGCTGTAACTATGAGGTTACAATATATTGACAGTCACAGCTAGCAGTAGAGGCTACATAGCAGAGTAGAATATCATCAAGGCTGTAACTATGAGGTTACAATATATTGACAGTCACAGCTAGCAGTAGAGGCCATATAGCAGAGTAGTATATCATCAAGGCTGTAACTATGAGGTTACAATATATTGACAGTCACAGCTAGCAGTAGAGACTACATAGCAGAGTAGAATATCATCAAGGCTGTAACTATGAGGTTACTATATATTGAAGTCACAGCTAGCAGTAGAGGCTACAGAGCAGAGTAGAATATCATCAAGGCTGTAACTATGAGGTTACAATATGTTGAAGTCACAGCTAGCAGTAGAGGCTACATAGCAGAGTAGAATATCATCAAGGCTGTAACTATGAGGTTACAATATGTTGAAGTCACAGCTAGCAGTAGAGGCTACATAGCAGAGTAGAATATCATCAAGGCTGTAACTATGAGGTTACAATATATTGACAGTCACAGCTAGCAGTAGAGACTACATAGCAGAGTAGAATATCATCAAGGCTGTAACTATGAGGTTACTATATATTGAAGTCACAGCTAGCAGTAGAGGCCACATAGCAGAGTAGAATATCATCAAGGCTGTAACTATGAGGTTACAATATATTGAAGTCACAGCTAGCAGTAGAGGCTACATAGCAGAGTAGAATATAATCAAGGCCAAGGGTAGTATCGGCCATGTGTCGCCCCAAGCATCATGTGAGTGTGATGTCATAATATACCGATAGATATCCAACTGTACCTCGACATGCTCCAGAACATGTGTCTAGCGGACTAGCCTAGGTTTTGGAAGAGGCCACCACAACCATACCAAAGGATTTAAACTGGCTAACACATCATTCAGAAATGTATGTTTCGTCGCTCGGTGTTCGGACAAGTTGCAAGCTAGTCTCAGCGAACCTTCTAACTTCCTCTGATTTAGATCCTATGAAAGTAAACCTTAGATTTTTAAACAGTAAGCTTATCGTCACTTTTACTGCTTTACGTAAAGACTATTAGAATTTTGATCCATGATGTTATCATTAAGGCTGTGTTTCAATCCCCGAAAATATGGACAGCAGGATCACAAAGAACGCCAATTTCAAAACGTTCAATCCAATGGTATTTTCGTCAATAATGCTCCGCTAGCCTCCTATGACCATTTGCGGCCAAAGGCCGCGACTACACCGGACCATTCTAAACTTCGTTTTATCCAATCCAATGTTTTTGACAATGGTTACAGCCGAACATATACAAATGAATGGTTTTGTAAATGGTTGCAATATAACGCGTCCACATCAATGGTTTTCTGTCATTCACGCCCCCACAATAACTTAGCTACTGTTAGCACAGCATGTGGTGTAGACTTCACCTACAATATGGCCCAGGAGAGCCAACAGAGTGAACCTGCATTACCAATAACTTAGCTACTGTTAGCACAGCATGTGGTGTAGACCCCACCTACAATGGGGCCCAGTGTGCCAACAGATCGAAACTGCATTACCAATAACTTAGCTACTGTTAGCACAGCATGTGGTGTAGACTTCACCTACAATAGGGCCCAGGGTGCCAACAGAGTGAACCTGCATTACCAACAACTTAGCTACTGTTAGCACAGCATGTGGTGTAGACTTCACCTACAATATGGCCCAGGAGAGCCAACAGAGTGAACCTGCATTACCAATAACTTAGCTACTGTTAGCACAGCATGTGGAGTAGACTTCACCTACAATAGAGCCCAGGGTGCCAACAGAGTAAACCAGCATTACCAATAACTTAGCTACTGTTAGCACAGCATGTGGTGTAGACTTCACCTACAATAGGGCCCAGGGTGCCAACAGAGTGAAGCTGCATTACCAATAACTTAGCTACTGTTAGCACAGCACGGGGAGTAGACTTCACCTACAATAGGGCCCAGGGTGCCAGCACAGTGAACCTGTATTACCAATAACTTAGCTACTGTTAGCACAGCATGTGGTGTAGACTTCGCTTACAATAGGGCCCAGGGTGCCAACAGAGTGAACCTGCATTACCAACAACTTAACTACTGTTAACACAGCATGTCGTGTAGACTTCACCTACAATATGGCCCAGGAGAGCCAACAGAGTGAACCTGCATTACCAATAACTTAGCTACTGTTAGCACAGAATGTGGTGTAGACATCACCTACAATAGGGCCGAGGGTGCCAACAGAGTGAACCTGCATTACCAATAACTAAGCTACTGTTAGCACAGCATATGCTGTAGACTTCACCTACAATAGGGCACAGGGTGCCAACAGAGTGAACCTGCATTACCAATAACTTAGCTACTGTTAGCACAGCATGTGGTGTAGACCCCACCTACAATAGGGCCCAGGGTGCCAACAGATCGAACCTGCATTACCAATAACTTAGCAACTGTTAGCACAGCATGTGGTGTAGACTTCACAAACAATAGGGCCCAGGGTGCCAACAGAGTGAACCTGCATTACCAATAATTGAGCTACTGTTAGCACAGCATGTGGTGTAGACTTCACCTACAATAGGGCCCAGGGTGCCAACAGATTGAACCTGCATTACCAATAACTTAGCTACTGTTAGCGCACTATGTGGAGTAGACTTCACCTACAATAGGGTCCAGGGTGCCAACAGAGTGAACCTGTATTACCAATAACATAGCTACTGTTAACACGGCATGTGGTGTAGACTTCACCTACAAGGAGGCCCAGCGTGCCAACAGAGTGAACATGCATTACCACTAACTTAGCTACTGTTAGCACAACATGTGGTGTAGACTTCACCTACAATAGGGCCCAGGGTGCCAACAGAGTGAATCTGAATGACCAATAACTGAGCTACTGTTAGCACAGTGTGTGGTGTAGACTTCACCTACAATGGGGCCCAGGGTGCCAGCAGAGTTAACCTGCATTACCAATAACTGAGCTACTGTTAGCACAGAGTGTGGTGTAGACTTCACATACAATACGGCCCAGGGTGCCAACAGAGTGAACTTGCATTACCAATAACTGAGCTACTGTTAGCACAGCATATGGTGTAGACTTCACCTACAATAGGGCACAGGGTGCCAACAGAGTGAACCTGCATTACCAATAATTTAGCTACTGTTAGCACTGCATGTGGTGTAGACCCCACCTACAATAGGGCCCAGGGTGCCAACAGATCGAACCTGCATTACCAATAACTTAGCTACTGTTAGCACAGCATGTGGTGTAGACTTCACCTACAATAGGGCCCAGGGTGCCAACAGAGAGAACCTGCATTACCAATAACTTAGCTACTGTTAGCACAGCATGTGGTGTAGACTTCACCTACAATATGGCCCAGGAGAGCCAACAGAGTGAACCTGCATTACCAATAACTTAGCTACTGTTAGCACAGCATGTGGAGTAGACTTCACCTACAATAGAGCCCAGGGTGCCAACAGAATAAACCTGCATTACCAATAACATAGCTACTGATAGCACAGCATGTGGTGTACACTTCACATACAATAGGGCCCAGGGTGCCAACAGAGTGAAGCTGCATTACCAATAACTTAGCTACTGTTAGCACAGCACGGGGAGTAGACTTCACCTACAATAGGGCCCAGGGTGCCAGCACAGTGAACCTGTATTACCAATAACTTAGCTACTGTTAGCACAGCATGTGGTGTAGACTTCACTTACAATAGGGCCCAGGGTGCCAACAGAGTGAACCTGCATTACCAACAACTTAACTACTGTTAACACAGCATGTCGTGTAGACTTCACCTACAATATGGCCCAGGAGAGCCAACAGAGTGAACCTGCATTACCAATAACTTAGCTACTGTTAGCACAGCATGTGGTGTAGACATCACCTACAATAGGGCCCAGGGTGCCAACAGAGTGAACCTGCATTGCCAATAAATGAGCTACTGTTAGCACAGCGTGTGGTGTAGACTTCACCTAAAATGGGGCCCAGGGTGCCAGCAGAGTGAACCTGCATTACCAATAACTTAGCTACTGTTAGCACAGCATGTGGTGTAGACCCCACCTACAATAGGGCCCAGGGTGCCAACAGATCGAACCTGCATTACCAATAACTTAGCAACTGTTAGCACAGCATGTGGTGTACACTTCACCAACAATAGGGCCCAGGGTGCCAACAGAGTGAACCTGCATTACCAATAACTGAGCTACTGTTAGCACAGCATGTGGTGTAGACTTCACTTACAATAGGGCCCAGGGTGCCAACAGATTGAACCTGCATTACCAATAACTTAGCTACTGTTAGCGCAGCATGTGGAGTAGACTTCACCTACAATAGGGTCCAGGGTGCCAACAGAGTGAACCTGTATTACCAATAACATAGCAACTGTTAACACGGCATGTGGTGTAGACTTCACTTTCAAGGAGGCCCAGCGTGCCAACAGAGTGAACATGCATTACCACTAACTTAGCTACTGTTAGCACAACATGTGGTGTAGACTTCACCTACAATAGGGCCCATGGTGCCGACAGAGTGAATCTGCATGACCAATAACTGAGCTACTGTTAGCACAGCGTGTGGTGTAGACTTCACCTACAATGGGGCCCAGGGTGCCAGCAGAGTTAACCTGTATTACCAATAACTGAGCTACTGTTAGCACAGAGTGTGGTGTAGACTTAACTTACAATAGGGCCCAGGGTGCCAACAGAGTGAACTTGCATTACCAATAACTGAGCTACTGTTAGCACAGCATATGGTGTAGACTTCACCTACAATAGGGCACAGGGTGCCAACAGAGTGAACCTGCATTACCAATAACTTAGCTACTGTTAGCACAGCATGTGGTGTAGACCCCACCTACAATAGGGCCCAGGGTGCCAACAGATCGAACCTGCATTACCAATAACTTAGCTACTGTTAGCACAGCATGTGGTGTAGACTTCACCTACAATAGGGCCCAGGGTGCCAACAGAGTGAACCTGCATTACCAATAACTTAGGTACTGTTAGCACCACATGCGGTTTAGACTTCACCTTCAATAGGGCCCGGAGTCCAAATAGAGTAATCCTGCATTACCAATAACTTAGCTACTGTTAGCACAGCATGTGGTATATACTTCACCTACAACAGGGCTCAGGGTGCCAACAGAGTAATCCTGCATTAACAATAACTTAGCTACTGTTAGCACAGCATGTGGTGTAGACTTCACCTACAATAGGGCCCAGGGTGCCAACAGAGTGAACCTTCATTACCAATAACTGAGCTACTGTTAGCACAGCATGTGGTGTAGACTTCACCTACAATAGGGCACAGGGTTCCAACAGAGTGAACCTGCATTACCAATAACTTAGCTACTGTTAGCACAGCATGTGGTGTAGACCCAACCTACAATAGGGCCCAGTGTGCCAACAGATCGAACCTGCATTACCAATAACATAGCTACTGATAGCACTGCATGTGGTGTAGACTTCACCTACAATAGGGCCCTGGAGAGCCAACAGAGTGAACCTGCATTACCAATAACTTAGCTACTGTGAGCACAGCATGAGGAGTAGACTTCACCTACAATAGAGCCAAGGGTGCCAACAGAGTAAACCTGCATTACCAATAACTTAGCTACTGTTAGCACAGCATGTGGTGTAGACTTCACCTACAATAGGGCCCAGGGTGCCAACAGAGTGAACTTGCATTACCAATAACTTAGCTACTGTTAGCACAGCACGGGGAGTAGACTTCACCTACAATAGGGCCCAGGGTGCCAACAGAGTGAACCTGCATTACCAATAACTTAGCTACTGTTAGCACAGCATGTGGTGTAGACTTCACCTACAATATGGCCCTGGAGAGCCAACAGAGTAAACCTGCATTACCAATAACTTAGCTACTGTTAGCACAGCATGTGGTATATACTTCACCTACAACAGGACTCAGGGTGCCAATAGAGTAATCCTGCATTAACAATAACTTAGCTACTGTTAGCACAGTATGTGGTGTAGACTTCACCTACAATGGGGCCCAGGGTGCCAACAGAGTGAACCTGCATTACCAATAACTGAGCTACTGTTAGCACAGCATGTGGTGTAGACTTCACCTACAATAGGGCACAGGGTTCCAACAGAGTGAACCTGCATTACCAATAACTTAGCTACTGTTAGCACAGCATGTGGTGTAGACCCCACCTACAATAGGGCCCAGGGTGCCAACAGATCGAACCTGCATTACCAATAACTTAGCAACTGTTAGCACAGCATGTGGTGTAGACTTCACCAACAATAGGGCCCAGGATGCCAACAGAGTGAACCTGCATTACCAATAACTGAGCTACTGTTAGCACAGCATGTGGTGTAGACTTCACTTACAATAGGGCCCAGGGTGCCAACAGATTGAACCTGCATTACCAATAACTTAGCTACTGTTAGCGCAGCATGTGGAGTAGACTTCACCTACAATAGGGTCCAGGGTGCCAACAGAGTGAACCTGTATTACCAATAACATAGCTACTGTTAACACGGCATGTGGTGTAGACTTCACCTTCAAGGAGGCCCAGCGTGCCAACAGAGTGAACATGCATTACCACTAACTTAGCTACTGTTAGCACAACATGTGGTGTAGACTTCACCTACAATAGGGCCCATGGTGCTGACAGAGTGAATCTGCATGACCAATAACTTAGCTACTGTTAGCACAGCATGTGGTGTAGACCCCACCTACAATAGGGCTCAGTGTGCCAACAGATCGAACCTGCATTACCAATAACATAGCTACTGATAGCACTGCATGTGGTGTAGACTTCACCTACAATAGGGCCCTGGGTGCCAACAGAGTGAACCTGCATTACCAATAACTTTGCTACTGTTAGCACAGCATGTGGTGTAGACTTCATCTACAATATGAACCTGGAGAACCAACAGAGTGAACCTGCATTACCAATAACTTAGCTACTGTTAGCACAGCACGGGGAGTAGACTTCACCTACAATAGGGCCCAGGGTGCCAACAGAGTGAACCTGCATTACCAATAACTTAGCTACTGTTAGCACAGCATGTGGTGTAGACTTCACCTACAATATGGCCCTGGAGAACCAACAGAGTAAACCTGCATTACCAATAACTTAGCTACTGTTAGCACAGCATGTGGTGTAGACTTCACCTTCAATAGGGCACAGGGTGCCAACAGAGTGAACCTGCATTACCAATAACTTAGCTACTGTTAGCACAGCATGTGGAGTAGACTTCACCTACAATAGGGCCCAGGGTGCCAGCACAGTGAACCTTTATTACCAATAACTTAGCTACTGTTAGCACAGCATGTGGTGTAAACTTCACTTACAATAGGGCCCAGGGTGCCAACAGAGTGAACCTGCATTACCAACAACTTAACTACTGTTAACACAGCATGTGGTGTAGACTTCACCTACAATAGGGCCCAGGGTGCCAGCAGAGTGAACCTGCATTACTAATAACTGAGCTACTGTTAGCACAGCGTGTGGTGTAGACTTCACTTACAATAGGTCCCAGGGTGCCAACAGAGTGAATCTGCATTACCAATAACTGAGCTACTGTTAGCACAGCATGTGGTGTAGACTTCACCTACAATAGGGCACAGGGTGCAAACAGAGTGAACCTGCATTACCAATAACTTAACTACTGTTAGCACAGCATGTGGTGTAGACCCCACCTACAATAGGGCCCAGGGTGCCAACAGATCAAACCTGCATTACCAATAACTTAGCTACTGTTAGCACAGCATGTGGTGTAGACTTCACCTACAATAGGGCCCAGGGTGCCAACAGAGTGAACCTGCATTACCAATAACTTTGCTACTGTTAGCACAACATGTGGTGTAGACTTCACCTTCAATAGGGCCCGGAGTCCAAATAGAGCAATCCCGCATTACCAATAACCTAGCTACTGTTTGCACAACATGTGGTATATACTTCACCTACAACAGGGCTCAGGGTGCCAACAGAGTAATCCTGCATTAACAATAACTTAGCTACTGTTAGCACAGTATGTGGTGTAGACTTCACCTACAATGGGGCCCAGGGTGCCAACAGAGTGAACCTGCATTACCAATAACTGAGCTACTGTTAGCACAGCATGTGGAGTAGACTTCGCCTACAATAGAGCCCAGGGTGCCAACAGAGTAAACCTGCATTACCAATAACTTAGCTACAGTTAGCACAGCATGTGGTGTAGACTTCAACTACAATAGGGCCCAGGGTGCCAACAGAGTGTACCTGCATTGCCAATAACTGAGCTACTGTTAGCACAGAGTGTGGAGTAGACCACACCTACAATAGGGCCCTGGGTGCCAGCAGAGTGAACCTGCATTACCATTAACTGAGCTACTGTTAGCACAGCGTGTGGTGTAGACTTCACTTACAATAGGGCCCAGGGTGCCAACAGAGTGAACCTTTATTACCAATAACTGAGCTACTATTAACACAGCGTGTGTTGTAGACTTCACCTACAATGGGGCCCAGTGTGCCAACAGAGTGAACCTGCATTACCAATAACTGAGCTACTGTTAGCACAGCGTGTGGTGTAGACTTCATCTTCAATGGGGCCCGGGGTGCCAGCAGATTGAACCTAACCTGCATTACCAATAACTGAGCTACTGTTCGCAGAGCATGTGGTGTAGACTTCACCTTCAATAGGGCACAGGGTGCCAACAGAGTGAACCTGCATTACCAATAACGTAGCTACTGTTAGCACAGCATGTGGTGTAGACTCCACTTTCAATAGGGCCCAGGGTGCCAATAGATCGAACCTGCATTACCAATATCTTAGCTTCTGTTAGCACATCATGTGGTGTAGACTTCACCAACAATAGGGCCCAGTGTGCCAACAGAGTGAACCTGCATTACCAATAACTTAGCTACTGTTAGCACAACATGTGGTGTCGACTTCACCTACAATAGGGCCCAGGGTGCCAACAGAGTGAATCTGCATGACAAATTACTTAGCTACTGTTAGCACAGCATGTGGTGTAGACTTCACCTACAATAGGGCCCAGGGTGCCAACAGAGTGAATCTGCATTACCGATAACTTTGCTACTGTTAGCACAGCATGTGGAGAAAACATCACCTACAATAGGGTCCAGGGTGCCAAAAGAGTAAACCAGTATTTCCAATTACATAGCTACTGTTAACACAGCATGTGGTGTAGACTTCACCTACAATAGGGCCCGGAGTCCAAATAGAGTAATCCTGAATTACCAATTACTTACCTACTGTTAGCACAGCATATGGTATATACTTCACCTACAATAGGGCTCCGGGTGCGAACAGAGTGAACCTGCATTACCAATAAATGAGTTACTGTTAGAACAGCATGTGGTGTAGACTTCACCTACATTAGGGCACAGGGTTCCAACAGAGTGAACCTGCATTACCAATATCTTAGCTACTGTTAGCACAGCATGTGGTGTAAACTTCACCTACAATAGGGCCCGGAGTCCAAATAGAGTAATCCTGAATTACCAATTACTTACCTACTGTTAGCACAGCATAAGGTATATACTTCACCTACAATAGGGCTCCGGGTGCTAACAGAGTGAACCTGCATTACCAATAACTTAGCTATGGTTAACACAGCATGTGGTGTAGACATCACCTACAATAGGGTCCAGGGTGCCAAAAGAGTAAACAAGTATTTCCAATAACATAGCTACTGTTAACACAGCATGTGGTGTAGACTTCACCTACAATAGGGCCCAGGGTGCCAACTGAGTGAACCTGTATTACCAATAACTTGGCTACTGTTAGCACAGCATGTGCTGTAGACTTAACCTACAATAGGGCCCAGGGTGCCAACAGAGTGAATCTGCATGAACAATAACTTAGCTACTGTTAACACAGCATGTGGTGTAGACTTCACCTACAATAGGGCCCAGGGTGCCAACAGAGTGAATCTGCATTACCAATAACTTGGCTACTGTTAGCACAGCATGTGGTGTACACTTCACCTACAATAGGGCCCAGGGTGCCAACAGAGTCACCCTTCATTACCAATAACTTAGCTACTGTTAGCACATTATGTGGTGTAGACTTCACCTACAATAGGGCCCAGGGTGCCAACTGAGTGAACCTGTATTACCAATAACTGGGCTACTGTTAGCACAGCATGTGGTGTAGACTTCACCTACAGTGGGTCCTAGGTTAACTAACAGAGTGAACCTGCATTACCGATAACTCAGCTATTGTTAGCACAGCATGTGGTGTAAACTTCACCTACAATGGGGCCCAGGTTAACTAACAGAGTGAACCTTCATTACCAATAACTCAGCTACTGTTAGCACAACATGTGGTGTAGACTTCACCTACAATAGGGCCCGGAGTGCCAACAGAGTGAACCTGCATTACCAATAACTTTGCTAGTTAGCACAGCATGTGGTGTAGACTTCACCTAAAACAGGGCCCAGGGTGCCAGCAGAGTGAACCTGCATTACCAATAACTTAGCTACTGTTAACACAGCATGTGGTATATACTTCACCTACAATAGGGCTCAGGGTGCCAACAGAGTGAACCTGCATTACCAATAACTTAGCTACTGTTAACACAGCATGTGGTGTAGACATCACCTATAATAGGGTCCAGGGTGCCAAAAGAGTGAACCGGTATTACTAATAACATAGCTACTGTTAACACAGCATGTGGTGTAGACATCACCTACAATAGGGCCCAGGGTGCCAACTGAGTGAACCTGTATTACCAATAACTTGGCTACTGTTAGCACAGCATGTGGTGTAGACTTCACCTACAATGGGTCCTAGGTTAACTAACAGAGTGAACCTGCATTACCAATAACTCAGCTACTGTTAGCACAGCATGTGGTGTAAACTTCACCTACAATGGGGCCCAGGTTAACTAACAGAGTGAACCTGCATTACCAATAACTCAGCTACTGTTAGCACAGCATGTGGTGTAGACTTCACCTACAATAGGGCCCAGAGTGCCAACAGAGTGAATCTGCATGAACAATAACTTAGCTACTGTTAACACAGCATGTGGTGTAGACTTCACCTACAATAGGGCCCAGGGTGCCAACAGAGTGACTCTGCATTACCAATAACTTGGCTACTGTTAGCACAGCATGTGGTGTACACCTCACCTACAATAGGGCCCAGGGTGCCAACAGAGTCACCCTTCATTACCAATAACTTAGCTACTGTTAGCACAGCATGTGGTGTAGACTTCACCTACAATAGGGCCCAGGGTGCCAACAGAATGAACCTGCATTACCAATAACTTAGCTACTGTTAACACAGTTTGTGGTGTAGACTTCACCCACAATAGGGCCCAGGGTGCCCACAGAGTGAACCTGCATTACCAATAACTTAGCTACTGTTAGCACAGCTTGTGGTAGAGACTTCACCAACAATAGGGCCCAGGGTGCCAACAGAATGAACCTGCATTACCAATAACTTAGCTACGTTTAGCACAGCATGTGGTGTAGACTTCACCAACAATAGGGCCCAGGGTGCCAACAGAGTGAACCTGCATTACCAATAACTTAGCTACTGTTAACACAGCACGTGGGGTATACTTCACCTACAATAGGGCTCAGAGTGCCAACAGATTGAACCTGCACTACCAATAACTTAGCTACTGTTAGCACAGCATGTGGTGTAACTTCACCTACAATAGGGCCCAGGGTGCCTACAGAGTGAACCTGAATTACCAATAACTTAGCTACTTTTAGCACAGCATGTGGTGTAGAATTTACCTACAATAGGGCCCAGGGAGCCAACAGAGTGAACCAGCATTACCAATAACTTAGCTACTGTTAGCACAGCAAGTGGTGTAGACTTCACCTACAATAGGACCCAGGGTGCCAGCAGAGTGAACCTGCATTACCAATAACTGAGCTACTGTTAGCACAGCGTGTGGTGTAGACTTCACTTACAATAGGGCCCAGGGTGCCAACAGAGTGAACCTGCATTACCAATAACTGAGCTACTGTTAGCACAGCATGTGGTGTAGACTTCACCTACAATAGGGCACAGGGTGCCAACAGAGTGAACCTGCATTACCAATAACTTAGCTCCTGTTACCATAGCATGTTGTGTTGACCCCACCTACAATAGGGCCCAGGGTGCCAACAGATCGAACCTGCATTACCAATAACTTAGCTACTGTTAGCACAGCACGTTGTGTAGACTTCACCTACAATGGGGCCCAGGGTGCCAACAGAGTGAACCTGCATTACCAATAACTTAGCTACTGTTTGCACAGCATGTGGTGTAGACTTCACCTTCAATAGGGCCCGGAGTCCAAATAGAGTAATCCTGCATTACCAATAACTTAGCTACTGTTAGCACAGCATGTGGTATATACTTCACCTACAACAGGGCTCAGGGTGCCAACAGAGTAATCCTGCATTAACAATAACTTAGCTACTGTTAGCACAGTATGTGGTGTAGACTTCACCTACAATAGGGCCCAGTGTGCCAACAGAGTGAACCTGCATTACCAATAACTGAGTTACTGTTAGAACAGCATGTGGTGTAGACTTCACCTACAATAGGGCACAGGGTTCCAACAGAGTGAACCTGCATTATCAATAACTTAGCTACTGTTAGCACAGCATGTGGTGTAAACTTCACCTACAATAGGGCCCGGAGTCCAAATAGAGTAATCCTGAATTACCAATTACTTACCTACTGTTAGCACAGTATGTGGTATATACTTCACCTACAATAGGGCTCCGGGTGCTAACAGAGTGAACCTGCATTACCAATAACTTAGCTATTGTTAACACAGCATGTGGTGTAGACATCACCTACAATACGGTCCAGGGTGCCAAAAGAGTAAACCAGTATTACCAATAAAATAGCTACTGTTAACACAGCATGTGGTGTAGACTTCACCTACAATAGGGCCCAGGGTGCCAACTGAGTGAACCTGTATTACCAATAACTTGGCTACTGTTAGCACAGCATGTGCTGTAGACTTAACCTACAATAGGGCCCAGGGTGCCAACAGAGTGAATCTGCATGAACAATAACTTAGCTACTGTTAACACAGCATGTGGTGTAGACTTCACCTACAATAGGGTCCAGGGTGCCAACGGAGTGAATCTGCATTACCAATAACTTGGCTACTGTTAGCACAGCATGTGGTGTACACTTCACCTACAATAGGGCCCAGGGTGCCAACAGAGTCACCCTTCATTACCAATAACTTAGCTACTGTTAGCACAGCATGTGCTGTAGACTTCACCTACAATAGGGCCCAGGGTGCCAACTGAGTGAACCTGTATTACCAATAACTGAGCTACTGTTAGCACAGCGTGTGGTGTAGACTTCATCTTCAATGGGGCCCGGGGTGCCAGCAGATTGAACCTAACCTGCATTACCAATAACTGAGCTACTGTTCGCAGAGCATGTGGTGTAGACTTCACCTTCAATAGGGCACAGGGTGCCAACAGAGTGAACCTGCATTACCAATAACGTAGCTACTGTTAGCACAGCATGTGGTGTAGACTCCACTTTCAATAGGGCCCAGGGTGCCAATAGATCGAACCTGCATTACCAATATCTTAGCTTCTGTTAGCACATCATGTGGTGTAGACTTCACCAACAATAGGGCCCAGTGTGCCAACAGAGTGAACCTGCATTACCAATAACTTAGCTACTGTTAGCACAACATGTGGTGTCGACTTCACCTACAATAGGGCCCAGGGTGCCAACAGAGTGAATCTGCATGACAAATTACTTAGCTACTGTTAGCACAGCATGTGGTGTAGACTTCACCTACAATAGGGCCCAGGGTGCCAACAGAGTGAATCTGCATTACCGATAACTTTGCTACTGTTAGCACAGCATGTGGCGAAAACATCACCTACAATAGGGTCCAGGGTGCCAAAAGAGTAAACCAGTATTTCCAATTACATAGCTACTGTTAACACAGCATGTGGTGTAGACTTCACCTACAATAGGGCCCGGAGTCCAAATAGAGTAATCCTGAATTACCAATTACTTACCTACTGTTAGCACAGCATATGGTATATACTTCACCTACAATAGGGCTCCGGGTGCGAACAGAGTGAACCTGCATTACCAATAAATGAGTTACTGTTAGAACAGCATGTGGTGTAGACTTCACCTACATTAGGGCACAGGGTTCCAACAGAGTGAACCTGCATTACCAATATCTTAGCTACTGTTAGCACAGCATGTGGTGTAAACTTCACCTACAATAGGGCCCGGAGTCCAAATAGAGTAATCCTGAATTACCAATTACTTACCTACTGTTAGCACAGCATAAGGTATATACTTCACCTACAATAGGGCTCCGGGTGCTAACAGAGTGAACCTGCATTACCAATAACTTAGCTATGGTTAACACAGCATGTGGTGTAGACATCACCTACAATAGGGTCCAGGGTGCCAAAAGAGTAAACAAGTATTTCCAATAACATAGCTACTGTTAACACAGCATGTGGTGTAGACTTCACCTACAATAGGGCCCAGGGTGCCAACTGAGTGAACCTGTATTACCAATAACTTGGCTACTGTTAGCACAGCATGTGCTGTAGACTTAACCTACAATAGGGCCCAGGGTGCCAACAGAGTGAATCTGCATGAACAATAACTTAGCTACTGTTAACACAGCATGTGGTGTAGACTTCACCTACAATAGGGCCCAGGGTGCCAACAGAGTGAATCTGCATTACCAATAACTTGGCTACTGTTAGCACAGCATGTGGTGTACACTTCACCTACAATAGGGCCCAGGGTGCCAAAAGAGTCACCCTTCATTACCAATAACTTAGCTACTGTTAGCACATTATGTGGTGTAGACTTCACCTACAATAGGGCCCAGGGTGCCAACTGAGTGAACCTGTATTACCAATAACTGGGCTACTGTTAGCACAGCATGTGGTGTAGACTTCACCTACAGTGGGTCCTAGGTTAACTAACAGAGTGAACCTGCATTACCGATAACTCAGCTACTGTTAGCACAGCATGTGGTGTAAACTTCACCTACAATGGGGCCCAGGTTAACTAACAGAGTGAACCTTCATTACCAATAACTCAGCTACTGTTAGCACAACATGTGGTGTAGACTTCACCTACAATAGGGCCCGGAGTGCCAACAGAGTGAACCTGCATTACCAATAACTTTGCTAGTTAGCACAGCATGTGGTGTAGACTTCACCTAAAACAGGGCCCAGGGTGCCAACAGAGTGAACCTGCATTACCAATAACTTAGCTACTGTTAACACAGCATGTGGTGTAGACTTCACCTACAATATGGCCCTGGAGAGCCAACAGAGTAAACCTGCATTACCAATAACTTAGCTACTGTTAGCACAGCATGTGGTGTAGACTTCACCTTCAATAGGGCACAGGGTGCCAACAGAGTGAACCTGCATTACCAATAACTTAGCTACTGTTAGCACAGCATGTGGAGTAGACTTCACCTACAATAGGGCCCAGGGTGCCAGCACAGTGAACCTTTATTACCAATAACTTAGCTACTGTTAGCACAGCATGTGGTGTAAACTTCACTTACAATAGGGCCCAGGGTGCCAACAGAGTGAACCTGCATTACCAACAACTTAACTACTGTTAACACAGCATGTGGTGTAGACTTCACCTACAATAGGGCCCAGGGTGCCAGCAGAGTGAACCTGCATTACTAATAACTGAGCTACTGTTAGCACAGCGTGTGGTGTAGACTTCACTTACAATAGGTCCCAGGGTGCCAACAGAGTGAATCTGCATTACCAATAACTGAGCTACTGTTAGCACAGCATGTGGTGTAGACTTCACCTACAATAGGGCACAGGGTGCAAACAGAGTGAACCTGCATTACCAATAACTTAACTACTGTTAGCACAGCATGTGGTGTAGACCCCACCTACAATAGGGCCCAGGGTGCCAACAGATCAAACCTGCATTACCAATAACTTAGCTACTGTTAGCACAGCATGTGGTGTAGACTTCACCTACAATAGGGCCCAGGGTGCCAACAGAGTGAACCTGCATTACCAATAACTTTGCTACTGTTAGCACAACATGTGGTGTAGACTTCACCTTCAATAGGGCCCGGAGTCCAAATAGAGCAATCCCGCATTACCAATAACCTAGCTACTGTTTGCACAACATGTGGTATATACTTCACCTACAACAGGGCTCAGGGTGCCAACAGAGTAATCCTGCATTAACAATAACTTAGCTACTGTTAGCACAGTATGTGGTGTAGACTTCACCTACAATGGGGCCCAGGGTGCCAACAGAGTGAACCTGCATTACCAATAACTGAGCTACTGTTAGCACAGCATGTGGAGTAGACTTCGCCTACAATAGAGCCCAGGGTGCCAACAGAGTAAACCTGCATTACCAATAACTTAGCTACAGTTAGCACAGCATGTGGTGTAGACTTCAACTACAATAGGGCCCAGGGTGCCAACAGAGTGTACCTGCATTGCCAATAACTGAGCTACTGTTAGCACAGAGTGTGGAGTAGACCACACCTACAATAGGGCCCTGGGTGCCAGCAGAGTGAACCTGCATTACCATTAACTGAGCTACTGTTAGCACAGCGTGTGGTGTAGACTTCACTTACAATAGGGCCCAGGGTGCCAACAGAGTGAACCTTTATTACCAATAACTGAGCTACTATTAACACAGCGTGTGTTGTAGACTTCACCTACAATGGGGCCCAGTGTGCCAACAGAGTGAACCTGCATTACCAATAACTGAGCTACTGTTAGCACAGCGTGTGGTGTAGACTTCATCTTCAATGGGGCCCGGGGTGCCAGCAGATTGAACCTAACCTGCATTACCAATAACTGAGCTACTGTTCGCAGAGCATGTGGTGTAGACTTCACCTTCAATAGGGCACAGGGTGCCAACAGAGTGAACCTGCATTACCAATAACGTAGCTACTGTTAGCACAGCATGTGGTGTAGACTCCACTTTCAATAGGGCCCAGGGTGCCAATAGATCGAACCTGCATTACCAATATCTTAGCTTCTGTTAGCACATCATGCGGTGTAGACTTCACCAACAATAGGGCCCAGTGTGCCAACAGAGTGAACCTGCATTACCAATAACTTAGCTACTGTTAGCACAACATGTGGTGTCGACTTCACCTACAATAGGGCCCAGGGTGCCAACAGAGTGAGTCTGCATGACAAATTACTTAGCTACTGTTAGCACAGCATGTGGTGTAGACTTCACCTACAATAGGGCCCAGGGTGCCAACAGAGTGAATCTGCATTACCGATAACTTTGCTACTGTTAGCACAGCATGTGGAGAAAACATCACCTACAATAGGGTCCAGGGTGCCAAAAGAGTAAACCAGTATTTCCAATTACATAGCTACTGTTAACACAGCATGTGGTGTAGACTTCACCTACAATAGGGCCCGGAGTCCAAATAGAGTAATCCTGAATTACCAATTACTTACCTACTGTTAGCACAGCATATGGTATATACTTCACCTACAATAGGGCTCCGGGTGCGAACAGAGTGAACCTGCATTACCAATAAATGAGTTACTGTTAGAACAGCATGTGGTGTAGACTTCACCTACATTAGGGCACAGGGTTCCAACAGAGTGAACCTGCATTACCAATATCTTAGCTACTGTTAGCACAGCATGTGGTGTAAACTTCACCTACAATAGGGCCCGGAGTCCAAATAGAGTAATCCTGAATTACCAATTACTTACCTACTGTTAGCACAGCATAAGGTATATACTTCACCTACAATAGGGCTCCGGGTGCTAACAGAGTGAACCTGCATTACCAATAACTTAGCTATGGTTAACACAGCATGTGGTGTAGACATCACCTACAATAGGGTCCAGGGTGCCAAAAGAGTAAACAAGTATTTCCAATAACATAGCTACTGTTAACACAGCATGTGGTGTAGACTTCACCTACAATAGGGCCCAGGGTGCCAACTGAGTGAACCTGTATTACCAATAACTTGGCTACTGTTAGCACAGCATGTGCTGTAGACTTAACCTACAATAGGGCCCAGGGTGCCAACAGAGTGAATCTGCATGAACAATAACTTAGCTACTGTTAACACAGCATGTGGTGTAGACTTCACCTACAATAGGGCCCAGGGTGCCAACAGAGTGAATCTGCATTACCAATAACTTGGCTACTGTTAGCACAGCATGTGGTGTACACTTCACCTACAATAGGGCCCAGGGTGCCAACAGAGTCACCCTTCATTACCAATAACTTAGCTACTGTTAGCACATTATGTGGTGTAGACTTCACCTACAATAGGGCCCAGGGTGCCAACTGAGTGAACCTGTATTACCAATAACTGGGCTACTGTTAGCACAGCATGTGGTGTAGACTTCACCTACAGTGGGTCCTAGGTTAACTAACAGAGTGAACCTGCATTACCGATAACTCAGCTATTGTTAGCACAGCATGTGGTGTAAACTTCACCTACAATGGGGCCCAGGTTAACTAACAGAGTGAACCTTCATTACCAATAACTCAGCTACTGTTAGCACAACATGTGGTGTAGACTTCACCTACAATAGGGCCCGGAGTGCCAACAGAGTGAACCTGCATTACCAATAACTTTGCTAGTTAGCACAGCATGTGGTGTAGACTTCACCTAAAACAGGGCCCAGGGTGCCAGCAGAGTGAACCTGCATTACCAATAACTTAGCTACTGTTAACACAGCATGTGGTATATACTTCACCTACAATAGGGCTCAGGGTGCCAACAGAGTGAACCTGCATTACCAATAACTTAGCTACTGTTAACACAGCATGTGGTGTAGACATCACCTATAATAGGGTCCAGGGTGCCAAAAGAGTGAACCGGTATTACTAATAACATAGCTACTGTTAACACAGCATGTGGTGTAGACATCACCTACAATAGGGCCCAGGGTGCCAACTGAGTGAACCTGTATTACCAATAACTTGGCTACTGTTAGCACAGCATGTGGTGTAGACTTCACCTACAATGGGTCCTAGGTTAACTAACAGAGTGAACCTGCATTACCAATAACTCAGCTACTGTTAGCACAGCATGTGGTGTAAACTTCACCTACAATGGGGCCCAGGTTAACTAACAGAGTGAACCTGCATTACCAATAACTCAGCTACTGTTAGCACAGCATGTGGTGTAGACTTCACCTACAATAGGGCCCAGAGTGCCAACAGAGTGAATCTGCATGAACAATAACTTAGCTACTGTTAACACAGCATGTGGTGTAGACTTCACCTACAATAGGGCCCAGGGTGCCAACAGAGTGACTCTGCATTACCAATAACTTGGCTACTGTTAGCACAGCATGTGGTGTACACCTCACCTACAATAGGGCCCAGGGTGCCAACAGAGTCACCCTTCATTACCAATAACTTAGCTACTGTTAGCACAGCATGTGGTGTAGACTTCACCTACAATAGGGCCCAGGGTGCCAACAGAATGAACCTGCATTACCAATAACTTAGCTACTGTTAACACAGTATGTGGTGTAGACTTCACCCACAATAGGGCCCAGGGTGCCCACAGAGTGAACCTGCATTACCAATAACTTAGCTACTGTTAGCACAGCTTGTGGTAGAGACTTCACCAACAATAGGGCCCAGGGTGCCAACAGAATGAACCTGCATTACCAATAACTTAGCTACGTTTAGCACAGCATGTGGTGTAGACTTCACCAACAATAGGGCCCAGGGTGCCAACAGAGTGAACCTGCATTACCAATAACTTAGCTACTGTTAACACAGCACGTGGGGTATACTTCACCTACAATAGGGCTCAGAGTGCCAACAGATTGAACCTGCACTACCAATAACTTAGCTACTGTTAGCACAGCATGTGGTGTAACTTCACCTACAATAGGGCCCAGGGTGCCTACAGAGTGAACCTGAATTACCAATAACTTAGCTACTTTTAGCACAGCATGTGGTGTAGAATTTACCTACAATAGGGCCCAGGGAGCCAACAGAGTGAACCAGCATTACCAATAACTTAGCTACTGTTAGCACAGCAAGTGGTGTAGACTTCACCTACAATAGGACCCAGGGTGCCAGCAGAGTGAACCTGCATTTCCAATAACTGAGCTACTGTTAGCACAGCGTGTGGTGTAGACTTCACTTACAATAGGGCCCAGGGTGCCAACAGAGTGAACCTGCATTACCAATAACTGAGCTACTGTTAGCACAGCATGTGGTGTAGACTTCACCTACAATAGGGCACAGGGTGCCAACAGAGTGAACCTGCATTACCAATAACTTAGCTCCTGTTACCATAGCATGTTGTGTTGACCCCACCTACAATAGGGCCCAGGGTGCCAACAGATCGAACCTGCATTACCAATAACTTAGCTACTGTTAGCACAGCACGTTGTGTAGACTTCACCTACAATGGGGCCCAGGGTGCCAACAGAGTGAACCTGCATTACCAATAACTTAGCTACTGTTTGCACAGCATGTGGTGTAGACTTCACCTTCAATAGGGCCCGGAGTCCAAATAGAGTAATCCTGCATTACCAATAACTTAGCTACTGTTAGCACAGCATGTGGTATATACTTCACCTACAACAGGGCTCAGGGTGCCAACAGAGTAATCCTGCATTAACAATAACTTAGCTACTGTTAGCACAGTATGTGGTGTAGACTTCACCTACAATAGGGCCCAGTGTGCCAACAGAGTGAACCTGCATTACCAATAACTGAGTTACTGTTAGAACAGCATGTGGTGTAGACTTCACCTACAATAGGGCACAGGGTTCCAACAGAGTGAACCTGCATTATCAATAACTTAGCTACTGTTAGCACAGCATGTGGTGTAAACTTCACCTACAATAGGGCCCGGAGTCCAAATAGAGTAATCCTGAATTACCAATTACTTACCTACTGTTAGCACAGTATGTGGTATATACTTCACCTACAATAGGGCTCCGGGTGCTAACAGAGTGAACCTGCATTACCAATAACTTAGCTATTGTTAACACAGCATGTGGTGTAGACATCACCTACAATACGGTCCAGGGTGCCAAAAGAGTAAACCAGTATTACCAATAAAATAGCTACTGTTAACACAGCATGTGGTGTAGACTTCACCTACAATAGGGCCCAGGGTGCCAACTGAGTGAACCTGTATTACCAATAACTTGGCTACTGTTAGCACAGCATGTGCTGTAGACTTAACCTACAATAGGGCCCAGGGTGCCAACAGAGTGAATCTGCATGAACAATAACTTAGCTACTGTTAACACAGCATGTGGTGTAGACTTCACCTACAATAGGGTCCAGGGTGCCAACGGAGTGAATCTGCATTACCAATAACGTGGCTACTGTTAGCACAGCATGTGGTGTACACTTCACCTACAATAGGGCCCAGGGTGCCAACAGAGTCACCCTTCATTACCAATAACTTAGCTACTGTTAGCACAGCATGTGCTGTAGACTTCACCTACAATAGGGCCCAGGGTGCCAACTGAGTGAACCTGTATTACCAATAACTGAGCTACTGTTAGCACAGCGTGTGGTGTAGACTTCATCTTCAATGGGGCCCGGGGTGCCAGCAGATTGAACCTAACCTGCATTACCAATAACTGAGCTACTGTTCGCAGAGCATGTGGTGTAGACTTCACCTTCAATAGGGCACAGGGTGCCAACAGAGTGAACCTGCATTACCAATAACGTAGCTACTGTTAGCACAGCATGTGGTGTAGACTCCACTTTCAATAGGGCCCAGGGTGCCAATAGATCGAACCTGCATTACCAATATCTTAGCTTCTGTTAGCACATCATGTGGTGTAGACTTCACCAACAATAGGGCCCAGTGTGCCAACAGAGTGAACCTGCATTACCAATAACTTAGCTACTGTTAGCACAACATGTGGTGTCGACTTCACCTACAATAGGGCCCAGGGTGCCAACAGAGTGAATCTGCATGACAAATTACTTAGCTACTGTTAGCACAGCATGTGGTGTAGACTTCACCTACAATAGGGCCCAGGGTGCCAACAGAGTGAATCTGCATTACCGATAACTTTGCTACTGTTAGCACAGCATGTGGAGAAAACATCACCTACAATAGGGTCCAGGGTGCCAAAAGAGTAAACCAGTATTTCCAATTACATAGCTACTGTTAACACAGCATGTGGTGTAGACTTCACCTACAATAGGGCCCGGAGTCCAAATAGAGTAATCCTGAATTACCAATTACTTACCTACTGTTAGCACAGCATATGGTATATACTTCACCTACAATAGGGCTCCGGGTGCGAACAGAGTGAACCTGCATTACCAATAAATGAGTTACTGTTAGAACAGCATGTGGTGTAGACTTCACCTACATTAGGGCACAGGGTTCCAACAGAGTGAACCTGCATTACCAATATCTTAGCTACTGTTAGCACAGCATGTGGTGTAAACTTCACCTACAATAGGGCCCGGAGTCCAAATAGAGTAATCCTGAATTACCAATTACTTACCTACTGTTAGCACAGCATAAGGTATATACTTCACCTACAATAGGGCTCCGGGTGCTAACAGAGTGAACCTGCATTACCAATAACTTAGCTATGGTTAACACAGCATGTGGTGTAGACATCACCTACAATAGGGTCCAGGGTGCCAAAAGAGTAAACAAGTATTTCCAATAACATAGCTACTGTTAACACAGCATGTGGTGTAGACTTCACCTACAATAGGGCCCAGGGTGCCAACTGAGTGAACCTGTATTACCAATAACTTGGCTACTGTTAGCACAGCATGTGCTGTAGACTTAACCTACAATAGGGCCCAGGGTGCCAACAGAGTGAATCTGCATGAACAATAACTTAGCTACTGTTAACACAGCATGTGGTGTAGACTTCACCTACAATAGGGCCCAGGGTGCCAACAGAGTGAATCTGCATTACCAATAACTTGGCTACTGTTAGCACAGCATGTGGTGTACACTTCACCTACAATAGGGCCCAGGGTGCCAAAAGAGTCACCCTTCATTACCAATAACTTAGCTACTGTTAGCACATTATGTGGTGTAGACTTCACCTACAATAGGGCCCAGGGTGCCAACTGAGTGAACCTGTATTACCAATAACTGGGCTACTGTTAGCACAGCATGTGGTGTAGACTTCACCTACAGTGGGTCCTAGGTTAACTAACAGAGTGAACCTGCATTACCGATAACTCAGCTACTGTTAGCACAGCATGTGGTGTAAACTTCACCTACAATGGGGCCCAGGTTAACTAACAGAGTGAACCTTCATTACCAATAACTCAGCTACTGTTAGCACAACATGTGGTGTAGACTTCACCTACAATAGGGCCCGGAGTGCCAACAGAGTGAACCTGCATTACCAATAACTTTGCTAGTTAGCACAGCATGTGGTGTAGACTTCACCTAAAACAGGGCCCAGGGTGCCAACAGAGTGAACCTGCATTACCAATAACTTAGCTACTGTTAACACAGCATGTGGTATATACTTCACCTACAATAGGGCTCAGGGTGCCAACAGAGTGAACCTGCATTACCAATAACTTAGCTACTGTTAACACAGCATGTGGTGTAGACATCACCTATAATAGGGTCCAGGGTGCCAAAAGAGTGAACCGGTATTACTAATAACATAGCTACTGTTAACACAGCATGTGGTGTAGACATCACCTACAATAGGGCCCAGGGTGCCAACTGAGTGAACCTGTATTACCAATAACTTGGCTACTGTTAGCACAGCATGTGGTGTAGACTTCATCTACAATGGGTCCTAGGTTAACTAACAGAGTGAACCTGCATTACCAATAACTCAGCTACTGTTAGCACAGCATGTGGTGTAAACTTCACCTACAATGGGGCCCAGGTTAACTAACAGAGTGAACCTGCATTACCAATAACTCAGCTACTGTTAGCACAGCATGTGGTGTAGACTTCACCTACAATAGGGCCCAGAGTGCCAACAGAGTGAATCTGCATGAACAATAACTTAGCTACTGTTAACACAGCATGTGGTGTAGACTTCACCTACAATAGGGCCCAGGGTGCCAACAGAGTGACTCTGCATTACCAATAACTTGGCTACTGTTAGCACAGCATGTGGTGTACACCTCACCTACAATAGGGCCCAGGGTGCCAACAGAGTCACCCTTCATTACCAATAACTTAGCTACTGTTAGCACAGCATGTGGTGTAGACTTCACCTACAATAGGGCCCAGGGTGCCAACAGAATGAACCTGCATTACCAATAACTTAGCTACTGTTAACACAGTATGTGGTGTAGACTTCACCCACAATAGGGCCCAGGGTGCCCACAGAGTGAACCTGCATTACCAATAACTTAGCTACTGTTAGCACAGCTTGTGGTAGAGACTTCACCAACAATAGGGCCCAGGGTGCCAACAGAATGAACCTGCATTACCAATAACTTAGCTACGTTTAGCACAGCATGTGGTGTAGACTTCACCAACAATAGGGCCCAGGGTGCCAACAGAGTGAACCTGCATTACCAATAACTTAGCTACTGTTAACACAGCACGTGGGGTATACTTCACCTACAATAGGGCTCAGAGTGCCAACAGATTGAACCTGCACTACCAATAACTTAGCTACTGTTAGCACAGCATGTGGTGTAACTTCACCTACAATAGGGCCCAGGGTGCCTACAGAGTGAACCTGAATTACCAATAACTTAGCTACTTTTAGCACAGCATGTGGTGTAGAATTTACCTACAATAGGGCCCAGGGAGCCAACAGAGTGAACCAGCATTACCAATAACTTAGCTACTGTTAGCACAGCAAGTGGTGTAGACTTCACCTACAATAGGACCCAGGGTGCCAGCAGAGTGAACCTGCATTACCAATAACTGAGCTACTGTTAGCACAGCGTGTGGTGTAGACTTCACTTACAATAGGGCCCAGGGTGCCAACAGAGTGAACCTGCATTACCAATAACTGAGCTACTGTTAGCACAGCATGTGGTGTAGACTTCACCTACAATAGGGCACAGGGTGCCAACAGAGTGAACCTGCATTACCAATAACTTAGCTCCTGTTACCATAGCATGTTGTGTTGACCCCACCTACAATAGGGCCCAGGGTGCCAACAGATCGAACCTGCATTACCAATAACTTAGCTACTGTTAGCACAGCACGTTGTGTAGACTTCACCTACAATGGGGCCCAGGGTGCCAACAGAGTGAACCTGCATTACCAATAACTTAGCTACTGTTAGCACAGCATGTGGTGTAGACTTCACCTTCCATAGGACCCGGAGTCCAAATAGAGTAATCCTGCATTACCAATAACTTAGCTACTGTTAGCACAGCATGTGGTATATACTTCACCTACAACAGGGCTCAGGGTGCCAACAGAGTAATCCTGCATTGACAATAACTTAGCTACTGTTAGCACAGTATGTGGTGTAGACTTCACCTACAATGGGGCCCAGGGTGCTAACAGAGTGAACCTGCATTACCAATAACTTAGCTACTGTTTGCACAGCATGTGGTGTAGACTTCACCTTCAATAGGGCCCGGAGTCCAAATAGAGTAATCCTGCATTACCAATAACTTAGCTACTGTTAGCACAGCATGTGGTATATACTTCACCTACAACAGGGCTCAGGGTGCCAACAGAGTAATCCTGCATTAACAATAACTTAGCTACTGTTAGCACAGTATGTGGTGTAGACTTCACCTACAATAGGGCCCAGTGTGCCAACAGAGTGAACCTGCATTACCAATAACTGAGTTACTGTTAGAACAGCATGTGGTGTAGACTTCACCTACAATAGGGCACAGGGTTCCAACAGAGTGAACCTGCATTATCAATAACTTAGCTACTGTTAGCACAGCATGTGGTGTAAACTTCACCTACAATAGGGCCCGGAGTCCAAATAGAGTAATCCTGAATTACCAATTACTTACCTACTGTTAGCACAGTATGTGGTATATACTTCACCTACAATAGGGCTCCGGGTGCTAACAGAGTGAACCTGCATTACCAATAACTTAGCTATTGTTAACACAGCATGTGGTGTAGACATCACCTACAATACGGTCCAGGGTGCCAAAAGAGTAAACCAGTATTACCAATAAAATAGCTACTGTTAACACAGCATGTGGTGTAGACTTCACCTACAATAGGGCCCAGGGTGCCAACTGAGTGAACCTGTATTACCAATAACTTGGCTACTGTTAGCACAGCATGTGCTGTAGACTTAACCTACAATAGGGCCCAGGGTGCCAACAGAGTGAATCTGCATGAACAATAACTTAGCTACTGTTAACACAGCATGTGGTGTAGACTTCACCTACAATAGGGTCCAGGGTGCCAACGGAGTGAATCTGCATTACCAATAACTTGGCTACTGTTAGCACAGCATGTGGTGTACACTTCACCTACAATAGGGCCCAGGGTGCCAACAGAGTCACCCTTCATTACCAATAACTTAGCTACTGTTAGCACAGCATGTGCTGTAGACTTCACCTACAATAGGGCCCAGGGTGCCAACTGAGTGAACCTGTATTACCAATAACTTGGCTACTGTTAGCACAGCATGTGGTGTAGACTTCACCTACAGTGGGTCCTAGGTTAACTAACAGAGTGAACCTGCATTACCAATAACTCAGCTACTGTTAGCACAGCATGTGGTGTAAACCTCACCTGCAATGGGGCCCAGGTTAACTAACAGAGTGAACCTTCATTACCAATATCTCAGCTACTGTTAGCACAGCATGAGGTGTAGACTTCACCTACAATAGGGCCCGGAGTCCAAATAGAGTAATCCTGCATTACCAATAACTTACCTACTGTTAGCACAGCATGTGGTATATACTTCACCAACAATAGGGCTCAGGGTGCCAACAGAGTGAACCAGCATTACCAATAACTTAGCTACTGTTAACACAGCATGTGGTGTAGACATCACCTATAATAGGGTCCAGGGTGCCAAAAGAGTGAACCAGAATTACTAATAACATAGCTACTGTTAACACAGCATGTGGTGTAGACTTCACTTACAATAGGGCCCAGGGTGCCAACTGAGTGAACCTGTATTACCAATAACTTGGCTACTGTTAGCACAGCATGTGGTGTAGACTTCACCTACAATGGGTCCTAGGTTAACTAACAGAGTGAACCTGCATTACCAATAACTCAGCTACTGTTAGCACAGCATGTGGTGAAAACTTCACCTACAATGGGGCCCAAGTTAACTAACAGAGTGAACCTGCATTACCAATAACTCAGCTACTGTTAGCACAGCATGTGGTGTAGACTTCACCTACAATAGGGCCAGAGTGCCAACAGAGTGAACCTGCATTACCAATAACTTTGCTAGTTAGCACAGCATGTGGTGTAGACTTCACCTACAATAGGGCCCAGGTTGCCAACAGAGTGAATCTGCATGAACAATAACTTAGCTACTGTTAACACAGCATGTGGTGTAGACTTCACCTACAATAGGGCCCAGGGTGCCAACAGAGTGAATCTGCATTACCAATAACTTGGCTACTGTTAGCACCGCATGTGGTGTACACCTCACCTACAATAGGGCCCAGAGTGCCAACAGAGTCACCCTTCATTACCAATAACTTAGCTACTGTTAGCACAGCATGTGGTGTCGACTTCACCTACAATAGGGCCCAGGGTGCCAACAGAATGAACCTGCATTACCAATAACTTAGCTACTGTTAACACAGTATGTGGTGTAGACTTCACCCACAATAGGGCCCAGGGTGCCCACAGAGTGAACCTGCATTACCAATAACTTAGCTACTGTTAGCACAGCTTGTGGTAGAGACTTCACCAACAATAGGGCCCAGGGTGCCAACAGAATGAACCTGCATTACCAATAACTTAGCTGCGGTTAGCACAGCATGTGGTGTAGACTTCACCAACAATAGGGCCCAGGGTGCCAACATAGTGAACCTGCATTACCAATAACTTAGCTACTGTTAACACAGCACGTGGGGTATACTTCACCTACAATAGGGCTCAGAGTGCCAACAGATTGAACCTGCACTACCAATAACTTAGCTACTGTTAGCACAGCATGTGGTGTAACTTCACCTACAATAGGGCCCAGGGTGCCAACAGAGTGAACCTGAATTACCAATAACTTAGCTACTTTTAGCACAGCATGTGGTGTAGAATTTACCTACAATAGGGCCCAGGGAGCCAACAGAGTGAACCAGCATTACCAATAACTTAGCTACTGTTAGCACAGCAAGTGGTGTAGACTTCACCTACAATAGGGCGCAGGGTGCCAACAGAGTGAGCCTGCATTACCAATAACTTAGCTACTGTTAACACAGCGTGTGGTGTAGACTTCACCTACAATAGGATTCAGGGTGCCAACAGAGTGAACCTGCATTACGAATAACTTAGCTACTGTTAGCACAGCTTGTGGTGTAGACTTTACCTACAATAGGGTCCAGGGTGCCAACGGAGTGAACCCGCATTACCAACAACTTAACTACTTTTAGCACAGCATGTGGTGTATACTTCACCTACAATAGGGCCCAGGGAGCCAACAGAGTGAACCTGCATTACCAATAACTTAGCTATTGTTAGCAAAGCATGTGGTGTAGACGTCACCTATAATAGGGCCCAGGGTGCCAACAGAGTGAACCCAAGTTAGGAATACAATATCCTCAGCAAACTACTCGCTTTTAAAATAAGATATATTTGTGGGAGATGAAATATTTAATACACACATCAAAAAAAGTTTTGCATCACCTCGGTTCCCAGATCTCCGGCATATAGACGTTGACTGTGTATATTGTATCCAAGGTACAGTCCCTTTGACTGTTCATAGATGTCACTAAAACTGCTCAAAGATGTAAACAACCATGCATGAGCAGGGCCTATTAGACGGGGGGGGGGGGGTACGACAGCCGATCAGTTCCAGTCATTCCACCAGGACGAAGGTACGCTGCTCATGTTGTCTGTAGTTCTACCATGCCTAGAAGGTCAATACCGCAGTTCGATCGCGTCCGCATTGTTACTTTGTGTCAAGAAGGGCTCTCAACAAGGGAAGTTTCCCGGCGTCTCAGAGTGAACCAAAGCGATGTTGTTCGGACATGGAGGAGGTACAGAGATACAGGAACTGTCGATGACAGGCCTCGCTCAGGCCGCCCAAGGGCTACTACTGTAGTGGATGACCGCTACTTACGGATTGCCGCTCGGAGGAACCCTGACAGCAATGCCACCATGTTGAATTATGCGTTTCGTTCAGCCACAGGACGTCGTGTTTCAACTCAAACTGTGCGCAATAGGCTGCATGATGCGCAACTTCACTCCCGACGTCCATGGCGAGGTCCAGCTTTGCAACCCCGACACCATGCAGCGCGGTACAGATGGGCCCAACAACATGCTGAATGGACCCCACGGAATTGGCATCACGTTCTCTTCACCGATGAGTGTCGCATATGCCTTCAACCAGACAATCGTCGGAGACGTGTTTGGAGGCACCCTGGTCAGGCTGAACGTCTTAGACACACTGTCCAGCGAGTGCAGCAAGGTGGTGGTTCCCTGATGTTTTGGGGTGGCATTATGTGGGGCCGACGTACGCCACTGGTGGTCATGGAAGGCTCCGAAACGGCTTTACGATACCTGAATGACATCCTCCGACCCATAGTGCAACCATATCGGCAGAATATTGGAGAGGCATTTGTCTTCATGGACGACAATTCTCGACCTCATCGTGCACATCTTGTGAATGCGTTCCTTCAAGATAACGACATCGCTCGACTACAGTGGCCAGCATGTTCGCCAGACATGAACCCTATCGAACATGCCTGGGATATGTTGAAAAGGGCTGTTTATGGACGTCTTGACCCACCAACCACTCTGAGAGATTTACGCCGAATTGTCGTTGAGGAGTGGGACAATTTGGACCAACAGTGTCTTGATGAACTTGTGGATAGTATGCCACGGCGAATACAGGCATGCATCAATGCAAGAGGACGTGCTACTGGGTATTAGAGGTAGTGGTGTGTACTGCAATCTGGACCACAAATGCTGAAAGTCTAGCTGTATGATGGTACAACATGCAATGTGTGGGTCTCATGAGCAATAAAACGAGCTGAAATGTTGTTTGTGTTGATCTCTATTCCCTTTGTATTTAACGGTTCCGGAACTCTTGGAACCGAGGTGATGCAAAACTTTTTTTGATGTGTGTATATCATCACCTGTGTCTAATGTTCCAATTTAACTGCCCAGCTTTTATCTTCAAACATATCGCCAGCCTCATCCAGGAGATTATAAGAGGGTAACTGGTCAATTGATTCCTAGAAAGTATTATACAAGTATGAGCCAACGTCAAACATACAGACGGAATAACAGTACTAAGTTACGTGAGGCAATACAATACTGTATTAAACATCTCGTAAGCCTACTATTTGGTAGCAAGTAGTCACTAAACCTGGCACATCACTAAGAATGCTATGTTACATAATACAACTTACAATATTAGGGAATTCATCAGTTTGAGACAGGCATTCTGGCTCACTCTTAATGAGAGGTCGTTGCTCCATATTGTTCAGCGAACTAGAACACACAAAGTGCGCTTAAGAGGCCGCACTTATACCAGCACGCCAATTCATCATAAGTAGTAGTATCAATAATATAGAAGTAGACAACTCTGTTATCACTCTTGGAAATGTTGCTTTTTTATAGAATGTAGTTTGGAGAATTCAGATAAGGAAAAGAAGGCATTTAAATGCAGAGTAAACAGTGGTAACTCACAAAAAGATAAGAACTTAGATCATAGTTTTATTTCAGATGGGGAACTTTGTATCAATATTGACAATAACCATAGTTGGCCTACTTTGTCTGCTAGAGAAATTCTCCAGCATGAATTTCCAGATACACCTGCAATCAAGCACTTAAACATAAATAGTCTAGGCTTATCATGTGGTAATAGTAATAAATTTAACGACATAAGGATATTTCTTGCCGATATGCATAATATAGTTAAAGTAATCTGCTTAAATGAACACTGGTTATCTCAAGATTCCATAAATCTTTTAAATGCGTTAGATGGATATGTATTAGGTAGTTATTTCTGTAGAAAAAATGAAGGTTACGGAGGTTCCTGTATTCTTGTTGAACGAGGAGTAGATTTAATTGTTAGGAATGACTTTGATACGATGAACAAGGAAATTACATTTGAAAGTTGCTGCATTGAGCTACCTGAATATAAAACTATAATACTCTCGATCTATAGAATCCCAGGTTACACTACAAGTAGTATGTTTCTATCCAAACTTAATGTATTACTTGATAACATGAAAAAATATAAGTAAAAATAAGAAAGTCATAATCGCAGCAGACTTCAATATAGATATTCTTTCAGATGATTGCATTACCAGACATTTCTCTGAACTAGCCAGCAATTATGGTTATGAATTTAACTTCAGAGAACCTACAAGAATAACGGCCACCTCTGCAACCTGCATTGACAATATTCTTACAAGTTATAATTATTCACCAAATAAGGCAGCAAATATTGAAATAGGCTTTTCTGACCACAATGCTCTATTTCTGTCACTACCAAAGTATTCAAAAATTAAACCACCTAACTGCAAGAACGTAAGGAGAAATTTTCATCAACAGAATCAAACTGACTTCATTCGAAAACTAAATAAAGTAAAATGGACCTTTGATTGTAAAACATCAACAAATGATAATTTCAATAGTTTTATGAATAATTTCCTTTACCTTTTTGATGAATGCTATCCATACACATATGTTAAAATCAAACAGTCTTCAAAAGTACAGTGGATCACGCCTGGGATCAAAATATCAAGTAATAGGAAACGGCAGCTTCATATCGAAGCAAAAGTTAATAAAAAAACAGAATTCTTAGAATATGTGAAGCAGTACAAGAAAATATTTAATAAAGTGGTAAAGGCTGCAAAAAATAAGCAAATAACAACTTCATAATGAAATCTAACAATAAAAACAGAGCATTGTGGTCTGTAGTAAAATCTGAACTTGGTGTACAGAATAACAAAACTGAAATTATGAATATCCGCGTAGAAGGCAAAGTTATAAATGACCCTCTTTATATGTCGGAATTATTTAACAAGTTCTTTGTGAATGTCGGGACAGAAATCACAAGTGGTAATGACAATGTTAATGAAAGGATGTTTTCTAACATTTCAAGTAAGATGGAATTTAGAACTGTTACTGAAAATGAAATTTAAAAAATAATTTTGTCATTAAAAGATAAAAAAAAGTGTTGGTTGGGATGAAATCCCAGTTTGGTTAGTAAACCTATCAGTAAATGAGATAGCACAACCATTATCAATGATTATTAATCAGTCACTTTTAACAGGGAGTTTTCCTGATAGTCTTAAATATGCGGAGGTTAGGCCACTCCTTAAAAATGGGAAAAGGGATGATATGAGTAATTTCAGACCAGTTTCTATACTAACTATATTCTCAAAAATATTTGAAGAGGTAGTTAAGGAACAAATTCTTACATATATTTACAAAGAAAATATTATTTTAAATACTCAGTTTGGTTATCGGAAGGATCTTAGTACACATCATGCTATAAATGAATTTATTTCTTCCATAAGCAAATTGCTAGATAACCCTCAGTATGCTGCTGGGATATTTTGTGACCTGACTAAAGCATTTAACACAGTAAACCACTCACTGTTGCACCTTATATAAAGGGAGGTGGCGCGCAGTTCGTCACTCCTGTGGGGGTCCGGGCGGGGACACCAAGAGCCCGCCGATGAGCCTAGCTTGGTGTCCTAGGCGAAACCCCACACAAGACACGGCACAAACCTAGAAGAATTGCTGAGTTTTAATTCCCCGGCCGTGAAAGCCAATATACCATCTTTTTGGAAGCCTTCATAGGGAGGTTAAGGCTGCTTGAACTTTTAGTTCTCGTAGTCAAGTGGTGCAGTTGCACCTTATATAAAGGGAGGTGGCGCGCAGTTCGTCACTCCTGTGGGGATCCGGGCGGGGACACCAAGAGCCCGCCGATGAGCCTAGCTTGGTGTCCTAGGCGAAACCCCACACAAGACACGGCACAAACCTAGAAGAATTGCTGAGTTTTAATTCCCCGGCCGTGAAAGCCAATATACCATCTTTTTGGAAGCCTTCATAGGGAGCTTAAGGCTGCTTGAACTTTTAGTTCTCGTAGTCAAGTGGTGCAGTTGCACCTTATATAAAGGGAGGTGGCGCGCAGTTCGTCACTCCTGTGGGGGTCCGGGCGGGGACACCAAGAGCCCGCCGATGAGCCTAGCTTGGTGTCCTAGGCGAAACCCCACACAAGACACGGCACAAACCTAGAAGAATTGCTGAGTTTTAATTCACCGGCCGTGAAAGCCAATATACCATCTTTTTGGAAGCCTTCATAGGGAGGTTAAGGCTGCTTGAACTTTTAGTTCTCGTAGTCAAGTGGTGCAGTTGCACCTTATATAAAGGGAGGTGGCGCGCAATTCGTCACTCCTGTGGGGATCCGGGCGGGGACACCAAGAGCCCGCCGATGAGCCTAGCTTGGTGTCCTAGGCGAAACCCCACACAAGACACGGCACAAACCTAGAAGAATTGCTGAGTTTTAATTCACCGGCCGTGAAAGCCAATATACCATCTTTTTGGAAGCCTTCATAGGGAGGTTAAGGCTGCTTGAACTTTTAGTTCTCGTAGTCAAGTGGTGCAGTTGCACCTTATATAAAGGGAGGTGGCGCGCAGTTCGTCACTCCTGTGGGGGTCCGGGCGGGGACACCAAGAGCCCGCCGATGAGCCTAGCTTGGTGTCCTAGGCGAAACCCCACACAAGACACGGCACAATCCTAGAAGAATTGCTGAGTTATAATTCACCGGCCGTGAAAGCCAATAAACCATCTTTTTGGAAGCCTTCATAGGGAGGTTAAGGCTGCTTGAACTTTTAGTTCTCGTAGTCAAGTGGTGCAGTTGCACCTTATATAAAGGGAGGTGGCGCGCAGTTCGTCACTCCTGTGGGGGTCCGGGCGGGGACACCAAGAGCCCGCCGATGAGCCTAGCTTGGTGTCCTAGGCGAAACCCCACACAAGACACGGCACAAACCTAGAAGAATTGCTGAGTTTTAATTCACCGGCCGTGAAAGCCAATATACCATCTTTTTGGAAGCCTTCATAGGGAGGTTAAGGCTGCTTGAACTTTTAGTTCTCGTAGTCAAGTGGTGCAGTTGCACCTTATATAAAGGGAGGTGGCGCGCAGTTCGTCACTCCTGTGGGGGTCCGGGCGGGGACACCAAGAGCCCGCCGATGAGCCTAGCTTGGTGTCCTAGGCAAAACCCCACACAAGACACGGCACAAACCTAGAAGAATTGCTGAGTTTTAATTCACCGGCCGTGAAAGCCAATATACCATCTTTTTGGAAGCCTTCATAGGGAGGTTAAGGCTGCTTGAACTTTTAGTTCTCGTAGTCAAGTGGTGCAGTTGCACCTTATATAAAGGGAGGTGGCGCGCAGTTCGTCACTCCTGTGGGGGTCCGGGCGGGGACACCAAGAGCCCGCCGATGAGCCTAGCTTGGTGTCCTAGGCGAAACCCCCACACAAGACACGGCACAAACCTAGAAGAATTGCTGAGTTTTAATTCACCGGCCGTGAAAGCCAATATACCATCTTTTTGGAAGCCTTCATAGGGAGGTTAAGGCTGCTTGAACTTTTAGTTCTCGTAGTCAAGTGGTGCAGTTGCACCTTATATAAAGGGAGGTGGCGCGCATTTCGTCACTCCTGTGGGGGTCCGGGCGGGGACACCAAGAGCCCGCCGATGAGCCTAGCTTGGTGTCCTAGGCGAAACCCCACACAAGACACGACACAAACCTAGAAGAATTGCTGAGTTTTAATTCACCGGCCGTGAAAGCCAATATACCATCTTTTTGGAAGCCTTCATAGGGAGGTTAAGGCTGCTTGAACTTTTAGTTCTCGTAGTCAAGTGGTGCAGTTGCACCTTATATAAAGGGAGGTAGCGCGCAGTTCGTCACTCCTGTGGGGGTCCGGGCGGGGACACTAAGAGCCCGCCGATGAGCCTAGCTTGGTGTCCTAGGCGAAACCCCACACAAGACACGGCACAAACCTAGAAGAATTGCTGAGTTTTAATTCACCGGCCGTGAAAGCCAATATACCATCTTTTTGGAAGCCTTCATAGGGAGGTTAAGGCTGCTTGAACTTTTAGTTCTCGTAGTCAAATGGTGCAGTTGCACCTTATATAAAGGGAGGTGGCGCGCAGTTCGTCACTCCTGTGGGGGTCCGGGTGGGGACACCAAGAGCCCGCCGATGAGCCTAGCTTGGTGTCCTAGGCGAAACCCCACACAAGACACGGCACAAACCTAGAAGAATTGCTGAGTTTTAGAATGTTGTACAGTTTGCAGACGATACTTCAGTAATTGCATCCTGCGAAAAAATTTGTAACATTGAAAATATTTTGCAGGAAACACTTGAAGATCTAGGCTCTTGGTGTAGAGAAAATTACTTGCAATTAAACATGCTTAAAACAGAAATAATTCTGTTTAGCAGCTAACATTCCTCACAAAAGGAAATTGAACATAGTCTGGATAGCACTGATCTTGCAAATAAGAATAATGTTAATTTTCTTGGCATGACATGAAATAAGAATCTATGTTGGTCGAGTCACATTGACGGCCTTGTTAAACGATTAAATAGCTTTGTATATGCAGTATCTATCCTGGCAGGAGCTACCGATATAAGGGTCATGATAACAGTCTATCATGCATATTTCTTGTCTGTTATTAGTTGAATGAATGAACGAAAATCCACAGCCTGCTTCCAGTCTCCGACCAGGTCAGGAATGGAATGAATGAAGCTCCCATCTAGCGGCGAGGATATGGACTGTGCCGGCTTCCGAGGCCTGACGCACTCCTCTGGGGCAATGATTAAATGAATGACAGATGAAATGAAATGATAGTGGAGAGTGTTGCTGGAATGAAATTTTGACAGGGAAAACCGGAGTACCCGGAGAAAAACCTGTCTGCCTCCGTTTAGTCCAGCACAGATCTCACATGGAGTGACCGGGATTTGAACCACGGACCCAGTGGTGAGAGGCCGGCGTGCTGCCGCCTAAGCCACGGAGGCTTCTGTTATTAGATATGGGATTATATTCTGGGGTGGGGATTCTGATATGGCAAAAATATTTATTATGCAGAAAAAGATAGTCAGAGCAATGTGCAATGTAAATCGAAGAGCATCTTGTAAAGAACTATTTAAAAAGCTAAACATTATAACTGTCCCTTCTTGATATTGCACCCTTAAATAAAACATGGTTTTGTCAAGATTCATCTACGGGGTCGAGTTCAGTCCAGACTGCGTTACACAGCAAAGTTCGCTTAACAACACATGCTCTAATGAATAGAAAGGTCCATGACAGAGGCTATACTAGAAATAAAAGGAATAACAAGTAGAATAAAAGAAATGTAATGACTGAAAATTATGTGCATAATAATAATAATAATAAATAAATGAATTCCTCCCTGACTTTTACCCCCTAATAAAATAAATATAACACTGAGCGGTAGGACTCGCTCGTCACAACAAAACAATGTGAATGCAGCTTCACACAAATAATTAATCATAACATAAACTTTGAGCGGTAAGAACTCACTCGTCACAGCATATGGATACAAGTCCATTTATCCTGGTCAAGAATTTTATATAATGTGTGGTGTACTGCTCGTTAATAAGAAACTGAGTACTGATGCGAGTCCGTTTACAACTGAAACAGTCATGTTACTCACGGAGTTGCATCTTTTAAATCACACTATGGCTATGGGACCCACCCTTAATTAACACACTATAATTACTACTGACACATGCAAGATCTAATAATACAAAAAGAATAACGAATCTCCCTGAGATTCCAGCTGGTGCCAGAGCACATAAATGAACAAAAAGAGCATGCCAGAAATAGGCCAAAACGCTCTCATCATAACATGGGAACATAGCCTCGCGCACCCTAAGTTGACACGGGTCATTGAACGCGTAAAATAAACACACAAAAACTGAACCAACAACAACAAAATACAAGCCTAACGGCTGAAAAACTATGTTTACATTTTTATAAAACGCCAGACAAACAGGAGTCTCGGAAGCTACCTTACAACTATGGACAGCACCCATTTAATCAATCAATACTCATTATAACCGATCAGGTTTTGTGAATGTAAACAACTTCTAAAATTGACGTACAGGATCCAAGCCTGTTACTAATGACAAGTCACGTTATCTGATTTGAGCGCGTCCCTCTTGTATGAGTCAACACTGCCTCAATTATCTCTCTCAGTCGCTCAAGCCAGGTGCAGTTTCCCTCTGGAAACGCCAACTATCTCACTCATCCCCTTGGATGGCAAGAAAACACAAATATATACCACAAGTCCAGCCTCGCGAGGTCATGAACTGGGCTAATGTGGAGCAAGTCCGAATAATCACCATGATATATTCTCGCTAGCACATCATAAAAATCACACAACGCACCAAAAGCTTGGACTGACTCTCATACTCATATCACTGGGTCGGCTCAAAACAGATCAACAATATTGCGTCCAATGACACATTTTAAAAAAATACACAACAAAAACTCGGGTGCAAAGTGCCATCCCGTTCAGATCTGCTGAAAAAGCAACTATCAAAATAATCCTGATCCGTCATAAAATTCTACTCACAAATAATATTTACCCTCCAAATTCTATTTTTAATCTCAAATTTAATTCAGTTCCATTTTTGTTATGAGGCATACCTCCGAATAATAATGCTTGACCGCGATTTGCGCAAGCGAACGCGAGCACGAGCTGCGCGACGCCCCGTATAGTTGAACAAAACACATATCACAATATTTACAAATTACACAACGCTCGGCTTGTCCCATAACTTAACGTGTCAGTAAAACAAGAACTAATATCTACATTACCAAACAATCAAACACATATCTACAAAATATGTCCCATAATACCATAGCTGATTTAATAAATAAATAAATAAATTCATTTGTACTCATTCTTTAAAACAGCGTCAAGGAAACGTCTGCAGCCATCTCCTTTAAGATGTTTATCTCGTCATCGACATCTTCTGGCAAATGTCCTGCTGGTTCCAAGATCCGGTCTCGTTCTTAGACGTCATCTCGTGCTGAATTAAATAAAGTTTTGTCAGATACACACACGATATATTTCCTACTACATTCACCTATCAAGTACTAAATTCCTTGACAGTCTATTTGGTGAATTATTTCGATGAACTAGTCCTACTGGTAGTGCTGGGACTACAAATAAATCACTGAAGTTATACTTATAACTTGACGAAACTGTTCCATGTTCAAATAAAAATCAATGTCACGTTATCAGACGCACGAATTAAAGAGTGCGAACGTTACGTCCTCAGACGCACAAAAATAAGGGATTGAACGTTACATCCTCAGACGCACAAAAATAAGTGAGTGAACGTTACGTCCTCAGACGCACGAAAATAAGTCATTGAACGTTACGTCCTCAGACGCACGAAAATAAGTGAGTGAACGTTACGTCCTCAGACGCACAAAAATAAGTGACTGAACGTTACGTCCTAAGACGCACGAAAATAAGTGAGTGAACGTTACGTCCTCAGACGCACGAAAATAAGTGACTGAACGTTACGTCCTCAGACGCACGAAAATAAGTGAGTGAACGTTACGTCCTCAGACGCACAAAAATAAGTCATTGAACGTTACGTCCTCAGACGCACGAAAATAAGTGAGTGAACGTTACGTCCTCAGACGCACAAAAATAAGTGACTGAACGATACGTCCTCAGACGCACGAAAATAAGTGAGTGAACGTTACGTCCTCAGACGCACAAAAATAAGTCATTGAACGTTACGTCCTCAGACGCACGAAAATAAGTGAGTGAACGTTACGTCCTCAGACGCACAAAAATAAGTGACTGAACGATACGTCCTCAGACGCACGAAAATAAGTGAGTGAACGTTACGTCCTCAGACGCACGAAAATAAGTGACTGAACGTTACGTCCTCAGACGCACGAAAATAAGTGAGTGAACGTTACGTCCTCAGACGCACAAAAATAAGTCATTGAACGTTACGTCCTCAGACGCACGAAAATAAGTGAGTGAACGTTACGTCCTCAGACGCACAAAAATAAGTGACTGAACGATACGTCCTCAGACGCACGAAAATAAGTGAGTGAACGTTACGTCCTCAGACGCACGAAAATAAGTCATTGAACGTTACGTCCTCAGACGCACGAAAATAAGTGAGTGAACGTTACGTCCTCAGACGCACAAAAATAAGTGACTGAACGTTACGTCCTAAGACGCACGAAAATAAGTGAGTGAACGTTACGCCCTCAGACGCACGAAAATAAGTGACTGAACGTTACGTCCTAAGACGCACGAAAATAAGTGAGTGAACGTTACGTCCTCAGACGCACAAAAATAAGTCATTGAACGTTACGTCCTCAGACGCACGAAAATAAGTGAGTGAACGTTACGTCCTCAGACGCACGAAAATAAGTCTTCTCTCGAAGCATTTTGGATCCTTATAGAAGAAACTGACTAGGGTAGGTGTGGAAGGGGATTTATGAGAAAATATTCCATAATAATTATCAGACTAGCATGCGATCGGTATCATTGAGTTCGTAGCGATGTGGAGGTTACGATTATGCTGTAGCCGGCTCGAATCGATCGTGGAATTAATCTGTAGATAACTCCCGCATTAATCTACCAGGGTGCGTTATCAAGCCGAGTTGCCGCTAAAACAAGGCGTCTTGATATTATTGGCCCAGACTCTTGTATGTCGTTGCGCGCTTTTACATGTATTTCTACAGTAGGGAGTGGTTAACATGAAGATTGACCAACTGCCTCGTAGCATTCGATTTTCTTCTTGGCGCCAACCTTCATAGCAACAAGCAATAATGTGCGTGCCCCAGCCGTCTCCGCGCTAAAAGTTGCACCTGTCCTATGTGTCAAGAATATTTATGCTTCTTCCTAAAATACCACAGGAGCTTAAACCATTGTGTCCTCTCGGTCACTGATTTCTCAATATTTCCCAACACCGTCTGGCTCTCATATCTGCTGTCTGTAGAAATGTATCAAAAGATGATGAATAATTATTAGAATCCTTTATACAGCCTGTGGATAAAGGGTTCACAATCCTCCTGCATGGAAAAAATCGAACATAGCATATAGTCGAATTTAAAAAAAAAACATAACATCTGTAATCCATTTCTGCCAATCCTAGAGAAATCTCCCTCTCATCAGTCAAGTCTAGCCGCCACTGTCGTTGGAGTGTCAACACGCACTCGTGTTTACTTCCAGCTTCCTCATTCATTCAGACATTCCCAAGCCTGTCTGCTTGTCTGATCGCCTAAGGCTAGTACCTCCCCTTTCCAGTGTCCTTATCTCTCTCGCTCGATCGCTCGCTGTGTCATGATCGTCAGAGCTCATAAGTGTTTGACCACGGCAGGCTACTCCCAACTTCCTCGTTCAACTGACGTACTCACTGACCCACGTATAGTTGGATGAGCAAAAGTACTTCCATATATTTAATTTGCAGCACTATTTCTGCGTTCCCAAGGTTCGCTAGTAAAATACAATTTTAAATTCGCCGCATTGTAGACAGACATTGTACCTGTACTCAATTCTTTCACTCTGTATGCGTTGTTACCAAGATTACGTACAATACAGAAGGGTCCGATCAATTTTGGACAGAACTTGTTAAATACCTTCTTCTCTGGATCAGATATCGCTGGCTTCCGTACTAATACAAGCTCGTTGACTAATAGTTCTCTGTGATACATCTTATTTCTGACACGACGTAATCTGCGATCCGCCTGGTTTCTCATATGGACTCTCGTTCTCTCAATTCTCAACTCATGACCAACCATGGGATCTTGTGGGCAATTGATGATGTTGCTCCACGATATTACTGGATATTCGTTCATGTGCAAGACCATGGGAATCTGGCCTGTCGACTCATGTCTAGTTGTATTCACACAGGTCTCTATGTCTTTGATCCGGTCTACCCACTTGTGATGTACATTGGGAATGACGATCCTTAAGTATTTAGTAACACATTTTATTGTGCGTTCGCTAGGATTAGCTTGTGGGTGGCGAATGCTACTAAACATGTGTTTTACATCCAAGTCCTCCATACCTTTCTTGAATTCGGCGCTCGTAAAATAGCTTCTATGGTCCGACAATATAAACTCTGGTTTTCCAAGGATTGGAATAGCTCTATTCCGAATACGACTGAGTACTTGTTTCGATGTAGTTTTCTGAATGGGGCACAATACGACAAACTTAGAAAACACATCAATACACACTAGCAAGTGACGGCAACCTCGCCTACCTTTCGGGATTGGACCGGAACAGTCCAGGGCCACAAGCTCGCAGGGTTCCTGAGGTAGCAATGGTCAAGGATACTGCCTCATTAAGTAATTATTCGGCTTCGTCCTCTGACAAGGATCACAAGTCTTTATTACGTCACAAATGGTAGTCCTCATTCGTGGCCATGTAAACGTTTCTCCTATGGTCGCCTGTGCCTTGTCTAATCCCACGTGACCGAAGCTTTCATGTATGTGCCAAGTAAGTCCTCTTTGTAATGATGCAGGTACTGTCCCCGTTTACCCGGATAGTAGGCTGTCAGATATCCGCCCCCTCAATCGGATTGCCAATAATCCACCGCACCGGCTCAGCTACACCAATGAAAATGGCACTGACAGATACTACCGAGATTTGAGCACAGAAGTTAACAAGGAATTGTTGTGGAACACACCAAAATAGACGGGGGTCCATACTTACCTTCACTTACCTCTTATAAATATCTCGGGGATTGGGTTGACAACAGGATCTCTAAAGTATGCTCCCACAATAATCTCCACCATGACATTTAAAAATGAACCAGAACGGAAAGCAAGAACTTTGAACTGTACAAAAGCTTTATTTCAAATAAAGGGTATGATTTTAACAACTCAACAAAATAAATGTGGCTATCAGTAGCCCATGTCAATCTGACTATGTCCTCCTATAGGACTTGCAAAGTTAGCATACAACATGTTAGCTCCCCCGAGCTCAAAATAACGTAACATCCATAGCACACTTGGACTGGAAAAAGGAAGTCAGGACGAGACACATTTATAGAGCATTTGTTTTCTTTTAATAAACATGACACTTGTATTTATAGGCGCAAGGCCACAATGCAGACGACCTCGTCCGCTGATAACCAGTTGTCTGGCCAGCTGCCATCTAACCTTCAACCTGACGTACACCTGTCAAATGGGCTCACTTGTCAAGCCACGTTGCGTAAGAATCCAGCACTCTCAAAAGCTTTAAATGTCCGCAAGACATCACAAATATTGTTACGCAAATCTTTCAAATGCTTTACTCACATACCACTGGATTATTCTGACAATCCCTAAACTTGTTAAATTATCATTCAACTGTTTAATAAGCATTGTTTAGAGTATAAAACAAACTCTTAAATGTTTTAACAAAAACTCATAAATGTTTATAACAATTAGAAATTGTTTATAATATTGTCGAAGACAATAAGAAAAATTTTAAACACGCCTTTAACATTACTTTCGTTCCACATTATTGTTAAAGATATTTACATCATTTATTTACAATATTAACATTTAAATTATTCAAATTATTAATTTGAGAAATACATTAACCACATGTTCATCCGGTTGGTAATTTCATAATCGTGTCAATATAATCGACCAATGAAGGTTAGTTATACATATTAATGTCACAATCTGGTTTAATAAAGGTTTAATAATCATAATTATTTGTGACGGTAATCTTCATTCAAAATCTTATCTCAAATTCTTTCAATACTCTTGTCAATTATAACAGTAAATTCACTTGATTAATTTTCAAAGGACAAATACAATACACTCCAGCGGTAAATACGTCGCTTATAAAAAAAAATGCACAAAACTGCATTAAAAATAGGCCCAAAATTCATCATATATTAATATATACGGCATCAAAATCTTCCACAGAATTTACAAAAACCTCCACTAACAAATTCTTTAACATCATTAATTACTGTGGGAACCTCCTTCATTTACTTCAAGGGCATTATACATCAGCGACTTTCAACATGTCCGCTGCACTGGCGATTATACAGTCATAGTTCCACTTCAAAAATTCTTATAATCATTAATATTTTCAAAACTGTTGTCATTTAACCTTCGTGGATTTCATTCATGAATCGAAATGAAGTAAAAATTTGCCAATCACAAACAAATTTAATAGTGAATACGCTTATATACGCCTCTCTGGTCTATCAAAATTTAAGATTATCATCTTCAAAGTATTGTAGTATAAAAATACTATCATCAAACAAAGTGCGACTAAACTGCAAAATAGTCGAATAGAATCCAATTAGACTGTGGAATGCAAACATTATTCTTTTAAATCTCTAATTGAGAAAAAACTCCTAACAAAAGTTCACGACTTTAATGCATTCAATAATTCATAATTAAAGTTCATCTTTCACAAAATTGTCTATGATGCAATGGTCGTTCATAACTGACGATAAATGTCTGTGTTGCAATCAATTTCAAATAACGACTAGTATTTCCAAGATCGTCGACAACGCAAGAGATTTTAACGCTCTAAAATCATTTAAATGTTCTTCCTTCTTGATGATGACAGAAAATTGGTCAAAGAAATTAAACTGGGGTAGAAATTACTTTAATAAAGAGACACGCTGTCTGAAATTAAATCTGCCATGAAAATCATTAACTTATAGTCAAATCGTGACTACCAAAAATAAGCAAATTATTGAAAAATCTAAATGTCAGTCTCAACTGATCCAAAATCGTTTAACTATGTCCATGACATAACAATGTCTTAATAAATCGTCGAAAAAGGCATAACTCATCAAGGTGTACTGAGAATAGGAATCTCAAACAAGAATATAGGGCAAAATACATGAGGACAGAAATATGGGAAAATGGTTGCTCAGATATTGCTACAAAACTCAAATACAATAAACGTTCACGACTACCTTATCTGCCGATTGAAGTTCCAGAGGAAAATTCCCCAAAGAAGACTGCTGATGGATCCATTTCACCAAGTTAAAGCTGAGCTCCATCCTCGAAACAGGAAACAGCACCCTCAGAGAATCGAACTGCTTCCTCCTCCGGAAATTGCACTGCTCCATGAAGACGTAAGACATCCTTCCGGCAAAATTCTTCTTTGTGAGTCGGGACTACCCTGACCTCTCTTGAAAAATCCCTGAAGATCTTGTAGAAAATCGCCATGAAGTTTTTGTAGTAATTTCCATTGAAATATTCATATTCAGTGAGTATGAAATCGTTTCCATTGCTGTTTGATAGTATTCAGCGTTGAGCCACGAAACATGGGTGTAGATGGTTGTTCACCACATGTTCGCTTGTATGGAATGGCAATTAGCGAAGTTCCATGTTGCTATCTTACTCCAACGATGTATGTCCCAATTGCATTAAAGTCCTTTAGCCTTCCATCTTCTCTTCGGTTATGGTAATAGTAGAACAAACTGCCTTATTAAACTGCTCCATAGTACTGTAGCGTTGTGTCACAAAAGCAATCAGAAGTCTCCCTGTTATACCAGCAGTGTCAGCCGTAGCGTAGGATCTGGCGATACAAAGTGCTTCTCAGGAGGCGAGAAAATCACTTTTGTCAGAAATCTAAAATTGCTAATATCTTCTAAAATCACTCCTTGAAATTTTTCAAATTTCCTACACTGCTTAATGTCGCACTGCACAATAGGATTAGCTTATAGGCAACCGCTAACTGTTCATAGCCAACCTTGTAGACGCGTTATAATGTGCGTTTTAACTTCACCTAGTTTTACTCACAGTAAACTTGCACTGCTTGTCTGCTTGAATCACGTTCACTGCGGTGGCTTCACCACGCGTTATAAAGACGATTCTTTCTACCAATATCACTCGACGTCTCACCAAAACGACTATATAATCACTGAAGATCTGACGATTTGAGATATGCGATATGAGACCTGACGATTGAGAGTGCTCTCTTCTGCGCAAGGCCTTTTATAAACTTCATAAGGGGCGTATCCATCCCTTCCATAGCGAGTTACTGCGTCATCGCTCGAAGTTCCAACTTCGTCAATACGTGACGGATTTTCAAAATTCAAAAACTGGAAATAAATTTCACCAAATTCCAAATCAATGCCTCTACTGCAAATGGATTTCCACAATCCTTCATTCCAAAAAGTATTAAAAATACCATAGTTTCAGCAATCTCCGTCTTCCTTCAAACAATCGTTCATTGGTTCGAGCCTCCCCTCCAATAGCATAATTTCTTCCTCAGCACAATTCCACGTTTCCTGCGACTGCGTCGTAAATCTCGGATCTTTCTCGAATAAATGCTGACGTCATTGAGAATCTCAGCTCAAGTAGCCTGCTGGTATAACGTCTGCGTCATCCGTGCTTACGTCATGACTATCCACGTCATAACTATGACAGCCATAACTTTCTTCATAATTTCCAACATAGCCACCGTGGTCTCAACTTAATTCAATTACGGGGGCAGTACCATGATACGTAATTTGGTGTGTTCTTCATCTATCCATTTATGCAGTAAATTGTTGAGGTAGACATATCTTCCTTCTCTGGCTTTTGCTTCTCTGTAGGCTGGGGTTCTTGCTGGTAATTCCTTCTTAAAGTACTGGATCATTTGATACATCCACGGTTCTGCTTCCTGCTCTCGTCGTATCTCCCGTAATTCCTCCAAGAATGCGTGGTCCTTTGCTGTTAACTCAATATGCTGTACTATCGCTGTTTCTTCGGTATCAGGCTCGGGGTTCCTGCTTAATACATCCGGAATTACATTCATTTTTCCTGGGCAGTGTTCAATTTCTATGTTAAATTGTTGTATGTAGATGGACCAACGTGTCACACGCTCGCTAGCCATAGACGTCTTGAACAAAAACGTTAGTGCCTTGTGGTCTGTTCTAATAACAATGGGGTAACCATATACAATTCGTTTCCATTGTTGCAAAGCATGAAGTATTGCCAACAATTCGATTTCCGTGACCGTATAGTTGCGCTCGTGTTTACGCAATCTGCGGCTCACAAATGCTAAATAATCACGATGTTGAAGGTTAGCTGGATCTTCTTGGTATAACAAAGCTCCTATACCAACCATGGAAGCATCCGCTTGGATAATAAATTTCCGTTGAAAGTCTGGATAACCTAATTTAATACAATTTTCCAGTAATAATTTAGTCTCTTGAAATGATTTCTCACACTCAGCGTTCCAAAGCCATTTGTTGTTCTTCTTCAGCATTTCCTGCATAGGTGCTACGGTTTCAGTATCTCCCGGGCAGTTTTCCTTAAAGAAGCCCGTCACGCCAAGGAAAGCTCTGATATGTTTCACTCTCTTTGGTGTAGGGAAATTCTTTATTGCCTCTATCTTCGCAGGGTTTGGTCTCACTCCCTCCTGGTCAATGATGTGCCCCAAGTATAAAATCTCCTTCTTGAAAAAATGGGATTTCTTCAAGTTGACTTTAACATTTGCAGTTCTAAGGTTGTCCAAAAGCTTATCCAAATTTTCCATATGTGTCTCGATGTTATCTGAAGCCAAGAGTATATCGTCAATATATCGTACCGTCATTTCCTTCACTTCTTCAGTCAGGTTCCGATCCAAGGCTCGAATTAATGCGCATCCAGCAGATTTAACGCCGAAGGGCATGCGGACGAAGCAATATGTCTGATTATCGAACAAGAAGCCAGTAAGAAGCTGTGACTTCTCATCCAGTTCGATATGGTGAAACGAACTCGTCAGATCTACAGATGAATAGATACTCTTGCTCTTAAATCCTTTTAAGACGTCTCTGATGATTGGCGCTCTGTCATACTCGGGAAAAATAAGGCGCATGTTTAGATTTCTGGCGTCTAGACAAAGTCTAATGGATCCATTTGGTTTTGTGACTGCCAAAATCGCATTTAAATAAGGTGTAGGAGTCTTCTTAATCACTCCAGCTTGCAACTTATCATCTATAATCCTTTTGACCTGCTTCCGATGTTTTTCTGGTATAGGGTACAATTTGCTTCGAAATGGGGACCAATCCTCAACCTGCATAGAATACTGAAAGTTTATTATCTTCCCTGGAACTGTGTCAAACACTGCCTTGTGTCATCTTAAGATCTCCTCAAGTTTCTTCCTATGTTCAACCCCTAGTTGGATGTCACTGAGCCACTCCTGTAATAGTTCTTCAAACTGAGTATCGCTGTCGTCTCCTTCTGCTAGTAAGGCCCATATCTCCTGAGAGTCACTCTCTTCATTTAATTCCACAACAGCCACATCTATAAGGTCATCTTCCGCCTTTCGTAACTCCTCTTCTGTCTCCTCTGCTATTGCCTCCAATGCCCATGAACTCACGTCTTTCCCTGTAGTGTTTCATCCATGTGTAAGCCCACATCCTTCAGTTTATCAAACTCCTTAAAACTGACTGTATTATTATGCAAATCTATGACTGCCTGGTAGTCACAAATGAAATTTGCACCCAGAATAATGTTAAAGTTCATTTTAGCCATTATGATGAAAGTCTGTCCAAATATATGGTCTAATATATCCAATTCTATAAATGCCTGACATTTGCAAGTGACGGTGCGTTCGGGAATAACGCCCCTCACCTTGAGTTGCGGTACTGGAATCACAGGAATATTCTGACTCCGTCCCAACTCTCGAACCAAAGCCTCCGATACAAGACTGATTTGTGACCCCGTGTCAACTAAGTATCTCACGTTAATTCCACCAATCTTGGCATAAATAATAGGTAATTGTTTGATATCATCGTTCCGTGGTTTTACAATCTCCTCCAGGCAATCTTCCGGCAAAGCTATCCACTCTTGTATGTGTGCCACGACCCATCCTTCTTCACAATCCGGCTGTTGCTCTCTCAGGGTGAGTCCTTTTTCAATTATTGGGATTTTTTTACAACCCCCGCGATTACCATCATCCTTCTGTCGCGTATTTCCCTGGCGTTCTTCCTGCTTCAATAAACTCTCGGCCCCCTCAATGTGAGTGTCTGGATTTGACCTCCTATTAATTGCATGTTCCCAATGTTTTTGTTCGTCCCCGCCATTAGCGTGTAATTCTTCCAGGAAACGCTGCGATTCGGCGTGCCTGTCATTCCATTCATTCCTATAATTTTGATAGTCCCCCTGGTTCTGATATCTTCTTTCACGCCACTGTCGATTATCATTATTGTTATTTTCGTAACGTCTGTAGGGTCCCTCATTTCTCCTATTATTTCTCCATTGTTGGTATCCTCGCTGTTGATACCTATTGTTGCCATGGGTCTGCCTATCATTATTATTTTCATGACACTGGTGTGACCTATTTTCGTCGCCCTCCTGACCTCGTCTTGGTGTGGTTGACACACTTGTATTTGTGGCCTGCGACCTGGTGTGTACTTGAGCGGGTTTAACCACCTCCGTTGTGTTTACAAGTTCCAGCTGTCGTCCCCCTCTCTGCTGCAAGTGAGATGTTGTCTCGTCAATCTGACGTAAATTTTTTTTCGGCTCGAACCGCTGTGTCCACGTTTGCTGCTACTAACACCTGCTGAACTTTGACTGGCAACTGCCGTGCAATCGTCATAACCAGGTCCGATTCTTATAAAGGGTGATCAAGATCCCGAAATTTCAACAATTGTAGCGAAAAGAAATCTGAGTATTTCGTCTGCTGAGTTGACTGATATTTTCTCGAATAAAGTTCCATTCTAAGACTTTCTTGTAGAGAAGCCGACCAATATTTTTTAAGGAACGCGTTCTTGAACTCGTCCATCCCTCCGAAAGTATACTTGAAGCTCAAGAACCACGTAAGTACATTTCCCGAAAGAAATCGTTCCATCAGTCTTAAACGACTCGCGGGCGGTATATTATTATCATTAAAATAGTGATCCATCTCTTTAAGATACGCCTTCGGTGTGACACCAGAATTTTCTGTGAATTTATTAGGTTTAAATTCATTTGATCGAATTACTTGTACGACTTGAGGGTGCTGATAGCCATGTTGAGGAGTAGAGGTTCCACCAACGTTGTTGTGAAATCCTTCTGTGTTAGTCGTTAATGGGCTGCCTGTCAGTCCGTGGCTACTCTCCGCGCTAATTGCCCCCTGGCTTGTTGAGTCAACTTCCTTATCTTTAGCGTGCTCTGTCTGAAATAACGTGTTCTGTCCTAGTGAACGCAACTCTGCTTTTATGATTCTGTCCGACTGTTCTTTCATTTTACTCTTGATTTCTTCCTCAAGTGCTTTAATGCGCGTATGATTATCACCTACGGTCTTTGTGATTGTTTACAGTTCTTCTTTAGAGTCGCTGCTCATCTTACGCCAATTCTTTCTGATGCTATCTTTAATCGTTCCCAGTTTTTCTTCCATCTGCTGTTTCGTGTCCTCCTGATTCGATTCTATCTTCTCAAGCCTGTCTTCTAGACGTAGATTATTCTCATCTATCGTACTCGTCAAACTATCCTGGTCCGATTCTATGTTTCGCCATCGCTCTGCTGATTGTATTTCTAACTTATCCATGTCTTTTATCAGGCCCGTAATACTTTCATTTACTGCTGACAATTGTCCCTGGATAAACGTAGAATCCTCCTCCATTTTATCAAACCGCTTTTCAAGACCATCCTGTGCCGTTTTAACCTCACTGTTACTTACCGTGCATGTTAATTCTATCTGAGCTAGTTTTGCTAATACAGTTTCATCCAAATCATTTAATTTAAGGTTGAAGGTGTCCACTAATTTTTGTATCTGACCTAGCTGTTTGTCGTTATTCTTACTTATATCAAGTGCGAATTGAACCATCTGCTGTGTAGTGTACTCTTTCATCTCTGCAGATAATGTGGCTAACTGACTCGTATTTCTACCTTCTTGCGCTTCTATTTTTTTGTTTATATTTTCATTTACTTGCGCTTGTAATGAGCTACCCTGTTCAATTAATTTAATTTCTAATGACTCACTCTGTTCAAATAATTGTGCCTTCTGTTCAGATAATTGTGTTCTAAACTCTCCTGACTGTTCGTTTAATTATCCGTGTCATTCATTTGAGTCTGGAATGACTCATTCTATTCGGATAATTGTGTTTTTATAGTGTCATTCATTTGAGTCTGGAATGCCTCATTTTGTTCCGCTAATTGTGCATTCTGTTCAGATAATTTAATATCTAATTTTTCACTCTGTTCCTTTAATAGTTTCTGGGTTCGTGCCGTGGCACTTTCAATGATCGCCTGGATTTCCGCTACTGTTGCCATTATCACACACAAAAATATATATCACTGAGAAAACAGGAGGATGGCATGCAAATGCCTCCCTGACACACACATATATAATTCTTGACATACATTTACTTCATTTGACCACTTTCAGTTCATTTAAACTTATTCCCTTTACTCCCACAAATCAATCATCACTGAATGGTTCTAACTTTACTTAATAAATTTTTAATCCCGCACATATTCAGTCATAAAATTACTATCCAGATCTTATGTTAACACTGACTAATTAACAAAGTATTAATTGTCATTTAGGCTACCAGACTCCTAATATATTCATGAGTTTGACTTTCCAAACAAATCTAATTTTATATTTAATCAATGGGCGCCCGATTTCAAGTACATTACTTTACTAATTACATCAATAAACAAAACGTGAATCGTATTTTAACTTGCAAACTCGTGATTCTACTGTACATTCCATTTTCTTGGCGGTATTTCTCTTCGCCGTATTTACGTTAACAAAATATCACTACCGGTGATTTCAAACAGTCAAAAACAGCGAAATACCACATGTAGGGTAACAGCTTGTCTATGATCCGCTAGAAAAGCCCAAAACAGCGAAACGCCCCACAATGGCTGCACCAGTTTGTCTATGCATCCTTCAATAAAACATGGCTTTTCTCAAGATTCATCTACGGGGTCGTGTTCAGTCCAGACTGCGTTACACAGCAAAGTTCGCTTAAAAACACATGCTCTAATGAATATAAAGGTCCATGACAGAGGCAATACTAGAAATAAAAGGAATAACAAGTAGAATAAAAGAAATGTAATGACTGAAAATTATGTGCATAATAATAATAAATAAAAGAATTCCTCCCTGACTTTTAACCCCTAATAAAATAAATATAACACTGAGCGGTAGGACTCGCTCGTCACAACAAAACAATGTGAATGCAGCTTCACACAAATAATTAATCATAACATAAACTTTGAGCGGTAAGAACTCACTCGTCACAACATATGGGTACAAGTCCATTTATCCTGGTCAAGAATTTTATATAATGTGTGGTGTACTGCTCGTTAATAAGAAACTGAGTACTGATGCGAGTCCGTTTACAACTGAAACAGTCATGTTACTCACGGAGTTGCATCTTTCAAATCACACTATGGCTATGGGACCCACCCTTAATTAATACACTATAATTACTACTGACACATGCAAGATCTAATAATACAAAAAGAATAACGAATCTCCCTGAGATTCCAGCTGGTGCCAGAGCACATAAATGAACAAAAAGAGCATGCCAGAAATAGGCAAAAACGCTCTCATCATAACATGGGAACATAGCCTCGCGCACCATAAGTTGACACGGGTCATTGAACGCGTAAAATAAACACACAAAAATTGAACCAACAACAACAAAATACAAGCCTAACGGCTGAAAAACTATGATTACATTTTTATAAAACGCCAGACGAACAGGAGTCTCGGAAGCTACCTTACAACTATGGACAGCACCCATTTAATCAATCAATACTCATTATAACCGATCAGGTTTTGTGAATTTAAACAACGTCTAAAATTGACGTACAGGATCCATGCCTGTTACTAATGACAAGTCACGTTCTCTGATTTGAGCGCGTCCCTCTTGTATGAGTCAACACTGCCTCAATTATCTCTCTCAGTCGCTCAAGCCAGGTGCAGTTTCCCTCTGGAAACGCCAACTATCTCACTCATCCCCTTGGATGGCAAGAAAACACAAATATGTACCACAAGTTGAACCGTTTTTCTTTTCTACCTGTAGTCTTCCCTTTTTTCTCTTTTCTTCGGCGTGTCAATTATCGGAATTGTTCTCTTTTCTTCTTGGTTATTACTGGCCAGAATAGCCGAGCAGATCAGTGGACATTTCTATAATTGCTGATCAAGGTTCGTTATAGTGATTTCTTACTATGCCGAATCGTGATTAGTGACACCTCTTTCCTTTTAACTTCCTTTTTCCGTCACCTGTGACAACCGTTTGTTTCTCTCTGGGCAGTCTTCAGTTTTTTATATCCTGGTAGGACCTTTTTTATTCATGCACCCGCTCTCATTTTCGAGATGCCTTGCCTTTTCTATCCGTTTTTCCCGTTCATTTCTGTTTTATAAAGGTGTGCTTAGAGGTGCGAATCTAGTTTATTTAATGTAATTCCGTGATGCCGGATTAATGTTGATACCATCAAGGTGTGTTACGTATTTTTGTCTTTGCTCATTGTATGGAATACTAGGGCTTTTCTCCTATTCTAGTATGTCCATGGAGTATCTGTTTCGTTCCCGTTATTCTTCGTCCCCATTTCGTCGTATCTTTTTGTGTTGGTATTTGGTCCGGTTTACTGAGTAACGTGTGTTCAACAGTAAGACCTATGCCATATCTCTTATCTTTTTGTTTGCCTCTTATCTTAGGATTGCGTTTTCATAATCAAGTCCATGAGTTTGGCTTAATCCCTTCCTGACGTAACTTATTTTGATGGGTATCTTTTATTTTGTGTTGCAATACCTTTCTCGTAATTATTTTTAATATCGGTTACTTGCCCCGTTTTTGTGTTTATTCATTTATGTCATATCTACGCGCGCTTTTATTAATACTCCGTCCTCCTCGCACTCCCTCATCTTCTTCAGGGCTATTTGAGCTACCGTTCGTTCCTTTGACGGTAGACTCACTTTCCCCGACTCTTTGTCTAGCCCTTTTAATCTTTATGTTTCACAATGTAATTTTACTCTTTACGAGTATACTTTCCCAGATGTGTCCCCCCCCCCCCCCCCCCTTTATCGTTTCTCCTACCGATCATGACATTTACGTTTCGATCCTTCCGCCCGTTATTTTACCTAATATCACATGCTTGACGTCCACTTAACCTCATTCATAGCATGTAATGCTTCCTCGTCATTCCTTGATGTTATCTCTTTGGTCAATATATTACCTCTTCTTTGCCTATGTGTTGAGTATGCGTACCTTATTTAGTCTTTACTTCTTTAGGCTAAGCTAAACTAGGCCCATAATGTATAGAGCATTCGAATAGAACTTGCATTCACATGGCAGTGAATGTACGTTCAATCCATCGCCTCTGATACCTTCATAACCTTAGTCCGGTTTAATGGGCCCAGCGCCAGGCTAATCGGTACCCACATCCACTGCGAACTACATCTTGCGAAAGGCCAGACGGCACAAATGGTAGGCAGAGCATGGTTGCTATTCGAATGTATCGCTCTACATGTAACTACACCTAGTTTCATTCCCCAAAATGACATAAGAGGACCGCTTAGCCCACAAATACGTCCAACTGTACGTGTAAGTTGGCAATATGGTACTTATCGTTTGTTTTTTGTTTTTCATATGTCGAGACAAAAAGATGGCTGAGAATTGTTGTGAATAAAAGAAAAACAAACTGTTGTCGATTTGGTAAGGAGTTTGTAAAAATTATCATCCTGGTGATAATTTCTTGCCGTAGCAAACTTATTTGGGCTTCGTTGTTAAAGGTAAGGCCTGTATCAATTATATAATCGTGCCTTTTCTGCGAGTGTAATGACAAATATGAATAACGACATCAAGTGTGAAATCGAGTCGCCTACTAATAGTGATGCGTTGCATTTAGCCAACACCAATGCTTCGACGAAACTTGATTGGTTGGAATTCGACCCCTAGTTTCTACATTGCCTATTCCGGCAGCACATAACTCAAACTTCCATAGTGGAAATGTTGGTAACATCGTGAACAAATGGAATGTCCGATATTCGGGGGAGGAAGGCACTTCCTCGGTGTTTGAATTTACTACACGTATTGAAGAATTGTGTGTATGCTATGGTTTAGTTCCTGACAGTGTTGTTCAATGCCTCCCTATGCTATTATGTGGGAACGCTTTAAGATGGTACCGTCTAGTCCTGTATCCCTTCAGTTCATGGATTAGTTTCGTGAATGCTTTGAAAAGGAGATTCACGCCATCTGACTTTGAGCATGCGATTTTCTCCCGTACCCAAGCTCTCGGGGAGAATATTGATGATTATGTCACAGCGATACGTATCCTAATATCTCGTCTTTCAGATCCACTGCCTTCTAGTGAAACTATTAATACTGTTTATTGTAATTTACATCCCTCCTATAAACAGTTTATTCGCCGGTCTTCAGTATTAGATACGGAAGATATTTTTATTCAAGGGTGTGAATTTGAAGCAACTGCCCGACTGTGTAATCGATATATCCCACCTCCAGAGCCTTCTGAATATATGTTTCCTGAATTAGCGTTCAAAATAAATGAACGTAGTAATAAGATCGATATGCCTGCATGTGGGCAACGTGGCAATAATACTACTCCAGCTCGTTGGTCGACACGACACTGCAACAATCGAGGCAATACCTTCGCCTCTGTTAATTCACATAGAAGTAATGTTCGCGTTAATGCTGTAAATCATGTCCAATGTAGTATCCCTCGTTCCCATAACCTTGATGTAAATGCCCCTCCTCATGTGAATGCTTCCACGTCCCCGGTTCGATGCTGGAACTGCTTAAAAGGGTCACATACCTACCGTGATTGTTTAGTTCCGCTAAAAGGGAAGTTTTGTTTTGGGTGTGGTTTACAAGGAGTAATCAAACCAATTTGTCCTCGTTGCAATGCTACTAATCCCTTGGAAAACTAGTGAAGCTTTGCGATAATGAATCCAATCGTGAGGCTAAAAAGATTTATCTTGGCAAGGATATCCGATGTACCTTTTTCCAAAATAATTCAACCGTGGGTTCACATTTCTATTTCTCAGATACATTATTCTGCCCTTTCAGATAGTGGTGCGTACCAAAGTTTTATACGTAGGTCGGTGATTGAGGAGATCCCTGACGCATGTAAACGTCTTCACCAGTCCCGAAATATATTTGTCTCAGCCTCTAACAATCCCATTCATGTCTACGAATCAATTTCATGCCATGTTAAAATCCACGATTTTTCTTGGGATCATGAGTTTCAGGTAATGGATAATTTAGCTGTACCTGTCTTGCTGGGTGCCGACTTTATGAAAAAAACTGGATTGAGGTTACACTTCAGTGATGATACCTACAGCTTTCTTTTTTCATCTAACCAGAGGTTTCCTTTTGAGAATTTTATGTCCGGAGTGTTTAATATTCTACCAGACTGTGTGATGCCATTACCCCTTTCCTTATTATCTGATCAACGGAAAGTTTTATATGATTTGGTGAATGAATTTTCTGATGTGATCACTGATCAACTGGGAAGTGCTGTTGGGTATGAATGCCATATCGATTTGACCGATTCTATTCCTGTGAGAACTGCTCCGTTCCCTTGCTCCCCTCCCAAACTTTTAGCCATGAAGAGACATGTAAGTGATCTGATAGATAGAAATGTAATAAGACCTTCCAAGTCTGCTTATGGCTCACCTGCCTTCTTAGTTCCTAAGAAAGAAAATGAGTTTCGTCTTGTGGTGGACTATCGACTACTAAATAAGAAGGTGGTATTCGATAATTTCCCACTTCCTACCCTGGAATCGGCGTTTCAACACTTTCACAATGCGAAATTCTATTCTATAGTTGACTTAAATCCGCGTATTATCAAATTCCTTTGGATGAACAGAGCCGCAAAGTTACTGCTTTTTCTACCCCCTTTGGGTTGTTTGATTATTTGAAGTTACCTATGGGAATTGCTATCGGAGCCCAAGTGCTCAGTCGCGTATTGGAAGACCTATTGGGAGATTTGAAGTTTCAGTACGTATTCAATTATCTTGATGATCTCGTAATCTACAGTAACACTTTTGAAGAACACGTTGGTCATCTTCGTGAAGTTTTCGGGCGTCTAAGACGAGCAGGTTTCACTGTAAATCCTGGGAAAAGTTCGTTAGGGTGTTCCCAGATAACGTTTCTAGGTCACGTGCTGTCCGGTGAAGGTATCTCGGTTAACCCTGAACGTGTGAAATGTCTACAAGAATTTCCTCGTCCTACTTCTTTGAAATCCTTAAGTCGTGTTTTGGGGATGTTCACCTTTTATTCCAGGTTCATAAAACATTTCTCTGATGTTGCCGCCCCTTTAAATGTCTTGAAGAAGAAGAACAGCAATTTCGTTTGGGGACCTGAGCAATAACGTGCGTTTGTAAGACTAAAGGAATCTTTGTCTAGTGCTCCTGTATTGCAGTCCCTTAATTTTAATTCGGATTTTTTTCTGCATTGTGATGCTAGTGATCTAGCAGTTTCGAGCGTGTTAAGTCAACGAGTGGATGGGAGATTCGCCCCCATTGCTTTCGCTAGTCGAATGCTGAATGAACATAAAAGACGTTACTCCAATTTTGAGAAAGAAAGTTTGGCGGTAGTGTTCGGGTGTGAACGCTTTAGGAGTTTTCTGGCACATAGACGTTTCACTGTGTATACAGATAACGAAGCTTTAAAGTGGAGTCTGTCACATTTCAAGAAATAAGGTCGTATTAACCGATGGATCCTACGACTATCTTCCTTCAATTTCAATATTGTACATGCGAGAGGCAGCGAGAATTCTATTGCCGACTGTGTCTCACGTATGTATGAGGAAGACATTACAATCCCCGTTCCTCCTCCCTCCCCTCCTTCAGAACCTCCTGAACCTGTGTTTTTACTGCAGCACTGTCCTTGGTCTTTTGTGGATATCAGGACCTTCCAAACTGCTGTGGTTTACAAGGAGTAATCAAACCAATTTGTCCTCGTTGCAATGCTACTAATCCCTTGGAAAACTAGTGAAGCTTTGCGATAATGAATCCAATCGTGAGGCTAAAAAGATTTATCTTGGCAAGGATATCCGATGTACCTTTTTCCAAAATAATTCAACCGTGGGTTCACATTTCTATTTCTCAGATACATTATTCTGCCCTTTCAGATAGTGGTGCGTACCAAAGTTTTATACGTAGGTCGGTGATTGAGGAGATCCCTGACGCATGTAAACGTCTTCACCAGTCCCGAAATATATTTGTCTCAGCCTCTAACAATCCCATTCATGTCTACGAATCAATTTCATGCCATGTTAAAATCCACGATTTTTCTTGGGATCATGAGTTTCAGGTAATGGATAATTTAGCTGTACCTGTCTTGCTGGGTGCCGACTTTATGAAAAAAACTGGATTGAGGTTACACTTCAGTGATGATACCTACAGCTTTCTTTTTTCATCTAACCAGAGGTTTCCTTTTGAGAATTTTATGTCCGGAGTGTTTAATATTCTACCAGACTGTGTGATGCCATTACCCCTTTCCTTATTATCTGATCAACGGAAAGTTTTATATGATTTGGTGAATGAATTTTCTGATGTGATCACTGATCAACTGGGAAGTGCTGTTGGGTATGAATGCCATATCGATTTGACCGATTCTATTCCTGTGAGAACTGCTCCGTTCCCTTGCTCCCCTCCCAAACTTTTAGCCATGAAGAGACATGTAAGTGATCTGATAGATAGAAATGTAATAAGACCTTCCAAGTCTGCTTATGGCTCACCTGCCTTCTTAGTTCCTAAGAAAGAAAATGAGTTTCGTCTTGTGGTGGACTATCGACTACTAAATAAGAAGGTGGTATTCGATAATTTCCCACTTCCTACCCTGGAATCGGCGTTTCAACACTTTCACAATGCGAAATTCTATTCTATAGTTGACTTAAATCCGCGTATTATCAAATTCCTTTGGATGAACAGAGCCGCAAAGTTACTGCTTTTTCTACCCCCTTTGGGTTGTTTGATTATTTGAAGTTACCTATGGGAATTGCTATCGGAGCCCAAGTGCTCAGTCGCGTATTGGAAGACCTATTGGGAGATTTGAAGTTTCAGTACGTATTCAATTATCTTGATGATCTCGTAATCTACAGTAACACTTTTGAAGAACACGTTGGTCATCTTCGTGAAGTTTTCGGGCGTCTAAGACGAGCAGGTTTCACTGTAAATCCTGGGAAAAGTTCGTTAGGGTGTTCCCAGATAACGTTTCTAGGTCACGTGCTGTCCGGTGAAGGTATCTCGGTTAACCCTGAACGTGTGAAATGTCTACAAGAATTTCCTCGTCCTACTTCTTTGAAATCCTTAAGTCGTGTTTTGGGGATGTTCACCTTTTATTCCAGGTTCATAAAACATTTCTCTGATGTTGCCGCCCCTTTAAATGTCTTGAAGAAGAAGAACAGCAATTTCGTTTGGGGACCTGAGCAATAACGTGCGTTTGTAAGACTAAAGGAATCTTTGTCTAGTGCTCCTGTATTGCAGTCCCTTAATTTTAATTCGGATTTTTTTCTGCATTGTGATGCTAGTGATCTAGCAGTTTCGAGCGTGTTAAGTCAACGAGTGGATGGGAGATTCGCCCCCATTGCTTTCGCTAGTCGAATGCTGAATGAACATAAAAGACGTTACTCCAATTTTGAGAAAGAAAGTTTGGCGGTAGTGTTCGGGTGTGAACGCTTTAGGAGTTTTCTGGCACATAGACGTTTCACTGTGTATACAGATAACGAAGCTTTAAAGTGGAGTCTGTCACATTTCAAGAAATAAGGTCGTATTAACCGATGGATCCTACGACTATCTTCCTTCAATTTCAATATTGTACATGTGAGAGGCAGCGAGAATTCTATTGCCGACTGTGTCTCACGTATGTATGAGGAAGACATTACAATCCCCGTTCCTCCTCCCTCCCCTCCTTCAGAACCTCCTGAACCTGTGTTTTTACTGCAGCACTGTCCTTGGTCTTTTGTGGATATCAGGACCTTCCAAACTGATGATCCATATTGTATGGAGTTGCGTGGCAAAATGACGAACAAAGATCCTTCTTGTTCCGAGTTTTGTATTCGAAATGACGTTATCGGGTACACGTTACCCAAATCTTCGAAATTTAGGATTTTTGCTCCTGAGGCTGTTTGCGACATGCTTTTAACATATTACCATTCCTCCGCTTTTGGGGCACACATCGGTATGCGCAAGACTTTCAGAAGGATCTCGAACGAGTTTATTGGCCTTCAATTAAGTCTGATTCCTTTAGTTTCGTCCGGAAATGTTTAATCTGTCAACGTTCCAAGCCTGCGCAAAACACCAAGGTGGTCTGCATCAAGCATATATTGTTACTCGACCAGGAGAACGTTTATTCATAGACTATTTTGGTCCACTCGTCCGATCAAAACTGGGTAATCAGGCCATTCTCACTGTTATCGATGGTTTCTCTAAATTCGTTTGGCTTTTCCCCGTGAGAGAAATTACGTCAAGAACTACCGTAAACTTCCTGAGTATATATATATTTGGTATATTTGGGCCACCCAAGTATCTGGTATCCGATAATGCTACTGTGTTCAGATCTAAGACTTTTGAGACTATGATTTTCAATTTGGGTATTCGTCATGTGTTCCTGTCTCCCTATCGTACCCAAGGGATCCAAGTTGAACGTTTTCATAGAAATTTGAAGGCTTGTATTTCGGCCTTCCACAACGCGGATAATGTTTCTTGGGACGTCAACCTTCAGTATTTCAGTCTGGGATTCAACACTTCGTTCCACTCTTCAACTCAAACTACTCCTGCAGAATTATTTCTCGGTAGGACACTTGTGGATCCCCTACTGCTCAAGTGGAACATAGAGTACTTATCTGAACCTTCGAGACATTCTTCCGTGTCCCAAAAATGGGAGATGGCTGTTAAGCACTTAAAAAAGGCTCGGACCAAAGTAGCTGAGAGGTTCAACGTTGGAAGACGTACCATTACTTCTCAGGTAAATGACAAAGTACTGGTGAAGCTTCACCCTGTGATCAATGCGGCGGCGCAGATCTCGAGTAAACTGTGCATGCGATGGTCTACTCCGCGCATTATCACTCGTTTCCTCACACCTGTCACTGTGGAGCTTGTGAGTGATGACAGACTGCAGCAAGTATCTACCGCTCATGTCACCCAGCTGAAGCGTTTTGTAAGTTAAGTCCATCTATCTTCGTCACATTTCTTCTCTTTCCCTTAAATGTTTATTTTTCTCTTGTGGCATGATTTTCAGCTTATTTCTTCCAGTTTACGTGCTTTGGCGCAAGATGGCATTGCTATCAATTATAATTAGCTACTTCTTTTCAGGTTATTAATTCGAATAATATTTAAATAGATGACGTCCAGTCATTTTTCCTCGTCCCTAATTAATCTTTGTCGGAGTATCGTGGTAGTCGCCACTCAACTTTATCCCATTATTAGAATAAGATAATATCGCTCTCTATTAATCGTTCTTTCTTGTTTTAGTTAATGATCATATCTGCTCTCTGACATCCTACATTGAGAGATTATGGAAGACAGCTTTTGTGTACTTATATTTATTATATATTGTAAATCTCTATCTTTGTAACTTTTGTATAATATTTGGCGAGGAAGCTAGGGTTTTTATTTTATTTTAACTATTTTGTTCTATCTGGTTTAACTTAAGTTCATATTGTGAAATTTTCGTACCTTGATTTTTATTTTATCTTCATTGAAGTATATTCTTTTGAGTCCTCCCTGTCTTCCCCTACTTCTAGGCTCCCTCCCATCACATTTTCGTGATGTCCCCTTTTTTTAATCCCTTCTCCCTTCCTTATGTTTAATAAAAAATTTTGTTCGTCTATTTTGGTGGACGGAACAAAAATTTTGGGGGTGTGCGTGGGAATCTGAACCGTTTTTCTTTTCCACCTGAAGTCTTCCCTTTTTTCTCTTTTCTTCGGCGTGTCAATTATCGGAATTGTTCTCTTTCCTTCTTGGTTATTACTGGCCAGAATAGCCGAGCAGATCAGTGGACATTTCTATAATTGCTGATCAAGGTTCGTTATAGTGATTTCTTGCTATGCCGAATCGTGATTAGTGACACCTCTTTCCTTTTAACTTCCTTTTCCCGTCACCTGTGACAACCGTTTGTGACTCTCTGGGCAGTCTTCTGTTTTTTCTATCCTGGTAGGACCTTTTTTATTTATGCACCCGCTCTCATTTTCGAGATGCCTTGCCTTTTCTATCCGTTTTTCCCGTTCTTTTGTGTTTTTGATAAAGGTGCGCGTAGAGGTGCAGATCTAGTTTATTTAATGTAATTCCGTGATGCTGGATGAATGTTGATACCATCAAGGTAAGTTACGTATTTTTGTCTTTGCTCATTGTATGGAATACTAGGGCGTTTCGCCTATTCTAGTATGTCCATGGAGTATCTGTTTCGTTCCCGTTATTCTTTGTCCCCATTTCGTCGTATCTTTTTGTGTTGGCATTTGGTACGGTTTACTGAGTAACGTGTGTTCAACAGTAAGACCTATGCCATATCTCTTATCTTTTTGTTTGCCTCTTATCTTTGGATTGCGTTTTCATAATCAAGTCCATGAGTTTGGCTTAATCCCTTCCTGACGTAACTTATTTTGATGGGTATCTTTTATTTTGTGTTGCAATACCTTTCTCGTAATTATTTTTAATATCGGTTACTTGCCCCGTTTTGTGTTTATTCATTTACGTCATATCTACGTGCGCTTTTATTAATACTCCGTCCTCCTCGCACTCCCTCATCTTCTTCAGGGCTATTTGAGCTACCGTTCGTTCCTTTGACGGTAGACTCACTTTCCCCGACTCTTTGTCTAGCCCTTTTAATCTTTATGTTTCACAATGTAATTTTACTCTTTACGAGTATACTTTCCCAGATGTGTCCCCCCCCCCCCCTTTATCGTTTCTCCTACCGATCATGACATTTACGTTTCGATCCTTCCGCCCGTTATTTTACCTAATATCACATGTTTGACGTCCACTTAACCTCATTCATAGCATGTAATGCTTCCTCGTCATTCCTCGATGTTATCTCTTTGGTCAACACATTACCTCTTCTTTGCCTATGTGTTGAGTATGCGTACCTTATTTAGTCTTTACTTCTTTAGGCTAAGCTAAAGTAGGCCCATAAAGTATAGCGCATTCGAATAGAACTTGCATTCACAAGGCAGTGAATGTACGTTCAATCCATCGCCTCTGATACCTTCATAACCTTAGTCCGGTTTAATGGGCCCAGCGCCAGGCTAATCGGTACCCACATCCACTGCGAACTACATCTTGCGAAAGGCCAGACGGCACAAATGGTAGGCAGAGCATGGTTGCTATTCGAATGTATCGCTCTACATGTAACTACACCTAGTTTCATTCCCCAAAATGACATAAGAGGACCGCTTAGCCCACAAATACGTCCAAATGTACATGTAAGTTGGCAATATGGTACTTATCGTTTGTTTTTTGTTTTTCATGTGTCGAGACCAAAAGATGGCTGTGAATTGTTGTGAATAGAAGAAAAACAAACTGTTGTGGATTTCGTAAGGAGTTTGTAAAAATTATCATCCTGGTGATAATTTCTTGCCGTAGCAAACGCATTTGGGCTTCGTTGTTTAAGATAAGGCCTGTATAAATTATATAATCGTGCCTTTTCTGCGAGTGTAATGACAAATATGAATAACGACATCAAGTGTGAAATCGAGTCGCCTACTAATAGTGATGCGTTGCATTTAGCCAACACCAATGCTTCGACGAAACTTGATTGGTTGGAATTCGTCCCCCTAGTTTCTACATTGCCTATTCTGGCAGCACATAACTCAAATTTCCATAGTGGAAATGTTGGTAACATCGTGAACAAATGGAATGTCCGATATTCGGGGGAGGAAGGCACTTCCTCGGTATTTGAATTTACTACACGTATTGAAGAATTGTGTGTATGCTATGGTTTAGTTCCTGACAGTGTTGTTCAATGCCTCCCTATGCTATTATGTGGGAACGCTTTAAGATGGTACCGTCTAGTCCAGTATCCCTTCAGTCCATGGGTTAGTTTCGTGAATGCTTTGAAAAGGAGATTCACGCCATCTGACTTTGAGCATGCGATTTTCTCCCGTACCCAAGCTCTCGGGGAGAATATTGATGATTATGTCACAGCGATACGTATCCTAATATCTCGTCTTTCAGATCCACTGCCTTCTAGTGAAACTATTAATACTGTTTATTGTAATTTACATCCCTCCTATAAACAGTTTATTCGCCAGTATTAGATACTGAAGATATTCTTATTCAAGGGCGTGAATTTGAAGCAACTGCCCGACTGTGTAATCGATATATCCCACCTCCAGAGCTTACTGAATGTATGTTTCCTGAATTAGCGTTCAAAATGAATGAGTGTAGTAATAAGATCGATATGCCTGCATGTGAACAACGTGGCAATAATACTACTCCAGCTCGTTGGTCGACACGACACTGCAACAATCGAGGCAATACCTTCGCCTCTGTTAATTCACATAGAACTAATGTTCGCGTTAATGCTGTGAATCATGTCCAACGTAGTATCCCTCGTTCCCATAATCTTGATGTAAATGCCCCTCCTCATGTGAATGCTTCCACGTCCCCGGTTCGATGCTGGAACTGCTTAAAAGGGTCACATACCTACCGTGATTGTTTAGTACCGCTAAAAGGGAAGTTTTGTTTTGGGTGTGGTTTACAAGGAGTAATCAAACCAATTTGTCCTCGTTGCAATGCTACTAATCCCTTGGAAAAACTAGTGAAGCTTTGCGATAATGAATCCAATCGTGAGGCTAAGAAGATTTATTTTGGCAAGGAGTATGATTCAGTGATATCCGATGTACCTTTTTCCAAAATAATTCAACCGTGGGTTCACATTTCTATTTCTCAGATACATTATTCTGCCCTTTTAGATAGTGGTGCGTGCCAAAGTTTTATACGTAGGTCGGTGATTGAGGAGATCCCTGACGCATGTAAACGTCTGCACCAGTCCCGAAATAATTTTGTCTCAGCCTCTAACAATCCCATTCATGTATACGAATCAATTTCATGCCATGTTAAAATCCACGATTTTTCTTGGGATCATGAGTTTCAGGTCATGGATAATTTAGCTGTACCTGTCTTGCTGGATGCCGACTTTATGAAAAAAAAACTGGATTGAGGTTAGACTTCAGTGATGATACCTACAGCTTTCTTTTTTCATCTAACCAGAGGTTTCCTTTTGAGAATTTTATGTCCGGAGTGTTTAATATTCTACCAGACTGTGTGATGCAATTACCCCTTTCATTATTATCTGATCATCGGCAAATTTTATATGATTTGGTGAATGAATTTTCTGATGTGATCACTGATAAACTGGGAAGTGCTGTTGGGTATGAATGCCATATCGATTTGACCGATTCTATTCCTGTGAGATCTGCTCCGTTCCCTTGCTCCCCTCCCAAACTTTTAGCCATGAAGAGGCATGTAAGTGATCTGATAGAAATGTAATAAGACCTTCCAAGTTTGCTTATGGCTCACCTGCCTTCTTAGTTCCTAAGAAAGAAAATGAGTTTCGTCTTGTGGTGGACTATCGACTATTAAATAAGAAGGTGGTATTCGATAATTTCCCTCTTCCTACCCTGGAATCGGCGTTTCAACTCTTTCACAACGCGAAATTCTATTCTATAGTTGACTTAATTCCGCGTATTATCAAATTCATTTGGATGAACAGAGCCGCAAAGTTACTGCTTTTTCTACCCCCTTTGGGTTGTTTGAATATTTGAAGTTACCTATGGGAATTGCTATCGGAGCCCAGGTGCTCAGTCGCGTATTGGAAGACCTATTGGGAGATTTGAAGTTTCAGTACGTATTCAATTATCTTGATGATCTCGTAATTTATAGTAACACTTTTGAAGAACACGCTGGTCATCTTCGTGAAGTTTTCGGGCGTCTAAGACGAGCAGGTTTAACTGTAAATCCTGGGAAAAGTTCGTTAGGGTGTTCCCAGATAACGTTTCTAGGTCACGTGCTGTCCGGTGAAGGTATCTCGGTTAACCCTGAACGTGTGAAATGTCTACAAGAACTTCCTCGTCCTACTTCTTTGAAATCCTTACGTCGTGTGTTGGGGAAGTTCACCTTTTATTCCAGGTTCATAAAACATTTTTCTGATGTTGCCGCCCCTTTAAATGTCTTGAAGAAGAAGAACAGCACTTTCGTTTGGGGACCTGAGCAAGAACGAGCGTTTGTAAGACTATAGGAATCTTTGTCTAGTGCTCCTGTATTGCAGTCCCTTAATTTTAATTCGGATTTTTTTCTGCATTGTGATGCTAGTGATCTAGCAGTTTTGAGCGTGTTGAGTCAACGAGTGGATGGGAGATTCGCCCCCATTGCTTTCGCTAGTCGAATGCTGAATGAACATAAAAGACGTTACTCCATTTTTGAGAAAGAAAGTTTGGCGGTAGTGTTCGGGTGTGAACGCTTTAGGAGTTTTCTGGAACATAGACGTTTCACTGTGTATACAGATAACGAAGCTTTAAAGTGGAGTCTGTCACATGTCAAGAAATAAGGTCGTATTAACCGATGGATCCTACGACTATCTTCCTTCAATTTCAATATTGTACATGTGAGAGGCAGCGAGAATTCTGTTGCCGACTGTCTCTCACGTATGTTTGAGGAAAACGTTACTATCCCCGTTCCTCTTCCCTCCCCTCCTTCAGAACCTCCTGAACCTGTGTTTTTACTGCAACACTGTCCTTGGTCTTTTGTGGATATCAGGACCTTCCAAACTGATGATCCATATTGTATGGAGTTGCGTGGCAAAATGACGAACAAAGATCCTTCTTGTTCCGAGTTTTGTATTCGAAATGACGTTATCGGGTACACGTTACCCAAATCTTCGAAATTTAGGATTTTTGCTCCTGAGGCTGTTTGCGACATGCTTTTAACATATTACCATTCCTCCTCTTTTGGGGCACACATCGGTATGCGCAGGACCTTCAGAAAGATCTCGAACGAGTTTTATTGACCTTCAATTAAGTCTGATTCCTTTAGTTTCGTCCGGAAATGTTTAATCTGTCAACGTTCCAAGCCTGCGCAAAACACCAAGGTGGTCTGCCTCAAGCAGATATTGTGACTCGACCAGGAGAACGCTTATTCATAGACTATTTCGTCCACTCTTCCGATCAAAACAGGGTAATCAGGCCATTCTCACTGTTATCGATGGTTTCTCTAAATTCGTTTGGCTTTTCCCCGTGAGAGAAATTACGTCAAGAACTACCGTTAACTTCCTGAGTAAATATATATTTGGTTTATTTGGGCCACCCAAGTATCTGGTATCCGATAATGCTACTGTGTTCAGATCTAAGACTTTTGAGACTATGATTTTCAATTTGGGTATTCGTCATTTGTTCCTGTCTCCCTATCGTCCCCAAGGGAACCAAGTTGAACGTTTTCATAGCGATTTGAAGGCTTGTATATCGGCCTTCCACAACGCGGTTCATGTTTCTTGGGACGTCAACCTTCAGTATTTCAGTCTGGGATTCAACACTTCGTTCCACTCTTCAACTCAAACTACTCCTGCAGAATTATTTCTCGGTAGGACACTTGTGGATCCCCTACTGCTCAAGTGGAATATAGAGTACTTATCTGAACCTTCGAGACATTCTTCCGTGTCCCAAAAATGGGAGATGGCTGTTAAGCACTTAAAAAAGGCTCGGACCAAAGTAGCTGAGAGGTTCAACGTTGGAAGACGTACCATTACTTCTCAGGTAAATGACAAAGTACTGGTGAAGCTTCACCCTGTGAGCAATGCGGCGGCGCAGATCTCGAGTAAACTTTGCATGCGATGGTATACTCCACGCATTATCACTCGTTTCCTCACACTTGTCACAGTGGAGCTTGTGAGTGATGACAGACTGCAGCAAGTATCTACCGCTCATGTCACCCAGCTGAAGCGTTTTGTAAGTTAAGTCCATCTATCTTTGTCACATTTCTTCTCTTTCCCTTAAATGTTTATTTTTCTCTTGTGGCATGATTTTCAGCTTATTTCTTCCAGTTTACGTGCTTTGGCGCAAGATGGCATTGCTATCAATTATAATTAGCTACTTCTTTTCAGGTTATTAATTCGAATAATATTTAAATAGATGACGTCTAGTCATTTTTCCTCGTCCCTAATTAATCTTTGTCGGAGTATCGTGGTAGTCGCCACTCAACTTTATCCCATTATTAGAATAAGATAATATCGCTCTCTTTAATCGTTCTTTCTTGTTTTAGTTAATGATCATATCTGCTCTCTGACATCCTACCTTGAGAGATTATGGAAGACAGCATTTGTGTACTTATATTTATTATATATTGTAAATCTCTATCTTTGTAACTTTTGTATAATATTTGGCGAGGAAGCTAGGGTTTTTATTTTATTTTAACTATTTTGTTCTATCTGGTTTAACTTAAGTTCTTATTGTGAAATTATCGTACCTTGATTTTTATTTTATCTTCATTGAAGTATAATCTTTTGAGTCCTCCCCGTCTTCCCCTACTTCTAGGCTCCCTCCCATCACATTTTCGTGATGTCCACTTTTTTTAATCCCTTCTCCCTTCCTTATGTTTAATTAAAATTTTTGTTCGTCTATTTTGGTGGACGCAACAAAAATTTTGGGGGTGTGCGTGAGAATCTGAACCGTTTTTCTTTTCCACCTGTAGTCTTCCCTTTTTTTTCTCTTTTCTTCGGCGTGTCAATTATCGGAATTATTCTCTTTTCTTCTTGGTTATTACTGGCCAGATTAGCCGAGCAGATCAGTGGACATTTCTATAATTGCTGATCAAGGTTCGTTATAGTGATTTCTTACTATGCCGAATCGTGATTAGTGACACCTGTTTCCTTTTAACTTCCTTTTCCCGTTACCTGTGACAACCGTTTGTTTCCCTCTGGGCAGTCTTCTGTTTTTTCTATCCTGGTAGGACCTTTTTTATTTATGCACCCGCTCTCATTTTCGAGATGCCTTGCCTTTTCTATCCGATTTTCCCGTTCATTTCTGTTTTATAAAGGTGTGCTTAGAGGTGCGAATCTAGTTTATTTAATGTAATTCCGTGATGCCGGATGAATGTTGATACCATCAAGGTAAGTTACGTATTTTTGTCTTTGCTCATTATATGGAATACTAGGGCGTTTCGCCTATTCTAGTATGTCCATGGAGTATCTGTTTCGTTCCCGTTATTCTTTGTCCCCATTTCGTCGTATCTTTTTGTGTTGGTATTTGGTCCAGTTTACTGAGTAACGTGTGTTCAACAGTAAGACCTATGCCATATCTCTTATCTTTTTGTTTGCCTCTTATCTTAGGATTGCGTTTTCATAATCAAGTCCATGAGTTTGGCTTAATCCCTTCCTGACGTAACTTATTTTGATGGGTATCTTTTATTTTGTGTTGCAATACCTTTCTCGTAATTATTTTTAATATCGGTTACTTGCCCCGTTTTGTGTTTATTCATTTACGTCATATCTACGCGCGCTTTTATTAATACTCCGTCCTCCTCGCACCCCCTCATCTTCTTCAGGGCTATTTGAGCTACCGTTCGCTCCTTTGACGGTAGACTCACTTTCCCCGACTCTATGTCTAGCCCTCTTAATCTTAATGTTTCACAATGTAATTTTACTCTTTACGAGTATACGTTCCCAGATGTGTCCCCCCCCCCCTTTATCGTTTCTCCTACCTATACTTCTTTAGGCTAAGCTAAACTAGGCCCATAATGTATAGCGCATTCGAATAGAACTTGCATTCACATGGCAGTGAATGTACGTTCAATCCATCGCCTCTGATACCTTCATAAACTTAGTCCGGTTTAATGGGCCCAGCGCCAGGCTAATCAGTACACACTTCCACTGCGAACTACATCTTGCGAAAGGCCAGACGGCACAAAGTCCAGCCTCGCGAGGTCATGAACTGGGCTAATGTGGAGCAAGTCTGAATAATCACCATGATATATTCTCGCCAGCAGATCGTAAAAATCACACAATGCACCAAAAGCTTGGACTGACTCTCATACTCATATCACTGGGTCGGCTCAAAACAGATCAACAATATTGCGTCCAATGACACATTTAAAAAAAATACATAACAAAAACTCGGGTGCAAAGTGCCATCCCGTTCAGCTCTGCTGAAAAAGCAACTATCAAAATAATCCTGATCTGTCATAAAATTCTACTCACAAATAATCTTTACCCTCCAAATTCTATTTTTAATCTCAAATTTTATTCAGTTCCATTTTTGTTATAAGGCATACCTCAAATAATAATGCTTGACCGCAATTTACGCAAGCGAACGCGAGCACGAGTTGCGCTCCGCCCCGTATAGTTGAACAAAACACATATCACAATATTTACAAATTACCCAACGCTCGGCTTGTCCCATAACTTAACGTGTCAATAAAACAAGAACTAATATCTACATTACCAAACGATCAAACAAATATCTACAAAATATGTCCCATAATACCATCGCTGATTTAATAAATAAATAAATTGATTTGTACTCATTCTTTAAAACAGCGTCAAGGAAACGTCTGCAGCCATCTCCTTTAAGATGTTTATCTCGTCATCGACATCTTCTGGCAAATGTCCTGCTGGTTCCAAGATCCGGTCTCGTTCTTAGACGTCATCTCGTGCTGAATTAAATAAAGTTTTGTCAGATACACACACGATATATTTCCTACTACATTCACCTATCAAGTACTAAATTCCTTGACAGTCTATTTGGTGAATTATTTCGATGAACTAGTCCTACTGGTAGTGCTGGGACTACAAATAAATCACTGAAGTTTTACTTATAACTTGACGAAACTGTGTCATGATCACATAAAAATCAACGTCACGTTATCAGACGCACGAATTAAAGAGTGTGAACGTTACGTCCTCAGACGCACAAAAATAAGTGATTGAACGTTACATCCTCAGACGCACGAAAATAAGTGAGTGAACGTTACATCCTCAGACGCACGAAAATAAGTGAGTGAACGTTACATCCTCAGACGCACGAAAATAAGTGAGTGAACGTTACATCCTCAGACGCACGAAAATAAGTGACTGAACGTTACATCCTCAGACGCACGAAAATAAGTGAGTGAACGTTACGTCCTCAGACGCAGAAAAATTAAGTGATTGAACGTTACGTCCTCAGACGCACGAAAATAAGTGAGTGAACGTTACGTCCTCAGACGCATGAAAATAAGTCTTCTCTCGAAGCATTTTGGATCCTTATAAAAGAAACTGACTAGGGTAGGTGTGGAAGGGGATTTATGAAAAAATATTCCATAATAATTATCAGACTAGCATGCGATCGGTATCATTGAAAAAAAGGAAGCTTGTAGTTTAACGTGACCGTTAATCTCGCGATCATAAGCCACGGGACCTCCGTTTTACGTGGAATCCGAACCACAGGACATGGCATTTCACATCGAAAATCTCACATGCAGTGACCGGGAATCGAACCCGGTCCGCCTTGGTGAGAGGCATACAGCTTGACCGCTGTGGATGTTACGATTATGCTGTAGCCGGCTCGAATCGATCGTGGAATTAATCTGTAGATAACTCCCGCGTTAATCAACCAGGGTGCGTTATCAAGCCGAGTTGCCGCTAAAACAAGGCGTCTTGATATTATTGGCCCAGACTCTTGTATGTCTTTGTGCGCTTTTACATGTATTTCTACAGTAGGGAGTGGTTAACATGAAGATTGACCAATTGCCTCGTAGCATTCGATTTTCTTCTTGCGCCAACCTTCATAGCAACAGGCCATAATGTGCGTGCCCAAGCCGTCTTCGCGCTAAAAGTTGCACCTGTCCTATGTGTCAAGAATATTTATGCTTCTTCCTAAAATACCACAGGAGCTTAAACCATTGTGTCCTCTCGGCCACTGATTTCTCAATATTTCCCAACACCCTCTGGCTCTCATATCTGCTGTCTGTAGAAATGTATCAAAAGATGATGAATAATTATTAGAATCCTTTATACAGCCTGTGGATAAAGGGTTCAATATATATTTGAAATTACTTTATTTGTTTTCAAAAACCCCTTGTTGTTTCAAAACAATCACTTTTCACATAATTATGATTCAAGACATAAATCAAATTTCAAACTGCCCTGTCATAGACTAAAACTGCTTGAGAAAACTCCACATTATGTAGAAATGAAGGTCTTCAACAAAATCGGGAGGAAATTCAGTACCGTAACATGTGCATTATGCAGGTGAAGAATTCCCTTCAAAAATTTCTGATTGTTAAATGCTATTACAGCGTTGAGGAATTTGTTAATGATTCTGACATATGAAGATGATTTTGTTTTGTTTTATGATGATTGTAAAATGTCCAGATGAGGATGTGATTCTGTTTTAAGTTATGTGATTATTGTAAATATTGTTTTCTTTCCTCAAATTCTTATTTATTGTATTATTCATTTTGAATACTATTATTCAGCTGACGAGCCATCAATGTAATGAAACATATCAGTTTTCTTTGTGTATACATGTTATGTGGCAATAAAGAAATGAAATGAAAAGATAACACATCAAATGAGGAAATTTCAGAACTCGGAATTCAAGTTAGGCTACTGGTAATGAGAAGCAGTAAAACTTATTCGACCAAGGCGCTCGACTACATATGGTATAAGTTAAGGTATAGAATATCTATCATTCCAATAAGTTATAAAGGATGAGGCCACTGAAAAGAAGCGTCCTATAATTGGTCCCTTTATTCCTAAGTAGGCTAACACAAACCTGACCACAATCTGGTGAAGCAGGAGGAATTAATTCCGCTAAATTACATTACAAACCTATCAACGTGAAAGTCAACATAAGTCAAACCACGAGTTCTAAGAAGTTGCAAGTAACTGAATACAATTAGGCTTAGAAAATACAAAACAATACTCCCGCCTCGAGTTTCAAGAAACCGACTTCAAACCAAAAACAATATATCCCTCTACCATCAACCGCCGCCTACACAGAACTTGTACAAGAACTCAATGCAAAACGGCAAGACATATGGCCAACGTTCTTTCCAACAGATGCCATGATTTACAGAGAATGGACTCAAGTTGGATATGAACTACGGCATGTAGTGACGCGATACGCTCTGCATGGTTTCCACCACCGGATATGCCAGAGTGAGAAATTCCACGACCCGGACGATAACTGCAGGTGTAAAGTGTGTGGGTCAACTTGTGACCGTTATCACCTGCTTTTGTGCTCGTTGACAGATTTCTGCAATGACTGAATGTGTGGTCTTATTTAGGTTATTGTATGCACGGTCATGTATATATTTCTTTTGGCAGTTAGCTGCACTTATTAAATTATTATATATCCCTCTTTTTGCACCAACATTGAATGGAAGTGACTCACAGGTGTATTTATCTTCGCTGTTACTTGAGTCTTCAGTCTTTCCACTGGTTTGATGCAGCCTTCCACGCTTCCCTGTTTGCAGCTAATCGTTTCATCTCTACATTGATACCATACCCTACATCCGAGGCAATTTGTTTAACATTCTTTTACCTTGGTCTACCCCTACTGTTCTTAATCTTGACCCTTCTTTCTATAACTAAATTTGCTATTCTTGGGCCCTATTTCATAAAACTCGACAAGTCGACATATGTCGGATGACATAAAATGTCAGACAATTTGATAGTTCGACAAGTCTCCGTTTCTCAAAGCATGACAATTCGACAAATATTTCGCGACAATTTTGTAAATTGTCGTGACATATTGTCAGAAATCTGTTTCATAAAGTTGCAATGCCGACAGGTAGAAATCTGACAAATATGTCACATATGTCACCAGTTTTTCTTTATGAACTAATGAATATGTCAGTCGCTGTTGTACGGTACAATTGTCAAATTGTCATCGAAAACTCGACAGGCTCCTCGTTACATGTCGATTATTACCATAACCTATCTTTTCGCATCTCGGTGCGTTTGGAAGTTTCTCGTTACATTAACCTTCATCGGCTAACGTCAATTTTTAATAGCCTACAGTGTTGTTAGAATCGTTAGAATGGAGCGATTAAAAAGCGGGAGAAGTAGAGAGCGATTAAGATCAGTGACGTACGTAGGATTTCTTTCTGGGGGGTTTCATTCATACAGTAAGCCTAAGGTAGTAGTACATTATTAAAATGATATTACGATTATTATTTATAAATTTGACAGTAAACCGTGCTGCAATATTACAGAACATCAAATTAAAACCTACTGTTATTTGGTGGAAAACGACTTGAGTCCCCCGTGTGGGTGCGGGATAGAATACACCCACGGTATGCCCTGCCTGTCGTAGGAGGCGACTAATAGGGTCGACATGGCCGAATAACTTGCCAGTTTTTGATTTGTTCAGATCCCCTGTGGATGGGGAGGGCAGAATTCATCCACGGTATCCCCTGCCTGTCGTAAAAGGCGACTTAGAGGGGGCCTTATAAAGGTCGATTTTGGTTTTCTGGTCCCAGCTCTGGTTTGACCAATAGAAACAAACATGCATGCTGTTAGGGGAAGGGCCACCAGCTTGGCCATCTGGCCAGAAAGCCTAGACGGTATGCCCCATCCCGTCAGGTGGGTGCGCCATGTACCCTACAGTAGTATCCGCCTTACAACGAAGGTCCCTGCATGGCCGAATACTGGAGCTGAATAAATCCTGTGCATGCCGAGGGGGAAGTGCCTGTTCGAGGCACTGGGACCCCGGGCAATATCTGCTATGCCAGGTAGGTATTGCCTTGGCTGGGTGGCGCCCACAGTGATAGCCCCCGTTCGGAGTGGGCAGTATTCTGGGAGGATTTCGTCCGGGATGCGTAGTAAACGATCACGGACACCTGTACAGGGTGGCACCCTTAAAAAGCCGTCTCTGGAGTGTAGACCGAATCCCAAGGTGTATACGCCTTGGGATGAGGCATTTAATAAGAAGTTCCCTGTTGACAGGTCTCCTCGCTACCTGGTAGCTACCAGGACAGACGGGGGAGATTTTAAACAGGTAAAATCGATCCTATTTTCAGAGGAAATCGAGGGGAAATATCGCGACCTTAACGGGATTTCCAAGCTCCGGAACGGGCAGCTCCTGCTGCATACCGTTGACCGGCAGCAAACCGAAGCGTTGCTGGAATGCACGCATTTCGGCGAAATTCCCGTTAAGGTTGAGAAGCACGATACGCTAAATGAGGTCCGTGGAGTTATATTCCATCGCGACCTCATTTTAAACAGCGACGCGGAATTGATGCGGGATCTGGGGAAGCGAGGCGTCACCAGGATTAGGCGCATCACCCGGAAAATTGGAAATGATAGCGTCGATACTGGCGCTTTCATTCTTCATTTTGAGGGTGATGTAGTGCCTAGGCAGGTGAAGGTCACGTCGTACCATTGCGACGTTAGACCGTACATCCCTCCACCTATGCGCTGCTACAATTGCCAGAAATTCGGTCATGTTTCTGCCAGGTGCACTGCCAAGGCGGTGTGTAGAGAGTGTGGCAAGGGGACACATGACGGTGTGGGGTGTACGCCTCCCCCGACGTGTCCTAACTGCCAAGGAAGTCACTCTCCGCGGTCGAAGCAGTGCCCTGAGTTCTGCAAGGAAGCAAAGATCCAAGAAATCAGAACATTGGATCGGCTTTCATATCACGACGCTCGAAAGAGATACCGTGATATGACTGCACCCGAATTTCCGGTATCTTTCGCGGCTAAGGTGACGCCACCTATCACCCCTGCCACTTTCGTTCCCCGTGCTGTACCCTCGACGACGAACTACTCTGAGATCGTTAAGTCTCCCCTCGCTGTCCAAGCGAGACCTGTCAGCCCGAAGAAGGTTAAACAACCTTCTTCGGCCATTGTGAAAAAGGCGCCGGTTATACCATCTAAACCGGCGCAATCGGAGAAGAAGTCATCTTCCTCTCCGAAACGGTCGGAGAAGAAGTCTTCCCCTGCCAACGAGGCAAAGAAGACTTCTGCGACCGGGGCTGGATCGTCATCCAGCCCATCTGATAAGACAAAGATAGTGGAGAAGAGGGGGACGGTTCGTCGCCGTCTCTCTCGCCCTCCTGCTGACGGGGTGGCTACTGTCTCTGCTGGCCTTTCCGCTCCCACTACCACCAAGGGAGCGAAGCCTGCTGAAGCCAAGCCCGTCCGTATGGAGGAACTCCCCTATAGAAAAGAAAATAGATCGGCGGAGGAGAGGGGAGCGGTTCAGCGCCGTTTCTCTTCCTCTCCTAAAGGCAGGGCTGCTCACGTATCTGCTAGCCATCCCACTCCCACCACTACCAGTGGAGCGGTGCCAGCAGGAGCGACCTTGTTTTATAAGGACCCGGCGTCTGTGGGGAAGGGACCATCTACTTCCCCAAACACACGTCGGCGCCGATCCAAGAAGAAGTCTCTTCGGGGCGTGTCGGGGACAGACACCCAGTCTTCGGACCGGGAGAAAGTCCCTCGACACCACTCTCGCTCTTCCCCAAGGGCGAGACCCGTGAGGTCCGACGACGACCATGCGCAACCCAAGAGAGCGCCCGCTCCATTTTCTTCGTCTTCGGACGGAGATGTGGAGATTGAGGTGTGCTCTCCTGCCCCATCATCTCCAACTAGAGATGGGGAAGGGTGGCAAACGGTCAAGCATAAGTAGAAGACCCACTTCTACTTAAGTCCACACCATGGCACTATTACAATGGAACTGTAATAGCTATTCTGTTCATCTCGCTGAGTTACGACAATTAATATCTTCGTTTTCGGCAACCATTGTCTGTCTTCAGGAATCCAGGTTTCGTCCTGGACATGAGACAACAATGCGTCACTTTAAACTCTTCTCTAAGGACCGGATGGACGGAGCTGTGGCCGCTGGTGGCGTCTGCACTCTCGTCCACTCTAGCCTCTTTAGTGAAGAGGTGCCGTTGCGTACTCAGCTAGAGGCAGTTGCAGTTCGTACTTCGTTGCCAGTAATGGCAACAGTATGTAACGTGTACATCCCACCTGATTCTCAGCCGGATTACGACCAGCTGGTGGATCTAGTCTCTCAGCTCCCCCCTCCTTTTCTCCTTCTGGGAGATGTTAATGCCCACAACACCATCTGGGGCTCCGCTACCACTAGCGGTAAAGGGAGAGATTTTGAGAGGCTGATCAGGCGGCTGGACCTGTGTCTGTTGAACACAGGGGAGCCTACGCACTTCTCTATTGCACACGGTACTTATTCAAGTATCGATATTACCCTGTGCAGTCGTGCGCTGGTTCCCCTGCTACAGTGGGGTGTACACGATGACCTTTGTAATAGTGACCATTTTCCAATTATCGTTACTCTTCCGAACCAGAGAGCCATCGAGTTACCAAGTCGATGGCTTCTCCGTCGGGCTGATTGGCCAACTTTCACGGCACGTGCGGTGTTTGCCGAAGATACCTTTGAGAGTGTCGACGATCATACCATTCACATAACGAATGGTATTTTGACTGCTGCTGAGGAAACAATACCTTCCTCATCCGGCAACTCACGCCGGAAGCTTGTCCCTTGGTGGACAGCCGAGATTGCAGCAGCCATTAAAGATCGTCGACGTGCTTTCAAATGCTATCGGAGGCAAAACACTATGGCCAACCTTATCACCTTCAGAAGGATGCGTGCTAGAGCCCGATATCTGATTCGGGAGAGTAAGAAAACGACGTGGGAAAAGTATGTGTCGTCCATGACGGCGCATACTCCTTCATCTCAAGTGTGGACTAAGCTTCGTCGGATCTCCGGACTCCCGACATCACTATCGATACCCGGAGTGTCCATCAATGGGGACATCATCACGGACCATCTCGCCATTGCCAACAGCATTGGCTCGCACTTCTCCGATGTATCCTGCTCCGGGAGTTACGATCCTACATTTCTGACTCTGAAGCGGGAGGCAGAGACTCACCCCTTGTCCTTTGCCACTGCTGCTTCGGAGTCCTATAATGTACCATTCTCTGAATGGGAACTGCGCAGTGCGCTTGCACTGTGCAGGGATACGGCTCCTGGACCGGATAACATACATAATCAAATGTTAAAACATCTGTGCGAATCCAGTATGAAAGAACTGTTGATCCTCTTCAATCGTATATGGATTGAAGGGGAGTTTCCATCTCAATGGCGAGAGGGGATCGTGATACCGATTCCTAAGGCTGGAAAGGATCCCAAGTTTGTAAGCAGCTATAGGCCCATTTGTTTGACAAATGGCCTATGTAAGCTGCTCGAAAAGATGGTGAACCGTCGACTGGTGTGGTTCTTGGAAAATAAAGGTCTCCTGTCTGAGTACCAATGTGGATTTCGCTCTCATAGGTCCACCACTGACCATCTGGTGCGACTTGAGAGCGCCATACAGGAGGCTTTTTTCCGAAAGCAGCACCTAGTCACGGTTTTCTTTGACCTCGAGAAAGCCTACGACACCACATGGCGCTACGGGATCCTTTCCACCCTTCACAAGTGGGGACTCCGTGGTAACTTACCGACTTTCATTGCGAATTTCATGTCCGTCCGACTCTTCCGTGTAAGGGTCGGTAGGACATTATCGCAGTACTATACCCAAGAAAATGGAGTTCCTCAGGGTTCAGTGCTGAGTGTCACCTTGTTCGCGATTGCCATTAATGGCATTGTTGCCGCCGCCGGGTCCGCGGTAGTTCCATCGCTGTATGTAGACGATTTAGCTCTGCATTACAGCTCTGGAAGTATGGCAGTCGTGGAACGGCAATTGCAGCTAGCCATCAACCGGGTCGACAGGTGGGCTCACGACCGGGGTTTTCGTTTTTCAGCAGCGAAAACCTCCGTCGTCCATTTTTGTCGGCTACGGAGGCTACATTTACACCCTGAACTCCATCTCAGGGATGCTGCGTTGTCGTTGGTTGACACTTATCGCTTCCTGGGGCTCCATTTTGACAGCAAGTTAACGTGGCAGCACCATATACGGCAATTGAAAATGACATGTCTCAGGAAACTGAACATGCTCAGGTTTCTTAGTGGCACTACGTGGGGGGACGACCGTGCGGTGCTCCTACGGTTCTACCAAGCCCTCGTCCTGTCCCGGCTAGACTATGGTTCTGCGGCATACGGGTCAGCAAGGCCGGCAACCTTGAAAATGCTGGACAGTATCCACCATAGTGGCGTTAGGCTGGCTACCGGTGCCTTCCGGACCAGCCCGATACCCAGCCTACTCGCCGAATCGGGTGTTCCACCTTTAAATTATAGACGCCAACATATGCTTTTAGCATATGCTGCCAATGTGCGTCAAATGCCGCAACACCCGACCTATCAAGCTCTCTTCGGTACCCAAAACCACCAGGGTTACGCCAACCGGCCTCGTGCCACTCGGCCGGTTGGTATTAGACTTGATAGCTCGTGCACTGAAATAGGAGTGGCTGTAGGTCCCTGTATGATCCGGACATCTAGCGAGGTGCCTCCGTGGCAAGTCCCGCGTCCGGAAATTCGGTTAGATCTTCACCAAGGTCCTAAGGTGAACACGGATGCGTCCGTTTACCGGAGGCAGTTCCACAGCATAGTTCACCAATTTCCGGACGCTGGCATTCTATACACGGATGGTTCGAAGGTGGACGAGAAAGTGGGTTGTGCTTACGTTATTGATGGTGCAAATACCAAGATCTCTTTGCCTGAGGCCTGTAGTGTGTTTACTGCGGAGCTCGTTGCCATCTATGAAGCTCTGCAGTTTGCACTACAGGATGCACGAATCCACTTTCTCGTGTGTACCGACTCTTTGAGTTCGTTGCAGTCAATTGCTACATGTTTCCCGCAACACCCCCTAGTGCAGCGAATCCATGACCTACTAGCCGGGCTGTGCCACGCTGACACTCGAATCACCTTTCTGTGGCTTCCAAGTCACATGGGAATTGCGGGAAATGAGTTAGCGGATCAAGCTGCAAGAGACGCGGTATCACTACCACCTCGACCAATGGAGGTACCCGCTAGAGATATTCGCTCTCAGTTACGCCTACAAGTTCTGGCTTTTTGGGAGAGTCAGTGGCTAGCTGACCCACTGCCCAGTAAACTGAGAGCGATCAAGGGAACTACTCGCGTGTGGCGGAGCTCCTTCTGGGTCCGGAGGGAGTCCGTCATTTTGTGTAGGCTAAGGATAGGTCATACAAGATCCACCCACTCATACCTAATGAGAAGGGAAGACCCCCCACTTTGTACCTGTGGAGCCGTATTCACCGTGGCCCACATTTTCACCGAGTGTGTGGATCTTGCTGACTTACGAAGAAACCTTGGTTTGCAGACGACACTCAAACTTATATTAGCCGATGACGTGGTGGCTGCTGATCGCGTTATCCGCTTTATAAGTGAGAGTGGGTTAGGGCCAGCAATCTAAATTTTCCAGTGAACATTGACTCAACGACTTGTTCGTTTTTGAATGATAATGTTTTGTTTTTTCCGTAATTTTTGTTAATTTTTATAATTTTTATTTTTTATTTAATTGTTTGTTTTTGTTTTATTAATTTTTGGTCTTTTGAAATTTAGATGTCCACCTCAAAATTTTAAATTCAATTCAAAATTTGTATTCTTTAATCTGTGTTAAGAGGGGCAGATGACCTCGTAGTTCCGCCCCTTAAAACAACAATAACTAACTAACTAACGACTTGAGTTACACTCTATCTTGTCAGACCCTCGGCGATTGATCAACGCAGACGTTATGTTATGCCATGGCCTGTCTCACTTTTTATGTGACTACGCCTCCCATCACCCGTAGAAAAAAAAGATCACGGCATAACAGCCCGGAAAATGACCATTCGGGCATTCGCTACTGAACACCGGTCGGGGAAGCCTACATCAATACACGTTCTTGTGGTTATATTGTTCGAATTTCAATTATTATTATTATTATTGTATTTCTAATGCACTTTAAGTTAATACAAAATAACCTATAATAAATGTGCTTAGAGCAGAATTACGATATTTTGTTGCCCGTATGTCTTCTACCCACCATTCCCGCTTCCCAATTCCGTCTTTTTTTAAAATGTTTTTTATAGTATAATAATGCATTTTATTAATCCCTTAACGGGTCAAGGACTCATATACAAAGGAATCGTACAGTTTTATCTTGTTGGCGATAAATTACAATTCAATGTTTAGTTTAAAAAGTTTTGTTTATAAAAAAAACATAATTACTGGTACTGTATTATTCGTAAATGTTAGCCTCCAATTCGAAAAATCGGTGTCTTAAGCAACAATTGACATAAATGCATTATGAACAGCAGACAAAGAAAACTAACGATGTGACGGCAATTGGTGCAAACGTGTGACGAATATAGTAAAAGTCCAAAGACATCGTGCCGAGGACTGGGGCAAACATACATTTTTTTTATAAAATACTTAGTTTTTCCTAAAACGAATATTTTCGATATTGAGAGTTTCCTAGTATAGAGTTTGAGGTTAGGTACAGTGCTTTTGTTGATTTCATTTACCAAAATGTATAAAGTGTTTATATTTTCATGACTAAATCTGTCTTCACATGACGACCATTGGTGCATTTACCTTATAGGCTATTCGTGATTGTCAGAAAGGTAAATGGTTGACCTGTAATGCATTATTAGAAGCTGTAATGATAAGCACATTTATGCAGTCAAGTTTCTAAATATATAGAAATTTTGCACAGTTTGTGCGTGGTTTTTTTCTTCTTCAAATAAATGAATGTTTTAATAAATAGTAAATCCTGTATTATGATTATCTCGCGTTGAACCGTTCATGTGAATCGATAGTTATTGTACATTATCGATTCTCGGAACTATCGAAGTGTACATAACCTCGACAGGTGGATTTGACAATTTGTCAAGGTTATGAAAAGGGCCCTGTGACAGGCGTAAATTTTACAATATTTCTCCTGTCACACAAAGACATATTGTCAGATAGAAGTGTCACGACATGTTGACAATTATGTCAAATTGTCACAATTGTCGGACCTGTCGAGTTTTATTAAATAGGGCCCTGGGTGTCTTAGTATGTGTCCTACTAACCTATCTCTTCTCTTCATTAGCAGTCGCCAGAAACATCTCTCCTCTCCCACTCGTCTTAAAAATTCTTCTTTCGTAACCCTATCTACCCATCTGATCTTTATCATTCTCCTGAAACCCCACATTTCAAACGCTTCAATTCTCCTCTTTTCTGCTGCTCCAACAGTCCAAGTTTCACTTCCATACAGCGTCACGCTCCAGACAGAGGCTTTCAAAAATGACTTCCTAATACCTAAATCTATATCCGATGTCAACGGATTTCTTTTCTGTAGAAATGCTCTCCTTGCCTGTGCTAACCTCAGTGGTGGATCCAGGCCTTGCGGGGCCCTGGGCGATATGATAAGGCGGGGCCCACAACAATAGGAAATAAAAAATATGAAATCAAATGGAAAGTAGTTTTGTAAAAATTATAAAATAAAGATTAGTTACAATATTTTGAGTACACTACAGTACATTTTTTTAATAATACGAAAGAAACCTTAAAGTCCCCTTGAAGAAGATTATGTAAACAATAAAATATTACTTTGCCACTTTTTTCCGGCTAAAGTCTTCTATTATTTCACCGAAATCTAACGGTCAACAGAGATCATAGCTGCACTAAGAAAACAAGAAAATAATAATAATAATTATTATTATTATAAATTAGTTTGAAAAGTGTAATTAATTAATTAAATTAAAAAACATGGTGCGGGGCCACCAGGACCACGGGGCCCTGGGCGGTCGCCCTCCTCGCCCTCCCCTAGATCCTACTTTTTATATCCTCTCAGCTTCGTCCATCACTGGTTATTTTGCTTCCTAAGTAACAGAAGTCACGTAGTTCTTTAGCTTCTCACCTGCCAATTCGACATCCATAGGGGATTCTGATTTATTTCGACTGCATTCCAATATTTTTAATTTACATTTATTAATTTTCATCATGAATTCCTTCCTGAAGACATAATCCATACCGGTACCTTTGAAAGACTCAGTCAAATCCTCTGGTGCAGGGGCGTATATAACGGGGATGCTGAGGGGGCTCCATCCATCCCCCCCCCCCTCACCCCTCCACCCCGAAAAAAGCCAATAAAAATTAAGGAAGTGTTGCTTTGGTAAGACCATAAAATAATTGTAAATTTGGTTGTACACTAATCTTAACTTATGGGCTAAGTTGTAAACAATATTAAGTTTGAAATTAGACTAACTCGTGGTGTTGTGGCTAGCATTCTTGCCTGCCACCGCGGAGGTCTGAATTCGATTCCCGGTTCTGCCAAGAAATTTTAATTCCAGTCTGAGGGCTGAAGCGGGGGTACACTCAGCGTTGTGGGCCAAAACTGAGAATTCCACAGTACGGTACTTTTGAGAAATAAACTATCAACTTGTAAAATAAACAACTAGTTCCGTGAAGAACTATACAGCCTATTTTCATATATCCTACTCATGTTAACTGCATTTCAAAATTTCAATTTGTTTGTTGTGATAGAATCGTACATATTGAGAACCGTCTAAATATTTCAGATGGTCGCCAGGTTGGATTTTTATTTATGTACTATTACGTGAAGATTATTGTGTACGTGTGTTAATCAAACTTCAATCGCATGATTAGGACACAAGAAGGAAAAAAGAGATTTAAAATTTCGCACATCTGCCAGTAGTGTGTTTGCAAGAGTTCTAGATCCTCCTACGACTTTCCTCCTACAAGATGGCGGCGGCGCGATATCTCTCGAACGCATGGTCGGATTTTAACGAATGAGGTGTCATTGAACTCGGGCTGACACCCCCTTTCCAATGGAGAACATATTTCGAACTCAAAAGTAAAACCTACCCCTAATAGGGGGTGAAATTGTAATTTTTTAGAAAATCTCGCCTTCCAAGTGCAACATGTGAGAGTTGACGGGTCATTGTTGACGGGTCCTTGTCATATGGAATTAAACGTTGTTCCACACAAGAGACATATGTACGGTGGAAAGCCACTATGAATTAACATGCTTGGTTTTTTGTTTTTTACGCATGCCCACTCATAGTTTTTGTAAGAGGGCGAGCTTTTTAAAGATGGCGGCTGTAGTGTAACCTAACCTAACCCAACCCACGAGGGGTGATCAAAAAGTATTCCAAGCGGCGATTGTCGACAGGCAAACCAATAATCAATGAGGACATGTAAGGCCTTGAGGCGATAACCCATTTTGATTAATCCCTGTTGATTTGTCCCTTTGGACTGGTCCCTGTTGATTTGTCCCTTTGGACTGGTCCCTGTTGACGGGTCATTGCTGACGAGTCCCTTTGGACGGGTCATTGTTGACGAGTCCCTGTGGACGGGTCCTTCTTGACGGGTCCCTGTCGACAGGTCATTTTTGACAGGTCATTGTTGACGGGTCATTGTTGACGGGTCCTTGTTGACAGGTCATTGTTGACGGGTCCTTGTTGACAAGTCCTTGTTGATGGGTCCCTGTTGACAGGTCCTTTTGGCTAATCCCTTTGGACCGGCCCCTTTGGACTGATCCCTATGGACTGGCCCATGAATTTATCCAAATTGTGCCAAAGGGCCTAACCAATTTTTTGTTGTAGTTAATATCTCACGGACAAATAAGGCTAGGAACTTGTATGAGGTATTGTAGCCCCCTTTTAGAATGTATTTATGAAATTTTGACAAAGGGTCTAACTACACTTTTGTTAATATCTCGCGAACCAATCATGCTAGTGACTTGTATGAGTGGTCCTAGCAATTGGGGCGATGTCCCCCTTTGGGGGGCTGAAACTATCCCCCACCCAATTGAAAAATCGATATCTTGGAAACTGAGAACCCTAATATTATGTGTGATAGCTTTAAAAATAGGTCATAAGATATGCTTTTACCACGATAGGTCATTTCACCCCTATAACAGCGAATGGTGATTTTACAGGGAAAAAGGTGTTAGACACCTAAAAATGATAAATGAACCTATGATATTTTGTTTTTGATGAAAAAGAGTAAAGGGTGATAACTACCCCAAAATTGAAAAATCAATATCCTGGAAACTAGGAACCCTAAAATTAGGTGTGATAGTTCAAAAAATTGCTCATTAAATACTCCTTTACCACGATCGGTCACTTTACCCCTAAAACAATGAATGTAGATTTTACAGGAAAAAAAGCTGCTAAACACCTAGAAATGGTAAATGAAGCTAAGATCTTTTGAGGGGCCGATAACCTAGATGTTAGGTCCCTTAAAACAACAATTATCATCATCGTCATAAGATCTTTTGTTTTTTATGAAAAAATAGTAGGGGGTTGAAAACTACCCCAAAATTGAAAAATTGATATCTTGGAAAATAAGAACCCTAAAATTAGATGTGGTAGCTCAAAAGTTGGTGATTAAATACTCTTTTACCACGATCGGTTATTTTACCCCTAAAACAATGAATGTAGATTTTACAGGGAATAAGGGGGAACCAATAATCAGATTTGGACACATGGGGTGTTATAAGACTCAGGGTGACAATCCCTTCTTGAATTTATTATTTACTTTTTGAAATTTTGACGAAGGGCCTAAGCACACATTTTGAAAATTTAGATGTTTAACTTTTAATTTATTTTTATATCTTTTTTAGTAGAGAGAGACAGTGTTTAAACGAGCATGTCGCCGACCACGGTGGCCATGTCCAATGGATGAATCGATATTTTGTGAAGCATTCATTGAAGAGGGTCATGCGACGACTTGTTTTAAGAATATTTGTTATGATTTTTCCTATGATGCATGCATTGATTAAATATCCCAAAACGGCAAGGTTACTGATTTGATAATAATAATAATAATAATAATAATGGGATTTGGACTCATAAGGTGTCCTAGAACTTGACATGACGCTTTCTTTTTATGGCTTATGAATTTTCCCAAAAAGATTGAAAACAACAAGGCCATGGACTTTTGTTACTCTTATTATATTGCAAACCCAGAATGTTAGATAATTATGGTGAGTGATGAAACATAGCTATGTAGAGAAAGAATTAGTAGGCTACACGTATGGTGACTGACAAGTCTTTAAACAATTAAACTTGTTTTTAAACCTGACCGCAGCACATAGAGTGTATAGGTTTCAGGCATGACATGACAAACGGTGTGTACAAAATCAAATTTATTGATTCAAGAATTAAGGGTAGACTATCTTTAATTGATTGGTTAAAGAGGGTAGCTAAAAAAACAGATGGTGACTACACTGAACCAAAACGAAACAATACAATACTTTTTGGATGTCTAATGTTTCTTGCTAACCATTTTGTGCTGCCAGTGGCAAGCAAATTTGGCTCTTGCACTAGAGGTCTTAACTCGATTTTTAGCTTTAAGGCTTAGAACGAACCAAACTTAGAAAGACGGTTATGGTGGTGCAGTGGTTAAGCGGGTACGCCTTTGACTAAAGTAGACCAGGGTTTGATTTTAGGTAAATACGCATGTCAGAAACATATAAAAAAGCAGGGATATGTTTCAATACTGATTACACTTGTATTTCTTTCAAATTATTTCTTGGATTACAAATACAAAGGTGGACTGGGTTCAATATACAGTTAATGCAAGTAAGATTTTTGATTTGTTTTTGATTTTAGATTTCAGATTTTAGAAATAACAATTTAGATTTTAGAATTTACAAAAAGATGTCATGACTTTACATTTTCGGTAACTAAGTATTAAAGAAAAACATATAAGGATTTGTATTACTTGGAATTACGTTTTCTATACTATAATTTTTTTTGTTTTAGATTTTAGAAATTTGATATTGGATTTTAGATTTTAGGTAAAGACCAAACCAATATTGACTACTCATTAGACACTGGTATGTAAATAGAAAGATAATTAGACAATATGTTAAGATGAATTTTTAGGTGTTGACTGGCCTTGCAATAAGAATTGACTAACCAGACTTGAGTTAACTACGTACCAACGAAACACTTTGGCGACTATGCATGTTATTGACCAGTGAGTAGGGTTTTAGAAAAACTGTTTGCTATTTTGGGTTATATACAACAAATGCATAGACCTACTGAGCAACTATGTTTGCAAAACAAGACATTATACCAGAGACGATTGGGATTCTTATGTAGCTCAGGCAAGGAAAGCATTTCTACAGAATTTGATGACATTGAATATAGATTTAGGTATTAGGAAGTCATTTTCGAAGACCTTTGTCTTTAGAGTGACACTCTATGAAAGTGAAACTTGGACTATCGGTGTAGCAGAAAAGTGGAAATTGAAGTGTTTGAAATGTGGTGTTACAGGAGAATGATGAAGATTAAATGGGTAAATAAGGTTACAAACAAAGAGGTATTAAGACAAGTGGGAGAGGAGAGATGTTTCTGGCAACTACTAATGAAGTAAAGCGATAGGTTGGTAGGACACATACTAAGACACCCAGGAATAGCAAGCTTAGTTATGGAAGAAAGGGTTGAGGACAAGAACTGTAGGGGTAGACCAAGGTTATAATATGTAAAACAGATAGCCTTGGATGTAGAGTGTGGTAGCTATATAGAGATGAAACGATAAGCACAGGACAGGGAGTCATGGAGAGCTGTATTAAACCAGTCAAAATGCTGAAGACTCAAACAACATGTAGAGCTTACCAAAATAATGTTGTGTAATGGTAAATGCTATTCATCAAACAGTAATGCATTACTAAAACCCATGATAGGATACATGAGAGCTTTTCTAAAATTATTTTAAGATGCCTTTAATCCTATATTAAACACCCAGTTCTCAAGACTCATAACTACAATGTTATAGAAAAAAAATCTACATTTAAAAACGAGCAAGTAGTTGAGTCAATACACACTGGAAAAATTTGTAATCACTCAAGTGCACAAAACAAATTACATAATTAACTGTCAGGTTGGCCAAGTGGTTAAGGCGTTTGACTTATGTTCACATTTTCAATACAAGAAAGCAAGGATTTGAACCCCTTATCTGACATAACAATTGCTTAACATAGATTAGCGATACTGTATTATTATGATACTCGATACACAAACCATAGATAAAGTGTATTGTTTAAGTCCACTCTCTCTTTCAAACATAGCTCGAGACTGTCGATGGTTAACAATTGCATTAATAGTGGGAGGATGTAGTGATAGTAATTAAGAAAAAGCAGACAATAACCATAAAATATTTTTATTAAATCATTTTATAATAGATACACACTGAATACAACTCTCTCTATTTACCATTGTTTGACATAGATTTTTTAAACACAACGCTTGTTGTAGATCCTTTTATAACTTTCTCCAGGTACTCTTGTTCTTAAAAACTGGGGAAGTCGCAATGGTTTTATAGTCATAAACCCTCATCCTCTTCTTTTTCATCATCCTCCTCCTCATCATCATCATCATCATTATGAATATTATCATCAAAATTATGATAGTCATTGTCACCATCATTATCATCATCATCATCATCATCATCCTCAACATCACTACCACTATCCAATTCCTCTTGTTCCTTTTCCACAGAGACCTCTTGTAAAGTCTGCGTTGCTTTTGATAGTGCTAAGGGTTTCTTAGACAATGACAACTGTCCTAATATGACTTTTTGAGGACATGATAAGTGATTTTGAACAAACATTGCACTATCTTGAGCAGCAATATTTGTTTCTTCGACTTGCATTTTTACCTTGGTTAGAGTATTTTGTCCATTTAAATGTGTATTAATTTGAGATTCACAATGATGCTCGTTTGAAGTAAGTACGTTGGAGTCTTTTGTTTTAATCATTCCTCGACACTTTTTAGATCGTTGTTTTGAACATCGCCAAATAACAGTTCCATCTTTATTGGTTGTTTTTGCAATATATGTATATCCTTTATAGTAGACACATGGCTTACCATGGCTGGTTGTTGAGACTTCCATATTTACTAATACAAATGAATTAAATTTTAGTAAAGTCACTTTATTAATAATAACAGTAAAATAAATGAAGTGGATTGATATTTTGTAAAGATGGAATTTTCAAAGTACTGTCAGGAATAATAATTACATGAACAATTTTTAGACTACAAGTGATTTACACACACATTGGTCATTGTCAATATTTATACTGAACACAATTTATAGTGATTATGATTTTTATTGACTGTAATTGATAGTAGCCATGGTTAGTAGGAGCAATGTATACCGGGTGCGTTTTATAGCACGCTCAATTTTAGTAGGTACGATTAGTAGACGCGTTTGATACTGGGCGCGATTTATACTGATTATGATTTATACTGAGCGCGATTTTTACTAGAAGCAATTTTTACCAGATGTAACTGATAGTAGGCGCAATTGATAGTAGGCGCAATTATTAGTGGACGTAATTGATAGTAGGCGCAATTGACAGTAGGCGCGATTGATATAATAATTATAATAATAGGACGTCAGTTGAGAAAAGAGATGTAAGAGGAACTGCTTACCTACCTTACATACATAACACGACGGATCGTATTGCTAAAATCCTACGTCGGTACAACATACGGACTGTATTTGGAACTTCTGTTAAGATTAGGCAACTCCTGCGACCAACTAAGGACAGTTTGCCTAAATTGCAACAACCGGGTATCTACAGAGTTCCCTGTACTTGTGGCAAGGTTTACATCGGGCAGACTTCGAGAACAATATGCACTCGCATTAAGGAACATAATAGATGTATCAGGCTCATTCAACCTGATAAATCAGCTGTTGCCGATCATGCATTAACACCTGGCCATGATGTCATGTTCCAAGGAGTGGATGTTCTTGCCCGTATAAAGCAATATCGTCCCAGAATCATCAGGGAGGCGGTTGAAATACGTAAACACCCAGATAATTTCAACCGCGACACCGGCTACAATCTCAGTGAATCCTGGCTACCTATTATCAGAACCCTGAGAAAGTAATTCACTGCTGCTTTCCGTTGTCCCTAACATGGGGATATAATGGCGTCCATCTTTGGGCACCTTCTATATGTTCTTTGTTGCTTTCTCTTAGCAATCATTGTCGTATTCCAGATTATTCCTGACGAAGAAAGGCATGGTTTCTTTCGAAACGCGTCGAGTTTTAATATAATAAACACGGCATAAGCCCAAAATTCAACATTATGAATAGTAACACGGGCCGTGAAAGTCTAAATGACAATATTAGAAACCTCTATGAGGAGGATATTTTCCGACTGATGTCTAGATTTAGTAGGTTACGACGCAAGAAGGTGTGTCTTATCTCTTCACTCACTTTTCTCCTAAGATGCCGAGATCATGATATTCTACCGAATGTTGTTATGTAGATGCATACCTTCAGAACATCTAAGGCAACGAGAATCTATCGTCGTGCAAGCAAGGCTTTATTGATAGAGAGGTTACAGCATACACGTAAGCAGTTGGATTTTATTTCGAGGGAGTTACTACAGCTACATCTACGCCTCTCGAACTTCGTAAGTGAGGAATTATGGAAGATCTTTGATCGTATTTCTTCAGTGCAAGCTAACAGCGTTCTTGATCAGGTGAGGGCAAGACATATTTCCAAATATGATAGGTTATATCAGATGCAGAAATCTCAAGCCATTAGACATGATGCTAACAAGGTTGTCGTAAATTTGTCCAGCATGCCCCTAAATGATACCCAACAGGCAGTTCTCGCTAAAGGTCTCAATTTTGCTGTAGCGCCTGGAAGAATTCCTATTGAAGAACTTATTACATCTGTAGAATCCTCGGTACATCACCTCACACCTGAAGAGGCCGAGGAAGCCAGACAAGAATGTTCCAGAGTTCTCAAGAACGCTAAGCCACCTAACACCAACTTAAAACAAGGCGAAAGCCGGGCACTTAAAGATCTAAGGGACGATTCTGATATTATCGTTCTCCCCGCTGACAAGGGTAACGCGACAGTGGTGTTGGATAAGGTTGATTACGATTCCAAGATCTCGTCTTTGTTATCAGATCCTGTATATAGGATTAATAGTCGTGATCCTACTACTCGCTACTCAAATGTCACCGTCAAATTGATCAAGCAATCATCTATTCCAGCGGATGCAGCGAAGACTCTCCTTCCAGGGGATGCTATTCCTCCGAGATTCTATGGTCTTCCTAAAATACATAAAGAAGATGTTCCTCTTAGACCTATTGTTAGTACGATTGGTTCTCCTACATATGCCCTTTCCAAATACTTAGGTAGACTACTTCAGCCGCTTCTGGGTAACACGCCTTCGTACATTAAGGATTCCACACACTTCGTGAAAAAATTGAAAGCTATAACACTTCAGCCGAGTGATATCCTAGTGATTCTCGACGTGGTGTCTCTGTTTACGAGAGTACCTATTGATGGTGTTATGTCTCTCATTAATGGCTTTTTTCCTGAAGACATCACAAGGCTTTTTTTTATCACTGCATGACCTCCTCCTACTTTCTATGGAATGGGAATTTTTATGAGCAGACTGATGGTGTGGCCATGGGTAGTCCTCTCTCTCCTGTTGTGGCTAATTTCTTCATGGAGAACTTTGAAGAGAAAGCTTTGTCGTCGGCTCCTTTCAAACCGAAGATCTGGTGGCGTTATGTGGATGACACGTTCGTTGTTTGGACGGAAGGTGAGGAAAATCTTAGCCATTTCCTGGATCACCTTAATCTCCAGCACCCTTCTATTTGTTTGACCATGGAAAAGGAATCTGACGGCAAAATACCGTTTTTAGATGTTCTCGTCACCAAGAAAGAGGATGGATCTTTAGGACACAGCGTTTTTCGTAAGCCAACACACACCAATAGATATCTCCACGCAAGTTCTCACCATCACCCAGCCCAGAAACATGGTATCCTTACAACTCTAACTACCCGGGCTAGGAGGATTTGTGAAGTGTCTTCTTTACAAGAAGAAATTAATACCTTGCGAACCACCTTTGAGAGCAACGGTTATAGCAAGGCTTTGATCTCTAGGGTTCTGAAACCAACAAATAATAATAGGACGTCAGTTGAGAAAAGAGATGTAAGAGGAACTGCGTACCTACCTTACATACATAACACGACGGATCGTATTGCTAAAATCCTACGTCGGTACAACATACGGACTGTATTTGGAACTTCTGTTAAGATTAGGCAACTCCTGCGACCAACTAAGGACAGTTTGCCCAAATTGCAACAACCGGGTATCTACAGAGTTCCCTGTACTTGTGGCAAGGTTTACATCGGGCAGACATCGAGAACAATATGCACTCGCATTAAGGAACATAATAGATGTATCAGGCTCATTCAACCTGATAAATTAGCTGTTGCCGATCATGCATTAACACCTGGCCATGATGTCATGTTCCAAGGAGTGGATGTTCTTGCCCGTATAAAGCAATGTCGTCCCAGAATCATCAGGGAAGCGGTTGAAATACGTAAACACCCAGATAATTTCAACCGCGACACCGGCTACAATCTCAGTGAATCCTGGCTACCTATTATCAGAACCCTGAGAAAGTAATTCACTGCTGCTTTCCGTTGTCCCTAACATGGGGCTATAATGGCGTCCATCTTTGGGCACCTTCTATATGTTCTTTGTTGCTTTCTCTTAGCAATCATTGTCGTATTCCAGATTATTCCTGACGAAGAAAGGCATGGTTCCTTTCGAAACGCGTCGAGTTTTAATATAATAAACACGGCATAAGCCCAAAATTCAACATTATGAATAATAACTTCAATACTGTTCTGTCCCGGGCTTGGGGGACGGAACGAACAAGGGGTGTTAGTGTCCAATTTAGGTGTCCGAAAGGTGCGAGTTTCCACGTAAGTGGGGAAACCGCGAGTGTAGGTGTTTGTCAAAGGATGTAGGGAAATGGGGGTTGGCTCTACGGGGGTGTGATTGCCTTTAAGGGACGCGCGATCAAGATGGAGCTATTAACCGTGCGAAACGAACAAGTGTGTGTGAGTAAGGAACGAGCCTACCTGCGGAGTTAGCTGTTCTGCCGGCTGGCTGGATTTCTACGGAGCTAGCACAATGGGAATCCCTTACGATGCACTTCTCTGTGTTGAGAGCCACGGGCACTTAGGAATGACGGGCTGGGAGTGCGGATGTGAAGACAAGTATAAATAATGACAAATGTGTAGGTTACTGATCAAGGGTTTATTTGATCAGTGTTTGTGAATGGTGAAGTCCCTTTTGGTATGGGATCGTGTAACAGTATGGTTATAAGTACAGTATAAATGTGGGTGTGAATTTGAGGGAAATACAATTATGTATAAGGATATCTGAGCACACTCTTACCTGTGGTGATGACTCGTACCGGGAACCCGTTGACCAGAGCCTAGGGCGGCAATAGACGTTCAGCTTCGTTGGGCCTTCCTTCTTATGGATTTGGTAGTTGCTTGCTAAGCATTTCCCAATGTGCTGTGTGCTACATCCAGGCTTTGTGTAACTTGTTGTGATATGTCGTAAGCTTTGGTCAACAGCGGTGTTACTGTGCCTGCTTGGTGTAAAAGAAATGTACTCATGGAGGCTCATGGTTTAGCCTAAGGGATGTTGTTGTTAGATGAAAGGGTGTGTTGACGTTTGGATAAAAGTATGGTGGTGTAGATTGGATTCGTGGTAGAAAGATGTACGTGGCTGTGCAGCCGTCTGTGGATCCAGGGGCGTATATTAATAATATCTTCGGGGGTGCGTGGATGTCTGAGGTCCTAGGGTCGTATCGACCCTGGGGCCTCAACAAAACCTCTTCGGCGTTTAGCTCGAGTCCTCGCGAGCTGGATTGAGAGTCAGGGGTAGTTTACTCTCCACCCTCTTCTTTTTCATCCTCCTGGTACTCCTCCTCTTCTTTGATGCTGTGTTGTTTCTGGGGTGTAGATGGCGTGTAGTCGTGTAGTCCTGTTTCCTCGTTGATGTGTGGGTAGAGTGTGCTCATAAAGGTGTGGGTATTGGGTGTGGAACAATGTTTGTGTACAAGACATAGTAATTAAAATATATAACAATGGTAATGTAGCATTTGGCGATAGTAAGTTTCACATGTAGCCATTCCATACAGGAAGGGAAAAAAACATGGTTCGACGGGTGGTTATGCCGTCCGTGTGTTGGCTGCAAAAAATTGCTTCTTGTATGTGTATTATAAAAATATGTATGTTTGACAGAAAGAGACAAATCTGTGGTTACGTTTCGGTATCCACGTAGACAGGAAAAAAAACATTGATTAGATGAGAAACAAGTAGTTCCGTGAAGAACTATACAGCCTATTTTCATATATCCTACTCATGTTAATTGCCACTATCAACATACAAAATTTCAGTTTAATTGCTGTAACAGATTCGTAGATATTGAGAACCGTCTAAATATTTCAGATGGTCGCCAGGTTGGATTTTTATTTTTGTACTATTACATTAAGATTATTGTGTACGTGTGGTATTCAAACTTCAATCGCATGATTAGAACACAAGAAGTAAAAACGAGATTTTAAAAGTACGCACAGCAGCCATCTTGTGATTATGCAAACAATTGAAATAAATTACATGCCAGTGGATCAACATTTGTACAAGCATTTAACGTGCAACGTTTCATGGCACTCGGATAGTTAATTCGCGAAAAACGTCCATTTAAATATTTATACTCCGCGTCGCCGCCATGTTGGATTTGTGCTCACCAGGTTACTGAAAGTCCTATAGGTGAACATATGTTCATAGTCTCTATGAACATAAAAATTCAGTTCGGTTGCTGTAAAAGATTCATAGATATTGAGAACCGTCTAAATATTTTGGAAGCTCGCCATTTAGGATTGTTATACGTATAGGCCATAGAGTTATGTACCATTCAAGGACAATTATTGCCTAGGTTCATTATTCAAACTTTCACTTCGATCGCATGATAACGACACAAGAAATAAAAAACGTAATTTTAAAATTTCGCACAGCCGCCATCTTGAGGTTATGTAAACAATTGAATTAAATTAGATGGCAGTGCATTACAATCTGCAAAATCATTTACTGCACCACATTTCACTGCGCTCAGAGAGTTAAATCACGAGAAAAGTCTATTAAAATATTTCAAATTCGCTTGGTCGACATGTTCGTTTTGTACTTTACAGGTTTATGAAATATACACAGGTAAACTTGTATCAGTGCCCTTTATCACTGTACAAAATTGCAGGGTGATATCTGTAATAGTTTCGGAGATATACAATGTCAGTGAAATATTTCGCACAGCCGCCATTTTGAGGTTATGTAAACAATTGAACTAAATTAGACTCCAGTGCATTACAATGTGTATAAACATTTGCTGTACCAAATTTCATTACGTTTGGATAGTTAAATCGCGAGAAAAGTCTTTTTAAAAGTCTCAAATTCGCTTGACCGCCATGTTGGTTTTGTAGTCACCAGGTTTTTGAAAGTCTCATAGGTGAACTTCTAGTAGTGCCTATTATCACCGTACACAATTTCAGGGCGATATCTGTAATAGTTTCGGAGATATTGCATACTTGTGAAATATTTCGCACAGCCGCCATATTGTATTGGTGAGACGCAACAAAATTTGAAGGGCACGGTCGAGGTCGCCGGGAATAGTGCTATGAACTTACCGAGTTTCATTGAAATCGCTCCAGCCGTTTAGATTTTATTAGGGGGACACACACACACCTCACACACCTCACACACACACACACACACACACACACGCACACACACATTGACAAAAGGTGATCTCATAAGCCTATTTTTTCAAAATTGAAGATAGGCTAAAAAGTGCTATCTACGTGCATCCGGTGTGTACAAGTCATAAGTGTATAAAAGATGGAAGGTGAAAGAAAAAACAATAGGTGGCCTGGGTGTAAAGTTAGGGGATATGCATAAAAAGTTGTTATTGTGTTGGGATAAATAGGTCACCTTTACAATTTATTGTTAATAGAAGGAAAAGAAAGAAACAAAAGTGTATTCACAGTGTGGAGTGTTAAATGGTGTGATTATTAGGTTATATGCATAGGTGTAACAGAATTGTGTTCTTGATGTGTAGGTTATACTGCTACTCATCGTCTCCATATTACTCCTTGCATTTACATTTTGTTTACAATGATGACATGATAACAGATATACTAATACTAATAAGAATAATCAGCTTTGCTCGTGAGCTTGATACCTCTTTCTCAGTATGTGATCACTTCATAGCGCTCTCATCTGGCCTTGGTCATGCCTTTTCATCCATGGCCATTTTCTACCCGGCCACTTGACTGTGTTTTAATGTCTGTGCCGCTAATTCGTACCTGTCGTGCATTTTCCCCCGTGGGTGAGAAAATTGCACCTTGGAAGCAAGGGTGAGCGCTTACAACCTTTGCGCTGGCCCTGGCTGCCGTAGGTCGCTCATTATTTAAGCGTTTTCAAAGAGTTGCGTCAGTGGCGTTCAGTGTCCCACGATCACTTCACGTTGCTGATCGCGTCGCCATCACCTTATCGGCGCGACTTGAAAATGTAGCAAAGTGTATGTGTTTGTGTGACATCAGTGTTTTATATTTGTGTGTGATTCGGGATTTATATTTACAGGGGGTATATACAGTGCACCTCTGGGTGTGCTGCTGTTCATGTTTTCCTTCTGTAATCCTGGAAGAGAACGCATGGGTATGGTTATATTGGACAATACATTGTTGACATTCATACATTGATATGCCTTCTAGTCGCCCTTGGCGCCTTACTCTATTCTTATCCTATGCCGGCTAGATTTCTATCTTAGCCTAATTATCCTACCCTTCTTTGTGTGTGTGTAACTGTCTGTCATCGCTGTGTGCATAATCTGTATGGAGTGTGTGTTCGTCGTCGGTGGTCTACCTTACCTTTACCATGATCATTTGCGCTCCCACGATGCTGCAGTGGTGGGGCCCTTTGTCTCTGAAATAAATGGCATATCAATTAGATACATTTGGCCAATATAAAATTGTGCGCCCATATCGCGCAGCGCTGTTACCGCTTTGTCGTTTATTTACCGTTTAGTCGGCCTATATACCGATTTGTCGGCCTTACCCTGGTAACGCCTAGTCGCCAGGTTCCGAATGCTGTGTGCGGCGTTCAAACCGCCCATTTTCATTAATATATTATCGGTCTTACCCTAAATGGTGCCGAATTGCCATTTGTTTCCTTTCGCATTTAGGATGCTGGCATGTAGTGGCACTTGTGTGCACTGTCCTCTCCGCGACGTGGCTTTCATTTTTGCTAGTGCCGTGTAATTGTGTATCTTATATCTAACTTATATTCTAATTTATATCTAGAAAAAACATATGCCGAAAGGGAAAAAGTGGCGAAATAGAATGTTCCTTCGCATATTATTGCCTGTGGAAACAATCTTCCTGAAGTTGCTTATATCTAAGTTGCCCCTGAAATAGGCAACTGGAAATACATAGTAAAATTCTGACCGGGGCGATCGCCTGAGGCTGTTTTACCTCCCCAGGGCACCACACGTGCGTATTTGGGTAACACCGGTTGTTTCCAAAACCGCCAGACCGAAGTCATTTTGCATTCCGCCCCCTTAATACTGCTTATAACTAGGGCCCTTTACAACTAATAAGTATGTGTGTGTGTAGGCCTGTGTACATGCGCTGCTAAAATAGCAAGCATTTCGCGCGGATATCCTAGGTTTTATGTTCGTATGGCTTATAGCCGCCTTGTTGATCATTTCTGATCATTAATGGGTTGCCCAAGCCCTTGTGGGAGGGGTCGCTCCCCTCCATTTATAACTCTGGGGGCTCACCGCACATCCCATTTACGCTCTGGGGGTCGCTACCCTCCTTTTATGGGCACGGGACAAAATGATCGCATATCATTCTTTATTTACTATTTATTATTGTTCAAGAATATTCACCCCATGTCCGGATGAGGACTTGCGTGGACCTAGGGGTGTCCCGTTGGCCCTAGGTGCACTAGCTTCACTTCCTGCGAGCGGAAGACTACACTCTACGCCTCCGAGGATGGACTTATCGTTACAAGCCACTAATAGTCTAGTCATTCTGTATGAGTCTGGGTCAGGGCCTACCCCTATCTCCCCTGGCTCTGCCTTTCGGCGTTCCTTCTTTCGTCGTTATGACGTGTATACTCGTCATCACCTAGTGTGACCTCAGATACTTTATTGGGGGAGTGTAATTTTGTGTAACAGTGTGATGTAATATTTTGTGTACAGTGTATGGGATTGTAGATCATTCGACCAGCGTTGGCTGCTTTCGTCCTTCCTGGTTCAATTGGATCTCTTGTGCTGATATATCTGGATTGTATATAACATGTTAATTAGATTGGGACTGGATATGGGGTTGTTAGCAAGGTTCGCTATAGCGTTAGTTGCTGTAAAGGTCAGTCCGGGGGTTTGGAAGGATATGCATAGCCGGACTCCGTAATGTATCGGCCTAGAGTCGGTAATGCTGTGGGATATCCTTTACATTACTGGATAGGGTAGGTTTTCCCAGTGTGACCAAGATTTAAATGCATGCGGGTGTGATATTAATAAGACCCGGGGTTAAGTGGGTGGGGTATACACGCATGTCAGGTAAGGGAGTGGTTAGGCATGGCTTAATAGTTTTATGCTTACCATGCTGGCTGTTTTATTGCAAATCTTGGTTAGTTTCTTATTGGCCTTCCATCTATGAAAAATAGATGTAATATCTAGCACTTGTATTGTGTCCAACTACCCCTAATATTCGGGTGGGAACCGTATGGCGCGGGGTGCAGATGACCCTTACTGTAAAAAGCATGAACGTCCACAATCCTCGTGTTCAATTAGTGTATTGTGTATATGTGTTTGTGTGTAAATTGGTATTATGTATTGGGATGTAATTAGGAATGGTATAGGGATCTTTGCTCGTATGTTACTCTATGGGGAATTATAAGTTCGTTATTTTTCTGTGCTCTTTACCATGTAGCCATTCTCTCTTGGTCATAATGTGTTCTCTTCGCTCCTTAACGCTATTAAAATATGTGCTCCCTGTCGTTGTGGGCTCATCATGCCTTGTCTCTATTAATATAACCCTACGTCATTGCGTAACGTCATCGCGTTTTCCCAACTTCCGTTATGTAATACGCTGGTTTCATCGTTCCGACTACCCTTATTTGGGTAGGAGTGTCACCGCGGTGCGCCTAGCGCCCTTTTTAGAATATGTCTACTGTAATAATAGTGTAGATTTTATGCGCTCAGCGCTCTGTGGTCTGCCTCCCTATATTTGTATACTATAGCCTCCTCAAAAAAAATAGGGTGAGTTTCATGTGTGTTATCTCTTCGTCGGCTACAATATCTATGTGCCTTGTTACAATAGAACAATGTGGCATAATTGCCTGTGTAACCTTTAAACAATTGGGGTGGGGGGTGGATTATTCCTCTATGGACTCCGTGTCTGCCCGCCCTTAGTTCTAATTGTCTGTGTGTCTGTGTGCAATTGCCTTGGCTGCCCTAAGTGTCGAGTGCATATGTCAGGGGACGGTTGCGGCCTTGGCGCGCATCGTAACTTACACACGAGTCCGCTTGCCGGCCGGCCTGTCGCCTGAGCGTGCCGTGTTATCTGAGATGGCTTATCTGCGCCGCGTGGGGCGGTCTCTACTAACATGCAGCTCTAGTGTTCACTGCTACAGTCGTTTCTTGTATGTTTATCCCACGTGGTTAGTGGGCGCTTTGAAATAATGTTGCCCCTATGATCTATTTTGGCCTTGCATGAATGTGTTAATATTCAAGTGAGAGCATGTAGTCTCTTGATAGTATAATGCTGTCCTCCCATTTTGATACAACCAGCCAGTGTTGCAAATGTATTCCTTCCGTTAGTTTGTTATTGACTGTCAGCATGTTTGTGTGACGTTGTGCACGCGCCGAGGCTGAAAATTTCCTCCGGTATGTGTTAGGTGCCATCACTAAAGAATGTGCTCTATGTGTTGCATGCGATTGTTGGTGTTTTGATTACAGCACTGTGTTATTGGTTTCCCCAGCCTCGTGTGGAAATGATAATAAAAATGTGCTTTCACGCCACTAAGCGTATGTCGCCATGTGTTGACTTTGCAATGTGCAAACCTGTTGGGAAATTTATTCCTAGTTTTCATCTAGCTTTTTGCCGTCGCTTCGAATATCTATTTTAAATGCCGTAAAAAACCTGATATGCTGAATTTAACGTGTGACGTCCCCCATCTCTGTACTAAATGATGGGTTATCGCGACCTATGTTTCTATTGTCCCTGATATACGTTTGTGTAGGTGTATTACTGTACGTTGAGGACTGACAACTCTTCAGTCGGTCGCCGCTTTCGCTTCTCGGGGCGTCCGTTTTTGCTGGGTATTCGGACCCGCGATCCTGTGTAATGCTCCGTGTTTTATGTCTGCGATGTCTAGCTGGGAGTTTTGTATGTCATTAAGTGTGGCCTCTAGTCGTGTCTGTCTTGACAAGATGCCATTGGGTAGCTTAATTCTTGCCACGCTTGTCTCGTGTTTTTAATGTGTTTTATGTGTTAGTCCCTGTTTGCGATAATTAGCGTGGTGCTGATCACCTCTCGTATTCTGCTTTTGGGAATTTGCAGGTGTTTAAAAGTAGCTTGAATGATTGCTCTTTATTGCATGCCATGAGGAGTGCTTGTAGGCTGGCGAGTGCCTTGCTACTTTGTCAGTTTCTCCTACCATTGTTCTGCTGTGTCGGCAAAAGTTTCGAGTTACTTTTGTGTGGCGAGGACTTCCTGCATCCGCTTATCGCATGTGTTTAGCAACTGTCCCCGTGCTGGCTATCATGTCTCCCAATTGCCTTAACAAATGATGTGCACTTTTGTACTGTGTCGTGTAAAAAACCCTACCTCTCTTTACATTTACAGTGTCCCCAATTTTGTGTTATTGCTAGTCTGATGCAAATATATCACTGTTTGTGATGTTTCTGTTTGTGTAGCTCATGTATCTGTGTACGTGTACTTCCGGGGCTTCTAGTCGTGTGTCTGGCAACTAGGTGTCAGTGGCAGTTATGTTTTTATGTTCTTTGTATTTGGATAAGGTCCTCGCGGTCCGAGTTCTACACCTTGGCCTTCTTATCCTTTCTATGAGAAGAGCTGTTTCCTTTCCTTTTTGTGGCTTTTCCGGCTTTATTTGGTAGTATTATTGTTCGTGTACGATACGCTTTCATTCGACGGGCGTGGATTGTGTCTTTGAAAAGTTAGTGCCCATGCCGAACGTTCACTATGTAATTCAAGTCGGATATCCTCCTGCAAACTTTGAAGGGACCTGTCCAATGTGGTAGCAGGAAATCGGACACGTTCTTTTTGAGGGCTGGACTGGAAATCATGACCAGCTGCCCTGCTGTGTACTCCTCATGTTTGTGGCTTTTGTCGTGCCGCTCTTTTTGCCTTTTCTGTGCCGCGCCGATGTTTTTCCTCGTGTCGCGCTATCTGTAAATATTCTAACCGGGCTGTATTGTCAGTGAGGGTGCCCTGGGGAATGCATATATTGTCTATTGGGTTTCTGAGTGTATAGCCATGTAATAGAAAGTGTGGAGAGTATTTTGTGGCCGTGGATATCGATGTGTTGTGGCTGAATGTGATTGGCTGTAGGTAATCATCCCAGTCTGTCCCCGTGTCCCCCGTGAATTTCGCTAGGGCCGTCCCTATTATTTCATTCATAGCTTCAGTTAACCCATTTGTTTGGGGTGATAAGCTCGTTGTTGTGTATGCCCTTACCTCATTATCTCCAGAAACTGTTGGAGTACCCTTGAGGTGAAAATAGTACCTCTATCGGACAATAAGATTTGAAATAGGCCATAGCGTGTAACGATTTCGAATAGGAATTCCGCTATGCTATTCGTATCTGCTTTGGGTATAGCCTTCGTGATCATATATCGGGTAAGATACTCCATAGCTACGAGTATGTATTTATTACCTTTTTCGGATGTGGTAATGGGGCCTTTAACATCTATCCCTACCCTGTGGAATAGCTCTCCTACTAGAATAGGGTTTAGTAGCCCATGCGGCTTCCCAGGCCTTGCTTTAAATCGTTGGCAGGTGTGACATGTTTTGACAAAGTTGTCTGTGTCTGCCTTCATGTTGACCCAGTAATATTTGGTTCGGATTCTGTGATACGTCTTATACGTACCTAAGTGCGCCCCTGCCATTGGCGTATTATGGAGTCCGCTCATGATATTTTCTTTCAATGAGTCCGGAACCGCTATAGGTGCAGTGTCGTGCATGGCTGTGGGCTTAAATCTCAGGACCCCGTCTTTGTCTAGGAAAAATCGCCTAGAAAGACGTGCTGTCTTGGAATCTACCTTGTCCAAGTTTTCTATCGCCGTGAGTATTTGTTTTAAGTATGGATCGTGTTTTTGCTCCTGCCTCAAGTCTACTAGCGTTGGGGCAAAGGTGGGCATGGTATCCCACTCGTGATCCTTACTCTCATCCGGCGGGTCTGCTACTGGCAGTCTAGATAATCCATCTGCATCCAAGTGTATAGCGCCCTTCTTGTGTTTGATCAAGAAATCATATTCAAATAGGCGAAATATAAAACTATTGAGGCGCGAGTTTGGGTTCTTAAACTTATCCCAAAAAAGCAGACTGGCGTGGTCAGTTACCACTGTGAAATGGATACCGTATAGGTAGATCCTGAAATAGTTTACTCCCCATGAGAATGCCAACATTTCGCGTTCGGTGGCGGAGTACCTAGTTTCGACATTTGTGAGTTTTCTACTCGCAAATGCCACTGGTCGTTTACGCCTTCGGCGTCTTCTTGTAGGAGCGCCGCCCCTAGCCCATATTGACTTGCGTCAACGTGTAGAAATGTGGGCCTATTGCTCTGAAAGTGTTGTAGTAATGGTGGGGTGGTCAATAATTGTTTAAGTGTATTAAATGTATCTATGTGTTCCTGTGTGATAATGGAAGGGTGTCTTCTCGTGTGTTAGCTCTGTTAGAGGATGGCCGATGTGTGCGAATCTGTAGATATACTTACGATAATAGGAAGCAAGCCCCAGGAAGCTGCGCAATTGCTTCAAATCTTTGGGCATCTGAATACCCTTTATTGCGTCTGTCTTCGCTGGGTCGGGGATAATACCTTCTTTGTTTACAATATGCCCCAGGATATTAATTTGCTGTCGGGCAAATTTACATTTCGCAGGTTTAAGCCTCAATTTGGCTTCCCTAATCCGTGCGAATGCTTCCTCTAAATGCTCGAGGTGCTATTCAAATGTTTGGGAGAAAACTGTGATATCGTCAATGTATACGAGCACAGATTGCCACTTCAGGCCTGAAAATTCCTTATCCACCAGTTTTTGAAATGTTTGGCTGGCGTTGCAGAGCCCCATGGGCAACGTTCTGTACGTATTAAGGCCGTTCTCTGTAACAAATGCCAGTTTGTGTCTGTCCGGCTCATAAATAGGGGTTGAATAGAATCCTGAGTAACAATCCATTTAGCTGTACCAGTTGGCCCCACTGAGAGCATCCAAATAGCTGTCTGCACACGGCAGTGGATAGCTGTCATTCTCTATTAATTTATTGAGCCTGCGGTAATCAGTACAAAAACGATGGGATCCATCTTTCTTCTAGGTCAGCAAGACCGGAGCACTATAGTTTAAAACTGTGGGTTCTATGATCCCTGCTTCGAGCATCTCCTGAATTTGAGTGTCGATAGCGTGCCTTTCTTTCTGACTAACCCTAAAGGGTGGCTGGTGAACTGGTCGATCACTGGTGAGCGTGACATGGTCTTCAATAAGATCCGTTACTGCGAGATCTCTTAGCGAGTTGGCAAAGATGTCTCTATTGTTTTCTAGGAGTTCTGTAAGCCTCCTATCTTGCTCTGGTGTCAGTTCCTGTCTATGAGTGTTATTAGGTACCTTTTCTGTGTCTGCGCCTGTGTGCGTGTTAATTGTGCTCAGTGTAGAGGCCTGGTGCTCGCGGTTTTTTTCGCTCCGCTCGAATACTGTCCATGTTTTTGGCGTATACCATAGAGTGTGTGGTAATCTTTTGGTCATGCATTAAATGCATCTTGCCACTAGCGAAATTTATGCTCGCATCGTACTTTGCGAGGAAATCAGTCCCAATTATGTCAGCCGCGGACAGATGTTCTATTACGAACATAGGGTGTACTGCTGTGAAGCTGCCCATCCTAATGTATGTGTTTTCTACCCCTGTGTTCTCAAGTGTTTGCGCGTTGTCTGCCACAAGCCTGACGTCTCCAGTCACTTTGTGTGTCTGCCCTTTAGCGATGTATTTGCTGTTTACACAACTGAAAAAAAGGAAGCTTGTAGTTTAACGTGACCGTTAATCTCGAGTTCATGAGCCACGGGACCTCCTTTTTACGTGGAATCCGAACCAACTGCTGCCCCCGTGTCAATAGGGACTTGTACTCTATGCCCATTTATGTTAGCGTGCACCGTTAATGCCGCTATAGTGTTTTCCTCTCATAGAACAGACGTGTTGTTAAGCGTGTATGTGGTAAGTATTGTTGTTGCTTTAGTGTCCTTAGGCCCGTGTGTTTCATTGTTTACTACCTGTTTTACATTTTTGCTGGCGAGGCATGGAGCTTGTCGACCGTCGCGCCTGATACGCTTGGCCGCATGACTCACCCCATCAATTTGTTCATAGAAATCACCCTTCCACAGGAAATAGCTAGCGGTGAGGCAGTGGCGGAATAAGGCGGTGATATCATCAGGAAAAATCCGTGGGGTCGCCATGGGCAGTCCCCTGAGTCCGGTGATCGCGAATTTCTTCATGGAACAATTTGAACAAATAGCACTAGAGACCGCACCTTTGAAACCTAAAGTGTGGCTACGATACGTGGACGACACTTTTGTAATATGGGGCCATGGTAAAGATCAATTAAATCTGTTTTTATTATTACATACAATGCGCACAAATGTGCATACATAAATACTTATATCCTATGTACAATGTTTGATACATTTAGCTCTAGTCTTTACTATAGTCAATGATTGACTTAATCCTCTTATGACATTTATTTAGGTGGTATTTTTCACAATGTTCGTTGCATAGTACGCATGCACATGCATTGTTTGGTTCGTGAAATATGTTATTTCTACATATCTTGTGGTGATAGCCGTGAACTGAAAGTCTGGTTAGCACCGATCGCAGTACTTGGTTCGTTTTTGCCCATCTCCTGTCAATCATGGCGTCTGTAGCGTAAAAGTCTTCGGGTATTTCTTTTGTTTTTGTTTCCTTAGCTCTATTAATTGAGAAACTTGCTTGGTGTGAGGTAGGAGCAGCTTGAGTTTCAGGTCCTCTATGTAGAACGGTTCCCTTGCCAGTTCATATACCAGTCTGGACTTGGTCGTTCTCGCTACTCAAAGTGCTCTCTTCAAATATCTCGATTTGATTTTCTCAAGGTTCGTAAGGTCTGTTAGGGTTAGTCTTTCCCATATTAGTTCAATGCCGTATGTTATAACTGGAGATATTTTGGCATGAAATAGCGCAATGGCTATTAGTAGAGAGAGTTTGGTGATGTTTTTGATTTCAAACATTCCTCTGATGGCGACAGCAGCTCTTTATTGTATATGGACCCTGAATGAGTTGCATGTGGTCTGGAGTGTCATCCCTAGGGTATTTAAAGGTATTAAGTTTTTTGATGTCGTTATTTCCGAGTTTTACCTCGTCATTTGTTGCTAGTTTTCCTCCTTTCCGAAATACCATGTGGACCGTCTTACTGCGGTTAATTAACATTTCGTTTTCTTGCGCCCAAGTGAGGAGAGCATCCAAGGTGTCTTGTAGTTCCGATATGTCAGATGAACCCAGGGCCATATCATCTGCGTACTTATATAATGACACTGTTTTGGTGTTTTCAATTATTTTAGTGATATCTGCTGTGGCGATGTTGAACAGTATGGGGCTCATTGGGTCCCCCTGTAGTACGCGTTTGTTTGCGTGATTTTCTTCGAAGTTGCCTCTCCGTCTTGTATTACGACTTTGTTGTGGGTCAGTATGTTTCTTATTGCTATTGTGATCTCATTCTTTCCGCCAAGGTCTTCGAGTTTGTTTAGAAGTCTTGTTCTTTCCAGTAGATCGAAGGCTTTGGTGTAGTCAATAAATACAGTGTGGAATTTGCCTTTGGGTATTCTTAGGGCTTGGTAGATGTCGTTCATTAGATTTCCTATGGCCTGTATGGTGGATCTTCCTTTTCTGAAGCCGAATTGTTGTTCGGGTATTTTCGGGTCTATTGTTGCGGACAGCCTGTTGGTTAGTAGTTTTGTATTGATTTTGAAGATGTTGTTTTCTAAAGCTATACCTCTACATGCGTTTGGATCAGTTGTTCCTCCTTTTCCTTTGTAGAGTACTTTGATAGTAGATTTTCGCCACTCGTCAGGTATCTCACCTGAGGCCAGGCACTTGTTGAATAGGTCTGTCCATATCTCTGCAAGAATTTCTGTCAAAGTTTTCGGTATTTCGTTGCATATTCCGTCGGGGCCTGATGCCTTCCTATCTTTAGATTCTTTTATTGCTGTTTTTACTTCGTTTATTGTGAATAATGTGATCTCTTTACTGTCTCTTGCAGGGCCTGTTTCATGAGATGTGTTTCCTTCGGTTTTATTCAGGATCCTGGAAAAATGTTCCTCCCATGTTTCCATTTGAACTTCTCCAGATGTTCTGTTGTATCTTCTGTTTAGAGCGATAAATGGGTCTTTTTGTGCTTCTTCTGCTTCTTGTAGGGCTTGCATTTCGATGAAATTCGCTTGTTTGTCTTTTAGTAGTTGTTTGTAGGATTTTCTCCTTTTGGAGTATTCTTCTAATAGGTCTTTTGAGAGAGAGGTTTTCGCTTGGTGTAGTGCCTTTAGCCTGGTTTTCCTTTGCTGGTAATATTCTGTGTCAAACCATGGTTTCCCCTTTCGTTGTTTGTTTGGTATTGTTGCTGCGGATAGGGCTTCTTGTATTGAGGACATAGCGAGGTTGATGTTATTACCTTGTAGGTATTGTCCTGTCAGTTTCAGCGCTCGTGTGTTGCTCGCTAGCACATCTGTGTCCAGTTTTCTGAGGGGCTTATGCATATTCGGCATTGTTGGTCTGTGTCCCGTGGTTAGTATGAGGCTTGTGAGGATTGGGACGTGTTTGGTCAGTGGGGTTGAAGACGTCTTCCAGATTCCTTGTTGCATTGTGACGCAGATATCCTTTCCTCGCTAAAAGACCAGGTCGATCGTGCTAGCTCCGTTGTGCGCGATGTAAGTTATTTCACTCGGATTGTTGATCAGGTTGTATCCTTCTCCTTGTAGTATGTCAAGGAATGTTGTTGTTTTTTTGTTAGGTTTATCTGTTCTGCAGTTAAAGTCGCCTGCAACTATTACATTTTTTCTGTCTTCGTTTGTGCTATTGCAGATGTTATCTGTTCCACTGTGTCATCAGAGGATGTTCCATAGGTGATGTACATGCCTATTATGGTTAGTTTGTTTGTTTGTTTGTTTGTTTGTTTGTTTGTTTTCACATTGACTTTGTTGTCGTCCTTTATTGTCCCTTTGATCCTTCCTATGGTGGGTTTTATCATGATGGAGACACCTCCCTCTGGCCTACCTCTGTCTTTTGATTTGGCAATGGCGTGTATTGATTTATATCCTTGTAGTTCAAAAGATCCTGTCAGGAAGGTTTCTGTAGTTATTATCACGTCTTTGCCTATCCATATTTCTTCAGGTGCTGAGCTGAAGGTACCCTTCAGTCCTTCTACGTTCCACAGTAACAGATTCAGTGGCGTGTTGGTTTCTGTTTGGTGTCCATCCTTGGTAGTTGGTGTGTTTATTTTCTGCCTTGTAAGTTCTTTCGCGTTTTGTGGTTTCGTCCTTTCAGATTCTTGCACCTTCAGGTATGTCTCTCCGAAAAATATATTTCTTTACTAGTACTCCCGCCGGCCAGGCTTCTGCTTTGTAGACGCTCTCTAGTGATTCGTAGGGAATTCCTAGTTTAAATGCCTTAAGTCGTCCCCTGATCTCTAACTCTTCGCATTCAATGTCTCCCTTAACTCCTTTGTACTGTATGAAATCCCTTAAATTCTGCGCTGTGGTGGATTCGTAGAGCCTACCTATGTAGAGCCCGCTTTCAGTTCAGTGGATTGAGTCATGTTTCCGATGATTTGTAGTCTTTGACGTCCTCTCCATCCAGCTTCCGTTGAGATGTCGTTTAAGGCTGTGTTGTTTGTTTGCAGTTCTAGTTCTTCTGTGTTGGAATTTTCTTGTCTGACTTTCCGTTTTTCTGCGATAATCTGTCCATATTGGTTTCGTCTCCTAAGTCGTTCCCTCCCTCTTACTGTGCTCCATGCCTGTGCTGGTTCTGTAGCCTCGTTGGGGTGATCTAGGTCGTGTTGTATCTGTGGTCTTGTTCGGCTTTGTTGTAGGTTTCCTTGTTCTTGTAGGGGATTTTTGCCTTCTGTTGCTTCCTCAGTTTCCACTTTGTTTGTATTATCAGGTTGTCTGTTGTTGGAGTTTTCGTGATTAGCTTTCTTTCTGCCACTCCGTTCGTACGCTATTGTCTCTTGTTGTTCACACTGAACATTATAGAGAGTATTCTGACTATTTTGTGGGTTGTCTGACGCTTCTTTGGGATTTCGTGTTGCGGCATTTGTGATGGTTGTCGTAACTCGACTTAAGCTTTGGTTAATTTTCTCCTCTATTATTCCTTCTAGCTTATGTGAAATAAAATTCGTAATGTAATACATTTTTCTTTTGATGCCCGCTATGTCATCTATTTCTGCGGTTGTGCTCTGGTGTTGCGTAGGTAACGTCATCTGCAGTGAGATCGTTGGCTCTTGTAAGTTAGGCTTAAGACCGACAGATGTCGGTAAGCGTTGACTGTCTCTAGTTTGTTGCTTCATGATGTCAGCAAATGGTTCTATGGGGGTTGTCTTCTCCTTGCATGACGGCTGTTTTAGATGTCCGTAACCTCGTTACGAGGATTCTCATTGACATGTGGCGGTTCTTGCGCTTTATGGATTTGACCGCCAGATGTCAGCAAACGTTGTCTGTCACTAGTGTGTTGCTGCATGGGGTCATCAGAGTGCGCTAGTTGTACCGCAAGGGAATAGTCTTCTCCATGCTTGTCCGCTGGTTGGATTTCTCTAACCTCAATACGAGAAATTTAATTGACATGCACAAACTCTTTTCCAATATTCTTATTGTAAAGAGCGGTTTTCATTTCTAAGAAACTTGTCTTAATGACACTTACCACTTGTAGTATGTCTTCTTTTATCTCTTTTTTTAAATAACCTCCTACTTCCGCGATATTCTGTAATCTGTTTTTACAACATCTTAACAGCGAGAACTCTAACATTCAGTTTACCATGGAGTTAAAAAATGAACAGAAAATAGCTTTTCTCGACGTTATGGTAACGAAGACCGCTGATCTAACCTTGGGACATACAGTTTACCGTAAGCCGACCCATACTGACCGATATCAACATAAGACGTCCAACCACCACCCACGACAGAAATACGGAGTGAAAAAAACATTGGCTGACCGCGCGAAAAGAATTTGTGAAAAGCAGTGCCTAAAACAAGAAATTGTACACCTCAACTAGGCCTTACGCGCCAATGGGTACAGCCAGAAAGATATCCAACGAGCATTCCATCCGATACGTCCAACTACAAGGGTAATTGGAGACAAGCAGCCCCTGGCTAGAGCTTTTCTTCCATATATAAAAAAGGTCACGGAGAGAATAGGGAGGCTACCCGAGTCCCATGATATAAAGACCATATACAGACCTACACGAAAAATTAAGGACATGTTTAGGTCCGCTAAAGATATGCGACATCCTCATACCGCGGCAGGGGTTTATAAAATCCCGTGTGATTGTGGCCAAGTATATATTGGAACAACGAAAAGAAGTATTGCCACTCCCCTCAAGGAGCACGAACGACACAGCCGGCTGGGACAAAAAGATAAATCCACTGTAGCAGCACACTCACTACTCGCAGGTCACGACATAAGATATGGAGACACCGAAGTTCTGTCCACTACGGTGTCTTATCATGCCAGGCTACAAAGGGAGGCCATTGAAATCCTGAAGCATACTAACAGCTTCAATCTTAAGGAGGATGCAGAACGTGTGAACAGAGCTTGGTTTCCAGTCCTTAATCCCCTCAAGTCTGCCCTCATTGACTGTCGTAGACGAGAAGATGCAACAGACGAGCAGCCCTGTCCTTGATGCATTACTTTTATGTGGTACGCCGTTGCTATGGTAGCCTCTATGTGTGGGTTGTTGACTATTTATATATCTTCTGTTTACTTGTTTTACCTCGCTTAATGTAACCTGTGAACATGCTGAACGCAGTATTCAGCGAAACGTCAGGACGACAAAAAGTCCATGGAACACGGCCTAAAAGCCTGCGAAACAGAGATTCCTATTTCTATAAAGGGTCTCCGAAAACCACATTTTAAGGCCCTTAAATTAACAATGAGTGTGATATTCCCAGAAAACTAACTTCGTTCTGATAAACGTATGAAGGAATGACAAACCGCTAACCATTGCAACAGTAGCTCTGTTGATAATGACTGGTGTTAACACCGAACACCGTTCGAAAAACGGGTACTTCTGCTAGTAATCATACTAATATATAAAAATGAGATGGTGTGTGTCTGTCTTTCTGTCTGTCTGTCTGTCTGTTACTCAATAACGCAAGAACCACTGGTCCGATATAAATGAAATTTTGCATGGATGTAGCTGAAATACCAGGTTTATATATAGGATACTTTTAATTTCGATATTTTGCACTGTTAAGAAATGGCGACCATTTAAGTGACGTCACTACACCCTTTGGTTTCAAAATTTCATATTTCCATATAAAATAAAAAGAGAACGGTAGGAAATAGCAAACTTTTGATGGCACGTACGAGCTTCAAAATTTAATTTTCTATCAGAAAGGTCCTTATCACTTTTCGTGTATCTCCAACGGTTAGCGAGTAAAACCTACTTTTGTGACGTCACTACACCCTTTGGTTTCAAAATTTCATATTTCAATTTCAAATAAAAAGAGAACGCTAAGAAATAGCAAACTTTTGATGGTATACACGAACTTAAGCATTTAATTTTCTATCCAAAAGGTTCTTACCACTTTTCGTGTATCTCCGACGGTCAGCGAGTAAAACCTAAATTTGTGCAATAAAACACGGTCACATCGAGCGGTGCAGTATATCTCTACATATATAAAAAAGAAAATTTGTCTGGTTTTTTTCTGAATTTCTATGGAAATTTGAGTTATTTACACGTTTCAGACTGTTTTATGATAGATGCGCGCGAAAATAATGTTTTGGTCTGTCTGTCTGTTTGCTTGATTGTCTGTGGACAACTTTGTTCTCTTACAACTCGAGAACGGCTGGGTGTATCAACGTAAAATTTGGTACAGATTTCCATCAGAGGCACGACACTAATCATTGATGTAACTCTTCTCTATACCTCTCATAAAAGGGGGCATACCCCCTTAAAATACATGCTGAAATAGGAGTAGAAGGACGAGACAAAGCTCATTTTCAGCCCCTCAATGTGAGAGACAAAACTCGGGGGCCCTAAAAGCACATTTTAAGGTCCTACGTCCAACCGTTTTTGAGATATTCCCAGAAAACTAATTTAATTTAATAAACTATGAACGAATGCAAGCCGATAACCATGGCAACAGATTCTCAGAGATCCATCTATTGCTGTAAGACGCAATACAATTCCATTAATTACATTAGTGTGAAAGTTTGCAAACGGTTAGATGGTTATTATGGAACCAAATTAAGCTGTAAATTTCATCAATACGTAAAATGCGCTTAAGGGGGTCAAGGGGTAGTCTAGATTTTTTTCACGCGATTTACATCTGCGGGTGTGGTATGGCAGGTCTATTCCTATCCCTATGTTATATTATTATTATTAGTATTATATTATGGCGTACAACGACGAGACAAAGCCCCTCGGTGCCAGAAATAAAACTCGAGGATCCTCGAAATCTACATTATAAGGCTCTAAAACCAACAGTTTCTGAAACATTCCCAGAAAACTAATTAAGTTTAATTTAACAAACTAATGAAGGAATGCAAATCGGTAACCATGACAACATTATCTCAAGGGGCGGCATCCAACTTTCCATCTATTTCCGTAAGAAGCAATTTATTACATTTATTACATTTCTGTGAAAGTTTGCAAATATAAGGTTATCACGGAACCAACGTAGACTGTATAATTCATCAATGCAATTAAGGGGGTCTAGGGGTAACCTAGGATTTTTTCATGCAATTTTCACGTGCGACATATAGTGCAGAAGGTATATTATATCTCCAAACTACAACATTATTTCCAAAAATTCCTGAATTGAATCAGCATTTTTTGCGGCTTTTAGGAATTTGGGCCTTTTGAGACTAAATAACCTGAATTTTCATGCACCACAAGCTTTTATAATTTATGAAAGAGGTCTTCCTGTGTATGGGGACCCAACACAACGTAGAGGGTCAGTTTTTATGTGACGTGTATTGCGTTTCATCTACAAGGCTTTCAATTCTATTTCATGTCAGGAAGTACACGTCAGGTGAATTTAGTTTGAGAGCACATTTCAACTAATCTTTTTTCTTTTGTTGTTTTTTTGTCGACATACGGGTCCATCGTAAGGATGATTTTCTTTGATACTGTGTGGTAGATATACCCATATTTGGACTTCTGGGTGATATGTTGTAGACAATAGTATTGCCTGTCTGTCTGTCTGTCTTTCTGTGTATCCTTATGTACGCCTATAACTCATGTTCGGATGCTTGGTGCATCGTAAAATTAGGTATGGTAAACATGAGTCAATACACCAATCATTTATAAAACTCTTCAGCGTTCATTTCATACAGTAGAAGGGTGGATATAGGGAAAAACTTCTCAAAATACATGCTAAAATAGGCGAAATATAAAAATTATCCTAGAAGGACGACCAAAGCATATGTTGCACTTCTCAATGTGAGACAAAAAATTCGCGAGTCTATAAAGGGTCTCCGAAAACCACATTATAAGGCCCTTAAATTAACAGTGTGTGTGATATTCCCAGAAAACTAACTTCGTTTTGATAAACTTATGAAGGAATGACAAGCCGCTGACCATTGCAACAGTAGCTCAATTGATAATGTCTGGTGCGTCTCTAAAAGCAACAGTACTTAAAAGGGACGTAACACCAATAACATTATTATTATTATTATTATTATTATTATTATTATTATAATGTCTGGTGTTAACACCGAACACCGTTCGAAGAACGGGTACTTCTGCTAGTATATATATAAAAAAGTCATCTCGGCACGCCGGAAGGCGGAGGTAGATTTCACCGGACAAACTTGGGGATAGGCGAAAATAGGCAGAATATGCAGGTTTTCGTAGAAGGATCAGACCTCATTTATTGCGAGAAAGTATTTTATAATTGGAGGTTAATTAACTTTGTTTTTCGTCATTTTATGCATATTTTAAACATTTTATTGTCTTATGGGGAAGGTAACCTTCTGGTCATTTGGGGTCCATTTTTATACTTGTGGTCACACTGTCTTTATGCATGGTTTCGACACTGATGTGTAACTATGTAATAGTCTGTTACTTCTTCACGCAAAATTATATCTCCCGCAGAGATTTTGGTAGGTTCCTCAGTTTAGGGGCTGCGACAACGGGGTCATATAACCCCGTGTATTTTGGGTGAGTGTAGAATCTGTCTGATAAACGGTGTGAATTGTGATGGCTGTATTAGTCTGTAATTCAGGTAGGGACTGCAGACGGTCAATTTCAAGCAATAGTTCCTAATGTTGCTACCAGATACTACCGTCAACGACACCAAGCTGTGAAATTGGCTACTAGATGCCACCGTAACCAGCAACTCGCAACGAACGTTGGAACTTCCCCTCCAAAGGAAAGCATACTGAGGGATTTTTAGCACTCTTAGAAAATCCGACGACTTCGGCCGGCTTTGAACCCGCGACCTTGGGCATAGAAGTTCAGCATGCTACCAGTTACGTCACCGAAGCCGCTTCACACTTAGTCAGATGGAAATCTGAATCTGATCTCGTGCAAGTGCGTTGTCATGGCAACGTCTGATGGCTCATCCGTCATCAATTTAGTAGTGTTGCCATGGCAACCTCTGATAGCTCTTGGCATTTTCTTATAATTCCGAAATCATTTTTCTCATCCCTTGGCGTAATGGTGGGTCATATCAAAAACTCTTTCAGACAAAAGTTTTAGGTAATTATTAGGGCAATATTGTCCATTTTGTACGGTTTTGATATTGTGCCTATTAAGAGAGATATGATTAATGTTTCGAAAAAAACCCACTTTTTCCCACCTCTTTGGTCAATGGTTGGTTCTATAAAAAAAACTCTTCAAACATAAATTTTTGGGCTTTATCCGACACATAGTATGAACTTTGAACGGATTTGATATTTCACATATTAAGAGAGTTATAGCAATATTTCACTTTTTCGAAAAATGCCCCCCATTATCACCCCCTTCGATCGATTTAGCCCAGTAACAAACTCTACCGAGATTTTATAGGTACACATATTCGGTAAAAAATTCAAAGTGATTGGTGCAAAATTACGGCAGTTATCGTGTCCACAAGAAACTGATATACATATATATATATACATAAATTATATATAAACTTTTGAACTGACGGTGGTTTTGGGGTCTGGGGGATGTGAAACGCGAAGATATGTCGAAATTTTCCGGAAGTCGAAACATGGTACCCATTGCAATAGTTAGCTTTCTAATGAAATCTACTTAAAGGAATGTCTGTCTGTTCGTAGTATATGCGTTCATAAACCATTCTTCCGATTGAGATCAAATTTTGGTGAGTTGTTGTACACACTTCCAGGAGGTTTATAGCAATAGCTAATCCATTTCAAAAAAAGTCCTCTCGGCACGCCGGAAGGCGGAGGTAGATTTCACCGGACAAACTTGGGGATAGGCGAAAATAGGCAGAATATGCAGGTTTTCGTAGAAGGATCAGACCTCATTTATTGCGAGAAGGTATTTTATAATTGGAGCTTAATTAACTTTGTTTTTCGTCATTTTATGCTTATTTTAAACATTTTATTGTCTTATGGGAACGGTAACCTTCTTGTCATTTGTGGTCCATTTTCATACTTGTGGTCACACTGTCCTTATGCAAGGTTTCGACACTGATGTGTAACTATGTAACGGTCTGTTACTTCTTCACGAAAAATTATATCTCCCGCAGAGATTTTGGTTGGTTCCTCAGTTTAGGGGCTGCGACAACGTGGTCATGTAACCCCGTGTACTTAGGGATGGCTGTATTAGTCTGTAATTCAGGTAAGGACTGCAGACGGTCAATTTCAAGCAGTAGTTCCTAATGTTGCTACCAGGTACTACCGTCAACGACACCTACCTGTGAACTTGGCTACTAGATGCCACCGCAGCCAGCAACTCGCAACGAACGTTGGTACTTCCCCTCCAAAGGAAAGCATACTGAGGGATTTTTAGCGCTCTTAGAAAATCCGACGACTTCGGCCGGCTTTGAACTCGCGACCTTGGGCATAGACATTCAGCATGCTTGCTACCAGTTACGTCACCGAAGCCGCTTCACACTTAGTCAGATGGAATTCTGAATATGATCTCGTGCAAGTGCGTTATCTTGGCAACGTCTGATGGCTCATCCCTCATCAATTTAGTAGTATTGCCATGGCAACCACTGATAGCTCTTGGCATTTTCTTATAATTCCGAAATCATTTTTCTCATCCCTTGGCATAATGGTGGGTCATATCAAAAATTCTTTCAGACAAAATTTTAGGTAATTATTAGGGGAATATTATCCATTTTGTACGGTTTTGATATAGTGCCTATTAAGAGAGATATGATTAATGTTTCCCGAAAAAACAAATCTTTCCCGCCCCTTTGGTCAATGGTTGGTGCTATAAAAAGAACTCTTCTAACATAAATGTTTGGGCTTTATCCGACACATAGTATGAACGTTGAACGGATTCGATATTTCACATATTAAGAGAGTTATAGCAATATTTCACTTTGTCGAAAAAATGCCCCCCATTTTCTCCCCCTTCGACCGATTTAGCCCAGTAACGAACTCGACCGAGATTTTATAGGTATACATATTCGGTAAAATATTCAAAGTGATTGGTGCAAAATTACGGCAGTTATCGTGTCCACAAGAAACTGATATGCATATATATATACACATATACATACATAAATTATATATAAACTTTTGAACTGACGGTGGTTTTGGGGTCTGGGGGATGTGAAACGCGAAGATATGTCGAAATTTTCCGGAAGTCGAAACATGGTACCCATTGCAATAGTTAGCTTTCTAATGAAATCTACCTCTGGTTGGTTCCTCAGTTTAGGGGCTGCGACAACGCGGTCATCTAACCCCGTGTACTTTGGGTGATTGTAGAATCTGTCTGATAAACGGTGTGAATTGTAATGGCTGTAGTAGTCTTTATTCAGGTAAGGACTGCAGACGGTCAATTTCAAGCAGTAGTTCCTAATGTTGCTACCAGGTACTACCGTCAACGACACCTAGCTGTGAACTTGGCTACTAGATGCCACCCCAACCAGCAACTCGCAACGAACGTTGGAACTTCCCCTCCAAAGAAAAGCATACTGAGGGATTTTAGCTCTCTTAGAAAATCCGACGACTTCGGCCGGCTTTGAAACCGCGACCTTGGGCATAGACATTCTGCATGTTACCAGTTACGTCACCGAAGCCGCTTCCCACTTAGTCAGATGTCAAAGTCAACCCCTGGCACCATCCAGCCCATGGCGGGCTAAGGCCGACCAAGCGACCGCTGCCCAGCCATTTGGCCTGCAGATATTGGGGTGACGCGTGATCAGCGCGTCGGGTCCCCTCGGCCGTTAATATTGGTATTCGTGATCGGGGTGCTGTCTCACTGTCAGACAGCTACTCAATTGTCCTCACGAGGCTGAGTGCACCCCGTTCCAACCCTCACGTCAGTTTTAAAATCCCTGACGGAGCCGGGGATCGAACCCGGGGCCTCCGGGTGAGAGGCAGGCGCGCTACCCCAACACCACGGGGCCGGCTTAGTCAGATGGAAATACTGAATCTGATCTCGTGCAAGTGCGTTGTCATGGCAACGGCTCATCCCTCATCAATTTAGTAGTGTTGCCATGGCAACCTCTGATAGCTCTTGGCATTTTCTTATAATTCCGAAATCATTTTTCGCATTCCTTGGCGTAATGGTGGGTCATATCAAAAATTCTTTCAGACAAAAGTTTTAGGTAATTATTAGGGGAATATTGTCCATTTTGTACGGTTTTGATATTGTGCCTATTAAGAGAGATATGATTAATGTTTCCCGAAAAACCCACTTTTTTTCACCCCTTTGGTCAATGGTTGGTGCTATCAAAAAACTTATTGGACATAAATTGTTGGCACTTATCCGACACATATTATGAACTTTGAATGGATTTGATATTTCACGTATTAAGAGAGTTATAGCGAAATTTCAATTTTTCGAAAAAAGCCCCCCAATTTCACCCCCTTCGACTGATTTTGCCCATTAACGAACTCGACCGAGATTTTATAGGGATACATATTGTGTAAAAAAATAAAAGTGATTGGTGCAAAATTACGGCAGTTATCGTGTCCACAAGAAACTGATATACATATATATATATATACATATATATATATATATATACATAAATTATATATAAACTTTTGAACTGACGGTGGTTTTGGGGTGTAGGGGATGTGAAACGCGAAGATATGTCGAAATTTTCCGGAAGTCGAAACATGGGACCCATTGCAATAGTTAGCTTTCTAATGAAATCTACCTAATAGATAGCGCGCGAGTAGTTTAAACAAATGCGTAATGGCGATGCGTTAATATACAATTCATCCGATTGCGATCAAATTTTGGTGAGTTGTTGTGCACAATCCCGGAAAAGTTATAGGCGTAGTAAAACTAATTTACAATAGAAGGCGCGCGAGTAGCTTCAACAAAATGGCGTGCTTTTGTTTCAAGAAAGTCCCACAAGCGATCATATACCATTCATCCCATTGCGATGAAACTTGGGTGAGATGTTCTGTACATTTCAGGTAAGGTTTCTGACTTAGTAAATCCACTTAACAATAGGTAGCGCAAGAGTAGATTCAACAAATGAGCGACGACGAGCGAAGCGTTTCAACAAAGTCCTGTATGCGATCACATACCATTCGTCCGAAAGCGATGAAACTTGGGTGAGAGGTTGTGTACACTACAGGTAAGGTTTCTGGCTCAGTAAATCCATGTTATAATTGGTAGCGCACGAGTAGATTCAACAAATGAGCGACGACTCGCGATGCGTTTCAACATAGTCCCGTATGCGTTCATATACTATTCGTCTGATAGCGATGAAATTTGGGTGAGATGTTGTGCACACTTCAAGAAAGGTTTCTGGCTTAGTAAATCTACCTAACAATAGGTAGTGCACGAGTAGATTCAACAAATGAGCGACGACGGGAGAAGCGTTTCAACAAAGTCCTGTATGCGTTCACATACCATTCGTCCGATAGCGATTAAACTTGGGTCAGAGGTTGTGTACACTTGAGGCAAGATTTCTAGCTTAGTAAATCAACTTTGTGATAGGTAGAGCACGAGTACATTCAACATATGAGCGACGACGCGCGAAACGTTTCAACAAAGTCCCGTATGAGATGTTGTGTACACTTCCGAGAAGGTTTATGGGTTAGTAAATGCACTTTACGCCTCCGTGGCTTAGGCGGCAGCACGCCGGCCTCTCACCGCTGGGTCCGTGGTTCAAATCCCGGTCACTCCATGTGAGATCTGTGCTGGACAAAACGGAGGCAGACAGGTTTTTCTCCGGGTACTCCGGTTTTCCCTGTCAAAATTTCATTCCAGCAACACTCTTCACTATCATTTCATTTCATCTGTCATTCATTTCATCATTGCCCCAGAGGAGTGCGTCAGGCCTCGGCAGCCGGCACAGTTCATATCCTCATTCCATTCCTGACCCGGTCGGAGACTGGAAGCAGGCTGTGGATTTTCCTTTTCAAATGCACTTTACAATAGGTATCGCACGAGTAGATTTAACAAATGAGCGACGACGCGCGAAGTGTTTCAAAATAGTCCCGTATGCGTTCATATACCATTCGTCCGATAACAACTAAACTTGGGAGAGTTGGTGTGTACACTCCAGGGAAAGTTTCAGGCTTAGTAAGTCCATTTTACAATAGGTAGCGCACAAGTAGATTCAACAAATGAGCGAAGACGCGCGAAGCGTTTCAACAAAGTCCCGTATGCATTCATATACCATTCGTCCGATAGCGGTGAAACTTGGGTGAGATGTTGTGTACACTTCAGGGAAGGTTTCTGGCTTAGTGCTCCCCCGAAAATTGAATTATTTTTGACATAAATTAGAATATTTTCCAAGCCGATGATAAAATTTAACCAGCAAATATAAGTCCTGGAACTGTGACACAAGTGAGTCGTGTTACAAGCTCGAGGCAGTGGGAAAATCCGATCACGTGATATCTTGCGCAATAGACGCTCCTAGAAAGTTGAATTTGACATAGCAACAGGGAACTTGCTAAGGAATATTATATTAATTGTTATAATTTATGTCATTGGACATAAGCCCCAACCAATGAGGAGAGCTCTTATGTAAAACGGGAATAACTTCAACTAGATTATATGGATAATTTACGCATTTAGGACACAAGAAGGATATTTTATTCATTGGTAATGAGAAGATAATTAAAGGAAAATATTACAGAGACTTTAAAAGGAGTAGAAAGGTCTAATTACGCTGTAATAAGCATTGCTAAACTGCGCGCTAATATTTTGGAGGGAGTCAGAAATGGCCGCCAAAATCTCGACGTGGAGAGGGAGACCCAAGCATTGAGGCTCTTATTCCGACAGACTTCGAAGAAGATAGTTGTGTTCACCGGGTTAATGATAATGATGATAATTGTTGTTTTAAGGGGCCTAACATCTAGGTTATCGGCCCCAAACACCGGGTTAACTGAGATCTCGAGGATATACGAGTACGGTAGCGAGACCACTCGTGGAGGTAGCACGATCGCCGAGGCGAGATAGTAGATCTTCGCACTTCGTAACTAGGCATAGTTTGCAAGTTCTTAATACTGCAATAACTCAGCGATGAGTGAGAATAGACTTTAGCCAATTGAATTATCTGACAGTGCAAACTGTATTATAGTATGTGTGCAGATTTAAGCATCACAAGTTGTAGAGTTTTGAAGTTTTAGGCATTTTAAAAGTGACAGAGAAAAGTGCTGGAAATTGAAGGTGAAAAGCATTTTAGTTGATGCAAGGCAGCATTGAACAATAACCAAGTGAGTAATAGTGTTTTTACTTACATTTTGGAGCAGTGTATAAACATTTTCACTATGACTGCAAACATTCATCAGAATTTATTCGATATTTATCACGATGTTATGATGATGAGATAAGAACTTTATGCTCGTGGGACATATCTGATGCAGATAAATAGATACAACATGGAGATTCGTTAACCAGAATACTTCAGAATGTTGACGTTATGTACTCTTACACCTTGTGCATTCGCGTCATTATACGAACAACTACAAGCTCTAGAGATATTTCATACACTATCCATATGAATATTTCTACGATTCTACGCAATGATGACACTGAAACATATCTATGACGGGGAAAGAAGATGCAACATAAGAAGATTAGTCAAGATGCCCAGGGTAAGATCCCGGATATAAAGAAGAATATGCCAGAAGGATTTCATTCGAGTCCAGACGGAGGTTGGCGATTATCGGTGAGGACACGTCTTTCCTTATCCGAGATTGCTGGTCCAGGGAATCGAACTGAGGTCCAACTCAGTATCTTGGATTGAGGAACAACTAAGTATTTTCCCAAAATACTTACATTGAGCTTCTAAATGTCGTCTGATAAGGTAGCTGTGTTAATTATTTGTTTATTGAGAGCTTTATAGTGACATTCTGAGCAAACGTTTTACTCCATATTTTTTATGTATTTCCATGTTTCGACATATTTTTATTCTTCAAGTGTGTAAAGAGATTTTATTCTGCAAGATCATTTGAGATGATCGTCTTTCATCAGTTTTCATTATATTCTATGGATCAGTTTCTGAACTGACTTACATTCTTTGTTTAAGGAATTAGTAATCCATATTTTAGACCAGTCATTTTAACATTCTACGATTTGAATTCTATTTCGAGTTATGGCTGTGGACATTTGTCAGAGATGCCAATTAAATTATTTTTCAAGTAATTTGATTTGGGCACCTCAATGTACAGAAGTCATCAAGATCAGAAGAAACCACGAATTATATTGTTATATCATTATAACTACTATGATCTTTACGTCGCATTGATAAGAATTGTTTAACAGGATGTGATAGAAGTCATACTCATAGACATTCGTTGTATCGAATGGAGACTCATTGCGATAGTGACAATCCTTACTTTATTTGTGAAAGCTAACAGCTTTCTCCACTTAATTGTTTTATGGAAACTTAATTTGATAGAAGATAATTATTTTTATATTACGACAGGGTTTCGAAGCTGGAATATCCTAGTCAAGATAGAATTCTAATGGACATATGTGGTTATTTATACATAATATGTGGTGTCGTGTCGTATTGTGGACTCGATATTACATAGACGTGTAAATTAAAGCTAGATCAGAGAGATGTGGACGGAACAGTATTTTTATTAATTGTATATGTGATATATACTATGGAGGTTTAAGTATCTTTTATGAAGTAAACTTACGAAGTTCAGATACGACTTGTCTGAGGTCATCATTTATTTGAAGGAAGTGTCTTTTAAGAACTTAAGGAAGAGTTTACTATACCAGCAATTGTGTGTTAGAATGCTGAAAATAATGCCAGTAATTAATTGAAGTTCCTACAGAAGACATGTTGATAACAATGACTGTATTAAGAATTGTTCGACATAGTAGATGTGTTTTTATTACCATATACAGTGGATATATGAGGTTTTTGGAGATATGTGTACTCATGTGAAGGTGTTGCCACATTGGAGGGAATTACTGGAGTATTGTTCTTTTGATAAGATCATGGCATTTGTATAGAAGAGGAGTCAGTGTATTGAAAACTCCTATATGTATATAAACCTACGACTTAATCAGTATTGACAAGAGCTTTTAGTAAGCGGAAAAATATTGGACAAAGTAATTATCCACAGATTATTGCTAATACTTTTATTAATTTTTATTAACAATTACGTGCATTTGAACTTAAATGATTGAAAGCATTGGACTGATTTTGTCTATAACACTAATAATGACTATGTGTGTGTGTAGTATAAAAACATTAGTAAATGTTTAACGAAAGTATATTTGAAGAATACGTTGTATATAGCAGGGAGAGAAGGAGTATTGTTTAAAGAGAGCTATGACTCTGTTTTGGAACGTTAATTATAACGATTCAACTGTTGTAAATAATAGCATAATTATTTAATTGGTCAAATAAATTTTGAAATAATTTCTCGGTCAATGTTTTTTGAAATATAGGGTATTGCTGAATGCATGTTATTGGAATGAATGATTTGTTTATTGTTAAGAATAATTGAACCCCGGCAGTCATGAATGTTGAGGGAGGATGCATGGAAGCTAACGTTTAAATCTGAGAGAGATTGTGTGAAAGGTGTGTGAGATATAAAGAACTTTATAATTAGATCATGTAAATTTAGCACGGCGAATGTCCGCTGGACAAAAGCGAGCACAGCAGCGTGGGGACGTGTATGCCCACTGCTTCGCTCAAGGCCAGTCTGTTATGTTAGAGAACACACAGCCGTCTGTTGTCAGACGACTGATTCAGAAGTGGGTTTCATCCCGCTCGGCCAGGTGCATTAAGAGCAAGCGTGCCAGTTTTTATTGCTATTTAAGAATGCATGGCGCGTGTGGAATTGTCTTAAACGTTTTAAATAGTTACAGTCGGTTCAGGCCTTTCAAAATTTGTTTGTATTCAACTCACAGCACCATAAAGCTAATAGAGTATTTGTTGTAGTGGAGGAGTACGTATGAAAGTGTGTGTTATTTTTATTTTAATTGTTGTTATTTAATGTTTAAATATTAGAATTAGTTTATTATTGTTAATACAATTACCAGTTCGTTTTTCTATGTTGTCTATTAGTGATTTATTTATGTATAGTTAGAAACAGTGGTATTGCGGATTCATTTATAGGTTGGAGCTAAGCCCCTGAGAGACCCCGAGAAAACTATAAGGTAGGTGCTTCTGAGCAAGTGTATTTACGTTCTGTAGCCACGATACCACTGATCGATACTGTGTAGATTCTCGAGGATCTTGTTGGAGTAATTTCTGAAGGAATAGGCCGGACCTCATTCAGAAATTAAACCAATCCAGTTTTTGCTTTGGATGCCCAACAGGCATCCTCCCGAATTTACGGGTACAGTACATCCACTTTACAATAGGTGTCGCACAAGTAGATTCGATAAATGATCGACGGCACGCGAATCGCTTAAACAAAGTCCGGTAGCGTTCAAATACCATGCATCCGATTGCTATGAATCATTGGTGGAATTGTTGTACACACTCCAGGAAAGGTTTCTGACTTAGTAAATCCTTTTTACAATAGGTAGTGCGTGAGTAGATTCAACAAATAAGTAACGGTGCGCGAATCGTTTTAAAAAATCGAATGCGTTCATATACCATTCATGCGATTGCAATAAAATTTAGAGAAATGTTGTTTCCACTCCCGCAAAGATTTCTGATTTAGTAAATACATTTTACAATTTGGTAGCGCACGAGTAGATTCAACTAATGAGCGACAGCGCGTGAATCGTTTCAACCAAGTCCCGTATGCGTTCATATACCATTAGTCCGATTGTGATAAAACGTTGGTGATTAGAGTACAGTCCTGCGAAGGTGTATGAATTAGTAAATCCGTTTTTCAATGGGTGGCGCACAAGACGATTCAACAAATGAGTGAAGGCACGTGAATCGTTTAAACAAAATCCCGTATGCGTTCATATGCCATTCATTCGATTGCGATGACACGTTCATGATTTGTTGTGTACACGCCAGGGAAGGTTTTCGACTTAGTAAATCCATTTTACAATAGGTAGCGTACGAGTATATTTAACAAATGTGTGACGGCGCTCGAATAGTTTTAACAAAGGCCTGTATGCGTTCATATACCATTCATTTCATTGCGATGAAACTTTGGTGAGTTGTTGTGCACGCTCTCATGATTTATTTTGAGATAGTAAATCAATTTTACAATAGTTTGGAGGCGGTTAACGGAAAATAAATAAATATTGGGAATCCAAAAGCACTTCAACAAACAAAGTTACAACACCAAAACTTTCTTTGATTGGCGTTGCAACGCATGCCGGGTACAGCTTTTAAACATATATACTAGCTGCATTTATATATACATTTATATATATATTTATATATATATATACTAGCTGTACCCGGCATGCGTTGCAATGCCAATTAAAGAAAGTGTTGGCGTTGTAACTTTGTTTGTTGAAGTGCTTTTGGATTCCCAATATTGTTTTTCATTTTCCGTTAACCACCTCTAAACTATTGTAAAATTGATGTACTATCTCAAAAAAAATCCTGGGAGCGTGCTCAACAACTCACCAAAGTTCCATCGCAATGAAATGAATGGCATATGAACGCATACGGGACTTTGTTGAAACGATTCGAGCGCCGTCACCCATTTGTTGAATATACTCGTACGCTACCAATTGTAAAATGGATTTACTAATTCGAAAACCTTCCCTGGCGTGTACACAACAACTCATCAAAGTTTCATCACAATCGAATGAATGGCATATGAACGCATACGGGATTTTGTATAAACGATTCGCGCGCCGTTACTCATTTGTTGAATCTACTTGAGCGCCATCCATTGAAAAACGGATTTACCAATTCATACACCTTCGCAGGACTGTACTCAACTCACCAAAGTTTTATCACAATCGGATGAATGGTAGAATATATGAACGCATACGGGACATGGTTGAAACGATTCACGCGCTGTCGCTCATTAGTTGAATCTACTCGTGCGCTACCATATTGTAAAATAGATTTACAAAATCAGAAATCTTCACGGGAGTGGAAACAACATTTCACCAAATTTCATTGCAATCGCATGAATGGTATATAAACGCATACGGAACTTTTTTTTAAACGATACGCGCGCCGTTACTCATTTGTTGAACCTACTTGTGCGCTACCTATTGTATAAAGGATTTACTAAGTCAGAAACCTTCCCTGAAGGGTGCACAACAATTCACCAAAGTTTCATAGCAATTGGAAGAATGGTATATGAACGCATACGGGACTGTGTATAAACGATTCACGTGCCGTCGCTCATTTGTTGAATCTACTTGTGCGATACCTATTGTAAAGTGGATTTACTAAGCCAGAAACCTTCCCTGAAGTGTACACAACAACTCATCTAAGTTTAGTCGCTATCGGACGATTTATATATTGTTACGTGCCACCCCCTAGTGGCACTTTTGTTAACTGGATTACGGAGGGTAGAAAACACAACACCAATTACTGCTTTAAAGAGAAGTTAGCTTTATTGCTTGCAGGAAGAGGTACACTACTCATCAGCAAATACAAGCAATTGGAACCTTACTCCAGTTTCCTCAAGTCTCTTCCTTGAGCGCTCTTGGCCTTTCACTTGTCAACAAACCACAGAAGTTAAACCGTCTTAATGAGTACGGTGGCCTTGACAGAAACTACCAGCTCCTCTCCCTTATGCACACCAACTCCAGTTACTTACGATAGCTTGCTGCACGCTGTTCACAAGCTGGGAAACAATGTCACTGGGTTTCGTAACTCGCACGGCACTTCGTCACTACACTTCTGTCGCTCAGGAAAACACGTACTAGCTCAGAAACACACACCCACAGAAAAAAAACTCAGTCCCCTCACTTTGAGGCCGCTTATATAGCAGGCTGGTGACTCAATGAATTCTAGAATCGTTCAGGACACACGGCTTCTAGAGATTTCCTTCACTGGCTGGGTCACGAATATTCTGGACCATCCCTTTGTCCTAGTAGCCCTGTTGCATAAGGCGCACGCAATACACGAGGCAGGGCATAGCTCAGCCCTGGGGCAGTTGTGACTCATGTGGCGCGCGATGACACAAACCCACAGCCGTAACACCACCCCCTTCCTAAAAAGGCTGATCGTCCCGATCAATCATTGGTCCGTCTGTGTCCCTCCGTAGGCTGCCAGGCGATCTTGATGCACGATCTTCGTCTTCGCCCTTGGGCTCCGCTGGATCCTGTAGACGACATCGTTGATCCGTTTCACGACTCGGTACGGGCCCACCCAGGACTTCTGCAGTTTGGGTGACAGGCCTTTCCTCCGTAATGGATTGAAGAGCCAGACCAGGTCGTCCTCGTGGAATCCACCGGCATCCGTCTGCTGGTCGTACCGGGTCTTCATTCGGTCGGTCTCGATCCGCAGTTTCCTCCTCGCGAACGCGTGCACGTCCTCCAGTTGGTCGACCAGTTCTTGACAATACTGGCTTACCGGGATCGGATCATTCCCAGGTCGGAAGAGGGCAAGATCGACAGGTAGACGGAGCTTCCTCCCAAACATGGCCCGGGCTGGTGTGCACCCGGTGGCTTCATGCCAGGCGGCGCGGTAGGCCAGGAGAAATAGTGGAAGATGTTTGTCCCAATCCCTCTGGTGCTCGCTGACGACTATTCGGAGATGGTTCTCGATGGTGCGATTGAATCGCTCTACCATCCCGTCGGACTGAGGGTGTAGCGGCGTTGTCCTTGTCTTCCGGATTCCCAGCAGCTGGCATAGGTTCTGGAACACCTGCGACTCGAAGTTCCTCCCTTGGTCGGAGTGCAACTCCAGGGGTACTCCGTACCGGCTGACGAATTCCTTCACCAGGGTCTCTGCAATCGTCGCGGCTTCTTGGTTCTGCTATTGGCTCTGCCAATATTTGACGCGAGTTTGGAGCCACTCCCAAACTACGCATTTTATATTTCCGAGAGGCTTCTCTCCTCCCTGGGGGACAGAAGATTATTCAGTCTTGGACGTGCCGAGATGTAGTGTGAACGTGTGTATTCGGGCAGAGGCCCACTCTCATTACTCAACAGGATGTGAGTACGGCTCAATGTGTTTCTATCTAACGCAAATGTAATTGTTTTTGTTCAATGTTTCTTCTTTTGCTTAATTCTCTTTCCTTTTCAAGATGTTACTATATGTTCAGTATAGTAGTGTGTATTTCGTTGGGAAACCTGCTAGGTGAGGTCTCCGTCGGGATTAGGGTATGGGACCTGTCCCACGGCTTCGACGCCCACTTAGGGTGTACATAGATTCTACACGACTCGTCAATCTTGTCTTTGTGACGTAACAAAGGCACGATTAACACGCCTCTGGGTTTTCTTTAATTAATTTCATGAGATATTTTTTGCACTTTTGATCATTGCATTAAGCAATTATTTGTTCCCATTTGTCTTTTTTTTTGAAATCATCTTTTGCTCCCTCCGAAAATCTTGGGCCCAGCACAGGTTCGAGCAAGACGTTTTTTCCCCCATCCATTTGCGACCTTGTTGATTTTATCTTGCTCTGCTACTCTGACGCGCATTATTATTAATATTACTAGAACTATATCGGCGCAACTGTGAGCGGTTGTTCCTCTTAGAGGTATTGACACACCTGGATTATCTTTAAGATAACATATATCAGTTTAGAGCTCCTATGTTCCCACCAAGACTGTGGGCGGTTGGTTCCTCTTAGAAGTATTGACACACCTGGAGTATCTTTAAGATAACATATATCAGTTTAGAGCTCCTTTGTTCCCATCAAGACTGTGAGCGGTAGGTTCCTCCTAGAGGTATTGACACACCTGGAGTATCGTTAAGATAACATATATCAGTTTAGAGCCCCTATGTTCCGCCCAAGACTGTGAGCGGTTGGTTCCTCTTAGAGGTATTGACCCACCTGGAGTATCTTTAAGATAACATATATCAGTTTAGAGCTCCTATGTACCCACCAAGACTGTGAGCGGTTGGTTCCTCTTAGAGGTATTGACACACCTGGAGTATCTTTAAGATAACATATCAGTTTAGAGCTCTTATGTACCCACCAAGACTGTGAGCGGTTGGTTCCTCTTAGAGGTATTGACACACCTGGAGTATCTTTAAGATAACATATATCAGTTTAGAGCTCCTATGTACCCACCAAGACTGTGAGCGGTTGGTTCCTCTTAGAGGTATTGACACACTGGAGTATCTTTAAGATAACATATCAGTTTAGAGCTCCTATGTACCCACCAAGACTGTGAGCGGTTGGTTCATCTTAGAGGTATTGACACACCTGGAGTATCTTTAAGATAACATATCAGTTTAGAGCTCTTATGTACCCACCAAGACTGTGAGCGGTTGGTTCCTCTTAGAGGTATTGACACACTGGAGTATCTTTAAGATAACATATATCAGTTTAGAGCTCCTATGTACCCACCAAGACTGTGAGCGGTTGGTTCCTCTTAGAGGTATTGACACACCTGGAGTATCTTTAAGATAACATATATCAGTTTAGACTATGTGCCGCCCAAGGCTGTGAGCGGTTGGTTCCTCTTAGAGGTATTGACACACTGGAGTATCTTTAAGATAACATATATCAGTTTAGAGCTCCTATGTTCCGCCCACGGCTGTGAGCGGTTGGTTACTCTTAGTGGTATTGGCACAATTGGAGTATCTTTAAGATAACATATATCAGATTAGAGCTCCTATGTACCCACCAAGACTGTGAGCGGTTGGTTCTTCTTAGAGGTATTGGCACACTGGAGTATCTTTAAGATAACATATATCAGTTTAGAGCTCCTATGTTCCGCCCAAGGCTGTGAGCGGTTGGTTTCTCTTAGAGGTATTGGCACACCTGGAGTATCTTTAAGATAACATATATCAGTTGAGAACTCCTATGTTCCCCCCCCCCCCCCCCCCCCCGCAGGACTGTGAAAGGATTGTTCCCATTAAAGGTAATTTCACTTTGGGAATATCATTGGGCTATCATCACTCAGCCTTCACATTTAACATAACCTCTCCATTTAATGATTCGGGCCAAAGTTTAAAACATCAGGTTCGAGAGATATTGATATACATTAGTGTTGATGTAAAGGGTTGTTTCTCAGGAAATACTCACGTTAATACATTTTTACAGATGTTTTTATCTACTGAATGAACACTCTTTGCATTGAATGAAGCCACGTCCCTTTATTGAATCTCCATAAGTCTCTTCTTTTATTTCACCCCTTTTCATCTTTTATTCCCCCCTTTGTCATTTGACCTCTAAAATCAATTGTTAATTTCTCTACCTATAAATAAAATTATTTTCCTTTTTATCCGGAAGGAAAACTAATGTCTTTATTCCTTTACTAGAGAACACTAGCTTTTAAGCTCGGCGTTGCTCAGGATCACAATTGGATATTGGGATATCGTAGCTTTGCTCGCTGTGACGTACTGTGTGCAAGCCGGAGGAAGGTTATAATGAGCAATAGTTTGCCACTCAAATTCGTTGTGCTTGTTTTTCTTTCTGATAAACAATTGTGTTGAAATTATGAAGTAGGATGGTACGACGGCTCCATACTGCTTGTTGCTTCTAATGGATTAATCCTGAAATGTCGCTAATACAACTCAATATTTAAGGAGCTTATTTCAATCTCAGTATGCATTATTAACCTAGGCACATTTTAAGGGCACATGAATTTATTTTTCTTCATTGTATTTACCTTGCATTTATTATCGAACAGCAAAACTTTAAGAGGATATTGGCAATCGGCAGATAAACTCTTAGAATCCCAGCTTCATAATAATATATGCACTTGATTAGGGGAATAACGAATACTAGAAGATAATACATAATAAATATCATCTAAGAATCTATATGTCCACGCACACTTAAATAAGAACAACTCATAGGAGTGCAGAGACACCTTGTGGCCATCAAAACTTGGTAGCAATCAATGTCATATCCACAGGAAGTAATATTGTGCAAACTACGTATAATGCCATGATTTAGAGTAAAAGTAACAACACAAACTGTAATCATTTCAAGTAATAATAACAAAACCATTTTAAACATATCAATATTTCTATGTTTATGCCGTGTCTTGTCACGGGTTTGGCCAGTGAGATTTATAAGGCAAACTTAAAATTCTAATGGGAGAGTCGGTAGAATATGCCACTGTAGTCTCTGAATTTAGGTTGCACATAATGGCAGAAAACGACCAAAAAGCAGTTTTGATTTGCAATTAGAAGCATTCAAGTAACAAAACAAGAAGTTCTGTGACGAAATAAAAAGCCTACTTTCTTAAAATTTAAGATTCATGCCAATGATTAATTTATATGAATCTATCTAGAATAATGACGAAATTAAGTTGGTAATATCGAAATATCTAATTAGTTCGAAATACTGAATACCTGGCATAAAGTAGCCTAATAGAGAACTACAGTAGGCAGCCCTGGTGACTGAATATATTCTTAGTTCCATATCTTAAGCTACAGAATACAAAATTTGGTTGAAGTCCAATGGATAGCATGGACGTTACATGCAGTTAAACATTGGATCTAACAGCGTGCGTAAAATCATGTTAGCAATAATGACATACATGTATTGGTCAGAAATAATCTGAAATATTATGATCTATTGTTGTGTCAATTTTTAATGAAATCCATTAGTTAGTATAGAAGTTACATGCATTTTAAAATTGGACCTATCAGCAGGATTAGAATCATTTTGGCAACACTGCCGTGTGTGGCCTCCTGGAAATTAAACTGCAATATTATTATCTATACGTGTGCCAATTTTGAAATAGCTCCCATTAATACCTTCCAGGATATCCAACATGGAGCTAAAATTTCAATTGCGATTTTTCAGCAGTTGGTAGCACTGATATCATTTTCGAATATGGCCGTGAGATATTCAGGTACAGATCTTTACTCCTACCAAATTTTGTTTCGATTGCTCCATCCGTTTAGGAGTTGATAGGGGGGGGGGGGGACGACACACACACAGCCAGACAGACAGACACACATTTGCCCGATCTCATAAGTCTACTTTTTCCTCATTTTTGCAAAATGTGAAAAGTAGGCTAATAAATCTATAAACAGTAAGAAAGCATCCCGTGCAAAATGGAAACAATCATACCTTAGGGACCGTCGTAAAGATCCAAATAGTCACACACAATAAGTGACGCAGAGACTATAAAATTAGACTCAAAATCACGCTAGTTACAGACCCCTCAATCCACCTTTATAAATAATACAGTTATAATAATAATAATGATATCGTATGGCCTCGGTGCCGGTTGCAAGCTTTGTTATTTGACACCCAGAGGGTAGGTTGCATGTCGAATTTCGTTGTTCATTGAAGCTCTATGAAAGTCAAGGAGGTTAGGTATCTAAGCTCCTTGAATAGTAGAGTGCTTTCTAGTAGAGAAATGAGGAACTTTGTGTTGGCGGAAACTCTCGAGATTAATTATGCCATTATGAACACGGCCTACTGAATTCAAATGGGCTCTTTGACATGCCAACATCATATGACATGGTGTCGTAATTTTAGCCACCTTTCAAAAATCACTTACATTGGCCAGGAGCAAACCTGCAATCTTGGGGTTAGTAGACCGACACGCTATCCACTCACCCACCGTGGCAAGCTAATAATACAGATAATGTAGGGATATAACATTTGTAAATTCCTCACCCATACTGTAAAATAACGAATCCTCGCCAATGCTGTAAGTCCCAATCCTCGTGACGACGCCCTTAAATTATATTATAAAGCTTGTGGGGCATGGAAATTCACTATTTGTGCCAAAGGGCCTAAATGAAGGGAATTGATAGGGCTGTGCGAATCTTCAAGTAGATAGTGTTACTCGTCTTGTTCCAAATGGTAAGTACGTAAAATTCAGTTCATATCGGTGAAACTGTGTAGATTTGAGCCCAGTAAAACGGTGTGGATATGTGCCAAAGGTCCTAAATGAAAGGAATGGAGAGAGCTATCTAAGATTATTGTTGCCAAAAACCTTCATTGGGGTGTGCACTACAACCCTACAAAATTTCAATGCAATCGGTTAAACGGTGTCGGAGTCCATTAGCTTCGGACAGATATATATTCCATTATTATATATAAGATTATCGATTCTAACTCAAATAATCGATCGACGTTAATCTCAGGCTTAAGTGGTGGGATTTCTATCGCAGAAAACGCCGTCGCATGCCATCGAGATGTCACTCCGCTACACGTGTCCAGTAGTGTTATCCGGAGTCGGTGATTGGAGATGATGGGTTGGTGGCATAAGGTGGTAGTTGTTTTCCCTTAGTATGACATGCAGGTGGGAAAACCTTCATTCATCGTTGCTTACAAATAAATTCTTATGTGTGCAAAAATAATTTCTAAGTCAGGTCCAGTGCGCATTAACCCATTTGTGGATCATCGTGTGCGTCTTTAAATTTTTGCATAGAAGAGTAAAGTTTTCCCAACAATTCCTACATAAAATAGAGTCCGCATGTACTACATGATTGTGGGTTCAGGGCTGTAAGTCACTTAGAATTAGGAGGTGGCTCTTCAAAGAATCTTTCCCTGAGAAGTTGATCCGCATGTACTACAAGGTAAGGCCGCTAAGGGTCAGTATGCTTTTCTTCAAACTGCCTTTCTCAGTAAATATTGTTCCGCATGAACCACAAGAATATGGCTGAGGCCCCTATGTAATATTTTTAAACTGCTTGTATAAGTATAGTTATGGCCGCAAGTTAACACCAGAATGTGGCTTAGAATCAGTATGGATCATTTATTCAGTGTCTATTCATACCTCCTTCCAACAAATATTGCTCCACAGGAACATGGCCTTAGACCAATATGGATCACCTTCTTTGTCTTTAAAACACATTTCTAAGCAAAGATTGCAACACAAATACCAATTTAATGTTGTTTTCCACCAAGGATCGAAATGAGTAGGTTCAAGCTTCCTTTTTGAATAAATTTTCCTCCTTAAGTACCACAGGAATGGTGCATGAGACCACTATGGATCGAGATGTGTTTATACATCTCAAACTTTTTAGAAAACTTTGCTCCACATATATCACATGAATGTGCCTTAACACCACTGTGTATTGACATGTGTTGACTCAAACTACCTCTATGATTGAACTTTGCACCGCAAGTACCACATGACTGTGGGTTCAGAACACTGTGGATTGACATGTGTTTATTCAAATCACCCTTTCTTCTAAACCTTGCTTCGCAAGTGGCACAGGAGTACAGCAAACGTTCACTATGATCCTTTAAAGAAAATTTCCGAGCAAAACTTGCACCACAAGTACAACATGAATGTGGCATATGACCGCTATGGATCAACATGTGTTCCCTCAAGTTACATTTGAAGGCAAAGCTCTTGCCACAAGTATCACAGAAATGTGACGTACGACCACTATGAATCCTCATGTGTGTCTTCAAACCATCTTTTCGCTGAAAGTTAGCTCCGCAAGTTTTGCATATATATGTCAACATAGCGCTTTGAGCTAACTTTTGTATCTTCATGTTACCATATTGATAGAGTGAGGCTCCGAAAGAATCTCTTCCTGGTTCGTTGTCCGATCTGTGGAAGATAGGTTGTTCCAGTAGAGAGTTCCTAATGCCAGAAGTAGGTAATTATAATGTCAATAATCACCCTATAATAACCGGATAAGTATATAATAATCCTCAGTATCTAAAATATTCAATAAATATATAATTCCATTAAACGATTATTTGAAGAAAGCCTATATGCATTGTCCACGAGAATTTTCTTAACCCATGTAATTTGCTCCAGGTTCACAATTATGGAACAATCGAATTGACCAAATGAGAGGCATTAAATATTGCTATGCTCGATGATCAAGAGAAAGGGACTAATTGCTTAGCGATCAATAGTCCTAACGAGGCAGTAGACAACTAGTGGAAATTTCTGCACTTGCAATACTATGAAGTATTTCCTCAAATAAGTGGTACTGAGCTCGTTTTTACTCTTCAATGATATGGTGTTGGTGCATTCAATATATATTATACAGATAATAATGTTTTATATGTCGGAGATTTTAGATTAACAGGTTTTCCGGACGAACGTGTTAATCCTCCTACAGCACAAAAAGAAACGACTGTGCTTTCAACTGTCAACATTGTCTCACATCACCTCGATTAAGAGTATAAAAAAGATTTTGGGGATTCCTTATACCTTATATCTTAAGTACGAGCATTCAGCTTTGACTTTTCTCACTTATTGCAGTGGAATGTTGAAGTTCACATGCTTTTCCTGAAACGAGCTCTGACGGATTAGGTTTGAAAAGAAAGGACTGTTAGAGGTCATCACTTCTAATTCATTCAAACGGGCAACTGAACACCAAGTAATTAGTGATGGTTTTGTTCGTTCGAGTGACAAAAATTGGTTCGCATTTTGTTCGCTATACAACAGCCATATTGCCTAGTTGGAATATACAGCCCACATAAGGGCAGATGACCTCGTAGTTCCGCCCCTAAAAACAACAATAACTAATACAGCCCACATAATTCTGTGTAGACATATGGGCGTCTCTGGAACCCTGCGAATATCACTGTCTACATGAAATTTCGGACAGACAACTTCATTCCCTGCATTTAGGAACTTTGGCACAAATCTAAACCGTTTCACCGATCTGAACCAAACTTTATGTATTTACACTTTGGAACCCGGCGAGTAACAATGTCTACTTGAAATTTCGGACCGGCCACTCCATTTCCTGCATTTAAGCCCTTTGGCACAAATCTACACCCTTTCGCCTAATTACAACGAATTTTACATACCGTTTGAAACCCTGCTGGTAACAATGTTCATTTGATATTTTGGACAACCCTCCCCATTCTCTATATTTAGAATAACAGACAAAAGGAACCTGAGAAACACATTTTCAAGCCCTTGAACCACTCATGTACATAGTAGTGTAACTGTAAGAATATTTTAATAAGTCTATTGTTGACTGACAAAGCGGGCTGCATCATGCCGCCCCTACCCGTGTTCCCTTGCAGAATTGTGAAAATAGTGTAGCATCTTGCCCTGCTTATAAATTGCTGTCACGGGGAGTAATTAGTACAAAAAGATTTCTTAGGCCCCTGAAAAAAAGTTATCATCATGAATACATTATGCCTCTATATAAGTGCGATGGTGTTGGTGCAGTACATTGAGTTGTAGATCAACTGCAATAAGCAGAATTTGTATACTTACCCTTTCGAACCCTGCGAGTAACACTGTCTGCATGAAATTTCGAACCGACCAATCCATTCCCTGCATTTAGGCCCTTTGGAACAAAACTACACCGTTTCACCAATCTGACCCAAAATTTGCATACTTGCCCTTTGGAACTCTGCGAGTAACACTGTCTACATGAAATTTCAGACAGACCACTCCATTTCATGCATTTAGGCCCTTAGGCACAAATCTAAACCGTTTCACCTAATTACAACGAATTTTACATACCGTTTGAAACCCTGCTGGTAACAATGTCCATTTGATATTCTGGACAACATTCTCCATTCTCTATATTTAGAATAACAGACAAAAGGAACCTGAGAAACACGTTTTCAGGCACTTGAACCATTCATGTACATAGTTGTGTAACTGTAAGAATATTTTAATAAGTCTATTGTTGACTGACAAAGCGGGCTGTATCACGCCACCCCTACCCGTGTTCCCTTGCAGAATTGCGAAAATAGTGTAGCATCTTGCCCTGCTTATAAATTGCAGTCACGGGGAGTAATTAGTACAAAAAGATTTCTTAGGCCCCTGAAAATGCTATCATCATGAATATATTATGCCTCTGTGTAAGTGCGATGGTTTTGGTACAGTACATTGAGGTGTAGATCAGCTGCGATAAGCGTTGGTGCTTTCGAATTTACTTTCATTTATTCAGATCCTTATCCTTCAGCGCTATTTGGCGCTGAATGACACTGTTGTTACCTCAGGAGCTCGAGACAGCTAAAGTTTTCCAAAGTGCTCTGATTATTTTCCTACAGCGCTATGCGACAACAGACGACACTATTGGTCTCTACTTTTCTAACAGCCAATGAGATATAGGCCCTAGCAGGAGTCTTTTATTTCACTTACTCCTCTTTATAATCATATTTTTCCATTCGTTTGTAAATTACATTGTGTCAGTACTGTAGTTAGTAAATAGCCATTTCCCTATTCATTATTATCATTACCATTACGGGAATATGACGTGAATGTTTGTCCATTATACCGTACTACGTATCACCCCCACTACCACCACAAAAAGTTATATTTTTACATTTGTATTTCTGTTAGTTTATGTATAATGTGCCAGTTCTGTAGTAGTATTCATTATCATCCATAAAACATATAAATCCACCAGGCGCAGCCGGGCACTACTGCTAGTGTGGTATAATGTTGATACAACCCCCATATTCAAAACCCTCCTATGGTTTATGATTGTGTTATTAGATCTTTAAATGGATTTTTGTTTTGGGTTACAGAAGAAATATATGGTTTGAGGACACAGTGGGGAAGTGTGAAGTAATGGATGTTCCTTACAAAACTCAATCATATTTTTTATCTCTGCGCCTTGTGTATTTCTTCCAGGCTTATTTCCATCAACAGACTGACAGATGTTTCGTAAATATTTACAGACAGTGAAAACACTGATTTGTGTGACGCAAACTAAAACTTAGTACCAATAACTAGTTCAATGATGAGGCACAATGAGAGTCATATCTGACGTTGCCAACAAGTCTTATTCAAATACAAAACTCACAGCTACGCTCACGTAAAGCGACAGATCACGTATTTTGTGTGTTGAAAACTTACTCATTTAAGTGGTTACCACTTCCACCTCTTCCTTCATTTCTTCTTCCTGGGGATAAGAGGGAATAATTTATTATGTGCTTACACTTTTACACAAATAACAAACCATGTAATTGTACAGCACTGGTCAGCTAAAGTGGAAATACTTTCGCACTGCCCATCACATCCTGCGGCTAGAGATGAACATTATACAGATTCGTGGTTATAACCTCCATTTCTGTAACTTATAGTAAACTACCTCCTTTTAAGTGAATATTCAAGCGAAGGACAATGCTGAGATCAGTTACATCTATACATATAATAGCTGTAAGGATTGAGGACAAATGTACATTTATTTTAACCTTTTTAGCCATAAGATTATAAGAGGTCCTGGAACCCAACACGTGCACGTGTCATTGAGTAACAAGCAACTAGGCTGCCAATATTTGCACGATCATAACGTTTGAAAATCCGGGCATAAATCAATCAACCTTTACAATATTATACAAGATTTCTTTTAACAAATCACTGCAAATGTTAAAAAGGAGTAAGTGGAAGGCACACTGTAGAGTATGTAACATGAATATAGCTGTAACAACAAGAAATATACACTGCTCAAAAAAATTAGAGGGACAACATTTGGAACCCCTGCATTATTTTGCCACGAATGGGTGGAGTGAAACAGACATATTATCTGGGAAATGAAGCCTTTATTTAACAGAAATGCACATATCCCGTGGATGTAGTAGCATACATGTTGGTGCTATGACCAGAAATGCAACACAATGCCGTCAACCAAAGTGGAGAGTGCACAAAAAGAAACAGTTCGATATCTGCTAAACCCTCCATGTGCCCGTATAACTTTCTCACATCTTCGTGATATGCTCCTGACAAATCTGCGAACAGTTTCTTGTGGAATTTTGTCCCTCTCCTCCATTAGGGCCTCTGCAAGTTGTTCCAGGGTCTGAGGCTACAGGACGGCCCCGAAGTTGTCTGTCCAGCATATCCCATAAATGCTGTATGGGATTGAGGTCAGGACTCAACGCTGAATGTTTGAATCGCGATGCCCAGTAGAGTTTCCATGGTGGCTGCTGCTGAATGAGTTCTCGCATTGTCAAGTTTCAAGATAAACTGGGGATCCATTACAATTGCAATGGGCATAACATGACCTAGTACAATCTCGTTGACGTACCCTGAGCATTAAGTCAATACGTGAATACGTGAATACGTGTGTATGAAAATATATGTGTGTTTGAGAAAAGAGACTTGCGTTTCGTCAAGCCTTTTATGGAAGTTATGACGTTTAAAGAACTTTTAATTAAGCTGCGTCATATGAATAAGAGAAATGTGAGAACATTTTATTATGTCTTTATTTTCATGTATGTATCTAGTGTACATGATGTAATTTTCTTTCCTTCACCCTGTTCAAATGTATCAAATCGAAGAATGTTATTTTATATAAGTTTGTTATGAAAAAGAAAACAATTCTTTTATGCCTTTGTTTTGTAAAAGATTTTTTTTTGGGGAGAAAGCAGTGGAATTTGAACCATTTTTCAGAATTTATTGTAATTATTATTATCATCATGATTATTATTATTATTATTATTGTCATGTGTTGTGACATCTCTATATTACGCCTCGAGTGTTTAAAGTGCGCAGATTGCCTGTGTGTATCTCTCTGTCTAACATTGTGCAACCCCTAGCTACATACTACCTAGTTCTCTCGTATTGGCTAGTGTTGTTGCTACCTTGCATTTTGTTGTGCAATTTGTTCTGCTATTGGCTCAGCCAATATTTGACGCGAGTTAGGTGCCACTCCCAAACTACGCATTTGATATTTCTGAGAGGCTTCTCCCCTCTCTGGGGGACAGAAGCTTATTCAGTCTTAGACGCGCCGAGATGTAAGGCGAACGTGTGTATTCGGGCAGAGGCCCACCCTCATGGCGCAGCGGAATGTGAGTACGGCTCAATGTATTTCTATCTAACGCAATGTAATTGTTTTTGTTCAATGTTCCTTATTTTGCTTAATTCTCTTTCCTTTTCAAGATGTTACTGTTAGTATTATAATCCTTGAACCAGATCTCCGAGACCTTGCGTAATGTCATACGGCGGAGTTCTTTTTGTTGCTTTTGTTATGTACCCTCCTCACAGTTTTATTATTTTTGTTAATACCTGTAAGATTCGAAAGTATTGCGTTTCTGCGTCTTGGCTTATGTATGTTTCCTGTCGAGCCTTGGTGCTCGTTTTTGCGTCGGTGTCTCTTTTGTACCACAAATGTTTCGTTTGATTGGTAGCAATTGGACCTTTGTTTGCGGACAGTATGTGTGAGGTAACGGGACTTATGTCCAACGTCCCACTAATACATGTCCCTTTTGTTTATAGAATATATGTGACGGTGGTTAACTGGGATTTTCTCCAGCTCCGATGTCATATTATTCTTTTTTTATATGTCGCGTTGCTACGGCATTATGTTGGAGTATAAGCCTATTTTTTTATAGCGTGCTTTCGATTTTTACCGGTCTCTTTCGTCCCAAGTCAATTGTAATGTAATGTATCTCCGTATATCTCATTTTCCTTTTGTTTTGTTTTTCTCTTTCGATTTTCGCCGTATTACATAACTTAATGATATTCCCCCTTTTCTTCTCCTTCTTCCTACCTCCGTGAAATCTCTCTTCCCTTTGTTTTACTCCCCTCACTCCTCCCCCATCCCTCCGGTATGTTTACATAACATCATGAAAAGTTTCGCGTCTTGTTGCCGTTCGATTTTTGACTTTTTGCAAGTTTGTTGTTTCTCTCTAACTTTTGTAAGTTTCGTTTTATTTTCTTTCATGTTCGTATCTTTTCGTTAGATTCATGTTGTTGAGCGGTTACTCAGGTTCTGTTGTGCTTTTTAGTTTTTAAGTCTTTATTCTTGGTATTGGGTTTATTTTTGTATTATCGATTTTATCTTAGCTTACCTTTTTTCTTTGTTTTAAGTAACTTGTTTCTTTCATGTATACGCTCTTTCTTTTATCATTAATACATTTTTTATATTTTAAGTAATATAGCTCCCTTGCCTTTTCATTTCTTATATTTAAGTTCCCCTTCCTTATCCTTACCCTTATCTCGATTTCGTCAATCTTGTCTTTGTGATGTAACAAAGGCACGATTAACACGCCTCTGGGTTTCCTTTAATAAATTTTATGGGAATCTCGTTTTTGCACTTTTGATTATTGCATTAAGCAATTATTTGTTGGCATTTGGTTTTTTGGAAATCATCTTTTGCTCGCTCCGAAAACCTTGGGCCCAGCACCGGGTCGAGCAAGACGTCTTTTCCCCCATCCATTTGCGACCTTGTTGATTTTATCTTCCACTGCTACTCTGACGCGCATTATTATTATTATTATAACTAGACCTGTAGCGGCGCAAAGTGGAAGAGTCGTATGGGACAGATATTATTTAATTAGTCATCCTTCCATCAATAGGGATTGTGCTTGCTGTACAAAACACAACCTAACAGCCAAACGCTTCCCTTTGTCATCAACACAATTTTGAAAACACAACTCTTCATCCCAAAATGTATTTATCATTTAATCGTATGGTAATTTACACAATATACAATACATAACAAGCTATATTCAAACTTTGAAGTCCATCCTTCTCAACCATTCGGTTAAATTGGGTGTGAGAGCGAACAAATCGTCAGGAATGCCAGGGTACGAATAAAGAGGACGGCTTTGGACCAGATGTTCGATAGTCTGTTCTTCCAGGTTACACTCACACATTGGTGAGCTGATCCAGCCCCACTTGTACCTGAAATAATTGCTGCAACCATGTCCAGTCCTCAGCCTGTTGATGCGGCACCAGAAGTTCCTCGGTAAGTCAAATCCGTTTGGTTTCTTCGTGGGATCAAGATGGTGGGCACTTGTTCCCAATGTTTTAGTTGACCACTCATGCTTCCAGCTTTCATTTAGGGCAAATCCAGCAGCAATGAGTTGCCCCGCAGTGACACTTACTGGTCTTCTAGATTGCAGTCGTTGCTGTGATGGATGGCAGAACTCTTGGTGCAATGGCAAAGAGGGTGACGCAAAGATTTTCTTAGCTTCCCTTAGTAGAGCTTGCTTCCTCCTTAAGTGTGGTGGAGGGATGTGACTCAGCATGGGTAACCAGTGACATGGAGTTGATTTGATGGAACCAGTAATGCAACGCATTGTATCATTCAATTTTGTGTCTACCTTCTTCACATGTACGCTTTCCAACCAGACGGGTGCACAGTACTCAGCAGCCGAGTAGACAAGACTGATGGCAGATAAGCGTAAACAGTCAGCAGAGGCACCCCAGGATATACCACTGAGCTTATGCAATATGTTGTCTCTTGCGGCGACTTTGTGGGAAAGCTTAGCTCAGGGATCTATCTAAAGCGACTCCAAGATATTTTGGTAAAGGATTGTACCTCAGATTTCGTTCGTTGAACAAAACCCTTGGATTGTAATTTGCAGCACGATTCGACAGATGGAAACAAGAGACTTCAGTTTTTGAAGTGCTGGGGATCAATCTCCAGGTCTTAAAGAATGTTGACATCTCCTTGAGATCCTCTGTAAGAATTTGTTCACCATCTTCAAAGTTATTACTCTGTGCTACAAGAGTGATGTGATCCCAAAATGCTATTAGTTGATAAGGAGATGTCTTGTAAAGAGACATGAAGATTCTTGCGGATCTGAAAAGGGTGTTTCTGTTTTGACGCCTGGAACCACCTCCGGAATAGAAGATTCCTCAATTTTAACATCCGTGTGATGATCTGTATCGTCCTGTAAAGAAATGACTAGGCTCAAAAATATGTTCTTTTGCGTAGATGGAAATATATGTTTCAGATGACTTGTAGACTTACACTGAAAGATTCAAGGAATAAACTAACACGCCCAAGGTAAGTCAATCGCCCATTCAACAGTTTTTGTGCAGTTTATATCTGAAAGCAAAACCAAGGCCTAGCATATTGTCACTAGAATGTAGTGTATGTTGCGACAATGCGGCGTAGATGTAGTTACTAAGAGTTACCTTATAACGTTAATAAGCCCAAGCAACGTTCAGAATACTTGTACAGAGCTTTATCCTCTTGAGACCAGATTAAATTAATATTCATATCAAGGATACTTATGTTAAGGAGGTATTTAACGGGAACGATAGATCAATTCCTAATTACACTCGCAGCTACTAGAAATGTCATTTCACAGCAAATCACTTGAGATCCATTATTGAACCATTTTTCAGAATTTATTGTAATTATTATTATCATCATGATTATTATTATTATTATTATTGTCATGTGTTGTGACATCTCTATATTACGCCTCGAGTGTTTAAAAGTGCGCAGATTGCCTGTGTGTATCTCTCTGTCTAACATTGTGCAACCCCTAGCTACATACTACCTAGTTCTCTCGTATTGGCTAGTGTTGTTGCTACCTTGCATTTTGTCGTGCAATTTGTTCTGCTATTGGCTCAGCCAATATTTGACGCGAGTTTGGTGCCACTCCCAAACTACGCATTTGATATTTCTGAGAGGCTTCTCTCCTCTCTGGGGGACAGAAGCTTCTTCAGTCTTGGACGTGCCGAGATGTAGGGCGAACGTTTGTATTCGGGCAGAGGCCCACCCTCATGGCGCAGCGGAATGTGAGTACGGCTCAATGTATTTCTATCTAACGCAATGTAATTGTTTTTGTTAAACCTTCCTTCCTTTGCTTAATTCTCTTTCCTTTTCAAGATGTTACTGTTAGTATTTTAATCCTTGAACCAGATCTCCGGGACCTTGCGTAATGTCATACGGCAGAGTTCTTTTTGTTGCTTTTGTTATGTACCCTCCTCACTGTTTTATTATTTTTGTTAATACCTGTAAGATTCGAAAGTATTGCGTTTCTGCGTCTTGGCTTATGTATGTTTCCTGTCGAGCCTTGGTGCTCGTTTTTGCGTCGGTGTCTCTTTTGTACCACAAATGTTTCGTTTGATTGGTAGCAATTGGACCTTTGTTTGCGGACATTATGTGTGAGGTAACGGGACTTATGTCCAACGTCCCACTAATACATGTCCCTTTTGTTTATAGAATATATGTGGCGGGGGGTTAACTGGGATTTCTCCAGCTCCGATGTCATATTATTCTTTTTTTTTATATGTCGCGTTGCTGCGGCATTATGTTGGAATATAAGCCTATTTTATTATAGCGTGCTTTCGATTTTTACCGGTCTCTTTCGTCCCAAATCAATTGTAATGTAATGTATCTCTGTATATTTCATTTTCCTTTTGTTTTGTTTTCCTCTTTTGATTTTCGCCGTATTACATAACTTAATGATATTCCCCCTTTTCTTCCCCTTCTTCCTACCTCCGTGAAATCTCTCTTCCCTTTATTTTACTCCCCTCACTCCTCCCCCATCCCACAGGTATGTTTACAATAACATCATGAAAAGCTTCGCGTCTCGTTAATGTTCGATTTTTGAATTTTTGCAAGTTTGGCGTTTCTCTCTGGCTTTTGTAAGTTTCATTTTATTTTATTCCATGTTCGTATCTTTTCGTTAGATTCATGTTGTTGAGCGGTACTCAGGTTCTGTCGTGCTTTTTTGTTCTTTTTAGTTTTTAGTTCTTTATTCTTGGTATTGGGTTTCTATTGTATTATTGATTTTATCTTAGCCTACCTTTTTTCTTTGTTTAAAATAATTTGTTTATTTCGTGTACACGCTCTTTCTTTTATTTTAATACATTTTTATATTTTAAGTAATATAGCTCCCTTGTCTTTTCATTTCTTATATTTAAGTTCCCCTTCCTTATTCCTTATCTTCATCTCGATTTCGTCAATCTTGTCTTTGTGATGTAACAAAGGCACGATTAACACGCCTCTGGGATTTCCTTTAATTAATTTTATGGGAATCTCGTTTTTGCACTTTTGATTATTGCATTAAGCAATTATTTGTTTGCATTTGGTTTTTTGGAAATCATCTTTTGCTCGCTCCGAAAACCTTGGGCCCAGCACCGGGTCGAGCAAGACATCTTTTCCCCCATCCATTTGCGACCTTGTTGATTTTATTCTTCCACTGCTACTCTGACGCGCATTATTATTATTATTACTAGACCCAAATCGGCGCAATGGTATCACATCGCGTGGTTGCGTGCGAAATCGTTCCCCCCCTCCTCTCTCAAGTTATTAACCTTTTATTATTTTTCTCTTCATTGTATTGTATTAAAAAAAAATCTTTGAGTTTAAGCAATTCAGTGAATTGTTTTTCCCCACTCCTGAAGAAAGGGTGAAGTTACTTTCTGTGTGAACTACGGGCATCCAGGAAACCCATCTCCAAGGAAAGGTGGTTTTGTCCCTCAAGTAAACGAGACATCCAAAAGACCCAGCTTCGAGGTGAACAGTGGCAACATATCAGTGAGTACATCGCATCGCTGGAACACGACACATCACGGTATTCTAACCTGCTTTTATGTATTTGCTTCCTCTAGTAGACATTTGATTAGTTAACGGTGATTTTAAGGCGACAGAAAATTTTGTTTACTTTCTCTTCCTTTTCATTTCGTCAGTGTTGTGGACGTTTTTATTTTACTTTCTGTAAAGTAGAAAATGCATTTCTCTCAAGGGTTTGAGTCCTTACCTTTGTTGTAAATAGTCGCTTAGTTAACTGTGATATTTCTCAGAACTGGCCTTACCCCTCCATATGTCTCAGTCTGGAACAGCCACTGACAGGTTTCTTGACATTACCGTGCAGCCTAAAACCCCCGCCCCTCTTTCTCCGAAGTTTTCCCCAATGAAGGTAGGCCCACTTATGGGAACCGTCTCTTTAAATCCTACGGTCGCCCCGACCAACCTTGAGCCTCGCGTAATTATACTAACGTTTGATGTTAGTAAAGTGTTTGTTGTCTCAGTTATGTATGGTCTGTTGAACTATTATGTGTGTTATGATTGGGAGTTAAGTTTGTTTCATAATTAGGGAGGGTGATTGTTTTATTTTTGTCAGGGGATTTTCAATTTTGGTTTTCATTTAAAATTGTTTATATAAGCTTGATGTTACTATATGTTCAGTATGGTAGTGTGTATTTCGTTGGGAAACCTGCTAGGTGAGGTCTCCGTCGGGATTAGGGTATGGGACCTGTCCCACGGCTTCGACGCCCACTTAGGATGTACATAGATTCTACACGATTCGTCAATCTTTAGTATGGGATGAAGTTTGTCACGATGACCTGTAGTCCGTTATTTGAGTTTCCATGGTGATCCAACGACTCATATTAGCATTCTGATGTAATGGGGAAATTTTGATTTGTTTATGGGAAGGAGTATGTATGTAGTGTTGTTGTTGTTGGTTGTATTTTGAGATGAATGTGTGTGTCAATGAGTTTAATGAATTTTTATCAACAGTTATTTGTGGTTGGTTTCAAATTTAGTTCAATTTTGATTTTATCCCCCATTCAATTTAAACTATATATATATTACGTACGAACTATTTATTCGTTTTTATTGGCAAACAAAATATACGTTAAGTATTACTCAGAGATACCAACCATTTTAGGTCTACGGCATCCTTGGTATGGGACATTGATGTTCGTGTGAACTACTCTGGCGTGCATTACCCAATTTTCTTATATTAGTATGGGATAGGCCATACCCTCTGTCTTTAATTTTTTTTATGCGGTACCTCTGAGGTCTACGGCCCGTATATTGACACAGTAACCATTTTATTTTTGTGGGTTGGTAATATTTATTATTCGGTTTCGTGTTTGATTGATTGTATGTCTTGTCTTGATTGGTTTTATGCGAGGTTTCAGTCAGTTCTTTTTTGGAAGGTATTTTGTAACGTAATTATTTGGTTTTTCGTTCTCTGTCTGGAATGGTATTTTTTTGTTTCGACAGCTACTTTGAGTTATTATTCCTTTTTATTTGTTTAGTACCTAATGTCTTTTGATGAAGGTTATTAGTATATTTAGCCCCTTTACTCCCTCTATGTATCTAGTTAGGCAGGAGACACCCATGGCCGCCTGAGTTACACGGAGGATTTCGAAAGATGTGTTGAACTATACTTCTGCCTAAGGCGATTTCCAGTTCCTGCCTGCTTTTGTTGTAAGGAGCCGGGCCGGCCCATTGTCCAAGCTGCAGACACGACTTGCTATTGTTCGGCAGTGCCTGAGATGGTCTGTTGACTTACATTCTTTTCTTGTAGTGACAGTGAATTGTTTATTGATATAGTTGTTTACTATTTATCGTAACTTCTGTTTTACGTTTTTGTGAAATCGTGTTTTTATAAATCATTGCAATCTAATATGTTTTCTCTAAGATAATGTGTATTCTTTTCCTGTAACTGTCATATATTTGGAGAGTGTTTCCGGTGGCGATAGCTAGTCTCCAAGTACCTGAGAAGTGGCCGGTGTATCCTTTAGAACCTGTTCACGGCTCTTTACTCTTTTGTAATATGGTCTGACGACCCTGTCTATTCATACCTTTACTTTCCAGCTGGCAGAATGAATCCACTTTCACTCTTATGCAGCTTATGTAACCCCAAATATTTCCCCGACGCAAGCCTTATTTTGTATAAAGGGTGCTCCCCTTTATCTTTTTTTGTGATCATGATTTAACCTTTTTCTTTCTTTTATTATTAGAAAATTGGCTGATTTCCAGAAGGTCGCCATTAAGAAGACTTCGCTTTCTCCACGTCATCTGGCAGAGTCTAGCTCAAGATTGACCGTTTTATTATCATTATTTTCATTTTGGTACATCCATTTTTAATATGTGTGACGTATTGACGTGCAGTAGAGGTAGGATCCGCCTTTATTTCACGCCTGTACTGATCCTTTATATAATTTGAATTTTTGTTGTTTTAATTTCATTTTAAAGTTTTTTTTTCTTTCGTACCAAAAAGGAATAATTTTCCTCATCAGTGAACATCTTCGTGAAAACGTGTGTATGAAAATATATGTGTGTTTGAGAAAAGAGACTTGCGTTTCGTCAAGCCTTTTATGGAAGTTATGACGTTTAAAGAACTTTTAATTAAGCTGCGTCATATGAATAAGAGAAATGTGAGAACATTTTATTATGTCTTTATTTTTCATGTATGCATCTAGTGTACATGATGTAATTTTCTTTCCTTCACCCTGTTCAAATGTATCTAATCGAAGAATGTTATTTTATATAAGTTTGTTATGAAAAAGAAAAAAATTCTTTTATGCCTTTGTTATGTAAAATATTTTTTTTTGGGAGAAAGCGGTGGAATTTGAACCATTTTTCAGAATTTATTGTAATTATTATTATCATCATGATTATTATTATTATTGTCATGTGTTGTGACATCTCTATATTACGCCTCGAGTGTTTAAAAGTGCGCAGATTGCCTGTGTGTATCTCTCTGTCTAACATTGTGCAACCCCTAGCTACATACTACCTAGTTCTCTCGTATTGGCTAGTGTTGTTGCTACCTTGCATTTTGTCGTGCCATTTGTTCTGCTATTGGCTCAGCCAATATTTGACGCGAGTTTGGTGCCACTCCCAAACTACGCATTTGATATTTCTGAGAGGCTTCTCCCCTCTCTGGGGGACAGAAGCTTATTCAGTCTTGGACGTGCCGAGATGTAGGGCGAACGCTTGTATTCGGGCAGAGGCCCACCCTCATGGCGCAGCGGAATGTGAGTACGGCTCAATGTATTTCTATCTAACGCAATGTAATTGTTTTTGTTAAACGTTCCTTCCTTTGCTTAATTCTCTTTCCTTTTCAAGATGTTACTGTTAGTATTTTAATCCTTGAACCAGATCTCCGGGACCTTGCGTAATGTCATACGGCGGAGTTCTTTTTGTTGCTTTTGTTTTGTACCCTCCTCACAGTTTTATTATTTTGGTTAATACCTGTAAGATTCGAAAGTATTGCGTTTCTGCGTCTTGGCTTATGTATGTTTCCTGTCGAGCCTTGGTGCTCGTTTTTGCGTCGGTGTCTCTTTTGTACCACAAATGTTTCGTTTGATTGGTAGCAATTGGACCTTTGTTTGCGGACAGTATGTGTAAGGTAACGGGACTTATGTCCAACGTCCCACTAATACATGTCCCTTTTGTTTATAGAATATATGTGACGGTGGTTAACTGGGATTTCTCCAGCTCCGATGTCATATTATTCTTTTTTTTTTATATGTCGCGTTGGTGCGGCATTATGTTGGAATATAAGCCTATTTTATTATAGCGTGCTTTCGATTTTTACCGGTCTCTTTCGTCCCAAATCAATTGTAATGTAATGTATCTCTGTATATTTCATTTTCCTTTTGTTTTGTTTTCCTCTTTTGATTTTCGCCGTATTACATAACTTAATGATATTCCCCCTTTTCTTCCCCTTCTTCCTACCTCCGTGAAATCTCTCTTCCCTTTATTTTACTCCCCTCACTCCTCCCCCATCCCACAGGTATGTTTACAATAACATCATGAAAAGCTTCGCGTCTCGTTAATGTTCGATTTTTGAATTTTTGCAAGTTTGGCGTTTCTCTCTGGCTTTTGTAAGTTTCATTTTATTTTATTCCATGTTCGTATCTTTTCGTTAGATTCATGTTGTTGAGCGGTACTCAGGTTCTGTCGTGCTTTTTAGTTCTTTTTAGTTTTTTAGTTCTTTATTCTTGGTATTGGGTTTCTATTGTATTATTGATTTTATCTTAGCCTACCTTTTTTCTTTGTTTAAAATAATTTGTTTATTTCGTGTACACGCTCTTTATTTATTTTAATACATTTTTATATTTTAAGTAATATAGCTCCCTTGTCTTTTCATTTCTTATATTTAAGTTCCCCTTCCTTATTCCTTATCTTCATCTCGATTTCGTCAATCTTGTCTTTGTGATGTAACAAAGGCACGATTAACACGCCTCTGGGATTTCCTTTAATTAATTTTATGGGAATCTCGTTTTTGCACTTTTGATTATTGCATTAAGCAATTATTTGTTTGCATTTGTTTTTTTGGAAATCATCTTTTGCTCGCACCGAAAACCTTGGGCCCAGCACCGGGTCGAGCAAGACGTCTTTTCCCCCCATCCATTTGCGACCTTGTTGATTTTATTCTTCCACTGCTACTCTGACGCGCATTATTATTATTATTACTAGGCCTGTATCGGCGCATTATTCATGACCCATTGATGTAGTCAATATTATGCAATGTGGTAACGAATATAGAATATTTGTATAGGCAACAGCTTAAGAGCTTTTCAGAACAAAATCATCGACCGTGGTCTAATAATGACTCAGGCTCACCACCATAAACCATCTCTAGAGTGTTTTCGCTCGGTGACTTCGTGCCACGGTCTAATAATGACTCAGGTTCACCACCATACACCATCTCCAGGGTGTTTTCGCATGGTGACTTCGTGCCACAGACAAATAATGACTCAGAATCACCACCATAAACCATCTCTAGGGTGTTTTCGCATGGTGACTTCGTGCCACGACCCACATTCCTTTTCCTCCTCCATTCAACGATCCGAGAAGAACCGACAAACCCTCACCATCAAATAAACAATATGTGTTTTCCATTGGAGCTGTCATGTAGGCACAGAGTGAACCTGCATTACCAATAAATTAGCTACTGTTAGCACAGCGGGTGGTGTAGACTTCACCTAAAATGGGGCCCAGGGAGCAAACAGAGTGAACCTGCATTACCAATAACTTAGCTACTGTTAGCACAGGATGTGGTGTAGACTTCACCTACAATAGGGCCCAGGGTGCCAACAGAGGGAACCTGCATTACCAATAACTTAACTACTGTTAGCACAGCATGTGGTGTAGACTTCACCTACAATAGGGCCCAGGGAGCAAATAGAGTGAACCTGCATTACCGAAAACTAAGCTACTGTTAGCACAGCATGTGGTGTAGACTTCACCTACACTAGGGCCCAGGGTGCCAGTAGAGTGAACCTGCATTACCAATAACTTAACTACTGTCAGCACAGCATGTGGTGTAGACCTCACCTACAATAGGGCCCAGGGTGCCAGAAGAGTGAACCTGCATTACCAATAACTTAGCTACTGTTAGCACAGCATGTGGTGTAGACCTCACCTACAATAGGGCCCAGGGTGCCAACAGAGTGAACCTACATTACCAATAACTTAGCTACTGTTAGCACAGCATGTGGTGTAGACTTCACCTACAATAGGGCCCAGGTGTGCCAACACAGTGAACCTGCTTTACCAATAACTTAGCTACTATTAGCACAACATGTGGTGTAGACTACACTCACAATGGGGCCCAGGGTGCCAACAGAGTGAACCTGCATTACCAATAAATTAGCTACTGTTATCACAGCATGCGGTGTAGACTACACCCACAATAGGGCCCAGGGTGCCAACAGAGTGAACCTGCATTACCAATAACTTAGCTACTGTTAGCACAGCATGTGGTGTAGACTACTCCCACAATAGGGCCCAGGGTGCCAACAGAGTGAACCTGTATTACCAATAACATAGCGACTGTTAACACAGCATGTGGTGTAGACTACACCCATAATAGGGCCCAGGGTGCCAACGGAGGGAACCTGCATTACCAATAACTTAGCTACTGTTAGCACAGCATGTGGTGTAGTCTTCACCTACAATAGGGCCCAGGGTGCCAACAGAGTGAACCTGTATTACCAATAACATAGCGACTGTTAACACAGCATGTGGAGTAGACTACACCCATAATAGGGCCCAGGGTGCCAACGGAGGGAACCTGCATTACCAATAACTTAGCTACTGTTAGCACAGCATGTGGTGTAGTCTTCACCTACAATAGGGCCCAGGGTTCCAACAGCGTGAACCTGCATTACCAATAACATAGCTACTGTTAGCACAGCATGTGGAGTAGACTTCACCTACAATAGGGTCCAGGGGTGCCAACAGAGTGAACCTGCATTACCAATAACTTAGCTATTGTTAGCACAGCATGTGGTGTAGACCTCACCTACAATAGGGACCAGGGTGCCAACAGAGTGAACCTGCATTACCAATAACTTAGCTACTGTTAGAACAGCATGTGGTGTAGACCTCACCTACAATAGGGCCCAGGGTGCCAACAGAGTGAACCTGCATTACCAATAACTTAGCTACTGTTAGCACAGCTTGTGGTGTAAACTACACCTACAATAGGGCCCAGGGTGCCAACAGAGATAACATGCATTACCAATAACTTAGCTACTGTTAGCACAGCTTGTGGTGTAGACTTCACTTACAATAGGGCCCAGGGTGCCAACAGAGTGAACCTGCATTACCAATAACTTAGATACTGTTAGCACAGCATGTGGAGTAGACTTCACTTACAATAGGGCCCAGGGTGCCAACAGAGTGAACCTGCATTACCAATAACTTAGATACTGTTAGCACAGCATGTGGTGCAGACTTCACCTACAATAGGACCCAGGGTGCCAACACAGTGAACCAGCATTACCAATAACTTAGCTACTGTTAACACAGCATGTGGTGTAGACTTCACTTACAATAGGGCCCAGGGTGCCAACACAGTGAACCTGCATTACCAATAACTTAGATACTGTTAGCACAGCATGTGGAGTAGACTTCACTTACAATAGGGCCCAGGGTGCCAACAGCGTGAACCTGCGTTACCAATAACTTAGCTATTGTTAGCACAGCGTGTGGTGTAGACTGCACCTATAATAGGGCCCAGGGGTGCCAACAGTGTGAACCTGCATTACCAATAACTGAGCTATTGTTAGCACAGCATGTGGTGTAGACATCACCTACATAAGGGCCCAGGGTGCCAACAGAGTGAACCCGGATTATGAATACAATAACATCAGCAAATACTCGCTGTTAAAATAAGAAATATTTATGAGAGAGGTTAGTTAGTTAGTTATTGTTGTTTTAAGGGGCGGAACTACGAGGTAATCTGCCCCTATGAGAGAGGAAATGTGAAACGTATTATCACCTGTGCCTGATGTTCCAATTTAACGGTCCAGCTTTTATCTTCATACGTATCGCAAGCCTCATCCAGCAGATTATAAGAGGGTAACAGGTTAATTGATTCCTAGAAAGTATTATACAAGTATGAGCCAACGTCAAACATGCAGACAGAAAAACAGTACTAAGTTATGTGTAGCAATAAAATATTAAACATCTCGTAAGCCTACTATTTGGTAGCAAGTAGTTACTAAACCTTGCACATCACTAAGAATGCTATGTTACATAATACAACTTACAATATTAGGGAATTCATCAGTTTGAGACAGGCATTCTGGCTCACCCTTAATGAGTGGTTGTTGCTCCATATTGTTCAGCAAACTAGAACACACAAAGGTTGCTTAAGGGGCCGCACTTATACCAGCATGCCAAATCATTTTAATAGATAACACATCAAATGTGGTAATTTCCGAACTCAGATTTCAAGTTAGGCTACTGGTAATGAGAAGCGGTGAAACTTATTCAGCCAAGGCTCTCGACTTTAGGATTTAATATCTGGTAAAATAAGAATGAAATAAGGACGTGGAACTACTCGTACCGGTACCGGGATTAGTATAGATCGCGAGTCCCGGCGGCACCAAATATCCCTAAGACAAAATGGCGGCGTCCGTGACGTCATCAATGACGTCACGAAATACTCCTCTAGCAAGCTTACGGGAAAAGCCTGGGGAATAGGGGGTTTTGGGTGGGGAACAACAAAAAACGTGAAAAACGGGATGGGTATCGCGATCTTTACTTGAGCCCCCCCGCTCAAGTAAAGATCGCGATACCCATCAAAAATTTGCCATTTCACCTCATTTTCAAACAATCGCGATACAAAGAAAAAGATCCACATTTCACCGCATTTTTTAAAAAAAGCCGGTATCGCGATCTTTACTTGAGCTCCCCTGCTCAAGTACAGATCGCGATACCCATCACAAATTCGCCATTTCAGCACTTTTTCAAGCAATCGCGCTACCCAGTGAAAAATAAAGATCGCGATACCCATCACAAATTCGCCATTTCAGCACTTTTTCAAGCAATCGCGCTACGCAGTGAAAAATAAAGATCGCGATACCCATCACAAATTCGCCATTTCAGCACTTTTTCAAGTAATCGCGCTACGCAGTGAAAAATAAAGATCGCGATACCCATCACAAATTCGCCATTTCAGCACTTTTTCAAGCAATCGCGCTACGCAGTGAAAAATAAAGATCGCGATACCCATCACAAATTCGCCATTTCAGCACTTTTTCAAGCAATCGCGCTACGCAGTGAAAAATAAAGATCGCGATACCCATCACAAATTCGCCATTTCATCACTTTTTCAAGCAATCGCGCTACGCAGTGAAAAATAAAGATCGCGATACCCATCACAAATTCGCCATTTCAGCACTTTTTCAAGCAATCGCGCTACGCAGTGAAAAATAAAGATCGCGATACCCATCACAAATTCGCTACGCAGTGAAAAATAAAGATCGCGATACCCATCACAAATTCGCCATTCCAGCTCTTTTTCAAGCAATCGCGCTACGCAGTGAAAAATAAAGTTCGCGATACCCATCACAAATTCGCCATTTCAGCTCTTTTTCAAGCAATCGCGCTACGCAGTGAAAAATAAAGATCGCGATACCCATCACAAATTCGCCATTTCAGCACTTTTTCAAGCAATCGCGCTACACAGTGAAAAATAAAGATCGCGATACCCATCACAAATTCGACATTTCAGCTCATTTTCAAGCAATCGCACTACGCAGTGAAAAATAAAGATCGCGATACCCATCACAAATTTGCCATTTCTACTCAATTTCAAGCAATCGCGCTACGCAATGAAAAATAAAGATCGCGATACCCATCACAAATTCGCCATTTCAGCTCTTTTTCAAGCAATCGCGCTACGCAGTGGAAAATTAAGATCGCGATACCCAACACAAATTTGCCATTTCTACTCATTTTCAAGCAATCGCGCTACGCAATGAAAAATAAAGATCGCGATACCCATCACAAATTCGCCATTTCAGCTCTTTTTCAAGCAATCGCGCTACGCAGTGAAAAATTAAGATCGCGATACCCATCACAAATTTGCCATTTCTACTCAATTTCAAGCAATCGCGCTACGCAATGAAAAATAAATATCGCGATACCCATCACAAATTCGCCATTTCAGCTCTTTTTCAAGCAATCGCACTACGCAGTGGAAAATTAAGATCGCGATACCCAACACAAATTTGCCATTTCTACTCATTTTCAAGCAATCGCGCTACGCAATGAAAAATAAAGATCGCGATACCCATCACAAATTCGCCATTTCAGCTCTTTTTCAATCAATCGCGCTACGCAGTAAAAAATTAAGATCGCGATACCCATCAAAAATTTGCCATTTCTACTCATTTTCAAGCAATCGCGCTACGCAATGAAAAATAAAGATCGCGATACCCATCACAAATTCGCCATTTCAACTCTTTTTCAAGCAATCGCGCTACGCAGTGAAAAATAAAGATCGCGATACCCATCACAAATTCGCCATTTCAGCTCTTTTTCAAGCAATCGCGCTACGCAGTGGAAAATAAAGATCGCGATACCCATCGCAAATTCGCCATTTCAGCTCTTTTTCAAGCAATCGCGCTACGCAATGAAAAATTAAGATCGCGATACCCATCACAAATTTGCCATTTCTACTCATGTCTAAGCAATCGCGCTACGCAAATCAAGATCGCGATACCCATTACAAATTTGCCATTTCCGTCCAATTTTAATATTTCACACACACACACACACACACACACACACACACACACACACACACGCACACACACACGGTTTTTGTCAATAGTTACAGCCTCACCTGCCTAGAGGAATTCATTTTTGGTGCCCCTCTGTGGCCACAGCCAAAGGCTGCACCTACCCTCAAACTTCTAACCTTCGTTGCGTCCTATCCAATGGTTTTGACAATGGTTACAGCCTAACCATCCAGACCAATGGTTTAGTGTCAACAGTGCCCCACTAGCTGCCGCACACCAACCCACAGACTTCTAACCTTCGTTGCGTCCAATCCAATGGTTTTGACAATGGTTACAGCCTAACCGCCCAGACCAATGGTTTAGAGTGAACAGTGCCCCACTAGCTGCCGCACACCTACCCACAGACTTCTAACCTTCGTTGCGTCCAATCCAATGGTTTTGACAATGGTTACAGCCTAACCGCCCAGACCAATGGTTTAGTGTCAACAGTGCCCCACTAGCTGCCGCACACCTACCCACAGACATCTAACCTTCGTTGCGTCCAATCCAATGGTTTTGACAATGGTTACAGCCTAACCGCCCAGACCAATGGTTTAGTGTCAACAGTGCCCCACTAGCTGCCGCACACCTACCCACAGACTTCTAACCTTCGTTGCGTCCAATCCAATGGATTTGACAATGGTCACAGCCTAACCGCCCAGACCAATGGTTTAGTGTGAACAGTGCCCCACTAGCTGCCGCACACCTACCCACAGACTTCTAACCTTCGTTGCGTCCAATCCAATGGTTTTGACAATGGTCACAGCCTAACCGCCCAGACCAATGGTTTAGTGTCAACAGTGCCCCACTAGCTGCCGCACACCTACCCACAGACATCTAACCTTCGTTGCGTCCAATCCAATGGTTTTGACAATGGTCACAGCCTAACCGCCCAGACCAATGGTTTAGTGTGAACAGTGCCCCACTAGCTGCCGCACACCTACCCACAGACATCTAACCTTCGTTGCGTCCAATCCAATGGTTTTGACAATGGTTACAGCCTAACCGCCCAGACCAATGGTTTAGTGTGAACAGTGCCCCACTAGCTGCCGCACACCTACCCACAGACTTCTAACCTTCGTTGCGTCCAATCCAACGGTTTTGACAATGGTTACAGCCTAACCGCCCAGACCAATGGTTTAGTGTCAACAGTGCCCCACTAGCTGCCGCACACCTACCCACAGACTTCTAACCTTCGTTGCGTCCAATCCAATGGTTTTGACAATGGTCACAGCCTAACCGCCCAGACCAATGGTTTAGTGTCAACAGTGCCCCTCTAGCTGCCGCACACCTACCCACAGACATCTAACCTTCGTTGCGTCCAATCCAATGGTTTTGACAATGGTCACAGCCTAACCGCCCAGACCAATGGTTTAGTGTGAACAGTGCCCCACTAGCTGCCGCACACCTACCCACAGACATCTAACCTTCGTTGCGTCCAATCCAATGGTTTTGACAATGGTTACAGCCTAACCGCCCAGACCAATGGTTTAGTGTGAACAGTGCCCCACTAGCTGCCGCACACCTACCCACAGACTTCTAACCTTCGTTGCGTCCAATCCAACGGTTTTGACAATGGTTACAGCCTAACCACCCAGACCAATGGTTTAGTGTCAACAGTGCCCCACTAGCTGCCGCACACCTACCCACAGACTTCTAACCTTCGTTGCGTCCAATCCAATGGTTTTGACAATGGTTACAGCCTAACCGCCCAGACCAATGGTTTAGAGTGAACAGTGCCCCACTAGCTGCCGCACACCTACCCACAGACTTCTAACCTTCGTTGCGTCCAATCCAATGGTTTTGACAATGGTCACAGCCTAACCGCCCAGACCAATGGTTTAGTGTGAACAGTGCCCCACTAGCTGCCGCACACCTACCCACAGACTTCTAACCTTTGTTCCGTCCAATCCAATGGTTTTGACAATGGTTACAGCCTAACCGCCCAGACCAATGGTTTAGAGTGAACAGTGCCCCACTAGCTGCCGCACACCTACCCACAGACTTCTAACCTTCGTTGCGTCCAATCCAATGGTTTTGACAATGGTCACAGCCTAACCGCCCAGACCAATGGTTTAGTGTGAACAGTGCCCCACTAGCTGCCGCACACCTACCCACAGACTTCTAACCTTTGTTGCGTCCAATCCAATGGTTTTGACAATGGTTACAGCCTAACCGCCCAGACCAATGGTTTAGAGTGAACAGTGCCCCACTAGCTGCCGCACACCTACCCACAGACTTCTAACCTTCGTTGCGTCCAATCCAATGGTTTTGACAATGGTCACAGCCTAACCGCCCAGACCAATGGTTTAGTGTGAACAGTGCCCCACTAGCTGCCGCACACCTACCCACAGACTTCTAACCTTCGTTGCGTCCAATCCAATGGTTTTGACAATGGTTACAGCCTAACCGCCCAGACCAATGGTTTAGTGTGAACAGTGCCCCACTAGCTGCCGCACACCTACCCACAGACTTCTAACCTTCGTTGCGTCCAATCCAATGGTTTTGACAATGGTTACAGCCTAACCGCCCAGACCAATGGTTTAGTGTGAACAGTGCCCCACTAGCTGCCGCACACCTACCCACAGACTTCTAACCTTCGTTGCGTCCAATCCAATGGTTTTGACAATGGTCACAGCCTAACCGCCCAGACCAATGGTTTAGAGTGAACAGTGCCCCACACCTACCCACAGACTTCTAACCTTTGTTGCGTCCAATCCAATGGTTTTGACAATGGTTACAGCCTAACCGCCCAGACCAATGGTTTAGAGTGAACAGTGCCCCACTAGCTGCCACACACCTACCCACAGACTTCTAACCGGTAGCGCTACAGGAGAGGAGATCAAAGGTTTAAAAAATTTTAGGAAATGAAATTTGCCAAAGTACCTTTAGTAATGGTATCCGGAGACGTTAATATAATAGATGTTGACTCGTCCGCTGCCATAAACCCACCCAACCGTCCCAAATAGATACACGACTTATATAGCAGAAATGAAGTCTTTCGGCGCCATGTTGCTCACTAATTCCGGAATGCCAACCCCACGCATTTGGTACTATTCCACATCGGGTATAGAACGAGTAAACAAAAGAGCATCGATGAAGTAATGTAATGAAAAATTATGTATTTATGATGTTTTACATACAAAAACAGACCTAACCTGGGGCTTACGCCCCAGACCCCCTTGCTTGTGGTACTAGCAGTAATTTTCGACCAGGCAGTACCTAACCTAGTAGCGGACATAAATTCTATCTTATTAATGTTTTACATACAAAAACAAACCTAACCTGGGGCTTACGCCCCAGACCCCCTTGCTTGTGGTACTAGCAGTAATTTTCCGCAAGACAGTGCTTAACTTAGTGGAAATTTGTAACAATTTCAAACTTTACGTGTCATATGGTGAATTTTGTATTTGACATGTTGGTAACGTACTCAGATGTTCGTTTCTTGGGTGTCACATGACGTATGACGTAGTGTCCAAGATGGCGTCCATAGTGAAATGAAGACAATGCTAAAAGCATTATTTTCGTAAATAATCAATTAAAAGGAATTATTCCGGTGCAGCAGTGGCAATTGAGAAAGTAAAACGACTCCCAACATCTCCGAGAAAGGTTTGTCAATCATAAATACTATATTTTCAGTAATATACCTTGTTGAATATTACGACGGCTCGGTCTCCTCTCCTGTAGTTTTAATCTTCTAACCTTCGTTGCGTCCAATCCAATGGTTTTGACAATGGTTACAGCCTAACCGCCCAGACCAATGGTTTAGTGTGAACAATGCCCCACTAGCTGCCGCACACCTACCCACAGACTTCTAACCTTCGTTGCGTCCAATCCAATGGTTTTGACAATGGTCACAGCCTAACCGCCCAGACCAATGGTTTAGTGTGAACAGTGCCCCACTAGCTGCCGCACACCTACCCACAGACTTCTAACCTTTGTTGCGTCCAATCCAATGGTTTTGACAATGGTTACAGCCTAACCGCCCAGACCAATGGTTTGGTGTGAACAGTGCCCCACTAGCTTCTTTACTTTTTTTTCTACGTAGCGCTATTGCTTGAAAATTAGCAGAAATGGCAAATTTGTCCGATCATTACTTTTTCTGCGCGGGCGAAAATTTTCCATTTCACCTAATTTTCAAACAATCGCGATACACAGCAAAACATCCATGGGATGTTGATCCTTCAACTACCAGAAGCACTGTAATAAGCATATGAAGAAATACAACACTTACCCCATTTGACACCCGAGTCCAACAGCAACTTCATTAGGTGTAATTCACATGCACAGACACTGCCTTCTTACATACACACTACCAACCATCAAAAATACCACAATCACTATAAATATACCATCCACATTACGGTATACCATACCTAAATCTTATTTTAATTTATTTTCGCAACTCATAAGTAGCGCAACCGAGCATTTCAAAATCTCCCCGGCGACTAAATTTCAAAATGGCGCCTGACAAGCACGGCGCATATCAGCTGGCGCACATGAGCTGGCCAATCACAATCGAGAAAATGAATTTCAACTCACCAATCAGGGAAGTATTTTTACCACGTCATAGGTGACGTCATTGAGATCACCAAAAGCTCACTAAACCCCGGGACTCGGGATATATACTACAACCCCGGTACCAGCCACTGATATGAAGCGTCCTATAATTGGTTTCTTTATTCCTAAGCAGGCTAACACAAACCTGACCACAATGTGTTGGGGGGCAGGCGGAATAAATTCCGCTAAATTACGGTACAACCCAATCAACGAGAAAGTCAACTCAAGTCAAACCACAAGTACTAAGAAATTGACAGTAACTGGATACAACGAGTTTTAGAAAATACAAGACAATACTCCCACGTCCAGTTACAAGAAACTCACTTCAAACCAAACACAACATATCCCTCTTTTTGCACCAACATTGAATGAAAGGGACTCAAAGGTGTATTTATCCTTATTGCTGTTTGAGTCTTTCGTTTTTCGACTGCGTTGATGCAGCCCTTCATTCTTCCCTGTCTTGAGCTAATCCTTTAATCTCTATATAACTACCGGTACCACATCCGAGGCAATCTGTTCAACATATTCTATATTTGGTCCACCCCGACTGTTCTTATCCTCGACCCTTCCTTCTATAACTAAGTTTGGTATTCCTGGGTGTCTTAGTAAGCGTCCTATCAACCTATCTCTTCTCTTCATTAGCAGTCGCCAGAAATATCTCTTCTCACCCACACGTCCTGATACTTCTTCATTCTTAACCCAATCTACCCATCTGATCTTCATCATTCTCCTGTAACACCACATTTCAAATGGTTCAATTCTCCTCTTTTGTGCTGCTCCAACAGTCCAAGTTTCACGTCCATAGAGTGCCACGCTTCAGACAAAGGCGTTCCAAGAAGAGTTCCTAATACCTACAGTCAGTGGCGTACCGACGGGGGGGGGGGGGGGTTCAGGTTTTAACCCCCCCAGAGACATTTCTTAACTTGAATCTTTATGTTTCATTTCATTTCATATTTATTCATCAGTGCCTTACACTATATTTACAGTATACTGAAGGGAGTCTCTGAAAAGAGCAAAGCCCCACTTCGCATTCGGGATGCGTCTGAGCCCCCAGTATATACTGGATTATATCTCTCTATATATAAAAATGAAAGTTTATCTGTTTTTTCTGAATTTCCACGGAAATTTGCGTTATTTGCGCGTTTCAGACTTTTTTTTGACGGATGCGCGCAAAAATAAAATTTTTGTCTGTCTGTCTGTCTGTTTGTTGTCTGTCTGTCTGTCTGTCTGTGGACAACTTTGAGTCCTTTTAACTTGAAAACGGCTGGGTGGATCAACGTAAAATTTGATACAGATATCCATCAGAGGCACCACACTAATCATTGATGTAACTCTTCTCCGTACCACCCATATGAGGGGCATACCCCCTTAAAATGCATGCTGAAATAGGTGTAGAAGGGCCAGACAAAGCTCATTTTCAGCCCCTCAATATCAGAAACAAAACTCGGAGGCCCGAAGGGCCCCGAAAAGCACATTTTAAGGCCCTAAAACCAATAGTTTTTGAGTTATTCCCAGGAAACTAATTTGATTTAATAAAATAATGAAAGTATGCAGCCCGGTGACTATGGCAACAGAATCTCACAGGTCATTGTTAGACGCAATACAATTCCAATTATTAGATTACTGCGAAAGTTTGTAAAGGGCTATACGGTTATCACGGAAACAAATTACGGTGTAAAATGCATCAATACATACAGTATACTGCGCTTAAGGGGGTCAAGAGGTACTCTAGGATTTTTTCACGTGATTTACACGTGTGGGTGTGGTAAGGAAGGTATATTTAATCCCTATCTCTATATAATTATACAATTATTATTATTATTATTATTATATAATGGCACACAACGACGAGACAAAGTTCAATTTCAGCCCCTCTGTGACGGAAACAAAACACGGGGGCCCTTAAGTGTCCCCGAAAACTAAATTTTAAGGCTCTATAACCCACAGTTTCTGAGATAATCCCTGAAAACTAATTTCATTTAATAAACTAATCAAGGAATATAAGCCGGCAACCATGACAACAGTATCTCAAGAGATGACATCCAACTTTCCATCTCTTTCTGTAAGAATCAATACCACTCCATTTATTACATATCTGTGAACGTTTGCAAATGGCTATAAGGTTATCACGGAACCAACTAAGACTGTAAAATTCGTCAATGCGCTTAAGGGGGTCAAGGGGCACTTCAGAATTCTTTCACCCGACATACACGTGCGATATGTTGTACAGAAGGTCTATTATATCTCCAAACAGCAATATTATTTTCAAAAATTCCTGAATTGAAATAGTATTTTTGCGGCTTTTTAGGAATTTGAGGTATTCAATTTTATTTTCACGTCAGGTAGTACACGTTAGGTGAATTTAGTTTGAGAGCACATTTTAACTAATCATTCTTTTTGTCAACAAACGGGTACATCATAAGGATGATTTTGTTTGAGTTAGTTAGTTATTGTTGTTTTAAGGGGTGGAACTACGAGGTCGTCTGCCCCTTGAATTTGTTTGATACTGTGTGGTTGATATATCCATATTTGGACATCTGGGTGATACGTTGAAGTCAATAGAGTTAGTTTGCCTCATGGCCACTAGCTGCCTTTGCTCCTTCATAAATACACCTATCTATAAACATATGATTGTTTGTTTATTAAAGTTTCAATTTTGTTTCTTTTACGCGTTTCGGTATGTTTTTGACGGATGCAAGCAAAACGTGGATTTGTGTGTCTGTATTTCTGTGTATCTTTATGTACACCTATAACTCGTGTTCGGATGCTTGGGGCATCGTAAAATTAGGTAGGTATCCATGAGGTTCAATACATTAATCATTTATATAACTCTTCACTGAACTTCTCATGGAAGGGTGGGTAAAGGGAAAAAAGTTTCAAAATACATGCTAAAATAGGCGAAATATAAAAATTATTCTAGAAGGACGACCAAAGCATATGTTGTGCTTCTCAATGAGAGACACAAAATTCGGGGGACTATACAGGATCTCCGAAAACCACATTTTAAGGCCCCTAAATTAACAGTGTGTGTGATATTCCCAGAAAACTAACTTCGTTCTGATAAAATTTGAAGGAATGACAAACCGTTAACCATTGCAACAGTAGCTGAATTGATAACGTCTGGTTATTCATACCAAAGACCGTTCGAAGAACGGGTACTTCTGCTAGTTTACATATGTACACAAGATGGCAATTAGTGAGAATCGAGCAATGATACATTATTTACAGTATACATTAGAGGGATGGTAAATTTATATAGGATAAGAGTGGACAACAAGAGAAGAGATAAAATAAATATTGCATATGGAGATACACAGGAAACACTAGCACAACAAAGAATCGGGGCATAATTTACGAGGAACAACCTACTTGTTGAACAAATAATGCCTCAGCTTCCTCTTGAACTGATCGGCATTATTGTTGCAGGGAACACGGTAGGCTGTTCCATACACGGACCGAACTATTTACAAAACCCAGTTTGTACGACTCAGTCCTGGGTAGTGAGGCGTACAGCGTAACTCCGCGGCCCTTCTGAGCAGATCGGTAGCCAAGGGAAATTTTGTCTAAAATAGCAGATGAGTCTGTATTAAAGCTTTCGCAGGGATAACAAATCAATTTGTGTAAATAGGTTCTCAATAGATAGAAGGCTACATTTTTGGCGTCTGATATTAGAGTCTACGTCGGAATTTTCCGAAAGAATGAATTTAGTGGCAAAATTTTGTATCTGTTCTAACTTAAGGATATTTCCCTTGGTACCGGGGCTCCATGAAGGGCACCTGTTTTACGCTGCCGCTATTGAGGCTTCTTACTCCTGTATATATTTTAAATGTGATCACGTTCCTCAGTTGGAAAATGTCCTGCACCCTACTCCCAGCGAGACGACTCCTTCAGCGTTGGAGCTAGCCATGGATCTGTTTTAATGTTAAAGTTTGCGATTGGTAACCCTTTCCACGTCGCTTTGGGTTGCTTTAATCGTGTGTCCGTTGCGTTAAAGATAATTTAGTACATGAGGAGTTTCTGCAATTTATTCCAACTAATGATACGGATAATGTCATGAAACTTGGTAGATTTTTAGAGACAATAGTAATGGGAGCAGGAACACGGAGAGCAAAACATTATCTTCCTCTCGCATAATATCAATAATATAAGCAACCACGGAACTATGGTCATGATGGTACCTCTGCATCGTTTCACTTTTAATATTTAGTTACTGTTTTCCATATTTTTCATTTTTTCGTTGTGTCGAAAACATAATGAGGCCTAAAATAGTTTTCATGCAAAGAGAACGGTTATTTAATTATTGTTTTTATGAATATTAATCGAAATGCCATTTTAATTATGATAACTGGTTTTTAAGGGGCGGAACAACAAGGTCATCTGTCCCTTTAATAATGTGCTTAATTACCCTCTTTTATTACTGACCCCCCCCCCCCCCCAGAAGGAAATCTTGCGTACGCCACTGCCTACGGTACCTAAATCAATATTCGATGTCAACAGATTCCTTTTCTGTAGAAATGCTTTCCTTGCCTGTGCTAACCTACTTTTTATACCCTATTTGCTTCGTCCATCACTGGTTATTTTGTTTTCTAAGTACCAGTAACAGAAGTCACCTACTTCCTTTATCTAAACCTGCCAATTTGACATCCTTGGGTGTTGCTGATTTCTTTCGACTGCATTCCAATATTAGCAAATACATTGAAAAACGGGGCGTCATCCCAAGTTCAACGACCCCTCATACAAGTCCCTAGCTTTATTGGTTCATGAGATATTAAAAAGCCAATGACCTATTAGTTTTGGATCTTTTGGTTATTTTTTTAAATAGCTCATCTATAAATCATTATTTAAAAAGTCCGCCCTCTTACAAAAACCCCAAGTGCGCATGCGTAAAAACAGAAAACAGACATGTTAATTCATAGTAGCAATTGGCTCTTCACATGCGTTTCATGTGGAACAACGTTTAATTTCATATCATTAGGGACCAGTCCAAAGGGACCGGTTCTAAGGGATCAGTCAAAAGGACCCGTCCACAGGGACCCGTCAACAAGGACCCGTCCACTGGGACCCGTCAACAATGACCCGTCAACAGGGACCCGTCAAAAAGGACCTGTCAAAAAGGATCCATCAAAAATGACGGCCTGTCAAAAAGGGCCCGTCCAAGAGGGGGCTAGTCAACAGGGACCAGTCCAAAGTTACAAATCAACAGAGATCAATCAAAAGGGACCAATCAACAGAGATCAATCAAAAGGGACTATCACCTCAAGGCCTGACATATCCCTATTTGATTATTGGTTTGCCGATCGGCAAGCATCACTTAAAATACTTTTTGATCACCACTCGTGGGCTGGGTTAGGTTAAGTTACACTAGAGCCCTCATATTTAAAAAGCCCGCCCTCTTACAAAAGCTATGACTGGGCATGCGTAAAAACAAAAAACAAGCATGTTAATTCATAGTGGCTATCCACCGTATACATGTCTCCAGTGTAGAACATCGTTTCATTCCATATTGGCATTCAAACTCTCACATGTTGCAATTGGAAGGAGAGATTCTCTAAAAAATTAAAATTTCACCCTCTAGTAGGGGTAGGTTTTATTTTGGGGTGGACATATGTTAGCCAATGGAAAGGGGGTGTTAGCCCGAGTTCATTGACACCTCGTACAAGTCTCTAACCTGATTGGTTCGCGAGATATTGCCATTTTATTATTCCAGCGGTGGAGCGGTGGCGGTGGGTTTTGAACCGATTCATTTCCACTACTGTCGGAGATATTGTGGTGAAGTGCCGCGCGAGTTACGAAACCCAGTGACATTGTTTCCCAGCTCGTGAACAGCGATGCAGCGTGTAGCAGGTTTTCGTAAGTAACTGTAATTTGTGTACATAGGGGAGAGTTGCATGTAGTTCTGTCAAGGCCACCAGACTCATTAGCGAGAAGATTAACTGTTGACAAGTGAAAGATGGCAAGAGCTCTCCATAAGCAAGAGACTTGAGGAAACTGGAGTAAGGTTCCAATTGCTTGTATTTGCTGATGAGTAGTGTATCTTTCTGGCCGCAATAAAATTAATTATTTCTTTAAAGGAACATCCTGTGTTGTGCTTTCTACCCACCGTAATCCAGTTAACAAAAGTGCCACTAGGGGGTGGCACGTAACATCTGGTGTCAGAAGCCGGATTACGAACTCAAGCACAAGCACAACACCTGACGGTCCTGGTTTCGAAACCCGAGCAGGTAATTTTGTCTAATTTTCGTGTGAGTGCATGCCCTTTACAAGACAAACAACTAAAATGGAGGCGCAATTGGCAGCTATGCTTGAAAAGTTAAGTGGCATGGAAACCAAGATGGAAGACGGCCAGAAGAAGATGGAAGACGGCCAGAAGAATTTAACCAAGGACCTAACTGACAAATTAGAAGACGGCCAGAAGAAGATGGAAGACGGTCAAAATAAGTTAGCGGAGGACCTGAGGAAGATGGAGGACAACCAGAAGAAGATGGAGGACGGCCAGAAGAAGTTAGCCGAGGACCTAACTGCTAAACAAGAAGACGGCCAGAAGAAGCTAGCGGAGGACCTGAAGAGGAAGAGGACGGCCAGAAGAAGATGGAAGACGGTCAGAATAAGTTGACACAGGACCTGAAGAAATTAGAACTGGGTCTGCGTGAGGAAGGCACGGCAGTGGAAAAGAAATTCGACGCCTTACAAGTGGAAGTTGCCGAGCTGCGCCAACGCCCGCTGATGGGGGTGGAGGTGAAATTCAACGCCTTACAAAAGGAAGTTGCCGAGCTGCGCCAACGCCCACTGACGGGGGTGGAAGAGAAATTCAACGCTTTACAAAAGGAAATTGCAGAGCTGAGCCAACGCCCGCCGACGGGGATGGAAGCGAGATTCAACGCTCTACAAGAGGAAGTTGCCGAGCTGCGCCAACGCCCGCCCACCGTTACACCGGGATTATCGGGAACGGGACATAGCAGAGTGACGCCCCCATCCTTTGACGGAAAGGTCCCGTGGAGCACCTACTTACGTCAGTTCGAGGCAGCCTGTTCCACAAATAACTGGAACAACACAGAAAAGGCTACAGCTCTCATTGTATCGCTGAGAGGTGGCGCCCTCAACGTCCTTCAGGCCATCCCGACTGGATCCCAGGACTACGCATCAATGATCGCCCATATGGAGTCCCGATATGGAAATAGCCATCTTCAGCAGGCCTACCAGATGCAGCTCCGGACCCTGGTACAGAAGAACGCGGAAACCCTGCAGGAGTTCGAGATGGACATCGCACGCCTCGTAAGGCTCGCCTATCCAACAGCGCCGGCCGACTTTCTGGAACAGATTGCGACGCAGACCTTCACCGACGGGCTACGGGACTCGGACACTCAAGAGGCGCTGCGACTCGCGCGCAATAAGACCCTGGCTGATGTGCTGAGCCACGCACTTGAGTTCGAGACGGCAAAGCAGGTATCTAGAATGCGCGCGCGGGTGCGTCAGGTGGACGTCGACGAACCAGCCAAAGCCGACAAGACCAAGCCCCTGGCCGATGAACTGATGGAGGCGCTAGGCCGGTTCTTCGAGAATCGCAGTACCACCAACAAAAACGTAGTCGAAGGACATCCGGAGAGGCGGCCCGGAAGAGGACTACCGACCTGCTGGACCTGCCGTAAGAGAGGCCACCTGAGCAAGGACTGCGGTGATTGCCGCCGCCAAGTGTTTCCGTCGGGACAGTCAGTCGTAGGGAAACTGCGCGTCCCAGGAAAGCAAGTATCAGCCAGCCTTGGGGGGGGGCAAAGGTTGGCTTGTGACAGACGTCAAGCCCCGGCAGTCCAAGTTCGTGTGACGCAGTTACGGAGGGATAATAGCAGCCTGATGGTCGACGGAGTCGTCAATGGAGAGAGCTGGCCCATGCTAATCAACACGGGAGCATCGAGGACCATCGTCAGTCCCACCGAGATCCCGAAGTGGAGAGTGCAACCCACACAAAGGAACCTCCAACTAATAACGGTGACTGGAGAGACTGCAAAGGTACATGGCGAAGCATCACTGGAGTTCGTCATTGGTCGACGGGCGGTGAAGCATCCAGTGCTTGTGGCTGACGTATCAAACGAAGTGATCATCGGACTGGACTTTCTGGACCAGAACGACATCATCTTGGACCTGAGTACCAACACTCTGCACTTCGGAGGTGAGGAACTTGCTTTGCAACCAGCGCACGAGTCCATCACCACACGACGAGTAAGGCTGAGAGAAGACGTCATCGTTCCCGCCAGGGCGGAGGTCAGCGCTGCCGTAATTGTCGACGGAACTGCTGAGGGAGTGGCGGCTGTCATCGAGCCAAAATATGAGGACATCAAGACAAAAGGATTGCTAGTTGCCAAGACCCTCATCAACACGACGTCTCGGCCGTACGTCCGCCTGTCCAACCTGAACGACTACGATATTACGGTTCACCGGGACACCAGCCTAGGAATCTGCGAGCCCGTTACCTGGATTGCCCGCATCACAGATACGACGGACGGACACCTGCAGACGGACAACCGAAGAAGACGCGCACTGCCAGAAGAACTACAGAAGCTATACCAAGGATCCCAGGACAATTTAGACGAGGAGCAATCACGCCAACTTCAGGACCTGCTACGCGATTTCCAGGATGTCTTCTCCGTGGGGAGCAAAGACTTCGGTAGGACAAGCTTGTTCCAGCACAGAATCGACGTTGGGGGCAGCGCACCGATTAGGGCCCCATTCCGACGTGTCCTGCTCGCCAAGCAAGCCGAAGTCGACCGGATGGTAGAAGAGATGAAGGAGCAAGGGGTGATCGAGCCATCACATAGTCCTTGGATTTCTCCGGTCGTGCTTGTGAAGAATAAGGACGATTCCACCAGGTTCTGCGTGGACTACAGGCGGGTGAACGACATCACGAAGAAGGACAGCTACCCTCTACCCCGGATCGACGACACGCTGGACACCATATCAGGATCAAAATGGTTCTCAACCTTGGATTTGAAGAGTGGCTACTGGCAGGTGGAGGTCCACCCTAAGGACCGCGAGAAAACGGCGTTCTCTGTGGGCAGCGGGCTCTGGCAGTTCACCGTCATACCATTCGGTCTGTGCAACGCCCCTGCGACCTTCGAAAGGCTAATGGAGTCCATTCTGAGGGGACTACACTGGAAGACCTGCCTGGTCTACCTAGATGACGTCATCGTTATGGGAAGAAGCTTCGAGGAGCACTACAGCAACCTGAAGGAGATCTTGATGAAGCTACGGGCTGCCCAGCTGAAGTTGAGCCCCAAGAAGCGTCAGCTCTTCCAGAAGCAGGTCCAGTACCTTGGGCATATCGTCTCCGAGGAGGGGGTGAGCACCGACACAGAGAAGACTGCAGCTGTGAGGGAGTGGCCAGTTCCGAAGGACAAGTCCCAACTACGAAGCTTCCTGGGACTCTGCAGTTATTACCGTCGCTTCGTGAAAGGATTCGCCGACATCGCCAAACCTTTATATCGACTGACTGAGAAGGACCAACTCTTCACGTGGACAGCAGAATGCCACTGCCTTCAAACAACTCAAGCAGGCTCTGTGCACCGCGCCTATTCTGGCCTACCCCAGACCTAGAACAAGGTTCATCTTCGATACCGATGCCAGCGACTTTGGTATAGGGGGAATTCTGTCGCAAATAGTGGACGGCGAGGAGAGAGTAGTGGCCTACTTCAGCAAAGCCTTGTCAAAGCCAGAGAGGAACTACTGCGTCACCAGGAAGGAATTGCTCGCCATCGTGAAGACCATCGAACACTTGCACAAGTACCTGTACGGGCAAGAATTTCTCATCAAGACCAACCATGCATCCCTGCGGTGGCTCCTGAACTTCAAACAGCCCGAGGGTCAACTCGCGCGGTGGTTAGAGAGGCTTCACCAGTACAACTTCGAGATCCAGCTCAGGAAAGGCCAACTGCATTCTAATGCCGACGCCCCGTCACGAAGACCGTGCCCCGAAGACTGCACCTTCTGTACTAGGAGGGAGGAGAACACCGGGATACAGTGCCGACGGACTACTGTGGAACTTCAAGGGAACTGGAGCCGCGAATCTTTCACGTGGGCACAAGCAGAAGATGATGACCTGGGACTGATAGCCGAATGGAAGAGGGCCTATGTCCCCAGACCCGGGTGGAACATTGTGAGTGACTGCAGCCCAAAGTTTAAGTCCTACTGGGCGCAGTGGGACTCGCTGATTGTAAGGGATGGCCTCAACTGCCGCGCCTGGGAGAGCACCGACGGGAAGACATCTCGGGAACAAGTCGTCGTTCCAAAGGCTATGACGGAGGAAGTCCTGAAGGAAGTCCATGGAGGATCATCTGGTGGACACCTAGGGATAAAGAAGACCCTGGAGAAGCTGAGAGAGCGGTTCTACTGGATCGGATGCCGAACCGACGTGGATAACCACTGCGCGAGGTGCCACGATTGCGCAGCCAGCAAGGGCCCAGGACGAAGACGACGGGGTCCACTGAAGACCTACAACGTGGGCGGCCCCATGGAGAGAGTGGCCATCGATGTTGCTGGGCCATTCCCGTTAAGCGAGGCAGGGAACCGCTACATATTGGTCGTCAGCGACTACTTTACCAAATGGCCGGAGGCGTATGCGCTCCCTAACCAGAAAGCCGCGACGATTGCAGAGACCCTGGTATAGGAATTCGTCAGCCGGTACGGAGCACCCCTGGAGCTGCACTCCGACCAAGGGAGGAACTTCGAGTCGCAGGTGTTCCAGAACCTATGCCAGCTGCTGGGAATCCGGAAGACAAGGGCAATGCCGCTACATCCTCAATCCGACGGGATGGTAGAGCGATTCAATCGCTCCATCGAGAACCACCTCCGAATAGTCGTCAGCGAACACCAGAGGGATTGGGACAAACATCTTCCACTATTTCTCCTGGCCTACCGCGCCGCCGTGCATGAAGCCACCGGGTGCACACCAGCCCGGGCCATGTTTGGGAGGGAGCTCCGTCTACCTGTCGATCTTGCCTTCGGCCGACCTGGGAATGATCCGGTCCCGGTAAGCCAGTATTGTCAAGAACTGGTCGACCAACTGGAGGACGTGCACGCGTTCGCGAGGAGGAAACTGCGGATCGAGACCGACCGAATGAAGACCCGATACGACCAGCAGACGGATGCCGGCAGATTCCACGAGGACGACCTGATCTGGCTCTTCAACCCATTACGGAAGAAAGGCATGTCACCCAAACAGCAGAAGTCCTGGGAGGGCCCGTACCGAGTCGTGAAACGGATCAACGATGTCGTCTACAGGATCCAGCGGAGCCCGAGGGCGAAGATGAAGATCGTGCATCGAGATCGCCTGGCAGCCTACGGAGGGACACAGACGGACCAATGATTGATCGGGATGATCAGCCTTTTAGGAAGGGGGTGGTGTTACGGCTGTGAGTTTGTGTCATCGCTCTCCGCATGAGTCACAACTGACCCAGGGCTGGGTTGTGCCCTGCCTCAGTGTATTGCGTACGCCTTATGCAACAGGACTACTAGGACAAAGGGATGGTCCAGAATATTCGTGACTCAACCAGTGAAGGAAACCTCGAGAAGCCGTGAACCCTGGATGGGTCTCAAAGCATTTATTGAGTCACCGGCCTGCTATATACGAGCGACCTGTCAAGCAATGTTGTTGTGTTTTTTACGATCTAGTGCGAGCGTTTATCCTGAGCGACAGAAGTGTGGTGACTTGCGAAACCCCTAGTGAAGCCGTTTCTCTTGACAGCGAGGAAGTGAGAAGCATACAGGGGACTGCCTGTGTTTTGAGTGAGTGTGATTTCTCTGAGCGTCAGAGATATTTTGGTGAAGTGCCGCGCGAGTTACGAAACCCAGTGACATTGTTTCCCAGCTCGTGAACAGCGAAGCAGCGTGTAGCAGGTTTTCGTAAGTAACTGTAATTTGTGTACATAGGGGAGAGTTGCATGTAGTTCTGTCAAGGCCACCAGACTCATTAGCGAGAAGATTAACTGTTGACAAGTGAAAGAGGGCAAGAGCTCTCCATAAGCAAGAGACTTGAGGAAACTGGAGTAAGGTTGCAATTGCTTGTATTTGCTGATGAGTAGTGTATCTTTCTGGCCGCAATAAAATTAATTATTTCTTTAAAGGAATTTCCTGTGTTGTGCTTTCTACCCACCGTAATCCAGTTAACAAAAGTGCCACTAGGGGGTGGCACGTAACAATATTCTGATCGTCAGCGACGAAGGGCTTGGAAAAGTAACTATAATAGCAGATAAAATAATTGAAATGAATCGCCGCAACGAATTATTTGCCATAAAAAGTGACTCTTGTAAACAACTGGATGATCCTGTTACAATGCGCGAACTAATGGACAGAATTTCTGGACTAGAGCCACAAATAGCTGCCTTATCCACTGGTCATCAAGTTGGGCCTCGCCTTAGAAGTAGTGAACGCCGACGATGTGATAATAGTCGTAGTAAATCACGTAATAGATACAACCCCAGGGGCAAGTACCGGTACTGTTATTACCATTTCCGATTTGGACAACAGTGTAAACCGGAGAAATGTACACCTCCATGTAGCTGGTCCGAACAGGGAAACGCCAATCAGCAGCAGAATTAGCGGCAAGTTCTGCTGCCCAAGTCAATTGTCGCAAAACCCGCCTATTTGTAACCGACAGAAAAACGGGATTGCAATTTTTAGTCGACAGTGGGGCTGATGTTTCGATAATACCGAGCTCACAACTCAATACACTGGACTGATACGTTACCAACTGTTCTGCTTGGTTTACGTGGAGCAATACAGGAGACTACCAATTCTTCAATAGCACAAATGGTGTATGGAAAAACTATTCGATTACCAGGTGAATTTTTTTAGGAACACCTACCAAGGGGTGCATCACAACTACAAGAGAGAATGTTATTGGTTAAACCAACTCCTCCTAGACACTCTAAAACACTACCTGTTTTCATTCATAAGGATCTCATGTCATGTTCTCATGCCTTCGTGAGACTTGACAGAATTAAAAAGCCACTAGAACCCTGCTATGAAGGACCTTATATTGTAGTAAGGAAATGTGAAAAATACTTCGCCATCAATATTAAAGGCAAAGTAATCAACATATCAATGGACAGACTCAAACCAGCTTATCTATTATCGACAGACGCTGAACTGGATTTCCAAAAAAAAAAAAAAAAAAAAGACAGGCATTCAGACAAAATACCCCAAGAAAATCTAGTGACACATAATTCTAACTTTAATATGCGGACAACCAAATTAGGAAGGAAAGTGACTTTTCCCAAACGGTTTATGGATTGCGTGCTTAATGACGAACTAAATCCATGGATTGTGTAACCAAAGACGGTGATTTCAATATCCAGTGTAATATGCTTCTTATGTTTCAGTGTTGTATTTATTTATGTATTCTACCATGTTATAGTTGTCATAGTCCTTTCTGGTGGAGGAGTGATGTGGTGGACACAAAAATAAGAAACTCTTTGAAGTAGCACTACATTGTTTTTTAAAAAAAGAAGTACGAAAATAGAGAGTCTGTTGTTTAGATTTGGTGGTATCCAGTGTCATATTTCTTACTACGAAATTTATAAATAAATATACAAAATAGAAGTTAGTTGTTTAATGAAAATATAAAAATACAAAATATTACAGATTCCTTGATCTAATTATACTCATGTGTACATAATTTAACACACAACGAAGGTCACAGACTCTACAACTCAACTTACTGTAGCCTACTCGTTGTAGCTATCAAAGACAAAACGAACCCTCGAATCCTAGTTCGCGTGGATTTTTGTAACGAGTAACAGGCTTAGTTTTGAAAACCTATACAGTATAATTTATCATGTTTGAAAACACACGGAACATCTAAATTGAGTCCATTTCATGAAGATTGATATGAAATATTGCATTTCTGCTGCTTATGAATTGCTCTCGACTTAAACGGACAAGCACCATCAAGCAGTACATTGCCTACGTCACAGAAGGGTTTGGTTTACGCGCCATGGCCTGTATTTCTCGTTAGCCATGCGCGATTACAAATTAGCTGTATAAAACAAGAGTTTAGTGCTTTTCAGTCGGTCAACACGAATGTACCCAAAAGAGATGGGATTAGGGCATAACCCATCTCTTTTGGGTACATTCGTGTTGATCGACTGAAAAGCACTAAACTCTTGTTTACTAAGGCAACACTGAAAATATGGCTTCAAATGCCACAATGTTAGCTGTATAACAGGTATGCTTTTCCCAGTGATACGTTTAGAGCAACGAAGTTTCATTTATTGTAAGTAGAGCCTAGTCGGTGTTAATATACTGAATACCTAAGTTCTTTGGAATGTTGGCTGATGAAATTGCAAAATGCTGGGGTAAATTATAAACAATGGTTTGAACGTCACTCCTCAAATCCAGTGTGCCAAAAAAAAAACTTTAGTGATTTGCAATACCTTATTTGAGCATCATAAAAGACGACGTTATACATGGTTATCTAGACTAAATGGAGAAAGATACAAAATAGTCTACATCATGATAGAGAAGAGATACAGAAACTGGTTAAAAATGCTTAAGTATACCCCGGAGCAGATATAGACTCAGATCACAATTTGGTGGTTGGTGAAATACGTGCCAAGTTGAAGAGAGTATGGAAAGGTAAATCACGGGAGAAATATAACCTAGAGGCTCTAAAGAAGAAAGGCAAGGCTGAGGACATGGAAGACAGATATATGGCCAAATGGGACAGAGGAAATAATGAAGAGCATGTAAATGAGAAATGGAATAGTATGTTTGAAAGCCTTAAGAAAGCAGCAGAGGAAGTCATTGGGACTGAAAAGTCCAGACCTATCAGAAAAGAATGGGTAACGAAGAACATGCTGAGTAGGATAGAAGAAAGAAGGAAGTGGAGAAATGTGGGGACAGAGGAAGGAAAGCAGATGTACAGAATACTGAATAATGAACTGAGGAGAGACACAGAACGGGCAAGAGAATCATGGCTGAATGAGAGATGTGAATAAATAGAGAGGCTGGAAAAAGAGAGAAAATACGAAATGGGCGGCTATGGAGCTGGTGCTTGATGGTAAGAGGAGAACTGGAATGGAAGTACAAGGAATGGTGGTACGTTACTAAGTGAACCTCGCGATGTTCTGAAGAGATGGCAAGAATATATAGAGAATCTTTACGAGTCTGACAAAAGACAACATGACCTTGAGATTGAAGATAAGGTAAGAGTACTGGAAGACGAAAAAAATATTGTATTTCGGAAAGTGAGGTGGATAGGGCATTGAGGGACATGAAAAATCACAACGCAAGGGCAATTGCTGGATTACAGGGAGAGATAATAAAGAGTCTTGGAGCAAGAGGTGTGAAGGAGTTAACATATCTCTGTAATGAAATATACAACAAAGGTGAATGGCCAGATGACTTTCTCTCCACAATCATGACACCAATTACAAAGAAGAAGACTTCCAAGAAATGCGAGGACTACAGGACAATTAGCCTAATATCCAATGCTGCCAAAGTATTACTCGGTATAATGGCTAGAAGACTGTATGGAAAGTTAGACACATATATTGCGGAAGAGCAGTATGGTTTTATAAGAGGTAAAGGGACTGGAGATGCAATTGGAGTGTTTAGAACTGTACATGAACCATACATAGAGAAATTAAGAGAGGTTTATGCTGTCTTTATTGATTTAGAAAAGGCTTTTGACAAAGGACAATGGATGAAGCTGATGGACATACTAATGAGGAAAGGAGTGGATTGGAAGGACAGAAGACTGATCAAGGGACTGTATTTACAACAGAAGGTCAGAATACAGATAGGACATGAGATGACACAGGAAAGCAGAATAGGAAGGGGTGTTCGACAAGGATGTTGTCTATCTCCCATGCTATTCAACATTTACCTGGAAGATATCATTGGGAAATGTCTGTATGGAAGATGAGTGCACATTGGTGGCAGGAGAATAGAGTGTATTCGATTTGCAGATGACATGGTGTTGCTAGCGGAGAATGAAAGGACACTGAATGGAAAGATAGCAATTCTGAATGCAACCTGTGAGCAATATGGAATGCGCAGTAATAAGAACAAGACCATGAGGTAATAGGCGCAAGAGCAAACAAAGTAATAAACATCAGGATAGGCGAGGACGATATTGAACAAGTGTCAGTTTTAAAATATCTAGCAAGCACACTAACGGATGATAAGAGACGCAGTAAAGAGGTAAGAAGTCGCATTACCGTTGCTCAAGAAGCCTTCAACAGAAAGAAGAGACTATCTTTGGACTTGAGGTTAAGGTAGAGACTGCCAAAATGGTTTGTTTGTAGTGTGGCACTATACGGAGCCAACACCTGGACGCTAAGGAAGGATGATGAAAGAAGACTAGAAGCGATTGAAATGTGGTTGTGGAGATGGTTGTAAAGGATATCCTGGGTGGAAAGTCTCCGGAATGAGGAGGTATTGGAGCGATTTGGAGAAAATCGGGGACTGTTACATACCATCCATACAAGGAAGAGGAACTGGCTTGAGCACTGGCTGTGAAGAGAGTGTTAGCTGAGGGATGCTCTCGAAGGATCAGTAAACGGGAAGAGAGTAAGAGGACGGAGAAGATACCAGCTGGTGGACAGTGTCAAGATTGCAGGAAATTACCACCAAACACAGAGAACGGCTGAAGACAGGACTGCATGGAGAGCTGCTGTGTGAAGACCTGCCTAAGGCCACAACACGTTATATATATCGCATGATGTAAAAATTATAACATATCTCGAAAAAAATTTACTAACAACTTAAAGCGTCACTGATTGCTCCACACATGGTTATTTGATATTATTCTATGGTTCTGAAACTCTCTTCGTGTGAGTCTTGGGGCATTTAATTTGCCTTTCTTTCTTCCTTCCTTCCTGTTCTATAAAAACTATAATAAAGGTTTATTTTTAAGTTTTTCAGTAAACTGCGATATCAGTTGTCAAAAGATGTTTCTTGTACACAGCAAAATAATCCGTGTTTGCTTACGTATTTATTTATAATTTAGCAACAAATTCCTTAAGTTCATTATACACGTCTTAACTACATTATCGTAGCAAGCATGCTCGTTTACTATATATTTATTGTCATGAATGTTCAACTATTTAGGATAATGTATTTGTTAACTCATAATATACATTTTCTAAGCATTTATTTAAAAGCTATGTAATAATGCTGCATTTCCTTGCATGATGGATACAAAACACATGATGATAAGTATTAACAGGCGCCATACTATAAAGAGGAACTCACTTCTCCTACTGCAGCCACATTGGGCTTGAGCGTCCTGAGTAACAACACTTAGAATATCTCGAAACCTTGGATATATTGGTTAGCAAAAATAATAGACAATTAGTGTAATTGGTTGGGACCTCCTATGTACCCACCCAGACTGGTCCCTCTTAGGGTACTGACACATTCGGAGCATCACTTAGTTTCGAACTCATTGATACTCACCCAGACTGGTCCCTCTTAGGGTACTGACACATTCAGAGCATCACTTAGTTTAGAACTCCTAGGTATCCTCCCAGACTGGTCTCTCTTAGGGTACTGACACTTTCGGAGCATCACTTAGTTTAGAACTCCTAGGTAATTTCCCAGACTAGTCACTCTGAAGGTACTGACACATCACTTAGTTTAGAACTTCTAGGTATCCACCCAGACTGGTCCCTCTTAGGGTACTGACACATTCGGAGCATCACTTAGTTTCGAACTCATTGATACTCACCCAGACTGGTCCCTCTTAGGGTACTGACACATTCAGAGCATCACTTAGTTTAGAACTCCTAGGTATCCTCCCAGACTGGTCTCTCTTAGGGTACTGACACTTTCGGAGCATCACTTAGTTTAGAACTCCTAGGTAATTTCCCAGACTAGTCACTCTGAAGGTACTGACACATCACTTAGTTTAGAACTTCTAGGTATCCACCCAGACTGGTCCCTCTTAGGGTACTGACACATTCGGAGCATGACTTAGTTTAGAACTCCTAGGTATCTGACTAGACTGATAGCAGAGAGTTCTTCAGGATATTGATGCACCTGGAGTGTCATTAAGCTAATATCAATCAGATTAGGGCTTCTAGGTACCCGACCTGACTTAGAGGTATTGCCACACTGGAGTATTTTTAAGATAACATATATCTGGTAACAGCACCAAGACTGTGCGAGGATTGCTCCCGGCAAAGGTAATTTCACTTTGGGAATGTGATTGGACTATCATCACTCAGTATTCGCATTTCAGATATCCTCTCCATTTAATGATTCGGGCCAGGGTTAAAAACATTAGGATCGAGAGATATTGATATACACGAATGTTGATGTAAAGAGTTGTTTCTCAGGAAATACTCACGATAATTTATTTTTGCAGATGCTATTATCTACTGAATGAACACTGTATGCATAGAATTAAGCCATGTCTCTTTAATGAATTTCCCTATGTCTCTTCTTTTATTACACCCGTTATCATCTTTTACTCCCCCCTTTGTCGTTTGTCCTCTAAAATAAATTGTTTATTTCTCTACCGATAAATATAATTATTTTCGTTTTCTCCGCAAGGAAAACAAATGTCTGAATTCCTTTATTATAGAACATTATCGAGTCTAACTCAAATAATCGATCGACTTTAAAGGCTTAAGTGGTGGGATTTCTATCGCAGAAAACGCCATCGAGATGTCACTTCGCCACATGTGTCCAGTTGTGTTCTTCGGATTCGGTGACAGGACACGATGGGTTTGGTGGCATAATGTGGTAGTTGTTCTCACTCTGTATGACATGCAGGTGGGAAAACTTGCGTTTTTCGTAGCTTACAAATAAATTCGTATGTGTGAAAAAATAATTTCTAAGTAATGTCAAGTGCGCATTAATACATTTGTGCGGCTTCTAGCAACGATTGATCATCCTTTGCGTCTTTAACTTTTTAACATAGTAGAGTCAAGTTCTCACAACAATTCCTATATAAAATAGAGTCCGCATGCACTACATGATTGTGGGTTCGGGGCTGTAGGTCACTCTAATTAGGAGGTGGCTCTTCAAAGAATCTTCGGCAGACAAAGTTGCTCCGTAGGTACTACAAGGTAAGGCCACTAAGGATCAGTATGTGTTTCTTCAAACTGCCTTTCTCAGTAAATACTGCTCCGCATGAACCACACAAATGTAGCTGAGGCCACTATGGATGAACATGTAATATTTTAAAATTGCTTTTTAATGTATAGTTTTGCCCGTAAGTACCACCACAATGTGGCTAAGGACCAGTATGGACCAACATGGGTCTATTCAAACCTCATTTTTCAACAAACATTGCTCCGCAAACACCACAGAAGTATGGCCTTAGACCAATATGGATCGTCACGTGTGTCTTCAAAACACATCTCTAAGTAAAGGTTGCACCGCAAGTACAACATTAATTAGGATTTCCACAATGGATCGGCTTGTGTTTATACAAATCAACCTTTTTTAATAAACTTTGCTCCACATGAATGTGGCATTCGACTACTGTGGATTAACATGTGTTCACTCAAACGAAATCTATCGGGGAACTTTACTCCGCAAGCACCACATGAATGTGTCACAAGACCACAATGGATCATCATGTGTTAATTCAAATGACCCTTTGAATGAAACTTGACACCGCAAGTACCACATGAATGTACCATGGATCAACATGAGTGTTTTCATTTTACTCTTTGTGGATCAACATGTGTCTATTCAAATCACTCTTTGTACGAAACTTGGCTCCACAAGTACCACAGGGATATGGCTTATGACCACTATGGATTAACATGTGTGTATTCATGTTTCTCTTTGTAGTAAAGGTTGCTCCGCAAGTACTGCATGCATATGGCTTAAGACCACTATGGACCAACATGTGTCGACTGAAATTACTCCGATTATTAAATTTTGCGCCGCAAGTACCACATGAATGTGGCCTAAGACCACTGTGGATCAACATGTGGTTATTCAATTCACTTTTTGTACGAAACTTGGCTCCACAAGTACCACATGAATGTGGCTTAAGACCACTATGGATTAGCATGTGTGTATTCACTTTACTCTTTGTAATGAAGGTTGCTCCGCAGGTCCCGCATGCATGTGGCTTAAGACCACTATGGACGAACATGTGTTGACTCAAATTACCCCTATCATTAAATTTTGCGCCACAATTACCACATGAATGTGGCCTAAGACCACTATGGATCAGCATGTGTCTATTCAAATCACCCCTTCTCCGAAACTTGGCTACGCAAGTACCACATGAATGTGGCTTAAGACCACTGTGGATCAACGAGTGTTTATTGAAATCATCTTTTGTACGAAACTTCGCTCCGCAAGTACCACATGAATGTGGCTTAAGATCACTATGAATCAACATGTGTGTATTCATTGCACTCTGTGTAGTAAAGGTTGCTCCGCAAGTACTACATGCATGTGGTTTATGACCACTATGGACCAACATGTGTCTACTAAAATTACTCCTATTATTAAACTTGGCTCCGCATGTACCACATGAATATGGCTTAGGATCACTATGAATCAACATGTGTGTATTCAATGCACCCTTAGTAGTCAAGTTTGCTCCGCAAGTACTGCATGCATATGGCTTAAGACCAGTATGGACCAACATGTGTCTATTCAAATCACCCTTTCTATGAAACTTGGCTCCGCAAGTACTACATGAATGTGGATCAAAACCACTATGGTTCCCCATGTGTATCTTCAATCCATCTTCTCGCATAAAGTTAGCTCCGCACGTTTTGCATATATATGGCAATATAGCTCTTTGAGTTAACATTTGTATCTTCATGTTACCATATTGACAGAGTGAGGCTCCGAAAGAAACTCTGCCTGGTTCATTGTCCGATCTGTGGAAGACAGGTTGTTACTGTAGAGAGTTTCTAATGCCAGGAGTAGGTAATTACCCACTATCAATATAATACCAATAATCAGCCTATAATTTCCGGGTAAGTAAATGTCTGACGTTTGTTTTTGGCTGGTGTCCGTGAAATCCATGCATCCACTGTGCTAATCGTTCAACCTCCTTCCTTCTTTCCTTCGTTCCTTCTGATCGTGCGTGCGTGCATGCAGTTGTTACAGCACATGCTCACAATAAGAAGACTTCCTGGCTGGTCGGAGATCTCTACACAACAAGCAAGCACCGGCCAAAAACGAACTTCAGACATGAATATACTATTCTTTCGTATCTAAAATATTAAATAAATATATCATTCCTTTAAACGCTTATTTGAAGAAAGCCTATACGTATTGGATATGATGATGAACGAAACTAATTGTCCACGAGAATTACCTTAACCCTTGTAATTTGCTTCAGGTTTAGGGTAAACGGCATGGAACAATCGTATTGACCAAATGATAGGCATTTAATATCGCTATGCTCGATAATAATAATAATATCGTATGGCCTCGGGTGCCGGGTGCAAGCATTGTAATTTGACACCCAGAGGGTAGCTTGCATGTCGAATTTCGTTGTTCCTTGAATCACTATGAAACTCAAGGAGGTTAGATATCTAAGATCCTTGAACACTATAGCACTTCCTAGTGAGAAATGAGGAACTTTTGTGTTGGCGGAAACTCCCGAGATTAAGTTTGGCATGAAAACGGCCTACTGAATTCAAATGGGTTCTTTGACATGCAAACATCGTATGACATACGTGTCGTATTTTTTCCGCCTTTCAAAAATCACTTACCAAGGCCAGGAGCGAACCTGCAATCATGGGGTTAGTAGACCGACACGCTATCCACTCACCCACCGTGGCAAGCTGCTCGATGATCAAGAGAAACGGTCTAATGTCTCAGCAATCAAGAGTTCTTACGAGGCAATAGATAACCAGTGGCAATTTCTGCACTTGCATTACTATGAAGGATTTCCTCAAATAAGTGGAACTGAGATCGATTTTACTCTTCAATGATGTGGTGTTGGTGCAGTCAATATGTATTATACAGATAATAATGTTTTATATATCGGAGATTTTAGATTAACAGGTTTTCCGGACGAACGTGTTAATCCTCCGACAGCACCAAAAACCGACTGTGCTTTCAACCATGAACATTGTGTTTGTGTCTCATCACCTCCATTAAGAGGATAAATAAGAATTTGGTGGTTCCTTATATCTTAAGTACGAGCATTCAGCTTTCATTTCTCTCACTTATTGCAGTGGAATGTTGACGTTCACATGCTTTTCCTGTAATGAGTTGCACTGACGGATTAGGTTTAAAAAAGGACTGTTAGAGAACATCACTTCTAATTAATTCAAACGGGCAACTAAACACCAAGTAATTAGCAATGGTTTAATTCGTTCAAGTGACAAAAAATAGATGGTATTTTGTTCGCTATTGCCTAGTTGGAATATACAGCCCGCCTAGTTGGAATATACAGCCCACATAGGGACAGATGACCTCGTAGTTCCGCCCCTAAAAACAACAATAACTAACAATAACTAATACAGCCCACATAGGTACAGATGACCTCGTAGTTCCACCCCTAAAAACAACAATAACTAACAAAAACTAATACAGCCCACACAATTATGTGTAAACATATGGGCGTCTCTAAAAGCCAGGGTAGTTAAAAGGGGCGTAAAACCAATTACATTATTATTTTTAGCTACTTTTCACATTTTGCAAAAATGAGGAAACAGTAGACTTATGAGATCGATCCGGGAAAATGTGTGTCTGTCTGTCTGTCCTTCTGTCTGTTCTTCTGTCTGTCTGTCTGTGTGTGTGTGTTGTCCCCCCCCCTATCAACTCCTCAACGGCTGCAGCAATCGAAACCAAATTTAGTATGAGTAAAGATGTATACCGGAATATCTCAAGCCCATATTTGGAAATGATGTCGGTGCTACCAACTGCTGAGAAAACGCACTAGAAATTTGAGCTCCATGTTGGATACCTTGGAAGGTATACATGGGATCTATTCCAAAATTGGCACACATGTAGATAATACTATTTCAGTGTAATTTCAAGGAGGCCATACATGACAGTGTTGCCAAAATAATTTTAAGCCTTCTGATAGGTCCAATTTTTAAATGCGTATAACTTCTACACTATCAATTGAATTTCAACCAAATTTTGTATGTAATATGTGTACATAAACAGATATCACTGAGTGTATTCTTAAGAGCCACCAGGGCTGCCAACTGTTAATAATTGCTCTTTCTATTCTATTTATCCAAATACCAATATATTTGAAAGTATGCAAGCCGACAGCTTTGAACTATGCACACGTATAGTACCTGACATTTTAGATTAATTTGGAGTAACTTATATACTTCACTTCAACCAGCATGATTCTAAGCCTGCTGATAGGACCAATTTTTAAATACATGTAATTGCTATACACTCAGTCGGATTTCATCCATATTTCGTATGTGCTATGTGTAACATAACAGATATGACTATAAGTATTCTTAAGAGCAATCAGGGCTGCCAACTGTTAATAAATGCTGTGTATATTTTTTTACCCTAATATAAATATATCAGAAAGTATGCAAGCCAACAGCTCTATACTTTGCACACGTATAGCACCTGCCATTCTAGATTTATTTGGAGCAATTAATAGGTATATAAGTCAGTGCTGCCATCATGATTCTACGCTTGCTGATAGGTCCAATTTTAAAATACATGTAACTTCGATACTAACAAATGAATTTCATCCAAAATTGGCACAAGATTTATTTCCCATTATTTCAAACCAGCACACGCATGACATTGTTGCCAACATGCTTTTACGCGTGCTGATAGACCCAATGTCTAACTGCATGTAACTTCCATTGGACTTCAACCAAATTTTGTATTCCGTACCTTAAGAGATGGAACAAAGAATATATTCAGTCACCAGGGCTGCCAACTGTAGTGCTTTATTAGGCTACATTATACCAGGAATATTTCGAACTAATTAGACATTTGGATATACCAACTTAATTTCGTCATTATTCTAGATAGGTTCATATTGTACAGGCCCGGGGGGCTGTACCCCCTGAGAGCCACCCCCCATCTTCTACTAAAACTCACCCTAACTGGCAAACATTATAAGACTAGAACATCACTTTTACACGGCAAGAGGCGGCCACCCAACTTGGGAGGTTAGCCAACCACTTGCAACACATTCATAAACATTAACACTATAACTAACTGGGACAGCTACGTCAATGGAATGCTGACTGTGCAACGGCAGGACCTATAAGAAGAGAGGCCTTTTGGTAGCATTATCTGTCATACAGTGTGTGCTGCCGAAGGCCATGCTCCAGCTACTATCATCAGGTGAGCATCAGCAAGTGTTCAGATATCCTTTACTTTGTAACACCCATCCACAAACTTGTACACTTAACTTGTACCATTATTTACATTCCCCTAAAAGGGACTTACAATTTCATACTCACTGACCAATAAACACTTGGTCAGTAAACTACACATTGCATTCATAATTACACGCCTCTTTACATCCTCATACCCTTCCTGACTCTCGTCACGATTGACCGTGACAATAGTAGCCAGTTATTGCTAACTCAGGTTTCATTGTGCTCCCGCACGCGTCTCGACTGCATAGCAGCGAGCCGCTGACATAAGCACGCCCGTTATATCACTCACTCCGTCCAGCTGGCAGGCTGGCATATTAGCCTGCACTCAGAGGTTCATCCCCTAGGAGGCTCTTGCATCTTAGCAGGAACACTCCCTAGCATTTGAACATCAAACAACACGCTACACTGGAAAGCTCTCCCAGCTACGGGAAGCTGCCATCATTTAGAAATCACCTTCCAAATTAGTACAATAACACTAATTTTTAGATCCCTAAACTACCCCCCCCCCCAGCTAAGGGATCTAAAACATATTGGTGGAGACGCGGCTACTACGCACAGTAAGGGTAGGACTCATACAACGAGCCCTCGTAGTAGAAACGACCCCTACCGCACGCAGCCAAGCGAAGAAGCTGGATTTTTTTTCTTAGAAGGCATTATTTTTTTTCCCTTCACACTAGCTACACAGTGGAATTTTTTTCTCAAACCCACCCCCACCGCCTGGAAAGAATCAGAGATATATGACATTGCAAAACACGCACAGTTTTTTTTAATATATATACACTTGATTCAGCATGGCCCCTCTATACCGCCTAGCTGTGCTGAGGAGCATTGGGGAGTACCAGGAGTTAATTGCCTGGCACAAGGTCTTTGAAACAAGGCAGGACTACCTCAGAAGGTTTCAGCAGCTCCTGCACGCCCAGTATATGCGGATTATAAGGGCACTTGTCCGGCCACTCCGCAGCGCTAAGAATCGCAAGATTCGAGTGAAAATCCCCACCCTCCGTACACAAATCATTAAGGCACACTGGCAATTACACTGCCGACACGAATTTATGTTCCAGCAATGGGAAACACTCATAACAGAACACCAACGGATAGGGACTAATGGCACAAAAGTCGCTGAACAGGCCATGAGCCTCAATAGGCAGTATGCCCAAATTTGGGACGAGTATAGGGAGCTCCAGGCTAACAAAGCCATTTTTGAATTCATGGCAGGGCCACAAGCCCAGTCTAGAGAGGACATAAGCGTAGATACGCTAACGCAGCAATTTGCGAGGATGTCTCTCTCAGACACTTACACAACACAGGGGAAGGAGTTCGCCGTGGCCACATTCCAGAAGACGTCCAGGCTAGACTCCAACACATTACAGGGCCAAGATCACATGGACATACGTCCCTCAGCTCCGGTTCGGAAGGCAATTTTGCCCAACCGAGGAGCAGAATCTAGGCCAACCCCCTCAAAACGGACGAACGAGAGAGAGTTGACGCCAGGACTCTCGGGCGCGCATAATTACACAGGGGGAAAACGGGAGGTAATCATGTCATGGGCTGAGGACGTAGAGCCCGTCCCACAGCACAGTAAGCCCACACAAGCCTACACACATAGGCAAACACGAGGACAGGAGTCTACCGTGGCCATAGGCCATAAATCGGGTAGACTACACTCCGATACATCGCTAGGGCAATCACAGGCAATTAAACGGCCTTTGCCGCTAGTTCAAAGGGCAATTTTGCCAGGACGAAAGCGGGCACTAGCATGTGTATCCCAGGTGCAAATGCATAAGAGGGTGTTGCCTTTAGGCCCTCAGGATGCACAACACACACCTGCGCACACCGACCAGCCACAAACACACAGTACACGGGGTATAAGAAAGGTCTTATTACCTACCCCACGAGGCCGGGCAGGCAGGAATACACACACCCCTATAAACACTGCTAGGGTAGCGTGGAGCGTAATCAGCCGCCCAGACACAACCACATTCAGGCCAACATCCAGGCACTACAGTGAAATTAGGCCCAGGCTTACTTTGCTACAAACTCCTCCAGAAAATAGCAAAGAAGCACCTCAGTGGGTTTCAAGGGCCTACACCTTAGTGACAGGGCGAAAGTATTCACTTTCTCGAGCAATGACGCTCGAACGAGGATAACGATTTTCACCACGAGTATAACACACACTGTCACCTGAATCACAAATATATATACGGGCAGGGTCTTTTACACGTGAGAAACACGACAATGGATACACAGAGGACAGATTCCACCCCTGTAAACAGTAGATATCACACATATATACAGCAGAACGTGGCCAACTCAAAATTATGTAGTTTGAAATTTTTCCTAATTTTTTTCATGGCCCCTAGCATTTTTTAGGCCATCAAGGGATTATAATCGTGGTTAATTCAGGACATATTGTGGACAATTCAAAGTTTTTAATATGTAAAGCCAAGCGGAAGCCAATCAGTCGGGCCACGCGGCTCAGGGGCGGAAAGAACTATTCCGAGTACAGCCTAAGCAACAAACCACAGCATAGAGCTTAGGCGGGTCTTTTCAAGTAGAAATGACTATCTTGTTATATTTTCCATTCCTACAGTTTGATAGATTCTTTTGGGATGACTGAGAGACTTAATCGTAAGAAACAGTTAAGAATCTCAAACTATTTTTCAAAAATGGTAGATTTCCCTGAGACGTAACTAGATTACTGTTTTACTAACGTCGCCAATTAGGCGAATAGTACACTCAGGTCCTACCTTTCATTTTGAAACTTTTGAAATTATTTACGATACAATCTTTACAAGGTACCGCCGTCTGGCAACCCGCTATAGTAAACATAAAGCATTATGTAAATGTCATACAATATATTTTCTCTATTTTTTTTCCAAAGAACTTTCTCAATTTGAATTTTTGGATAGCTCATTTTTTTCTCCTCTTTCACTCATCCCGTGAAAGGCGAATTAGCCAAGGTGAACTGTATATATCTGATCCTAAGGTACACGTTATATATTACACTGCTCATAACATGAATTTTTCTCATCCCCCATAACAGCGTGCAAACTAAACATAAACACCACAGGGTGAAAATCCCATACTTTGGGAAAACCCACATATTTCAGGAAGGCACACAGTCAACTCACAGTGCCACATAACAGTTAATACACTAGCAAAATATCCCGGAGACACGAGCCTAAAAGGCAACAGGAATAATTATCCTGGACGAAGACGGTCTCGAACCCGCAACCTCCTGGATACCAGGAATACAAGGTCGGGTAACTCTCCAACTGGAGGATAGAATAATACGGGACAGTCACACTAACGGGAATTCACATACACAAATTAATTAAACCACATCAGACATCTAGTCCCCAAACACGCGACTAGCGGCCCAGTGACACACACGCATAATGACATCTGGTACCACTAACAAGAATATATTCATCCCACGCCTACAATAGCACAAAATTTGGGAACACAACATGTAGTTAACGGAAGGTTCTTTCACGTTGCAAGGGACCCAAGACACGCTGTATATGCAGATAGTAGGAAAACGTGCTGGCAAGCATACACACATTGGCCTGGCACTTGGGCCAGACTGCTAGCCGGCAAAACACTTCCTTGTAATACTGTAATCCAATACCACCGCAGTCAGCGATAACACACCCGTGAGTGCGCGACCTTCACTAGCTACGGACAAACTAAGCGTACTCCAGGCCTGACTGGAACATACACATTCATTTACGGGAGTTTCAAAACCCTATAACTCTCAAAATTAGGATACGAGGGGCATTCCAAAAGACCCCAATTTTTCACGCCAAAGCGTATTTTCATCTGCGTGACTCAAACACACGACACACATGCCATGGGACATACAGTACAAAAAATTGTAATACCAGGACCTCCAACCAGGGCGGGTACGAACTCGCGACCACACAACACAGTCGTGCCAAAAACAAACTAACCAACGGTATTTTTGGCGCGAAAAACACAATCAAAAGCCACACTGGGGACACACAAATCCCAACAGACACGCAGACATAGAACACGGAGAATTACACGGGATCGCGGGTCCGAATGCCCAGTAAAAATCGGACGCCGTGGAAGACAAATATCCAGATTCCCAATTAGACTGAAATTGGCCCCAGACAAGCACATGAGTGGGTCAGATACACGTTTTTAGTGACAGGAAGGTTCTTTTACCATACATACTGGAACATAGATTCGTTCCAAGGTACTCGTCACAACAGCCTACCTCGGCATTGGCGACCCAGGAATTCCCAATAAGGGGGCGTACCGAAAAGCCTAGGCCTCCACGGGGACCACAATAGACTTCCTAGACATGGATTACACATAGTTACACAAGGCAGAGGTCTTGCAGAAAACAATGTATACACAACACCGGCAAGCAAAAACGGGACAAATTAGCACACTGGCCCGGCCGGAATCCCAAACAGTGACAACACTCGCACATTGGCAAAAGTCACGTTCCGGCAACCGACATACGTAACGTCAGAGACTTCCCGTACACAAACACATGAAAACAAAACATGATAAAACACTGACTTGCAGATTCCACCGCATTGCAACACTGCCGTCGACAGACACTATTGTTATAACGGAAGTGACCATGAAATGACAAAAACAAACCAATAATAATGGCATACATTGACACAGGACTCAGCGCTGTTACAACAGTTATAACATTTAGCAATGTACAGACACGATAGGCCGGACTTATCTTAGGGCCACAGGGACATGTCTACAAAGATGTTGACAAGCCACACGCGCCGTCCGACACTCAGCCATTCGACACACGATAGGACTTAGCCGATAACAGGCCACCCGCCCGCGTGATGTAGCGGAACATAGCCACACACACGCGGCTGCGCTAATCACAATTACGACCACGTCCTTCCCACACGCGCTCACTTATCAGGAGCGGATACAGACAGGTGCTCTGAAGGAACAACCCCCCCCCCCAATAACTACTTCTCTTTTTACTTTTAATCCCAAAACCATCATAGGCGATCAGGACATGACCAGTTACATTACAAATTCACTTGCTACTTTAACATCATTAGATGAAAGACCAGATCGTGACGGCACAGCGTCACCACACTTTACTATCCCAAGGAGCGGATAGAAAACAGATATTGACCAAGTGAGGATGACAGGAGCAGAGAGGGATGGTGCCAGCAAGATGGCCAAGGCACCACCTACGGGCTACTATTCTACTACCCTTCCTCCTTCCATAACCTCGTCACTCACAACATTAGCCAACGCAAACACAAAAACACATAAAAACAGCTAAACTACATGACAAAATATACATCGGGGTTGATAGACTTCATGCGATTAAAGAGAGGGCTCACTACGCCCTGGCTCTCAATGCTAACACCCGAGTATTAGGGGTGTGTCGGAAAGAATAGCAAGCGTAATGCACATCTTAATATAAAGAGATGCGGCCAAACTTAAACTAACAAATATTTTCTTATTAAATAATCCCGCATGCAAGGGACATAGTACTATTATACTTCGACCTATACCTATCCTTAAATGAGAGCGGATACGCCTCATATCCATCCGCACGCATGGAATATCCTACCCACACACCTGGGTTATTATTATTGAACCTGCATGGCACTTTTCTGAAAATGTTTGCACACTTGGGATATACCTATCCCCGTCCACTCACTGTAAAGACATCCTGATAGCATCACCGGCTCCAGGCCACCATTAACATGGAGTCCAAAGATGCGCAACCCTCTCCTACCATGCTTTAAGCCTATTCAACAAATAACACCCCTCCGGTCCCAATGACAAAGTACCCAACGACAGGGAAACCTACTAACGCCTCCAGGAAAATCCACCAGGCATCAACGCTAGACAACTGACATGGCGACTACAGACCTAAAGTAGTCCATGCATTTAGAAGATTCTTCAACCCCAGAACACTTCAAAACTTTACATTTTTTACACAATAAATTATTTACATAGTACACTCATATTTTTATATAAAAAAGGAATCTGTGACACGCTGAATGATGATGACAGCGTAAGCGGAAGGCCAGAGGCGCCACACAGGAGCAAAGCTGGGGAAGGCGATGATGAGCCCTCCCCAGTTAACTCAATGACCCAGACCAAAGAGACGAACTACGTAAGGTTGAAGCATTCATGGCCTGGCGCGGGCAAACGCCAAAACCGGGGGTGCGTCTAGCCTACCCCCCCCCCCCCCGGCAGAGGAAGGTTACACCCACCACGCGCCACGGTCATCGAAGCCAAGACCTGCTGGGGAGACTTTTGACGAACGGGGGGAGAAATAGCCAACTCCGCACCGGACTCAGGAGAGGAACCAAGGGACGACCAAATTACGACTAGACTACTAGTTTAGCATGTGAGTAAGTAGAACTTCCATGGCGGGAAGTTAGTCTCCTACTCGCAGGAGTGAAGCAGGGTCTCAGGATTCAGCGGGATCAATCTTGGATCCGACAAGTCCTTGCCCCGCGTAGCATAGGTGAAGACAACTAAACAAATGAAGAATGAATTATCAAATAATCAATAATATATATGGAATGAACGCGGTCATTCGGTCCCGCGCCCACGTAAATGGCTGACAACGGGTCACCAGAGACATTAAATGGTGACGCAGCGGGCAGCGAGAGATACTAAATAGGCATGCGACGAGCTGTCTAGAGGGGTTCATGTGGGCCAACCCAACAATGCCAATATAGGCGAAGAGGAACCCGGACGCTAAAATCCCCGGATGTCATTATTACTGCCAATATAGGCGAAGAGGATCCCGGACGCTCAAATTCCCGGTTGACACTATTCTTTCGGACGATTTTTCCCGAACAAGGTCCAATGCCCACGTAAATGGTGACGCAGCGGGCAGCCAGAGATCTTAAATGAGGAGCACAGCGAGCCCTCACAGGGGTTAGTGGGCAGACCCAACAATGATAACACAGACAAGTATAACGGTTTGCTTGTGGCACCGTAGTCGCCTGCGACTTTATTAATTACTAGTACTAATCCATAATATTAATGTCGACAACTAGTATTAAGGGGGCGGAATCCGGCAGTTCTAGAGACAACCGGTGTTTCTAGAATACGTGCGGGTGGTGATCTGAGGAAGTAAATTGCCTCAGGCGATCGCTCTGGTCAAAATTTAGCATGTAAGACAGTTGCATTTGACACGCAACTTAGAATTAAGCAAATTTATTAACCGCTGCTGCTCAATAATAGCACAGCATATTTCGGCAATAGATTAAGGAAAAACCATTCGGCTTATAGATATCCAATATTTTTTTTCTTCTCATTTATAATAATTTAGACTAAATATTTCGGCGCCTGATGACCAACAAACCCGTCATCAGGGTAAGCCCGACAATACGTGAGTAACTAAGATTAAGATAACGGGCTCGGCACCTGGCGACTCAAATCCGTTGCCAGGGTAAGCCCGATAACACAATAGGATATAATACATTAAGATAAGTAAGATTAAGGCAAAATCATTCGGCACCTGGCGGCTAGTCGTTGCCAGGATAAGCCCGATAAATCGATAAATCACCGATAAAAACATAACAGGGCGGAGGCACTGAAGCCGTCCGACCCTCCAGCGAGGTACACGGTACAGCCACTGGAGCTGACCGACCTCGATAATACACGAGACGCCGAAGAAGTCTCAGGGGCGGTAGCACCGCAACCCAACCCTTAAACGGCGCTGCGCGATAGGTGCGCAATATATATATATATTTGGCCAAGGGTACTGCTAACATATTTTATATTTCAGCAAAGAGCTCCAACACTGCACCAAGGAGTGGAACCCAAAAATGATCATGGTATCAGGTAAGGTGGACCACCGAACTATACACACAAAGTCATAGCCGGCATAAGAAGGTATAGAGTAAGGTAAGATAAGAAGGTGCCAGACAAAGAACAAGACGGACGACACGAGTGTATTGACAGACTATAATACCTGTAATTTTGATTTCAGAAAGTATACACGCCGACACAAGAGGCGACAGGGAGATTTCGCTAATGATTACATGGTTTTTTTTTCTTCTCCACTTTACAGACGGCGACACCAGATACATGACACCGGTGACGAGGATTTCACTGCCATACAGCAGCAACATGTTTTTGTGCCATGCTATTATTATGCATCAGTTTTTCTCACTAATTTGTACACATTCTAACATAATGCAACACACTCACTACCATTCTTTCACAGCCACACTCCAGAACACAGAAATCTGAACAGCAGGGTTGATACCTGTGGGGTATCAGGCCTACTGACAGATAAAGAAAATAGCGTCAAAGATGGGACGTAACATACGACACTAAGGGCGCAACCGATTTGTGGCGGCGACTCTTACTGTCAAGTGTGGAGGCATTCGCCCACAGAGAATGATCCACAGGATAGGGGTATATCAGCCGCACGACCACTAAACTGCACCGGGAACGGCCGGACAGGACTAGCCGTGAGACGGCACATGAATACAAGGGTAGCGTGCACGCAAGGTACAGTAGATACGGCCGTCTAGGTATAAAATAATTAAGATAGATATAAGTGACTAATGTAAAAGAAAATAATGTAATACTGTTAAGAGACACCTCACACAAAATTTGTTACCAATGATGCCACACATCGTAAATACACATATTTTTATTTATCACACACATGTACACACTGACTTTCCTTCCTACCCTTCCAACGTCCAAATTTGTGAAGGTGTCCCGTTTCATCCCAAGAACAATAAACCATTATAATATTTCCTTTAACTTATACCCTGGGACACCTATTTTTTCTATTTCTTCCATCTTTCACACTAAAGCATTGCAGGGAGCAATTTTTTCCCCAATACAGCGCCGGACGGCACAACCACCCGTCCAGCCCTGGGTTTTTTCCTCCCTGCACAATACCAATATATTATATAATGTCAAAACCACGTATTTTTTTGTTGTTGAACTTTTTCATATTGCAAATGTCAATTTTTTTAATGAACTGTTTTAAATCATCATATGTATATCCCAAAACCTACCCCTCTGAACACAAGCTGATCTCACATCAACACGACATCGCTACCCCTACACGACATCAACACAGAAGAAAAGAAGAAGAAGTACAAGGAGGATTCAACAACGATCCATCACATCAACACCCCCACTCCACGTTCCGTTCCCGTTCGCGGGGACGCGAACTAATTGAAGGAGGAGACTTGTACAGGCCCGGGGGGCTGTACCCCCTGAGAGCCACCCCCCATCTTCTACTAAAACTCACCCTAACTGGCAAACATCATAAGACCAGAACATCACTTTTACACGGCAAGAGGCGGCCACCCAACTTGGGAGGTTAGCCAACCACTTGCAACACATTCATAAACATTAACACTATAACTAACTGGGACAGCTACGTCAATGGAATGCTGACTGTGCAACGGCAGGACCTATAAGAAGAGAGGCCTTTTGGGAGCATTATCTGTCATACAGTGTGTGCTGCCGAAGGCCCTGCTCCAGCTACTATCATCAGGTGAGCATCAGCAAGTGTTCAGATATCCTTTACTTTGTAACACCCATCCACAAACTTGTACACTTAACTTGTACCATTATTTATGACGCGTTTTTATTTCCCTGACGTGACCTTTATCCTTTCTTAAATGTAACCGAGTTGGTCTTGCTGCCGTGCTTGTGCTTGAGATAAACAGACTTGCCACGCTACCTGTTGAGCACGACTAGAAAATCGTTTGTCGCCGCCAGATGCTGTCATCTGACGGAGAATATTAGTACTACTCCTATTGGATTTGCCTCTTGGAGCGCTGTACTCTCTATCTACGATTTCCTCCGATGGCTGCCGAAGTCAACAAAAGGCTGTTACCTTGGATACAGCAATAATAAGAAAATTGATTCTCTATTGGAATCCTTACAAGCAAGATGCAAAATTTATAACTCCGATATTAAACCGGGCTGGTTAGCCCTGAAGGCTAACATAGCCTCTATTCTGGAATATGTTCATAATCCTACTTGACTAGCAAGTACTTCCGACATCTCCCTGAAGATATTTTGACTTGGTGTAATAATATTTTGGACTTCTCAACCAGTATGTTTTAGAAAAGGTTTGTAAATATTGTGAGATATTTTGAAAGCTGTTTTATTTCTATCGATATGTTTTTTTTATCTTGGACGTATTGTAATTTCTTAACTTGTGTTATTTTATGTTGGCGGTCTGTTGCTCACTCGTGTTTTGGCCTAGCCTCGTGGTCTGAGTTACGGTAAAGTATCTGTCGATATATTTAAAATAGTTTTCAATTATCTAATATATTCTATGTACCTTTTGGGGGAATGTGGTTATTTAATTTATTTTCTGAGCTACAAGCCATGTAGAATTCAGTCTTCATTTTGGTCAAGTGCAAGGACTTTCTTAACCTAATTATCTTACGTAAATTTTTCTTTTCTCCTTGTACCTTGTTAGTATGCCTCATATAGGCACTGTAACTTGTGTCGCTGATTATGGCACTTATTTTATTCTGTGTAATGGGTTGCCTGGTGACAACCGAAGCGATTGTTATCGTTTCTTCCTTGCAGTAAAAAACAATAGTTTTTTGTTTTTCGTGTCGATAAAAAGAGACATGTTTTGTGGATTGGATTGCGATCAGACGTACCTTGAATTCGCTCCTGTTAATAAAACTAACTTAATTGATTGCATTGAGTTGTGGCCGTATTTGAACTTAATCTAGTTTCGGTTCATACCTTGAGTATCCTTTAAAGGTAATTTATCTGTTTATTTAACGTTGGATACTTTGGTTGGTTTTTGACTTTTCATTTCCTCATTTAATATAATTAATTCAACCCTTTTCCTACTCAAATCGGTGGGATTCCTTGCTTATATTCAATTAGCTGTTTATGCCAAGAACTAATTTCTTTTAAATTTTATTCCTGTCTTGTAAATGCATGTAATATTATTAATTGTCAATGATATATATATATCAAAGGTGACCTCTGTGTTCTTGTATCATAGTTCGTTATTCTCTTATGTTCATACTATTTAACTGCCTGGGTAAATGGTTTTGTTCAACACCTTCTACTTTCATCTCTGGTATTTTTGGTGGTTTTCATTTTATTTTGGTAAAATAGTTAACTCTCAGTACTACCAGTGTCGCAATTGGTAGCAGACCGTATGTTATTGTTTTCACGGACATTATAATAAGTTTCAAAAAAATTAATCAAATAATTCTTGAACACAAAGGTCGCTTAAAGCTTGGGTATTATTAATCTAATCCTTGTGGAATTTTCTGTTTCACGTCCCATTGCATACACAAAATGGAACCGAGGAATACATTATCAGCCTTCTACAACCTAAGGAAAGAGGAAATTGAATATGAATTGTTCATTAGAAAAAATCCTTCTAACAACAATCGTGAAAAGGATTTATTACTTCTGAAGGATGCGAAAGATGTGCCTATTATAATTCCTGAATTGGAAAGTTACCATCAAACGTTTGGTGAGTCTAATAACATTGTACCTGCTGTAATAAATTTAATTAATTTATCTATTTATTTGATAGGTGCTAGTAACCCTTCTACATCTCAATTAGGGAGATTTAAAACTCAAGCATGCCATTGGTTATATAGACTTGGTGATCTCATTTATATTTGGGAACTCGAGGATTCTAATTTTGGTTCGGAATTAATGTCATTTCAAAGTAAGCTTCTTGATGCTTTTTTAAAATTATTTCCTTCTGAGTGTGGTGATAGTCAGGGTTGCGTCAATGGTGTTAATGCTAATCCGTGTGAAATTATGGTGCCAAATGCGAGTAACTCACGTGTGATTATAGAATCTGAAGGTGACGCTGACAATTTACCTAATAATCTTGAAAGTTTATCCTTAACTGATCATAATGCAAGCATGGAGAACAGAATTACTTTGAATAAGAGCTTACAAGGGAGGTCATCAAGGATTTCCCAACCGACCTTATTAAACTCTAATAATATATGTGTTAATGAGCATGGGGAAATTGATAATACCATAACTGGTCCCTTGCCAAATATTTCTTCGTCTGGCGCTTCAAATGATTTTCCTAATGATAACTCTGCAAATTCTAGGTTATTACCTAGAAATGAAAGCCAATTTCGGTTACCCTGTACTAATGTTGTCACCGATTTTCCATCACGTTTGTTGCATAACGCTAATATGGGGGGAAATATGTCACCGATGCCTAACTATGAAAACGGTTTAAGATTTAACGGTATTCCTCATCCAGTAACCTCTTGTGTTCAGAATTTACAGATGTGTTCAGGTAATGACACTATGGAGTTTATAAAATTTTTGAAACAACTAGTTGAATTAATGGACAATTCCATTGTTTTTGGTTTATCAGATACTATGATTTTCCAATTAATTTTTCCTTTCACCTGTGGCCTGTTGCGTGATAAGTTGATCAGCGCTATGTCATCTCACTCTTCGTTATCTGAGTTTCATGTCGAAGTAATTGATTATTTTATTCCTGAACGTGCAATGATTTTACTGAAACATAATTGTTACTATCGTGGTCAGAGGGTAGATGAATCTTTGAATGATTATATTAAAGAAATTAGGTGCTACGCTAGGGTTTTGAATTTAAATTTGAGTGAATCTGCAATTGTTACTACTATAGTAGAAGGTATTAATCCAGAATATAGGTTATGTATGGCTATGGAAGGTAAACCTAAGAGTTTTCTTGAATTATATGATATAATTAAATCTGCAGAAAATGTCAAAAGCATTAACGCTGTAAGAATGATTAACTCTCCGTCTCCCTTGGTTAATATCCCTGTTAATCCTAATAATCATTTACAACAGACTTCTTTCCAAAGAAGGAGATTCAATTACACTGAAAATACTTGAACTGGTAAACGTTGCGATAGGTGCGGGTCTTATGATCACATAGCCAAGTGGTGTGATAGAAGATTTAATCGTAGGCAATGACTAGATGATAGGAAGATCTTGTCGGATTATCAAAAATCTGATGGTATTGCAGGTAACCGTAAAACAGATTTTGATAAGGATCTTCAGACTAATCGTAAGATATATGACAAATTTTCTCGTATTGGTAAAGCTAATTATGAAACGTGTAACCGTATCACTGATGCGACAAAAAATAATTGCCCATACATTGATGTTTGTATAAATAATGAACCTGTCTCCGCTCTTATTGATTCGGGCAGTGTTAATTCATTTCTTGATAGTAAATGGTTCAGGACGATGTCTTCTGTTTGTAAATTTGGCAATTTGGTAAAGGAACCACATAACTTTATAGCAGCCAATTCTTCTTCACTCAGTATTTTAGGATATGTAAAGGTAAAGGTCAGCATATTTAACTTTTCTTGGATGTTTAGATTCTGGGTGGTTGACAATTTGTCGTATCAAGTGATTATCGGGTCGGATTTCATAACTCATGTTGGGTTATTGTTAGATTTAAATTCTAAATCCTTTTGGTTTCATTTCAAACCCAATCTCAGATGGAAATTCAATCATTCGGAGTGTATTAGTGGAGTCAACTCAACTCAGGAAGAAAAAAGGGTTATAACCATTGAAGATTTAGAGTTCGATAACTTAAGCGAAGATCAAGCTAAACAGATTAAAGACCTGTGTTATGAATTTCCTGAGGTTCTAACTGACAAATTAGGTGTTACTAATTTAATAGAATATGAAATTGAGCTTTCCGACGACATTCCTGTTCGTGCGTCTCCTTATAGATTGGCTCCTCCTAAGATGAAAATTTTAAAAGGTATTGTGGACGAGATGCTTGAGGAGGGGATTATTCGTAAATCTACTTCAGCATATTCTTCGCCTATATTTCTAGTTCCTAAACCCAATGGTCAATTCAGACCCGTGATCGATTACAGAGCATTAAATAAGAAAGTCATCTTACAATCGATTCCTCTTCCGGACCTTCAGTCCTGCTTTTCGTGGTTCAAAGGAGCGTCCTATTTTACGATATTAGATTGAAATTCTGCTTATTTCCAAATTCCCCTGGCGGAGAAGTCCAAGAGTGTGACGGCTTTTGCCACAGATTGGAATTTATTTTAATTCGAACGTTTACCTTTTGGGTTGTCGACCGGTGCTGCTGTCTTGAGCAGATTGCTAGATAACGTATTTGACGGAATTAAGTTTAAATTCGTTTACCATTATTTAGATGACGTAGTCATCTTTAGTAAAAACTTTGAAGATCATGTCCAACATGTTCGTGAGGTGTTGTCTCGATTAAAGAATAGTGGTCTTACGGTCAAGTTATCTAAGGTCTCTTTTGCTAAACCCCAAATATCATTCTTGGGACATGTGATATCGTCATCCGGTGTCTCGGTAGACCAAGGCAGAACCCAATCTATTAGGGAATTCAAACAACCTAAAACGCCTAAAGAAATAGCACGTTTTATTGGGATGATTAACTACTTTCGTAGATTTATTCCTAATTTTGCTCACCGTGCAACTCCTCTTAACATGCTTCGAAAGAAAGGTACTGTATTTTCGTGGGGTCCGTCGCAAGAATCAGCTTTTCTTGACCTTAAGTTGGCATTATCCACCAATTTTGGCTATTCCTGATTTTGGCAAAAGGTTTATCGTCCAAACCGATGCATCTAACAAGGCTGTTGGTGCAGTATTGTTACAAGAGTACGATGAAGGAAGGTTACCTGTGGCTTATGCTTCGAGAACATTAAACGATGCTGAGATAAAGTATTCTGTGTATGAATTAGAAGCGCTAGCAGTTATGTTTGCTCTCGAAAAATTTAAAATATATATCGAGCACGTTTCCTTTGATCTCGAGACCGATAACCAGGCATTGAGTTGGGTATTGGGAAAACCCAGGAAAACTGGAAGAATAGCTCGTTGGGCCACCCGTATTTTAGCCTTTCAATTCAGCGTTCGTCATATTAAGGGCACGGACAATGTCATTGCTGATTGCCTTAGTAGAATGTACGGTGATGAGAAAATAGAGGATAAGGGCGAATTAAGTTTGATGAGAGTAACAAGGTGAACACTATCCTGTCTAATTATCCTAAATTGTTTAGGGAGGTATCCGAATATCAAAGAGAGGACCCTGGCTTGAATGAAATTATTGAGAAATTAGAAAAGGGAGAAAATTTGAAGCCGTATTCGATGAAGAACAGCACATTATGTTGTTCCGCTAGGTACGATAGGTTGCCTAAAATTGTACTACCTTCTCTTCTTATACCGGAGATTTTTAAGTATGTCCATGAGTCACAAATTGGTGGACATCTTGGGGTATTTAAGACAAGGCAGAAAATTAGACAGAATTTCATGTGGAAAAATATGGATAAAGACATCAGGAAATTGGTGAACGGATGTAACGCTTGCAACGTAGCTAAACCTACTAACAATTCTAAAATTGGGCCGTTATCCTCGGAAATCGCTACTAAACCTATGGAGAGATTGTTCGTCGATTTCGTAGGCCCTCTGCCCATGTCAAAGCATGGAAATCGGTTTGTATTTGTTTGCACGGACGGTTTTTCTCGTTTTAGTTGGATCATTCCTACTCGTATGGCAAACACTCAAACCGTTATTAAATGTTTAAATCAAATATTTGCTTCTTTTGGCCCTTGTCAGTTTCTGGTGTCAGATAACGCTAAATGCTTTTCATCTAATGTATTTTGAAATTATTTATTCGAATTTTCTATCTCTCATGTCACGAGCACCCCATACTACCCTAAAGGATCATATGCCGAAAGGGTGAATAGGAATTTACGGGCAGCACTTATTGCGTATCACCACAATGATCACAAGGGTTGGGACAGTTGCTTACATTTGATAACTTATGCTTTCAATACGGCTATACATGAATCTCACCGAAACACTCCTTTTAATCTGATGTTTTCATATTCGCCTAATTCTCCGATATCAAATTTATGGTCTCTCAACGATCTATTGCCTGAGAACATTTCTAACTTGGATGTTCAGGCGGTTTGGAAGAAAGCTAGGGAAAACATGAAGATTGCTCATGAAAAATTGCAGATAAGGTATAATGTGGGTCGTAAACAGTGTTCATTAAAGGTTGGTGATGAGGTATATGTTCGAAACTTCTCGCTAAAAGAAGCTGGTCCTAAAGAATCAGGGAAATTACTTGTTAGATTTAAAGGTCCTTGCAAAATTCTTAGTTTCATCACTCCAGTGACTATGCTAGTGAGTGATCCTCAGAAAAACGTATTTTCAGGGTGCATTTATCACAAGTGAAGAAAAAATGTGATATTTCTGAGTAATGTTTTATTTGGTTGTAATTTCTCTTTTTGCTGTTTATTTGGTAGATGTTTTGGTTTGTCCTTCCTGTTGTGATTCACTCACCGTAAGTATTATACTTAGCTTGTAATTATTCCTAATTGTGTATGAAAAACTGTGTGTATCTAGAATGGTTGTGTTTAGTGTGATTGCGGTAATTTAGATTTGTATTAAGGGGTGGGAAATTGTTGTTTTGTTGTTCAAAATAAGGTTAGGTTTGCGCTAGTCAAAATGTTCATTGTTGATTGTATAATACCGAGTATGTAAATAAATATTTCGTTGAAAAATATTGCTACTTAAGTGCACTAGGTAGTGATTTGAATGATTGCGTTGTTGAATGAGGACAGTTTCTTATTTCGATTCTTGTTATCTCTGGTATGGAACTGGTATAATTAAGATGAAGGAAAAGAGTCGTTGGTATGAAAGGTAAGCATTCCTTACAAAAGATCCCAAGTTGATCCAAGTTGGTGTACATTATGTCGCCTTATTTGCTTGTTTCATCAGGGATGTAAAAGGTATTGAATGTTATGTTTTGGCTGATAGTTGTTGAAAAGGTAAGTAAGTAATGCTATAAGGAAAATACCCGTATTGTTCTTTCGAGATGCGTTCCTTGGGTTCGTTAACTGTCAGTCTGAGCAGGGTAAGAATTGAGTGAAGTATGATATTGAATAATTGTAATTGTGAAAGTGATATGCTAAAAGGGCTCAATAGGTTCATGTCATGTGCGTTCTGTGTACGTTTCATTTATTGTGTATGTTCCGAGTCTGCATACATGTAAGGGTATGCCAGGGTAAGTATGTTGTATAATTGGGTTTTCACGAACATTTATTTATATACTGGTAGATATTTTGGGGCATTTACCTTGCGGGCGGTAAATAGTAATCAGTAATTGTGGGAATATTGCGGTTATGTACGAGTGTGTGAAAGATTTTGTGTATTTCTGTTTTTCTGCACGTGTGATATGATACTAAAATATTTTCTGGTTTTCCTTGTTATTTTTTTGGAATTTGCTTTGCCTCTCCCTTTTTGAACCTTGTCGGAACTTCTCTTATTTTTTTTCTCTCGTTTCTGAGGTTATGATAGCATGAGACTCGCTCATGATTTTTCCTTCCTTGTTTTCGTATTTCGTGTTGCTTCATCGGGTACTTGTAAGGGATTCTTGTGCGATGTTAGCGTCGGGTTTACTCTTAGTTTTTTTTTCTCGGACCCCCTTTATTTATGAAGTCTATAAAACTTAATGGTAATCTTCATTTATTTACGATGGTACAATGTTAGACTTAACCTACGTCATTTTCATTTTTTGTGATCTTCGGTTGGCTGATAATTGTTTCAAAGTCCGTTTGTTCTTATTTTATCTTTTCTTTCAAATAGCTGTGGAATTACGTCCCACAAAGTTATGATTTAATTAAATATACTCCATAAAATATAATTTTGTAAAAGATGTAAACCGTATGGTTATTGGATGACATAACTTATGTTCCTATTTTGTAAAAGCAAGGAATCTTTGAGATGGGAGGATTTTTTTTTTTTGGGGTCATTTGGAAAATGATACTTGGTTGATCATTTATTACTTATTTGGATGATTGTGAACTGGTTGTAAGGATGCATTATCTTAATATGTCATGAAGAAAGAACATGGACCTTGCTGTCGGAGTACAATTTGGTTTCAGATCAAGAGCTGATATTGTCATCCTGGTAGGCGAGTTGGCGACTGTGGCGAATGTTCTGGGTCCGGACTTCGTCGAGTAAAGCCGTGTCCTCTACGTTGAGATGGAGTGTGTCTTCATCAGCCAAGAAACTTCTAATTTGTATTTTATGTTACAAAAAAAGAAAAACTGTTTTGTTACCAAGTAAGGAATTGAAACTCTAAGCATGTTGGAAAAGGTTAGATGCATGAACGCTTTGGTGCGTGCCTATTTTGAAGATGGTAAGATTGGCGAACCTTGGAATATTATGAAAGAACGAACTGATATTCATATGCAGCTCTATTTACTCCCTCTATCTCTCAACACATAGACTTGGGGTACATTTGTGTCCTATCGTCCTGTATAGTGGGGAGGAGAGATGACGCGTTTTAATTTCCTTGACGTGACCTTTATCCTTTCTAAAATGTAACAGAGTTGGTCTTGCTGCCGTGCTTGTGCTTGAGATAAACGGACTTGACACGCTACCTGTTGAGCACGACTAGAAAATCGTTTGTCGCCGCAGGATGCTGTCATCTGACGGAGAATATTAGTACTACTCCTATTGGATTTTCCTCTTGGAGCGCTGTACTCTCTATCTACGATTTCCTCCGATGGCTGCCGAAGTCAACAAATGGCTGTTACCTTGGATACAGCAATAATAAGAAAATTGATTCTCTATTGGAATCCTTACAAGCAAGATGCAAAATTTATAACTCCGATATTAAACCGGGCTGGTTAGCCCTGAAGGCTAACATAGCCTCTATTCTGGAATATGTTCATAATCCTACTTGACTAGGAAGTACTTCCGACATCTCCCTGAAGATATTTTGACTTGGTGTAATAATATTTTGGACTTCTCAACCAGTATGTTTTAGAAAAGGTTTGTAAATATTGTGAGATATTTTGGAAGCTGTTTTATTTCTATCGATATGTTTTTTTATCTAGGACGTATTGTAATTTCTTAACTTGTGTTATTTTATGTTGGCGGTCTGTTGTTCACTCGTGTTTTGGCCTAGCCTCGTGGTCGGAGTTACGGTAAAGTATCTGTCGATATATTTAAAATAGTTTCCAATTATCTAATATATTCTATGTACCTTTTGGGGGAATGTGGTTATTTAATTTATTTTCTGAGCTACAAGCCATGTAGAATTCAGTCTTCATTTTGGTCAAGTGCAAGGACTTTCTTAACCTAATTATCTTACGTAAATTTTTCTTTTCTCCTTGTATCTTGTTAGTATGCCTCATATAGGCACTGTAACTTGTGTCGCTGATTATGGCACTTATTTTATTCTGTGTAATGGGTTGCCTGGTGACAACCGAAGCGATTGTTATCGTTTCTTCCTTGCAGTAAAAAACAATAGTTTTTTGTTTTTCGTGTCGATAAAAAGAGACATGTTTTGTGGATTGGATTGCGATCAGACGTACCTTGAATTCGCTCCTGTTAATAAAACTAACTTAATTGATTGCATTGAGTTGTGACCGTTTTTGAACTTAATCTAGTTTCGGTTCATACCTTGAGTATCCTTTAAAGGTAATTTATCTGTTTATTTAACGTTGGATATTTTGGTTGGTTTTCGACTTTTCATTTGCTCATTTAATATAATTAATTCAACCCTTTTCCTCCTCAAATCGGTGGGATTCCTTGCTTATATTCAATTAGCTGTTTATGCCAAGAACTAATTTCTTTTAAATTTTATTCCTGTCTTGTAAATGCATGTAATATTATTAATTGTCTTAATATATATATATATATATATATATATATATATATATATATATCAAAGGTGACCTCTGTGTTCTTGTATCATAGTTCGTTATTCTCTTATGTTCATACTATTTAACTGCCTGGGTAAATGGTTTTGTTCAACACCTTCTACTTTCATCTCTGGTATTTTTGGGGGTTTTCATTTTATTTTGGTAAAGTAGTTAACTCTCAGTACTACCAGTGCCGCAATTTACATTCCCCTAAAAGGGACTTACAATTTCATACTCACTGACCAATAAAGACTTGGTCAGTAAACTACACATTGCATTCATAATTACACGCCTCTTTACATCCTCATACCCTTCCTGACTCTCGTCACGATTGACCGTGACAGTAGTAGCCAGTTATTGCTAACTCAGGTTTCATTGTGCTCCCGCACGCGTCTCGACTGCATAGCAGCGAGCCGCTGACATAAGCACGCCCGTTATATCACTCACTCCGTCCAGCTGGCAGGCTGGCATATTAGCCTGCACTCAGAGGTTCATCTCCTAGGAGGCTCTTGCATCTTAGCAGGAACACCTTGGTGCATTCTTTGAATACACGGTACCTGAGATATAATTTTTATTGCTCCTTGCATGTTCATTTCTTCCTTCTTCTTTGTCAAACACCAACAGTGATCATCTGTTTTCTTCTTGTTGGGCATATCTCTTATGTCTTCATAAGTATGTTTCAGATATATAACTTCTGTGACCCACCTAGCGTCACCTCGCAGCGAATCTCTGAAGCTCCTCAATTCTTCCTGGTGCTAGAGGACTTACTTATCCATTTGGCCACCAGATCCTGTTACCATCGTCAGCTATTTTCTCTTGGAGCAAGAGGACTACGTCCACTTCTTTACTCACCATGCTGCGCTAGTATCAACTGTTATCAACTCTTAGAAGACCGGCTCAGCAAGAGAAGATAAATTTTTTGTTTTCAAGTTGGCAATGTTTATATGTTCTCCTTTTGTCTCCTACCCCCCACTCTTTCCCCTTTTTCTTGGTCCCTCCGTGCTCCGTTGAGCTGCTCTCACTTCTTAGTCTGCAGTTGACTCGTTCAGTCAAAGCTCCGCTCGAGCTTGCATCCTCAAACCTAGAGGCTCACCCTCTTCTACGCCATGTTGGCTAAGTAATCTTCAACAGAAACTTCGACTTCAACATGAAATCAAGATAAGTACCATTTTAAAAGTTTTAACCTCATCTTCATGGTTTTAACTTCCACGTGCTTTAATTATAATTTATAAACAGTGTGAAATCATTTCTTTGGGGCAATAATCATTCTTCGTGGGATTTGCCATGTTGAGCTTTTGCTTGTATAAGCCAACCTTACTAAAAAGAGCTTTTCTTAAGCTATTTAAACGAGAAACCCTCTCGCTACGTGGGATATTATCTAATACCCGCTGTCTATAATTATAAAGCTAGTTCCTCCGTTGGATTTTCTCAACCCCATTTTCTGCTAAGGTCGTTCTGGAACCTTCGAGATCTTGTTCTCTATCTGCGAGTCTTGCCGTCAAGTATTGTTCACGCACTTGTGAAAATGCTAGTTAAAATGAGGAATCTTCCTTATAAATTTTTGCAATAGCTAACTTTCCTCCACCGCTGGAACCTCTGGAACATTCTATGGCGCATTTAATTGTAAATCACAACTTTTTCAAGAAATAGACTCTCACCTATATAGTGCAATCAGTTATTTCCATAATTGCAATAACTTTCTTTTTCATGAACTTTAGTGTTTCTATAGTGAACTTTGCATCCATCTTCATAGACTATAGTGATAAACAGTGCTTGCTCCACGTTTCTACCGCGTCGCGATCGTCCGGTTATATTAAATACGGCCATGAACATTGATCCTATATCCCAATGATCTTTCCTCAACCTTCTACTAACCATCATTATTAATAAAATTGTAACTTTCTATAAGGTGTCACTCACAAGGTGCCCTTCCCTCTTTGCTAGTTTAACATTAATTAAATTCTGCATAATTGCTTGTGTGATACAAGTTTTAAATTTACGTTGTTCCTTTCCCATAATCAGGGAAAACAATTCTTTAAACTCTTGAGCGAGTCATGTTCAGGTTTCACGAAATGGAAACTGTCCCATTTGGCGAGTGATTCCTGCTCAAACTTGGGAAGTCCAGAACTTTCCCTTTCACTTTCTTCAGGTTTCACAGTAAGTGACCTGCCCTCTTTGTATAATTCTCATATATTAATTCTGTATAAATATAAGAAGTTGTAGGAACTTCTATCTTATTTTTCATGTTGTTATTATTGTTATTTTCAAAGTTGTCACTTTCTCTAGAACATTCTCTCCTGAATTTCTTAAGGTGCACTTTTGTACTCCAATTCACGTTCAAGCTTTAATTATTTCATTGCTCATTTGTTTAAATCTTATAAAGATTTTAGAAACATGTAAGGTTTGAAACCTTGTAAATTGTCAATTGCCTGGAGCAACCGTTTAATGTTGAGAGGTCTGCGACCCTATTTGTTAAAAAGTTCAAATGAACTATGTTTATTAAAATTATATTGCATAATTGTTAATTTCCTCAAACTTTTTCTAATTGTAAAATAAACAAATCTTTTCCCTTCGCTTTTTCATTTACGAATATAAAGTTTAGGCAAAATCCTGTCTTCCTTGACTCTCCTCACTTAATGATATTAAAATCATTAATAGAGCTTTCACCATTTGTTGCATTTGAGCAAGAACTCTTAATTTTCACCTCACTAAAGTTCTTCTTAGCGTTAATAGCTAATTCTAATTGGCCAGTAAGGCAAGTAAAGCTCGCTAAGCCAGCTACCTGCTTGTGGAGACCCTCTCCGAAAACTTATGGTCAATTTTCTAAAAAATAAGTGTTTCTTTTTGTCTAAACTTTTAGCCGGCTCCTCGCTGAGTAAAAGCTTAGCCATTTTCCAATGCAACCATTGGTTCATTTACCAAGATTACCTAATAAGGCATAATCTTTTATTATTTTCCTTTTTAGAGACACTTGGTCGCCCTTACAGGAACTCCATAATTTTGGAAATTGAAAATACCAAGCTTGAGTTAAATCATTGGCATTCTTCGAATTACTTTGTAAAACCTAATTTCTTTGAGAAGACATACAGTAAATTTGTTCCTCTCAGTCTTGCCAGACCAGCACTCTTCCCCATAGTAGTTTTATATATGCTTGAGAGGGATTATACGAAAGCCACTCTCTTGCAAACAGCCCAAGTTCTATCTGTGTTTCTCGTCAGCTTAGACCAAGTCCTTACTCATTTTAGGTATCCGAAAGAGGATTTTCGGTGGCAACCACCTTTAAGTGTGTTTAACACTAAACTTATTAATTTTGTGGGACTCTCCTCCTATTTTTCTATCCTTCTTTTCCAATCCAAACTCTACTTCCTTCTCTTAATCATCTTCCCTTGGTGGGTGGGTTATTCCTCAGCCAATAAACTACCCGAAATTTAGTACCAGAAACCCGGGAGAGTCCATTTTTTATTTCTATTGTTTGTCAAGTGTCATTTGACAATACTTGGCAAATTATTAATATCTGCTTTGGATTTTTCAGCTATAATTACATCATGCAAAGCCTGTGAACGGGAAAGAGGCCGCTCCTGTCTCCTTTGGTGTGTCCTGTTCTTTATACCCATTTGCTGCTGCCAGCTTGACAGCATCTCCAAGGTTCTACAGTTTCGTGAGTTGTATTTCAATTTATTCTCTTTGTCATGGCCCCTACTGAAAAAGATGAAACTCTCATTGCTAGACGTTCTTCCTATAAAGGGCAACTCACTAGATTCAGAAATTTTATCAACAAGTTAAATCCCGCCGAGTGTGATTTAGACATCTTGACACATCGCCTTAAGTTGTACGAACGGTCTTATGATTATTATGATCAAATTCAAACCGAGATTGAATCCGCTTGCCCAGAACTTCAATCGGATCGGGACGAGGTCGAACCCTTGTACTTTGAAGGGATTGCCAAGGCCCACCAACTGATCCGCAATATCTCAGAACCGGACACTAGGGTCATCAATCCGGCCCAGTTCGCACCCGCTTCAGTTCACGAGAACAAACCGAAACCGTTACTTCCTAAGATAAGCCTACCGCACTTCTCAGGCAAGGAAGGTGAATGGTATTCTTTTTATGAACTTTACTGCTCCCTAATTCATGAAAATATCGAGATCCCTGACATACATAAATTTTACTTCCTCCGTACTTCTTTGGAATGTGAGGCCTTAGCCTTAGTGGAGTCACTGCCTTTAAGCGCAGACAACTACCACATCGCCTTTAATCTCCTTAAAGAGAGATATGGCAATTTACGTTTGAGTGTAGCTCGCCACATACGTTGTCTCTTCAACCTACCGGCCGTCAAACCTAATGACGTCACCTCTTTAAGAGACCTCTTAGATTCTATACAGTTGAATGTCAGAGCATTATACCAACTGAAGCAGCCTGTCCAAACATGGGACACCATACTCATTCATCTGGCTACATCAAGATTCGATTTTTCAACTTTAAAGGCTTGGGAGATCGAACTCGCTCGCAAGGAAGAATTTTCCTTCGAACACTTAATCTCGTTTCTTAACAGCCGATGCCAAGTCCTTACAGCACTCGCATTTCAGTGCGAAAAGGTCGAAACGAATCACCAGTCTCACATTTTTGAGAAAAACCTTGCTTCTTCAAAGGGACATCAGCCCCCATCTGTCGAGAACAAGCAAACCCGTTCTTCTTTCAATCATGCAAGAGAACATATCAGGCCGCTCATCAAATCGTTAAAATGCACGCTCTGTAAAAAGCTTCACACATTGTATTTGTGCAAATCCTTTAAAGAATTGTCTGTCGAAGATCGAAGGAAGTTTGTCTTGAATAACAAACATTGTTTCAATTGCTTGTCACCTAAGCATTCTTCTTCGAACTGTACGTCATCAAATCTCTGTTTCCATTGTAAAAAACCGCATCATTCTTTATTGCACGTTCACGATAAATCGAGGTCATCAGTACCTGCCTCTTCAAGCTCCTTGCAGAGCCGCTCCGAACAAACTAATGCTTCTTCCTGCATTTCTAATGCCGAAACTTTTCACAGTGCGCAAACCCTTTTGACCACTGTACAATTCGAAATCCAAGATAAATTTGGAAATTGGTTTAGAACCCGTGGTCTTCTCGATTCCGCTTCAACTCATAACTTTGTTTCGCAATCGTTGATTAAAAAACTAGGTCTTTCGTCATCGCCTACTTCTATCAATGTGACCGGCATTGACAATTTGAAAACTCAAGTCTTGCAGTCTTCAAAATTGAAAATCAGAGACGTTTGCCAAAGAAACACCAATCTTAATTTAAACTGTCTCATTCTTACCAGTATTGGCAAGGACACTCCAAGTCACTCTATCAATACTTCCGGTTTAAACATTCCCTCGCACTTAAGGTTAGCCGATCCTCAGTTTAATGCTCAAGGTCCCATTGATGTACTTTTCAGTGCCAATGTTTTTTGGAAGTGCATTCGCAAACAAACACGCAAGTTATCTTCAACCGTGGTCGCCAGAGACACCGATTTTGGTTGGGTTATTACTGGTGAAATTCAGCATCCCAGTGTTCAAACCAAAGCGCAATGTCATTTCGTTACAGCTGACATAAATCCTATTTCTGAAAAAGAGAACGCTCATGTTTCAGATCTCAATATTTTTGAAAACCACTTGTCGAAACGATGTCTTATCGTGAACAACTACACTACCTCTGTAAGTTGTTTAAATGGTTTTTCCTTCTTCCCGCATAATATGGCAATTCAAGTTCGCCTTGCTTTGTGTTACTTCGTCTACTTTCTCATGTCATTTTTATAGCAGGTAATTGCTTAAACTCTTTCTCGAAAACTATCTTCCCCTTGTGTAAAACCATGGCTATCAGTCTCCATCACTTCGCTGTACGCTATGTTTCACTTCTTTCGTTATCTAGAAGGACGGCCACGGTCGGCTCCTCCCTCCTTCCTCACAATTGGAAGTCGCTCATGAAACCGCTTGAAAATCTGAATTCTGTAGCATCTAGAATAACTATTCTTATGCATAACCTTCTTCTCAATGTCCCAGCTTGTCTTCTTTGCTCGGAAGAATTAAGCTTCTTTTTGTTGAAAATTGTCCGATTCCGTGATCCTCAAAATTATGCGAAATTGATTTCCTACTCTATTTCATATATCTTTAAATTGCTTTTTCACGTCCAAGTTACGATTGACTGCATTCCGTTCAACCTGAATATCTGCTTTAAGTTACAGCTGATTCAACAAATGTTGTTTGTGTACTTTGAACTGCTTGTTTGTCAGACTTGTTTGTATACAAGCCTGAGGAAGGTCAAGTCACTGTTTATTTCCTGTACGCTTGACACAGTTCAAAGCAAGTTTCTCTTATCTCAACTTTGGCTGATTGCCAAGCATTGTCTAGTGAGCCGCTCCTGCAAGTACAGAAGCCGTTCACCTACTTCCCAAAATAAACTTGTTCCAGTTAAGGACTCTTTCAGCTATTTATATGCCTTATCTCGTTGTACTATGTGTGTCAAGGCCGCGCTTGCTTACGTCTCTCACTTAATCACGCTCGTATCTTACAATTGCTTCGATTCTTGCTTCAAAACTTCGTTGCGTATTTCTCACGCGCTCATGTATTTCACTTTGCTTACATATTTTGAAATCTTATTGTTCATTGATGAACAAACTTACTTTTTCTCGTCGTTACATTCGATGTGTTTTTGCATTTATACTTGTCACGTCACGTTTCTCGCTGACTTAAGTATTTTTCTGAGTGACCCCTTTGATGCTTATTGTGACTTGAGGTCATTGTTTATGGCTACTCGTTTGTTACCTATGGCGTTCTTGCTTTCTACTCGCATAGTTTCTTTGTTTATTTGGTATATTCTTGTCCTGAATAGATGTACTTGTTTCTATACGCTTTGTTTAAACTTGTCAATTCTCCTTTCGCATCGTATCGCAATCTTTACTAGTGCTTTATTTCCCTCAGCTTCTAGTTATTTTGTGATGGAAGATGTCGTTAATTCTCGTTATTTAACTCCGCTTTCTAATGACCCTGATGACCTCCTTCCACTCACACCTGGTCACTGTCTTAACGCACTTCTCTCTCTGCCCATCCTCCCCTTCCTAATTCTTTCAGGGATTCTGATTTACCTATTGTTTGGCGTAAACTTGAAGCCCTCCGTAATTCTTTTTGGAAGAGGTGGAACTTGGAATATTTAACTTCCTTGCAAGGGAGACAGAAGTGGTTTCTTTCCAGTCCCGACATTAAAGTGGGGGACTTGGTCTTAGTTAGGGATGTTTCACCCCCCCCTAGTCAGGCCTTTTGGAAGAGTGACCAAGTGTTACCCTGGAAGAGATAGGAGAGTCAGGGTAGTCAGAGTCTTGACCACTAATGGTCAGATCACAAGACTACTTCTCCGCAATTGCTTATTACTGTACTTGTTTTTCTTGTTCGCTGTTGGTGTCTGCCCCTCCCAGTATGGTGCATTCTTTGAATACACGGTACCTGAGATATAATTTTTATTGCTCCTTGCATGTTCATTTCTTCCTTCTTCTTTGTCAAACACCAACAGTGATCATCTGTTTTCTTCTTGTTGGGCATATCTCTTATGTCTTCATAAGTATGTTTCAGATATATAACTTCTGTGACCCACCTAGCGTCACCTCGCAGCGAATCTCTGAAGCTCCTCAATTCTTCCTGGTGCTAGTGGACTTACTTATCCATTTGGCCACCAGATCCTGTTACCATCGTCAGCTATTTTCTCTTGGAGCAAGAGGACTACGTCCACTTCTTTACTCACCATGCTGCGCTAGTATCAACTGTTATCAACTCTTAGAAGACCGGCTCAGCAAGAGAAGATAAATTTTTTGTTTTCAAGTTGGCAATGTTTATATGTTCTCCTTTTGTCTCCTACCCCCCACTCTTTCCCCTTTTTCTTGGTCCCTCCGTGCTCCGTTGAGCTGCTCTCACTTCTTAGTCTGCAGTTGACTCGTTCAGTCAAAGCTCCGCTCGAGCTTGCATCCTCAAACCTAGAGGCTCACCCTCTTCTACGCCATGTTGGCTAAGTAATCTTCAACAGAAACTTCGACTTCAACATGAAATCAAGATAAGTACCATTTTAAAAGTTTTAACCTCATCTTCATGGTTTTAACTTCCACGTGCTTTTAATTATAATTTATAGACAGTGTGAAATCATTTCTTTGGGGCAATAATCATTCTTCGTGGGATTTGCCATGTTGAGCTTTTGCTTGTATAAGCCAACCTTACTAAAAAAGAGCTTTTCTTAAGCTATTTAAACGAGAAACCCTCTCGCTACGTGGGATATTATCTAATACCCGCTGTCTATAATTATAAAGCTAGTTCCTCCGTTGGATTTTCTCAACCCCATTTTCTGCTAAGGTCGTTCTGGAACCTTCGAGATCTTGTTCTCTATCTGCGAGTCTTGCCGTCAAGTATTGTTCACGCACTTGTGAAAATGCTAGTTAAAATGAGGAATCTTCCTTATAAATTTTTGCAATAGCTAACTTTCCTCCACCGCTGGAACCTCTGGAACATTCTATGGCGCATTTAATTGTAAATCACAACTTTTTCAAGAAATAGACTCTCACCTATATAGTGCAATCAGTTATTTCCATAATTGCAATAACTTTCTTTTTCATGAACTTTAGTGTTTCTATAGTGAACTTTGCATCCATCTTCATAGACTATAGTGATAAACAGTGCTTGCTCCACGTTTCTACCGCGTCGCGATCGTCCGGTTATATTAAATACGGCCATGAACATTGATCCTATATCCCAATGATCTTTCCTCAACCTTCTACTAACCATCATTATTAATAAAATTGTAACTTTCTATAAGGTGTCACTCACAAGGTGCCCTTCCCTCTTTGCTAGTTTAACATTAATTAAATTCTGCATAATTGCTTGTGTGATACAAGTTTTAAATTTACGTTGTTCCTTTCCCATAATCAGGGAAAACAATTCTTTAAACTCTTGAGCGAGTCATGTTCAGGTTTCACGAAATGGAAACTGTCCCATTTGGCGAGTGATTCCTGCTCAAACTTGGGAAGTCCAGAACTTTCCCTTTCACTTTCTTCAGGTTTCACAGTAAGTGACCTGCCCTCTTTGTATAATTCTCATATATTAATTCTGTATAAATATAAGAAGTTGTAGGAACTTCTATCTTATTTTTCATGTTGTTATTATTGTTATTTTCAAAGTTGTCACTTTCTCTAGAACATTCTCTCCTGAATTTCTTAAGGTGCACTTTTGTACTCCAATTCACGTTCAAGCTTTAATTATTTCATTGCTCATTTGTTTAAATCTTATAAAGATTTTAGAAACATGTAAGGTTTGAAACCTTGTAAATTGTCAATTGCCTGGAGCAACCGTTTAATGTTGAGAGGTCTGCGACCCTATTTGTTAAAAAGTTCAAATGAACTATGTTTATTAAAATTATATTGCATAATTGTTAATTTCCTCAAACTTTTTCTAATTGTAAAATAAACAAATCTTTTCCCTTCGCTTTTTCATTCACGAATATAAAGTTTAGGCAAAATCCTGTCTTCCTTGACTCTCCTCACTTAATGATATTAAAATCATTAATAGAGCTTTCACCATTTGTTGCATTTGAGCAAGAACTCTTAATTTTCACCTCACTAAAGTTCTTCTTAGCGTTAATAGCTAATTCTAATTGGCCAGTAAGGCAAGTAAAGCTCGCTAAGCCAGCTACCTGCTTGTGGAGACCCTCTCCGAAAACTTATGGTCAATTTTCTAAAAAATAAGTGTTTCTTTTTGTCTAAACTTTTAGCCGGCTCCTCGCTGAGTAAAAGCTTAGCCATTTTCCAATGCAACCATTGGTTCATTTACCAAGATTACCTAATAAGGCATAATCTTTTATTATTTTCCTTTTTAGAGACACTTGGTCGCCCTTACAGGAACTCCATAATTTTGGAAATTGAAAATACCAAGCTTGAGTTAAATCATTGGCATTCTTCGAATTACTTTGTAAAACCTAATTTCTTTGAGAAGACATACAGTAAATTTGTTCCTCTCAGTCTTGCCAGACCAGCACTCTTCCCCATAGTAGTTTTATATATGCTTGAGAGGGATTATACGAAAGCCACTCTCTTGCAAACAGCCCAAGTTCTATCTGTGTTTCTCGTCAGCTTAGACCAAGTCCTTACTCATTTTAGGTATCCGAAAGAGGATCTTCGGTGGCAACCACCTTTAAGTGTGTTTAACACTAAACTTATTAATTTTGTGGGACTCTCCTCCTATTTTTCTATCCTTCTTTTCCAATCCAAACTCTACTTCCTTCTCTTAATCATCTTCCCTTGGTGGGTGGGTTATTCCTCAGCCAATAAACTACCCACACCTCCTAGCATTTGAACATCAAACAACACGCTATACTGGTAAGCTCTCCCAGCTACGGGAAGCTGCCATCATTTAGTAATCACCTTCCAAATTAGTACAATAACACTAATGTTTAGATCCCTAAACTACCCCCCCCCCCAGCTAAGGGATCTAAAACAATATACTGTAGATTAATCATTGGCATGAAAAGTAGGCTCTTTTGTTCGTCACGGAACATCTTGTTATGTAAACTCATGGGTTATCGTACATCACTATTGAAAAGATCACGGGTCAATGGATAGCGCTATTTGGGGTACACCGATTGTTCAGAGATGACTGATTTACTTGAACTTTAAAAAGAGAACACAATACATATAGTGAGATCTGTTATGATATGCAGAGGGTGGCAACCCTTTAAGAACCACACAAGACAGCGCACACTTATCCAATTCTCGGCATACCAATGCATGCCTCCCGTCTAGCGTACCATACTTTAACTGGCACGATGTATACTGAAGTTTCACTTTTCTCACCTCAGTGGCTTCATCCTTCTCCCCCGAAGTAGTATTTAAAAATTATCGACCTGTACTTGCAATGCAAGTAGTTCACACAATGTACAGAGTATGTCCAAAATAACTCATGGGGCCGAAAATATGGGAATACCATTTACGGGCCTCCATTGGCAATTAATGTGTGTTATAAATGTGACTTAATGTGTGTGTCACGAAACGTCCACAATTATTTTCTTAAAGAAAAGAAGTGGTCTCTACAATTAAACTTTGTCAGACTTGCTTCTTAACCTTGTGTTGTGGGTATACTGCTTTTGTTTCTAAATGAATGCCAATGGTTGATGGCATAACCTGGTATACATGCTTTGTGGGGAGATGTTCACATCCCAATTTTAACGTAATATAATATTTAATTTCTAGGGTTATGCGCTGAAATTTACTCTCCGCGATGGTGATGGAGTTTTACGTTAACTAACCACTTGTTGAATGCGCAAAACGGTAAACAATTCATTTAGCCAGAGGAGAGTTAGTGAGACGGGCGCGGCACATTCCACCCTCATCTCCTTTAATGATATACACCACTAGTCAGTTGCCATTTTGCCAGTATTTGCGTGTAAGAAGTATTATAGTGTCATTTTGTAAACTAAAATTAAGTTGTACTCTGTTAAGTTATTTTTATGAAACTGTGGTTGATTAATGTTTATAATATACCAACGAAAAGAAAGGGCAGACCGATTCTAAAAATCGGACATAATATTTTAATGCCAACAAATATTACGGTAAGTTAAGTTTCCTTTATATATATACTAGCTGTACCCGGCACGCGTTGCAATGACAATCAACGAAAGTTTTGGCGTTGTAATTTTGTTTCTTAAAGTGCTTTTGGAAACAATTATTTTTTCAATTTCCGTTAACTGTCTCTAAACTGTCGTAAAATGGATTAACTAATTTAGAAACATTCGCAGGAGCGTGCACAACAATTCACCAAAGTTTCATCGCAATCGGATGAATGGGATATGAACGCATACGGAATTTTGATAAAACGATTCGTGCGCTGTCATTCATTTTTTAAATTTACTCTAGAGCTACCTACTGTGAAATGGATATACTAAGTTAGAAACCTTCACGTAAGTGTACACAACAACTCAACAACGTTTCATCGCAATCGATGAATGGTATATGAACGCATACGGGATTTTGTTGAAACGCTTCGTGCGTCGTCACTCATTTGTTGCATCTACTCGTACACTACCTATTGTAAGATAGATTTACTAAGTCGAAAACCTTCCCAGGCGTGTACACAACAACTCATTAAAGTTCCAACGCAATCAGATGAATGGCACATGAACGCATACGGGATTTTGATTAAACGATACGCGTGCCGTCACTCATTTGTTGAATCTACTCGTACGCTACCTATTGTAAAATAGATTTACTATGCCTGAAACTTTTCCTGGAGTGTACTCAACGATTCACCAAAGTCTCATCGCAATCGGATGAATGGTATATGAATGAATATGGGACTCTTTTGAAACGATTCGCGTGTCATTGCTCATTTTTTGAATCTACTCGTGAGCTAACTCTTGTGAAATGCATGTACTAAGCCAGACACATTCCCTGGAGTGTACACAACAATTCACCAAAGTTTCATCGCAATTGAATTAATATTATATAAAAGCATACGGGACTGTTTTGAAACGATTCGCACACCATCACTCATTTGTTGAATCTACTCGTGCGCTACCTATTGTAAAATGGATTTACTCAGCCAGGAAACTTTCCTGGAGTGCACTTAACAATTCACCAAAGTTTCATCGCAATCGGATGAATGGTATGTGAACGCATACGATACTTGGTTGAAACGATTCACGTGCCGTCGCTCATTTGTTGAATAAAATTGTGCGCTACCTGTTGTAAAATGCATGTACTAAACCAGAAACCTTCCCTGGAGTGTACACAAAGACTCACACAAGTTTCATCGCTTTCGCCAGAATGGTATATGAACGCATATGGGACATTTTGAAACACTTCGTGCGTTGTCACTCATATGTTGAATCTACTCGTGCGCTACCTATTGAAAAATGGATGATCTAAGCCAGAAACCTTCCCTGATGTATACACAACATCTCACCCAAGTTTCATCGCTATCGGAAGAATAGTATATGAACGCATACGGTACTTTGTTGAAACGCTTCGCACATCGTCGCTCACTTGTTGAATCTACTCGTTTGCCTCCTATTGTAAAATGGATTTACCAAGTCAGAGACCTTCCTTGAAGTGTACACAACATCTCACCCAAATTGCATCGCTATCGGACGAATGGTATATGAACGCATACGGGACTTCGTTGAAACGTTTCATGCATCGTCGCTCATTTGTTGAATCTGCTCGTGCGCTACCTATTGTAAAATGGATTTACTAAGCTAGAAACCTTCCCTGGTGTGTACACAACATCTCACCCAAGCTTAATCGCAATGGGATGAATGGTATATGAACGCAGGTGGTCTTTGTTGAAACGAGTCCCACGCCATTTTGTTGAAACTACTCGCGCGCCATCTATTTTAAATTGGATATACTATGCCTATAACTTTCGCTGAAGTGTGCACAACAACTCACCAAAATTTGATCGCAATCGGATGAATTGTGTATGAACGCATAGTCAACACTCTTTTGTTTAAACTACACGCGCGCTATCCTTTGTAAGTTGGATTAACTATGCCTATAACCATCCCAGAAGTGTGATAAACAACCCACCAAAATTTGATCGCAATCAGATGAATTGTATATGAACGCATCGCCAACACGAATTCGTTTAAACTTCTCGCGCGCTGTCTATTGTAAATTGGATTAACTATGCCTGTAATGATTTCAGAAGTGTTCACAACAACTCACCAAAATGTTATCGCAATCGGATGAATGGTTTATGAACGCATAAAAGACGAACAAACGAACATCCTTTTTTATATATATACTAGCTGAAGTACCCGTTCTTCGAACGGCTTTTAGTACTTGCTGGCCTAAATCATTAATTTATATAATCACACATTCCTAATGTAGATATGTTATTTCCATGTTACCAACTACATGTGTATAATACATGCATTTTCACTCACCAAATTATTAATCAGAGGTAGGAAAGTGAAAATCCTTAGCCTGCTTTCAGTCGACCGACCGGGTCAGGGAATGGAATGAATGAAATCCCCATCTAACAGCGAGGATATGAACTGTATCAGCGGCCGAAGCCAGTCGCACTCCCCTGGGGCAATGATTAAATGAATGACGCATGAAATGAAATTATGGTGGAGATTGTTGCTGGAATGAAATTGTGACAGGGAAAACCGGAGTACTCGGAGAAAAGCCTGTTGCCTCCGCTTTGCAGGTGAGAAAGTGCGTTTAAATATTGGAAATAAATATCAGCTTCTATGTAGTAAAAGTTAAATAACCTGTCTAAATATTGAACACCTATCGTTTAAAGTCTTCATACTATATTTAAACATATAAACATTATGCTAAAAACACAACAAACTTGATAGCTATTATCATATCGGCAATATGTAATATTGCGGAAACTACGTACTGTGCTCTTTTGTGATGCGAGCCAGACATTATTCATCTCCGCAGAGTTTTCTAAATTGTCCCATGCTAAAATATAGCTATGCTGGAAGTCGACCAGAAGACCGGTTTGTTACATCGCCAGTTAACTTAGTTAATTCGGCTAGCCAATGACAATGTTCATAGCCACGTGCAGTAGCAGAGAGTCAAATTGCGTCGTGCAAGACAAAGACCGGACGAGCATGCTCGAAGAGGACCGAGTATTCCCGAGAAGAGGTCCCACCCCAGGCGTGCGTGATACGCGTGGCTGAAGCGTGGAGGGAGAAAACCTTAGGGAGGCACGCGACACCCAACCAATGAGAAGCGGCCTTACTTAAACAAGACCAAATAATGTAATGAACTTTGCTTATTACCGGGATGATTATAAATCATCATAACACCAGAGAAGATATAAAATAATAAGTAAGAAATATTTATTATAAATGCAACTCATTATTTATTTAATTAAGGAATATTATGAGCATCAATCATCAGCGACCAATCAGATACTAGGTTTGAAAAGGACGCGGGCTTGTAAATATGATGAGGGAAATCGGACAGAGGAATCACGGCCTTTAATAATTACACCGTCAGCGGAGACAGACGTCTCGACGTGTAACTCGACAGTCATACAAAGCAAGCAGATATCTTCATCGAAGGCACTTAGTATTGTGCAAGTCAACCTATTAAGTCGACATTCAACGAGAACGATATTGGAAAGTATTTAATATGTCGCAACTCCTGAAGCTGAGGGAGGTATTACTCACTGAATCTACAGCAGACAAGATGATCAACTAAATAGTTATGGGAGCAGAACTATGACGACAACGAGAGTATCCGGAATGACATAGCATCGATCTCGCGGGGGAGACTAACATCTCACCTCTCCCGTGCAGACAATTCTACAACTAAATCTACAAGTCATTTCACCAGCCAAAAATGACAATGTATATCAGAACTACGGCGAAGGAATTTTCCAGAACGAGGGCGATAAGGGTAGACCCGATAACATTCAAGAGAGAAAGGGTTATCCCATCTCGCACAAGAAGAATCACCGGCGGAGAGAACGGCAACACGATGATGACGGAGTTCGAATCCCGGACTTGACCGCACGGGAACTTCTGTACGGGACTGGAGCAGACCAAACCACATCATGCAGTATAGCGCTATTGGAAACAGTCCGTTTCTAAGGAACAGCAAAGGAAGCCCACTTCTAGACATCTTTAACGCAACACAAGGTAGTCTCTGGACCAACGATATACTCATCCCACTTGTAGTTTTGTAGACATTTTAAGAATATCCGAAACACTATTTATTGATGCCATTTTCCTACATTTTTATGATAGTATTGTAATTTGCGACGTTAAATTTTCGTAAATACGTCATGCGGATGTGTATTCACGTTTTGCGTCGATTTTGAATATATTGGAATTGTTTACTTAGAATTTTTTTGAATTTTGCGACTTTCGAACTTTGAATGGAGAGATTTTACAGTTTAGTTCAGGATATATTTATGGTAAAGTTTAAATGTGTTCCGATCACATTTTGTGTATTTTTGAATTGTATAATATCGTTTTTGTCAACGATAATAATGACGGAAATGTATTCCAAGAATGTTATATTGAGTTATTTTTTTAATGAATGCGATTCTTAAAGATCTTATGTAGAGATCCATGTAAAGTCACAATCTGATAACTTATTATATATATTTAATGATAAATATTTGATGACAAAAAGTTTGGTGCTTTTCAGTCGGTCAACACGAATGTACCCAAATAGAGCTGGTTTAGCCCTGATCCTGAAATAAATTACATAAGATTGATAAATATGTAATTTATTTCAGGATCAGGGCATAACCCAGCTCTATTTGGGTACATTCGTGTTGACCGACTGAAAAGCACCAAACTTTTGTTTACTTAGGCAACACTGAAAAATGGCTTCAAACCTCACAAATATTTGATGACTGACATTTATGAAGTATTGGAGTTTTGTAAAAATATTTTAAAGAAAGAATATGTAAAGGAATACAATGTGAAGTTAACAAAGATGAAGTATAGCGTATTTTGAAGTAATAAGAATGTGAAGAAAGAGTTTAAAGAAATATTGCAGCTAATGGAAAGCTTTTATAGAAATATGAATGATGAACAGAAATAAGATTGTTATTTGGAGACTAGTATTTTATCGTATTACCTGTTAAATTAATTCATTGATAGAACCAGTATTTTTATTAAATACTAGCTGTACCCGGCATGCGTTGCAATGCCAATCAAATAAAGTGTTGGCGTTGTAACTTTGTTTGTTGAAGTCCTTTTGGATTTCCAATATTTATTTATTTTCCGTTAACCACCTATAAACTATTGTAAAATTGATTTACTATCTCAAAAAAATCATGGGAGCGTGCTCAACAACTCACCAAAGTTTCATCGCAATGAAATAAATAGTATATGAACGCATACGGGACACTGTTGAAACGATTCGAGGGCCGTCACCCATTTGTTGAATATACTCGTATGCTACCTATTGTAAAATGGATTTACTATGTCGAAAACCTTCCCTGGCGTGTACACAACAACTCATGAATGTTTCATCGCAATCCGATGAATGGCTTATGAACGCATACGGGATTTTGTTTGAACGATTCACGCGCCTTCACTCATTTGTCGAATCTTCTTGAGCGCCACCCATTGAAAAACGGATTTACTAATTCATTCACCTTCGCAGGACTGTACTCAACTCACCAACGTTTTCTCACAATCCGGTGATTGGTATATGAATGCATACGGGACTTGGTTGAAACGATTCACGCACTGTCGCTCATTAGTTGAATGTACTCGTGCGCTACCAATTGTAAAATGGTTAACTAAATCAGAAATCTTTGCGGGAGTGGAAACAACATTTCTCTAAATTTCATTGCAATCGCATGAATGGAATATGAATACATACGAATTTTTTAAAACGATACGCGCACCGTTACTCATTTGTTGAATCATCTCGTGCGCTTCATATTGTAAAAAGTATTAACTAAGTCTGAAACCTTTCATGGAGTGTGCACAACAATACAACCAAAGATTCTTAGCAACCGGATGAATGGTATTTGAACGCTACGTGACCTTGTTTAAGCGATTCGCATGCCGTCGATCATTTGTTGAATCAACTTGTGCGATACCTATTGTAAAGTGGATGTACTGTCCCCGTAAATCCGGATAGTAGGCTGTCAGATATCCGCCCCCTCAATCGGATTGCCAATAATCAATCGCACCGGCACAGCTACATGAATGAAAATGGCACTGACAGTGATACTACCGAGATTAGAGCACAGCAGTTAACAAGAAAATTATTGTGGAACACACCAAAATATACGGGGGTTCATACTTACCTTTACTTACCTCTTCAAATTAATCTCGGGAATGGGTTGCCAATTGGATCACTTAAAGTATGCCCACACAATAACCTCCACCATGATATTTAAAATGAACCAAAACGAAGACAAGAAACTTTAAACTGTACAATAATTTATTTCACATAAAGGGAATGACTTTAACAAAAACTCAACAAAATACACGTGGCAGTCAGAAGCCATTGTCAATATAATCATGTCCTCCTGTAGGACTGGTAGACGTTACATACAAAATTTTATCTTTCACTTGCTTATAAAGAAAGTAATAATAGTAATACACTTGGAATGGATGAGGGAATTGGGACAAGACACGTAGCAATTGTTTTCCTCTTTCATAAACATCACACTTTATTTATAACTGCACGCCTGTTATGTAGTCGGCCTTGGCCTCTAACATACAGTTGTCAGGCCAGCTGCGATCCACCCTTCAACAAGTCGGAAGCCCACGTCGTCAAACGGGCCCACCTGTTCGGTCAATGCTAGCATATGCTCGTAACTTCAGAGCTTAGCTCCTTTTCAAACGCTTTAAATGTCCTCAACTCAACTCAAATATTAACACGCAAATCTTTTAAATGCTTCAATCACATGTTACTGGATTACTCTAATAATCCCAAAACTTGTTTAATGGTATAATCCACTTGTATAATTAGCGTTCTTTAGAGTATATTAACAAAACACTTAATGTTTATAACAAATGCTCATTAATTGTTTATAACAATTACAAATTGTTTATAATATTGTCAAATGACAATTCAAAAATATATACACGCCTCTATTAATTCCTTTCATTTCCAATTATTATTAAAGATAATTACATAATTTATTTACAATATTTATATTTATTTATTTTAGAAATACATTAAACCACACGTTTATCCGGTTGATAATTACTCAAATCAGGTTAACATAATAGACCAATGAAGGTTAGTTATATTTAAGTGTTATAAATCCAGGTTTAATAAGTTTTAATAATTATTATTATTATTAGTGACGGTAACCTCCATTCAAAATCGTTATCTCAATTTATTTAACACTCTTGTTAATTATAACAGTAATTTCACATGATTAATTTTCAAAGGACCTGGACAATAAACTCAGCGGAAAAATACTTCGCTTCAAATACACAAATTGCATCAAATAGGCCCAGAATTCATCATATATTTCCATATATATGGTATAAAAATCTTCCATAATCCATACACAAAACCTCCACTTATAATCTCATCAACATCATTAATATTACTGTGGGAACCTCCTTCAATTATTCAAGGGCATTATTCATCAGCGACTTTTACATGTTCACTGAACTAACGATTATACATCCATAGTTCCACTTTAAAAATTCTTATATTCATTAATTGTTTCAAAACTGTTATTTTATTTAACCTTCGTGGGTTTCATTCATGAATCGATATGAAGTAAAAATTTGCCAATCACAAATAAATTTAATAGCAAATACGATTATACACGCCTCTCTGGTCTATCAAAATTGAGATTAATCTCCTAAGTATCGTAGTATAAAAATACTATCTTCAAACAAAGTTCATCTAAACTGCAAAATAGTCGAATAGAATACAATTAGACTTTGGAATGCAAACATTATTGTTCCAATCTAGTATTGAGAAAAATTCCTATCAAATGTTCATTACTATAGTGTATTCAATAAATCGTAATCAATGTTCATATTTCATAAAATTGTCTGTAAATTCAATGGTAATGACGATAACTGACGATTAATGTATATGTTGCAATCATGTTCATATAACGACTAGTATTTCCAAGATCGTCGATACAGAAATAGATTTTAACGCTCTAAAATCTTTTAATTATTCTTCTTTCTTGAGGATGACAGAAAATTGGTCAAAGTAATTTACTGAATAGAATTACTTTAATAAAATGACACGCTGTCTGAATTCAAATCTGCCATAGAAAATCGTTAACTTTACAGTCAAATCGTGACTACAAAAATATGCAAATTACTGAAAGAAAATATTATCAGTCTCAACTGATCCAAAATTATTTAAATCTGCCACTGACATAACAATGTCTTAATAAATCGTAGAAAAAGCATAAATCATCGAAGTGTAGTGAGTACAGAAATATCAGGCAAGAAAATGGGGCAAAATATATATAGGACAAAAATATGGGGAAAATGGTTGCTCAGACATCGCTAAATGGCTCAAATAAAACAAGAAACGTTCACGACTACCTTATCTGTTGATTGAAGTTCCAGAGGAAAATCTTCCAAAGAAGACTGGTGATGGTTCCATTTCACCAAAAAGATGTGCTCCGTCCTCGAACCTGGAATCAGCGCCCTCGGAGAATCGAACTGCTTCCTCCTCCGGAAATTGCACTGCTCCGTGTATACGATAGACATCCTTCTGGCAAAACTCTTCTGTGTGAGCCGGGTCCACCCTGGCCTCTCTTGATAGTTCCTGAAGTTCTGGTAGTAATTCGCCATGAAGTTTATTGCAGTTATTTCCGTAGAAATATTCATATTTGTGGAGTATGAATACGTTTCCACTGCCATTTGAAATAATTCAGCGTTGGACTACGATGCATGAGTGTAGTTGGATGTCCACTACATGCTCGCTTTTGTAGAAAGACGATTAGCGAAGTTCCATGCTGTTAATTCACTCCATCGATATATGTCCCAATTGCATTAAAGTCCTTAGTCTTCCATCTCCACTTCCGTTATAATAGTTGAAAGAATTGCCATATTATATTGTTCCATGTTAGAATGCAGCGTTATATTATCAAAAGCAATATGTAGTAGCACGGTTGCAGTACCAGTGTCAGCCGTAGCGTACAATGTGATATTTTAAAAGTGCTTCTCAGATGGCGAGAAAATCACTTTTGTCTGCCGTCTTAAAATGTCAATATCTTTCGAATTATAATCTTGAAAATGTTCAACCTTTCTACACACTTTAATATAGTACTGCACAATCGAATTAGCTTAAAAGCATTAGTCAACTCTTGATATGTTAACTTGTAGACTTGAAAATGAGTGCGTTTCAACTTCGCCTAGTTTCCAAACACCGTAAAATGGAACTGCGGCGCGCTCGAAGCTCGTTCGATGCGGTTGGCTTTACCACACGCTAAAGACGACTTGTTTCACTTTATCACTCGAAAACGACTATAACATCAGCAATATATATGCGGTATCAGACACATGAGCTATGAGAGCTCCTCTCTGCTGTGCAAGACCTTTTATCAACTTCTTAAGGGGGCGTATCCATCCCTTCCATAGCTTGTTTCTCCGTCATCGCTCGAATTTCTAACTTTGGCAATACTTGACGGATTTTCAAATTTCAAAAACTCAAAAATAATTTCTTCAAAATTCCAAATCAATGCCATAACTGAAAATAGATTTCCACAATTCTGCATTCCAAAAGTAATTAAATATGATAGTTTCAGTAATCTCCGTCTCCCTCCTAACTATCGTTCATTGGTTTGAGCCTTTCCTCCAATCGCGTAACTTCTTCCTCAGCACAATTCCATGTTTCCCTGCGACTGCGTCGTAAATCTCAGATCTTTCTCGAACAAAATTATGACGTCACCAAGAATCTCAGCTCAAGCAGCCTACTTGCGTGAAGTCTGCGTCATCCGTGCCTACGTCATGAATATCCACGTCACAATTATGACAGCCATAACTTTCTTCATATGTTTGCCAATACATCCACCGTGGTCTCAATATAATTCAAATTACGGGGGCATTCTCCCTTCACCACGTTTTAAAAACAGTTGCAAATTGTTTTTAAACTCTGTGTTATAAGTATCTCAATTCACTTGAACACGAAATTGAATTATTAGTGGCTTACTCTTGGATAGTATTTCTTCAAGATTCCAGCATTGAACTTGCCATAAACGACATTATTCTCATCATCGTAGAGTTCATAACAGTTGTTTCCATAAGCATTCGTAATTCTGAACGGACCCATGAACACTATTCCAAATTTGGGATATATTTTCTTACTCACATCAGCCTTAACAGGTCTGCGTAGTAATACCAGATTTCCAACTTCTAAGGGAGCACCAAAACGTTTTCCAGCAACTCTTTTCAATCGTTTCTCTGCTGCTTTCAGGAGTTGTTCCTTCGCTCTGTCAATTCTCTGCTGCCTTCCTAGGTCGGGATCTCTAGGTATGTGGTTAAAAAGATTATCCCACGGCCTTTCTGGGTTTCTTCCTAGATGAAGTCTCATTGGCACTTCTCCTGTGCTCTCCTGCACTGTAGAATTCAGACATTCCTCAATAAGGGGTGCAAATCTCACCCAACCAGAGTGATCATTCGGACAGAAAATTCGACAAAATTTCGAAAATTCAGCCATATATCTTTCTGAAGAATTCGATTCTGGATAGCGCACGCTCGAAAATAAGTGCTTAATACCAAGCCTTTCCATATCTGCAGCAAATTCTAAGGATGTAAACTGAGCTCCATGATCCGACAGTAGATATTCTGGTTTACCAGCTTTTGGAAATACAGCATGTTCCAGTCTGCTTACAACGTTCCTCGTGTTAGCTTTTTGCATGGGACTCATTGTTACAAATTTTGAGAAGACATCCACGGTAACCAACAGATACTGATTACCCTGATATCCCTTCGGACAAGGACCAAATATGTCCGTCGCCATGAGTTCATTTGGTTTAGAGGGAATCATAGCCTTAGGTTTTCCTTTTAATAGAGCGGAAGCATACTTTGCTCTTTGACATTTATCACATGAACGAATGACATTAGCAATGCTGGAACGCATGTTAGTCCAAATAAACCTCTCTTTAAGAGTATCAAGAGTTTTATCCAGACCGGCATGTCCAGTTGCGTGATGAGCTACCCACACTAAATTGACAACAAGTTTAGGTGGTACGACTATTCGGAGCTTTGTATGCGCAGAGTCAGCATACTTACATACGATGTCTCCACTCAAGACAAAGTGTCGTGAATCTCTCTGTGTAGCTGCATAGTCAACATCAGGATTGTCCATGTAACCCTTAAGGAACCTGTACATTTTCATGATTGGAGCGTGTCTCATCTGTGACACACCGATTCGGTCTAACCTCCTAACGGTCTCTTGATCTTGCTGCTCCAATTGTACATGGTTTATCTGCACATTTTTAATAGGGTTACGTGATAAAGCATCAGCCAGTAAGTTATCTTTCCCAGGCTGATGGACAATCGTGGCATTAAACTGTTGGGTGAACAAAGCCCAACGTGTCAATCTATCACTAGACATGTCAGTTTGCAGCATAAACTGAAGTGCTTTGTGATCTGTAATAATGATAACCTTTAACCTTGTGTCCCAGCAACATTTTTTTCCACGCTTGCAAAGCTGTTACAAAAGCTAACGCTTCTAGTTCTGTCGTAAAGTAGTTTTCCTCGTGTTTCCTTAACTTTCGACTAGTGAACGCAATGTAGTGCTTGTTGCCTGCCTCGTCTTTTTGGTATAAGACTGCACTAATGCCTATTCTTGATGCATCAGACTCAATATAGAACATCTTCTCAAAGTCTGGGTACTCCAGTTTAACGTTGTTTCTGAGCATCTCCTTTGCTTTCTCAAAAGCCTCGTCTGATGCGGTACTCCATTTCCATCTGTTATTCTTCTTGAGTAAGTCATACAGAGGAGCCATAATTTCAGAGTATCTCGGACAGTGACTGCTGATAAATTGGCATGCGCCTACAAATTCTCTGACTTGTTTCACCTTAGTTGGCTTTGGGAACCTTGTGATCGCATCTACTTTCTGCATGTTTGGATGATATCCATCTTTATCAATCGTATGCCCCAAGTAGTTGATTTCCTTCTTCAAGAATTGGCATTTTCCAAAATTGACCTTGATATTGGCCTCCCTTAAATTTTCAAACAACTTTCTCAAATGCACTAAATGTTCTGCGGCATTGGGTGAAGATACAATTAAATCGTCAATGTAGCAGATTACATTTTCCTTTACTTCGTCTGTGAGCTTACTATCAAGTGCTCGAATGAGTGCTGGTCCACTATTGACCATTCCAAAAGGCATTCTCACAAAGACCCATGACGTCTGGTCAAATAAGAATCCAGTGTACTGCATACTTTCTTCTTCCAGTTGAACTTGGTAAAACGAAGATGTCAAGTCAAGAACACTGAAACATGCTCTCCCTTTGAACTTTCGAAGCAGATCTCTGATCTTAGGTGGTCGGTCATTTTCTGGAAGAATCTTCAAGTTGATGGTCCGAGCATCGAGACATAGACGTATCTGACCATTACTTTTCTTCACTACAGTGATGGGGTTTATGTAAGACGACGCCTGTTCTTTAATAATCCCGTCTACCTCCATTTTTCTGATCAACCCTCGTACTTCTTGATAGTATTTCTCAGGTATGGGGTATATTTTCTTTTGGTAAGGGGTTTCATCGGTCAGCCTTATCTTGTACTTATAGTCTTTAATCAATCCAGGCTTTTCATCAAAAATATCTTGGAATTCCTTTATCAAATCCTCAAATTCCCCCGGAATTTCTTCAAATCCTTCAGTTTTTCGACTGGGTATTTCTGTTAGATTTTCCACTTCATTGATAATAGTATTTAAAATTTCTTCCCTAAGGTCTATCTCCAGACTGTTTTTCACGTCCTGTTCTTCGATCTCTTCTGTGATCATGTACCCATTATTAAAGCTAATAATCCTATTCTTCATGTCAATAATGGCTCCAACTTTCGATATAAAATCGATTCCTAGCACAATATCGAAATGGATCTTGTTCACCACAATAAAGATCTGTTCATAAGTCCTTCCATTAATTTCAAAGTTCAACAACACTTGGATCTTGCATTTCACTGCCTTGTCTTGGAAAATTCCTCTCACTTTGACGGTAGAAACAGGTAAAACTGTCATGTTTTCTCCTTTTAACAGACTTTGATAGCATTCATCAGAAATGATAGAGATAATTGCGCCGGTATCCATAAGAGCTTTGTACTGTTGGCCATCTATCAGTACAGAAATAATAGGTAAGGCACATGGTCTTTCCTCTTTGACGATTCCCCTCTCTTCTAATAAATCCTCATCCGTTACTTCATAGATTTCGTTAACGGTAATTAGGTGTGGTGTGGCAATGTATTCATGGTCTCACTGTCGTTGAGAAATCGGCGTTTTTTTTTTTTTTTGTGTTACCAATCTCAAAGTTCTGCTGGCTTGTAGAAGGACCAGGATCGATCACTACATCCTGTCTTTTCTTTTGGTTTTCAGCTTCCTTCTCCCGTAATTTCTTAAGATACTGCTGACTTTCTTTCTCTCTCTCTTGATATTTGTCGGGTGTCATAACCTGACCTTGAGAATTCTGATTTTGATTCTGGTAATTTCTATTGTAGTTTCTATTGTAGCCCTGGTTATTGTAGTATCTACCTCTTCCATTGTTGTAGTTTCCTCTATTATTATTCCAGCCTCTTCTTTGCTGATATGGACGGTAACCTTGCGATCTGTGGTTGCGAAAGTGATGGTTCCTGTGAGGACCTACATTTTCAGTTTTTTCTTCATTGGGCTTGTCAGTTTGCTGAACTTGATCCATATACAGTATTGATGTCTTTGAATTCGTGCCTCTGACCTTTTTGTACCACATTTGGCATTGGACTCGTGTAGTCAAGCCTTCTCAACAATTCGTCCATACTGGTCAAATCCCTGATGTTTGACGATATGATGAGTCTTCTCACCTCCACAGGCAGCATACGAGAAATCGCATCTATCAACTGCTCTGTTGACAATGGGGGTTGCAAAAATCTCAAGCGTGATAATTGGCTCGTGAAGAAATCAGCGTACCGTGTTGGAAGAGTACCTGAATACTTCCTTGAGTATACCTCAGCTCTTAGTGAATTCTGCGCTTCGATGGACCAGAATCGTTTTATCAGTGCCTCTGCAAATTCGTCAAAATTACTGAACGTATAGCGAAATGCTCTGAACCATTCAAGGGATCCTCCAGCTAGAAATCTCTCCACTATCCTCATCTCTCTTTCTCTGGGAATGTGAGCTTCAATGAAATAGTCTTTCAGGTTCCTGATATATTCTATCGGTGTCAGACTATCAGTATTGCTAAATTTTTGAGGTTTGTCCTCGAAGTTCCGGATGACTGTCACATTTCTCGGATATGAATCCATGTAATTCTTCCCACTATCTCGATATCTCCATTCAGGTTCAATATTCCTATCCTCATCTTCTTCTCGGAATCTGGATATACGTTCCTCAGGACTAATATCTCTTTCTTCTGTAGCGAGGTTACATCGTCTGACGTAATTCCTATCGTCTTCACCAGTCAAGCCTTCTGGATCCTTATCCGTGATTTCCGTGATGACTTTCCTAATTAACTCTTCTTTATAGGTTTCCATCATGCTGGCTTCTCCTAGTTTCAAATTCTGAAGTTTGCTCGTAGTTTCATTAACATCAGAGACAATCTTATGCATTTGTTCCTCTAACGCGGTTTTTAATGCTTGCACGTCCTGACCCATTTGCGTTCTATCCTCTACCTGTTTTTCGGATAGCGAGTCCATCCTTATACTCAAGTCTTTCCTAATTTGCACTACCTCATTATTAATGTCTACTTGTGTACTGGCAAGTTTTCTTTCAATTCGTTCCTGAATCTGAGTTACATGTTCCCCACTTGACCTATTCCATTCATCTTTCCATACCGTTACATTTGCAGTTAACATTTCCGCAATATCTACTTCGATATCTTCTTTAAGTAAACGATTATGATCTAATACTTGGGTTCTCATGACCTCTACATCATACTTTAAACCTGCTAAAGAAGCTGTTGTCCTAACAGACTCGTCAACTAACCTAGTTGTTAATGCACTAATGTTACGAGTACAAAGTGTTTTTGAAGTTTCAATTTCTTCTCTAACTTTATTAACATCAGTTTGAACTTTAGAAATGTCTACAAAAACAGTGTTAACTTCTACTTGTATCTTAGTTATATCGCTTTGTATCTCATTTACATCGGAATGAATGTTATTAATGTCTACTTGAACATTTGACACATCGGTTCGAACATTTTTAATCTCTCTTTGAACCTCTTCTACTTTATCTTGTACAGTAGCAACATCGTTCCTAACAACAATTACTTCAGCTCTAGCACATGAAATATCACCCCGAACATTAGCAACATCAAGATTCAACATAGTAAGATCTTTCTGTACCTTAGAAACATCAGTTTTAACATCAGAAACATCTTTATGTACATTGGACACGTCTGTGCGCATGTCAGTTACAGCATTCTCGATTCCCTGGGTACTGATCTGTAAACCCGACATATCATTTTCTAAGTTTGCAGAACTGGTCTGAAGAACTTTCAGATTTTCATCTAGCATCTGCTTTACACTTTCATGCTAGCCTTCAAATTAGCAGACATATTACTAGAATTCTCCTCCATTCGACTAGTATTCCTAGCTTCCATTTCCTTCATGCTTTCATTCATGCTAGCTTTCATCTCCCTCGCACTTTCATCCAGCCTAATAGACAAATTAGCCGACAAACTGTTGGACATCTCCTCCAACATTTTCCTCATACTCTCATCTGCCATTTCAATAATATTCAAGAATAAACTGCTTTAGGGACATACATCAAACAGAGCAAAATAACAACATCTGAGCAACATCTTTCACCATATATAAGTTTGAGCAATTTTCTGTCTTAAATCTAACTTATAATTACCTTATAATTAACCTTCGTAGACACTTCATGTTGAAATAAACTCAAGCACATGTTCAAATTTCTTTGGTTCATTTTAAAATATCCTAACACAAATAATTTACATTTACAATCCAAATAGTTTAATTTTATCTTTAATATGACGAAACACGTCATCAGCCGGTCAAATAAAATAAGATTCCAGATCATAGGCGATTTTTCTAAGTTTCCTGCCTATTTAACCTCTCTCAAGTTGTATAAGATCTGATCTTTTCTGAGTGTAATTTTCCTAATACAACACAACATTTAATCCCTATATAATCACACTCTCAAATTCTACAATTGGCCAAGACATCTAACAAAGAATCAACCTCTTTATTTGAGTCTTCACAATCCCATTGACATCGATAACTTGGTAATCCAATGTTATTCGAACACTCCACAAAATTGCGGTGCCAATTCTACTGCAATAACTTGGTAATCCAATGTTTTGCTGAACGTGCCAATCGAGCTAATCGTGTCCCACGAAATTGCGGCGCCAATCCTACTGTCCCCGTAAATCCGGATAGTAGGCTGTCAGATATCCGCCCCCTCAATCGGATTGCCAATAATCAATCGCACCGGCACAGCTACATCAATGAAAATGGCACTGACAGTGATACTACCGAGATTAGAGCACAGCAGTTAACAAGAAAATTATTGTGGAACACACCAAAATATACGGGGGTTCATACTTACCTTTACTTACCTCTTCAAATTAATCTCGGGAATGGGTTGCCAACTGGATCACTTAAAGTATGCCCACACAATAACCTCCACCATGATATTTAAAATGAACCAAAACGAAGACAAGAAACTTTAAACTGTACAATAATTTATTTCACATAAAGGGAATGACTTTAACAAAAACTCAACAAAATACACGTGGCAGTCAGAAGCCATTGTCAATATAATCATGTCCTCCTGTAGGACTGGTAGACGTTACATACAAAATTTTATCTTTCACTTGCTTATAAAGAACGTAATAATAGTAATACACTTGGAATGGATGAGGGAATTGGGACAAGACACGTAGCAATTGTTTTCCTCTTTCATAAACATCACACTTTATTTATAACTGCAAGCCTGTTATGTAGTCGGCCTTGGCCTCTAACATACAGTTGTCAGGCCAGCTGCGATCCACCCTTCAACAAGTCGGATGCCCACGTCGTCAAACGGGCCCACCTGTTCGGTCAATGCTAGCATATGCTCGTAACTTCAGAGCTTAGGTCCTTTTCAAACGCTTTAAATGTCCTCAACTCAACTCAAATATTAACATGCAAATCTTTTAAATGCTTCAATCACATGTTACTGGATTACTCTAATAATCCCAAAACTTGTTTAATGGTATAATCCACTTGTATAATTAGCGTTCTTTAGAGTATATTAACAAAACACTTAATGTTTATAACAAATGCTCATTAATTGTTTATAACAATTACAAATTGTTTATAATATTGTCAAATGACAATTCAAAAATCTATACACGCCTCTATTAATTCCTTTCATTTCCAATTATTATTAAAGATAATTACATAATTTAATTACAATATTTATATTTATTTATTTTAGAAATACATTAAACCACACGTTAATCCGGTTGATAATTACTCAAATCAGGTTAACATAATCGACCAATGAAGGTTAGTTATATTTAAGTGTTATAAATCCAGGTTTAATAAGTTTTAATAATTATTATTATTATTAGTGACGGTAACCTCCATTCAAAATCGTTATCTCAAATTATTTAACACTCTTGTTAATTAGAACAGTAATTTCACATGATTAATTTTCAAAGGACCTGGACAATAAACTCAGCGGAAAAATACTTCGCTTCAAATGCACAAATTGCATCAAATAGGCCCAGAATTCATCATATATTTCCATATATATGGTATAAAAATCTTCCATAATCCATACACAAAACCTCCACTTATAATCTCATCAACATCATTAATATTACTGTGGGAACCTCCTTCAATTATTCAAGGGCATTATTCATCAGCGACTTTTACATGTTCACTGAACTAACGATTATACATCCATAGTTCCACTTTAAAAATTCTTATATTCATTAATTGTTTCAAAACTGTTATTTTATTTAACCTTCGTGGGTTTCATTCATGAATCGATATGAAGTAAAAATTTGCCAATCACAAATAAATTTAATAGCAAATACGATTATACACGCCTCTCTGGTCTATCAAAATTGAGATTAATATCTCCTAAGTATCGTAGTATAAAAATACTATCTTCAAACAAAGATCATCTAAACTGCAAAATAGTCGAATAGAATACAATTAGACTTTGGAATGCAAACATTATTGTTCCAATCTAGTATTGAGAAAAATTCCTATCAAATGTTCATTACTATAGTGTATTCAATAAATCGTAATCAATGTTCATATTTCATAAAATTGTCTGTAATGCAATGGTAATGACGATAACTGACGATAAATGTCTATGTTGCAATCATGTTCATATAACGACTAGTATTTCCAAGATCGTCGATACAGAAATAGATTTTAACGCTCTAAAATCTTTTAATTATTCTTCTTTCTTGAGGATGACAGAAAATTGGTCAAAGTAATTTACTGAATAGAATTACTTTAATAAAATGACACGCTGTCTGAATTCAAATCTGCCATAGGAAATCGTTAACTTTACAGTCAAATCGTGACTACAAAAATATGCAAATTACTGAAAGAAAATATTATCAGTCTCAACTGATCCAAAATTATTTAAATCTGCCACTGACATAACAATGTCTTAATAAATCGTAGAAAAAGCATAAATCATCGAAGTGTAGTGAGTACAGAAATATCAGGCAAGAAAATGGGGCAAAATATATATAGGACAAAAATATGGGAAAAATGGTTGCTCAGACATCGCTAAATGGCTCAAATAAAACAAGAAACGTTCACGACTACCTTATCTGTTGATTGAAGTTCCAGAGGAAAATCTTCCAAAGAAGACTGGTGATGGTTCCATTTCACCAAAAAGATGTGCTCCGTCCTCGAACCTGGAATCAGCGCCCTCGGAGAATCGAACTGCTTCCTCCTCCGGAAATTGCACTGCTCCGTGTATACGATAGACATCCTTCTGGCAAAACTCTTCTGTGTGAGCCGGGTCCACCCTGGCCTCTCTTGATAGTTCCTGAAGTTCTGGTAGTAATTCGCCATGAAGTTTATTGCAGTTATTTCCGTAGAAATATTCATATTTGTGGAGTATGAATACGTTTCCACTGCCATTTGAAATAATTCAGCGTTGGACTACGATGCATGAGTGTACTTGGATGTCCACTACATGCTCGCTTTTGTAGAAAGACGATTAGCGAAGTTCCATGCTGTTAATTCACTCCATCGATATATGTCCCAATTGCATTAAAGTCCTTAGTCTTCCATCTCCACTTCCGTTATAATAGTTGAAAGAATTGCCATATTATATTGTTCCATGTTAGAATGCAGCGTTATATTATCAAAAGCAATATGTAGTAGCACGGTTGCAGTACCAGTGTCAGCCGTAGCGTACAATGTGATATTTTAAAAGTGCTTCTCAGATGGCGAGAAAATCACTTTTGTCTGCCGTCTTAAAATGTCAATATCTTTCGAATTATAATCTTGAAAATGTTCAACCTTTCTACACACTTTAATATAGTACTGCACAATCGAATTAGCTTAAAAGCATTAGTCAACTCTTGATATGTTAACTTGTAGACTTGAAAATGAGTGCGTTTCAACTTCGCCTAGTTTCCAAACACCGTAAAATGGAACTGCGGCGCGCTCGAAGCTCGTTCGATGCGGTTGGCTTTACCACACGCTAAAGACGACTTGTTTCACTTTATCACTCGAAAACGACTATAACATCAGCAATATATATGCGGTATCAGACACATGAGCTATGAGAGCTCCTCTCTGCTGTGCAAGACCTTTTATCAACTTCTTAAGGGGGCGTATCCATCCCTTCCATAGCTTGTTTCTCCGTCATCGCTCGAATTTCTAACTTTGGCAATACTTGACGGATTTTCAAACTTCAAAAACTCAAAAATAATTTCTTCAAAATTCCAAATCAATGCCATAACTGAAAATAGATTTCCACAATTCTGCATTCCAAAAGTAATTAAATATGATAGTTTCAGTAATCTCCGTCTCCCTCCTAACTATCGTTCATTGGTTTGAGCCTTTCCTCCAATCGCGTAACTTCTTCCTCAGCACAATTCCATGTTTCCCTGCAACTGCGTCGTAAATCTCAGATCTTTCTCGAACAAAATTATGATGTCACCAAGAATCTCAGCTCAAGCAGCCTACTTGCGTGAAGTCTGCGTCATCCGTGCCTACGTCATGAATATCCACGTCACAATTATGACAGCCATAACTTTCTTCATATATTTGCCAATACATCCACCGTGGTCTCAATATAATTCAAATTACGGGGGCAGTACTAAGCCAGAAACCTTCCCTGAAGTGTACGTAACATCTCACCCAAGTTTCATCCCTATCGGACGAATGGTAGATGAACGCATAATGGACTTTGTTGAAACGTTTCGCGCGTCCTTGCTCTTTTATCGAATCTACTCGTGCGCTAACTATTGTAAAATGGATTTACTAAGTCTGAAACTTTCCCTGGAGTGTACTCAATAACTCACACAAGTTTAGTCGCTATCGGACGAATGGTATATGAACGCATACTGGACTTTGCTCTTTTGTCGAATCTACTCGTGTGCTAACTATCGTAAAATGGATTTACTAAGCCTGAAACTTTCCCTGAAGTGCACACAATAACTCACCCAAGTTAAATTGCTGTCGGACGATTAGTATATGAACGCATACGGGACTTTGGAGAAACGCTTCGCGCGTCGTCGCTCATTTGTTGAATCTACTCGTGCGCTACCTATTGTTAAGTGGATTTACTAAGCCAGAAACCTTCCCTGATGTGTACACAACAACTCACCTAAGTTTCATCGCTATCAGACGAATAGTAAATGAACGCATACGGGACCTTGCCTATAGAGTACACAACCTCTCTCCCAAGTTTCATCGATATCGGACGAATGGTATGTGAAAGTATACGGGACTATATTGAAACACTTCACGCGTCGTCGCTCATTCGTTTAATCTACTTGTGCGATACCTATTGTAAAGTGCATTTACTAACCCAGAAATATTCCCCGAAATGTACACAACATCTCACCAAAGTTCCATCGCTATCAGAAGAATAGTATATGAACGCATACGGGACATTGTTGAAACGCTTCGCGCGTCGTCGCTCATTTGTTGAATCTACTCGCGGCCTACCTATCGTAAAGTAGATTTGCTAAGCCAGAAACCTTGCCTGAAGTGTACACAACCTCTCACCCAAGTTTCATCGCTATCGGACGAATGATATGTGAACGCATTCAGGACTTGGTTGAAACGCTTCGCGCGTCGTCGCTCATTTGTTGAATCTACTCGTGCGCTACCTATTGTTAAGTGGATTTACTAAGCCTGAAACCTTCCCTGATGTGTACACAACAACTCACCTAAGTTTAGTCGCTATCGGACGAATGGTATATGAACGCATATTGGACTATATTGAAACACTTCGTGCGTCGTCACTCATTTGTTTAATCTACTTGTGCGATACCTATTGTAAAGTGCATTTACTAACCCAGAAATATTCCCCGAAATGTACACAACATCTCACCAAAGTTTCATCGCTATCAGACGAATAGTATATGAACGCATACGGGACATTGTTGAAACGCTTCTCGCGTCGTCGCTCATTTGTTGAATCTACTCGTGGCCTACCTATCGTAAAGTAGATTTGCTAAGCCAGAAACCTTGCCTGAAGTGTACACAACCTCTCACCCAAGTTTCATCGCTATCGGATGAATGATATGTGAACGCATTCAGGAATTTGTTGAAACGCTTCGCCCGTCGTTGCTCATTTGTTGAATCTACTCGTGCGCTACCTATTGTTAAGAGGGTTTACTACGCCAGAAACCTTCCCTGAAGTGTACCCAACCTCTCTCCCAAGTTTCATCGATTTCGGACGAATGGTATGTGAACGCATACAGGACTTTGTTGAAACGCTTCGCCCGTCGTCGCTCATTTGTTGAATCTACTCGTGCGCTACCTATTGTTAAGTGGATTTACTAAGCCAGAAACCTTCCCTGATGTGTACACAACAACTCACCTAAGTTTAGTCGCTATCGGACGAATGGTATATGAACGCATACCGGACTATATTGAAACACTTCGCGCGTCGTCGCTCATTTGTTTAAGCTACTTGTGCGATACCTATTGTTAAATCAAATAGCTGTGTGTTGGACCTTAACGGAGAATCAGGGGCTCCACTTCTCCAAATAAACCAGTCAGCAATTGTAAAGCTAATACAAAAATTACGTTACAATATATCGAAGGGTCCTGATAATATTGTTAGTGAAGTACTTAAACTAGGAGGTAGGGCAGTGGCACGATACTTAGAGTGATGTTTAATGTGTCCATAAACAATGCGCAAATCCCGGATGACTGGAAAAGAGCTACGGTAGTCCCAATATTTAAGGGAGGGAGCAGACTTGAATTGAGCAACTACAGGCCGGTTAATCTTACGTCCATCGTTTGTAAACAGATGGAGCATCTCATTTGCGACTACTTGAGGGAACAGTGGGAAACATTATCATGGTTTAATGATAGGCAACATGGATTTCGGAAAGGTTACTCATGCGAGAGTCAGATGCTATCACTTTTTCAAGATATTAGCGAATCGTTAGACGATGGAGTTTCAGTCGACGCCGTGGTTATAGATTTTGCGAAGGCATTTGATGTCGTGCCGCATGACATGCTACTCCATAAATTAGCTTCGACGAAGATTGATAGAAGAGTAATTTTATGGATCGAAGAATTTTTGACGGGTCGTTCCCAGAAAGTGAAAGTTGAAGGCCGATTCTCGGATGAAATTATCGTAACGTAGGGTATCCCTCAGGGCAGCGTAATCGGAAATTTGTTATTTTTGGCGTTTATAAATGACTTACCAAATGGGATTCGCAGTGACTGTCGATTGTTTGCGGATGATTGTGTAATATATCGAAAGATACATGACTCACAAGACAATGCAGTACTTCAAGATGACCTGAACCTGGTCTATAAGTGGGCGATTGAAAATAAAATGAAAATAAACACAACAAAATGTAGTCTAATAAAAATAGGGAAAGTGCGAAGGCAAGATTTTCAATATAACATTGGCTCGGAAATACTTGTAGAAGAAGATTCTTGCAAATATTTGGGCGTTCACGTAAGAAATGATATGAATGTGTAGTTTCTAAAGCTTACAAATCCCTGCACTTTGTAATGAGGGTATTAAAAGGAAGTAGTACCTCTGCTAAAGAATTAGGATATTTGTCACTTGTAAGACCTATTCTGGAATACGCCTCGGCGGTTTGGGATCCATATCCAGTAGGGCTCATAAATGAGTTGGAAATGGTACAAAGAAAGGCCGCTAGATTTGTGCTCAATGACTTTAATCCCAGGAGCAGCGTGAGCCGTATGTTAAAGAAACTTGGGTGGGAATCACTTGAGGCTAGGAGGATGAAATCTAGACTTTGCGCTATGTACTACACGTATACAAATCAACCAGCATGGGGTGAGCTTAGCAAACGTATGGAAAAGCCTACTTACATGGGTAGGACCGATCACCCTTTCAAAGTTAAGGGCCGACCACAGCGAACAAATTATGGTAAATATTCTTTCGTAAACAGTGCCATTGATAATTGGAACTCTCTACCTGCCGCAGTCTTAGAGCCTTTTCCCAAACATATAGGTGTGTTTAAGAAAAGACTGACTATTTGTGTGAATACTCCAGTTTAATTGTTAGTGAATTGTTATGTACAATTATTAATTTGTTATGTATATCTAATTTGCCACCGGGGGACACACCCCCAATTGCAAATAAACGAATGAATGAACGAATGAATGAAAAAAGTGGATTTACTAACCCAGAAAGCTTCCGTGAAATGTACACAACATCTCACCCAAGTTTCATCGCTATCAGACGAATGGTATGTGAACGTATACAGGACTTTGTTGAAACGCTTCGGCCGTCGTCGCACATTTGTTGAATCTACTTGTGCGCTACCTATTGTTAAGTGGGTTTACTACGCTAGAAACCTTCCCTGAAGTGTACACAACCTCTCTCCCAAGTTTCATCGATCGGACGAATGGTATGTGAACGCATACAGGACTTTGTTGAAACGCTTCGCCCGTCGTCGCTCATTTGTTGAATCTACTCGTGCGCTACCTATTGTTAAGTGGATTTACCAAGCCAGAAACCTTACCTGAAGTGTACAGAACATCTCACCCAAGTTTTAACGCAATGGGATGAATGGCATATGAACGCATGTGGGACTTTCTTGAAACAAACGCACGCAATTTTGTTGAAGCTACTCGCGTGCCATCTATTGTAATTTGGATTTAATACGCCTATAACTTTTCCGGGACTGTGCACAACAACTCACCAAAATTTGATCGCAATCGGATGAATTGTTTATGAACGCATCGTCATTACGCATTTGTTTAAACTACTCGCGCGCTATCTATTTTGAAATGGATTAACTATGCCTATCGACCTCCCGGAAGTGTTTACAACAACTCACCAAAATTTGATCGCAATCGGTTGAATGGTTTATGAACGCATAAAAGACGAACAAACAGACATTCCTTTTTTTATATATATAAGATTTTTATTAAGATAGTTGCAATTATGGAAAGAATTTGCTAATGAGAAGTGAGTCAAGAAGCAATATGTTTTTGAAAGGAACTGCGAAGCATCTCGGAGAGTGAGATTTATTATTCACGTAGTAGACGGAGGCATTTATTGTAAGACAATGAGCGATTGTGAAGCCATTAGTCAATTGTTTAAGAAATGTCTGTAGTGACAGATTTACTCATATTTGAGGTTGAAATAGGACGTTTACGAAGATGCAGTGTTATTGATGTTTATTGTTATTATTGGAAGTTATTGCAATAGTCTCATAAAGTTGAAACTCCTTGAAATTCACAGGACAGTGGATCCTAGATGAAATTAAATCAGAAAGCAATTATAGGGTTTAATGGATCTTCGTTGAAACTGAGAGTAAACTGAGATCTATTAAATTGTTCTGAAGTAGATATTGAATTTACGGTAATTACTCAACGCAGTGAAAGAAAGTATGTATTTTTATTAAGTATTTTTATTATTGACAGACAAGTTTTAGGAGGTCTTTAAACTATGTTTCTACTTAATTGTATGGATTATAGAATCCCGGATTTCTAAAGTCAGTAGAAAAACGGAGAGTTGTGTATATATTTCATTTTTATAGAGTAGTTGTTGAACTACGACGCCACTAATTTAGGTTGTACATAATGTTGTATTAGGTAATTAAAGGTAGGTTTATAATTATATTTACGCGCATTATTATTTTTAATTTATGATTAATATTTAAATAGAGTGTTTTATTACTTCCAAGAGAAGAATTTTTCAATGATAGGTCGCGGGAGATAATTGTACAGAGTAATGGATAGTATTTGTAATGACAGAGATCTACGTCAGGTGTAAATTCATTTAAATTTTGGGAATATTTAAATTTTAGCTTAATAATATTTTTTCTTGTTATTGAACTCCCGGGGGGCGTGGTGGCTCAGCGGTCTAGCTGTATGCCTCTCACCAAGGCGGTCCGGGTTCGATTCCCGGTCAATGCATGTGAGATTTTCGAAGTGAAATGCCATGTCCTGTGGTTCGGATTCCACGTTAAAAGGAGGTCCCGTGGCTCATAATCTACAGATTAACGGTCACGTTAAACTACAAGCTTCCTTCCTTCCTTTTTATTGAACTCCCGTTACCTAGGGCACAGCAGTTGTTTCTGCTATTCAAGTCAAGTTTTGTTTAAGCTTATTAAAGCGAGTCGGATAATGTGTTTAATGGTTTCCAGAGGAAACGTATAAGTGTTTGTTGTTTATAAAGCAATGACATTTGGTCATACATTTTTATTCAAGAGTTAGGAGACGTGCATTGTTTAGACAATAAATACGCCAGGAACGTTGTTACGTTTCCCTGATTTGTTTTATAGGAAATTGGCATTATCTTTGTAGTTAAATGGTAGAGGAATGTGCTGTAGGGTGGAAGTTCCCGAGGGACCTAATCCGCATCCTTACGCCCGAGATTTTCATAGATTCTCATTGTTCCTGAGTAGATAGAGATCCCTACTGTTCTGTAGTTAGTTACTATAGCACATTCCGCTTAGAGAAAATCCTGTCCCTTATTCTGAGTGTTTTCGCCAAGTAGCACCATGCTGTTTTCAGCCGGGGCTCCAAGATGCTACAATCCACTATGATTTCCAACCTGGGATTTTGGTGGATCATCCAGATATAAGGGTGCAGTACCATGTCATGTTAAAGAGTAACAGTAACGGAACAAACTTCAATCATCCCAAGTAATAATAACAAAAACAAATTAATCACAGACAATTTTTCTAAGTTTATGCCGTGACTTGTGCGAGATTACGCCTCGTAACTCCGAGATGGATCATCAGCGGGCTCTTGTGGCCTATTTGCGGACTACCAAAGGAGTGGCAAACTGTGCGATACCTCAATTCTTATTTAGAACACCTCAGCTACTTTACTGCGAGTGCTAAAGGTTAAAACAGTCTTTCATCTCCCTATAAAGGCTTCCAAAAGGATGGTATATTCAATTTCAGGGCCAAGCAATTAAAACTCAGCAACTTTTCTAGGTTTACCGCGTCTTTCGTGCGGGTTTTTTTTAATTGGCCGCGAAAGTCAAAATAGTCTACCTACTTTATTGAAATACATTTGCCCAGTTCTGCAGTAAGATTAATATGAACACTAAATAAACTAATGTGACAGTCGATAGTCTTCGACACATTCGTCTGTGAATTTGGGTTTCCGATCACGGTAAAAAACGACAAAAAGCAGATAAATATTGGGCAACTAAAACATTCATTTAACGAAAAACAAATCGATAAAAAGGATGAAAGCATACCGTGCAATGTACAAAGCCCTATAACATTGTGAAACAGCGTAAAGATCCAAATACTCACATACAATAACCGGCACAAAGAGTATAAAATTAGACTCAAAATCACGTCTAGTTTCGGACCCCACAAACTACCTTTATAAATAAAACAGTTCATGTAGAGATTAACATAGACTAACATCGCTCGGCGTTGACCGTGTTTTATGAGACATATTTAGGTTTTACTCGCTAACCGTTGGAGATATACGAACATTGATAAGGACCTTTCGGATAGAAAATTAAATTTTAAAGCTCGTAGTGCCATCAAAATATTGCTATTTTTTAACGTTCTCTTTTTATTTGAAATGGAAATATGGAAATAATCAGCATTTTAAAATAGTGAAAAATATCGATATCAAAAGTAGCCTTTATGTAAGCCTGGTAAATCAGCTACGTCCATGCAAAATTTCATTTAAATCGAACCAGTGGTTCTTATGTTATTGAGTAACACACAGACAGACACACACCATCTCATTTTTATATATTAGTATGACGGAAATATGAAATTTTGAAACCAAAGGGTGTAGTGACGTCACAAATGTGGGTTTTACTCGCTAACCGTTGGAGATACACAAAAATTACCTTTCGGATAGAAAATTAAATTTTAAAGCTCGTAGAGCCATCAAAAGTTTGCGATTTCTTAGCGTTCTCTTTTTATTTGAAATGGAAATATGAAAATAGTCACCATTTTTAAATAGTGCAAAATATCGAAATCAAAATAGCCTATACGTAAGCCTGGTAAATCAACTACGTCCATGCAAAATTTCATTTAAATCGAACCAGTGGTTCTTGTGTTAATGAGTAACACACAGACAGACACACACCATCTCATTTTTATATACTGTATTAGTATGATAAGATTACTTAATGTGGGTGTTTTACCGTTAGCTACAAATGGAACCTCTTTAAAAACTATGTGGCATTATTAAGTAATTCTAAACAAATATTTGTTGAGTTTTCTCTGAATAATAATGAATTCTATTTATTTATAGTAAGGCTTTTAGAGCCGGGAGTGTCCGAGGACATGTTCGGCTCGCCTGAGTCTGTAGCTGCTTCCTACAGACACCCTTAGGGTGAGCTACAAGTTCCGTTCAATTTCAAGTAGTTCCAACTTTCGCTACTTGATATTAATGATACCTAGTGGTGAGGGTTGGAACTTTGATAGAGCGTTCCGACGAAATCTTACCTAACAATTTAGCTTCAAACAAGATTTGTCTGTGGAAGGATCTTTTACAAGCCATAAATCTATAACATGGGACTGGCGGCTTTACTTCCCCTCCGAAGGAAGGCGTACTGAAGGGATTTGACCCCTCTTAAAAAACGCTTAATTAATTAATAGTGCGGAAATGCGTAACGTTTAGCCCCGCATTTTAAAAACAAAGTATTCCTACAAAGAGGGTAAATATAAGGTAAACGGTGAAGATCAGGAAAAAGCAAGTACACAAATTTGAAAAAAACAAAGGATTCAAAACAGTTACGTCTTGAATCTGTTACAAACAAGTGAAGAACTATACAGCCATTTTCATATATCCTACTTATAAACAAAAGTTTGGTGCTTTTCAGTAGGTCAACACGAATGTAACCAACAAGAGCTGGGTTGTGCCCTAATCCTGAAATAAATTACATGAGATTAATTTCACGATTAGGGCACAACCCAGCTCTTTTTGGGTACATTCGTGTTGACCGACTGAAAAGCACCAAACTTTTGTTTACTTAGGCAACACTGAAAAATGACTTCAAACCTCACAATATCCTACTTATGTTAATTGCCTCTATCAACATACAAAATTTCAGTTTGATTGTTGTGATAGATTCGTAGATATTGAGAACCGTCTAAATATTTCAGATGGTCGCCAGGTTGGATATTTATTTATGTACTGTTACATGAAGATTATTGTGAACTTGTGGTATTCAGGCTTCAATCGCACGATTAGAACACAAGGAGTAATAAAAAAAACGAGATTTTAAAATTTCGCACAGCTACCATCTTGTGGTTATGAAAACAATTGAAATGAATTAGATGCCAGTGGATTAACATTTGTATAAGCATTTAACGTGCAATGTTTCACTGCACTCGGTTGGTTAAATCGCGAGAAACGCCCATTTAAATATTTGTACTTCGCGTCGCCGCCATGTTGGATTTGTGCTCACCAGGTTACTGAAAGTCATATAGGTGTACTTATGTTCATAGCCTCTATGAAAATTAAAAAAAATCAGTTTGATTGCTGTAAGAGATTCGAAGATATTGAGAACCGTCAAAATATTTCGGATGCTCGTTATTTTGGATTGTTATGTGTATAGGCCTTAGAGTTATGAACAATTAAAGGAATATTAATGCGTAGCTTCATTATTCAAACTTTCACTTCGATCGCATGATTACGACACAAGAAATAAAAACTTTTTTTTTTAATTCGCACAGCCGCCATCTTGAGGTTATGTGAACAATTGAACAAAATTAGATGCCGGTGCATTACAATATGTATAATCATTTACTGTGCCACATTTAACTTCGCTCAGATGGTTAAATCACGAGCAAAGTCTATTAAAATGTTTCAGCTTCGCTTGGCCGCCATGTTCGTTTTGTACTTTACAGGTTTTTGAAGGTACATAGATAAACTTGTATCAGTGCCCTTTATCACCGTATTATATTTCAGGGCGATATCATAAATAGTTTCGGAGATATTGAATGCTAGTGAAATATTTCGCACAGCCGCCATTTTGAGGTAACGAAAACAATTGAAATAAATTAGAAGCCAGTGCATTACAATGTGTATAAATATTTGCTGTACCATGTTTCATTAGGTTTGGATGGTTAAATCGCGAGAAAGGTATATTTAAAAGTCTCAAATTCGCTTGGCCGCCATGTTGGTTTTGTAGTCACGAGATTTCTGAAAGTCTCATAAATGTACTTCTAGTAGTTCTCTTTATCACCGTACAAAATTTCAGGGTGATATCGGTAATAGTTTCGGAGATACTGAATGCTGTGTGAAATATTTCGCTTAGGGGACACACACACACACACACGCACACACAGACACACGGACAAATGTGATCTCATAGGCCTGTTTTTTTTTTTTCATAAAATGAAAATAGGCTAAATATTAGATGCCAGTGATTAAAATTTGTATAAGGATTTACTGTACCAAGGGTCACTGCACTCGGATGGTTAAATTGCGAGAAACGACCATGTGAATAGTTATACTCGCGTCGCCGCCATGTTGGATTTGTGATCACCTGGTTATTGAAAGTCCTATAGGTGAACTTATGTTCATAGCTCCAATGAACATTAAAATTCAATTTGATTGCTTTAATAGATTAGAAGATATTGAGATCCATCTATAAACATCGGGTGGTCGCCATATTGGATGGTTATATGTATAGGCCATAGAGTCATGTACCATTTAAGGAAAATTATTGCGTAGGTTCATTATTCAAACTTTCACTTCGATCGCATGAATAAGGCACAAGAAACAAAAACGTTAATTTTAAAATTTGCACAGCTGCCATCTTGAGGTTATGTAAACAATTGAACGAAGTTAGATATAGGTGCATTACAATGTGTATAAACATATACTGCACCAAGTTTTATTGCCTTTGGTTGGTTAAATCGCGAGAAATGTCTATTTAAAAGTCGCAACTTCGTTTGGCCGCCATGTTGGTTTTGTAGTTACCAGATTTTCAAGTCACATAGGTGAACTTCTAGTAGTTCCCATTATCACCGTAAAATATTCCAGGGTGATATCGGTAATAGTTTCGGAGATATTGAATGCTGGTGAAATAATTCTCACAGCCACCATGTTGGATTGGTGAGACGTAAGAAAATTTGAAGGGCACGGTCCGGGTGCTATGAACTTACCGCGTTTCATTGAAATCGCTCCAGCCGTTTAGAAGTTAATAGGGGGGAGACACACACTATCAAACACGCACACACAGCCAGACACACGGACAACAGGTGATCTCATAAATGAAAATAGGCTAAAAATTAAACATTGCTTCTAATAGAAATAAGTGTGTGTTTCTTGTAAATTGATATAATTGATGTACACGATCTATGATAGGCACGGTTATAATAATACGATATTGTTTCTTGTAAATTGATATAATTGATGTACACGATCTATGATAGGCACGGTTATAATAATACGTTATTGTTTCTAGTAAATTGATATAATTGGTGTACACGATCTATGATAGGCACGGTTATAATAATACGTTATTGTTTCTTGTAAATTGATACAATTGATGTACACGATCCGTGATATGTACGGTTATAATAATACGTTATTGTTTCTTGTAAATTGATATAATTGATGTACACGATCTGTGATAGGCAAGGTTATAATAATACGTTATTGTTTCTTGTAAATTGATATAATTGATGTACACGATCTATGATAGGCACGGTTATAATAATACGTTATTGTTTCTTGTAAATTGATATAATTGATGTACACGATCTATGATAGGCACGGTTATAATAATACGTTATTGTTTCTAGTAAATTGATATAATTGGTGTACACGATCTATGATAGGCACGGTTATAATAATACGTTATTGTTTCTTGTAAATTGATACAATTGATGTACACGATCTGTGATATGCACGGTTATAATAATACGTTATTGTTTCTTGTAAATTGATATAATTGATGTACACGATCTGTGATAGGCAAGGTTATAATAATACGTTATTGTTTCTTGTAAATTGATATAATTGATGTACACGATCTATGATAGGCACGGTTATAATAATACGTTATTGTTTCTTGTAAATTGATACAATTGATGTACACGATCTATGATAGGCACGGTTATAATAATACGTTATTGTTTCTTGTAAATTGATACAATTGGTGTACACGATCTATGATAGGCACGGTTATAATAATACGTTATTGTTTCTTGTAAATTGATATAATTGATGTACACGATCTATGATAGGCACGGTTATAATAATACGTTATTGTTTCTTGTAAATTGATATAATTGATGTACACGATCTATGATAGGCAAGGTTATAATAATATGTTATTGTTTCTTGTAAATTGATATAATTGATGTACACGATCTGTGATAGGCACGGTTATAATAATACGTTATTGTTTCTTGTAAATTGATATAATTGGTGTACACGATCTGTGATAGGCAAGGTTATAATAATACGTTATTGTTTCTTGTAAATTGATATAATTGATGTACACGATCTATGATAGGCACGGTTATAATAATACGTTATTGTTTTGTCTCCTTATGCTGTATGTTCACTCTTGAATCAAACGTTTACAAGACCGCGGAAATAATTTGAAAGTTAACAATATAGGTATAACATAAGCCGGCCCCGTGGTGTTGGGGTAGCGCGCCTGCCTCTCACCCGGAGGCCCCGGGTTCGATCCCCGGCTCCGTCATGGATTTTAAAACTGACGTGAGGGTTGGAACGGGGTGCACTCAGCCTCGTGAGGACAATTGAGTAGCTGTCTGACAGAGAGACAGCGCCCCGATCACGAATACCAAGATTAACGGCCGAGGGGACCCGACGCGCTGATCACGCGTCACCCCAATATCTGCAGGCCAAATGGCTGGGCAGCGGTCGCTTGGTCGGCCTTAGCCCGTCATGGGCTGGATAGTGCCAGGGGTTGACTTTTTTTTTTTTTTTTGGTATAACATAATTTATATCTCTATGATGCATCATTAATACAAATTAAATGTTTCCTAGAAAACGATCAATGAACTAAGTCTTCCTACAACCCATGTTTCCTAGATAATGTTCAATGAACTAAGTCTTCCTATAACCCATGTTTCCTAGATAATGTTCAATGAACTAAGTCTTCCTATAAACCATGTTTCCTAGATATTGTTCAATAAACCAAGTCTTCCTATAACCCATGTTTCCTGGATAATGTTCAATGAACTAAGTCTTCCTATAACCCATGTTTCCTAGATAATGTTCAATGAACTAAGTCTTCCTATAACCCATGTTTCCTAGATAATGTTCAATGAACTAAGTATTCCTATAACCCATGTTTCCTAGATAATGTTCAATGAAATAATCCTTTGCTTAGACAAATTTGACCATTTTTGAGCTTTACACATTGATATGCTCATATAGCCTATATACAGATATAAAACGCACGTAAGCTCCCCATTAATTTCAATTAGTTCTAACTTTGGCTACCAGAGATCTGTCACTGACACCAAGCTGGGAACGTTGGAACTTGATAGAGCGTTTCTAACCAAATAAACTACAATTTTAGCTTCTCAAACATATTGTAGTGGTAGGTTCTTGTTATTGAGGTTTGAAGGGGCGGAACTACGAGGTCATCTGTCGCTAGGTAGCTTCTTGTAATTATTTATTTACGTAACGTTTTATTTCGCCTCGTATGTTATTGAGAGCTTAATGACTTTTCTTCGGGCAAGGACAAATAAAAGTTGTTTAATTTAGATACCTTTTTCTTTAGGTTCTTATTTAAATGTTGCTCGCCCACCATTAATGTAAATTCCCCACTCTACCCTTTCAATTTTTCTTTTTTCTTAAGGACTGGTTCCAATTTGTTTCTTTCACATCATCACCATTTTCAAAATCTCTCTATATAAAGGTGAATGTTTCCTAATAGATTATTGGTCCCTTTTACATATCATTGTTAAGCCGTTCTTACGCAAAGGAACAGGAATCTGTGCACTTCCTACCTACAGAGTGTGGCTGCACTCCAATTAGCTGCCCATAGTCTATCTCTCCAGATGGTTTCACTAACAGTCTTGAAGAGTTGCAGATCTACGACGCATGTCTCATTCAGAAGTTATCTGTTATGTCATCTGGTTCAGATGCCTGATGCAACCTTTCAGTCTCTAGAGGTAGGATGTCCGGTTCCATTTCAAATTTGAGCCACAGGAATGCTCTTACATGTACTGTTTCTTCTTTCTACAGATCGTCACGGTATTTCTTCCAACTATTTAATACATTATTGAAGTCGTGGATTTTACTACCATTGGAATCTTCAATTGACCACGTTCTGGGTATGAATTTGTTTGTGAGGGGTTTTAATTAACGCTGAAGATCACGCGTCTTATTGCGATGCGCGTCGATTTATGCACAAATATCCGTTAGGTATTTATGTTTATCTCGACGACACAAATCAGAATACCTCTGCTCATCATAATATGTGTCTGCTGTTGTGTTGGCTGCCATGTGTGACCACCGATCTAAGATGACAAAAGTTATTCCCGATTGTTGTTGTATTGTTGATGAGTGCATCCCACGAGGACTCTGCAAGATCCCTCGTAATGCAGAGTACATATATACTGTACTTTTATGTGGTGAGGAAACATAACGCCTTTGAAATTGCACTCACTGGAACAACAACGTTCAACACGTTACTGTTCATGAATTTAAGTAACCAAATTGAAATATTTTGCGAGAAAATGAAACAATATTTGAGGAAAGCAATTTACACTCGTTCGAAAATAAGGACTCCGACGAATATTAGATCATAATTCATGAATGTGAGTCCAGCGCACCACGTGGTGAACAGGTACCAACATGATAAAACACACTGGTGAAGGAATTAATATTCTCTAGATCATTTGTGAAAGTTAAATGACCAATCACAGTGCTGCAACAATTGAGCAGGCTGTTAGCAATCCAGGGATATAAATTATATCAAGACCGCGGGGTATTGTCAACAGAATTGTGTGAAGGGTCACGGCGTTCGAAATCGAACTACGACCAAGAAGAAGATCCAAGTCTCCAGACAGCTTGGACAGTGTACTATTACATATATTAGTAGGAACTAAAATTGCACAGTTTAGGTCCAGCAGGAACTTTCAAGGGAATTTAAAGTGAACCAAGGCTTAAGGCGAGGAGACCCACGCTCTTGTGTGTTATTCAACCTTGTGTTGGAGGGAGAGATACGACACATCACTACCAGTGACAGAAGCACGATGAGAAGATATTTCAACAGACTTTGAGTGCCGATGGTACTTTCTTTAATCAACCCATTCAGTATCTACCGAATGCAGGTGATGCGGCAGTACTTGGAAGAACTCAGGAGGATGCCGAGAAGGTTTATTTGAAACTATCAGGAACACCAATAGATGAAAGACTACATGTGAATGAATCCAAGACCAAGTATGTAGAGATGGAAAGAGAAAGGTCAATTCTTAGGGACCTAATAGTGGATGGAAAGAAATTTGAGCGTACTTGTATTTTAAAATATCTCGGTTTTCTCAAAACCGATGAGAACAGCAATACTGAAGAAATTAAAGAGAGAATTAATGCAGGTAAAGTTATTTTGTCACTACCCATGTGCTGAAATCCAGATGTAGGAAAACAGTTTATAAAGTGGATGTGAGACAAGGGTGATGGCACAGCGAAGTGAAGCTCTACTCAACAGATGAGAAAGGAAGATATTGAGGAAGATCTATGGACCTACCCAAGTTATTGGGACAAGAGTGATGACACAGCGAAGCGAAGGTCTACTCAACAGATGAGAAAGGAAGATATTGAGGAAGATCTATGGACCTACCCAAGTTTGTGAGACAGGGTGATGACACAGCGAAGTGAAGGACTACTGAACAGATGAGAAAGGAAGATATTGAGGGAGATCTATGGACCTACCAAAGTTAGTGGGGCGAGGCAAGTTCGCACAAATAAACATATTTATAATCCTATTGAAGATCCTCCTATCACGACAGATACAAGGCTCCGTTGGCTTGCACATATTCAACATTTACCCGCACGCTAGGTCTTCCAAAGCAGACCAAAAGGACAAAGGTTCGTTGGACACCCAAGGAAACGTTGGCTGGACGACGTCGAGGAAGACCTTTGCGACGTTCCTAAAACAGATAACACCAAACTACTCCTATGTGCGGAACATACCGCGATCTCCTCCACTTCCTGGTGTTGAAGAAAACTTACCCGACTCTCTTAACAATGTCGAACTTCTATTGTGTGACCTCTCCTGGAATATGCCTGCCCTGTGTGTGTGGGTACACCGCTCCCACCTTGATCAACAAATTGCAGGTTGTTTAGAAAACAGCGCCTCGCACGATTTCAGGCATACAATGGCTCGTGGAAAACAATCAACTTCAAGCTGACTCTCATGGCTAAGCTCCAAGTCAATTTCTAAAAGCTTGCGTCCATGGCCTGTTTTCTGTGACGTCTTAAAAAGTTGCAGACGTTAATCAGTTATTTGGGGTTATTCCAACAAAACATATCGATGAGATATATTTATGCTTTGAACGACTTAGAAGTGACATCAAAAGCTGAAGCTTAAGCGCAGACCTTGAGAATAATTTGGATACAACTTGTTTGCGTTGATGCCCTTGGGCGGCTATAATTTGTACGATAAGCGTTGAGGATCCAGTTGCACAAAATATCATGTAAAGTGCCTCATGAAACCCTCATCAACCAGGAAAAAGTCGTCTTGCATAAGACAGTGGTGAAGGATACGCCTTTATCCATGAATTTTACATAATAGGAGGTCAGGAAAATGTGAACTTCTCGAAAAGTTCTGTCTACCCAAAGTGCAATTCTATAGAAGTCCTGCTTACCGAATGTGCACCTCACTGGACGATCTCTCTCTCCAATATGTACTTCTCTACCAGAAAAACGTACCCAATATCCACTGGGACAATTCAACGTGTTTAATAAACCCTGGGACATCATTATATGTTCTCACAAGCAATGAACTGTTATCCTACAAAAACCTAGCATCATAATGCGGTGTAATATTGATACCACCCACATATCCAAACCCTCCTATGGTTTATGATTGGTATTATTAGGTCTTTAATTGGATTCTCCTTGGATGAGAAAGCTGCTTGACGCCTTTTGATTTGGGTTCCAGAAGAAATATACTGTTTGAGGACACAGTGGGGAAGTGTGAAGTAATGGATGTTCCTTACAAAACTCAATCATATTCTTATCTCTGTGCCATGTGTATTTTTTCCAGGCTTATTTCCATCAACAGACTGACAAGACGTTTCGTAAATATTTCCAGAGAGTGGAAACACTGACTTGAGTGACGCTAAATTGAAAGTTAATACCAATATCTAGTTCAATGATGAGGCACAATGAGAGACATATCTGACGTTACAAACAAGTCTCATTCAAATACAAAACTCACAGCTACGCTCACGTAAAGCGACAGATCACGTATTTTGTGTGTTGAACACTTACTCATTTAAGTGGTTTCCACTTCCACCACTTCCTCGTTCCTGCATTTCTTCTTCCTGGGGATAAGATGGAATAATTTATTTCTGTGCTTACACTTTTACACAAATAACAAACCATGTAATTGTAATTGTACAGCACTGGTCAGCTAAAGTGGAAATACTTTCGCACATCCTGCGGCTAGAGATGAACATTATACAGATTCGTGGTTATAACCTCCATTTCTGTAACTCATAGTAAACTACCTCCTTTTAAGTGATCTTCAAGCGAAGGACAATGCTGTGATCAGTACATCTATAGAAGTAATAGCTGTAAGGATTGAGGACAAATGTACATTTATTTTAACCTTTTTAGCCATAAGATTATAAGAGTTCCTAGAACCCAACACGTGCACGTGTCATTGAGTAACAAGCAACTACGCTGCCAATATTTGCACGAGCATAACGTTTGAGAATCCGGGCATAAATCAATCAACCTTTACAATATTATACAAGACTTCCTTTAACAAATCACTGCAAAGTTAAAAAGGAGAAATTTGAAGGCACACTGTAGAGTATGTAGCATCAATACAGCTGTAACAACAAGAAATATATATTTGCTTCTGTAAGGGAACTCACAGTTTGTAATAGAGATAAGGGCCAGTGAGGAGATTGGAGTAGGCACTGATTGAAAAGCCGATTCTTTGCAGCACACCGGGACTGAAGACAACCTTTATCGAACAGAATACGTGCTGAGCACATTACACAGCATAAATGTGTCAGGTCTTGTGATCTGTCACGGAAGATGATCCACACCATCCTTGAAATGGTATTTTCACGGTTCACCATTTTAATATCCAGGTAAATGCTTGGCAATGATCATTGTCAACAGGCTCTTAACTATTCTTTAAAGCTCATTAACACCTCCTATGTGCTAAACAATAGCACTGCTCCATACACACATTTCACCTACTTCCTGACACCTCTGAAATGAGAATACTGAGGGTTAAAGAACGCAACATAAAAACATTATGAAGTAAGAAAGAAAGTTTCTTCAGCATGTACTTACAAACAAAGGCATTAGGCCTAGCAATTACTTTCTCCGTGTGGTTCTAGAACATTCCTTTACTTTTTACTCGTATCTTCAATTATATATTATCTTCATGCTTAGGGTCAACTAGGCCCCCATGTTCTTGCAATGCTCCACTGTCATAAGTTACGAACATCCCAGCAATGTCCGGAAGTTCGAGTGAAAACGCACAGAAGACCACTCCTGAGGGTAGTCCACCCTCCTCATCATGGGAGGATCTCTGGCCAGAAGATGGATATCCTCAATCAATGTTCATACCTAGACTTCACATCCTCAGTAGGCGCTAATACAACGTGATAATGCTAGCCTCACGCAATATAGCTTTTGCCAAAGGCATTATAATGCAACCCCAGTAGCTCAGAGATCAGAACAACATCGCACAAAGCCGGCGGTCTGAAGTGGAAGAGTCGCATGGGACAGATAATATTTAATTCGTCATCCTTCCATCAATATGGATTGTGCTTGCTGTACAAAACACAACCTAACAGCCAAACGCTTCCCTTTGTCAACACAATGGTCAAAACACAACTCATCATCCAAAAATGCTATTAGTTGATAAGGAGATGTCTTGTAAAGAGGCATGAAGATATTTACCTCTTGCGGATCTGAAGAGGGTGTTTCTGTTTTAACGCCTGGAACCACCTCCGAAATAGAAGATTCCTCAATTTTAATATCCATGTCATGGTCTGTATCGTCCTGTAAAGAAATTACCTGGCTAAAAATATGCTTAGATTTTTAACGCTTAAGCTTAAAACCTGTCTTTATCTGTTTGAGGTTTAGACTGTACGAATTTTGATCTATGATGTTATCATAAAGGCTAAGTTTCAATCCCCGAGAATTGGGCCAGCAACAATAGGGTCAGGGTGCCAACAGAGTGAACCTGCATTCCCAATATCTTATCTATTGTTAGCACAGCATGTGGTGTATACTTCACCTACAATAGGGCCCAGAGTGCCAACAGAGTGAACCTGCATTACCAATAACATAGCTAGTGTTAGCACAGCATGTGGTGTAGACTTCACCTACAATAGGGCCCAGGGTGCCAACAGAGTGAACCTACATTAACAATAACTTAGCTACTGTTAGCACAGCATGTGGTGTAGACTTCACCTACAATAGGGCCCACGGTGCAACAGAGTGAACTTGCATTACCAATAACTTAGCTACTGTTAGCATAGCATGTGGTGTAGACTTCACCTACAATAGGGCTCAGGGTGCCAACAGAGTGAACCTGCATTACCAATAACTTAGCTACTGTTAGCACAGCATGTGGTGTAGACTTCACCTACAATAGGGCCCAGGGTGCCAACAGAGTGAACCTGCATTACCAATAACTTAGCTACTGTTAGCACAGCATGTGGTGTAGACTTCACCTACATTAGGGTCCAGGTGTGCCCACAGAGTGAACCTGCATTACCAGTAACTTAGCTACTGCTAGCACAGCATGTGGTGTAGACTTCACCTACAATAGGGCCCAGGGTGCCAACAGAGTGAACCTGCATTACCAATAACATAGCTAGTGTTAGCACAGCATGTGGTGTAGACTTCACCTACAATAGGGCCCAGGGTGCCAACAGAGTGAACCTGCATTACCAATAACTTATCTATTGTTAGCACAGCATGTGGTGTATACTTCACCTACAATAGGGCCCAGAGTGCCAACAGAGTGAACCTGCATTACCAATAGCATAGCTAGTGTTAGCACAGCATGTGGTGTAGACTTCACCTACAATAGGGCCCAGGAAGCCAACAGAGTGAACCTACATTACCAATAACTCAGCTACTGTTAGCACAGCATGTGGTGTAGACTTCACCTACAATAGGGCCCAGGGTGCAACAGAGTGAACCTGCATTACCAATAACTTAGCTACTGTTAGCACAGCTTGTGGTGTAGACTTCACCTACAATAGGGCCCAGGGTGCAACAGAGTGAACCTGCATTACCAATAACTCAGCTACTGTTAGCACAGCATGTGGTGTAGACTTCACCTACAATAGGGCCCAGGGTGCAACAGAGTGAACCTGCATTACCAATAACTTAGCTACTGTTAGCACAGCTTGTGTTGTAGACTTCACCTACAATAGGGCCCAGGGTGCCAACAGAGTGAACCTGCATTACCAATAACTTAGCTACTGTTAGCACAGCATGTGGTGTAGACTGCACCTACAATAGGGCCCAGGGTGCCAACAGAGTGAACCTGCATTACCAATAACTCAGCTACTGTTAGCACAGCATGTGGTGTAGACTTCACCTACAATATGGTCCAGGGGTGCCAAAAGAGTGAACCTGCATTACCTATAACTTAGCTACTGCTAGCACAGCATGTGGTGTAGACTTCACCTACAATAGCGCCCAGGGTGCCAACAGAGTGAACCTGCATTACCAATAACTCAGCTACTGTTAGCACAGCATGTGGTGTAGACTTCACCTACAATATGGTCCAGGGGTGCCAAAAGAGTGAACCTGCATTACCTATAACTTAGCTACTGCTAGCACAACATGTGGTGTAGACTTCACATACTATAGGGCCCAGAGTGCCAACAGAATGAACCTGCATTACCAATAACTTAGCTACTGTTAACACAGCATGTGGTGTAGACTTCACCTACAATAGGGCCCAGGGTTGCCAACAGAGTGAACCTGCATTACCAATAACTTAACTACTGTTAGCACAGCATGTGGTGTAGACTTCACCTACAATATGGTCCAGGGGTGCCAAAAGAGTGAACCTGCATTACCTATAACTTAGCTACTGCTAGCATCGCATGTGGTGTAGACTTCAATACAATAGCGCCCAGGGAGCCAACAGAATGAACCTGCATTACCAATAACTTAGCTACTGTTAACACAGCATGTGGTGTAGACTTCACCTACATAGGGCCCAGGGTTGCCAACAGAGTGAACCTGCATTACCAATAACTTAACTACTGTTAGCACAGCATGTGGTGTAGACTTCACCTACAATAGGGCCCAGGGTGCCAACAGAGTGAACCCACGTTATGAATACAATAACATCAGCAAATACTCGCTGTTAAAATAAGAAATATTTATGAGAGAGGTTAGTTAGTTAGTTATTGGTGTTTTAAGGGGCGGAACTACGAGGTCATCTGCCCCTATGAGAGAGGGAATATAAAACGTATGATCACCTGTGTCTGATGTTCCAATTTAACTGCCCAGCTTTTATCTTCATAAGTATCGCTAGCCTCATCCAGCAGATTATGAGAGGGTAACAGGTCAATTGATTCCTGGAAAGTATTGTACAAGTATGAGCCAACGTCAAACATACAGACAGAATAACAGTACAATGTTACGTGTAGCAATAAAATATTAAACATCTCGTAAGCCTACTATTTGGTAGCAAGTAGTCACTAAACCTTGCACATCACTAAGAATGCTATGTTACATAATCCAACTTACAATATTAGGGAATTCATCAGTTTGAGACAGGCATTCTGGTTCAGTCTTAATGAGTGGTTGTTGCTCCATATTGTTCAGCAAACTAGAACACACAAAGGGCGCTTAAGAGGCAGCACTTATACCAGCACGCCAAATCATTATAATAGATAACACATCAAATGAGGTAATTTCAGAACTCAGAATTCAAGTTAGGCTAGTGGTAATGAGAAGCGGTGAAACTTATTCGACCAAGACGCTCGACTTTTTAAGTGAGGGTATAGAATGTCTATAATTGCAATATAAAGAATGAGGCCACTCAAATGAAGCGTACTGTACTTGGTTTCTTGTATTCCTGAGTAGGCTAACACAAACCTGACCACAATTTGATGGGGCAGGCGGAATATATTCCGCTAAATTACATCACAAATCTATCAACGTGAAAGTCAACCCAAGTCAAACCACGACTACTAAGAAATTGACAGTAACTGTATACAACGAGTTTTAGAAAACACAAGACTATACTCCCGCGTCGAGTTACAAGTAACCCACTTCAAAACAAACACAACCTATCCCTCTTTTTGCAGCAACATTGAATGGAAGGGACTCAAAGGTGTTCTTATTTTCTTATTGTTTGAGTCTTCAGTCCCCCGACTGGTTTGATGCAGTGCTCCAGGCCTCCCTATCTTGATCTAATCGTTTCATCTCTACATAGCTACCACACCCTACTTCCGAGGCAATCTGTTAAACATACCGTATTTTAACTTTGGTCTACCCCCACTGTTCTTATCCTGGACCCTTCCTTCTATAACTAAGTTGGTATTCCTGTGTGTCTTAGAACGCTAAGTGTCTTACCAACCTATCTCTTCTCTTCATTAGCAGTCGCCAGAAACATCTCTCCTCTCCCACTTGTCTTAAAAGCCAACTTCTTCATTCGTTACCTCATCTACCCATCTGATCTTCATCATTCTTCTGTAACACCTCATTTCAAACGCTTCAATTCTCCTCTTTTCTGCTGCAGTCCAAGTTTCACTTCCAGAGAGCGCCATGCTCCAGACAAAGGCTTTCAAAAATGACTTGCTAACACCTAGGCCTAAATCTATATTGGATGTCAACAGATTTCTGTTCTGTAGAAATGCTTTCCTTGCCTGAGCCAACCTACTTTTTATATCCTCTTTGCTTCGTCGACCACTGGTTATTTTGAATCCTATGTAACATAAGTCACCTCGTTCCTTAAGCTTTTCACCTGCCAATTCGACATCCATAGGGGTTTCTGATTTCTTTCGACTGGATTCCAATATTGTTCTTTTACATTCATTAATTTTCATTATGATTTCTTTCCTCAAGATAGGCTATAATACATACAATTTTAAAGCTCATTCAAATCCTCAGCTAAGATGACGATGTCATCTCAGAGTTGAAATTATTTCTCCTTCAATTTTTATTTCTACTTTGAATTTTTCTCCAATTTCCTTCATTGCTTGTTCAATGTAAAGATTGAAAAGTATGGGTGATAACTTGCAGCCTTGCCTTACACCTTTCTGAATACCAGCTTCTCTCTCATGTCCTTCCGCTCGAATAACTGCTGTCTGGTTTCTGTATAGATTGTAGAGCACCCTCTGATCGCTTTACTTTATTCCAATCGTTTTTCAAAATGTAAAACAACTTACTCCAATCAACGTTGTCAAAAGGCATTTCTAAGTCTACATATGCCATGAACGTTTTCTTATCCTTCCTTATTCTAGCTCCCAAATTCAGCCTAAGACTGTGGTGTCTGTTGACCTCTCCACCACTCGAACGACTGTTGCCGAGCCGACCGGACCCGCTCCTTATGTACAAAACCTGGCTGAGGGCCCGATACTTTATTAAAGAAAAAATACAATGGCAGCACCCCACAACAAACGTACACAATTACATAGCAATACCCAGAACACATACAAGAGAATAAACAAGCTGAAACAATTGGATAACAATAATAAGCAAAGAATATACATATAACGCTATATAAATGTTCGTCGTTTTCATGACCCGCTCGGGCCTTCTTTTGAATAAGTGTTTTGGCAAAAAACCTCTAGTCCATCGAAAGTTTGTGATGCACTCCACTCAAATCCACTAGACCTCAACACACACACTTGTAGAACTGTTCACAATCGGCACTCACACATCAGTCACTGTTCCCTGAATCGATGGCTCCGTCCGAGCATGAACTCCGCCTTAAGCTGCCAGGGCCTCTTCATACTCGTGGAGACAACGCCAGGATCTGGTACGATGAATCTTCTGTTCTATGTGTGCTGGGGTCCTGCCGGGTCAGTCGGGGTTTCCGGAGTCCTATCGTGCTGCGTTGGCCCCTCGTCCGCCCCCGCGTGGTCCGCGGCCTCGGCTGGTTCCTCGTATGGCGCCTCCACGGGAGGGCAAACTGGCTAGATATACTGAAAGTTGTGAGGAAGAGCTAAGATCTCGTCTCCCCCTGCACTGTCGACTTGGAGAGCGAAGTTCCACCCCTTGGTAATCGCGGCGTAGAGGAGATTGGCTCGATTGAACGCGTATTTCCTCTGACCCTCGTCCATGTGAGGCCAAAGGGTCAATAAGTAGAGACTCGTCTGCACGTCGTGGTGATCTCGTCCGGCCGGTATGAGCAATAAATGCTGTCTCAACGCTTCCGCCAAGTTCCACACGCGCTGCTCGGCTGGAAGAGGCAGACCCCGTGTGTAGTCCTGTGGTGCTAATGTTCTCCACCGGTGTTGGCGTCGATACTGTTCGGGTTCGTCGTCGTCGTCCTCCTCTTCGTCTGGAGCTTCTGCTGGCCCGTTCTGCTCTAAAAAAAGTCAACCGATTATTCATGCGTTGCATCATGGCCATCGGATCGTATAATTTCTTATCGGTAGTCATAGTCTGGTTTACAATTGTAGACACTGGTGAGTTTTCTTGAGAAGTCTGCGTCGATGAGTTGGACGCTGTAGAACCCTTTTGGGGCGACGGCGTGTGCGATCGATGCTCTGTCTGCGCCGTCTTGGCTTTGGCTGGAGACTTATTCTTACGACGTGGAGTAGTCTTGGTCTCCTGAAAGTGCTGCGTGACACTTGGTTGTTTGGAACCGATAGATGTATTCTTCTTTGGTGTGCCCTTTGTTGCCGTATTTTTCACTGCTGGTGTTTTAGGCATACTCCGATGAAAAGGCACTGCGGGTCACGGTGTGTGACTGCAGGAGATGGGTACGTGACTGCTGCTGATCTCTCCTCCGCTTAAACATTGTAGGTCTACAGTTTCCCTTGTCTACGTTTCTACTGTAGCTAAACTGGTCTTCACCCAACTCCATTTCTATCGGTCTTTCCCTCCTCTTATAAATTATTGTAGTCAGGATGTTCGAAGCATGAGTGATCAAGCTGATTGTACGGTAATCTTCATATCTGTCAGCTCCTGTTTCCTTTGGTACGGTAATGAGATGATAACATTCTTCTTGAAATCAGAGGGTACCTCACCTGTCTCATATATCATACACACCAAGTGAAATAATCTTATCAGACCTTCATCACTTATGCAGCTTAGCAACTCAATCGGAATATCATCTATGTCTATTGCTTTGTTCCTGCTTGAGTTTTCAAATGCTCTGTCAAATTCTGATCTCAATATTAAATCTCCTTTCTCATCCTCATTAATTTCCTCTTCTCTTTCCATTACATGATTCTCAATATCCTTTCCCTTTTACAAACATTCTATGTAATCTTTCCATCTCTCAAATTTTCTTCCCTGTACACACTTGCGAGCGAATGGCGAGCCGGCGGCTCATGAGCCGCTCACACTACCTGCCTCGTCAGTGTGTACCGGCTTCTGAGCCTAGTTCGAGCCGATCTTGAGCCACTCACACTACCTGCCTCGTCAGTGTGTACCGGCTTCTGAGCCTAGTTCGAGCCGATCTTGAGCCGCTCACACTACCTGCCTCGTCAGTGTGTATCGGCTTCTGAGCCTAGTTCGAGCCGATCTTTAGCCGCTCACACTACCTGCCTCGTCAGTGTGTACCGGCTTCTGAGCCTAGTTCGAGCCGATCTTGAGCCGCTCAATGTGAGCCGGCTGAAGTCGGTTTTTACAGCGAGCTCAAAGGAATGCTCAGTGTCAGTGTGAACGGCAGAGATACGTGCTCGCAAGTCTGTACCTGCTTCCTGTGAGCCACAGCATGGCGGCCTGGCCCGATGATGATGTGCGTACGCTGATCGATACGTATCGGTCACATTCTGTGTTATGGGACCCGAAGCATGAAAATCACTACAAAACAAATTACTTGAGATAAATAATTTCACGTAAAAAGCATGCAACTTTAGTTTTAAGTAATGTAAAAATAAATGCCAAGCTATTCAATTTATCTTACCTTGACATATTATGCCAGTTCTTCAACAAGTGCTGCACAAATCTCCGGAATTATTTGCCCAACGGATTGCTTTGATATTCTGAATAGGTATTGCAAGCTAGTGAATGAATCTCCTGTGGCAAGGAAATGTCGAGTTACTGCTAACCTGAAATTTCAAGTATATTGTTGAATGCAAAACTAAGAGAACGATAAGTATGGAAAAGATGAATTATATTGCATTATCTATGTAAAGAGGAAAAGAAAAATCACGAACCTGTCTTGAGCCGAAATCGGAGAGCGAAGATATGTTTCCCGTTTCGAGATTTTGTGGCCTATTCTGCTTAGTAAAGTCTCCAAGTCAGTAGGCGACATCCGTGTGAAATTTTTATACTGACCACTAACGCTCTGGAACTTCATGTCCAACAATAATTCCGACCCACTTCGTCTTTTGTACAGATCACTGCGCCAACACCGACGGGGTTTCTTTTCATTTTCATTTAAATTCGCCATCATCATAGCTGCGCCACTCGCAAACATCACAGCAAGCAGAGTTTCTTGTTCGGAAGACATCCGTTTTGCACGTGGAAACAACACACAATGACTGATTCTGCTCGCGAGCATCATGGCTCAAATAATGCTCATAGAAGGCTCGGGCATTTACTTTTTCTGCGAGCGGTGCATGAGCCGCTCGGCTCGCCATTCGCTCGCAAGTGTGTACCCGCCGTAGAGGTTTTCCTTCTGAGTCCTTAATATTACAGCACTTAGTCTCCCTTTCCCCAAAAGAACTATTAATTTCTCACAATTTTCTATACCGTACCTGCACATTTCTCTTTCAACCATACTTCTTTTTCTCCCTTGCACTTCTTGTTAACCGCATTTCTCAGACGTCTGTACTCTGCTTTTCCCCCTTCATCTCTCATTCTTGTGCTTCCACCGTTCGTCCGTTAATTCTAGTAAGTTATATCCTGCGTGATCCACGGTTCATCACCGATTCTTTCTTTCCTACCAATGATATCTTCTGCGGATTTTGCTATTTCATTATCCAAAAGTGCCCGTTCCTCTGCATTTGAAGTTTGTTTAGGGTTTTTCATTAGTCCTTCCTTCAATCGTCTGTTCACGTCCTTCTCTTTCAGTCTGACCATTGCCCACCTTTTTGGCTTTTGACTTTTCTTAAGTTTCTTCAACTTAAATCTGCAATTCATAACAACCAGATTGTGGTCAGAATTTTGTTAGCACCGGGATATTTTTTACAATTCGAAATCTGGTTTGAAAATCTCTCCTTGACCATAATGAAGTCGATTTGGTAACGCCCTGTATCTCCGGGTCTCATCCATGTGTATATTCTTGTATTGTGGTTCTTAGCATACTTTTCACATTTTGCAAAAATGAGGAAAAAGTAGACTTATGAGATCGATCCGGGTAAATGTGTGTCTGTCTGTCTGTCTGTCTGTCTGTCTGACTGTGTGTGTGTCCCCCCTAATCAACTCCTAAACGGCTGCAGCAATCGAAACAAAATTTGGTAGGAGTAAATATCTATACCTGAATAGCTCAAAGCCGTATTTGAAAATGATGTCAGTGCTACCAACTGCTGAAAAATCGCAATTGAAATTTCAGCTCCATGTTGGATATCTTGGAAGGTATGAATGGGAGCAATTTCAAAATTGGCACATGTATAGATAATAATATTTCAGTTTAATTTCCAGGAGGTGATACATGGCAGTGTTGCCAAATTGATTATAAGCCTTCTGATAGGTCCAGTTTTTAAATGCATATAACTTCTACACTATCAATTGGAATTAAACCAAATTCCGTATGTGCTATGTGTACATAACCAGATATGACTGAGCGTATTCTTAAGAGCCAACAGGGCTGCCAACTGTTAATAAACGCTCTTTTTATCCACACACCAATATATCAGAAAGTACGCAAGCCGACAGCTTTAAACTATGCACTCATATAGTACCTGACATTCTATATTAATTTGGAGTAACTTATTTACGTCAGTGCTACCAACATGATTCTAAACCTGCTGAGAGGTCCAACTTCAAATACATGTAACTTCCATACTATCATTTGGATTTCAACCAAATTTCGTACGTGCTGTGTGTACTATAATGACTATGAGTATTCTTAAGAGCAACCAGATATGACTAAGAGTATTCTTAAGAGCAACCAGGGCTGCTAACTGTTAATAAATGCTGTCTCTATTTTTGTTACCCTAACATCAATATATCAGAAAGTATGCAACCCAATAGCTCTAAACTTTACACACGTATAGTACCTGGCATTCGATATTAATTTGGAGTAACTAATATACGTCAGTGCTGCCAACGCCAACATTATTCTAAGGCTGCTGATAGTTCCAATTTTAAAATGGATGTAACTTCTATACTAACTAATGGATTTCATACAAAACTGGCACAATAATAGATCGTATTATTTCAGATTATTTCTGACAATAAATGCATGACATTGTTGCCAACATGATTTTACGCGCGCTGTTAGATCCAATGTTTAACTGCATGTAACATCCATGCTATCCATTGGAATTCAACCAAATTTTGCATTCTGTACCTTAAGCGATGGAACTAAGAATATAGTCAGTCACCAGGGCCACCAACTGTAGTGCTCTATTAGGCTACGTTATGCCAGGTATACAGTATTTCGAATTAGAAATTTCGATATTACCAACATAATTTCGTCATTATTCTAGATAGATCCATATAGATTAATCATAGCCATGAATCTTAAATTATAAGAAAAATAGGCTCTTTAGTTCGTCACGGAACTTCTTGTTGAATAAGGTGTTAGCTATGACCAACTCATGTTCGGTGCAGAATTTCATCAACGTGCTTCCTCGATCATTCCTTTCACCTAGGTAATCCGAATTCTCCTACTATTTTCTCTTCTCTCCCTTTGCCTACCACAGCATTCCAATCTCCTTATTCTTTAACCTTACCAACTTATAAATACTATCACTGGGTAACTTGTATTACCGCCGTCATGAAGATGTTTCTAGTTTCACATTTATTCTGCGTATCTTCAACTATTAAATGTTGTAAATTATTAATCTACACAGGGCACGAACATGTGCAGGCAGAACTTGGTTGTAAGAATCTTGTTCCTCTTCGTGGTGGGTTGTTTGGGCCCAGCATGTTAGATTATATCAGGCTGAAAATATAATAAACGGAAGGGGCATTGTAACAAAGAGGTTTTCGGGTTTAGAGAATATTTTGACGATGGGGGAAAAGAGTAGCATAGGCGGTAAGGAGGGAGGGATGTATGTCAGAGTTGTAATTTAGGGATGAGCATAGAGGGGACAGTTGCCATTTTGGGCAAGAGGTAGACTACATGGAAGATACAAATTGTCTCCGTATAGGAAGGGGTGGTTTGGCAGCTTCAACCAATAAGGCTTGGGTGGGAGTAGAGTGCAATGCTGCAAGGATGATGCGAAGGGCAGAGTATTGACATTTATCTAGCAGGAGTAGGCGAGTGAGAGGCATGATATCATAAAAATTACTACCATAATCCAGGACAGATCGAATAACATTACGATATAGAAGGAGTAAAACCTTCGGGTCAGCTCCCCAAGTGCGCCATGTGGGCGAACGGAGAATGTGTAATTTCTTAGAAACGTGGGAGGATAATTTATTTAATTGCGGCGTCTAGGAAAGCTTCAAATCTATTACAAGTCCGAAATGTTTTGTCTGATGGGTGAGAGGATAGTTCCATGTTGATATTGTATGGGTTTGCGATCGAATAGACGGCGATGTGTAAAAATGAGGGCAGAATTTTTCTTGGGAACAATATCCAGACCATGCTGATAAAACCAGAAGTGTAATCAAGTTAATGCATGAGACATCTGTTGTCTGCACCCAGCTAAATAAGAATGGGAACAGTATAAGAGGATATCATCGGCATATTGTATTAATCGTACACGTGGGAGGAGGTATAAATAAGATATACAATGCCGCTGAGGATATTTCCCTGTGGCAGACCAGATGATGAGAAGCGATTATTAAGGGTTGTGTGGAGGGTAGAAATAATCAATTCTCTAAGGCGTAAAAACTGGAAATGATATTAATTAAAACACTTGGAACATTGATGTAAGATGTGAAGGAGAAGATAAATATTGACATTGTCATAGCGTCTTTAACGTCAATAAAAACGGCAAGATTAAAATGAATACGGCCACTCAACAAAAGAACATCGAGTAGGAATATATTCAAGCCATCTGGTAGGTTAATACTGAGTGTCAACACTACCTGAGGAAAGATGATGAGAAAGAAAAGGAGGTGGATTTAGGAGTGGAAACAATTTTAGGCAGAGAGGAAGAGAATCCAATAAAAGGTAACAGGAAAATAGACGGATTACACTGGGCGAAGCCCGTTAAGCAACTAAAGTAAGAGGGAGCTCGGACACCGTTGACGGAGAGGGCGGCGTTAGCTACGGTTTTCTGCAGGCTAACGCTATTCGCTCTTTCCCTCCAAAGCAAGTAACTGGGTACTATGGGGGTAGGTAGTGTGCTAGCAAGCAAGGATATATAAGGTGGAAGGGATATACGTATTTTCCCTACAAAAGGGTGAGATTTTCGGAAGCATTCTAAAATGCTAGGAACGCTTAAATTAGTCGGAATAATTTTATTTCCTGGCACTGTTGGATCTCCGACAGAACGGCCGTATGCCCCCAGAGTGGCCAGAGATAAAGCAAATCTATTGCTTTTAGCAATATTGTTGAGCCCCTAGGGTCGCTACGACCCTAGGACCCAAGATATCAACGCACCCCTGAGGGGATTATAAACATACGCCCCTGGATTCACAAATGGCACACAGCCACATACATCTTTTCATCATAAACTTAATCTATACAACCATACTTCTATCTAAACACCAAAACACCCTCTTCTATCCCAAAACCGCCCCAACTGGATACATCATAAAATCCAGAACAACATCTTTACACAGCAAGCCGGCGGCCACTTAGTACAGGAGGTTAGCCAACAGCTTGCAACACACTCATAACAAATACACTAGAACTATCGGGGACAGGTACAAGTGATGTAACGCTAACCAAGCAGCTCCGAAACGCATAAAAGAAGACCCGGATCAGACCAATTGTCTATTGCCGCCCCCGGCTCTGTTCGACGGCGTTCCGGTTCAAGTCATCACCTCATGTACGAGTGTGCTCAGCAATCCTTTCACATAATTGTAATCCCTCCTTTCATAAATACATTGACATTGTACTTTGATAACCAAATTGTTTCACACTGTCCCACACTGAAAGGGACTGCACTAAACACAAACACTGATCAAATATACCCTTGATCAGTAATCTACACTTTTGTCATCATTTACATTTGCCTTCACATCCTGACTCCCCCTCTGACATTCCTAATTGCCCGTGACCGTCAATCCGAGAAGTGCTAGTTCAGGATTTCCATTGTGTCAGCATTGGAGTACTCAAGCGGCCAGGCGATACAGTCCAGTCAGCAGGTAGGCTCCTAGCACACTTGCAGCTGTTTGTTTAGTGCTGCAATTAATCCCATCTTGAGCGCGCATCCCTTAAGGACCAATCACACCCCCGTAGAGCTAACCCCCAAATCACCGCATCCCTTAACAAACACCTACACTCGCGGTTTCCCCAAGCACGTGGAAACTCGCACCTTTTGGACACCACCCCTAAATTGGGCACTGACTCAGCTTGTTCGTCTCATCCCTCCAACCCCGAGACAGAACAAATAAATGGTGGAGACGCCGAGTAGTTCCCAAGAGTGAGGGTAGTCATCACTCAGTAAGGGTCCTCAAACAAGGAGGATCTGGGACTACGACCCGGGTACTAAGTAAAATAGCCAAGCGAAAATTGGGGGGAAATTTTCTAAAAGAGCTACAATAGCATACATTCGCCCTCCCACCCAACCCAGAAGGGAAACACAATAAAAAAATATTACATTAGTCGAGCGGGTAAAGAGAAAATCATTTCTTTAGTGACAAATTTGTAACTATTTTATCTAGTTAGAGGAGCAAACAAGGTATATACTAGGAGCGCTACACACCTATTACCACACTCCCAACCAACCCCAGATATAGAATTCATTTTGAGGAGTAGAAACTGCTTTGCAGAAGACATAGTAAACATAATGGCCGTCACGTAGATCACAGTCGTATATTATCCCTTACACTACACTTATACGGTAACATATACTAAACATACACTTATACAGTATGGCACCGCATGCAGAAACAACAGGGGTTATACGCCATAGAGGTGACAGGGGGGCGCAAACATTATTCACCTTGCTACTAAAGTACCAAGACCGTATATAAAGGCGACAGGTGGGTAGATTATTAACTTGGGAATAACCTAACCCCCAAGGGAAGATGATGAAGAAAAAGAAGTGGGTTTCGGACTGGAGAAAAAGGATGGAGAAATAGGACGAGAGTCCAACAGAAGTTATAATTTTAACTTTAAGTTATCGCTTTCCGATACTTAAAGTGGGTAGGGACCTGGGCGAAGCTAACAGAAAACGCAGCTGGAACTTGGGCTATTCGCAAGAAAGTTGCTGTAGCGTATTCCCTCTCAAGCATAAATATACCTACTATGGGGAAGGGTGGTGGTCTGGCAAGACAAAGAGTAACAGATTTATTGTGTATCTGTTCAAAGGAGTTTGTTTCTAAACAAGTAATTTGAAGAGTACAAATAATTTGAATCAGCTTTGATATTTTAGTTCTAGAAATTGTAGAATTTCTAAAGAGCGACCAAATGATTCCAAGAAGGATAAGGATAAAGCAATTATACCCTTGGGAAAAATTTTGGTAACTGTACCAATAGTCGCATTTAGAAATGAGTAAGCTTTTACCCAGCGAGGCGCCGACTAAAAGTTTAGACAATGAGAAACACTTAAATGTTAAAAAACCAACCATAAGTGGTAGAGAGAATCTCCACAAGCCGGAAGCTGGCGTAGCGAGCTGTGCTTGCCTTACTGGCCAGTTAGAATTAGCTATTAAAGCTAAGAGAGACTTTACTAAGTTAGTAACTAAGAGTTCTTGCTCAAATGCAACAAGTGGTGAAAACCCTATCAATAGATTTATTTTTATTAAAGAGGGCATACATTTTGATTTTTATAAACAATTGGGGTCGCAGACCTCCGAAAACATCTAAAGCTTGAGCCAGGCAATTGACAATTCTTTTGGTTTTAAACCTTTTATAGGCTTTAAAATCTTCGTAAGATTTTGAAATGTTGTTAAGATTAACAAATGGGAAATTTAAAGATAATTGACGTAATTAAAGTTAAACAATAAATCAAGTACAAGATGTGTACTTTAAGGATTTCTATATAGGTATCTTAGAAATATGAACAAATAACAACTTCGAAAGTAACAACAAAAACCAGGAAGAAATGAAATATGAGTTTCTATAACTTCTTGTATTAATACTGAACTACTTTTAAAGATTATACAAACAGGGCAGGTCACTTATTGTGAAACCTGAAGAGAACAATTGAAAGGAAGTTTCTAGAACTCCTATGCTTAAGTAGGGTTCACGAGAAAAAAAAATGGGGCAAATTTCCCTTTCGTGAAACCTAGAGATAACTCACTTTTGAGTAGAAAGAATTGGATTCCCTCATTAGAAGGGAGAAACAATATAATTTAAGGCGTGTACTAGACACGAAGTTTTACAGACATTAATTCGTTATACGTGGAGCAAGTAAGGGAGGGCACTTATTGAAAGTGACACCTCATTGAAAAAAGACCTAAAGTAACAATTTTATTATTTTGGTTTGTTAGTAAAGGGTTTGGGAAAGATCAAATGGGATTGTGGAAGAGTGTTCATGGCCGTATTTATTGTACTCGGACGAGCGCAACGCGGATGAAAAGTTGAACAGGCACTGTTTTCACTATAGTCTGTTGATATAGTTGAAAAGTTCACTGTAGTAGCACAAAACGTCGATGGCAAAGAAAGTTATTGCAATGGTGGAAAATAACTAGTCACACTAGATTTGCGAGAGTCTATTGCTTGAGAAACTTGTAGGTTATAGTTGAATGCACCAGAAAAATCCCAACGGAGGAAGAAAAATTAGATATTGATTAGCAGTTCATATGGAAGATTCCTTAGTTTGAAAAAGTACTCCCATATGTGAGTGGAAAGTACTGGAAGGTTTAACTAGTAGATAGAGTGTAGGTTCTGGAAGGTTCCAGAGCAATGATGAGTTGTTTAAATTGGGTAGAGAATCCCTCGGTGGAAAACTAGGTTATATAGACAGTGGGCATATTAGAAATATCCCTCGATGTGAGATAGCATCTCAGAAAATCTTTCATTGTGAATGTTAGACTTGATAGTTCGAGTTTGATCAAGAAGATCTCTAGAAAGCAGTTATTTTGTCACATAGCAACTTTCACTGTCCATAAAATCCAAATAAAAGCATTGAGCCTTTTAAAAGTGATGAGAATGTGGTTAAAACATGAAGTCGGTACTTATCTTTGCTTCATGAAGAAGGCGATATTGCTGTTGACGGTTGATTCTAAAACTCGAACATGGCGTCGAATTTAAAAGTTTGCCCCTTGAGTAGAGGAGGCGAACTTTAGTTAAGCTCCAACTGACTGGTTTGACTTTCGACGTACAAGTGAGACCCGCTCAACGGAGCGCGATGAGACCAGGGAAGGGGAAAAGAGTGGGGGTAGGAGATAAAAGGAATATATATAAGAATAGCCAACATTACAGTAATACATTTTCTAGATGAAATGGTCTTCAAAAAGTTGATAGAAGAAGTCACTAGCGCAGTCTGGTGGGTGAAAAAAGTAAACGAAGTTCTCTTGATCACGGAGATGATAGCTGGCGATAGCGACGAGATCTGGTGGCTAGATTGGTAAGGAAGTCCTCTTGTATAGGGAAGAATTGAGGAACTTCAGAGATTCGCTGCTAGATGACGCTAGATGGGTCATGGACGATATATATCTAGAACATACTTACAGGTAGTGTGAGAGACATATACCAACAAAGAGAAATCAGGAGTTCACTGTTGGTGTTTGCGAAAAAAGGAGGGGATGAACTAAAGCATAGAGAAGCAATAGCTTACTCTGTCTTACGTGTATTCCAAAGAATACACCAACAGGCACAAATGTCACTACAAACAAAGTTAAGAGTAATACAGGGCAAACGGTCACGCACCCCATCGGAGGATAGGAAAGCGCAGTTGAAGCGCGCGCACAAACATCTAAATGAAATACACAAACACCTCAACAGGGACCATGTTCGAAGTAACAGGATACACGACCGGTTGAATACGGCCCACTACATTCTAACACAACTTTAGAGAGAATAAGAATGCACCACACGAAGTTATATGCCCAGTATAGGGAGCTTATTCGTGAACAGGCACTCTTCCATTTAGCGGCCACAGAATTGTAAAGGACATAGACACATTAACCACAACATTTACACAGATGTCTATCTCTAACACAAACTACACGAAGGTGAAGGAGTCCGCCGTGGCCACGCTACAGAAACCGGCCAGGCTGCACTCAAACACATTCCTGACACATGTAGTAACACGTCCTACAGCGCCAGTTCAAAGGGCAATTTTGCCAGAACGAAGGCCAAATCATACACTAACCCCCTCAGGACAGATGCATAAGAGGGTGTTGCTTTCAACCCCTCGGGATGCACAACACACACCTTTGAACACTGCTCAGGCGGCAACACAAACTACACTGGGCATAAGGAAGGTTTTACTACCTACCCTACAAGGCCAGGCAGACAGGAAGACACACACCCCTATAAACACTGCTAGGGTAGTGCGACGTCAATTCAGCCCTTCAGGCACGAGCAAACCTAGGCCGATAAACAGGCACCACGATGAACATAGGCCCAAGCTCACTTTACTAAAAACGCCCCGAGAGAATAGTAAAGAAGCACCCCAATGGGAAACAGAGGCCTATGCCTTCATAACAGGACGCAGTTATTCACCCCGACGGGCAAGGTAGTGAAATTCACTGACCAGACAAGCCCATGGATAAATGTTCCCAGGACAAAACACACAGAATTTTCCAAATAAAAACGCTGAAACATTCCCAAAACCCTCACGGGGGCGCGTACACTACAATTAACACAAAAGACAGATTCTACCCCTGTAGAGGTTAGACACACAAACGGGGATGCATTCACACAAACACGACACTCCAGGGGTAAGCAAATTGCGCGGTCTGGAAATACAACATCACAGACTTACACTTCTATACAGCATGATAACACTTGGGATATACTGACAGGCAATAATTAAATTAGAGTGGGTAAACACACAAAAACACATGCCCATTGCCTATATGCCCAAAACTGTACAGTGTGCATGCGTATGTATATATTTGATCCATATGTGTATGTTATTTCTTACACTGCCCAAAACAGGAATTTTTCTTGTCCCCTATGACAGCGCTTAAACTAAGCGTAAATACCATAATATAAAACTCACAGTTTCAGGGGAAAATAATATATTTTTGAGGTCACACAGTAAACACAGTTAATAAGACTGACAAAACTGTCACAGAGACACAGGCATAAAAGGCAACAGCAATGATCATCCTGAACAAAGACGGTCTCAAACCCGCGACCTTCTGAATACCAGGAACGCAAGCTCAAGTAGCCATCCAAATGGAGGACACACCAATAAGGGACAGTCAACAGGGTTTAATATGCATAAAATAACAAAACTACCACCGACACCAAGTTGCCAGACACGCGACTAGACGCCGGAGGTACACGTACATAAATACATGAGCTACACAGAGAGACATATCACGAACAGGAATATATTTGCATCAGACCTACAGTAACACAAAAAATTGGGGACACGATAAATATGAACAGAGGTAGGGTTTTTTACATGACGTAGTACCAAAGTGCACACCATTTGTTAAGACAATCGGGAAGACATGTTAGCAGGCACGGGCACACTTGCTCGACACGTACGATAAGGGAGGCAGGAAATCCTCGCGACACAATAGTAACCTGAAACTTTTGCCGACGTAGCAAAGGAGCAGTGAATCAATCTGATAAGATAACGACGCACTCGGCAGCTTAAAGGCACTCTTCATACCGTTCACTCTTCACGCGATTTACACCTGCGGGTTTGGTACGGCAGGTCTACTATATTCCTATCCCTATATTATATTATTATTATTAGTATTATATTATGGCGTACAACGAGGAGACAAAGCCCCTCGGTGCCAAAAACAAAACTTAGGGGCCTCGAAAACTACATTATAAGGCTCTAAAACCAACATTTTCTTAAATATTCCCAGAAAACTAATTTAATTTAATTTAACAAACTAATGAAGGAATGGAAATCGGTAACCATGATAACATTATCTCAAGGGGTGGCATCCAACTTTCCATCTATTTCTGTAAGAAGCAATGTCACTCCATTTATACCTTGCCACGGTGGGTGAGTGGAAGTAGTATAATTCGCTAGACTTTGAATATTGCGTAATCCTGACCACGTGGTCCAGGAGCGGGGCATGTGCACTGCACGTGTTAGCGTGGGAAGGGGTTGACCTTGTGGCTTGTTTATGTGATTGTGATAAAAAGTTAGCACTGCATGTGTTAGCGTGGGAAGGGGTTGACCTTTTGGCTTGTTTATGTGATTGTGATAAAAAGTTAATGGGTGTTGACGGCATGGGCGTTGTTTATTAGGATGGTAACTCGAAATTCAGACTCCTCTTCCACTCCTACAGGGGAGTTTCTTGGTTCGATTCCGTGTTTTGTTATTTAATTCCCGTGGGGGGGGGGGGGCAGCCTGTGTATTATGGTTATTAAGTATTGATTGATTATTGAATTATATTTTGGTAATTTCCCAAGGAAGTGTAGAGAGTCTTGGGTGTCATAACTTTTGAATGAGAGTGTACGGCGAGGCACTCGACATAGCCGGATCGCTACCAGACATGTGGTGTGCGGCTGTTCCGTTTTTGCTCGCGCCGTGCGGCAAGCAATGAGAGCACTTAGCGTATGTAGTGCATGGTTGTCGTTAAAGTTTTTGCTCGCGCAAGCTAAATAAGTAATCATATGTTGTAATGCGACACTCTGTTTAAGTACGACATATATTACCACAGCGTGGGAGTGGAGTGGTGTTACTCCTTCTCGCTATGATATGTCTGTTTAATTTAAATGATGTTAACATTTTTTGTGTTCTGGCTTGCTTCATGATCTCAATCTGGTTAAAGTGTTTTATATGCCATGTATAACTTTGAGTGTGTGAAATGAATTTCGATCTGTTTGTTTTTAGATTCACAGATGTCATTAGTCAAGTCTGCAATTTTTAATGCGAGAACGAGATTGGATGTCGGTTCCCAGAGCTTCATGTGAAATGTTTTAAAGAGGTTTTTTGGCGCTCTAACTTCTTAATATATATATAAGAGGAGATTGCTATGGAGCAGTAGTTAGCTATCTTTATCTGCAATATCATGAGTCTGTGCGAGGGGTTGATAGAAAAGTTAGTAAAATTGCAACGCATTATGATGTTTGCGGAAAGTGCCCTGAATCAAGGGTTGCATTTCATCGTCAGTGCAACGAAAATAGAGGAGGAGGTGTGGTATAACACCTTAACACCGGGAGAAAAGGAGGTTTTAAGCGCCGAAATATTCGAGCTGATGAGGGATCAACACCACTGCCGTGAAATTATTTTCAACGGCATGACATTTCACATTGTCAATATTATTATTGACAAGTTGAGATCCATCGGCTCGATGAATTTCAACGTGTTTGAACCTACATTGGCGGAAGAGCTAATGGCCGTGTTTGAACGGCCATTAGAGGAACAGCATATGGAAGAGCATATGGAAGAAGTGCAAGAAGAAGCAGAAGAAGAAGAAGAAGAAGACCATCGAATGGAAGAAGAAGAAGAAGAACATCGAGCGGAAGGAGAAGAAGAAGAAGACCGACAAGAAGAAGAAGAAGAAGAAGATGATGATGATGATGATGATGATGATGATGATGTTCAAATCTTAAATTAAATTCAATGGACAGTGGACAGTGGATTAATATTGTGCAGTGTAAATTTTATTTTTTAAATATATTTATTTGATCATTTGTGGTTTACATTAATTATATAATATGAATTAGTGAAAAATGATATGATCTTCGTTCTTAAAGTGGTAAGTAGTTCCTTTTCCAACAAGCTGCAGAGAGAATTGAAGATGCTGTGTTGTTTGCAGAGTGGAATATGCTGGTCTTGTGCACGGGGTAAGTAGAATCATTCTTTTCTTTCTTGCGTGTGTTGGTTTTAGCGAGCTGAAAAATATATATATAGAGACACATTAATAATAATAATAATAATAATAATAATAATAATAATAATAATAATAATAATAATAATAATAATAATAATAATAATAATATTAATAATAATAATAATAATAATAATATCTTTGTGAGGAATAAAAAATAAAAATAAAAAAAAAACTTACACTGTTCTAATTATAAGATATTTTTGTTGGGGATCCAAGAGTTGTGAGTTGAATCGAATCCAAGCCAAGATACGAAGGCTCGGGTTCCTTTTCTACGTAGTACTTTGTTGACTAAGTAAATATTAGGATGTTTTGTTCGTTGTAACTCTGCTTCGTAGAACGCACCAAATATTGGAGTATTTTTATTATCTTTTAAAAGATATGTTCGTGGATTAGTATTTTGAACTTTATAAATTGTAAATAATTCTGTTGTCCAATTACCTTCGTACCCTTTACTGAAGTGTTTCTTGATTTTTGATATCCTTACAATATCGCCGATTTTATATTTTGGTTTTCTTAAAGTTTCATTATATTGTGTTGGCAAGCGGGGTGGATTGTTTCTTTTCACATCATTAGGTTTCATGCCAATGCTGCGATGTATTTTGTGATTATACTTTACTAGTAACTCAGGCAAAATATGTACCCATCGGTAAGAACCTCGTGTTGTGAATTCTTTCCACATCGATTCCTTAAGAGTTCGATTGAATCTTTCTATCACACTCGCTTTAATGGAGCTGCCAGTGGAATAATGCTTTAGATTTTGTTTCTGAGACCATGTTTTGAATTCACTGTTATAAAATTCCGTTCCTCGATCGGTGTGAAAATAATTGGGCAATCTTTTACTTTGAGAATAAACAAATTTTAAGCTGTTCACAATCTCACTTCCTTTTTTGGTTTTAAGAGGAATTGCCCATGCATATTTCGAGTAAACGTCAATAATGGTTAATAAATATTTAAATCCATTATTCCATTTTGCAAGTTTGCACATGTCCACAAGGTCAGCTTCATGGAGGTCATCGATTCCTTTGCTAATAACACGTCGTCTTTTAAACTTTTTTCTAAGCGGTGCGTGAAGTTCTTTTGCAATTTCTCGTCTGATTTCGTTCATAGTTATTTTCCAAACAATGTTTTATAACATACTGTGCATTGTTTTACAAACGTTGGAATTTTTATTCAATATATCCAGCATTTCTTAGTTCTTCTTCTATTGCAAAGATTTCGCTGTCTAGTCCTGTGTGACCTGCAGCTTTCGATGCAATTAATGTTTTAAGTCTTGATACCAATTTGTTTGGTTCATTCCAGTGAACGAATTCAATATTGTTTCCGCCTTCAAATTTCCAAATGGCTTGTGGCGCGATGTGTTTTTTTTGACCATATCCAGTATGCATTGTAGTATTTGCTTCTTCATTTTCATCTGCTGTTTTTATAATTCCATCTATGTCTTCAGTGAGAAGGGGTTCAATTATATGTCTATACTTATAAGATTGCGTTCCTCTTGGAGCTGCATTGCTTGTATAATTTCTTTTGTGCACGTTTGAAACATTTAATAATTTCAAATATGAACTTAAATCACTCCTATCTATTAGAGTGGGGTCTGGTACTTTCCTTTGAATCAATTCAAGTAGACCTTCTGTAATAGGAAATTTTTCACCGCCAACTTTTATCCACTTTTTATCGAAGAAAACTCGTTCGCGTCCCAAGTATTGTTTATCATTTCTTATCGTTATACCAAATGTTCTATCCACGTTTTGTTTAATGAATGGATCAAAGTAGCGGTTAAGTAGTGAAATTATTTTGATGCTATCTCCATCTTCTTCGTCTGAAGTAGCAGTGGATTCAGAATCGTTATATTTTCCTTTTCTTTTTCGATTTTCTTTATTTTGAGTCGACGTATTAGCAATAGCTACAAGTTGATTTAATGAACTTGTTACTGGTTTAAAGTTAGTCTCTATATCTAATTCTTTTCGTCTAACATCATCTTGAAGTGAAAGATACTTGTCTTTAACATCTTTTTTTAAGCGAGAAAGTTTATCCTTTACACGACTTTCAGCTTTAATCTTTGAGCTCTTCTCCATGACTAAACGGAAATTGTGGTTGTTTTACTTATTTATAGTATATTCAAATTATTATTTTATTTACATGTAGAGTGAGGAGGTAATTGATCATTAATAAGAACTTTCATATGAAATGGTACAAAAGACATTTTTTTTTTCTTCTTTATTCATTTAGAATTACAATTAATACAATTTTATTTCTCTTGAAGTAATCTCATTCTTTTTTTAGTTGTCCAGATGAGTGTGGCTGTGTTGAGATGATCTTCTTCTTTTTAGTTGTCCAGATGATTATTTTCTGTAGACAAAAAAAAAAGATACACTGTGTTAAAAAGCGAACTAAAAACAAAATATGTATAGCTGTCAACTACAGTAGTAGATCTAAATTATTCACCTTTTATAGATAGCGATTACAGTTGTCACATTTGCAGCGAAGATGAAACAGTTGAAATTTCCTCTTTAGATGATCTGGTAGATGTTCCCACTCTAGACGAATTCGTTGTGGTTCATATATAGTCAGCACGTTTATAGGAAAGTAGTTCCAATCAAACTTATTAAAACCTCGAAGTCCACTGTTTCGAAACTTGTTTATTATCGAACACACGATTTTCATGATGCCATCAGAAGAATTTAACCAATGTTGAACAGCATTGACGTTGAATTTAGCACAACTATTGCTTCCCATTGCTAGAGATGGTAAATGTTTTGGACAATCTGTAGGTAAACGATGGCTATGCCTCAACATTAGGTCTGACATTCCATCAATCGTATTAAGATCGAATAATGAGTCTGGGGAAAGTGCTTTTAGTGCAAACAAAGAAAATTCCTGTGGCAAATTATATACAACTAAATAATCATATTTATTCTTAATAGACTCAAAAAAAGAAGAAAGAGTTTTTTCACAATATGCTGCAACCCATGTGATCACGGGGCTGAATGAAGGTATATTGCCGTTATTTAACATACAGTAAGCAAGTTCCAAACTGCCGTTTGGTAGCTTGCGAATGTCTGCAACTATTGGTTGCTTCTTATTCCACGTGCCAGCATCAGTAGAAGGAGAGTTTGTTGTTGTCAATTCCATGATTGCAACTAAAGTGAGAATACTTGTTTACTTGCTTGCTTATAACTTAGCAAATATTGGTTTAGATAATTACTTCATTCGTTAATGGTCTGTAAGATATTTGACGATCATGAATAAGAACACAATAAAGAGTTGTATCTTCAGGTATATTCTCACTTGTCTCGATTTCAATTCGCACATCGACTGAAGATGTCTTCACTGCTTCCACTTGTTCGAGACAATTAATTACAATAATCGGACAAAGAGACTTAAATTCATCTCGTGAAACCAGAGTCTCTGAACGAACATCATCGATCTGATAATATACATTACGAAATTTAACAAACATGTCATACAACTCGCTGTAGTCATTTATGGCAATTTCAGAAGTTGGCATTTCATAGGGATAAAAAATTGAATTTAAAAAAACTCTTATAGATTTAATGTTACAATGGTCGAAATAGGAAGAGCATGTGTTTAGTAAATTTCTTCTAGTTTGAAAACCTAATAAAAATTGACGTGGTTTTTGAGTTTCAGAAGTTGTCATTACAGTCCAACTATATTTAGTTGTTCTAGGAAGAGAAGGCAAGACGTGAACATCCCACGATCGATAACCAACCTGAATGGGAATATTTTTCTGCATTAGTTTTAATCTTTTAATTTGTTCTTCGTCCGATAATAATAAAACGGGAATTTTTAGATAAACTTTAAATAACCTGACCTTAGAAAGATCGTTTTCGGTTGTCGATTGCAACGCACGTGCGTCACTTGACGATCGGAGAAGTATTACCTCATGCTTGCAGTTTAAAATCGGCTTTCTGTAATCCTCTGCTATTCCTAACAGGTTGCTTAAAGGAAGTATTATATGAAAACGTTTTGTGTTACTATCAACAATATTTGCTTCACTTGCTGGCGTTGTTAAAGAGGGAAAATAACCGGCATTTTGTAAAGCTGTATATTCGTTTTTTGAATATGATGCAAAGGTTTTTATAGAACTTGTTATACCTAGATGGCGTGTACGATCAATTTCTTTACCATTTAACGTGATGCGAATTTCGCTAAAAAGATTAGCCCCAAAATTTTGGTCAGGATGCGCTGTAGTAGAAGCAGCTGGATTTATGTTAGAAGTAATAATTTGACCTTCTAAGTGAAGAACACCTTCTGATAATAAAACTATGTTTTCTTCATTTTGAATCGGTATTCGAATTTCATCATTATTTTCGAATTTATTAGCTGAATAAGGTTGATAAACTCTTTCTTCTCGTCGCACAACTCTGTTGTCAACCTCTCTTTTATCTGTTATGTTAAACATGTTAACAGCTTCAACTATAGATAGAAACTAAATAAGATTAACAATTGCATATATATTTATATTGAAATTAAAGTACGCGATAGCCTAAAGACTGTAAGAATTGTTTGTTGTTACTCGATAACTGTTTCTTAGATTTCAAGGTGCGATGTCGTTGTTTGTTTTTTTTTTTACAAATTTTAGCTGATTGATTTATATTATTTTTTCGAATCAGAGTCGACTTCTTTTTTTTCAAACTTTGAGTATTATATAGTATAGCCATATTTGTGATTGTTTTCTAGTATGCTTACTCAAGTAGAATGAAAACATAACAGTATTTCATTACTTTATATAGCAAGATATCGTGCTGGACGAATAATTAATTCTACAGTTAAATCTTCATCTTGCAAATCAATGAGCTGTTGAAGATGATCTTCAAGTTGCACAGATACATGTTGAATAAGCTTGGTGTTCATGGGCAAAAAATTAATCGTTGTTGGTTGTACAACAATCGGGTAACCAGCAGGAACATGAGCTTTAAAATTATATAAAGAGTGTGTTGGTTTATGGTTCAAATAAGAACTCGTACCAAGCACAAGGTTGCAACATACTCGAATACTATTAACAGTGTTAATTTTAATCATATATTCAGAATGATGAGTTGTGTTTGCCTTGAACTTTCTATGAGAAAAGCCTAACAAATCTGCAATAGAATCTGCAACACCAAAATCTATAGCAAACACTTTCGAATGTAGTTTACAATGATAAAAGACTTTATCATAATTAATATAAAATGATGGGAATTTGTCTTTGTCGCCTAATAAATGTTCAACTAATAAATCATCAATCTTTTCACTTAATTGTTTTAACGTATAGCTAGCATTGGGTATTATTAAAATCGCTCTATCCGCTTCGTTCAACTTTATAGCCAAAATGTTATTATTCTCGTTAATTGCAAACTTCATTATCGATTCTATTTTTCGATGAATTTCAATTTCTCTTTTATTCTCTTTAGGGTAAACTTTCTTTTCAATACCTAAAGGCCCTGCTACACTGTTGGCTACAGTGAAATCAATATTAAACGGGGAAGACAAAACGAGACGGTTGTCTCTTTTTCCATCTATATCCTCTTCCACATACAATTTTGTTTTTTCTAAATGTTCTGGTATAAGTTTCGACAATGAGTGATAACTAAGTAAATCATCAAAAGCCGAGGCTAGATCTTCAAATTCATAAATACCCGGTGGTACCACTAAATCAATTGATAAAAAATTAGTAAAATGAATGCGAAATTTATTATTTCTGTTGGTAACATTTCGAATAGAATTAGATGTATACAATCCTGCAAGTCCTATTTCAAAAAACTCTGCTCCTACAAGATGAATCGGGTTCTCCAATGTAACATCAATCTTCGAGCCTTTACCTTCAAGAGTTATCCGTCTTTCGAAAGCCATCTTTGAAATGTTTAAAGACGGTCTGTGTTTCCCTTATTTATACAATACAAGAAGACTAAACATAAATGTCCACAAATCGAAGAAGTAATCGATTGATATGAATGAAAATTATATTGTAGATAGCAATTTTTAAGATATGTTAAAATTTCAAATGGTGGTCTTAAATTACCAATACTATCAAAATAATGCACATATTTACCATGTTTACTGAAAGCTACCCAATGTGAACCGGATTTATCCATCGGTTCAAGGTTGACAATATAGTTTTCATTTTTTCGAGGATATCTTGGTAACGTATCTCGCATAAAGACTCCTCTAAAATTTGGAATCTTTAATTGATGTGCGTATTTAGCTAAATCGAAATTACTTAATGCTTTATTTGGTATTTGGTTAATTATCTTTTGTATGCAGGAGGATTTAAATAAATGCCTTGACCTCCTTTTCCTCGCATTGCTTCTATCATTCGATTGTGTCTTTTCATTTCTTTTAGTTCTTCTTGAGCAGCTTTCGCCTTGTTTATAGCAGACGCCACCCCTGCTGCTCCGCCTGCTAGACCCCCCAAGCCCGACAAGGCTGCAAATATCGGAAGTAGGGGTAAAATACCACCTTGCTTTTTCGATGTTCTTCTTCTTCTTTTTTTTAATCTTTTCTTGTTTTTTTTTTATTATTTAAGTTTCGCTTACCTCCTCCAATCTTAGACTTAGCTTTCATGATGCCACCCACTGTTAGTGCAGCCGCTCTCTCTCCAAATGATGCGTCACGGGATTTTACACGAGACCAAGCTTTTGAAGCTAAAATTTCATCAGCCTCTCTTCTTTTGTTTGAATCTTTATGCTTTGCGTAAGCAATATCGTGCTCTTTGCACGCTTTATCTAATATATTTATTCCTGGATCACCACGGCTCAATCGCTTTTCTAATTTTGTTCCTGGTCCGCAATATTCATATCCCGGGATGTGTAATTCCACGGGTAAATTATCAATAGTTTTATTAAGTACACGACTGATTAATGATCCACTTCCTGTTCGTTTATATTGAGTGGTAGAGTTGCTCCTCTTACAACGCACCATTACTAAATGATATGTAATATAAAGTAATTATACATATATATTTCTGGAAAATGGGAATGGTGGGGGGAGGTGTTTTTTTTAAATAATACACACAAAATTTGGGGTTATTATTTATTCTTTTTTTCATAAGCAAAGGAACACACAAAAAATTAGTATTATTATTAACAGCATAAAAGTGTGTGTGTGAAAGAAATAAAGTAAGTGAGATGAAGTGCTTTAATCTCAAATTTGTTTCTAATCATTTTTTCAGAGAAAAATGACCAAACGGTAAAGTATCAATTCCGTTTTCAGTTATGTGTCTTTTATCTTCGTTTGATGAAATTGCCAACTTATTTTGCCGAACAGTAAATACAGAATGAGATTTTGAAATTATACAAACTTGAACTTTGTTGACTTTTTCTCTGTTATAAAGACACTTTCGATACTCATCAATATTCATACTTTTACTCACACTCTTCTTAATGCCTTTAGCCTTACACAAGCTATTCATTTCATCACACAATTTTATTGCATACATTTTGGGTCGTAACCCCACAAATTCTTCAACAATCCTTCCAGCATTTTCATCTTTCATTAAACCAATTTCACCTTTATTTTGTCTCACAATGCCAAAAGGATTGTTTGTTTCATAGTTTCCAGTATCAAACAAATTTGAATGCTGTTTCATGAACTCATAAATATCATCATAGAATATATACATAAAACTATCGGTGTCTGTGTATAACAACCTCACATTTGATTCAGGATTTGCTAAAATAACATTGTAATGAAAGTCATTCATTTTACATTTAGACAAATCTAATATAGATGCACCAACATATACTGGTTGATTGTGAAAAATCTTTAGTCTACTCATCTCGATGACCATACATTGTTCATCGAATATAATTCTATGTTTAAAATTAGCCTTAGCTATTAAAGACCTAGCACCACAAGCTCCATGCCATTTGGTGACCCATTTGATGTCCCTTAACTTCCTCACATTCATCAGTGAACGACCAAAAATTGCATTATTCATCAATTTATAAAAATTCTTTTCAAAATCATTTTTGGCATGTTTTCGTTTCTCGGTGTTCACATCAATATATGGTTTTAGCCATTGGCTCTGATTGAATTCAATTATTCTGTGAATACGATCTAATTTCATTCCTAGTTGAATACATTGCTTTAACAATCTATAATGCAAAACATAACGTTCTTTATTATCTAGGGTAGCCATTAGCTTTGTCAACTTTTCGGGACATAGAGGGTAATCTGAATGTTTGTCATGTAACTCTTGAGGATAAGTCAAATCTACTTCCAAAATATATCCAATTTCTGAAGTATCATCAATAGTTAAAACATCAAAGCCTTCAACATTTGCAACCCATTTAAACCCGCCCGTTGGAAGATATTCCATCATCGCATATCCATATAAATTATTAACGTCAAAGTACATTATGTAGGACTCTTGCTTTTTCTCATCATAAGTTTTCATATACTTATTATTAGCAATCGCATGTCGTGTTATACACTGAACATTTCCTCCTCGAATAGATCGTTCAAAAAAGTGTAACATATCAATATCTTGAAGCAATTCAAGTTGAACGTTGGTTATCTTTTTCATAGCACACCAAGACATAGATGGAGCAGTGTAAAAATGAGCTGCATCAATGCCATAAGTTTCCATGCCATTCGATCTAAAATTTTCAAAGACATCCGCCAAAAGAAGTGTGTCAACTTTTAAATACAAATCGGCGTATTCTCCTAATGTTTGACATGAAAACGTTTCCCACACCGATTGAGCAAACTCATACTCTTCATTCGATATTGTTTGATCATTAAGACTGCTATAAAACTTGGATATTTCAGGTAATTTAGTTTCGTTAAGTACATCCATACTCGTGACGTATTCATAGGGAAACACGCCTTTTCTCGCAGTAAGTCGAAACTGTGCATCATCATCATTAAAATAACGTCGAGTTATTTGCTTTGAATCTTCACTTAACGAAGATGAACATTGATCTAGTGAACAGGACAAGAAATTATATGTATCGAAAAATCTTAACTGAATGAATCCATTCTTAACCCGTACATACTTTGTAAACCCTTTATAACGTTCCATATTCACCGCCAACAAACTTATATTACCAGGATTATGTAACACCTCTCCATCACGTTTCTCACAAATTTCTTTAATTATAAAATGTCCATCATAGGCCGTTAGATTATGAAATGCTATAGGCAAAACCTTTGTTACTTTGTAATTTAAATTACAACTATTGTGTGCGCTTCCTCTATATTTTCCAGTTAAGTGACAATGATCGCGTACTTTGAGTTCATTAACTGCAATCGGTTTCTCGCAAATGTGACACATTTTACTTGACAAAAATAATCTTTCTTCATTTTCGGTCATCTTTAACATTGGCTTAACCGATAAGTAATATGTTTGAAGTTTATCCACAATACTATAAAGTTCCTTTACAAACAATTCAATGCAATTATTTCCCCTAAAGAGTTTGAAACTGCACAATTCACTATCGAAATTACAATGAAGGTATAAAGAAATGCTGTAAGGAATATGTTTATGTGTTAAAGTAGAGTTAGGAATGTCACTATTTGGAAAACAGGAGGAAATTGGAGACAAGACGCATTCAGTGTCTGCATATATTATAAATGGAACTGTATCTTTAACTCGGAATTCTGTAAAATTAACAAATCTTTGTTCATCAGTCGGCATTATGCTTTTTGCAACAGGAAACTGTTTACAGTCTGCAAAGTGAACATTTAACTCATCCTCAAGAAAATAATATGACAAACAACGTCTGCATATATAAATCCTTCTCTGAGTGCTAGTGACGCTTGAACGCACAAGGCGAGCAAGATTTCTAATTAAACAAAAGTGATAACTTTCACTGTTTCCAATCTGCAACATCAATAAGTCTACACTCCTTTCATATACTTTATCTGATACATACAAAGGTACAATAGTAAAAGTTTTTTTTCCTTTTACTTCGTTTGTTCCCATACATACCCAATTGTTTTCATCATATTGTGCTCCATACACATTTACAGAAATATTGTTTTGGTTTTCAAACTTGTTTAAATATTTCATTTCCATCGGAATTGGAATTCCATCTAAATTTAAAACATCTCTGTAATTAGGATAGGAAGAAAGATGATTCACGTTTCGAGTTTTTGGATACAAACCAGCAACCACACTCCACGCAAAACAAGCTTCCTTTGTATCATACAAATTTAGCACTGCATGTTTATTGACTATTACATCAGGCAATCTACTAGTATTGGACATTCCTACTCGAAATCCAACATATTTATTTATATTAATTCTCAAACTATGAATTTTTTCTAAAGCCCACCCGGAACCATTTACTTCAAATTCGCTCATTTTTGTCAATGTACCTTCAATGATATTCTTATTATAAAATTCATTTAAATCAGTATACTCGAAAACTACCTCATTTTTGATAGCAAAATATTTTGTTTCTGATATGTCGCGAAGCACGTATTGTGCACACAAAACTGAATTCACCTTTAAAGCTTGTACAGTTAACGCTTTCTTAACATACTTTGTAAACCAAATATTAGCATTCGCTAAAAATTCGCGAGGATCCAAAAACTCATTCTTAACATTTGATAATGCAAGTGTGTACACTCTAGAATTGAATGCCGTTTCAATTAACTCACAGCTCAAGAAAGATTCATCCTTTATTTGAATTGTAATTTCTTTGAAATTCACAGCTTGTTGCAATATGTGCTCACTAATAACTCTCCAACATTCAATCAACTCATCACTGTTCTCAATCAACTCGGTTTGAGTGTTTTCCCCGATTTGGTATGATACTGAAATAGCACCGTTTAGTTCACTTCGAAAATTAGAAACACTTTCAAATGCATTGTCCAATTGGTTTCTTATATTTTCACTGTTATTATGTAATACAATATCAACCTTTCTACGTTTGCTAGGAGGCGAGGTCATTGTTGCTGTTGTCTAAGCAAATGTCCAATTTGCACTAAAGTTAATACACCACCAACAGTTGGTGTACCATCACTGATGTCTAAGCATACGTCCAATTTGCACTATTGTTAATACACCACCAGCAGTTGCTGTAACATCGGTTTACCATAAACCTATAATCTTTTAAAGTATATTCAAGCCATTGTGATAAATTACTGCCTGTAATCTCCAATGAACAATGAACAGCCTCAAAAGGAAATTCATCCTGAAGTTTACCAAGCAAATTGTTTCTATACACATTCAATTTTGTTACATCGTAACACGTCATGGAAAATTCTATTTTGAAAACTTCATCAAATGTATTGTATCCGAAGAAACAAATAAAATGTTCATCTTCACATAATTCTTTCAATAGATATCTTAGAACTGTTTCTGTCACCTCTCGCTGACTATCCTCTGATTTGCTAACATTGGTAACGTAGACTGAAAATGTTGAAATTCCACTCGAAGATGTCCATTTGTTAAAACAAGCTTCTTTCTCATTACGACTCACCTCGTTATCATCTTCTTCCTCTTCTTCCGGTTGTTGAAAGCATACACGATGATACTCTATTAGCGGGTGCGATCGATGTTCAGTTCCACTCAGGAAATTAACAGTTTTCCACTTCATTATGCTGGTTGTTTTATTAGTTTATTTAGATAATCTGAAAAATTAAACAAATTAAGAAATAATTAGCAACTAAATATATCAATCGTTATATCAATCAATACATAATATATAATCCAATACTCACCAAAACATGTCGATGTGAGCGGTTCTTCAACCCAAAATACACAGTCATCAGTTTGCCCTCGAGTACTGTTTCAAAATGACTTGATGTGAGCGGTTCTTCACCCCCAAATACACCAGCATCAGTGTGCCTCCCATTGAGTTTAGTTCATCGATCTCTGATGCGCTTAATTTCGAAAATACTGCTGGTAGAAATACACTTGTTACTTCATCTTCAATGTTAATGTCCACCACTATTTTTCTTCCAAACCTCGTCTGTACGGGGCGAATAATTTGCACCACATATGGTAAATCAATGACTAGTTCTGCTAGTTTCTTATTAGAATACTCAGTACAAGATGATAAGTTATTGAACTTCGTTAGAGCTTCCATCACACAATTTGTTCCTCGTCGTTGACTTTCTTTATTTCTTTCACACACACACTCTTCGCGCAAAAGTAGAAGTTAAACTCTTCCATGCACTCGTCCATTTATATATCCTTCACCCCCACCCACACTCCAGAAACCATATGCTGCAAACATTTCTTTTTTTCCACTATTGCTTAAAGAAGTCAAAGATTACATTCTTAGCCAATGACGTTAAAGGTCAACTCTGTCTCACGCGAACACAGCAGACGAGATCAATCACACTGCTGCACATGGTCAAACTTGCACGGGTGTCAAATGACGGTTAGCATCCTAAGCAAAGACAATAACAGCTGCACACCACATGTGTGGATTGTTGATAGTGGCACACATGCTCACACTCGCATGAGTGTCAGATGACGGTTAACATCCTAATAAACAACCACATGACGTCAACACCCATTAACTTTTTATCACCATCACATAAACAAGCCAAAAGGTCAACCTCTTCCCACGCTAACACGTGCACTGCACATGCTCGCTCCTGGACCACGTGCTCGCTCTAAGGACCCATGACGTCATCCCATGACGTCATCAGGATTACGCAATATTCAAAGTCTAGCGAATTATACTACTAGTGGATAGCGTGTCGGTCTACTAACCCCAAGATTGCATGTTCACTCCTGGCCGTGGTAAGTGATTTTTGAAAGGCGGCAAAAATACAACTCGCATGTCATACGATGTTGGCATGTCAAACAACGCATTTGAATTCAGTAGGCCGTGTTCATAATGGAAAAATTAATCTCAGCAGTTTCCGCCAACACAAAGTTCCTCAATTCTCTACTAGAAAGTGCTATAGTGTTCAAGGAGCTTAGATATCTACCCTCCTTGACTTTCATAGTGATTCAAGGAACAACGAAATTTCGACATGCAAGCTACCCTCTGGGTGTCAAATTACGAAGCTTGCACCCGGCACCGAGGCCATACGATATTATTATTATTAGGCTACTCCATTTATTACATTTCTGTGAAAGTTTGCAAATGGCTATAAGGTTATCACGGAACCAACGTAGACTGTATAATTTGTCAATGCAATTAAGGGGGTCAAGGGGTAACCTGGAATTTTTTCATGCAATTTCACGTGCGACATATAGTACAGAAAGTCTATTATATCTCCAAACAGCAACATTATTTTCAAAAATTCCTGAATTGAATCAGCATTTTTTGTGGCTTTTAGGAATTTGGGCCATTTGAGGCTAAAGAACATGAATTTTCATGCACCACAAGCCTTTATAATTTATGAAAGAGGTCTTCCTGAGTATGGGGACCTAACACAACGTAGAGGGTAATTAGGTAGATTTCATTAGAAAGCTATTAGGTAGATTTCATTAGAAAGCTAACTATTGCAATGGGTCCCATGTTACGACTTCCGGAAAATTTCGACATATCTTCGCGTTTCACATCCCCCAGACCCCAAAACCACCGTCAGTTCAAAGTTTTATATATAATTTATGTATGTATATATGTATATATATATATATATATATGTATATCAGTTTCTTGTGGACACGATAACTGCCGTACTTTTGCACCAATCACTTTGAATTTTTTTACCGAATATGTATACCTATAAAATCTCGGTCGAGTTCGTTAATGGACAAAATCGGTCAAAGGGGGTGAAAATGGGAGGCTTTTTTCGAAAAAGTGAAATATCGCTATAACTCTCTTAATCTCTGAAATATTGAATCCATTCAAAGTTCATACTATGTGTCTGACAAGACCCTACAATTTATGTTGGAAACGTTTTTTGATAGCACCAAACATTGACCAAAGGGGTGGGAAAAAGTGGGTTTTTCGGGAAACATTAATCATATCTCTGTTAATAGGCACAATATCAAAACCGTACAAAATGGACAATATTCCTCCAATAATTACCTAAAGCGTTTGTCTGAAAGAATTTTTGATATGAACCACCATTACGCCACGGGGTGAGCAAAATTATTTAAATTATAAGAAAATGCCAAGTGCCAAGAGAGGTTGCCATGACAACTTTACTTTTAATTGATAAGGGATGAGCCATCAGCAGTTGCTAAGACAACGCCACTGCACGAGATAACATTCAGATTTCAATCTGTCTGTGGGAAGCGACTTCGGTATCGTAACTGGTAGCATGCTGAACTTCTATGCCCAAAGGTCGCGGGATCAAACCCGGCTAAAGTCGTCGGATTTACTAAGAGCGCTAGAAAACCCTGAGTTTGCTTTCCTTCGGAGGGGAAGTTCCAACGTTCGTTGCGAGTTGATGGTTCCGGTGGCATCTAGTAGCCAAGTTCACAGCTAGATGTCGTTGATGGTAGTATTTTAGGTAGATTTCATTAGAAAGCTAACTATTGCAATGGGTACCATGTTTCGATTTCCGGAAAATTTCGACATATCTTCGCGTTTCACATCCCCCAGACCCGAAAACCACCGTCAGTTCAAAAGTTATATATATATATATATATATATATATATATATATATATATATATGTATATCAGTTTCTTGTGGACACGATAACTGCCCTAATTTTGCACCAATCACTTTGAATTTTTTACCGAATATGTACACCCATAAAATCTCGGTCGAGTTCGTTACTGGGCTAAATCGGTCGAAGGGGATGAAAATGGGGGACTTTTTTTGAAAAAATGAAATATTGCTAAAACTCTCTTAATATGTGAAATATCGAATCCGTTCAAAGTTCATACTATGTGTCGGATAAAGCTCAAAAATTTATGTTTGAAACGTTTTTTGATAGCACCAACCATTGACCAAAGGGGTGGGAAAAAGTGGTTTTTTCGGGAAACATTAATCATATCTCTGTTAATAGGCACAATATCAAAACAGTACAAAATGGACAATATTCCTTCTAATAATTACCTAAAACTTTTGTCTGAAATAATTTTTGATATGAGCCACCATTACGCCAAGGGATGAGAAAAATGATTTCGGAATTGTAAGAAAATGCCAAGAGCTATCAGTGGTTGCCATGGCAACACTACTAAATTGATAAGGGATGAGCCATCAGACGTTGCCATGACAACGCACTTGCGCCAGATCAGATTCAGATTTCCATCTGACTAAGTGTGATGCGGCTTCGGTGACATAACTGGTAGCATGCTGAACTTCTATGCCCAAGGTCGCGGATTCAAAGCCGGCCCAAGTCGTCGGATTTTCTAAGAGCGCTAAAAATCCCTCAGTATGCTTTCCTTTGGAGGGGAAGTTCCAACGTTCGTTGCGAGTTGCTGATTGGGGTGGCATCTAGTAGCCTAGTTCACAGCTAGGTGTCGTTGACGGTAGTATCTGGTAGCAACATTAGGAACTACTGCTTGAAATTGAGCGTCTGCATTCCTTACCTGAATTACAGACTAATACAGCTATCACAATTCACACCGTTTATCAGACAGATTCTACACTCACCCAAAGTACACGGGGTTACATGACCACGTTGTCGCAGCCCCTAAACTGAGGAACCAACCAACATCTCTGCGGGAGATATAATTTTGCGTGAAGAAGTAACAGACCGTTACATAGTTACACATCAGTGTCGAAACCTTGCATAAGGACAGTGTGACCACAAGTATAAAAATGGACTCCAAATGACAAGAAGGTTACCGTCATCATAAGACAATAGAATGTTTAAAATATGCATAAAATGACGAAAAACAAAGTTAATTAATCTCTAATTATAAAATACTTTCACGCAATAAATGTGGTCTGATCCTTCTACGAAAACCTGCATATTCTGCCTATTTTCGCCTATCCCCAAGTTTGTCCGGTGAAATCTACCTCCGCCTTCCGGCGTGCCGAGAGGACTTTTTTTTAAAATGTGAGGTGTATTGCGTTTCGTCTACAAGGCTTTCAAATATATTTCACGTCAGGAAGTGCACGTTAGGTGAATTTAGTTTGAGAGCACATATTAACTAATCTTTTTTTTGTTGTCGACATACGGGTTCATCGTAAGGATGATTTTGTTTGATACTGTATGGTAGATATACCCATATTTGGATATCTGGGTGATATGTTGTAGACAATAGAATTGTCTGTCTGTCTTTCTGTGTATCTTTATGTATGCCTATAAATCGTGTTCGGATGCTTGGTGCATCGTAAAATTAGGTATGGTAAACATGAGTCAATACACCAATCATTTATAAAACTCCTCACCGTACTTTTCATACAGTAGAAGGGTGGATATAGGGAAAAACTTCTCAAAATACATGCTAAAATAGGCGAAATATAAAAATTATCCTAGAAGGACGATCAAAGCATATGTTGCACTTCTCATTGTGAGACACAAAATTCGCGAGTCTATAAGGGGTCTCCGATAATCACATTTTAAGGCCCTTAAATTAACAGTGTGTGTGATATTCACAGAAAACTAACTTCGTTCTGATAAACTTATGAAGGAATGACAAACCGCTAACCATTGCAACAGTAGCTCAATTGATAATGTCTGGTGTTAATATATAACCCCGCTCGAAAAACGGGTACTTCTGCTAGTATTTCATAAATTTAGAAATTAAAACCACGTAGGCCTACCTCTTTCATTTAAACATCAACTGTATTCTTCGTTCATGAGAAGAGAACTTCTCAATCACTGCATTATAAAATGTGTTTTTGTCCTTCATTTTGTGTACTAACTCCTTTTCGATTGTTAATAAACTTAAGTTACTCAGTCTTTCTTGTGTTTGAGTACTTCGTTGGTAAGTCTTGATTCTTCTTAATGCAGAAAACGAACGTTCCACAGAGCTTCTAGTACAAGGAACTGTCAGTATTAATTTAGCAAGTTTACAAACTTCACCAAATCCAGAAGCGAGGTTATTTTCATGCATAAAACTAACAAGTTCGTGAACATATTTCCCATGAAATTCAGCTGATTTGTAGAGAACACTTAATTCATTCTTCAATCCAATGCGGTCAAATAAATTTCCGTATTGAGCCAAACGTTTTTGCAGCAGTGATTCGGGAAATGTTTTCTTATATTCAATATACCTATGGTGATGTAGCAAATCAAAATATTCCAATTTCTCAAGTTGAGATAACCTACATTTAATCTGATGAATTAAACAATCGACAATTTCCACGTACAGGCGGCGATAACGATGTTCTTGTTCATTGTTATCTAGAGAGTGCCGCTTTGGTTTGATCTGAGAATGTTCGTCCTTATTTGAAATTGCATTGTTCCGAACTAATGGATAAGAATGTTCTCTATCATACTGAAGTTGATCTTTGATGTCATTTACCTTCTTGCTACAGTAAAGAAAATCGAAATCCTTTGTTTGTAGAAGATTGTACAATATGTCTGTGTAAGCAAGCAATATAGAAAATACTTCCAATAGAAATATAGTTTCAACATCTTGAAGAAAAGCCAAGACTCCTCGTGATTTTATGACTGTCTCACTATCCCAGTCACCAAAATTTTCTATGATATTTTCGAAGAACTCACAAAGTTCGGATCTGTATTCTTTTGCGGTGGGGCAAATTCGTGATGAAAAATTCCACCTGGTTGGTGCAACTTTGGGTAATTTCTTTTGCAAAAATTCTTGCAGCGCATATGTCCTTTTAGATGATTCAGAAAAGAAAGCAGCGAGTCCAGTCAATGTTTGGAAAAATATTCTGCATTCCTTATTCACCGATACACTCTGCTGGAGAACAAGCTTTAGAACACGGGCATAACGGTGGGTGAATATTGCGTTTGGATAGCCCGATGAGACTTTAGATTGTAAGCCATTCACATGACCGCTCATTACAGAAGCACCATCGAACGTCTGACCCACCAGTTAAATGGAAATTCTAATAGACAGTGCTGCCCTTTACATAGTGAAGAACTGTAGATAGTTGAGAATTATTCTCAATAACTGACATTTCATCCAGTATTATAGCTACAAACGAAACGGAGTTAATTTCATTTTTTATTTCTTCTTTTACTACGTCAGATATCATTTTGAATCGTGGGAGAAGTTCCTCGAAATACTGTGGAAGAATTTAGATGACTTTCTAAATATGAATCATACTTTTTTTAAGATTCAAAAATTCTAAAAAATTGCCTTTGTTGAAAAAGCCATCTGATTCGTCATGTCCCCGTAGAGGTAGTTCCTGGTTAGCTAGGCGGCAAATAGCATCAATAATTCGTATTAATATGGCTCTATTTTTAGCCTATTTTCAATTTTGAAAAAATAGGCTTATGAGATCACCTTTTGTCCGTGTGTGTGTGCGTGTGTGTGTGTGAGAGAGAGAGAGAGGTGTGTGTGTGTGTCCCCCCCCTAATAAATTCTAAACGGCTGGAGCAATTTCAATGAAACTTGGTAAGATCATTGCAACATTCTGGCCGACCTCGACCGTGCCCTTCAAATTTTATTGTGTCTCACCAATCCAACATGGCGGCTGTGCGAAATATTTCACCAGCATTCAGTATCTCCGAAACTATTGCCGATATCACACTGAAATTTTGTACGGTGATAAAGGGAACTGCTAGAAGTTCACATATGAGACTTTCAAAAACCTGGTAACTACAAAAGCAACATGGCGGACAATCGAAATTCAGACCTTGAAATAGACTTTTCTCGCGATTTAACCATCCAACCGTAATGACACATGGTACAGCAAATGGTTATACACATTGTAATAAACTGGGGTCTAATTTAGTTCAATTGTTTGTATAACCTCAAAATGGCGGCTGTGCGAAATATTTCAATGGCATTCAATATCTCCGAAACTATTTACGATATCACCCTGAAATTTTGTACGGTTATAAAGGGGACCGCTACAAGTTTATCTATGTAATTTTCAAAAACCTGTAAAGTACAAATCGAACATGGCGGCCAAGCGAACTTGAAATACTTTAAACGACTTTTCTCGTGATTTAAGCATCTGAGCGCAGTGAAATGTGGTACGGTAAATGATTATTCATATTGTAATGCACTGGCATCTAATTTAGTTCAATTGTATACATAATCTCAATATGGCGGCTGGGCCAAATTTTAAAATAATTTTTTGTTTCTTGTGTCGTAATCATGCAATCGGAGTGAAAGTTTGAAAAATGAAGCTACGCAATAATTTTCCTTTAACGGTACATGACTCTATGGCCTATACATATAACAATCCAAAATGGAGAGCATCTGACATATTTTGACGGTTCTCAATATCTACGAATCTTTTACAGCAATCAAACTGAATTTTTTTAATGTTCATAGAGGCTATGAACTTATGTTCGCCCTCATGACTTTCAGTCTTCTGGTGAGCACAAATCCAACATGGCGGCGACGCGAAGTGTAAAAATTTAAATGGACGTTTCTCGTGATTTTACCATCTGAGTGCTGTGAAACACTGCACATTAAATGCTTATACAAATGCTAATCCACTGGCATCTAATTTATTTCAATTGTTTTCATATCCACAAGATGGCAGCTGTGCGAAATTTTAAAATCTCGTTTTTACTTCTTGTGTCCTGATCATGCGATTGACGTCTGAATACCACACGTACACAATAACCTTCATGTAATAGTACATAAATAAAAATCCAACCTGGCGGCCATCTGAAATATTTAGATGGTTCTCGATATCACAACAATCAAACAGAAATTTTGTACGTTGATAGAGGCAATTAACCAGAGTAGGATATATGAAAATAGGCTATATAGTTCTTCACGGAACTACTTGTTCTTTACCTCTTCGTTATGTTTACTGGTATCAATTCGACGCTGATCATCAAGTAAAGTATCAATTCGCTGTCTGCCGAAAAGTCTTGATTTCAGAAAACATTGGACATGGGTTTGAGATTTTGAATGTTTCTGTTGTGCACTAGACAAGTGATTTAAGTCAGCAAACCCATGCTTACTCCAAACATCATTTTTGTTAGAAAACAATAAGCATGGCCAACAAAATAATCTGTTAGATGTTTCACAACCCGCTAACAAGTCTACATTTTCATACTGTGAAGTAGAAAAATGTCTAATGTATGCTTTATATTGTTGCACTAAATTCGGAAGTGGCGGGGTAGACCTACCCGTACTCACAATATCTAATTTATCTTCTAATGAACGAAGAGACAATGGTTTTTTCAAGAGATCTACAACAGTATACATTTCCAAGCACAGGTGTCAACACGGAAGATCCACACTAGGCCTGAACACAGCACCGTACGTATATTATACGAGCATGAGCTGAGCTGCTGGCTTGCCGCACGACCTGGCCGCTTGTGAAGCTCGAGTTCCCCCTCCCCACCAGTTGCGCGCGCCGGCAAGAACAGCGGTATTTTGGAGCTAAGATGTCCGGAGGCAGGAACAGCACAGCCCACCAAAGCCATGCAGAACACAGGCCAGGCAGATGGCTGCAGCAGCCAATTGACTAGCTTCCTCGTCATTCTGTACTCATCCAGCCGGCAGGCATTTGAGATTTAAATGGTAATAAATTAAACATATCTTGAATCATATACAGTTAATTTCTAATGAGGGAGAGTGAAAAAAAGAAAGACAAAAAAATGTATAGGGTGTCCAGTGGACACCTTGAACACCCGCAATATACGCCTCTGCTGTAGATTCACACAAGCAAAACCCAAGAGGTGATCAGCACCATGCTAATCATCGCAAATAGGGCCTAACACATTAAGCACATAAAAACACGGAACAAGCGTGGCAAGAATAAGCTAATCAACGGCATCTTGTCGCGACAAACAAAACTAGAGGCCACATTTGGGGATGTACAAAATTCCCAACGGACATCGCAGACATAAAACACGGAGCGTTACACAAGATCACGGGTCCGAATACCCAGTAAAAACGGACGCCATGAAAAGCGAAAGCGTTGGCCGACTAAAGATCAACTATATCAAATACATAGGTCATCCGACAGCGAAGACGTAAATTCACACAAACAACGAACACGAAACAGAAATGTGCAGGACAGAAATGGCGCACGGATGCCACCGCTTCCCAATGAGGCAAAGGCGCTTCAAGCATGGGAAAATTAGGCAAACAAATACATAGCCCAGGGAAAAAACACACTTTGACACACAAAAACACATCCACACAGATATATTCCGCGAACACGGGGAATATCAGTGAACCAGACATATATTAACACAAAACGTGGTAGCACCACATCTCACAGGCCGAAATTTGTGAATATTTAGTACGGAACAGTAAAATTACCGGCCGAGATAGGCTCTGTAGGAGTAGATAATGTGTAATTGACATAGGACAGAGAGGTTACGGAAGGCAGATTCCGAAAGAGGCCTAGTAATTAAAATTCAACAGGCGGACACATTTCCTCTTTTTAAGCAAACACATGGCGACATACGGATAGTGGCATAAAAGCACATTCTTGTTATCATTTCCACGCGAGGCTGGGGAAGCCAACAACACAAGTGCTGTAATCAAAACACCGGAAATCACGCGCAGCACATACAGCGCATTCTTTCGTGACGACACCTAGCGCATGCGGAAGAAATTTTTCAACCGCGACCCGGTACAACGTCACACAAACATGCTGACTACAAACAAACTAGCGGAAGCAATACAATTGCAACACTGGCTGTTGACATCAGAATGGGAAGACAGTATTACACTATTAAGAGAATACACGCTCTCACTAAAATATTAGCATATTTGTGCAAGGGTGAACTAGATCTTAGGGGCTACATTATTTCAAGCCGCCCAATAATTACACTGAACAAACATACAAGAAACGACTGTGGCAGTGAACACTGAAGATACATGTTTGCAGACATCGGCCCACGCGACACAGATAAGCCGACTCAGATGTCAGGGCACGCTTAAGGCGACTGGCCAGCCGGCAAGCGGACTCGTGCGTAACTCACGATGCGCGCCACGACCACGGGTGTCTCCTGCCATATGCGCTCAGCACTTAGGCAGTTGCACACAAACACACACAGACAATTAGAACTAAGGGCGGTACCACAGCCATTGCGGAGCTGACCAAGGCCCTAGCCCAGGCGCAGAACAATAAATTGACCCCCACAATAGGGTGAATATACATTTAAAAATCTATTGACAGAGACTGTAGAGGCTGATATACATACATATATATAAAGGTCACGGCTGAATACAAAGCAGATAGGCCGTCAAGAGGGCGCAAGCGCGCACATTTTACACAGTTGGTACACTAGATATGTTTTAAAGGGCGCAAATACACCCCAGTGGTATTATAAAATAAAGGGGGATAAGCCGTGAACGGTACAGCCATCACGATACACTGAATGAACAGGGATAAACAAAGGGCTTTAACCAGACGGTTAGGCATATGAATAGAGATAAGGAATGATGATCCCCCAAACACGGTAAACACATATTCTAATAGCTCTAAGGAGCGAAGAGAACAGAATATCGCCAAGAGAGAATGGATACATTGTACAGAGCACCGAAAAGTAACGCACTTATAATTCCCCATAGAATAGCACACGGGCTAAGATCCCTACACCATTCCTAAACACATCCCAATACCTAATACCAATTTACATAAAAACACATATACACAATACATTAATCGAACACGAGGATTGTAGACGTTCCTGCTTTTCACAGTAAGGATCATCTGTACCCCGCGCCATACGGCTCCCACCCGGATATTAGGGGTGGTTGGATACAATACAAGTGCTAGATATTACACCTATTTTACATAGATGGAAGGCCAATAACAAACTAACCAAGATTTGCAATAAAACAGCCTGTATGGTAAACATAAAACTATTAACCCATGCCTAACCACTCCCTTACCTGACATGCATGTATAAATTATCCTACCCACTTAACCCAGGGTCTTATTAATATCACACCCGCATGCATTTAAATCTTGATCACACTGGGAAAACCTATCCCATCCAGTAAATTAAAGGATATCCCACAGCATTACCGACTCTAGGCCGATACATTACAGAGTCTGGCTATGCATACCCTTCCAAACCTGTGGACTGACCTACACAGCAATTAACGCTACAGCGGGCCTCGATAACAAACCCATATCTAAATCCCAAACCTAATTAACATGTCATACACAATACAGAGATATCAGCACAAGAGATCCAACTGAACCAGGAAGGGCGAAAGCAGCAAATGCGAATCGAATGATCTACAATCCCATGCATTGTACACAAGATATTACATACATTGTACACAAAATATTACATTACAGTGCTACACAAAATTTATACCCCAAAAATAATAAAGGATCTGAGGTCACACTAGGTGGTGACATGTACATACGTCATGACGACGTAAAGTAACACTGAAAAGCAGAGTCGGGGAAGACAGTAGTAGACCCTGACCCAGACTAGAACAGAATTACGGAAGGTCGAAGCGACGTTGACTTAGTGCGGGCAAACGTCAAGATCTCGGGTGACCTAGCCTGTCCCCGTGTCAGAGAAGGTTATACCCATTATGCGCTACTGTCGTCGAAGCCAGACCTGCAGGGGAGATTTTTGACGTCTAGTAGGAGAAATAGCCAACTCAGTATTGAACTCAAGAGACGAACCTAGAGACGACCACATTTAGAACTAGACTCATAATTAGATGTAGGCTAAGTCAACCCTCGGAGGCGTAGAGGGTAGTCTTCCGTACGCAGGAAGTGAAGAAGTGCGCTTGTGGTACACGGAACTAATCCAGGTCCACGCAAGTCCATACCTGGATGTGAGGCGAAGAGGATGCCCGGACGCTAAAATTCCCGGATGATATTATTTTCTCGGATGATTTTTCCCGATTGATTTTGTTCCGGCCCAAGTAAATGGAGGGTAGTGACCTCCAGAGCGTAAATGGGAAGTGCGGCGAGCCCCCAGAGATATAAATGGAGGGGAGCGACCCCCCACATGGGTTTGGGCAACCCATTAATGATACAAATGATCTATAAGGCGGCTATAAGCCATGCGACTATAAAACCATGGATATCCGCGCGAAGTACTTGCTATATTAGCAACACAATTATACAGGCCTCCACACATACAATCACATTAGTTATTAAGGGGGGAAGTCGAAGTCTAGGTTTAGGAGGATAGGGAGAAATGGCCCAGTCCGATTATTCCGTTAGGGACAAGGAGGATAGGGAGCAAGGACCCTGTCCGATTACTCTGGTGGGGACCGGCCCCAGCGGAGTATGCCTATGCCCGAAGACTCTCGAAGACAATTTGCATTAGAAAAGCAACTTAGGTCTGGCCCCGGAAGAGTATGCCTATGCCCGAAGACCCTCAAATTAATGTAAGGAGGAAAGTGTAAAAGGACTTAGGCCCGGAAGCCTGGTGGTGATCGAGACTACCACGAAGAGCCCGCACGAGACCCCTTAGGTAAGGAGGGACGTGTAGGACCTCGGTCTGGCTGTTCTGGAGACTCCGGCGTTACCAGAATTTGCACGCACGAAACCCCCGAAAGGGAGATATTCCTCGGTCAAAATTTAACAAGTCAGTGCTGTACTAAAAGCAGTACCTGACAGAGCATATTTCGGCACTAGGTTAAGTAAATATTTCAAACGATTTTTTTTATATAAGCAAATATTAGTATATAAGTAGATATAAGTACACAAACACACGGAGCGAAGTGGGCGTCATAAGAACCACTTCGTGGCAGTGTAAGTCCGAATAACAAGTCCGAACAACAGGGAAGAAACACAGGGAAGCATAAAAGGGACGAAGAGGCGTCGGCAACGCGTCGGCGATGCACCGACAAAGCGGCGACTAGCGCCGACGGTACATTCATTTAAATACGCGCGAGGGGACATTCCGCGACGAGTATTAAAGCCTAAAATTAAATGGAGGGTAGGGACCCCCAGAGAGGCTCAAAAGGCTCAACGAGACGTCCGAGGAGGTCTCCAGGGCGGCACAACCGCAGCCGACCCTTAAACAGCGCTGCGCGATATCTGCGCACAATATCATATTGGCCAAATATATCTAATTAATATGCCATTTATCACTGAGAAAAAGGGCCCCACCACTGCAGCATCGTGGGAGCGAATATGATCATGGTAAAGGTAAGGTGGACCACCGACGTCACACACACTTCACACAATGAGTACACACTGGGGAGACATACAAATACACATATACACGAAAGGTAAAAATTAGCAGCATGGTAGATTACAGGCGACCTACATTAAGTTAGGCTTAAGAGGTGCCATAATTGGTTTATATACTATGCGCATCGATTGAAATGCTATATTGTACAGCCCGGGGGCAGTACCCCCTGAGACCCACCCCGTCATCTTTTACCAAAACTACCCGCATAGGCAGACCATAAGCCTCATGCATTTCTTCAGACACAAGCGGACCCGGCATACTGCTGGCGGCCACACTTACGAAATATAAACATAAACACGGGAAATGGAGCGACAGCTATGAGGAAATGCTGACCAGGCAGTGGGGGAAGGCCTTAAAGCCTAGGCCCGGAGGAACCCCATCATCTGTTCTGTTCTGTTTTGTTCTTGGCCAGCGGCCTTGCCCGACGAGGTCCGTTCCAGCTCTTCACCAGGTGAGATTTAGCTGTGCTCAGAGTCCTTTATCTTTGTAAACACCTACCCTGAACAACTGTACACTTTACAAATTGTACTACATTTCATATTTGTTTAAACTCCCCAAGAGGGACATCACATCACATCTACTGGTCAATAAACACATGGTCAGTAAGCATACACGTTTATTACTAATCACACTCCATTTTACATCCTTATACCCAACCTGACCTTAGTCATAATTGCCCCTGACCGTAGAGGCCAGTAACTGCATCGTCAGGTTCTATTGTACTCGAGCAGGCGACTCGACTGCAGAGTGCCGAGTCACCGACTCTGCACGTTCGCTGAATTGCTCACTCTACTCAATTGGCAGGCTAGATTAGCAGCCTTCATTTAGACATTCATCCCCTGGCAGGTAATTGCATCCTGCAGAGACGCCCCCAATAGATTAAGCACTCACACCAACACGCTACACTGGTAGTCTCTCCCAATCAAGGGAAACTACCCTCATTCGGAAGGGTAAGGGATTCAAATAACGAGCCCTCGTGGTAGAGCGATCCATGCCGCAAGTAGCCAAGCGAGATTAATTTTTTTCTCTCCCAGAATACGCTCCACATTTTTTCTTTTTCTCTCCCCCCCCCCCCCTTTTATTACACGGGGATTTGTATTATTACACCCACCCCCACCCTCCCCATAGTGCAAGGTCGGATGAAATTAAATGACCACGTTTAGAACCACACTAAGAGACTTTGCGCACCATTTGTCAGCTAGCACAACTCCACTCCTGCCGAAGTTAAAAATTAAGAACAGCGACTTAATAACTGAGCACACTGCAATACGCCTCCTTCAGGAACTCGAATTAAAGGCATTAGAAATCCGCGCTCAATACCCTGCAGCGGCAGCACAAGTCACACATTTTACACGATCCCAGGCCCAGACCAGTGCGCAGGGACAACATTCACCAATATCCAGCGCTGGTGAAGCAGATTGCTTGCCAACACTCTACCCCCTATTGTTACAGCAACTGCAAATCACAGAGCAGAAGACTGATAATCTGCTCGCGCGCATCACACAGTTATTGGATACAGACGCTGTTAAGGCAGACAACCACACGACAGAGGCGGTCCTAGATATACACACTATTCTGGAGACAGTAAAACAGGATCTAGACAGGACAGTGGAAGTAGTGAAGTCCACACAGTACGACATTACACCATCGATCAGTAACGACATATCAGGCGACGAGCCCCCTGGCAACGTAACACACGTGTCATACACAGGGAGTGAGGGTAATTCCCCTCAAAACAACACAAACCCAAACACCTCGTCACACGATCGAAGTGCGGACAACATACACGGACTAGAATCCTTACACGGCCAAGGAGAGGTAAACCAGCAGGATATGAATAGGCACACGGAATATCCAATGATCCACCCCACAAAGTTCACGGGGGAGGGCCAGGATCCCGAGGAATACCTCATGGCCTTCAATAGAACGGCTCGGATCAATGGCTGGAGCGACGAAGTCAGGAAACGGCTCCTACCTGCATACCTAACAAAGGCGGCCATGACATGGTACGAGCTCCATGAGGACAATCTAGAAGATGCCACATGGGAGGAAATCACTTTGTTGCTGAAAAGTGAATTCCAGCTCACACCAGATGATGAGGACCTGTATGATCAAATTAGACAGAGGTCACAGGGGCCTACAGAAATCGCGCAGACGAATGTAAACGCGAAACTGCTGATGTGCGACAAATACAACGCCGCTATGCCGCATAAGCAAAAAGGTAAGTTGCTAATGCAGGGCCTTAGGCCATCCATCGTGGACAAATTATGTACAATGAATAACCCCACGGTCCAATATATGCTCAACAATATAAAAACAATAGAGGCAGGGAGAAAGATCACGGAAAAAGCAACGGAGAAAGCCGTGAATCAGCATTTTCATCCAGAAAAGGACACCAGTCAAAAGATGGATGAGTTAGTGGACAGAATGGAGAAGCTAACAATAGCTGCCATCCAAGCAGGAGGGGGCCCACTTAGAAATGAACACACTGACACGGAAGAACTGTACTATCCCGAGAGGGAAAGGGGATACACGGAAAGGAGACACTACGAGCGGGAGAAAACATACTACCCTCCACGGCGGCCGACAACACCATATACGCAAGACAGGCAACATTACCCTCCGCGGTATTCACCGGTCTCATACTCAAATGTAGAGCCAACATACCCCTCACGGCGACCATCATCCCCATACACACCAGATTACTACCCTTCAGGGTACGACCACAGCATCCCCCGGCGAAGCAGCCCGCCACCGAGCAGACAGGGCTATGCTGCCCCACAATATAGGGGAAATGGGGACTATCGGGAAAACCCACCCCCAAGCAGGCAAGGCTATGCTGCCCCACAATATAGGGGAAATGGGGACTATCGGGAAAACCCACCCCTAAGCAGGCAAGGCTATGCATCCCCACAAGATAGGGGAAATGGGGACTATCGGGAAAACCCACCCCCAATCAGGCAAAACTCTGCATCCCCACAATACAGGGGAAACGGGGAGTAGCGGGAGAACCCACCCCCAGGCAGACAGGGATATGCACCCCCGCAGTACAGGGAAAAGGGGAATCGCCGGGAAAACCCGCCCACGCAGCAGCAGACGTACACCCCACCCTGTCGGAGACAAGAACATAGACCACCGGGCAATAAACGCGGAACAACAACCCCACAGAAGGGACGGGAGGCCCGGGACACGTACACGAAGGGACCAGAACACTATCCGCTCCCCGACGAATACCCGAGGGAGTTTAGGGACGAGGCATCCCGCCCGACAGACAGGAGGGCAATGCTTCCCACACCCAGTTACCCACCGCAAGAGGGGAGCTGGCGCAGCCACCCCGAGGGGGGACAGACATACTGCACGGGGAGACGCACACCTACGTTTCCAAAAAACGCCTAGACGGGGAGGTTCGGCTAGCTAAAAAAAAAGCGGCGGAGGTTCCTCCCCTAACACAACACCAGAGAGGCCCCTCACCTAAACAGACTCGCAAGAGCAGGGGGAGGAAGCAGCCAACTAAAACAAGGGCTGACGATCCGCCCCCGGACCGTTTCCAAACACACCCCGTACAAGGGGACTGTAACTGTCTGTTCAGGGCCATTAGCTTTTTAGTCCGCCATACCAAAGGTCACCACAGGGAGTACAGGCGGGAAACGGTTAACCATATCCTGGCCAACTGGAAAGAGTACCGGGATTTCGTAGCCGACGAACAGGAAAACCCATTCCAGGACGGGGCATACTACGAAATATACATGGGTAGGGATGGTACCTATGCCGGCGCCGTAGAAGTGACGGCTCTCGGCAAAATACTTAAGATGAACATACACGTATACACTGACGTACACTCGCCGCCACTATTCACAACCACGGGATTCTACAGGGTCCTGCACATAATATTTACGGGGAACCCTAGGGCGGGACATTATACGCCCCTCATAATCACGCGCGAACAAAACGAAGGCAATCAGTCCACAACACAACCAGACATGAAAATATCACCAGCAGGGAGACAGAGGAAAAAGGCAAATCCACACCCTCCAGACGGGAAACCATACCCCCTACGCCACAACACGGGGCGGGAAGTGTCCCCACACAGGCGCAGGACGCGAACACACTTGGCATAGGGGAGCCAGCAACACGAATCGAACTCGCGACCACCTGGAACAAGAAACAAGGTCACAAGTGCAAACGAAGGGTTAGGTTTGCAGACTCACCCTCACAGGGGGTGGAGAGGAACAACACACCCACACAGAAACGGGGAAGTGTGAACATATTAACCACTCGACAGAATCCCTGTATTTTGACAGAGAAGGCAATGAAGAGAGCAGGCAGTGTACTGACTGGGCACATTTCGTTGACCGATATAAAGAACTCGAGCCAGGAAATAAGCCGCGAGGCCAAGCGTGCCAAGTACAATGAGCGGCCAGCTCCATGCTTCTTCAGCACAAATGTAACGCAGGGCATCAACAGTGGCACACACAAGGACAAGGACACTAAGGTAGTAACAACAACAACAACATACACCCTCTACAATACATCTTTCCAGGGGGAAGGACTCCAGTTAGCGGCACTGACAGTACACGCCAGCATAAATGGCCACAGGGTGCAAGCCCTCGTTGACACTGGTACAGCGGTAACCTGCGTCAACAGAAAACACGTCACCGAAGGGCAGATACACGGCGTCACGGGTGACATCCGGCTGGTAGCGGCCAATGCTCAGACGCTAGAAAACTCGGGGGTGGCAAATATACACATCAGGCTAGACCATTTTGCGACAACACACCCCATGTTCGTGATAGAACATCTTTCTGCGTCAGCAATAATTGGTATGGATTTCCTCGCCAAGTACGAAGCTAGCATAAATTTTGCTAGCGGCAAGATGCTTTTAATGCATGACCAGAGGCTCACTATACATCCCATGGCATACGCCAGGAACGCAGATGGGATTCGAGCGCAGCGAGAAATCCACATGCACCAAGCCTCCACACTAAACACAATCGACAAACACACAGGCACACACACAGATCAGATGATCAATCACACTCACAGACAGTACCTGACACCGGAACAAGATAGGAGGCTCACGGAGCTCCTAGAAGGCAATAGGGATATCTTTGCCCATTCGCTGAAAGATCTCGCGGTGACAGACCTTATCGAGCATCACGTCACACTCACCAGTGACCGGCCAGTCCACCAGCCCTCCTTCAGGGTGAGTCAGAAGGAGAGGCACGCTATCGACACTCAGATTACAGAGATGCTCGAAGCGGGAGTAATAGTGCCAGTGATCTCGAATTACAGTGCTCCGGTTTTGCTGACCATGAATCGAGATGGTTCCCACAGGTTCTGTACAGATTACCGTAGGCTCAATAAGTTAGTAGAAAATGACAGTTATCCACTACCACGGGCCGACACCTATTTGGATGCCCTCGGTGGGGCCAGCTGGTTCAGCTCGATGGATTGTTATAGTGGATTCTACTCAATCGCCGTTTATGAACCGGACAGGCACAAGCTGGCGTTCGTTACAGAAAACGGCCTCTATACCTATACAAGGTTACCAATGGGCCTCCGTAACGCCGGCCAGACCTTCCAAAAGCTAGTGGATAAGGCATTTTCAGGGCTAAAATGGCGCTCGGTGCTTGTCTACGTGGACGACATAACGGTCTTCTCCCACACCTTTGACGAGCATCTCGCACACTTGGAGGAGGCTTTCGCAAGGATCAGAGAGGCCAAATTAAGGCTTAAACCTGCGAAGTGTCAATTCGCCAGACAGCAGATTAACATATTAGGCCATATTGTCAACAGAGAAGGCATTATTCCCGACCCAGCGAAGACGGACGCAATAACGGGCATCCCGATGCCTACAAATCTGAAACAATTGCGTAGCTTCATTGGTCTCGCTTCCTATTACAGGAAGTACATCCATAGGTTCGCGCACATCGCCCACCCCCTAACCGAACTCACACGTGAGAAGACGCCCTTCCACATTAAACAAGAACATATAGATGCCTTCAACACGCTTAAGCAGCTATTGACCACCCCACCATTGCTGCAACACTTCCATAGTGATAGGCCCACATTTTTACACGTAGACGCAAGCCCGTATGGACTGGGAGCGGCCCTATTACAGGAAGATGCGGAGGGGCGCATACGGCCAGTGGCTTATGCTAGCAGAAAATTAACGACCGTCGAAACAAGATACTCTGCCGCAGAGCGGGAAATGCTGGCATTTTCATGGGGAGTGAACTATTTCCGGGTATACCTCTATGGTATCCAGTTCACGGTAATGACTGACCACGCGAGCCTGCTTTTTGGGACAAATTCAAAAACCCAAATTCGCGACTCAATAGGTTTATATTCCGTCTTTAAGAATATAACTTCGTGGTCAAGCACAAGAAGGGCGCTACACACCTAGATGCAGAAGGGTTGTCTAGGCTGCCAGTAGCCGATCCCCCAGATGACAGTAAAGACCACGAATGGGACGACATGCCGACTTTTGCCCCGACGGTGGTTAACATAAAGCAGGAGCAAGAGCGTGATCCATACTTGAAACAGATTCTAATGGCACTAGAAAACTTGGAAAAGGTCGATTCCAAGACAGCACGGCTGTCTAGGCGATTTTTCCTAGACAAAGACGGGGTACTGAAATTTAAACCCACAGCCATGCACGATAATGCACCCATAGCGGTCCCGGACTCACTGAATGAGAATATCATGATCGGACACCATAATAGCCCAATGGCAGGGGCACATTTGGGTATGCATAAAACATACCATAGAATCCGGGACAAGAATTACTAGAGGAGTACATGAAGGGCGACATAGACACCTTCGTAAAGACATGTCACACTTGCCAGCGATGTAAAGCAAGACCTGGCAAACCTCATGGATTACTCAACCCTATTCCAGTAGGAGAGCTATTCCACAGAGTCGGGATGGATGTTAAAGGCCCCATCACTACATCTGACAAAGGTAATAGATACATACTTGTGGCCACAGAGTACCTCACCCGGTACATGATTACAAAGGCTGTTCCCAAAGCAGACACGAACAGCATAGTGGAATTTCTATTTGACATAGTCACGCGATATGGCCTATTCCAAACCCTATTATCCGATAGAGGGACTATTTTCACCTTGAGAGTGCTCCAACAGTTTTTGGAGGTACTAGGGATAAGGGCATATACAACCACGAGTTTTTTCCCACAGACCAATGGGCTCACAGAAAGTATGAACAAAATCCTCGGAATAGCGCTATCCAAGTTCACGGGGGACACAGGGACAGACTGGGATAATTATCTACAGCCCATTACATTCAGTTACAATACTTATATATCCACGGCCACAAAACACTCTCCACACTTCCTGTTGCACTGCTATACACCCAGAAGCCCCATCGACAACATATGCATCCCACGGGACACTCTCACAGACAACGCAGCCCGCTTAGAGTATAAGCAGATAGCTCGCATGAACGCCAGAAAGAACATAACCGCGGCACAGAAGAAACAAAAGAACGATACGATCGGCAACGGAAGACCGTGGAATACACACCCGGGCAATTGGTTATGGTTTTGAATTCCGCCCGTAAGAAGAACGTGTCCAAGTTCCTCCTACCACGTTGGACAGGTCCCTTCAAGGTCTGCAGGAAGGTATCTGATCTGAACTATATAGTGAACGTGCGGCATGGACACAAACTCATTAAGGACACTATACACGCCCGCCGTATCAAGGCATACTACACCCGGAAAACAACACCCACACGTAAAGGCGGGAACACTGAAAAAAGGAAAGGAAATGATTCCTCTGGCAGACGTGAAAAGAAAGCCAAGAGATAGCCTTCGAACCCCGAGGACCTCACCAGGATACGAACCTAACACTGACATCTAACTACCACCGACGAATATATTCGCACCACGTCTACAGTAACACAAAATTTGGGGACACAATATATATGAACAGAGGTAGGGTTTTTTACATGACGAGGAACCAAAGGCACATCGTATATGCAGACAATAGAAAAGCGTGCCAGCAAACCCACGCACATTGTCTAAACACATGTGATAAGCAGACCGCTAGACTAGCAGCAGGTACTCCCTACACAATTGAAACTTGACACTATCGCCAGTCAGCGATAAGACATAAATGAACATGCGACCTTCGCGAGTACCAGACAGGCTAGGAACGATCTCACTCTGGCAGTAATACACACAATCATTCACTAGAGGAGTCAAAGCCACAATACGCTCACAAATTAAATCCAGGGTCGACCAAAATTCGTACAGACAACAAACATGGGACATACATACAGGGGCGTAGGTTCGTCCAATGGTACTCGCTATAACAGCCTACTTAGGGCATTAGCGACCCCGGGACTGCCAATAGGGGACGTACCGGGAACGTCAGGCCTCTACGGAGACCACAAGACATTTTTTGAACCATAGCGCCCGACACCTGAATACGGGGGACGCCACGGACACAGACAAACGCCCACACAAAACAGGTAACACCACATTTCTACGGCCAAAAATCATGGCAATGTGGATTACCCCGGACATAAAATAATACAGCAAGACACAATGGGGAACGGATCGCGAAATCAAATTCCCAAACAAGCTTGTAAGCGGGAAAAAAAAGGTGACAAGGTAGCACGTTGGCCTTACAAGAATGAAAGCACATGTCAACATACAGACAGTGGCGAAAGTCACGTTTCGTTAGCCTTCATACTTAACATTAAAGACTTTTTGTATACAAGGACACAAAATAAATACAAAAAAAACACTGCGTTGCAAATAAGCGAATTAAAGCGCGTTGCAACACACTGTTGCCGGTAGGCATTCTTGTCATAACAAGACGTGACAATGACATGCAGACATGATGGCTCTGGCATAAAAACAATGACAATAACGACATACAGTGACACGGATGTTGATACAGAAATGAGAGCGCCATTACAATGGGCTCTGCATCCAATAGTACACAAATACTGTGGGCCGGATTAATCTCGGGAATACAGGCTACCATACGCCTACCATTACCGACACTAGGAACATGTCTACAAGGGTGATAACACGCAACACGCGGCACCAGACAATTAGCCACGCGACACGAGATAAAGCCTTCTCCGATAACATCCCACGCGCCAGCAGACGTCAGCGATAGGTGACCTCACACATACAGCCGCGCTAATTACAGCCACGGCCACTTCCTTCCAACACGCGCCAAACATTCAGGGGCGGATACAGACAGATTCCAGGAGGGAACAAACCCCCCCCCTAATAATTTCTTTTTTTGGTTTATTTTTTTATCTCTAAAAATCATCACAGGCGATCAGGCTATGCCAATTCATACTTACAAACACATGCTACCTCAACGTTATGAACAGGAGACCAGGTTAGGCCGTGACGTCACAGCGTCACCGCACTTAAACATCCTAAGGGCAGCCCGAGGGCGGTGCCCACAGACAAAAACATTCTCACACAACGTAGGTATCACAGACCCACAGGCACTCCACCGACTGGTATTTTAGAAGACAGTAGGTGCTTTATGGCATCTCAACTTAGCCAGCGCACATCCCAAGGAGCGGGTAGAGAACACATGGTGACTAAGTGAGGATGACACACCACAACAGGAGTAGAGATGGATAATGCCATCAGGATGGCCATGGTACCAGCTACGGGCTACCATCCCAGCACCCTTCTTCCTACATACCCTGTCACCTACAACACTATCCAACACAGACATACAGACACATAAAAACATACATTGGGGTTGATAGACTTCATGCTACTAATAAATTAAGGTTTGCTACACCCTGGCCCCAAACGCCTACACCTGAGTATTAGGGGTGAGTCGGAAACTGATATCAAGCGGCAATGCACATCTCTGTGTAGAGAGATGAGGCCACACTTATACTAACAAGTATTTTATTAAATAATCCCGCATGCAAGGGACATAAACTTATTGTATCCCAACACAAGCCTTATCCTCAAGTGAGAGCGGACACGCCTCACATCCATCCCAATGCATGAAATATCCTATCCACATACCAGGGATTGTATTATTATTACACCCGCATGACATTTTTAAATTTTGCACACCTGGGAAAAACCCACCCCATCCCCTCACAGCAAATACCTCCTAACAGCATCAGCGGCTCCCGGCCACCATAAACATGGAGACCAACGATGCACTACCCACTCCCACCCCTCTTTAACCCCATTCAGCAAATAACACCCCCCGGATCCTAATAACAAGGGACGAAAAGCCCTACAAACCTACTAACACCTCTAGCAAAGTACCAAGGCATCACCGCTGGAAATCCGACACGGCGATGACAAGCCTAAAGTAGCCACTGCATTTTGAAGATCCTACAACCCCAGAACACTATTTTTTTATATAATTACATGGTACACACAAACATATTTACAATCACACCTATTTTTTTTAAGAAAGGAATGTGACGTCACACTAGATGGTGATGAGAAAGTAAACGGAGGGAGCAGAAGTTCCACGGAAGGGCAGGGACGGGGCCAAACGCCAACAGATCCTGACCCAGACTAAAGACGGAATAACGAAAGGTCGAAGCATCGATGCCTTAGTGCGGGCAAACGTCGAGATCTCGGGTGTGCCTAGCCTGCCCCCGTGTCGGAGAAGGTTATACCCATTATGCGCTACGGTCATCGAAGCCAGACCTGCAGGGGAGACTTTTGACGGCTAGTAGGAGAATTAGCCAGCTTCACACTAGACTCAGGAGACGAACCTAGAGACGACCACATTAGGACTAGACTCTAAGATAGTTGTAATATAAGTAGCGTTCCTATGGCGGGGAGTGAGTCTTCCATTCGAGGAAGTGAAGATGGTGTGCCAAGGGTCCAGCGGGACAATCCCTGGCCACGCAAGACCTCATCCGGACATGGGGCGAAGAGGATTCCCGGACGCTAAATTCCCGGATGATATTATTTTTTCGGATGATTTTTTCCCGAACGATGTCCCGTGCCCACATAAATGGATGACAGCGAGTCTCCAGAGCTTAAATGGTAACGCAGCGGGCGGCCAAAGATGTAAATGAGGAATGCGGCGAGCTCTCACAAGGGTCCGGGCAGCCCAGTAATAAATATAAATGAATGATAAATGGCGAATAAAGCGAATATAAGCTACAACAATAAAGGATATCCGCGCGAGGCGTTTGCTACTTAGCAACGCAAGTGCACAGGCCTATATTAATTACTAAGAGGGGGAAGTCGACAGTTAGTATTAAGGGAAGGGAATCTAGAAGGGCTTTCGGGCCTGGTGGTTTTAGAGACAACCGGTGTTTCTAAAATACACACGGGTGGTGCCCTGAGGAGGTAAAAGTGCCTCTGGCGATCGTTCCGATCAAAATTCTAGTATGTAAGGCAGTTGCATTTGGAACGCAACTTAGAATTAAGCAAATTTAATAAGCACTGTTGTAAAACAGCAGCTACAGCACATTTCGGCACTAGACTAAGGACCATTTCGGCTTGTAAATACAAAATATCTTTTTTCTTTCATTTAAGTATTAATTAATATAACTTAGGCTAAACACTTTTTAATTAAGATAGAGCGTTCGGCACCTGGCAACTAAAACCGTTACCAGGGTAAGACCGACAACACGTTGCGGAAACACGCGTATGCGACGCGAACGCGACATATAGCGTTCGGCACCTTATAAGGTAAGTCCGAACAACATTCAACGGCACATTAATGTGAACGCGGCATATATACGCGAAACGTCCGAAGCGATATCGCCGGTACAGCAACCGAAGCTTACCGACCACATGTGCTTAATTTACATGCCTTTTCTTTCAGCAAAGAGCTCCACCACTGCAGCATCGTGGGAGCACAAATGACCATGGTAAAGGTAAGGTGGACCTCCGACGTCACATACACACTTCACACAATGAGTACACACTGGGGAGACATACAAATACACACATACAGAAAGAGTAGAAACTAGTAGCATGATAGAATACGGCCACCTTAGACTAAGTTAGATTTAGTGGCGCTATATATTAAGATCTATGAACAATACCAGAGATAAAGGGTATTTTGATAAATGTCATGTAAATCCACCTTTTCAGATTCACCAAGAGACAACACGAATGCGCACGATGGCGCATGAAACAGCACTAATACATTTCATTTTTCAGAGAAGGCAGACATATATGCATTCACCCCTTGTAAATATAGCCCCCAAACACACATACCCTACACTAATTATGCCACACACAAATACACCACTCCTAAACTATTTCAGTCGCGTCCTTAAGGCGACGGCGCCGCAGTCAGCAACGTAAGTGACCGTGGGGCACCGAGCGATGCTGACGCAATCACACACAAAGAACGCTTAAATGACGAGCGGAAAACGATAGCCAGGAGAGACGCAGCCTTGTGAGCGTCTGTCCTAGCCATCAAGGTGAATTTTTCCTGCCCACGGGGAGAAACTCACGAGCGTATAACAGTTGAGCGGTTCAACCACTAAACCGCAGGCACAAGTGAAAGAAATGAGGGTTGAAAGATACGTACGAATCGGCGGATAATAGGAGAAAGTATGAGAAAGGCCAGATGAAAGCAACAGAGAAAGTACCGAGCTCGTAAATGATACGGTTCATTATTAGAACAATGATTATTGTCACTATTGTTATTCTTATTATTAATATTGTTAGCACTACTATGCATCATGATAAAATGTGAATATGAATTTACTATTGCCACACATAGACACCAAACACGTTTATACACACTTTTGTCTCTTTCCTTTCTATTCTACTAACGATAAAATTTGTGAAGGTGTCCCGTTTCATCCCAACAACAATAAACCATTCTGATATACCTTTAACTTATACCCTGGGGCACCTGTTTGTCTATTGTCTTCCATCTTTTATACACTATAGACACAAGGTACGTGCAGGGAGCAATTTCTTTCCCACACAGCGTCGGACGACACAACCACCCGTCCAACCATGGTTTTTTCCTTCCTGCATAGCACCAATACACATATATCTATGTTTTTTCTTCCTCTTTTGGTTAACGGCAATAACATCAAGAACATGTATTTTTCTGTATTTTTATTTTTCAATGTCAACTTTTATAACGATTAAATTTAGATGATCAATGAACTATGAATATACCCATAACCCACCCCCTCTGAGCACACGCTAAACTCACATAACCACCAGGATAACACGACATCGATACACCTACACGACACCGACACTGAAGAAGAAGAAGAAGAAGAGGGCCAAGAAGAAAACAAGGAAAAAACATTACAGCGACAGGCCCACTCTATTTCCCGTTCGCGAGAACGCGAACAAACGACGAAGGGGACTTGTACAGCCCGGGGGCAGTACCCCCTGAGACCCAGCACGCCATCTTTTACCAAAACTACCCGCATAGGCAGACCATAAGCCTCATGCATTTCTTCAGACACAAGCGGGCGCGGCATACTGCTGACGGCCACGCTTACGAAATATAAACATAAACACGGGAAATGGAGCGACAGCTATGAGGAAATGCTGACCAGGCAGTGGGGGAAGGCCTTAAAGCCTAGGCCCGGAGGAACCCCATCATCTGTTCTGTTCTGTTCTGTTCTTGGCCAGCGGCCTTGCCCGACGAGGTCCATTCCAGCTCTTCACCAGGTGAGATCTAGCTGTGCTCAGAGTCCTTTATCTTTGTAAACACCTACCCTGAACAACCGTACACTTTACAAATTGTACTACATTTCATATTTGTTTAAACTCCCCAAGAGGGACATCACATCACATCTACTGGCCAATAAACACATGGTCAGTAAGCATACACGTTTATTACTAATCACACTCCATTTTACATCCTTATACCCAACCTGACCTTAGTCATAGTTGCCCCTGACCGTAGAGGCCAGTAACTGCATCGTCAGGTTCTATTGTACTCGAGCAGGCGACTCGACTGCAGAGTGCCGAGTCACCGACTCTGCACTTTCGCTGAATTGCTCACTCTACTCAATTGGCAGGCTAGATTAGCAGCCTGCACTTAGACATTCATCCCCTGGCAGGTAATTGCATCCTGCAGAGACGCCCCCAATAGATTAAGCACTCACACCAACACGCTACACTGGTAGTCTCTCCCAATCACGGGAAACTACCCTCATTCGGAAGCAGCCCTCAAAATTAGCACACCTACACTATCCTGTTTATCCCACCCGCAACCAAGGGATAAAACAATATGTATTGTAATCACAATAATATACTCTATTTGCAGGAACGCAAGGATGCGACAGAATGCACATGTTTTCAGATAAATGGCCAATAACGCAATTTGTTTTGTGGAAGACGAGGATTGTACACAAACCTATTGTAAATATATTTCCCAACACATAAACACCACACTCTCTCCCTCTTGTACAGACACATACACTCTTTGTCAATTTCAGTTGCACCCCTAAAGGTGACAGCGTAGCAACCAACGAGGCACAGTATCCGTGGGATACTGGGCATCGCTGAACGCAGAAAAACAAGATATCACGCAAATAAGGCGTGACTTCGGCATCTAAGGGCGGCACAAGTATTGTAAGGGCCGAACCTTCGACGCTAGGGTGGAATTTCCCAACCCACGGCGGGAAAACCACTAGTACATAAGTTCAATGGAAAAGGGATTAGCGACCTAGTCACTAAACCACGGTAAAACGGCCGAGTAGAAAATGACCAGGGAGGAATCAGCGAATGGTGTACAAAGGCCAGGTAAAGAGTTCTACGATATGAAAAGCACCAGACTCATGAGTATTACCGGTTATGATTATTATTATTATTAGCAGTATTATTGTACAAATGGTTGTTGTAATGATTATTATTGTAACGATTGTTATAACAGAGGTATCAGAACCATGTCTATGAACATTGTTATTATGATTACCAGTATTAGCACGATTATTTTTAGTATTATCATGCAAGTATCATTATGCCAGAATGGGCTACAGTACCACATTATTATGTCTTACCATTGGCATTGTCACTATTGCACACACACATGAATTATTATATACATTGTACACAGTTACTGGATAACATTAGTTGCTTACACATTTAAAACACAAGTACTTTTCTTTTCCACTCTCTTTAACGACACATTGTAAAGGTGAGCCATTTCTCCCCAACAAAATAAAACATTTTATACATACCCTTTTACTTTACACCCCGGGCACCTGTTTTCTTTTTCAGTTATCTTCAATCTTTTCTTTACATGTATACACTATCAATAACATACATGCATACAGGAAGCAAATTTTTTCAGCCAGCTACATCGACGGCGCAACCACCCGTCGAACCCATGTTTTTTCCTTCCTGTATGGAATGGCAGGATGCTATATATATAAAACCTATTATTGCCAAATGTTTAAATTATCATGCTATCCCGGAACGGCAGGATGCCATATGTAAAACTTACTATTATCATATGTGTTAATTATTACGCTACAAAAACTTGTACACAAACATTGTTCCAAACCCAATACCCACCCCTTTATGAGCACACTCTACCTACACATCAACAAGGAGCCAGGACTACACGCCATCTACACACACCAGGAACAACACAACATCGAAGAAGAGGAGAAGGACCAGGAGCCTGAAGAAGAAGAAGAAGAAGATGGAGGGAAAAACTACCCCTAATTCGTAATCCAGCTTGCGGGGACTCGAGTTAAACACCGACGAGGCCTGGTTGAGCCCCTAGGGTCGCTACGACCCTAGGACCCAAGACATCCACGCACCCCCAAGGGGATTATAAACATACGCCCCTGGATACACAAATGGCACACAGCCACATACATATTTTCATCATAAACTTAATCTATACAACCATACTTCTATCTAAACACCAAAACACCCTCTTCTATCCCAAAACCACCCCAACTGGATACATCATAAAATCCAGAACAACATCTCTACACAGCAAGCCGGCGGCCACCTAGTACAGGAGGTTAGCCAACAGCTTGCAACACACTCATAACAAATACACTAGAACTATCGGGGGCAGGTACAAGTGATGTAACGCTGACCAAGCAGCTCCGAAACGCATAAAAGAAGACCCGGACCAGACCAATTGTCTATTGCCGCCCCCGGCTCTGTTCGACGGCGTTCCGGTTCAAGTCATCACCTCAGGTAAGAGTGTGCTCAGCAATCCTTTCACATAATTGTAATCCCTCCTTTCACAAATACATTGACATTGTACTTTGATAACCAAATTGTTTCACACTGTCCCACACTGAAAGGGACTGCACTAAACACAAACACTGATCAAATATACCCTTGATCAGTAATCTACACTTTTGTCATCATTTGCATTTGCCTTCACATCCTGACTCCCCCTCTGACATTCCTAATTGCCCATGACCGTCAATCCGAGAAGTGCTAGTTCAGGATTTCCATTGTGTCAGCATTGGAGTACTCAAGCGGCCAGGCGATACAGTCCAGTCAGCAGGTAGGCTCCTAGCACACTTGCAGCTGTTTGTTTAGTGCTGCAATTAATCCCATCTTGAGCGCGCATCCCTTAAGGACCAATCACACCCCCGTAGAGCTAACCCCCAAATCACCACATCCCTTAACAAACACCTACACTCGCGGTTTCCCCAAGCACGTGGAAACTCGCACCTTTTGGACACCACCCCTAAATTGGACACTGACTCAGCTTGTTCGTCTCATCCCTCCAACCCCGAGACAGAACAAATAAATGGTGGAGACGCCGAGTAGTTACCACGAGTGAGGGTAGTTACCACTCAGTAAGGGTCCTCAAACAAGGAGGATCTGGGACTACGACCCGGGTACTAAGTAAAATAGCCAAGCGAAAATTGGGGGGAAATTTTCTAAAAGAGCTACAATAGCATACATTCGCCCTCCCACCCAACCCAGAAGGGATACACAATAAAAAAATATTACATTAGTCGAGCGGGTAAAGAGAAAATAATTTTTTTAGTGACAAATTTGTAACTATTTTTTCTAGTTAGAGGAGCGAACAAGGTATATACTAGGAGCGCTACACACCTATTAGCACCATCCCAAACCTCCCCATAGGGTAGTAACATATTAAAACCTTTTTAAGGCTAACATTTAAAGAAAACTCTTGCAAAGGCCACAAGCGTCAGGATTTTAAGGGCAGGCTACACTAAATCACATTAGACCAATCAGCACACATACACAGCATCAATTAGGGGCAATAGATAGCACACAAGCCCCACGGGACATATTTATATATCTTATACACGGACACTTACTCACACTAGACACTTAACACATAAAATGGCTCCAGAATACGGGTTAAACGTCTTAAAGCAAATTGGAGAATTTCAGGACCTCATTAAATGGCCTAAGATCTTTGATACGAGACAGGACTACCTCAGGAGGTATAAGCAGCTCCTAGACTCTCAATACATGAGAGTTATAAGGGCACTTGTCCGGCCACGAAGCAGCGCCCAAAACAGAAAGATGAGGGTTATGATCCCTACCATTAGACTACAATTAAACCGGTCACACTGGCGGTTACACCTACTGCACGAGATCATGTTCGAGCAGTATAACCAACTCAGGGTAGAACACTTACTCGTGGGCACAGGTGGCACTAGGGTGGCCGACCAGGCAATTCAGATTAATAGAGAATATGCCCAAATTAGGGAAGAATATGGCGAATTGCAAGCCAACAACACAGTGCTTGAGATAGCAACAGGAGGTCCCACACGACACAGAGAAGACATCGACATAGACGCATTAACCAAAACATTTGCACGGATGTCTATATCTAAGAGAAACAACACGAAGGGGAAGGAGACAGCCTTGGCCCGGAAAGGCGAGCTTGCCACTCCAGCCCCCAACACACTAACACCCACACGGCCTAGACCGCCAGGTCAGAGGGCAATTCTGCCAGAACAGAGGCAATACACCAAGCTGCAATGCAGAAACAGGCAGCTGGTGAGGGTAGTTAACCAGAATAGAACCCTACGAAGGGGAGCAGAGGAATCCATAAACTGGGCAGACGACAATGAAGGCCTAACACAGCGATTCACGCCATTGCCCATACAGACATATAACAACACAAAGGAGAAGGAGTCCGCCGTGGCCACGCTACAGAAACCGGCCAGGCTGCACTCAAACACATTCCTGACACATGTAGTAACACGTCCCACAGCGCCAGTTCAAAGGGCAATTTTGCCAGAACGAAGGCCAAATCATACACTAACCCCCTCAGGACAGATGCATAAGAGGGTGTTGCTTTCAACCCCTCGGGATGCACAACACACACCTTTGAACACTGCTCAGCCGGCAACACAAACTACACGGGGCATAAGGAAGGTTTTACTACCTACCCCACAAGGCCAGGCAGACAGGAAGACAAACACCCCTATAAACACTGCTAGGGTAGTGCGACGTCAATTCAGCCGTTCAGGCACGAGCACACCTAGGCCGATAAACAGGCACCACGGTGAACATAGGCCCAAGCTCACTTTACTAAAAACGCCCCGAGAGAATAGTAAAGAAGCACCCCAATGGGAACCAGAGGCCTATGCCTTCGTAACAGGGCACAGTTATTCACCCCGACGGGCAAGGGCGCTCGCACGGTAGTGAAATTCACTGACCGGACAAGGCCATGGATAAATGTTCCCAGGGTAAAACACACCGAATTTTCCACATAAAAACGCTGAAACATTCGCAAAACCCTCACGGGGGCGCGTACACTGCAATTAACACAAAAGACAGATTCTACCCCTGTAGAGGTTAGACACACAAACGTCCTACCTAACCGTTATTCTAGCAAGAGAGATAGAAACAAAATAATAAATGATTTATTTAACAAATTGAGAAAGTTTGAAAATAGTAACAATTAGATTTTAAATCTGTTTAAAGCTAAGAACAACTTAGTTGTTTTATGACTTTTCTTTATTCGTATCAGGAGCACCAATCACAAATATATATCACAAATGGTAAACAGTGAGAATCAAATTCAAATAAAAATTAATAATGATAATTAATAAAGACACAAACTATTCTAGATCTAATATTAAGTGAGGACATAAACATACAAGTCAGTTGTACAACACACAAACATCTGACTGCCAGGTAGCCCGCAACCAAATTAAATGTTCTTTGTCCAGTATCGGGCGACGTCAATAGCATTCGGGTTGGCAAGTGTTAAGTCTTCCATTGTGCATGTTGCTGGACATAGTGGGCACTGGTAAAGATGTTGGGTTGTCTGTAGTTCCCCACAATCACAGAGGAGAGAGTCACTCGGAAAACCCCATTTCTGCAAGTTCATCTTGGTTCTTCCAACTCCAGTCCGCAGTCTGTTGAGCGCCTTCCATGTTGCCCAACCTTCCATATGGCCGGGAGGAAGGCTTTCTTTTGGAGTCATCCAGCCGAACAGATGATCAGTTCTTTCCTTCCACATTCTTGCCCTAGCAGTGTCAGCATTGCCTTTAAGGCTGACTGTTGTCCGAAGGAAGCTTTTCCTAGATTTAAGGCGAGTTCGGGCGGGGGAATATCCAAATAGTGGGTGTGTTTGTGATGTGGATGCCTTAAATCTTTCCTTGTTCGCTGCTACCTCCCTGCGTATCTCCCCAGGAGCAATACCAGCTAAGCAGTGGACTTTCTCAACTGGAGTAGGCTTCAAGCAACCAGTAATGATTCTGCAGCTTTCGTTGAGTGCAGTGTCAACTTGTTTAGTGTGTGCTGATTTATACCACACTGGACTGGCATATTCGCCCGCAGAGTAGCACAGAGCTAAATCTGATGTTCTAAGGGTTTGTGGCTGGGTTCCCCAATTAGTACCCGTCAACTTGCGAAGAATGTTGTTTCTTGCGGATACCTTTTGCCTGATGTTTTGGCAGTGCTTCTTGTAGGTCAGTGTACGATCCAAGGTGATTCCTAGATATCTTGGAGTGAAACAATGATTTAGTAGCTTTCCCTTCCAATACACTTTGAGTTTTCGGGATGCCTGAATGTGTCGCAGGTGAAATGCACATATTTGAGTCTTTTCGGCATTGGGTTTCAGTTGGTTTTGGTCGTAATATGTGATGCTGATTCCTGCTCGTGGTGCCCCTGCATAGGTACTTGGATTATAATCTCAAGTACTGAACTGAACGTCAGCATTCCAGAAGTACCAACTCTATGAATCATACAAAACGGTCTTTATTAATACCAAAACTGAACATCATATCACTAAACATCGAGGGCCTGTCAACACCTAAGGAAGAGTTACTACACCAACTCTGTCATACATATAACTGCGATATATTGTGCCTGCAGGAAACACACGGAGGTGAACACCAACGTCGTCCGAAAATCCCTGGCATGAAACTCGTGGCTGAGAGGCCCCACAGACAGTACGGGAGTGCTATATAAGTGAAACCTGAGCTCCACATTTTGTCTACTGCAATCACTGACGAAGAATACGTAGAGATAATAACGATAGAGCTTAGCAACTGCACCATATCATCTATTTATAAACCTCCAAATGTGAAATTCTCCTTCAATCCCCCAAACAACTATCACAATCAAAAGGTTCATTTTGTAATTGGAGATTTTAACAGCCATAGTAGTATGTGGGGTTACGCTAAGGATGACACTAACGAAGAAGCTGTATTAGAATGGGCAGACAATTTCCAGCTCCATCTTATCCATGACCCCAAATTACCTCCATCATTCAACAGTAGCAGATGGAAGCGAGGCACCAATCCAGATCTGATATTTGTGAGTGAAAACGTGGCTCAACAATGTGTGAAATCAATCTGTAATCCTATTCCAAACACCCAACACCGGCACATGATGTGTCAACTCTGGGCAGCTGTTCGACCAGCAACTATTCCATTCCGAAGAAGATATAACTTTAAAAAAGCAGACTGGCTGAAGTTTAGCACAACTCTTGATATAATGATATCAGACATCCATGCAGTGCCGGAGAAATATGATGAGTTTGTCGATTCCGTGAAGAAAGCTTCCAGAGTTTCCATACCACGAGGATGTAGGTCCAGTTACATACAAGGCCTAACATCAGAAAGAGCAGCACAAATGGACAATTACTTCTCATTATTTCAAGAAGATCCTTTAAGCGAAGAAACTATTTCAGCAGGAAAATTGCTCCTTGCTTCTATTTCAGAAGCTAAGACAGATGCTTGGATACGCCTTATGGAGGAAACAGACATGTCGAGAAGCAGCCAAAAAGCTTGGAGACTGTTAAAACGACTCAGTAACGACCCAACTAAAGGACCGCTCCACGCTAATGTTTCGGCGAACCAAATTGCAAATCAACTTACCTTGAATGGAAAGACCAATCACCCTCTCAGAAAAATGGAACACAGAATCCACCTAAGTGAAGACGCCAGAACTAATGACATGTCTCAACCATTTAAGCTGAGTGAGTTAGAAAAAGCCATTCAAAGCTGCAAAAGCGGTAAGGCAGCAGGGCTAGATGATAATACGGTAGAGCAGATCAAACACTTCGGCAAAGCTACGAAGGAATGGCTTCGGAATTTCTTTAATAGCTGCTTGGCATCCTCAAAGATTCCCAAAATATGGAGAAAAGCACGGGTGATTGCATTTCTCAAACCTGGCAAGGAAAATTCAGATCCTAAAAATTTCAGACCAATCTCTTTACTATGCCACCTATATAAAATAATGGAAAGAATGCTAGTTAACCGTTTGGCGGGAGTTGTAGATGAACTGCTTAAACCACAACAGACTGGTTTTAGACCGGGAAAGAACTGCACAGCACAGATCCTGCACCTAACCCAATGCATTGAGGACGGTTTCGAGATGAGAAAAGTCACAGGAGTAGCATTCGTGGACCTTTCCGCTGCTTATGATACCGTAAATCACCGCATCCTACTACAAAAACTGTGCTGCACAACTGGCGGCATCAAGGTGACGAAGATGATAGCTACTCTCCTGGAAAACCGTCGCTTCTTTATTGAATTTCAAGGACAACGGAGCAGATGGAAGAATCAAAGGAATGGCTTGCCTCAAGGTAGTGTGCTGGCTCCTATACTATTTAACATCTATACAAATGACCAACCACTACCAAAAGGCACTAAAAGCTTTATTTACGCTGATGACCTTGCGCTTGTCGCCCAATCTAACAGTTTTGATGAAGTAGAAATCTCTCTGACACATGCATTGGAAGAGCTTGGAACATGACAATTTCTAGTTCTCAAACCTGTAGAATAAAAGGAAATTTTCAATAATGTAGGGGACCTGAGTGTGTGCCCTCTACAATGTAGTGTTTGGGGGATGGGATATGAGAACCTGGGGGATGCTTGAGGTTCGAGTGTAGGAGGGGTAGGTTACTGAGTGGTCCGGGGACGTGGACGCAGCTCGAGAGGAGATCTCCCAATTGTTCAGTTTGGTTGGGTAGTTCGAGGGTGTGATAGCGGAGTGAAGGGTGGTTTAGTAAAGAAGGATCTATACAGCTGAGCAGCTACTAGGATTATTGCTAACGTGGGCTGGCTGGCAGCACGCGAAATACGCGAATGCAAGCACTGTGGCGTATAATGAGTGGCTGTCTACGGGAGTCACGGAACAATTAAACAAGTATCACCAGGATCCTACCGGGATGAGGTTTGGAGGGTAGGATCTTATCAACTAGTGAAATAAACTAAATAACCAGTTAGCTTTAAGATGTCTAGTTTTAATGGGTACTTCTAATGTGAAGTACTAATGGATTTTGCGGAGCAGTTGTTAATTATTCAGATGCTATTACATTCCATGCACTAGGGGATGAAAGTGTAGGTGTTTGTGTGTGGAACTGTACTCGCTAAACACTCACCGATTTGGCAGTAGTCGAGACGGCTCTCAGCAGCGGTCCGGCACTCAGGCACTAGGTATGACTAAGGAAGACTGACTGACCTTGAGTGACCTCTTCTCCGATGCTTTATATCTTTTGATGTGTTGTGTGCGCAGAATTGCACATTCTTTAGGAGTCGAGGCACTGGCATGGGTCGATGTAGTTCAAGCGTGAGGTTATTTGAGGTTATCGAAGTACTAAGCTTTTAGATGTGCTGTAATTTTGTATGAGTTGGCCTGAAGGCGTGTATTTGGCTATAGATGTCCGGGGTGGAAATAGTAGGGGATGAGGGTGGTATCCTATGAATACAACTCCTCGGATGGAGCTAGTCATCGTCCTCGATGACGGGATGAAGACTAGGCCGTAGGGGTAGTTTTTTAGGATAAATGGACATCTTCGTCTTTCTTCTAGTTTCTTCTTTCTTCTGTTCTTCTCTTTTTTTATTTCCCCTTGGAAATAAGGTGGTGACGTCGTAGAAGTGAAAGCATTGTCGATGGAAAGCTGGGGGGGTGCCCTGGGATGGATCGTAGAAAGAAGTTCGAGTTTAGTCAGTGGAAAGTGCCTCGTAATAAGTATATGCCTTTGGTTAGTGTCTAGCGAGCATGTGTAGATGTGTGGGTGTGAGGGGAGAATACAATATTTCTTTTACATATCTTGTTAAAAATCTCAAACATCAATAATGTGAATCTTAAATATTTGTGATGTCGTAACCAGTCTAACAAATCACAATGAAACTTAGTAATACCAACATGGTTAATACATAATCCAACTGATATAACATATATAAAAACAAAAAAATAACATCAATGGCAAACATCGGCGTGAAATGTCAGAATCATACCTGAAAATTGTGGAAACATATGCCGTGTGTGTTCATCACGGAAGGAAAAAAACATCAATGGGCTACTTATGCCCTACCGTCCGTCCGTCTCTGGGACGGGATGAAAAACTGCTTCCGTGGGAAGTGTAACATGGTACAATGTGCAATATTAAAATAGAAGATAGAAGAAGAAAATAATAATTGTCTCGGCGTGTAATGAAGGGGAAGTAGAATATAATATGTTTTATTGTGTGTGTGGGGGGGGGAACAAGACATTTTTACAATCGGTTCGTTAAGAAGGAGCGAAAAGGAAAAACAAAACAAAAACGTTTGACATGTGTAACAGTATTAAATGGGTATTGAGTAATGTAACAATGAACAATTCTGGCTGACAGCATGAGAATGAGCAACAATAATGAAACCGTCGCAAATGATGTGATAATAGCCGTACCCTTAGTCATGATGCTGTCATCCCTCGACGGTGATCTCCCTATGTATTACAATATAGATACCCTTAAGCGCGCTACTTAAATGTAGATTTATTCGCTAATTTGTCTAGTCTTAGAGCTAGTCGGCCTTGCATAGTAAAACGTATGATACGTAGGCTATTTGTTGTGGGACAAATAGACCTACCCTGGCAGTAAAGATTGTCCCTTACAAAATTGGGATCGACCCTTAATGCCGTATGTTATGCCACAACCTTGGCATGGAATTGGAAGTCCGTCCGTGTGGTAAGTACCCCACCAGTACTCACCCCGTGGTACGGGTTTATTTGTGGTAGAAGGAGAAACCAGTGTGTAGAAAATAGTGGAAGAGCTGTGGGTGAGGAAGCTCTGTGTGTGTGGAAGGATGTTGCGACTGGCGCGTGTTAGGGCGTTGGCAAAATATATACAAGGGACTATATGCAAAATCGCCACCTGTGGGGAAAGAAAGAAATGAAAATAATTGTGTCATCATGCCGGCCAGCTGCATTGCGGTCCTGTAAAATATACAGTTATAATGACCCTTCCTCATAGTGACCTTCAACAATTGGTTTACTTACTGTAAAAAGGATGTGTGTACCTGTGGATGTGTGGAAAAACAAATAAAACAGAGAAATGTGTAAAGCAAACTGTATATAAGCACATGTGTATATGATCACATGGGAATAATTATAATACTTATAATGGCGCTACTATCGCCACATATGTGGATAGTACCCCTAGGTAGTATGTGTTCGCAGCTGGCGTCCCACGTTGGAGCTCTGGCTGAAAAATAAAGCATGGGACATATTATTGGTTGACATGAAGTCAGAGGCGGACGCCAATCGACTACCCATCGATCGCTCCTGTATACATATCGCAATATCGTAACATCGTATATCGCAATAACGTATCCTTGCATATCGCAACGTCGTATCGTCGCATATCGCAACATCGTAGCGTCGCATATCGCAACGGCGTATCATCGCATATCGCAACATCGTAGCATCGCATATCGCAACGTCGTACCATCGCATATCGCAATGTCGAATCATCGCATATCGCAACATTGTAGTATCGCATATCGCAACATCGTAGCATCGCATATCGCAACGTCGTATCGTCGCATATCGCAATGGCGAATCATCGCATATCGCAATGTCGTAGCACTGCTATCGGTCTGCCTAAATGGTCTAACCCAGTGGACCCATAGGTATATCGGTTCAGGTTTGTTTTACGCTGCCTTTATGGAGCTACTTCCGTACCGAGTAACTTCCCCAGCGCATTGGGAACGATACTATGTCGTTAGAACGCTGTGGCCGTATACACGGCCTCGCCTGGTTGCAACTATGGCAACTGCCGCTGCCTCGCATGTTGCAAGGGATTGCAACATCCTTGCAAAAAATCATTATCATCATGGGGTGTACCCCGGCTTGGATGTTATCTTGTCAGATCACTGATCAAGAATATGGGTGCCCGCCCCCTCGCGGCACGCATCGCCGACATGAAAAACTATAGATCCGCTGATCAACTATTACAGGGGCAGTGCAGAGTTTTCCCTTGCATGATGTATATATAGGCTGCCCAAACCCTCACGACGCGCATTGTCGACATGAAAAAAACTCGAGACCCGCCGATCAACGTATAAGTGGGCGTTGAATGCACTGCGCAACATTCCTTATTGTTCAAGTTCCGAAGGCGTGGGATTCAACATAATATATCCATCATTATAAATCTTCACCTAACTCTGTAGGGCTTATGACTTCACCTACCGCTGTAGGGCTTATGCGTGCCTGTGTTCGAGAACAGGTCTTAGCTTCGCGCAATGAAGCTGAGAACTTACTTACATCTAACTACGAGTCAAGTCAAGTGGGTCGTCCCTAGGTAGATGTTCTATCCCGTCCGACGCTGAGTGAGCTATTTCTCCCATCGGACCGTCAAGTTTCCACCTGCAGGTCTGGCTTCGCTGACAGTAGTGCATAGTGGGCTTAATCTTCTCCAACACGGGGACAGGATAGGTACACCTGAGATCTCGATGTTTACCCGCACTGCGCCATCGTCGCTTCGACCTTCCGTCATTCCGTAAGAGTCTATGTCATGGGCTATGAATGCCCTCTGTCTAGGTCAAATTTTACCATTTTCCCATTCTCCAAGGAAAAGTAGGATCATATTCGAAAGTACATACCATGTGCACATACCATATGAGTACAGTGTAGAGCGAGCTTATGTTTGTGTGGGGTGTGGTACTGATTCTGTAGGGGGGGGGGCTGTTTTGTCACGGAGCTCCTCTTTGCGCCTAGCTTTCGGAAGGCAAGCTAATTTCAGCTGCGTTTATTCGCTCACATGTTAGTGGGTAAAGCTGAGGACGTGGAAAGGTCTTCCCGTGTTAGTGGGAGAATGTATACATGTTAAAGTCGTTAGTAATTGGGTGATCGGATGGTTAAATAGGGCCAAGGAAATGCGGTCCTAAGTGGATGTAGGAAAAACGTTAAAAGGTAAGGATCGCTCGACCGGTGAGGGTTGTGATCGTTATTGGCTAGGAACTGGGTTTTCAGTGCGGTTGTTAGTGTCCGTACTGAAGTAGGTAGGGGTGCGTATGATCTAGAGAAGATATCATGTCGCATGCAACGTTAAAGATCCCTATCAGGGTAAAAAAATTGGCATGCGGGAGAAAAATACAATAATTTATATAATTATGTTAGTAGGTAATTCTTTGACGCTATGCTGATAGCTTTGTAGTTCCGAATTGTTGATTAACAGTTAGCTAAGAGCGAAAAAGCATGGGGTGCACCCTGGCGGTTGCATGACCACCAAGTGCCTTGCATTAATAGGGGAACGGGGGTACAATGTGTAATATGTAAAAGTGTATAGGCTGTGTCAGGGGTGGGGGAAGAATGTTGAGCTTGTTGAGCCTTCTGTAATATCTGGCATCTGCGGCCGTGTAGCGTGGTATGCTGCTGCCTGCAATTCATAATTTATAATCTGTACTTATTCTCTATATACCTTATATGCTAAGACTGGTCAGCTTATTATAAAGAACCTCTTATCATAGTAATACTTTACAATATATATTCATGGGGAAGGTCACGGGGATTTGTCAAGATACCCTGTGATCGTTATTTCCCTCCTGTGGTATGTTGTGGTATGCCCTCAAAATATATCAAATATTATATAAAAGCTCGCTATATATACGTATTTGATCCCTATACAAAAGTATAATGGGCGCTGTAGTAAAATTCGCGTCCGATAGTCGCCTATGGCTATCGGCACTGCCGACTGTCGCTGTGTGGGTAAATATACTTATCCTGGATAGTAGGCTGCACGTCTGTGCGCCACCTTGCTCGTGACAAATCGTGTCACCTATCAATATGAAAATTATAATGCCGCCTCTGCGTGCTCTATTACGTATCCGCTCCTGTGCACTAAATCCACCATTAAGGGGGGGGGGGGGGATATTGCTCTAGAGTATATCATCCGCTATGCGGAAGTGTGTGTGAGCATAAGTGTGTCTTGCCAACCTAACATTGGGGAGGTATATATATAATCGCCAATCATGTATCGTCTGTATCTGTAAATTCCAAGGGATGTGTATGTAGAGAGTGAAAATCCGTGATGGGGTAATAAGCGTGTGGCGGGAATATTGGTGTGCCACCGCTGTGAACGGTCTTTCCCGTCCGCGATTGGAATATAGTATCCTCACTAAAAGCTGTTATGCCCTGAATAAAAATTTCTGGATGTAATGGACATCTATTTACATATGTCTGTGGGGGAATGCCCGTACCTGCCTATAGCGGAGGGCAGTGTCCTTACGAGGGTGTATGAAAGGGCAAATGTTCTGTGAAAAAAGGACAAATGAAAGAACGGTGTAAATGTACATGTGCGCTCCTTATGTAGCACTTATAGTAATGGTATCTTGCCGTTAAGTAGGCGCTCTCTGTGTTATATATGTAGTGTGTTAGGGGATGAATACTATTAACAAGTAGTTCCATGAAGAACTATACAGCCTATTTTCATATATCCTACTTATGTTAATTGCCACTGTCAACATACACAATTTCTGTTTGATTGCTGTAATAGATTCGTAGATATTGAGAACCGATTAAATATTTTGGATGGTCGCCATGTTGGATTTTATATATGTAGGTCCTAGAGTTATGTACTGTTACATGCATATTATTGTGAACGTGTAGTATTCAAACTTCAATCGCATAATTAGGACACAAGAAAAAACAAGGAGATTTTAAAATTTTGTACAGCTGCCATCTTGAGGTTATGGAAACAATTGAAATAAATTAGATGCCAGTGGATTAACATTCGTATAAGGATTTACTGTACCAAGTTTCACTGCATGCGGATGGTTAAATTGCGAGAAAAGTCCATGTGAATATTTATAATTCGCGTCACCGCCATGTTGGATTTGTGATCACCAGGTTATTTAAAGTCCTATAGGTGAACTTAAGTTCATAGCCCCTATGAACATTAAAAAAATGCAGTTTGATTGCTAAAATAAATTCGTAGATATTCAATATCGTCTAAATACTTCGGATGGTCGCCATGTTGGATTGTTAAATGTATAAGCCATAGAGTCATGTACCATTAAAGGAAAATTATTGCGTAGGTTCATTATTCAAACTTTCACTTCGATCGCATGACTACATCACAAGAAATAAAAACTTAATTTTAAAATTCGCACTGCCGCCATCTTGAGGTTATGTAAACAATTGAACTAAATTAGATACCAGTGGATTACAATGTGTATAAATATTTCCTGTACCTGGTTTCAGTGCGCTTGGAACATTAAATCGCGAGAAAGTTCTATTTAAAATTTTCAAATTCGCTTGGCCGCCATGTTCATTTTGTAGTTAACCGGTTTTTGAAAGTCTTATAGATGGACTTCCAGTAGTGCCCTTTATCTCCGTACACAATTTTAGGGAGATACCGCTAATAGTTTCAGAGATATAGAATGCCGGTGAAATATTTCGCACATCCGCCATCTTGTGAACAATTGAACGAAGTTAGATGTCGGTCCATTACAATATATATAAACATATACTGTACCAAGTTTTATTGCGTTTGGTTGGTCAAATCGCGAGAAACGTCTATTTAAAAGTCGCAAATTCGCTTGGCCTCCATGTTGGTTTTGTAGTTACCAGGTTTTCAAAAGTCACATAAGTGAACTTATAGTAGCTCCCTCTATCACAATAGAAAATGTCAGGGTGATATCGGTAATAGTTTCGGAGATATTGAACGCTGGTGAAATATTTCGCACAGCAGCCATGTTGGATTGGTGAGCCGTAACAAAATTTGGAGGGTACGGTCGAGGTCGCCGGGAATAGTGCTATGAATTTTTCGAGTTTCATTGAAATCGCTCCTGCCGTTTAGATTTTATTAGGGGGGGACACACACACGAATCACACACACACACACACACACGCACACACACATGGACAAAAGGTGATCTCATAAGCCTATTTTTTCAAAATTGAAAATAGGCTAAAAATATGGATCTACCCCGAGAGGCAGTGTATACATAGGTAAGTACATGTTCCGGCCGCAACGGCATTTGAATTGAGCGCGCGAGTGTGGGATTGCGAAATAATGGCCGCTCTGTGGGTCACGTGTTGTTGAGGTTGAGTGACGTTAGAGCCTAAGATAATAGACGGGCATGTAGAGTGTCATGTAACTGTTATCGCTAGCTGAGTACGCTGTGCTAATTGGCTACGGCGCTCTGTGGGAGTTGTGTCGACTTGTGCGCCATGCCGATTGGACAGGAGCTCTGTGAGCTACTGATTAAAAGTGGCTGTTCTTTGTTGACGTTTCGCTAACTTAAAGACAAGCGTATGTGTCGGCTGCTGATACTAGTGTGTGTCGTGTATGTACATTTGGTATGCAAAATAGCTTGTGTATGGTAGAGTGTGAGTGTGATTCGAATAGGTCCTCGTATATAATACGTGAAATCTAAGTATCCCTCCCTTAGTTGGAGAACGTTTGTGGGAAATCTCTGCCATTGAAATGTGATAAAACGGATAAAATAATAAAAACAAGTAGTTCCGTGAAGAACTATACAGCCTATTTTCATATATCCTACTTATGTTAATTGCCACTATTTAACATACACAATTTCAGTTTGATTGCTGTAATAGATTCGTAGATATTGAGAACCGACTAAATATTTCGGATGGTCGCCATGTTGCATTTTATATATGTAGGTCCTAGAGTTATGTACTGTTACATGCAGATTATTGTGAACGTGTAGTATTCAAACTTCAATCGCATAATTAGGACACAAGAAAAAACAAGGAGATTTAAAAAATTTTCACAGCAGCCATCTTGAGGTTATGGAAACAATTGAAATAAATTAGATGCCAGTGGATTAACATTCGGATAAAATTTACTCTACCAAGTTTCACTGCACGCGGATGGTTAAATTGCGAGAAACGTCCATGTGAATATTAATAATTCGCGTCACCGCCATGTTGGATTTGTGATCACCAGGTTATTTAAAGTCCTATAGGTGAACTTAAGTTCATAGCCCCTATGAACATTAAAAAATGCAGTTTGATTGCTAAAATAGATTCGTAGATATTCAGTATCGTCTAAATATTGCGGATGGTCGCCATGCTGGATTGTTAAATGTATAGGCCATAGAGTCATGTACCATTAAAGGAAAATTATTGCGTAGGTTCATTATTCAAACGTTCACTTCGATCGCATGACTACATCACAAGAAATAAAAACTTAATTTTAAAATTCGTACTGCCGCCATCTTGAGGTTATGTAAACAATTGAACTAAATTAGATACCAGTGGATTACAATGTGTATAAATATTTCCTGTACCAGGTTTCAGTGCGCTTGGAACATTAAATCGCGAGAAAGGTCTATTTAAAATGTTCAAATTCACTTGGCCGCCATGTTCGTTTTCTAGTTAACCGGTTTTTGAAAATTTTATAGATGGACTTCCAGTAGTGCCCTTTATCTCAGTACAAAATTTTAGGGAGATACCGCTAATAGGTTCAGAGATATAGAATGCCGGTGAAATATTTCGCACATCCACTATCTTGTGATTATGTAAACAATTGAACGAAGTTAGATGTCGGTGCATTACAATGTATATAAACATATACTGTACCAAGTTTCATTGCGTTTGGTTGGTCAAATCGCGAGAAACGTCTATTTAAAAGTCGCAAATTCGCTTGGCCGCCATGTTGGTTTTGTAGTTACCAGGTTTTCAGAAGTCAAATAAGTGAACTTATAGTAGTTCCCTCTATCACCATAGAAAATGTCAGGGTAATATCGGTAATAGTTTCGGAGATATTGAATGCTGGTGAAATATTTCGCACAGCCGCCATGTTGGATTGGTGAGTCGTAACAAAATTTGAAGGGCACGGTCGAGGTCGCCGGGAATAGTGCTATGAACTTTCCGAGTTTCATTGAAATCGCTCCTGCCGTTTAGATTTTATTAGGGGGGGACACACACACGAATCACACACACACACACGCACACACACACGGACAAAAGGTGATCTCATAAGCCTATTTTTTCAAAATTGAAAATAGGCTAAAAATACCTTGGCTACTGTTATCTCTGCCTATAGAGTATTGGCAATGTATGTAGGCCTGTTGCGACCCTGTTCGCGTGTATAGCAATGTGTGTTTTCCCATATAAAATCCTTTCCGTGGTTTAGTCATTTTTGTGTACTCCGGGAAAATGTTGAAATGCTATGGGGGTCAATGATAACACCCTATGGGTGTATTAACTAAGGATATATATGTGTAATTGTAATGTCCCTGCTGTATTCCGTAAATTTCGTGATGTCTGTATGGTAGTTTAGTAGGATGTGCCTACCGGAGAACTGTCTGTATGGAAGTGATAGTTTGCTGTTGTAGCTCTGTAATGGAACGTGTTAACAAGGGGAGTATGTTTCCTTAACGTGTATAGTATGTTTTGTGTTCACAAGTGCATATTTAATGACTTAATAAATAGAATCATTGGGCCGTTTTTCTCTGAATATCTTATGATTACCCCGTAGGGCTGGAGTGGGATGTCCTTTGTTGTTAGTACAGCCGTGACTTCTTAGTATACCGTAGTATAAACATGAAACTGGAAAACATAAGAAATCGCATGTCCCTGCGGATATATGGATAGATATTTATTTTATATTGTTTTTCCTAGGTAAGTAGTACCTAATCCTTCCTCCTGAATGAGCTCCTTTTTAAGGACCTGTGGCTTGCTATGATCTGAGTGTAGGTGAACCTGTGTTATTGTTGTGTCTGAACGGGCGTATGTCAGTACTGCACAATGTGTGTATATCGCTGCCGTGCACTATGGGACGTGTGGAGATAGTGAATAGAATAGGCTGCCATTATTAGCCTGCAGTGTAGTGGTAAATGGTTTGTCGATGTGTGAGTGACTGTTAGCCTGAGTGATTGTGTTGGGCAGTTTTAGACATGCTGAGGTCTAATAACCTGAGTAATTGTGGTGTCTGTAACCATGTATCTTATCCCGGTACTTCCGGTGTAGGGTATAGTGGGCTGGATGATTGGTATCCAGTAGGTTAACTGTATGCTATACCTGTGGTCATTTGTGGACGAATTATATGGAATGAAGCTTGCAAAAGTATTGTCCTGCTTTGTGTCAAAGGAGGGGGACGAGGCTGTAACTTCCCCGTGGTGTGGATTCGATCCTGTAAACCGTGTACCTTCTGCATGTGTGTATTGTTCTTCGTGGTAAATCTAGCACGTGTATTGCTGTACATAATAGCCTGATGAGGGTTGGGAGATCCCGTAGACCCTGTATCAAAGTAAGGTAATCTTCAGTTGGTCGACTCCTGGGTGTTCCTGTGAGCGTGACTGTTTTGGTGAAACTGTGTCTTTTTATAATACTGTGTAACTATCGTGTGTGTGTGGCCGCCAATGGTAGGTAAACCTTTCTGCGGTATTACATGTGTACTTCGGATGACTGGTGTGGAGTACGCACGGCTATGTGTAGGTGTGCTTAGTTGCGTGACTTGCAGTGATCATCTGTTACAATGAAAGTGTGTGGTAGTCGCTGAGTCAACTGTGTAGGTCGGATTACAATAACCGGTCGTGTGGGGAAATGACCTGCGCTGCTGTCTGATGAGGAAACATGTGTTCCGCTGTACATACAATTCCTTCTCTGGATAGTGTTACCTGAGCATAGTATCATACAAGGATACAATAAAATAATACGCTGTGTGGTAATCCAATCTTAATATTGTAACATGCAACTTAGGCGTACAGGAGTGTATAAGGTTTGGGGGAATAAAATTATATGTTCGTGGTATACTTTGGAGGGTCTGGCATCGAAACCTATTTGCGAGTATGGACTACTAGATGCCATAGCGTATTTGGCGCTCATGCCTTTGTTTTCCTGTCATGTTATGTCCGTGGGGACTTATGGGGATAGCGCGACACGTGTATCTGCTACATGTGCAGCTTGCCTCTACATGTCTTGCTCTCAATCGATACCTATGTGAAAATGGTTTGGTGTATCTGTGTCCTCAATGGTGATATACCCCCTGTGATCTTCCCGTTCTGTGTGTAATAATTCCGCGTTCTTAAAAATTGAGGTGTTTGCAAGGGGCTGTTCGTTGGATGGATTACTACTGTAGGCTGTACATTGGCCTACCTCGGATGTTTACGGCGGCTTTCGCGCCTGGAATCCATTCCGGACGTCCATCTTGTGTGCGGGGCGTCTGTAGGAGGGTGATTTCGGGTTGAAGCCTCCCTGGCTCTGCGGTGTTTGTGACTACGCTTTGCCGGTGTAACGGTACGGGAGTTCGGTGGAACGAAGCAATGTTGCTCGCTGGCGTAGTTGATAGCGTCCTAGGGGGCTGTGTAACTGTGAGGATTGGAATTCCTGTCCGTGGGGGCGTAAGTCTATGCAGATGTGTGTTTCTAGCTAGCGAGGATACGGTATGTGGCATATATTTAATGGCCACGCCGCCCTCCTTCCTAATTGGAGTGGGCTGTGTAGAGTACGATTAACTGGGCGCTCAGCCGCATGTGTTCGGCAACGAGCTATTCGAAATGGCGATGCAATATCGCATGCTGCGCCCTTATACGTTGGAGGTTCGCGTTAGAAGGGAGGTGACCATAAACCATGTCAATTCGGTTATGGATCCTCTGGGTTCTGACATGCCCTATGGATGCCGTTTAGATTTCGATGTGACCGGGTAAGTAGTGCGTATCGGTGGGGGTGCGGATGTATTTATCCTGTGCCACACTTACCCTCGCCTGCAATGCCTGTGCATTCAGTGCTGGCAGCTTCGTAGGGGGGTAAAGAGTAATTCTGATTCCCTATCAGTGTGCAGGAAGTGCCTCCTCCCTTGTGTACGTGGTACATCCGGTACTTCGGAATGAGGTGTCATGTTCAGTATAGAAATATTCCGGGGAAGGGTAAACGTTTAAATGTGTATGCTCTCCTTATGCGGGGCGTACTCTTTGTGGGGGTACGTTAATGATTACGTGTATCCTATTTTCCTATTTCCTAGTTTCCTGTAATAATGGAATATACGATTGTAGTCGGGCTGTTAACGCCGCGAAAGGTGCGTCCCTGTATGTATGTAACCTCTCCTTACTCTACGGCGTTGATGGATCTAATAGCACCTGAGCTGTCCTGCCTATGGCACTGGGGATCATGGGTGGGCGGGTAATTAAATAATAATGTTGCCCCTTTTTACTGTATGGGATAGGCGTAACTATCTATGGGGGTTGTAAATGGCTGGTTTCTGTCTAAGGGTGCTTGTCAAAACCCTATATCCGATGGGGCGGGCTTGGGTGGGTAATTAATAATAACTGAATAATTCTGATTTTTTCGATCTGGGTGGCGTTCGCTTGGCTGTAAAAGGTGGTCTGAGATCATTTCCGCGTAATCACGTTGTTTGTGACCCCTGGGGCGTTGTCCTGAGACAACGTCACGGTACACCGCGTCTCCTCCAATTGTAGGGGACCTGAGTGTGTGCCTTCTAAAATGTGGTGTTTGGGGGATAGGATATGAGAACCTGGGTGATGCTTGAGGTTCGAGTGTAGGAGGGGTAGGCTACTGAACGGTCCGGGGACGTGGACGCAGCTCGAGAGGAGAACTCCCAATTGTTCAGTTTGGTTGGGTAGTTCGAGGTTGTGATAGCGGAGCGAAGGGCGGTTTAGTAAAGAAGGATCTAAACAGCTGAGCCGCTACTAGGATTATTGCTAACGTGGGCTGGCTGGCAGCACGCAAAATACGCGAATGCAAACACTTTGATGTATAATAAGTGGCTGTCTACGGGAGCCACGGAACAATTAAACAAGTATCATGAGGGTCCTACCGGGATGAGGTTTGGAGGGTAGGATCTTATCAACTAGTGAAATAAACTAAATAACCAGATAGCTTTAAGATGTCTAGTTTTAATGGGTACTTCTAATGTGAAGTACTAATGGATTTTGCGGAGCAGTTGTTAATTATTCAGATGATATTACATTCCAAGCACTAGGGGATGAAAGTGTAGGTGTTTGTGTGTGGAACTGTACTCGCTAAACACTCACCGATTTGGCAGCAGTCGTGACGGCTCTCAGCAGCGATCCGGCACTCGGGCACTAGGTATGACTAAGGAAGACTGACTGACCTGGAGTGACCTCTTCTCTGATGCTTTATACCTTTTGATGTGGTGCGTGCGCAGAATTGCACATTCTTTAGGAGTCGAGGCACTGGCAGGGGTCGATGTAGTTCAAGCGTGAGGTTATTTGAGGTTATCGAAGTACTAAGCTTTTAGATGAGCTGTAATTTTGTATGAGTTGGCCTGAAGGCGTGTATTAGGCTATAGATGTCTGGGGTGGAAATAGTAGGGGCTGAGGGTGGTATTCTATGGATACAACAATAAACAATAGTGTTAAACAATTTCAAAATTTCGCACATTTTTAGGTTTTTGAAATGTGCTTAAAATTCAGATGTTTGAAGCGTATAATGACAATAGTAAAGTAATTACACTTTTGTTTGATTGTTAACTAAATTAATTACTGTAGGTAGAATGTTAAATTTTCCAAAACAAGGTTTTTAAAGTACCTTAGTAGTGAGGACAAAATTATACATTCCTGAGCTCAGCAGGAAGGAAGAAAGAAGATTAAAAAGTGGTATCTATAACTACTGCTATTTACGCAGAATTGAATATATGATACATCCAAATGGGACAGGTCTTTGTGTGAAACCTGGATTAAAAAGATTAGATAAACATTTAACAGTTGGAAAATTTGAACTTCCTGATTGAGACAGGTTGTAGGTTACTACTGAGTGTTAACACTACCTGAGGGAAGATGATGAGGAATAAAGGGAGGTGGATTTAGGAGTGGAAACAATTTTAGGCAGAGAGGAAGAGAATCCAACACAAAACCGAAAGAAAATAAATATTTAGAAGGAGGTTTTACTGCACGAAGCCTGTGAAGTACCTAAAATGTGCGGCGACTTGAGCATTGCCAACGGGGCGTGCAGCGTGAGCTGTGGTCGCCTGCAAGCAATCGCTAAGTGCTCTTTGCCTCCCGAGCCGGTATTCCGGTACTATGGGGAAGGGTGATACTCTAGCCAGGCAAGGTATATCAAAAGGAAAGGATATAGACACTTTTCCTTCAAAAGGGTAAGATTCTAGAAAGCCTTTTGAAATGCTAGAAGGATTTGAATTTGCCGTAATATCTTTATTACTAGAAACTGTCGGATCCCGACAGAACGGCCCCCAGAGTGGGCAGCGATAAAGCAACTCTAGCTCTTTTAGCAATAGTTTTATTATTATTAATGGAAATTTTAAGAAAGTACCAATTGTTGCACCTAAAGCAGGCTAAACTCTTACCCAACCGAGTGCCGACTAAAAGTTTAGAACAGAGGAAAAACCTCAAACCTAACTTAAACAAAACCAAAATTTGAACGGTAAATTATAAGTCAGAGAGAAAATCTCTACAAGTAGCTATACTTGCCTTAATAATTTACCAGAATTAGCTGTAATAACTAAGACAAACTTTGCAAATGTTGTTATTGGAAGTTTTGTTTTAAACACTACAAGTGATAAGAGTTTTTAATGAACTTATCATTTTGGTCTTTGCCCTTCGCTTTGATCATAGAATAATTCAGGAAAGAAAGTTATGGAGATAAGGTCCTGCCTAACGGGGTTTCTAGAAATAGAAGTAGAAAACAAATAGTAAGAAATATATTTAACAAATGATAGAATTTGGAACAATTAACAATTCTCTAGATTTAGTATCTTATTTTGAGCTAAGAGTAACTTTATTTTGGTAACAAGATTTCGAGGTCTTAGACCCAATAATAAGTGGTTTACAATTCACAAATAATGTCAAATAATGTTCAGGTTTTGAACCTGTTACAAGCACAAAAACCTTACAAGGGTTATAAAAGAGTGCATAAAACTAGGAAGTTTCAAGTATATGATTATGATAGTAAAATAATTACAATTTGGTATAACATTTTGTTAAATTAGTTAGGTAGGATACCAGCACTATAAATGCACTTAAGGCAGGCGAAAAGGCTATACACAAATAGATTAAATAGTTTAAATTCCTGATCGTAGCAGGAGAAAAGATGAGATTTACAAGCAGAGGTGACCGCTATTATTTAAACAGAAGTTAATAAATGTTACATTCAAAAGGATCAGGCCGTATTAACGAAGCCTTGATCAAACAAAACCAGGTACAAATGTTTAACAATTCCTGGGGCAGCAGGATATGAAACAAGATGTTCAGTAAAGAACATATGGCCTACTTTCTCCTAAATGCATGGGTATTGTTATAACTCTTTGTCCTTTTCGAGGAGTGTAATTGAATATTGGTTGTAGTAGCTTGTTGAAATACATGCTATACGGATATTAAATATGAATATGAGGTGCCCTTTGCTAGTGCTATCTCTGTACAAAATGTCATTTAATTCAGTTTCACCGTGTTTGAATTGATACGGTGAATCAATTTGCACACATACATAGCCACCATCTGCAAACTATTGGGCTGATGACCTTGTCGTTTGGTCAAAAGATGCTTATTACATAAGGGTATATTGTTGCAAAATTTAGTAGAGATCAGATGATTAGGTTGGTCGTAATTTGATTTAAGCTTTTAACATTTGGTTGGCCGCATTTACGTTTCCTTCAAGATGGCGGCAATATAAAACTTGAAACTGAGGTGACCTTTACTAGTGCTACCTCTATTCAAATTTCGTTCAATTCGGTTTCACCGTGTTTGAATAGATAGGGGGAATCGATTTGCGCATATACATGGCCGCCATCCGTAAATTATTGGGCTGATGACCTTGTAGTTCGGTCAAAAGATTCTTCGTACATAAAGGCATAACGTTGGAAAATGTGGTAGAGATCAGATGATTATGTTGGTCGTAATTTGATTTAACCTTTTAACATTTGGGTGGACGCCATTACGTTTCCGTCAAGATGGCGGCGATATAAAACTTGACACTGAGGTGCCCTTTGCTAGTGCTACCTATGTACGAACTTGCGTTTAATTCGGTTTCACTGTGTTCGAATTGATAGGGGGAATCAATTTGCACACAAACATGGCCGCCATCCTCAAATTATTGGGTTGATGACCTTGTAGGTTGGTCAAAAGATTTTTCAGACATAATGGTATAATGTTGCAAAAATTGGTAGAGATCAGATGATTAGGTTGTTCGTAATTTGATTTAAGCTTTTAACATTTGGGTGGCCGCAATTATGTTCTCGTCAAGAAGGCGGCGATATAAAACATGACACTGAGGTGCCCTTTCCTAGTGCTACCTCTGTATCGAATTTCGTTCAATTCGGTTTCACCATGTTCGAATTGATAGGGGCGGACAGACATTCAGAGTACACACACTCACACACGCACACAGACTCACTCACACACACACACAGACTCACTCACACACAGACAGACACAATATTTTTCGCCCTGTGTTGATCTCATAAGTCTACTTCAATTTTTTGCAAAAATCGAAAGTAGGCTAAAAGAAGATCAATAAGTGGTTTCTATAATCACTGCTATTGACGCAGAATAGAATAGGTGATACATTCAAATAGGGCAGGTCATCTTTTGTGAACCTGCATTAAACAAATTAAGTTAACATTTAACAATTAGAGAAATAGAGGTTCCTGATTGCAACAGGAAAGATTACATATTAAAACGTGGATTGTAACCACGGTTGTTTAAGCAGAATTAATAAATTTGACATAAAGCGAGGTTCGGAGGGCGTTTAATGTTAAGCGAGGCCCTATTGAAAATGACTAGTTAAGTATACTAAATTGTTAGTAAAAAAAAGGGATCATGGGAATAGGAATTGTAGGATCATGTCCTGGCCAGTTTTATTAATACGAACGAATCGCGACGCGGTAGTTTGTTGATCGGACACTGTTTTTGCACTAAAGTTTGTTGATAGATTGGAAGATTTCACTATTGCAGTAAGATGGGTTCATCATATTACACTTTGACGGGGTTTAGCAGTATGTAGTCTTGATTTTGCAGTTTATGACTTCATTGAGTTTGACTTGGATAAGTTTATTGCGTTAGAAAGTTTTTGGATTGCAGTTAATAGTTCTATTTCACTTAAAGTTTTGGTAATTTAGACAATATGAGGTGTAGTTCACACGGTTGACAGTTTAATTTGAATGGAATATTCCAGAAATGTAGTGAGAGTTAAATGGAGCGGTAATAATCCCTCGAAGGCAAGTTAAGTTTTAGAAGGTTATTAATTGGCATAAATCCCTCGTTGCGGGAAAGTATTCCCTTACTTGGTATAGAAATTGCGAGATTCCATGACTAGTAGAAAGCCTTGCTGCCTAAGAAAAGCGGTTCCCACGAGGGGCAGATGTTTCACAATTTTGTGAAACCCCAACACTGCCTATAACTGTTAGTAAAAGCATTCCAAATGTTGTATAAAACCCTTTTAAAATGTTTTAAAAGTTCAATGTAGGTGGTTACTTAACTTGCGTGATGCTTGAAGTTGAAGCCTCCTTTGACCGTTATACGAAGAAATCAGACATGGTGCCGATTTGAAACTTTACCTCAGTTTTAAAGGAGGTAGGCCACTGAAAGAGGACAAACTGTTCACTCGATGTCCGAACTAGAAGTGGGCGAAGGATTTGAGCACACGGCGAGCGAGAAGACAGAGAGGAAGTGGGAAAAATCAAAAGAACAAAAACCAGTGTAGGAAGCATAAGAACAGTTCAAGCCCTTTACAGAATGTAATTTTCTTCATGCAGTAGTGTCTTCAAGGTGATGATAGCTGACGACAGCGGCGAAGCCTGTTGGAGTGGTGTGTAAGTCCTCTTGAGCTCGAGGAGTCCGAAGAACTTTAGCGGGTTGCTGCGAGATGCCGCTAGGTAAATTTCATAGAAGATACACATCTGGAACAAACTTATAAACAACTTAAGCACATGTTTGGAGAAAAATGGAATACAGAGGGTCGCTGTTGGTTTCTGCAAGAAGGAAAATTAACCGTAGAACACAAACCCTAATTTGGTAGTACATAAACAGTAACCCTCGTAAAATTTACGACCGTTTATTTCCATGATGAATAAAATATAATTGCACACAAAATATAATATAAAAAGCTCGTATTTACATGTAAGTTATTTTACAGAGTGTTAACTCCTACGTTTTCAAGTCCCTGGTGTCTCGTTTACAGCAGTTAGTGCAAAGATTTGCTCTATGTTCCTTGCAATATGCACGATGACATTCGCTGCAGTATGTTGTCATCATTAGCCTTTTCTGAGCAGGACAGATGTGACAAACAGTTCTTACCAGTATGTATATGACAAGTTCTGCAGTTCTAAAAACTTATTTCATTCAGAATAGTGCTGTAATTTAACTTTGTTACAGAACTTACCTTGCTATGTTTACCATACGTAGTCACAAATCGTCGTAAATTTTACAAAGCAAGGGTCTTCATTTTGAAATCAACAGACTCTCTCTAACAATGCTCGCACACGGCGAAGCGCGCGGTATTGTAGGAAGCTACTGAGTAGGACAGCAACGTGGCGAGAAAAGCCTAGCAGATAGAGCCATGTTGCCAAGTATATGTCGTAAAAATTACGAGGGTTTGTGTTCTAGGGTTAAATAAATGAAACTAATGAAAAAGAAAGCAAAGAGCAGCAAGAGCTAACTCTGAATAGACGTGTATTCCAAAGAATACACCAACAGGACAAAAATTCTTATTAAAAATGTGAATTATAACCTCGGTTATTTAAACAGAATTAATAAGTTTTACATGGAAAAAGTTGGGAGGGCGCTTAATGTTAAGCGAGGCCTCATAGAGAAATGACTAGTTAAATACACCTTAAGTAATTAGAAAAAGAAGGGATTGGGATATTGGGGGTTGTAGGATAGAGTCCTGGCCAGTTTTATTAATACGAACGAATCGCGACGCGGTACATTTTTGAACGGAAACTGTTTTTGCACTAAAGTTTGTTGATAGATTGGAAGATTTCACTATTGCAGTAAGATGGGTTCATCATATTACACTTTGACGGGGTTTAGCAGTATGTAGTCTTGATATTGCTGATTATGACTTCATTGAGTTCGACTTGAATAGGTTTATTGCGTTGGAGAGTTTTGGATTGCAGTTAATAGTTATATATCACTTAAAGTTTGGTAATTTAGACAATATGGAGTGTAGTTCACATGGTTGACAATTTAATTTGAATGGAAATTTCCAGAAATGTAGTGACAGCTAAATGGAGCGGTAGTTATCCCTCGGATGCAAATTAAGTTGTATAAAGTTATTAATTGGCATAAATCCCTCGTTGTAGGGAAGGCATCCCCTATTTAGTACAAGAAGAACCAAAATTCAACTTTGAAAATAAGCATAGTTTGCTTAGGCATGACAATTCCCTCGTGGGCAGTTATTTCACATGTTTGCGAAAATCTTAACACTGCATATAACTTTCATACAAGGCATTTAAAATGTTGTTTAAAACCTTCCTTAAAACATTATTAACATCAATGTATGAGTTACTTAACTTGCATGATGATTAAAGCTGGAAGATCCCTGTTGCCGATACTTTTAAAAATCAGACATGGCGCCGATTTGAAATTTTACCTCAGTTAGAGGAGGTAGACCTCTGAAAGTGGTCAAACTGTTTACTTGGAGTCCTAACTAGAAGTGGGAGCTATCAGAGCAGCGCACGAGAGAGCTAGGTTGGAGGAGGAGGGGAAAGAAACCAAAGGAACATAAATTAGAATGGGCAGCATTGAGCAGTAAACACCTTTTACAGAATAAACTATCTCAGCACATTGTAAAGCTAAGTGGACCTCACTGGTAGAGAATCTCGACATGAAGTTAAATAGTAGGCGGGCCTGGAATCTCCTGAAAAACCTCAGCGGTGACCCAACGACATCTAGAAACTTCACCACAATAACAGCAGACCAGATTGCAACCCAATTACTCATGAACGGGAAGACTAAAGGTCGGAGCTCACGGGAGCAACTGGAACGAACCTCAGGACATGAGAACCATAACCTACGAGAACCTTTCACCTTGAATGAACTAGAATCTGCCATCTCCACGTTGAAATTGAATAAAGCTGCTGGCATCGATGACATCAGAGTAGAACAGATCAAAAAGTTCGGCCAGACCACCCTACAATGGCTGCTTACGATGATTAATGAGTGTGTATCTAAGCTTTATATCCCCAGGCTCTGGAGGAAAGCCCGAGTGGTTGCACTGCTTAAGCCTGGTAAGGAGCCAAACGATCCTAAAAACTTTCGCCCAATATCCTTATTATGTCACTGTTTCAAGATCTTCGAGCGCCTTATCCTCAACCGAATTAGCGGCATCCTTGAAGATAAGTTCATTCCCCAACAAGCTGGGTTTCGATCTGGAAAGTCGTGTTGCAGTCAGATACTGAACCTCACTCAACACATCGAGGATGGGTATGAACAAGGTGAGATAACTGGAGTTGCCTTTGTCGATCTAACAGCTGCTTACGACACTATCAACCACAGAAAGTTGCTGAGGAAAGTGTACCAGACCTCCAACGACTACCAACTAACATCCCTTATTGGCACTCTCCTGCAGAATAGAAGGTTCCAAGTCCTTCTCCATGGTAAAAAGAGCAGATGGCGCATACAAAAGAACGGCTTACCTCAAGGCAGTGTACTCGCTCCTGTGCTATTTAATATTTACACTAACGATCAGCCCATACCAGAACATTCTAGGCTCTTCATCTATGCTGATGATACTGCAGTGGCTGCCCAAGGAAAAATATTTGAAGAGGTGGAGGGAAAGTTGACTTCTGCACTAGATACCCTTGGATCTTACTATGAAGCCAATCATCTTAAGCCAATTCCCAACAAGACTCAAGTATGTGCATTTCACTTAAGGAATAGAGAAGCTCGGCGGGAACTGGATGTTACATGGCAAGGCAAACAACTCCAACAATGTCCAACACCCGTGTATCTAGGTGTTACTCTTGACCGAACACTGTCCTTCAAAAAACATTGCCATAAGACCAGGCTGAAAGTTAGTTCACGGAACAATATTTTGAGGAAGCTCACAGCCACCACCTGGGGGGCAAGTCCTCACGTCCTAAGAACTTCTGCTCTTGCTTTGTGCATGTCTGCTGCAGAGTACGCTTCACCTGTGTGGAGTGCATCCAGTCACACCAAGCAGATTGACATTGCCATCAACGAGACCATACGAATCTTGTCGGGATGTATGAAGCCTACTCCAGTCGACAAACTTTACCCGATTGTTGGGATAGCTCCCCCAACTATCAGAAGGGCTGTTGCTGCTGATGCAGAGAGGGCGAAGCAGATTAATGATCCCCGTCATCCACTGCATAATCATCAGGCTGTTGTCCGTCGACTGAAATCAAGAAAGAGTTTCATCGCCAGGACTCAACCACTGGAGGGAACATCGGAATCTAACCGCATCTCCAGGTGGAAGAGCAAGCTGCCGCCGGATATCCCTGTTAAGGAAGAGCTAGCCCCAGGAAATGACCTGCCTTACCCTGTTTGGAAATCACTTAATCGTCTCAGGGTGGGCGTCCCTCGTTGCAAGACCAATATGCAGAAATGGGGTATCCTTCCAGCTGATGGAGACACGTCCTGCGAGTGTGGAGCAACACAAGACCCAGCCCACCTGCTCATTTGTCCACTACTAGAACAACCCTGCACTACCCAGGACCTGATCGAGGCAAACAACAAGGCCATCGGAGTTGCTACATTCTGGAAATGATCGGACACGGAAATGAATGACAGAATAAATTTTCTTCGTGAGGTAGGGTCTTCAAGGAGATGTTAGCTGACGACAGCGGCGAAGTCTGTTGGAGTTGTATGTAAGTCCTCTTGTGCTCGAGGAGTCTGAAGAACTTCGGCGGTTGCCGCGTGTTGAGCCAGTGAAGTTTTCACGGAATAAACAACTGAAACAAACTCAAGAACACAATAAATGCCTGTTCGAAGGAAAAACGAAATACAAAGGGATCACTGTTAGTGTCTGCGAGAACACAAATAAAGAATCAATGACACAAAAAAAACAAAGATCAGCAATTGCCAACTCTAACTAAACGTGTATTCCAAGGAATACACCAGCATCTACAGTCGATTTGCGTTTTGGGTACAAGATCATAATATTCAAATTATTAAATCAGACATGTTGGTGTATTTCTCGAAATACACGGTAAGGCAGAGTTGGCATTTACTGCTCTTCATTTTCTTATATTAATTCAGTCATTTAGATTTCCTTCCCGCAAACACCAACATCGAACTATTACATCCTGGTTGCCCCGTACATTTGTTTACTTTTTGTGTAAGTTTGTTTCAGAAGCAAGTTTTGGTAGGTTTAGCTGGGGAAACACTACTCGAGGGAAGTTGAAAAAAGGAAAAAAAAGGAAGCGGGTTTCAGCAGGAAGAAAAAGTATGGATAGATAGGACGAAATTCAATAACAAACATAAACTTAAACGAAAGTAAGTATTCAACCACCGTTTCCACCTCGCAATGTCTGTGATACACCTAAGTGGGTATTGACCTGGAAACAGCTAACGGGAAATGCGGCTGTAGCTTGGGCTATTTGCAAGCAAGCGACGATCGTACCTTCCCTCCCAAGCTTATATTTTACTACTATGGGGAAGGGTAGTAGTCTGGCAGAACAAGGTGTGTTAAGAAACGCAGATTTGAAGTTTCTCTTTTCAAAGGAGTTATGTTTAACCAAACGTTTGGTGAGACTGAAATAATTTGAATTCACCGTGATAATTTTAGTTCTTGGAGCTGTACGATTTACAGCGAATAACAGAGTGCTCCCCGGAAGGGTAGCGATAACGCAGTAAGAACATTCTTTTTTGAAAAATTTCTTTGTTTTCTTGGAAAGTTTTGGCAAGAATACAAATTGTTGCACTTGGAAAGAGCTAAGCTTTTACCCAGCAGGGTGCCGACTAAAAGTTTAGATCAGAGAAAAGCTTTGACTTGAAAACAGACCATAAGTTATAGGGAAAATCTCAACAAGCAGGAAGCTTGCGGAGCTAGCTTTACTTGCCTTACTGGCTCATTAGAATTAGCTATGAAAGCTAAAAAAAACTTTGAAACTGTTTTTACGGAGAGTTTTTGTTCAAATGCAACGAATAGTGAGAATCTTATTGATTGTATGCTTGATTTTCTCAAAGAGGGCATAACCCGATGGGAAGAGTCCGGGAAAATAGGGTCCTGCCTAATCGTTATTCTATAGAAAAGGATAAAGCGAAAAAATATGGTTTTATTTTACAATAAAAAGGAGTTGACGTAACAAACCATATAAAGTTGATTTAAATTTAAATTAATAACAATAAGTAGTTTTAACATACAACGGTCTAAGACTAATGCTAAAAAATTGGACATTTTTTGACAATGTTAAATGGGACGCAAGTTTAAAACTTGCTTCGAGCACCAAATCTGAATAAGATTTTAAAAGTTGTGCTAAAAATTGAAAACTTTAACGTTTATAACAAAGATTACAAATAATTAAAGCTTTAGTAATTATATCAGGTACAAGGTGAGCACTTTTGAATTCCTATTGGAAATCTTACAGGCTATGAAAAATTACAACAAAGAAAAGAGAAAATAAAGAAGAAGTTTCTATAACTTCATGTATTTATACAGTAATTGCGACCGTGAATATCAAAATAGGACAGGTAAAGCCTGAAGAGGAAAAAATTAGTTTACTCAATTATGAGCAGAAAAGTAGAATTCCCCCATTTAAAAAGGGAAAAGAATTATAATATGGACTTGCCACAGATTATACAGAAGTTAATTCGTGAAATGCGAAACAAAATTGGGAGGGCACTTGTTATCAAGTGACACCTCGTTGAAAGAGACCTAAATTTATAATTTAATTATATTGCGTTAGTAAGGTATTTGATAGGAGGAAAATAGGAGGTTTAGGAAAATGTCTTGGCGATATTTATTGTTCTCGTTCGAACGCGACACGGATGGGGGTTGAACGGGCACTGTTTTGTACTTTAGTCAGTTAAAAAGTTCACTATTGCAGCACGGAAAGTTCATGAGGAGAAATGTTATTGCAATTATGTAAATCACTAGTTGAATTTTAGCTTGAGAGAGTTTATTGCGTTGTGAGGTTTATAGGTTGTAGCTGAATGCGGCGGAAATTATCCCACGAAGGAAGAAATATTATGTGTTGATCAGCGGTTTTTATAAAGAAAATTCCTTAGTTAGGAAAGGTATTCTCATATGTGAGTGGAAAATACTCGAAGGTTTAGCTTGTAGATAGATCGCTTTAGTTGGAAAATTCCACATGTCAGTAAATACGTTGGAAAGTGATTCTGATACTGGAATCCAGAAGAATACCTCGATAACCCACATGGTCAGCAGGAATTTTTCCTGGTTTTAAATTGTGTAACAGGGTGAACACATTCCATTCGGACGGTATTATACTTGTGAGTAAGACAGTATTGAATAAACCCAGGATGACGTTTTTAGCATTAGCTGGGAAGTATTGAGGAGAGAATCAGAGATATGATCAGCATCCGGTGTTGTGGATCTTTTTTGAGTCAATGCGGCACGAAGTTCGTCAATAATAATGGGTTGGATAAGACATGTAAACTTGTGATTAGGAACTATATATGGGATAGGTAAACAGGCTCAACAACATCAGGTGTGAGCGTACGGTAGACACGAAGATAACGATCGTAGGTGAGGCGAGGAATATGAGAGACGATGAAACAGAATTAAACATATTTGCTACAGAGGTAGCTCTAGTTAAAGGCACGTCACTGGCATGTATGTATCGCCACCGATTTAACTAAAACAAAATGGCGGGACCCCGCTGGCAAAATTAAATCACGATTAGGTGACTCAACTAAATTTTGGAAAAGCATACTTCAAAGTGGGAAGCGTCTTGGGCCCAATCTACGAGGTTATCAGGCGGAGGAATTTCAAGATGATGGTTGTACGAATAAGCCTAACATAATGATCCAATGATCACTTACAGGGCTTCACATCTCGATACATTTAAATAAGGACGTACTCTTGCCAACGTCGCGAATATTACGCGCAGCTGCTATATTGATATTATAAAACAATAAAATGTATAATTATCAATACCGCACATAAGAGCTACAGGAGATATACATAGTGACATAGTATGAATGTGTGCGTAGCCTTGTTTGGCGAAAGAAGTAGAACAGACTCTCCACACTGTCAAGATGCTGACTGCGTGAACTATTAAAACATTAAATTTGACAACTCTGAACGAAATAGGATAATTGAGACCACTCTTGCCAAGAGGTGAGCATCATATACTGTATATCCTTCAGTGTGCCTTCCTTCGGAGGGAAGTACAGCCGGAGGGTCCTTGTCATAGATGGACCTACCTCCCCAAGAGGTGAGCATCATGTACAGTATATCCTTCAGTGTGCCTTCCTTCGGAGGGAAGTAAAGTCAGCGGGTCCTTGTCATAGATGGACCTACCTCTCCAAGAGGTGAGCATCATATACAGTATATCCTTCAGTGTGCCTTCCTTCGGAGGGAAAGTAAAGCCGGCGGGTCCTTGTCATAGATAGACCTACCTCTCCAAGAGGTGAGCATCATATACAGTATATCCTTCAGTGTGCCTTTCTTCGGAGGAAAGTAAAGCCGGCGGGTCCTTGTCATAGATGGACCTACCTCTCCAAGAGGTGAGCATCATATACAGCATATCCTTCAGTGTGCCTTCCTTCGGAGGGAAGTAAAGCCGGCAGGTCCTTGTCATAGATGGACCTACCTCTCCAAGAGGTGAGCATCATATACAGTATATCCTTCAGTGTGCCTTCCTTCGGAGGGAAGTAAAGCCGGTGGGTCCTTGTCATAGATGCACCTACCTCTCCAAGAGGTGAGCATCATATACAGCATATCCTTCAGTATGCCTTTCTTCGGAGGGAAGTAAAGCCAGCAGGTCCTTGTCATAGATGGAGCTACCTCTCCAAGAGGTGAGCATCATATACAGCATATCCTTCAGTATGCCTTCCTTCGAAGGGAAGTAAAGTCAGCAGGTCCTTGTCATAGATGGAGCTACCTCTCCAAGAGGTGAGCATCATGTACAGTATATCCTTTAGTATGCCTTCCTTCGGAGCGAAGTAAAGCTGGCGGGTCCTTGTCATAGATGGACCTACCTCTCCAAGAGGTGAGCATCATATACAGCATATCCTTCAGTGTGCCTTCCTTCGGAGGGAAGTAAAGCCAGCAGGTCCTTGTCATAGATGGAGCTACCTCTCCAAGAGGTGAGCATCATATAGAGTATATCCTTCAGTGTGCCTTCCTTCGGAGGGAAGTAAAGCCGGCGGGTCCTTGTCATAGATGGACCTACCTCTCCAAGAGGTGAGCATCATATACAGTATATCCTTCAGTGTGCCTTCCTTCGGAGGGAAGTAAAGCCGGCGGGTCCTTGTCATAGATGGACCTACCTCTCCAAGAGGTGAGCATCATATACAGTATATCCTTCAGTGTGCCTTCCTTCGGAGGGAAGTAAAGCCGGCGTGTCCTTGTCATAGCACTGCAATTGGTGGTGTGTAGCAAACTTTGTAGGTTATGTTTGGCTAGTAAGGTCCATCGTGGTGTTAGTGAGAGCAGCATCTGGTGGCCACAGTCGGAACTACTTGACATTCAACTTGTAGGGAGCCCTCGGGCGTTCATAAAATGCCCAGCACACGGCCATACAAGACCTCTGACTTGCATCATTCAAAAGATTAACTCATGATGTTCTTGCAAAATTAAGGCGAAACTTAGTAGAAGACGAGTCATATATTAGATGCGTTAGTGATGAAATTATCACAGTGATTAAAGCGCGTTGTTGTCGTCTTCAAATTGCATAGTGAAAAATAAATTACTTTCTATACTTTTAAACTGCAATTTCGAAAATTAAAAGTAAGGTAAAAACCTGTGGAGTATCGAATGCCTAAAGGAAAATAACAGCCATATAATGTTTTCATAGTTAGGGTTAGGCGTAAAATTTAAACGTAATCAGAAGTTTGGTGCTTATTATTCTTTGGGATGGTAACTTTTGTGATACTTAAATATTTTTATTAGCCTATTTTCATTTTATGAAAAAAAAAATAGGCTTATGAAAACACCTTTTGTCAGTGCGTCTGTGTGTGTGTTGGTGTGTGTGTGTGTCCCTAATAAATTCTAAACGGCTGGAGTGATTTCAATGAAACTCGGTAAGATCATAGCACCATTCTGGCCAACCCCAACCGTGCCCTTCAATTTTTATTGTGTCTCACCACTCCAACATGGCGACTGTGCGAAATATTTCACCAGCATTCAATATCTCCGAAACTATTACCGATATCACCCTGAAATTTTGTACGGTGATAAAGGAAACTACTAGAAGTTCACCTATGAGACTTTCAGAAACCTGGTAACTACAGAAACCAACATGGCGGCCAAGCGAAGATGAGACTTTTAAATAGTCTTTCTCGCGATTTAATGATCCAAACGTAATAAAACTTGGTACAGCAAATATTTATACACATTGTAATGCACTGGTGTCTAATTTAGTTCAATTGTTTACATAACCTCAAAATGGCGGCTGTGCGAAATATTTCACTGGCATTCTATATCTCCAAAACTATTTATGATATCACCCTGAAATTTTGTACGGTGATAAAGGGTACTGATGCAAGTTTATCTAAGTAACTTTCCAGAACCTGTAAAGTACAAAACTAACATGGCGGCCAAGCGAACTTGAAATATTTTAATAGACTTTTCTCTTGAATTAACCATCTGAGCTCAGTGAAATGTAGTACAGTAAATGATTATACACATTGTAATGCACTGGCATCTATTTTAGTTCAATTGTTTACATAACCTCAAGATGGCAGCTGTGTGAAATTTTAAAATTAAGTTTTTATTTCTTGTGTCGTAATCATGCGTTCGAAGTGAAAGTTTGAATAATGAAGCTACGCAATAATTTTCCTGTAATGGTATATATCTCTATGGTTTATTCAGATAACAATCCAAAATGGCGAGATACAGAAATATTTTAACGGTTCTCAATGTCTACGAATGTTTTACAGCAATCAAACTGATTTTCTTAATGTTCATAGAGGCTATGAACATATGTTAACCTGTATGACTTTCAGTAACCTGGTGATCACAAATCCAACGTGGCAGCGACGCGAAGTATAAATATTTAAATGGACGTGTCTCGCGATTTAACCATACGAGTGCGGTGAAACTTTGCATGTTAAATGCTCATACAAATGTTAATCCACTGGCATCTAATTTATTTCAATTGTTTTCATAACCACAAGATGGCAACTGTGCGAAATTTTAAAATATGGTTTTTACTTCTTGTGTCCTAATCATGCGATTGAAGTCTGAATACCACACGTACACAATAATCTTCATGTAATAGTACATAAATGAAAATCCAACCTGGCGATCATCTGAAATATTTAGACGGTTCTCAATATCTCCGAATCTATCACAACAATCAAACTGAAATTTTGTATGTTGATAGAGGCAATTAATATGAGTAGGATATATGAAAATAGGCTGTATAATTCTTCACGGAACTACTTGTTTTTATTTCAGACTGCTCTGTCTTTTAGCGTCTAGTATAGTCCGTAATATCAATTAGCATTGCGACCTCCTCTACACATACACTTCTCATTTTCAAATCGCTGAACACTGATATCTGCAGTTTTCGACGCAAAAACATAGCGAGGAACACACACGATAACAGCAAGTGATATGCGGTAAATCGCAACACCGCTATGTACTCAAGATAGATGTCTGCTATCGAGGACTAATAACATGGATATGCTTTTGGGCTGGGTGTCTGTCTGGAATTATTGGATACCACATTACCATACCATGGCAACAAGATCTCACTGGATTAAGGGTGTGCTATAGTTGAAGAGGTGGAATTCAAAAAGGGTTAAGTCACATCAGCGTAAGTGATCACAAAAGCCAACAATTTGTAATGCCTATACTAACTATGTATAGCGTAATGTAAAGAAATATATGTACTAAACCCTATTTATTTGTCCAAGAAGCACTAAAATAGATATAATTTATTTTGTGTCTGTCTTTTTGTTTCACTTGAGATTTTTGATCCGCCACAGTGGTCGAATCATTCTTTTTGGAATGAATCAATTGGGATATGTTCTTCTTTAAAAGATAGTAATCCGAAACGAACATGTGTTTACAATCACACTTAAGTATTTTACAATTTAACATTGAAACGGTCATTTTATTATTATAACTCTAAGAGACCGAGGTTTTTTGATTTCTTTAACATTTCAACATGACCGCTGTGCTCTGTATTCACTATGATAATCTCTTGATCCTTGCATAAATGAGCTCTTATAAGCTAATCATGGCAAGATTCGTCTTAACTAGTCAATTTCGTTCTAACTTGTGGATTCAAATAGTTTGTGCAGCCATCATCTTGGACACATGGAAAGTGTATTGCTCTGTCTTGACCACAAAAGGCAACATTTATGGTCCTAAATTGTTACGGTAACTCTTTAGTATTTATATATTTTATAGTTTAAGGATGGTGTCTGTGCCCGATATGTTCTCTCATATACTCGTCATGTTTGTAACAGAAAATCTTCATATAAAACTAATTGCCTAATACACTGATCTTTGATTCATTATGGATTTTGAAGCCTCCATGATGAGCATGTCTGCCATCTTGATATTATTTTATTGATGAACTTTTAGTTTGCGCACAAGACATTTCGTACACAAAGCTATGTTTTCATAGAATTAGGTGGAGATCTGTAGATTATTTAAGTCGTAATTTTATTTTAGCTTCGAATATTTGAAAGGCTGCAATTTTCTTTTCTTTGGGCTGGTGGTAATATAAAACATAATATAAAACTGAGGAGTTCTTTCATAGTGCTACCTCTGAAGCAAATTTGGTTTATTTCCGTCTCTTCGTGTATAAACGATACACACACATAGACACACGGACATTTTGGCCCATGGAGACCTCAAAAGTATATTTCCATTGTTTATAATAAAAGAAAGTAGGCGCCATTTGTCTTGTCCTGCATCATCTCCAAGCAGTTGTGCTCTTCCTCTGCATTGCTTGTTCCTTCAGCTCCATTGACATGGTTTGTGACGATGTCAAGATTCCAATTGAGGGTGTCGTCAGTCTGCCATTCCTCTCCGTAGACTTGTTGCTGAAGCTTGTCAATATCTTTCTTGTTTGCGGATATAGAATGTGAACAACAGGTAACTCAGGCAGAACTTATATCTGCAGACCAATCTAAGTTTTGAAAGTTCTATTATGGTTCTGTCTCCGATTCAAAGATAAATTACAGCAAGGCTTTCACCCGCATTTTTTTCTTCTGGATGACAACTTCTCTTTCTATTTGAACTGTTTTGCAATCTGAAATACCACCTAGACGCCAGAAGCAGCCGGTTCTTTAGAGGAAAGGCGTTTGGCGTTATGCAGTTTTCGGTCGTTCGCGAGTAGAGTAACGACTCCCAAGTATTTATGGTTGGCTTGTTCCTCAGTAAGGGGTTGCGACAAAGCGGCCATGTAGCCCCGTGTACTTTAGGTGTGTGTAGAATCTATCTGAAAACCGGTGGTAATTGTGATGACTGCATTAGTGTGTGTTATCTGTTTTAAATTTTCAAGTAAGGACTGGAGACATTGAATTTCTTCAAGTAGTTCCTACTGTTGACGCCAAACGCCACGGTCAACGACTACTAGTTCAGAACTTGGTTACCAGATGCCATCGCAGTCGGCTCCTGGCGACGAACGTCGGAACCTAAGAGCGTTTGTCAAATGTTTAACCTATACTTTAGCTTCACACATGTGTAATTAGTGGAAGGTTCTTTAACATGCCATAAATCTATGACATGGGACCGCTGGCTTTACTTCCCCTCCAAGGGAAAGATGCTGAGGGATTTTTAACTTTCTTAAAAAATCCGACCACTTCGGCCGGGTTTGAACCCTCGATCTTGTGCATAGAAGTTCAGCATGCTAACAACTACGCCACCGAAGCCGCTCCCAATAATTTATAGATTGGTGGTTTCCTTAGCAGTTTATCAGTCTGACCTAACTCCCGTTCAGCTTGTTAAAAGCTGTGGCCTCGTTTGGAGAACATTATGTAAACCGTGATCATTTAGGAATTTGTTTTCCACGAACATTGCATAACGGTACGCAAAACAAAATTTATTCTGAGCGCTAAACCCATCACAGAACAGTCTAGTACTTGCAATAGCTGAAGGCTTACAAGATTCTGTAACAGAGCAGAAGAAACTTCGATAATGCCATATCCAGCTGGATCTTCTGTCGATATATAAACAATACGATATCAGTGATACTTGCAATAGCTGCAGGCTTACAAGGTGTTGTAATAGAGCAGAAGTCACTTCGATAATGCCATTTCCGGCTGGATCTTCTGTCCATACCTAAACAATACGATATCAGTGATACTTGCAATAGTTGCAGGCCTACAAGGTGCTGTAACAGAGCAGAAGTAACTTCGATCATGCCATTTCCGGCTGGATCTTCTGTCGATACATAAACAATACGATATCAGTGATACTTGCAATAGCTGCAGGCCTACAAGATGCTGTAACAGAGCAGAAGTAACTTCGATAATGCCATTTCCGGCTGGATCTTCTGTCCATACATAGACAATACGATATCAGTGATACTTGCAATAGCTGCAGACCTACACGATCCTGTAACAGAGCAGAAGTAACTTCGATAATACCATTTCCGGCTGGATCTTCTGTCCATACCTAAACAATACGATATCAGTGATACTTGCAATAGCTGCAGGCCTACAAGGTGCTGTAACAGAGCAGAAGTAACTTCGATAATGCAATTTCCGGCTGGATATTCTGTCGATACATAAACAATACGATATCAGTGATACTTGCAATAGTTGCAGGCCTACAAGATGCTGTAACAGAGCAGAAGTAACTTCGATAATGCCATTTCCGGCTGGATCTTCTGTCGATACATAAAAATACGATATCAGTGATACTTGCAATAGTTGCAGGCCTACAAGGTGCTGTAACAGAGCAGAAGTAACTTCGATAGTGCCATTTCCGGCTGGATCTTCTGTCGATACATAAACAATACGATATCAGTGATACTTGCAATAGTTGCAGGCCTACAAGGTGCTGTAACAGAGCAGAAGTAACTTCGATAATGCCATTTCCGGCTGGATCTTCTGCCGATGCATAAACAATACGATATCAGTGATACTTGCAATAGTTGCAGGCCTACAAGGTGCTGTAACAGAGCAGAAGGAACTTCGATAATGCCATTTCCGGCTGGATCTTCTGTAGATGCATAAACAATACGATATCAGTGATACTTGCAATAGCTTCAGGCCTACAAGGTGCTGTAACAGAGCAGAAGTAACTTCGATAATGCCATTTCCGGCTGGATCTTCTGCCGATGCATAAACAATACGATATCAGTGATACTTGCAATAGTTGCAGGCCTACAAGGTGCTGTAACAGAGCAGAAGGAACTTCGATAATGCCATTTCCGGCTGGATCTTCTGTCGATACATAAAAATACGATATCAGTGATACTTCCAATAGCTTCAGGCCTACAAGGTGCTGTAACAGAGCAGAAGTAACTTCGATAATGCCATTTCCGGCTGGATCTTCTGCCGATGCATAAACAATACGATATCAGTGATACTTGCAATAGTTGCAGGCCTACAAGGTGCTGTAACAGAGCAGAAGGAACTTCGATAATGCCATTTCCGGCTGGATCTTCTGTCGATACGTAAACAATACGATATCATTGATACTTGCAATAGCTGCAGGCTTACAAGATCCTGTAACAGAGCAGAAATAAGTTCGATAATGCCATTTCCGGCTGGATCTTCTGTCGATACATAAACAATTCGATATCAGTGATACCTGCAATAGCTGCAGGCTTACAAGAAACTGTAACAGAGCAGAAGTCACTTCGATAATGCCATTTCCGGCTGGATCTTCTGTCGATACATAAACAATACGATATCAGTGATACTTGCAATAGCTGCAGGCTTACAAGGTGCTGTAACAGAGCAGAAGTAACTTCGATAATGGCATATCCGGCTGGATCTTCTGTAGATGCATAAACAATACGATATCAGTGATACTTGCAATAGCTGCAGGCCTACAAGGTGCTGTAACGGAGCAGAAGTAACTTCGATAATGCCATTTCCGGCTGGATCTTCTGTAGATGCATAAACAATACGATATCAGTGATACTTGCAATAGCTGCAGGCCTACAAGGTGCTGTAACAGAGCAGAAGTAACTTCGATAATGCCATTTCCGGCTGGATCTTCTGTCGATACATAGACAATACCATATCAGTGATAGTTGCAATATCTGCAGGCCTACAAGATGCTGTAACAGAGCAGAAGTAACTTCGATAATGCCATTTCCGGCTGGATCTTCTGTCGATACATAAACAATACAATATCAGAGGAGAAGCTGGAGGGGAGCCTTTGAATACCCGTTGTCCTATAAATCTCTAGTTTTCGATATTATTCTCTGTCGCCACAGTGGGATTGACGCCAGCTTAGCAGCAATTGGGTATAGAGCTACTGTTGGGTAGATTATTAGCTTGGGAATAACCTAACCCCCAAGGGAAGATGATGAAGAAAAAGAAGTGGGTTTCGGACTGGAGAAAAAGGATGGAGAAATAGGACGAGAGTCCAACAGAAGTTATAATTTTAACTTTAAGTATACTCAAAAGCAGCTGCCACTGCAAATCCGCTTTCCGATACACAAAGTGGGTAGGGACCTGGGCGAAGCTAACAGGAAACGCAGCTGGAACTTGGGCTATTCGCAAGAAAGCTGCTATAGCGTATTCCCTCTCTAGCATAAATATATCTACTATGGGGAAGGGTGGAGTTATGGCAAGACAAAGAGTAACAGATTTATTGTGTATCTGTTCAAAGGAGTTTGTTTCTAAACAAGTATTTTGAAGAATACAAATAATTTTAATCAGCCGTGATATTTTAGTTCTTGAAATAGTAGTATTTCTAAAGAGCGACCGAATGCTTCCAAGAAGGATAGGGATAAGGCAATTATAACCTTGGGAATAATTTTGGTAAGAGTACCAATAGTTGCATTTAGAAATGACTAAGCTTTTACCCAGCAAGGCGCCGACTAAAAGTTTAGACAATGAGAAACAATTAAATTTTGAAAAACCAACCATAAGTGGAAGAGAGAATCTCCACAAGCAGGAAGCTGGCGTAGCGAGCTATGCTTGCCTTACTGGCCAGTTAGAATCAGCTATCAAAGCTAATATAGACTTTAATAAGTTAATAACTAAGAGTTCTTGCACAAATGCAACAAGTAGTGAAAACCTTATCAATGGATTTATTTTTATTAAAGAGGGCATAAATCTAGGAAGAGTCAGAGAAGACAGGCTCTTGCCTAACCGTTATTTCAGAGAAATGATAGAGCAAAAGAAAAATTCAAATTTATTTAACAATGCAAAAAGGTGTAATGAATTTAAGACATATATAATTTGAGTTTACAAACAATTGGGCTCGCAGACCTCCGAAATCATTTAAATTTTGCGCCAGGCTATTGATAATTTTTTGGTTTCAAACCTTTTATATGAGCTAAAATCTTCGTAAGATTTTGAAACAGCTAAGATTAATAAATAGAAAATTTTAAGATAATTAAATAATTACGGTTAAACCATAAATCAAGTACAAGGTGTGTACTTTAAGGATTTCTAGATAGGTATCTTAAAAATATGTACAAATAACAACTTCGAAAGTAACAACAACAAAAACAGGAAGAAATGAAATAGAAGTTTCTATAACTTCTTTTATTAATACAGAACTACGTTTAGAGATTATACAAATAGGGCAGGTCACTTATTGTGAAACCTGAAGAGAAAAATTGAAAGGAAGTTTCTAGAACTCCTATGTTTAAGTAGGGTTCACGAGAAAAATAGGGCAAATTTCCCTTTCGTGAAACCTAGAGATAACTCACTTTTGAGTAGAAAGAATTGGATTCCCTCATTAGAAGAGAGAAACAATATACTTTAAGGCGTGTACTAGACACGAAGTTTTACAGACATTAATTCGTTGTACGTGGAACAAGTAAGGGAGGGCACTTATTGAGAGTGACACCTCATTGAAAAAAGACCTAAAGTAACAATTTTATTATTTTTGTTTGTTAGTAAAGGGTTTGGGAAGGATCAAATGGGATTGTGGAAGAGTGTTCATGGCCGTATTTATTGTACTCGGACGAGTGCGATGCGGATGAAAAAGATGAACAGGCACTGTTATCACTATAGTCTGTTGATATAGTTGAAAGTTCACTGTACCAGCACAAAAAGTTTATAGACAGAAAAGTTATTGCAGTTATGTAAGAGTTGAGTTTTGGCTTGAGAGAATTATGAGTTGTAGTTTCTATGGGCGGCAGTTAAATACGGCAGAAAATTTCCCACGTAGGAAGACAGTTTATGTGGATTAGAAGTTTATCCCACATAAGATTCTCAGCGAAGAAAGTATTCCCATATCAAGTGGAAAATACATGACAGTATAACTGGTAGATAGAGTGTAGGTTCTAGAAGGTTCAAGAGCAATGATGACTTGTTGAAATTGGGTAGAGAATCCCTCGGCGGAAAACTAGATTATATAGACAGTGGGTATTTTAGAAATAACCTTCGATGAGAGATAGCATCTCCGAAAATCTTTCATTTTGAAAGTTAGACTTGATAGTTCGAGTTTGATCAAGAAGATCTCTTGAAAGCAGTTATTTTATTCCATATAGCAATTTTCACTGTCTATAAAATCCAAATAAAAGCATTGAGCCTTTTAAAAGTGATGAGAATGTGGTTAAAACATGAAGTCGGTAATTATCTTTGCTTCATGAAGAAGGCGATGTTGCTGTTGACGGTTGATTCTAAAACTCGAACATGGCATCGAATTTAAAAGTTTGCCTCTAGAGTAGAGGAGGCGAGCTTTAGTTAAGCTCCAACTGACTGGTTTGACTTCAGACGCACAAGTGAGGCCAGTTCAATGGAGCGCGGAGAGACCAGGGAAGGGAAAAAGGTGGGGGTAGGAGACAAAAGGAATACATATAAGAATAGCCAACTTTGAAATAATAATTCCTCCTGATGAAATGGTCTTCAAAGAGTTGATAGCAGGCGTCACTAGCGCAGCCTGGTGGGTAAAAAAGTAGACGAAGTTCTCTTGATCACGGAGATGATAGCTGGCGATAGCGACGATATCTGGTGCCTAGATTGGTAAGGAAGTCCTCTTGTACAGGGAAAAATTGAGGAACTTCAGAGATTCGCTGCTAGATGACGCTAGGTGGGTCATGGAAGATATATATCTAGAACAGACTTACAGGTAGTGTAAGAAACATTACCAACAAACAGAAATCAGGAGATCACTGTTGGTGTTTGCGAAAAAAGGAAGGAAGGAAGGAAGGAAAGCAAAGAGAAGCAAAAGCTTACTCTGTCTTAACGTGTATTCCAAAGAATACACCAACTGTTCCGTCCATAAACAAACAAAAAAAGCACTGGAATGAGCAGCCAGCGAGTCTCTTTTGAAAGAGGCTCAAGTCCCTGAGGGTAGAGATGGGAATTACGCATGCGCCCAACGGAAGGTCGCTGAGTTTGTCAGCAGAGAACCTAGGCTCCAAGCAGCGTATTCGTGAGGCAGGCGGTATTTCAACGCGTGAGTGTTCGTTTGTGAGTTTTAAAACATGGATCAATGTACTGAATTAATAGTTTATTGTAAATCGAGGACATTTTCTTCGTTGTCCTATGAAGAAAAATGTGCAGTGAAATAGAGAAGACCAAAACTTCTTCTGAATTTTGTACATAGTGATAAACATCAGTCAAGTAAATTCCAGCCACAATGGTATGACCAGTATGAATAGTTAACAGCAAGTTTAACGACGGGCACGATGCATTTTTATGTTTATATTCTGTTTGGTGGCGATAGTAAAGCATGGAGTGAAACTGGGATTGCGTGTATTACAGTAAAAATGTTCATCATAGAGCACGAAAGCACCAAATTTCTAAGAAACGTATTTTGAATAGGAGACGATATCATCTTCTGGGACAACACAGAATAGAGCGTGCTCTATCAGCGGCAGCTCAAGCACAATGAAATGGTGAGTCGCAGTGGACGATATCTTGGTAGACTGATTCAAGTCATCGGCTTCTTTTGAAAGCAAGGGGTCGCGTTTCGAGGACACAACGAGGGTGATCAGTCAGAAATATTGGGCATGCTTGCGCAAGAAGAGCACTGTTAGAGAAAAGTTGGAATCCTTATCAGGGTTTAAAGGGACTTCAAGTGAAATTCAAAATGAATTAATCGAATGTGCAACATAAGTAATGGCGGAAACAATTCAGAAGGAATTAGACTTGGCTCAATTTGGGTCAGTTCATGCAGACGAAATACTAGACGTTTCTTGTAAATCAGAGATGAACGTTATATTTCGTAACTGTGTTAACGATTCAGTACAAGAACGGTTTATGGGATTCTTTGATATATCAAAAGACAAAACCGCCGAAGGTTTATCTACTGTTATCTTAAATGTGATGAAAGACAGCAAAGTTGACAAGAAGAAGCTAATCTGTCAAACTTTTGATGGAGCTTCAGTGATGGCAGGTTCTCATGGTGGCGTTAACGCGATAATTAAACAGCTATGTCCTAATGCAAAGTTCATTCATTGTAACGCTCACAAACTTCATCTGGTACATTGGTATGGTACCAAAGCGATTAAGAAAGTTCATCTGTTTATTTGATTTGACATTCTTTCACTAATTTTTCAGTAAATCTTCAAAACGATCTGTACTTTTAAGAGAAGCATGTTTCAAACTCCCTCAAGCAAGCACTACACGCTGGAATTATCACTCTAGAGCTACAAAAACTATAACTGGTCACTTTCAGGAACTAAGAAGAGCGATGTCTCATATTATTGACAGTGATGACGACGCCTATAATGGCGCTGTTGGTTTGTTAAGAAGATCCTTTCTATAAGAAAATATCTGTCTACATTGACCACTTATATAGCGTGCTGCAAAAACAGTGTGCAACCAATATCAGCATTTGCAATCATGAAGTAAAACTTGCCGTAACAAATGTAAAATCTCTTACAAATCAAGAAACTGTGGAGGAGTGCATCAAAGAGGTCAATGAACTGAACAATCAGGGAGGATCAGGATCATTTATAACACTAAAAGCCCTAGCTTATGAAATAATTGATACCATAGTGACACAGACGGAATCCAGATTTGAAGATCTAAATACCTTTAATTTCGTAGAATTACTCGATGAAAAACTGTTCCCTGATTATAAATCAGTATTTCCGTCACTTAAGTTGAGTGTATTGATGAAAATGTTTCCATACATTGACAGTGAACAGCGTCAAAATGGCAGATGACCTCGTAGTTCTGCCCCATAAAACAACAACAATAACTAGCTTCAAATTGAACTCACAAATGTATATTCTCACCAAACAAAGCACTTGCCTGCAGATTTGTTACTGAAATATTTTTTGAACAACGGCCTAGAAAAAATATATCAAGAAACAGTGCGCCACATATGATTGATTTTTACCTTTTCTGTTTCTAGTGCTTTGAGTGAACTAAGTACGAGTGCATTGAAGAGAGTTGAGACCTTTCTAAGGAACTCCATGTCAGATTCTAGACTGAGCATTTTCTGTACTCTGGCTATTGAGTAAAGATCGGTTGTCTATCATTCCAGGGTTGACATCTTCAAAGAACGCATCATTCGTATGTTTGGTGAGCGAAAACACAACGACTGGAGATAAACTATGAACTTTTGGATGTACTGTATGTTCGCCACTGTCCAGGAATAGTATGGCTCTTGTACGGAAGACTTTGGAAGAGGTTGAATTTGCAGTGCATCTAAGCATATTGTTGCTGAATCATGTCCATTATGAAACGTTGATTCACGATGGCTGTGCAGTCGTTTACTGGTCATGTATTCAGTCTCTTTCACTGGATCAGGTAATGTCCCAATGAAATGTTTCATTTTACTGTAGTAACTACAAACAACTAATATTGAAGTATTGAAAACCTTTTGAGACATAGATACATTGTTGACAACTTCAACACATGTATCATTGTACATTTTTTGTTTAAATTACCACCGAGGTTAATAATCTTTGATTTTTGGCTTAAATAATTTGCTTTCTTGCCAAGAAAATTGTTGATGAAAACCTTGACAAGCAGTTTCTTTTTAGCTAACATTCTATAGTCTTCGTTCTCTTCCCCTTTTTTTCAGTGATACAGTTTCGTGTATTAAAAGAACGACTTGTTTCCTCCCTAATATTGCCTCATTTTGATTACTGTGATATGGTATACAAAGATCTGACTGTTACTCTTAAAAGCAAACCCCAACATGCACAAAATGCATGTGAACACTACATATTTAATTTACGGTATTTTGACCATGTTACTCCCGCTTATGAGCAACTTCACTGGTTACGTCTAAATCAACGCCGCGACATCCATTCCTTATGCCTTCTTCAAAAAGTACCCTCAACTTCCATTCCAGGTTACCTGCATTCTCAGTTCCACCGCCTCTCATACGAGCATTGTCTTGGAACACACGATACTCTCATGCTGATACCCATACACCTCACAGTACGCTACACTGTTTCTACTGCACAACTGTGGAACAATCTGCCCCAGAGGAGCAACCCCGTCCAGCTTCAAGAAGCGTTGCCATCAGTACATAATCACTAAGTAAATTAAAGTTGAACTCAACACTTATGTTTATATTCCAATGTCGTAATACAGACATTCAATCTCTCCAATTCTCACTTACTTATTTACTCTCCATTTAGACTTATAAATAACTTTCTCCAGTAATGACTCATCATCATCACTATCATTAGTCTTCATTTTATCAGTATTGCCTTACCTAACTCTCATTTTAAACTTACTTGTAAGTATATTGCTTATTCATCCTTGCAATACAACAATTTACTGCATATACCAAGCTAATCTCTTTTTATATGTATTTTACACAGTACCAACATTGTATTATTGTTAGATTTAAGTAGTATTTGTATTGTTTATTATGTATCAATTGTGTAGTCTGGTTAGATGGAAGGGAGAGCCCAATGGCCCTAATATTGCCACACAAAATAAATCCATCTATCTATATCTAACTTTGCTGATAGGAACAACAATGTTACGCAATCTCGTATGTTTCACTAACATGCAAACAATAAGATTTATTGCAAGTTCGAAGAATTTTGCAGTTTTTCTAAATCAACGTGCATTTAGTGAGCACAATCTTGAGCCTTGCTTGATACCTCCTCCTCTTGACAAGCTTGAGTCTTACTTGATACCTCCCCTTCTTGACAAGCTTGAGTCTTGCTTGATACCTCCTCCTCCTCTTGACAAGCTTGAGCCTTGCTTGATACCTCCTCCTCTTGACAAGTTGTAGCCTTGCTTGATACCTCCTCCTCTTGACAAGTTTTAGCCTTGCTTGATACCTCCTCCTCTTGACAAGCTTGAGCCTTGCTTGAAACCTCCTCCTCTTGACAAGTTTTAGCCTTGCTTGATACCTCCTCCTCTTGACAAGTTTTTGCCTTGCTTGATACCTCCTCCTCTTGACAAGTTTTAGCCTTGCTTGATACCTCCTCCTCTTGACAAGCTTGAGCCTTGCTTGATACCTCCTCCTCTTGACAAGCTTGAGCTTTGCTTGATACCTCCTCCTCTTGACAAGCTTGAGCCTTTTTTGATACCTCCTCCTCTTGACAAGCTTGAGCCTCGCTTGATACCTCCCCCTCTTGACAAGCTTCAGCCTTGCTTGATACCTCCCCCTCTTGACAAGCTTGAGCCTTGCTTGATACCTCCTCCTCTTGACAAGCTTCATCCTTGCTTGATACCTCCTTCTCTTGACAAGCTTGAGCCTTGCTTGATACCTCCTCCTCTTGACAAGCTTGAGCCTTGCTTGATACCTCCTCCTCTTGACAAGCTTGAGCCTTGCTTGATACCTCCCCCTCTTGACAAGCTTCAGCCTTGCTTGATACCTCCTCCTCTTGACAAGCTTGAGCCTTGCTTGATACCTCCTCCTCTTGACAAGCTTGAGCCTTGCTTGATACCTCCCCCTCTTGACAAGCTTCAGCCTTGCTTGATACCTCCTCCTCTTGGCAAGCTTGAGCCTTGCTTGATACCTCCTTCTCTTGACAAGCTTGAGCCTTGCTTGATACCTCCTCCTCTTGACAAGCTTGAGCCTTGCTTGATACCTCCTCCTCTTGACAAGCTTGAGCATTGCTTGATACCTCCTCTTCTTGACAAGCTTGCGCCTTGCTTTATTACATAGAAACAAACGTTGGATGTGAAATACTTGCAAGAAATCTTCCTTGAACCATGTGAGCAGGGATGGAATGATTTGTAGCGTTTGGGCAATTGATAACCGCTTTTTCTTCTTGTTTCTGCGATCAGCGGTCCTTTTTCTCGAGCCATCGTTCCCTGTACCCACAGTCACGAAAGTGTCACGTTAAATAAAAACAAACAAGGTTACCAATACACACATTGAAGTCACAAGCACTCAATTGAAAATGCTTATTAAACAGCAACAAACACAAAGCATCATGGGTAGCGGTTACCATGGATAGTATTATCAGATGCCCTATGATTGGCTGGTTGTGACCAAAATTCCTTCTCCATGGTTTCGTATATTTTATGCAATGAGCAATGGATACAATCTCAAGCGTAAGGGCCCATTAAAATGATAAGAATATCACATCATGCTATTGCTTGTGACAAAACGCCACTTCCTCACTTATAATGCGAGTACACGAAACACAACATGTCCATGATAATGAGCAATGCTCAACATCATACACAGGAAGGTAAACAAGCGTGGGAATTGGTTTATTAAGTGTACAAATGTTTTTACTTCAGGCACTAGAGGATTGTTGCTTCCAGCCCACTGTAATTTGGGACACTCGTGTTCACCAACTAAAAGTCGACTCTATCCATAAATAAGCGCACGAACCACATCTTTCAATCGACTTTCTTCACTAACATTATTTCTCCTCAGCTTCCTTTGTTCATTGGTGAATGGTTCTGTACATAAACCACCTGTACATAAACCAGCTTTATTAGATGGTGAAAACCTCAATATAACCGTCCAGTGGTTCTTGAGATTAGCCCGAACAAACAGGATCGAAGACTTAATTTTATACCATTAAATGGCTGACATTAGTTTAGAGAAAACCGATCATCACGAGAAAGACAGTTAGTTACCAGTGACGTTGTGGGGTTGATGAGAGCTACCAGGGGCTCACAACTTGCCTTGTGTCCTCTCTTTCATCTTGCATGTGGACCTCCCTTGGTCAAGACTTGTTCCATTCCGACCCAGACAATATTGGGGGATACACTTTCACTATCCTCGTCCCCTCTAGCCTGGTACCCTATTCTCTATTCACGGTTGATAGTGCCTACTGTAAAGCGTTCTATATAGTGCGTCATTCTTTCGGCGAGCAAGATCGGATGTTGACGATTCCGAGCATTACGGGTCCGTTTCCCCATCCTCCTCTTCCAAGTCACTTTGGGGCGCACTCTCTCCTCTCTCTTCTTTGGTCTACCACATTTTAAATTTCAGAGCAGAAACGGGAATCGAATCCGGACCTCTGAGATGACAGCCAGGAACATTTCATGTTTATTGAATTCCATGGTAAAATTATCAGTGTCCATTGCATGATGTAACTCCGCCATTGCCCGGTCCCAAGTCCGGGATGAGAAAGGAGGAGGGTTGGCAACCAGTCATAAAATTGCCATGTGTCACGGGATACTACCACATTATACGTCCTAGAAACACACAGAAAGGCTCTCTCTGTTAAATTACATAATTCTGGAGGTAAAACACGCCCTCATTCCTGGAGGGGACTCCATTGCGATTAGATGGAGTTATGGAGGGAGGACAGCGAATAAACAGGAGAAAAGAAGAGCAGATAAGAATTGGAACGTGGATTGTCCTTACACTCCTACAGGCTGGGAAGATGGGAAATGCAATACTGGAGATGATGAAGAATAGATTGGATAATGTGGTAATGTGTGAAGTGAGGACGTGAAGACTATACTCAGGAGGAGAGAAGGGTGAAAGTAATGGAGTTGGTATAATGAAAATAAACTGGCTAAGAGTAAGATGTTGAAGGTGGATTATAATGACGACAGTTTGATGATGTTGATATGGTCATAATCCAAGTGAATATGCCAATTATTCAACACAGGGATGAAGAAGTAGAGGAGTAGTATGAATGGAACTTGCGGAGAACGAAAAGTCAGGTTCATGTATTATTATCTTGGGAGACTGGAATTCTATAGTGGGTGAAGGGAGAGATGGCAAGTCAGTGGGTAGTTTTGGACTTGGAACAAGAAATGATAGGGGTGAAAGATTGGTCAGTTTTTGTAAAGAAAACTCTTTAGTGATTGGCAACACCTTATTTGAGTATCATAAAAGACGACGTTATACATGGTTATCTAGACTAAATGGAGAAAGATACAACATAGTCTACATCGCCATACAGAAGGGAACCGAAACTGGTTAAAAATGCTGAAGTAAACCCCGGAGCAGATATGGACTCAGATCACAATTTGGTGGTTGGTGAAATACGTGACAAGTTGAACAGAGTATGAAGAGGTAAACCACGGGAGAAATATAACGCAGAGGCTCTAAAGGACAAAGACAAGGCTGAGGACATGGAACACAGCTAAATGGCCAAAAGGGACAGCGGAAATAATGAAGAGCATGTAAATGAGAAATGGAATAGGTTGCGTGAAAGCCTTAAGAAATCTGCAGGGGAAAGTCATTGGGACTGAAAAGGCCAGACCTGTTAGAAAAGAATGGGTAACGAAGAGTAAGATAGAAGAATGTAGGAAGTGGAACAATATGGGGGCAGAGGAAAGGAAGCAGATGCATAGAAGACTGAATAATGAACTGAGGAGAGAGATAGAACGGGCAAGAGAATCATGGCTAAATGAGAGATGTGAAGAAATGGAGAGGCTGGAAAAAGAGGGAAACTACGAAATGATGTATCGAGCGGCTATGGAGCTGGTGTCTGTTGGTAAGAGAAGAAGAACTGGAATGGAAGTACAAGGAATGGATGGTACGTTACTAAGTGAACCTCACGATGTTCTGAAAAGATGCCAAGGATATATTGTCCCCTTGAAAGAAGCATGAAACAAGGCTCTTTTCAGGGAAGTGTTCAGTTCATGTTCATGAGGCTGGTAAATTTATTAGTTTGCGTCCATAACATCAAGGTAATATACGGATAGTTAAGATAGAAAGAATTGAAACAAACTTAAACAACTTTAATAACTGATTTAGACACATAATATAAGAAAAAAAACTCCCATAATGACTCCCTCAAGAATTAAAACACAAATAAACAAATCCCACTCACCATCAAAATACACTGAAAATCACTTAAATATCGGATTAAGTCCGTAACTCATCATTTTTGTGTGCGTGCGTACATGGGAAAATGTATGCTACGAGGGGCATTTTTGAAGTAATAACCGTTGCGGTCGGCATTCCGAGGAGGAGCGCTGTGTACCTGCATCTATTGGCAAGGCTGAGACGCCATTACGGCAACAGTCGCCCATGTGTGGGTGTGTTAACAAGCTTTTGAAATGGCATCGCCGACACGTAGACAAGAGAGAAAACTCCCCTGTAAGATATCCTGCCGTTTGGCAACCACTGTCAGGCAAACTGCGTGCTTACCAGGAGAACTGCGTATGTTTAGGAGTTCTCCTGACCTCGTTCTGTTCTTAAGAATACGCATAGTCATAACTGTTATGGTACACAAAGCACATACGAAATTTGGTTGAAATCCATTTGTTAATATAGAAGTTATATGCAATTAAAAACTGGACCTATCAGCAGGCTTAGAAACGTGTTGGCAACACTGATGTATATAAGTTACACCAAACTAAGGTAGAATGACAGGTAGTATACGTGTGCAAAGTTTAGAGCTGTTGGCTTGTAAACTTTTTGATATATTGATACTAGCTGTACCCGGCATGCGTTGCAATGCCAATCAAAGAAAGTGTTGGCGTTGTAACTTTGTTTGTTGATGTGCTTTTGGATTCCCAATATTTATTTATTTTTCGTTAAACACTTCTAAACTATTGTAAAATTGATTTACTATCTCACAAAAATAATCATAGTAGCGTGCTCAACAACTCACCGAAGTTTCATCGCAATGAAAAGAATGGTAACTTATATGAATGCATACGGGACTTTGTTGAAACGATTCAAGCGCCGTCACCCATTTGTTGAATGTACTCGTGCGCTACCAATTGTAAAATGGATTTACTAAATCAGAAATCTTTGCGGGAGTGGAAACAACATTTCTCTAAATTTCGTGAACATTGTGGTGTTTGAAGCCATATTTTCAGTGTTGCCTTAGTAAACAAGAGTTTAGTGCTTTTCAGTCGGTCAACACGAATGTACCCAAAAGAGATGGGTTATGCCCTAATCCTGAAATAAATTACATGAGATTAATAAAACACCGGGATTAATCTCATGTAATTTATTTCAGGATTAGGGCATAACCCATCTCTTTTGGGTACATTCATGTTGACCGACTGAAAAGCACTATACTCTTGTCTCTAAATTTCATTGCAATCGCATGAATGGTATATGAACGCATACGATTTTTTTAAACGATACGCGCGCCGTTACCTATGTGTTGAATCTACACGCGCACTACCTATTGTAAAAAAAAAATACTAAGTCAGAAACCTTTCCTGGAGTGTGCACAACAATTCAACCAAAGATTCGTAGCAAACGGATGAATGGTATTTGAACGCTACGGGACTTTGTTTAAGCGATTCGCGTGCCGTCGATCATTTGTTGATACTACTTGTGCGATACCTATTGTAAAGTGGATGTACTAAGCCAGAAACCTTCCCTGGAGTGTACACAACTCACCCAAGTTTAGTCGCTATCAGACGAATGGTAAATGAACGCATACGGGACTATGTTGAAACACTTCGCGCGTTGTCGCTCATTTGTTTAATCTACTTGTGCGATACCCATTGTAAAGTGCATTTACTAACCCAGAAACCTTCCCTGAGGTGTACACAAACCCTCACCCAAGTTTCATCGCTATCAGACGAATAGTATATGAACGCATACGGGACTTTGTTGAAACGCTTCGCCCGTCGTCGCTCATTTGTTGAATCTACTCATGCGTTACCTATTGTTAAGTGGATTTACTAAGCCAGAAACATTCCCTGAAGTGTACACAACAACTCACCCAAGTTTAGTCGCTATCGGACTAATGGTAAATGAACGCATACGGGACTATGTTAAATTACTTCGCGCGTCGTCGCTCATTTGTTTAATCTACTTGTGCGATACCTATTGTATAGTGGATTTACTAACCCAGAAAGCTTCCCTGAAGTGTACACAACATCTCACTCAAATTTCATCGCTATCAGACGAATAGTATAAGAACGCATACGGGACTTTGTTGAAACGCTTCGCGAGTCGTCGTTCATTTGTTGAATCTACTCGAAAGCTACCTATTATAACATGGATTTACTAAGCCAGAAACCTTGCCTGTAGTGTACACAACCTCTCACCCACGTTTCATTGCTATCGGACGAATGGTATGTGAACGCATACAGGACTTTGTTGAAACACTTCGCCCGTTGTCGCTCATTTGTTGAATCTACTCGTGCGCTACCTATTGTTAAGTGGATTTTCTAAGTCAGAAACCTTCCCTGAAGTGTGCACAACCTCTCACCCAAGTTTCATCGTAATCGGATGAATGGTATATGAACGCATACGGGACTTTGTTTAAGCCATTCGCGAGTCGTCACTCATTTGTTGAATCTACTCGTGCGCTACAACTTTCATATTTATTCACCTTTTAAACCATCTCTGGACTTCCACAAATAATTCAAGACCAAAATTAGCCAAATCGGTCCAGCAGTTCTCGAGTTTTAGCGAGACTAACGAACAGCAATTCATTTATATATATATAGACTAGCAGAAGTACCCATTCTTCGAACGGTCTTCGGTATTAATAACCAGACGTAATCAATTGAGCTACTGTTGCAACGGTTAGGGACTTGGAACCTGTTTGTCGACAAAGATAAATGATTAGTTGAAACATGCTCTGAAACTATTTTACCTAACGTGTACTTCCTGACGTGAAAATAAAATTGAAATCCTCGTAGACGAAACGCAATTATATACGTCACATAAAAACTGACCCTCACTGTTGTGTCAAGTCAGCATCCAGAGGAAGACCCCTTTAATAAATTATAAAGGCTTGTGGTGCATGAAAATTCAGGTGTTTTAGCCTCCAATCGCCCAAATTCCTAAAAGCAAAGCAATATATATATTTCAATCCAGGAATTTTTGAAAATAATGTTGCTGTTTGATGATATAATAGAACTTCTGTACGACACATCGCACGTTTAAGTCTTGTGAAAAATCTAGGGTACCCTTTGACCCCCTTAAGCGCATTGATGAAGTTTACAGTTTTTGTTGGTTCCGTGATAACCTTATAGCCATTTGCAAACTTTCACAGAAATTTAATAAATGGAGTGGCATTACTTCTTGCAGAAATAGATAGAAAGTTGGTTGTAACTTTTTGAGACACTGTTGTCATGGTTACTGGCTTGCATTCATACATTAGTTTATTGAATGAAATTAGTTTTCTGGGAATATCTCGGAAACTCTTGGTTTTAGAGCCTTAAAATGTAGTTTTCGGGGACCCTTTACGGCTGTTTAAGGGCCCCGAGTTCTTTTTTCTCTGACACCAAGGGGCTGAAAATAATCTTTGTCTCGTCTAGTATAATAATAATAATAATAATAATAATAATAATAATAATAATAATTACAATAATAATATAACAATATAGGGATAGGGATATCATAGACCTTCCGTACCCACACCAGCACGTGTAAATCGCGTGAAAAAATTCTAGAGTACCCCTTGACCCCCTTAAGCGCATTATATGTATTGATGAATTTTACAGCTTAATTTGGTTCCGTTATAACCTTATAGCCGTTTGCAAACTATCCCAGTAACGTAATAAATGACTGCGGTCGTGTCTAGTAGCTAAGTTCTGAACTTGGCCTAGTAGTCGTTGAAGGTGGCACTTGGCGGCAAAAGTAGGAACTATTTGAAAAATTCTATGTTGCAGTACTTAATTTAAAAAACAGATAACAGACACTAATACAGTCATCACAATTAACACCGGTTATCAGACAGATTCTACACACATCCAAAGTACACGGGGCTACATGAGCGCGTTGTCGCAGCCCCTAAACTTAAGAACCTACCAACCAACGTAATGAATGGAATTGTATTGCGTCTTAGCAATAGATGGACCTGTGAGTTTCTGTTGCCATGGTTACCGACTTACTTTCTTTCATTATTGTATTAAATGAAATAGATTTTCTGGGAATATCTCAATAACTGTTGGTTTTAGGGCCTTAAAAAGTGGTTTTCGAGTTTTGCTTCTCACATTGAGGGGCTGAAAATGAGCTTTGTCTCGCCCTTCTACGCCTATTTCTGCAAGTATTTTAAGGAGGTAGGCCCCCTTTTATAAGAGGTACAGAGAAGAATTACATCAATGATTAGTGTCGTGCCTCTGAAGGATATCTGTACCAAATTTTACGTTGATCCATCCAGCCGTTCTCGAGTTATAAGGGAACAACCACTTTGTCAACAGACAGACAGACAAACAGACAGACATACAGACAGACAGACAGACAAAATTTTTATTTTCGCGCGCATCCGTCATAAAACAGTCTGAAACGCGTAAATAACGCAAATTTCCGTAGAAATTCAGAAAAAACAGACAAACTTTCATTCTTATATATGTAGAGATACAGTCATCACAATCCACCGGTTATCAGACAGATTCTACATACACCCAAAGTACACGGGACTACATGACCGCGTTGTCGCAGCCCCTAAACTTAAGAACCAACCAACCAACGTAATAAATGGAATTGTATTGCGTCTTACAGCAATAGATAGACCTGTGAGTTTCTGTTGCCATGGTTACCGACTTTCTTTCATTATTGCATTAAATGAAATTGATTTTCTGGGAATATCTCAAAAACTGTTGTTTTTAGGGCCTTAAAATGTGGTTTTCGAGTTTTGCTTCTCACCTTGAGGGGATGAAAATGAGCTTTGTCTCGCCCTTCTACGCCTATTTCAACAAGTATTTTAAGGGGTAGGCCCCCTTTTATGAGAGATACAGAGAAGAGTTACATTAATGATTAGTGTCGTGCCTCTGAAGGATATCTGTACCAAATTTTACGTTGATCCACCCAGCCGTTCTCGAGTTATAAGGGAAGAACCACTTTGTCCACAGACAGACAAACAAACAGACATACAGACAGACAGACAGACAAAAATTTTATTTTCGCGCGCATCCGTCATAAAACAGTCCGAAACGCGTAAATAACGCAAATTTCCGTAGAAATTCAGAAAAAACAGACAAACTTTCATTCTTATATATATAGAGACTAGCAGAAGTACCCATTCTTCGAACGGTCTTCGGTATTAATATCCAGATGTTATCAGTTGAGCTACTGTTGCAATGTTTAGGAGCTTGGAACCTGTTTGTTGGCAAAGAAAAATGATTAGTTAAAATGTGCTCTCAAACTAAATTTACCTAACGTGTTCTTCCTGGCGTGAAAATAAAATTGAAAACCTCGTATACGAATCGCAATACACGTCACATACGAACTGACCCTAACTGTTGTGTCAACTGCCCAACTACAGGAAGACCCCTTTTATAAATTATAAAGGCTTGTGGTGCATGGAAATTCAGTTTTTTTTTAGCCTCCAATGGCCCAAATTCCTAAAATCAGCAAAAAACAGTCTACTATTTCAAATCAGGAATTTTTGAAAATAATGATGCTGCTTGGTGATATAATAGATCTTCTGTACAACATACCGCACGTGTAAGTCGTGTGAAAAAATCTAGGGTACTCCCTGAACCCCTTAAGCGCATTGATGGATTTTACAGTTTTAGTTGATTCCGTGATAACCTTATAGCCATTTGCAACCTTTCACAGAAATGTAATAAATGGAGTGGCATTACTTATTCCAGAAATAGATGGAAAGTTGGATGCCACCTCTTGAGATACTGTTGTCATGGTTAGTGGCTTGCATTCCTTCTTAATTTATTAAATGAAATTAGTTTTCTGGGAATATCTAGGAAACTGTTGGGTTTAGAGCCTTAAAATATAGTTTTCTGGGACCCTTTACGGCTCTTGAGGGGCCCCGAGTTTTGTTTCTGACACCAAGGGTTTAAAAATGAGTTTTGTCTCGTCGGTGTACGCCCTAATAATGATAATAATTGAAAGAATAGTAATAATAATATAACAATATAGGGATAGGGATATAATAGACCTTCCGTACCATACCCGCACGTGTAAATCGCGTTAAAAAAATCTAGAGTACCCCTTGACCCCTTAAGTTCATTATATGTATTGATGAATATTTCAGCTTAATTTGGATCCGTTATAACCTTATTGCCATTTGCAAACCTTCACAGTAATGTAATAAATGGAATTGCATTGCGTCTTACAGAAATAGATGGACCTCTGAGATTCTGTTACCATTGTTACCGGCAGGCATTCCTTCATTAATTTATAAAGTGAAATTAGTTTTTAGGGATTATCTCAAAAACTGTTGGTTTTAGGGCCTTAAAATGTGGTTTTCGGGATACCTGTAGGGCCCCGGAGTTTCGTTTCTCACATTGAGGGGCTGAAAATTAGCTTTGTTTCACCCTTCTACGCCTATTTCAGCATGTATTTTAAGGGGGTTGGGCCCCTTTTATGAGAGGTACGGAGAAGAGTTACATCAATGATTAGTGTCGTGCCTCTGAAGGATATCTGTATCAAATTTTACGTTGATCCACTCAGCCGTTCTCGAGTTATAAGGACAGAAAAAATTGTCCACAGACAAACAGACATACAGACAGACAGACAGACAGACAAAAAATTTATTTTTGCGCGCATCCATCATAAAACAGTCTGAAACGCGCATATATTGCAAATTTCCGTGGAAATTCAGAAAAAACAGACAAACTTTCATTTTTATATATAAAGAGATGAGACTTTCCAAGTCGATTTGCTCGTAGAAATATGGAATATAGCTCATTCTGCGCGTACCAATGAGAAGAGCAATGCTCGTAGTTTCCACTTCTATGAAGTGGGAACCGAACCCCGCGTTTTAAGGTCCTAAAACGAACGGTTTTCGAGATATTGCTAGAAAACTATCCCCGGTCAGCGAAATTTCAGCGGTTGCCATAGTAACGATGATCTGTTTCTAAGAGGGAACACAGTTATTTGGGAATATCTCCGAAACCGTTCATTTTAGGAACTTAAAAAGTGTGTTTCGGGGTCCCTACAGGACCTCCGAGTATTGTTTCTCGTATCTGGCGGCATAAAGTAAGCTAAATCCGAACTTTGTACAGACTGTCCTTGCTTAGTGCCAAAGGGCCGAAAAAAGTCACTTAAAAATCGAATTTTCAAAAACCGTTTCTTAGTGGGCCTCTACATACTCGGATCAACCAGCATGCAAAATTTCAGCTTTCTAGGTCTAGTGGTTTGAGCCCTGCGGTGATGAGTCAATTTTGGATTATATATAACTAGCAGGTACCCGCGGCTTCGCTCGCGTCATAGTCGTGTCAGGTTGTTATTCAATGAAATGCAGGTTTAACCCCGTTAACACCCCTTTATAACCTGAATTTCCAAATATCCCTCCTTATTGGCCTTTTTCGACACACAACAAACATATCCCCAAAACATCATTCTTCTAACTTTAATAGTTTTGGTTGGTCGATGAGAGTGAATATCCAAAAATCCTTCCTTAGTGGAAGTTTTTTTTTTCAGAATATCACCCCTCCCCATGGGCCCCTTAAATTGGATTTATGAAAAAAAACCGGTCGAACAGCTATTTATTTAATTATTTATTTATTATTATGCTGATTGGTTTCCTCTGAGTTTCAAACTCCTTGCCTATGTCGCTTAAGAGATGCACGCTCCGTTAGGAATCCTTCAACCCCCCACTTTTCACCCCTTTCACCTCATAATATACACCACATCGAAAAATACATAGACACATGTCTTCTTATTTTTAATGATGAGTTTATATGCCGAGTATCACATGCCCCAATCAAACCAATCGGGAGATATTGTTATTCAATGAAATGCAGGTCTACCCCCTTAACACCCCTTTAGAACCTGAATATCCAAAAATCCTTCCTTAGTGGACGCTTTCAACATACAAGGAACATATCCCCAAAATGTCATGTTTCTAAATTTATTAGTTTTGGCTGGGGTATGATGAGTCAGTCAGTCAGGACACTTTGTTTTATATAATAGAAGATAAGCATGGGTCCTAGTGGAAAATAATTCTATCACCTGAAACCAAAAATGCATGGGACGAAAAAAAACATCAAAATATCATGTTGGTTTCGGACCCTAAAAGACGTGAAAAATATAATAAAAGTATTAAGAAAGCTATTTTTTGAAATTTCATTCGAATCAATTTTTTGTCATTCCTGGGACTTAGAAAATTCCGGCCAAAAAGTCTCTCTCTCTCTCTATTCGTTTAGTCGATTCCGACTCTCCGTGACCCCATGTACTAGACTACGCCAATTTCTCCTGTCCTGCACTGCCTCTCGAAGATTTTCCAAGCTGGAATTTAGTGCTTCTGTGATGCCATCCATCCATCTCATTCTTTGCCTCCCTCTTCTTCTTGTGCCTTCTATCTTCCCCAGCATTAAGGTCTTCTCTAATGAATTATGTCTTCTCATGATGTGTCCAAAGTAGCCCAGTTTTTGTTTCAGGATTAAGCCCTCCAAGGAACAAGCTGGTTTAATTTGCTGTACAACCGACTTATTGGTTCTCTTCGCAGTCCATGGAAATCTAAGAACTATTCTCCAACACCATAATTCGAAGGAATCTATTCTACGGCGTTCAGCTTTTCTTATGGTCCAGGTCTCACATCCGTACATAACAACTGGAAAAACCATAGCCCTTACTATACGGATCTTTGTTGTTAAGGTTAGGTCTCTACTCCATAAGATATTGTCCAGATTTGAAAATGCCTGTCTACCAAGTAGCAATCGTCTTTTGATCTCATGACTGCAGTCACCATCGGCAGAAATCTGTGAGCCAAGATAGTTAAAAACAGAGACTATCTCCATTTTTAGCCTATTTTCAATTTTGAAAAAATAGGCTTATGAGATCACCTTTTGTCCGTGTGTGTGTGCGTGTGTGTGTGTGTGTGTGTGTGATTCGTGTGTGTGTCCCCCCCCTAATAAAATCTAAACGGCAGGAGCGATTTCAATGAAACTCGGAAAGTTCATAGCACTATTCCCGGCGACCTCGACCGTGCCCTTCAAATTTTGTTACGTCTCACCAATCCAACATGGCGGCTGTGCGAAATATTTCACCAGCATTCAATATCTCCGAAACTATTACCGATATTACCCTGACATTTTCTATGGTGATAGAGGGAACTACTATAAGTTCACTTATGTGACTTTTGAAAACCTGGTAACTACAAAACCAACATGGCGGCCAAGCGAATTTGCGACTTTTAAATAGACGTTTCTCGCGATTTGACCAACCAAACGCAATGAAACTTGGTACAGTATATGTTTATATACATTGTAATGCACCGACATCTAACTTCGTTCAATTGTTTACATAATCACAAGATGGCGGATGTGCGAAATATTTCACCGGCATTCTATATCTCTGAAACTATTAGCGGTATCTCCCTAAAATTTTGTACGGAGATAAAGGGCACTACTGGAAGTCCATCTACAAGATTTTCAAAAACCGATTAACTACAAAACGAACATGGCGGCCAAGCGAATTTGAACATTTTAAATAGACCTTTCTCGCGATGTAATGTTCCAAGCGCACTGAAACCTGGTACAGGAAATATTTATACTCATTGTAATCCACTGGTATCTAATTTAGTTCAATTGTTTACATAACCTCAAGATGGCGGCAGTGCGAATTTTAAAATTAAGTTTTTATTTCTTGTGATGTAGTCATGCGATCGAAGTGAAAGTTTGAATAATGAACCTACGCAATAATTTTCCTTTAATGGTACATGACTCTATGGCCTATACATTTAACAATCCAACATGGCGACCATCCGAAATATTTAGACGATACTGAATATCTACGAATCTATTTTAGCAATCAAACTAAATTTTTTAATGTTCATAGGGGCTATGAACTTAAGTTCACCTATAGGACTTTAAATAACCTGGTGATCACAAATCCAACATGGCGGTGACGCGAATTATAAATATTCACATGGACGTTTCTCGCAATTTAACCATCCGCGTGCAGTGAAACTTGGTACAGTAAATCTTTATCCGAATGTTAATCCACTGGCATCTAATTTATTTTAATTGTTTCCATAACCTCAAGATGGCAGCTGTGAATTTTTTTTAAATCTCCTTGTTTTTTCTTGTGTCCTATTTATGCGATTGAAGTTTGAATACTACACGTTCACAATAATCTGCATGTAACAGTACATAACTCTAGGACCTACATATATAAAATCCAACATGGCGACCATTCGAAATATTTAGTCGGTTCTCAATATCTACGAATCTATTACAGCAATCAATCTGAAATTGTGTATGTTGATAGTGGCAATTAACATAAGTAGGATATATGAAAATAGGCTGTATAGTTCTTCACGGAACTACTTGTTTCTCCTCCTACTTGCCATGAATTGACAGTTGTAGTTGGCATAATTTTTGTTTTCTTGACATTCAACATTAGTCCAGCCTTTGAAATTTCTTCTTTCACTTTCAGTAAGAGATTTTTTAAATCTTCTTCAGTTTCAGCCATCAGGATTGTATCATCTGCATATCTCAGGTTGTTTTTATTTAACCCAGCTATTTTGATTCCTGTTTCTTCTTCATCCAACCCCACATTCCTCATAATGTGTTCTGCATATAGATTGAAAAGGTAAGGTGACAATTTACAGCCTTGCCGTACACCTTTTTGAATCTTAACCCATTTAGTTGTTCCATATATGGTTCTCTGTAGCTTCTTGATCAGAGTATAAGTTCCGGATGAGGTTAATGATATGTTCTGGTACTCCCATGCATTTTAGTACTTTCCATAACTCATTATGATCAACTCAGTCAAAAGCTTTAGCATAATCAATAAAACAAAAATATACATCTTTCTGGAATTCTCTTGCCTTCTCCATTATCCATCGAACGTTAGCGATTTGATCTCTGGTCCCTCTTCCTTTACGAAATCCAGCTTGTTCTTCAGGTAGCTCTCGGTCTACATACTGGCGTAGTCTATTTTGTAGGATTTTAAGCATGACTTTGCTAGCATGTGAGATAAGTGCTATCATTCGGTGATTCGTGCATTCTTTAGAATTTCCCTTCTTAGGAATTGGGATGAATACTGAACTTTTCCAGTATTTTGGCCATTGTTGGGTTTTCCATATTTGCTGACATATGGAATGTAAAATTTTCACTGCACTATCTCCAACTTCTTTGAACAATTCCTTTGGAATTCCATCATGTCCACTAGCTTTGTTTTTAGCAATATTCTCTAGGGCCCATTTGACTTCAGTTTCCAAAATATCTGGTTCTGGTTCGAAGGGCACATGAACTTCATTATCCATAATACATGGTTCTTTCTTATACAGATCTTCTACATATTCCATTCATCTTTCCTTAATGTCCTCTGCTTCTGTTAGATCTTTGCCATATTTATCTTTTACCATCCCAAATTTTGCCTGAAATTTTCCTTTGATATCCCTAATTTTCTTGTAAAGTTCGTGCGGCCGTGTGCCGGACAGCGTCTTTCCCATTCTGTTATTTTCCTCAACTTCCTTACATTGATTAGTTATAAAAAATATTCTTATCTCTTCTAGCTAATCTTCTAAACTCAGCATTAAACTCAAACATTGCTGATCTATCCCCTTTAATTTTTGCATTCTTTAGTTCTTCTGCAATTTGCAGTGCCTCACCCGAATACCATTTGACCTTATTCTTATTCTTTTCCTTGGAAATGTATTTTTCTGCTTCCTGCTTAACAGCAGCAGATACTTCTGTCCACAACTCTTCAGGGGTTTTGTCTCCCATCTGCAATGTATTAAATCTGTTTCTGACTTCTACTGTATAATCACAAGGAATTCTTCCCAGGTCAAGTCTGTATGAGGAGGAAGTTCTAGCCGTTTTCCTCAACTTCAACCGGAATTTTGCAATTAATAATTCATGATCTGATCCACAGTCAGCGCCTGGTCTTATTGTAGGAGATTGAATAGCACTTTTCCACCTACTATTACAAATTATGTAATCAATTTGATTTCGGTATTGGCCATCGGGTGAAGTCCAAGTGTATAGACGTCTTTTGGGTAACTGGAATAGTGTGTTGGTAATAATCAGTGAATTGTTTAGGCAGAATTCTAGAAGTCTCTGTCCTGCTTTATTTGTTGCACCAAGACCAAATTGTCCTGTTACACCATCTACTATTTGATTTCCCACTTTAGCATTCCAATCTCCAACTATGAACACGATATCCTTGTTCGGTGTCGACCGTAGTAGTTCTTGCAAATCTTCATAAAATTGGTCAACTACGTCCTCTTCAGCATCAATGGTTGGTGCATACACTTGAATGACTGTAACATTGAGAGGATGACCTTGAAGTCTGACGGATATCATTCTATCATTTTTATAGTTGCAACCCATCACAGTTTTACCTACTCTGTTACTAACTATGAAGGCTACTCCATTACTTCTGTTGTTGTCTTGTCCAGAAAAGTATACTGCGTAGTCATCCGAAATAAACTCTCCCATTCCAGACCACCTCATGTCACTTATTCCCAATATGTCGATGCCGATTCTCTCCATTTCTCTTTTGACTACATCTAGTTTTCCTTGATACATGGATCTCACATTCCATGTTCCTAAACAGTACTGTTCCTTGCAGCATTGCACTCTTCTTAAAGCCCCTCTCAACTTAGTTCCCCCCGGAGATCCGAACGGGGAACTTGAAACTCCGGAACATTTTAAATTGAGCAAAGCCATGGGGTTTTCTTGGAATATTTAATGTGGTGGTTTCCCGTTGCCTTCCACATTCTGATGCCGTTGACCAATCATGGTTCCTCCGCCTTCAGGGATAATTTCTCATCCCTAGGAAAACAGAGTGCCCTAAACCTCTACCCGCTCATCCGCCTTCCAAGGAAACCGTTGGCACTTGGTAGAGGAGGACCTCTTATACCGGAGGTCACTCGGTCGTCAGAGCCTCGTCAGTCTTAAGCAGGGTGCACCACGTGCAGGTGAGGTTGACATTTGAGTAGGAGTTCTGTCAACATCCTACCCCTTACACCCAAAAAGTACAAAATGATTAATAACTCCCTAAGTATTCGTCGTATGATGAAATAGCAAGAGACAAAAAAGATGTAATGAGGTATTGTCTACAACATAGGCCATGTATAATTTTACATATTGCCTGTTTTTTTCCCAGAATTTCACCCTCCCCATGGGCCCCTTAAATTGGATTTATGGAAAAACGGTCAAACACCTATTTACTTATTTTTAAGCTGATTCTTTTCCCGCTGAGTTTCAAACTCCTCGCCCATGTCGTTTAAGAGATACACGCTCCGTTAGAAATCCCTCAACCCCCACTTTTCACCCCTTTCACCTCATAATATACACCACATCGAATAAACCCTCAGACACGTGTCTTCTTATTTTTAATGATGAGTTTATATGCCGAGTATCACATGCTCCAAAGAAACCAATCGGGAGATATTGTTATTCAATGAAATGCAGGTCTACCCCCTTAACACCCCTTTAGAACCTGAATATCCAAAAATCCTTCCTTAGTGGAAGCTTTCAACATACAACGAACATATCCCCAAAATTTCATGTTTCTAACTTATATAGTTTTGGCAGGGGGATGATGAGTCAGGAAACTTTGTTTTATATAATAGAAGATAGATGAGATTTTCCAAGTAGATTTGCTCGTAGAAATATGGAATATAGCTCATTCTGCGCGTACCAATGAGAGGAGCAATGTTCGTAGTTTCCACTTCTACGAAGTGGGAACCGAACCCCGCGTTCTAAGGCCCTAACACGAACGATTGTCGAGATATTGCCAGAAAAGAATCCCCGGTCTGCGAAATTTCAGCGGTTGCCATAGTAACGTAGATCTGTTTCTCAGAGAGAACAGAGTTATTAGGGAATATCTCCGAAACTGTTCATATTAGGAATTTAAAAATTGTGTTTCGGGGTCCCTATATGACCTCAGAGTATTATTTCTCGTATCTGGCGGCTTAAAATGAGCTAAATCCGAACTTAATACCGACTGTCCTTGCTCAGTGCCAAAGGGCCGAAAAAAGTCACTTACAAATTGAATTTCAAAAACCGTTTCGTAGTGGGCCTCTACATACTCGGATCAAACATGCAAAATTTCAGCTTTCTAGGTCTAGTGGTTTGAGCCCTGAGTCGATGAGTCAATTTTGGATGGTCAATGCCAAAGGGCCGAAAAAAGGCACTTACAAATTGAATTTTCAAAAACATTTCTTAGTAAGTCTCTACATACCCGGATCAACCAACATGCAAAATTTCAGCTTTCTAGGTCTAGTGGTTTGAGCCCTGTGGTGATGAGTCGTATATAATATATGAGTCTTTCCAAGTCGATTTGCTCGTAGAAAAATGGAATATAGCTCATCCTGCGCGTATCAATGAGAGGAGCAAACGAAGTGGGAACGGAACCCCACGTTTTAAGGCCCTAAAACGAACGGTTGTCGAGATATTGCCAGAAAACTATCCCCGGTCTGCGAAATTTCAGCGGTTGACATAGTAACGTTGATCTGTTTCTCAGAGTGAACACATTTATCTGGGAATATCTCCGAAACCGTTCATTTTAGGAACTTAAAAATTCTTTCGGGGTCCCTACAGGACCTCCGAGTATTGTTTCTCGTATCTGGCGGCTTAAAATGAGCTTTTTTCTGAATATTCACTTTTTTCGGCCCTTTGGCACTGAGCAAGGACAGTCGGTAAAAAGTTCAGATTTAGCTCATTGAATTTTCAAAAATCGTTTCTTAGTGAGCCTCTACATACTCAGACCAACCAACATGCAAAATATCAGCTTTCTAGGTCTAGTAGTTTGAGCCCTGCGGCGTTGAGTCAATTTTGGATTATATATAAAAGATGAGACTTTCCAAGTCGATTTGCTCGTAGAAATATGGAAAATAGCTCCTATAGCGCGTATTAATGCGAGGAGCAATATTCGTGGTTGAAGTGGGAACCGAACCTCGCGTTTTAAGGCCGTAAAACGAACGGTTTTTGAGATATTGCCAGAAAACTATCCCCGGTCTGCGAAATTTCAGCGGTTGCCATAGTAACGTTGATCTGTTTTTCAGAAGGAAACACAGTTATTTGGGAATATCTCCGAAACCGTTCATTTTAGGAACTTAAAAAGTGTGTTTCGGGGTCCCTACAGGACCTCCGAGTATTGTTTCTCGAATCTGGCGGCTTAAAATGAGCTAAATCCGAACTTTGTACCGACTGTCCTTGCTCAGTGCCAAAGGGCCGAAAAAAGTCACTTACAAATTGAATATTCAAAAACCGTTTCTTAGTGGGCCTCTACATACTCGGATCAACCAACATGCAAAATTTCAGCTTTCTAGGTCTAGTGGTTTGAGCCCTGCGGTGATGAGTCAATTTTGGATTATATATAATAGATTAGGGTTAAAATATAGACAGAGCATTTACTAACAGTAGGCTGCCCTGGTGCCTCTTTAGAATACGTACAGTCATAACTGGTACAGTACTCATAGTACATACGAAATCAGGTTTAAGTCCAATCGATAGTATAGAAGTTACATGCATTTGGAATTTGGATCTATCGACAGGCTTAGAATCATATTGGCAATACTGGCATGTATGTTCTTCTGAAAAAGAATCTGGAAAGCTATTGTCTATTTGTGTGCCAATTTTGGAATAGTTCGCATGCATAACTTCTGAGATATCAAACAAAGAGCTCAAATTACAATTGCGATTTCTCAGCAGTTGGTAGCACTGACGTCTCTTCTTTTTCTCTACCACATTTTAGATTTCACAGAAAAAACGAATCCGGACCTCTGAGATGACAGCCAAGAACATTTCATGTTTATTGAAGTCCATTGTAAAATTATCAGTGTCCATTGCATGATGTAACTCCGCCATTGCCCGGTCCCAAGTCCGGGATGAGAAAGGAGGAGGGTTGGCAACCAGTCATAAAATTGCCATGTGGAAAGTCACGGGATACTACCACATTATACGTCCTAGAAACACACAGAATGGCTCTCTCTGTTAAATTACATAATTCCGGAGGTAAAAACACCCCCTAATTCGGAACTGCGGGAGGGGAATCCATTGCGATCAGATGGAGTTCCGGAGCGAGGACAGCGAATAAATACGAGGAAAGAAGATTAGAATTGGAACGTGCAATGTCCTTACACTCCTACAGGCTGGGAAGATGGGAAATGCAAAAGTAGAGCTGAAGAAGAATAGATAGGACATTTTGGGAATGTGTGAAAAAAAACTATATTAAAGAATTATTTTTAAGTTTTTCAGTAAACTACGATACCAGTAGTCAAAAGAAGTTTCTTGTACACAGAAAAATAATCCATGTTTGCTTACGTATTTATTTATAATTTAGCAACAAATTCCATAAGTTCATTATACACGTCTTAACTACATTATCGTAGAAAGCATGCTCGTTTACTATATATTTATTGTCATGAATGTACAACTATTTAGGATAATTTATTTGTCGGCAAAGCGTTCTTATCTTCATTACAATGGATATTTTGGTAACTCATAATAAACAGTTTCTAAGCATGTATTTATAAACTTTGTAATAATGCTGCATTTCCTCGCATGATGGATACAAAACACACGATGGTAAGTATTAACACGCGTCATACTATAGAGAGGAACTCACTTCTCCTACTGCAGCCACATTGGGCTTGAGCGTCCTGAGTAACAACATTTACAATATCTCGAAACCTTGGATATATTGGTTAGCAAAAATAATTGACAATTAGTTTAATTGGTTGGGACCTCCTAGGTATCCACCCAGACTGGTCCCTCTTAGGGTACTGACTCATCAGAGCATCACTTAGTTTAGATCTCCTAGGTATCCACCCAGACTGGTCCCTCTTAGGTTACTGACACATTCGGAGCATCACTCAGTTTAGAACTCCTAGGTTCCCACTCAGACTGGTCCCTCTTAGGGTACTGACACATTCGGAGCATCACTTAGTTTAGATCTCCTAGGTATCCACCCAGACTGGTCCCTCTTAGGTTACTGACACATTCGGAGCATCACCTTGTTTAGAACTCCTAGGTATCTGACCAGACTGGTCCCTCTTAGGGTACTGACACATTCGGAGCATCACTTAGTTTAGAACTCCTAGGTATCCACCCAGACTGGTCCCTCTTAGGGTACTGACACATACGGAGCATCACTTCGTTTAGAACTCCTAGGTATCTGACCAGACTGGTCCCTCTTAGGGTACTGACACATTCGGAGCTTCACTTAGTTTAAAACTCCTAGGTATCCTCCCAGACTAGTCCCTCTTAGGGTACTGACACATTGGGAGCATCACTTAGTTCAGATCTCCTAGGTATCCACCCAGACTGGTCCCTGTTAGGGTACTGACACATTTGGAGCTTCACCTAGTTTAGAACTCCTAGGTATCCACCCAGACTGGACCCTCTTAGGGTACTGACACATTGGGAGCATCACTTAGTTTAGAACTCCTAGGTATCCACCCAGACTGGTTCCTCTTAGGGTACTGACACATTCGGAGCATCACTTAGTTTAGAACTCCTAGGTATCCTCCCAGACTAGTCCTTCTTAGGGTACTGACACATTGGGAGCATCACTTAGTTTAGAGCTCCTAGGTATACTCCCAGACTGGTCCCTCTTAGGTTACTGACACATTCGGAGCATCACTTAGTTTAGAACACCTAGGTATCTGACCAGACTAAGAGCAGATAGTTCTTCAGGATATTGATACACCTGGAGAGCCATTAAGCTAATATCAATCAGATTAGGGCTTCTACGTACCCCCCCCCCCCCTGACTATGGGCAGATGGTTACTCAGAGATGTATTGACACACTGGAGTGTTCTTAAGCTAATATAATTCAGACTAGAGCTCCAAGGCAAATAGTTGTTAACCTTAACGGTGTTGACACGCCTGCTGCGTCATTAAGCTTATATCATTTGGTTAAGAGCACCTAGGTACCCACCAAGACTGTGAGAGAATCGTTCCCATTAAAGGTAATTTCACTCTGGAAATGTCATTGGGCTATCATCACTCAGTCTTCACATCACAGATATCCTCTGTATTTAATGATTCAGGCTAGGGTTTAAAACATTAGGTTCGAGAGATATTGATATACACTAGTGTTGATTTAAAGAGTTTTTTCTCAGGAAATACTCATATTAATTTATTTTTACAGATGCTTTGATCTACTGAAGGAACGCTGTTTACAATGAATGAAGCCATGTCCCTTTATTGAATTTCCAAATGTCCCTTCTTTTATTTCCCCCCTTTGTTGTTCTCAAAAATCACATTCGGACCCTTTTTTATCCGCAAGAAGAAAAAGATGAAATGTCTTTAGTCCGTTATTATAGAACATTATCGAGTCTAACTCAAATAACCGATCGACGTTAACCTTAGGCTCAATTGGTGGGATTTCTATAGGAGAAAACGCCGTCGCATGCCATCCAGATGTCACTCCGTCAGTTGGAACAGTATGGATCAACATGTGTCTATTCAAACCTAATTTTTGAACAAACATTGCTCCGCAAGCTCCACAGGAATATGGCCTTAGACCAATATGGATCATCTTGCTTGTCTCAAAACACAATTCATTGCAAAGTTTGCACCACAGGTAACACATTATGTAGTTTTCCACTATGGACCAACATGTGACGCTAAACAATTCTTTTTAGGATAAATCTTGCTCCTTATGTACCCCCCGAATGCTGCATGAGACCACTATGGATCGAGATGTGTTCATACATCTCAACCTTTTTTGTAAACTTTGCTCCGCATATAACACATGAATGAGGCCGAAGACCACTGTGGGTAGACTTGTGATTACTCAAATGACCCCTAGTATTGAACTTTGCTCCGCAGGTACTACATGTGTGTGGCTGACGGTTACTATGGATTAACATGTGTCGATTCAATCCACTCTTTGAAGGAAACGTTGCTCCACAAGTAGCACAAGAATATGGCATTACACCAGTATGGATCATCACGTGTTTATTCAAACGGCGTTTCAAGCAAAGCTCCTGCCACAACTATCACAGGAATGTGGCATAAGACCACTATGGATAAACATGTGTGTGTCTTCAAACCATCTTTTCACTTAAAGTTGGCTCCGCAAGTTTTGCATATATATGGCAACATAGCGCTTTGAGTTGACTTTTGTATCTTCATGTTACCATAATGATAGAGTGAGGCTCCGGAAGAATCTCTTGCTGGTTCGTTGTCCGATCTGTGGAAGATAGGTTGTGTCTGTAGAGAGTTTCTACTGCCAGAAGTAGGTAATTAGCCACTACCATTATAATATCAATAACCACCCTATATTTTCCGGATAATTAGATAATATTCTAATCAAAAATATTCAATAAATATATAATTTCATTACAAGCTTATTTAAAGACATAGATTCAAAAGCCTATACGTATTTCATCTGCTGATGATCGAAACTAATGTCCACTAGAATTTCCTTACCCCATGTAATTTGCTTCAGGTTTACGGTAAACGGCCTTCACAATTATGGAACAATCGTATTGACCAATGATAGGCATTTAATTTCGCTATGCTCGATGATCAAGAGAAACGGAGTAATGCCTTAGCGATCAAGAGTTGTAACGAGGCAATAGATAACTAGTGGAAATTTTAGCACTTGCATTACTATGAAGGATTTCCTCAAATAAGTGGAACTGAGCTCGTTTTTACTCTTCGATGATGTGGTGTAAACATATGGGCGTCTCTAAAAGCCAGAGTAGTTAAAAGAGACGTAAAACCAATAACATTATTATTATTATTATTATTATTATTATTATTATTATTATTATTATTATTATTATGTAAACATATGGGTTATCTTATTTCACTATTGAAAAGCCCACGAATCAATGGATAGCGCTATTTAGGGCTACACCGATTATGCAAAGATGACTGATTTACTTGAACTTAAAAAAAAAGAACACAGTACATATAGTGTGATCTGTTATGATATGCAGAGGGTGGCAACCCTTTAAGAACCACACAACGCAGCGCACACTTATCCAATTCTCGGCTCACCAATGCATGCCACCCGTCTAGCGTTCCATACTTTAACTGGCACGATTTATACTGAACTTTAACTTATCTCACAACAGTGGCTTAATCCTTCTGCCCCGATGTAGTATTTAAAAATTATCGACCTATACTTGCAATGCAAGTAGTTCACACAATGTACAGAGTATTTCCAAAATAATTCCTGGTGAAGAAAATATGAGAATACCAGTTGCGGGCCTCTATTGGCAATTAATGTGTGTTGTTAATGTAAGGTAAAGTGTGTCTCACGATACGTCACTGATAATTTTCTTAAAGAAATGGAGTAGTCTGCACAATTAAACTTTATCAGTCTTGCTTCTTAACCTTGTGTCGTGGAATGTACTGCTTTTGTTTCTAAGTGAATGCCTATGGTTGATGGCATGACCTGGTATACATGTTTTGTGGGGAGTTGTTCACATCCCGATTTTAACCTAATATAATATTTCATTTCTAGGGTAATGCGCTGAAATTTTTTCTCCCCGATGGAATTTTACGTTAACTAACCACTTATTGAATGAGCAAAACGGTAAACAGTTCATTTAGCCAGAGAAGTGTTAGTGAGACGGCCGTGGCACATTCCACCCTCATCTCCTTTATAAAATACTCCACTTGACAGTTGCCATGTTGCCAGTATTTGCTTGTAAGAAGTATTATAGTGTCATTTTGTAAACTAAAATTAAGTTGTACTATGTTAAGTTATCTTTATAAAAGTATGGTTGATTAATGTTTATATTGTACCAACGAAAATAAAAGGCAAGTCGATTCTAAAAACTAGACTTAATATTTTATTACCAACAAATATTACGGTAAGTTAAGTACCTTTATACATTATTATTTAATGTGGGTGTGCCAATTTTGGAATAGTTCGCAAGCATAACTTCTGAGATATGCAACAAAAAGCTCAAATTACAATTGCGATTTTTCAGGAGTTCGTAGCACTGACGTAAATTTAAAATATGGCCGTGAGATATTCAGGTACAGATCTTTGCTCCTACCAAATTTGGTTTCGATATTTGCAGCCGTTTAGGAGTTTACAGGGGGTCACACACACAACCAGACAGACAGACATTTTCCCGGATCGATCCCATAAGTCTACTTTTTACTCATTTTTGCAAAATGAGAACAGTAGGCTAAAAGTGTGACATATGCGATTTAGTGGAATCATCACAGTTCCTAATAATGAATTAATAACGCTTTATTTATTAATAGTGTGGAAATGCATGCGATTCATTTAGAAGCGGAAAGTTTAGCACCTGCATTTAAAAAAAAAAGCCTAAGCATTCCTACAAAGCGGGTAAATATAAGGTAAACGGTGAAGATCAACACAAAGCAAGCACAACAATTTGGAAAAAAAAGTATTAAACAAAGTTACGGCTCGAATCTGTTACAAAAATTAAACATTGCTTCTAATAGAAATATGTGTCCTTCTTGTAAATTGATGTACACGATCTATGATAGGCACGGTTATAATAATACGGTATGTTCACACTTCAAAAAAATGTTTACAAGACCGCGGAAAACCTTCGAACGTTAACAATATAGGTATAACATAATTTATATCTCTATGAAGCATCGTTGATACAAATTTAAAGTAACAACATCCAATGAACTAAGTCTCCCTATAGCCCATGTTTCCTAGATAATGTCCAATGAACTAAGTCTTCCTGTAACCCATGTTTCCTAGATAATGCTCAATGAACTAATCCTTTGCTCAAGCAAATTTGCCCATTTTTGAGCTTTACACATTGATATGCTCATATAGCCTAGATATCGATATCAAACAAGACCAAACAGTTGATACTATAAACGTAGTTCCCTCACCCCATTGTAAGTTAGAGTCCGTTGAAATGCAAACCCTAGATATGCCACTGAGTACTCGTGGTGTCGATATTAATTTACGGGACTTTATATTCACCTGCAGAATATTCTCGAGGTTTAAATAATTAAATAATGTAACTATCAAAGAGTACAACAATCGGTTCCAACTGGGATTACGCGCCATGATGCGTGTGGGCACCATTTCGGCAACGCTGTACAGCTTTTCCCGGAGCTGCTAGCTGGTGAGACATGTGTTATTTCCCCGTACAAATACAAACCGATATAAAATAAGTGTATTAATTTACGTATTTCACAGTCATACAGCATAACTTTTCGATGTATAAGGATTACAATGCAACCAAGAACTACATTTTTCAACCACCCCGAGCCGAGAAAAATTTACCTTACAAAAATGATGACAACTTTGTTTCTTGAACACACACAATTTTAAAATTAATAAACTAGTTATACAACATTCCAATGTAATTTGTGTTAAAATTTGGATTCGATCTGATGACGGGTTTTTGAGATAATAATTCTCAAATGTGACGCATGGTTGAAACATGCTTAAAATCATGCACTTTATGTGTTCCAACTCCTATAAAAAAAATATAAATTAAATAAAAAATCAAAACCTACATGAACTAACGTATAATAGAACGACGAAAATGATGATGATGTTATTGGATTTTATGTAGGTCTATTGGTAACATCACAAACAACCTTCAAATTCGAGTGCACATAATACATTGGTCGACAGTAGGGACCTAACAGTGGATGGAAATAAATAAATTGGAACGTATTTGCAATTTTAAATATTCCGGTTCCCTCAGCACTGATGAGAACAGCAACTCTGAAGAAATTAAAGAAAGAATTAATGCAGGTAATGGATGTTTTTTGTCACTACCCACGTGTTGAAACCAGAACATTATCACGCAGATGTAGGAAAACCATTTAGAAAGTGGGTGGGAGCCAAGTGTGAGGACACAGCGAAGTGAAGGTCTACTCAACAGATGAGAAAGGAAGATATTGAGGAAGATCTATGGACCTACCAAGGTTAGTGAGATAGGGGTGATGATTGAGGAAGATCTATAGACCTACCCAAGTTAGTGGGACAAGGGTGATGACACAGCGAAGTGAAGGTCTACTCAACAGATGAGAAAGGAAGATATTGAGGAAGATCTATGGACCTACCCAAGTTAGTGGGACAAGGATGATGACACAGCGAAGTGAAGGTCTACTCAACAGATGAGAAAGGAAGATATTGAGGAAGATCTGTGGATCTACCCAAGTTAGTGGGACAAGGGTGATGACACAGCGAAGTGAAGGTCTACTCAACAGATGAGAAAGGAAGATATTGGGGACGATCTATGGACCTACCCAAGTTAGTGGGACAAGGGTGATGACACAGCGAAGTGAAGGTCTACTCAACAGATGAGAAAGGAAGATATTGAGGAAGATCTGTGGATCTACCCAAGTTAGTGGGACAAGGGTGATGACACAGCGAAGTGAAGGTCTACTCAACAGATGAGAATGGAAGATATTGAGGAAGATCTATGGACCTACCCAAGTTAGTGGGACAAGGGTGATGGCACAGCGAAGTGAAGGTCTACTCAACAGATGAGAAAGGAAGATATTGAGGAAGATCTATGGACCTACCCAAGTTAGTGGGACAAGGGTGTTGACACAGCGAAGTGAAGGTCTACTCAACATATGAGAAAGGAAGATATTGAGGAAGATCTATGGACCTACCCAAGTTAGTGGGACAAGGGTGATGACACAGCGAAGTGAAGGTCTACTCAACAGTTGAGAAAGGAAGATATTGAGGAAGATCTATGGACCAACCCAAGTTAGTGGGACAAGGGTGATGACACAGCGAAGTGAAGGTCTACTCAACAGATGAGAAAGGAAGATATTGAGGAAGATCTATGGACCTACCAAAGTTAGTGGGACAAGGGTGATGACACAGTGAAGTGAAGGTCTACTCAACACATGAGAAAGGAAGATATTGAGGAAGATCTATGGACCTACCCAAGTTAGTGGGACAAGGGTGATGACACAGCGAAGTGAAGGTCTACTCAACAGATGAGAAAGGAAGATATTGAGGAAGATCTGTGGATCTACCCAAGTTAGTGGGACAAGGGTGATGACACAGCGAAGTGAAGGTCTACTCAACAGATGAGAATGGAAGATATTGAGGAAGATCTATGGACCTACCCAAGTTAGTGGGACAAGGGTGATGGCACAGCGAAGTGAAGGTCTACTCAACAGATGAGAAAGGAAGATATTGAGGAAGATCTATGGACCTACCCAAGTTAGTGGGACAAGGGTGTTGACACAGCGAAGTGAAGGTCTACTCAACATATGAGAAAGGAAGATATTGAGGAAGATCTATGGACCTACCCAAGTTAGTGGGACAAGGGTGATGACACAGCGAAGTGAAGGTCTACTCAACAGTTGAGAAAGGAAGATATTGAGGAAGATCTATGGACCTACCCAAGTTAGTGGGACATGGGTGATGACACAGCGAAGTGAAGGTCTACTCAACAGATGAGAAAGGAAGATATTGAGGAAGATCTATGGACCTACCAAAGTTAGTGGGACAAGGGTGATGACACAGCGAAGTGAAGGTCTACTCAACACATGAGAAAGGAAGATATTGAGGAAGATCTATGGACCTACCCAAGTTAGTGGGACAAGGGTCATGACACAGCGAAGTGAAGGTCTACTCAACAGATGAGAAAGGAAGATATTGAGGAAGATCTATGGACCTACCCAAGTTAGTGGGACAAGGGTCATGACACAGCGAAGTGAAGGTCTACTCAACAGATGAGAAAGGAAGATATTGAGGAAGATCTATGGAGCTACCCAAGTTAGTGGGACAAGGGTGATGACACAGCGAAGTGAAGGTCTACTCAACAGTTGAGAAAGGAAGATATTGAGGAAGATCTATGGATCTACCCAAGTTAGTGGGACATGGGTGATGACACAGCGAAGTGAAGGTCTACTCAACAGATGAGAAAGGAAGATATTGAGGAAGATCTATGGACCTACCAAAGTTAGTGGGACAAGGGTGATGACACAGCGAAGTGAAGGTCTACTCAACACATGAGAAAGGAAGATATTGAGGAAGATCTCTGGACCTACTCAAGTTAGTGGGACAAGGGTCATGACACAGCGAAGTGAAGGTCTACTCAACAGATGAGAAAGGAAGATATTGAGGAAGATCTATGGAGCTACCTAAGTTAGTGGGACAAGGGTGATGACACAGCGAAGTGAAGGTCTACTCAACACATGAGAAAGAAAGATATTGAGGAAGATCTATTGTAACTTTTATGCATACGATACGGCAAAAGTATTACAGATAAATTCATCAAATATGTTCATATTTGAGAAGGGAGCAGTTGCAGTCGAAGACGAACAAGGGATCACAAGGGGTCGCACGGTACGTGATATTTCACAGCTTTCTCTTAGCGCGAACAATAAGGCGCAACTCACAGCCGCAACACATGGTCACCAGATCTGATGGGACAGGGAATCGAGGACACTAACTCCTGAGTGGGGGAGATAGCCGTTTAAACGACAAACTGCAAAATAGGCGCCGCCCACTTAAGAGAAATTAGAGAATTAATTAACGTACAACATTTGGAGTTGCAGCATTGAAAGAGGGCGATTTTAGCCTCATGATTGTTATTTCAAAAGTCAGGAAACATCAGCATTCGAATTGATTCGGCACAAGAACTGGAGGAAGAGAAATTGTGAATGAAACAATCAGAAATTGTGGGCGGATGGACATTGCAGAGACCGCGAATTCCTTGGACAATGAAAATTACTACGGAGCTAATTAGCGGCCGAACGTACGATCCGTTTTCGAAGTTAGACCAAGTTTCGGGACATTGGAAACAAGAGCGATCGATTGAACCAGGTTATTTCGTCATACGGCTGTTGCTCCAGATTTTAATTTGGAGAATCCCCTACTCCCGAGGATTTCCTAGCCCGACCTTTAAATAGCCTGATGAAAGTCAGTAAAGACAGTCGATTTCTGATCTCCTAGGAGGCGACAGCTCATGCCAGTCTGGGCCCGAATACAGTGTGAAATTTATAGTATAAAGCCAATCGATTTTTATAGCCTGATAGGCGACAGCTGATGCCGGTGTGTGGTCCGCAAACAACGCCAAACTGATAAGTATTGAACAGTATATTTCTATCACCGCAGTAAAGCTATTCGCACATGCGAAAGTCATTGTGTTGCAGTAACATTCATCTACATAATAGCTGCGCGATATGCAAATGTGTTCTTGACAAAACTAGTACAAGTGAAGTCCGTATTTTGGAAGATGGCCATCCGTGCTATAATCAGATACAGTAGCGCAGGAAGCTAGATGGACAAGTGGCTGAATTTAGTAGGTCATGCCTAGCTATAGTTTATATGAGGCGCTCTGCTAGGGTAAAAACAGTGCTTATCGTGTGAAAGTTTCATGGTGATCCTTCGATTTTTCATCAGACAATTGTGTTAAAATTGTCCTCCCACATCAAGAGAACGTTGACCTCAAGAGCCAGCGGAAGGAACGTCAATACGGAAGGATTAGCCGAGACGTTATCCTGAGCTAAGTAGCATATTTTGGGGCGTGCATGGGCATGATGTTGATTACAACAGGTGTTGGATAGGTTACCCACAATTATAAGCCTTTATAATTACCGGGACAACACGTCGGGGTGGTGTGCAACTTGTACATATTTAATACAAGCTTAGTGTGTGTTTTATCATTTGCTTGCGTGATCATCATTTTGTTGTTTGATTTGATTAAGGGTTATTTTATTTGTTTGTTGGATGCTCAATTAATGGGATCAAGGGGTCTTCAAATGCATTGGCACAACCATAAGCGTAGAGGGAACCATTCAAGGATATAACGGGCCAATTCTATTAATGCCATTTTGAGCCTGAGCTCAAGGAGATAGGAGCTGATGACCGTTGTCAAGGTAAGGGACAACTTAAGTTTAGTAAGAGAGACTGCAGCCGCACTTGGTAAATTGATGAGGTTGAGAGTTATTATGAACTGAGCTGAGAATGCAAATTAAAAGGTAAAATCGGAGGTACATGCCCGTGGTCTTCGAATGGTAAGTAATGATACCCCTTGTGATTGTGGAAAGAAGTGTTGGAAAGACTTCTTCACAAGACGGAGATAAATTATTGCATTCGGCTCGCTTCCCAGTTGAGTTTTGAGGGTGAAAGACAGGTATGCTTTATCCCTACTATGCGGGCTGTGAGCCTTTTGTTCGAGTGAGGTCATCGACCACTGGAGGTCTTGAAGGAGTGTTTGTTTTGAAAACAGAATGGCTTGTTATATCGGAGTAATCAGCCACATGCGCTTGGCCATTTCATATTCATGTCGGGATTTTTCCTCGACTTTCCCGGGGATTGTTTGATTCAACCCGCTTCAGGAAGCGGAGTTTTCCCGTGCATCCGTGTAAATAAATTTGAGATTGATGTCATTATGGGGGCGTAGGCCACCATTGTTATTAGGGATGATCCACGCATATATTGTTCTCATGTTTTGTTGTTCATGATGGGCATTTAAGCTTGGAAGGGCTTGGGCCCTAGCTTTAGTTATTGGTTTATTTAATGTCATATTATTGTAGTTTTATGCACACTCCACCTGTAACCGGGAATCGTCCTGCGACGATCAAGACCGGATTCTTGTGACGATGGAAATGATCGAGAAAGGGAACTCAACAACTAACCTGTAAGCCATAATTACAAATGAGAGTGCGCTATTAATTAGCTTGCTTGACATTACTTTGATGTCAATTGTAATTGAACATTTCAGTGATTTGTTGTTCCTTTTGAACATTTGTGTCGGCCTATATACTTTTGAGGAGGCCAGTGTATAACCTATGAGGTTAGTTATTTCATTTTTCAGTAACGTAAGGGGATTTGATTTGTTTTTGTTAAAGGGGAATTTAACTTGATTAGGATGTTGTTTTATGAATAAATATTGTTTTTTTAAGATACCTCTGGCATATTATTTTACTGTAAGCTTCCCGTGATCCTTAATTTTAAATCCCAGGATGTTGAGTGAACGTTTAGAGCCACGCGGACAGAGCACCCCTGAGATAAGAGTCTGCTTCCTGGAGGACCCGAAGGGTACAGTATGGACCTACCCAAGTTAGTGGGACAAGAGTGATGGCACAGTGAAGTGAAGGTCTACTCAACAGATGAGAAAGGAATATATTGAGGAAGATCTATCGTCCTACCCATGTTAGTGGGACAAGGGTGATGACACAGCGAAGTGAAGGTCTACTCAACAGATGAGAAAGGAAGATATTGAGGAAGATCTATGGACCTACCCAAGTTAGTGGGACAAGGGTGATGACACAGCGAAGTGAAGGTCTACTAAACAGATGAGATAGGAAGATATTGAGGAATATCTATGGACCTACCCAAGTTAGTGGGACAAGGGTGATGACACAGCAAAGTGAAGGTCTACTCAATAGATGAGAAAGGAAGATATTGAGGAAGATCTATGGACCTACCCAAGTTAGTGGGACAAGGGTGATGACACAGCGAAGTGAAGGTCTACTCAACAGATGAGAAAGAAAGATATTGAGGAAGATCTATGGACCTACCCAAGTTAGTGGGGAATGGCAAGTTCGCACAAATAATAATATTTATAATCTTTTTGAAGATCCTCCTATTACCACATTAGCAAGGATCCATTGGCTTGCACATATTCAACATATACCCGTACGCTAGGTCTTCCAAAGCAGACCAAAAGGGCGAAGATTCGTTGGACACCCAAGGAAACGTTGGATGGACGATGTCGAGGAAGACCTTTGCCAAATTCCTAAAACAGATAACACGAAATTACTCCTATGCGCGGAAGATACCGCGATCTCCACCACTTCCTGGAGTTGAAGAAAACCTACAAGACTCCCTTAATAACGTCGAACCTTGGTTCGAGAAATGTCGTAGCAACTATGTTTACTAGGAATCGTAAATTCACCGAAGTCCAGGATCTCATATTTTTCGGTGCAGTAATCAGATGGCAGTGGGATGCAGAGAACCCGAGAACCACGCTAGATAAATGACTTACTTTTAACAAGGATGTGACCCAGCGTGCCAAACAAGCGGAAAGCTACCTAGCATAGATCTAGCCTCTACCGGGGTCCCGGAGCTTCCACGATGAATTCAACAAACTCCTATTGTGCGACCTCTCCTGGAATATGCCTGCCCTGTGTGTGGGTACGCCGCCCCCACCTTGATCAACAAATTGCAGGTTGCTTAGAACAGAGCGCCTCGCACGATTTCACGCACACAATGGCACGTGCAAAACATCAACGTCATGTTGACTATCAAGGCTAAGCTCCAAGTTAATTTCTAAAACCTTGCGTCCATGGCCTGTTTGCTGTGACGTCTTCAACGGTGGCAGACGTTAATCAGTTATTTGGGGTTATTCCAACAAAACATATTGACGAGATATATTTATGCTTTGGAGGACTTACAAGTGCCATCAAAAGCTGAAGCCTTGAGCGCTGAACTTGAGAATAATTTGGATACAACGGTTCTACACTTAACGCTCTTGTTTGCGTTGATGCCCTTGGGCGGCTATAATTTGTAAGATAAGCGTTGAGAAATCAGTTGCACAAAATATTATGTAAAGTGCCTCATGAAACCCTTTCCGACCAGGGAAAACTCGTCAGGCATAAGACAGTGGAGAAGGATACGCCATTAAACATGTATTTGACAACATAGGAGCTTCAAGAAAACCCTGTTTTGCCAATGTGTACTTCTCGACAAGTTCTGTCTACCCAAAGTGCAATTCTATACAAGTCCTGCTTACAGAATGTGTACCTCACTACACGATCTCTCTCTCCAAAATGTACTTCTCTACCTGAAAAACTTACCCATTACCAACCACTGGGAAAATTCAACGTGCTTAATAAACCCTGGGACATCACAAGCTATGAACTGTTATCCTACAAAACCCTAGCATCATTACATGGTATAATGTTGATACCACCCAAACATCCAAAACCCCCCTATGGTTTATGATTGGTTATATTAGATCTAAAATTAGATTTTCCTTGGAAGAGAAAGCTGTTTATGCTTTTGTTTTGGGTTACAGAAGAAATATATGGTGTGAGGACACAGTGGGGAAGTGTGAAGTAATGGATGTTCCTTACATAACTCAATCACATTCTTATATCTGCGCCATGTGTATTTCTTCCAGGCTTATTTCCATCAACAGACTGACAGACGTTTCTTAAATATTTCCAGACAGTGAGAACACAGATTTGTGTGATGCTAAATTGAAACTTAATACCAATATCTAGTTCAATGATGAGGCACAATGAGAAACATATCTGACGTTACAAACAAGTCTTATTAAAATCCAAAACTCACAGCTACGTACACGTAAAGCGACAGATCACGTATTTTGTATGTTGAACACTTACTCATTTAAGTGGTATCCACTTCCACCACTTCCGCGTTCCTGCATTTCTTCTTCCTGGGGATAAGATGGAATAATTTATTTCTGTGCTTACACTTTTACACAAATAACAAACCATGTAATTGTACAGCACTGGTCAGCTAAAGTGGAACTACTTTCGCACTGCCCATCACATCCTGCGGCTAGAGATGAACATTATACAGATTAGTGGTTAAAACCTGCAACTCTGTAACTTATAGTAAATTACCTAATTTTAAATGAATCTTCAAGCAAAGGACAATGCTGAGATCAGTACATCTATAGAAGTAATAGCTGTAAGGATTAAGGACAAATGTACATTTATTTTAACCTTTTAGCCATAAGATTATAAGAGGTCCTAGAACCCAACACGTGAGCGTGTCATTGAGTATCAAGCAACTAGGCTGCCAATATTTGCAAGAGCATAACCTTTGAGAATCCGGGCATAAATCAATCAACATTTAAAATATTATACAAGATTTCCTTTAACAAATCACTGCAAATGTTATAAAGGAGTAAGAGGAAGGCACACTGTAGAGTATGTAACATCAATATAGCTGTAACAACAAGAAATATATATCTGCTGCTGTAAGGGAACTCACAGTTTGTAATAGAGATAAGGGCCAGTGAGGAGATTGGAGTAGGCACTGATTGAAAAGCCGATTCTTTGCAGCACACCGGGACCGAATACAACCTTTATCGTTCCTGCTTAGAACAGAATACGAGCTGAGCACATTACACAGCATAAATGTGCCAGGTCTAGTGATCTGTCACGGAAGATGATCCGCACCATCCTTGATATGGTATTTTCATGGTTCACCATTTTTATATCCAGGTACATGCTTGGCAATGATCGTTGTCTACCAGCTCTTAACTAGTCTTCAAAGCTCATTAACACCTCCTATGTGCTAAACAATAGCACTGCACAATACACACACATTTCACCTACTTCCTGACACCTCAGCAATGGGAATACTGAGGTTAAAGAACGCAACATAAAAACATTATGAAGTAAGAAAGAAAGTTTCTTCAGCGTGTACTTACAAACGAAAGCATTAGCAATTACTTTCTCCGTATGGTTCTAGAACATTCCTTTACTTTTTACTCGTATCTTCAATTATATATTATCTCCATGCTTAGGGTCAACTACATGTTCTTGCAATGCACCACTGTCATAAGTTACGAACATTCCAGCAATGTCCGGGAGTTCCAGTGAAAACGCACAAAAGACCACTCCTGAGGATAGTCCACCCACCTCATCATGGAAGGATCTCTGGCCAGAATATAGAAATCCTATATCAATTTTCATACCTAGACTTCAAGTCCAAAGTTGGCACTAATACAACGTGATAAAGCTAGCCTCACGCAATATAGCTTTTACCAATGGCATTATAATGCTACCCCAGTTGGCACTGATACAACGTGATAATGCTAGCCTCACGCAATATAGCTTTTGCCAATGGCATTATAATGCAACCCCCAGTAGCTCTGTGATCAGAACAACATCGCACAAAGCCGGCGGTCGGAAGTGGAAGTGTCGTACGAGAGAGATAATATTTAATTCATAATCCTTCCATCAATATCGATTGTACTTGCTGTATAAAACACTACCTAACAGCCAAACGCTTCCCTTTGTCATCAACACAATTGTCAAAACACAACTCTTCATCCCAAAATGCTATTGTATGATAACGAGAATCTTGTAAAGAGGCATGAAGATACCTACCTCTTGCGGATCTGAAGAGGGTGTTTCTGTTTTGACGCCTGGAACCACCTCCGGAATAGAAGATTCCTCAATTTTAACATCCGTGTGATGGTCTGTATTGTCCTGCAAATAAATGACTTGGCTAAAAATATGCTCAGATTTTTAACACTTAAGCTTAACGTCTCTTTATCTGCTTAAGGTTTAGACAGTACGAATTTTGATCTATGATGTTATCATTAAGGCTAAGTTTCAATCCCCGAGAATATGGCTAGCAACAATAGGGTCAGGGTGCCAACAGAGTGAACCTGCATTACCAATACCTTAGCTACTGTTAGCACAGCATGTGATGTAGACTTCACCTACAATAGGGCCCAGGGTGCCAACAGAGTGAACCTGACATTACCAATAACTTCGCTACTGTTAACACAGCATGTGGCGTAGAGTTCAGCTACAATAGGGCCCAGGGTGCCAACAGAGTGAACCTGACATTACCAATAACTTAGCTACTGTTAACACAGCATGTGATGTAGACTTCACCTACAATAGGGCCCAGGGTGCCAACAGAGTGAATCTGCATTACCAATAACATAGCTACTGTTAGCACAGCATGTGGTGTAGACTTCACCTACAATAGGGCCCAGGGTGCCAACAGAGTGAACCTGCATTACCAATAACTTAGCTACTGTTAGCACAGCACGTGGTGTAGACTTCACTTACAATAGGGCCCAGGGTGCCAACAGAGTGAACCTGCATTACCAATAACTTAGCTACTGTTAGCACAGCATGTGGTGTAGACTTCACCTACAATAGGGCCCAGGGTGCCAACAGAGTGAACCTGCATTACCAATAACTTAGCTACTGTTAGCACAGCATGTGGTGTAGACTTCACCTACAATAGGGCCCAGGGTGCCAACAGAGGGAACCTGCATTACCAATAACTTAGCTCCTGTTAGCACAGCTTGTGGTGTAGACTTCACCTACAATAGGTCCCAGGGTGCCAACAGAGTGAACCTGCATTACCAATAACTTAGCTAGAGTTAGAACAGCTTGTGGTTTAGACTTCACCTACAATAGGGTCCAGGGTGCCAACAGAGTGAACCTGCATTACCAATAACTTAGCTACTGTTAACATAGCATGTGAAGTAGACTTCACCTACAATGGGGCAGTACCAGTAGAGTGAAGCCGCATTACCAATAACTTAGCTACTGTTAGCACAGCATGTGGTGTGACTTCACCTACAATAGGGCCCAGGGTGCCAACAGAGTGATCCTGCATTACCAATAACTTAGCTACTGTTAGCACAGCATGTGGTGTAGACTTCACCTACAATAGGGCCCAGGGTGCCAACAGAGTGAACCTGCATTATGAATACAATAACATTAGCAAATACTCACTGTTAAAATAAGAAATATTTATGAGAGAGGCAATGTAAAACATATCATCACCTGTGTCTGATGTTCCAATTCAACTGCCCAGCTATTATCTTCATAGGTATCGCCATCTGCATCCAGCAGATTATAAGGGGGTAACATGTCAATTGATTCCTAGAAAGTATTATACAAGTATGAGCCAACGTCAAACATACAGACAGAATAACAGTACTATGTTACGTGTAGCAATAAAATATTAAACATCTCGTAAGCCTACTATTTGGTAGCAAGTAGCCACTAAACCTTGCACATCACTAAGAATGCTATGTTACATAATACAACTTACAATATTAGGGAATTCATCAGTTTGAGACAGGCATTCTGGCTCACTCTTAATGAGTGGTTGTTGGTCCATATTGTTCAGCAAACTAGAACACACAAAGTGCGCTTAAGGGGCCGCACTTATACTAGCACGCCAAATCATTATAATAGATAACACATCAAATGAGGTAATTTCAGAACTCAGAATTCAAGTTAGGCTACTGGTAATGAGAAGCGGTGAAACTTATTCGACCAAGACGCTCGACTTTGTAAGGTATAAGTTAGGGTATAGATTGTCTATCATTGCAATATAAAGAATGAGGCCACTGAAATGAAGCGTCCTGTACTTGGTTTCTTGTATTCCTGAGAAAGCTAACACAAACCTCACCACAATTTGATGGGGCAGGCTGAATATATTCCGCTAAATTACATCACAAACCTATCAACGTGAAAGTCAACCCAAGTCAAACCACGAGTACTAAGAAATTGACAGTAACTGGATACAACGAGTTTTAGAAAACACAAGACGATACTCCCGCGTCGAGTTACAAGTAAGACACTTCAAACCCAACAAACATAGCCTATTTTTGCACCAACATGGAATGGAAGAGACTCAATGGTGTATTTATCCTTGTTGTTGTTGTTGTTTGAGTTTTTTGACTGGTTTGATGCAGCGCTCCATGCTTCCCTGTCCTGAGCTAATCGTTTCATCTCTACATAGCTACCACACCCTACATCCGAGGCAATCTATGTAACATATTCTAACCTTGGTCTAGCCTTCCCCGACTGTTATTATCCTCGACGCTTCCTTTCATTGTTAAGTTTGCTCTTCCTGGGTGTCTTATAAACTGTCCTACCAACCTATCTCTTTCCTTCATTAGCAGTCACCAGAAACATCTCTCCTCTCCCACTCGTCCTAATACCGTACTTCTTCATCCATAACTCCAAGGACACCCACAGGGGAGTGGGGGTTGGACGGGGAAGAGGGGATTCTTGGAAACTAAAACGATATAAAAATCACACTGAGAACAAACGTTTTTTGCTAAAGTGCTTACAGTATTCTAATTAATTTTGTGCTAATTAAAAATACCGTACTTGAGATATCTAACCTTCCGTCGGGCGAAACATTAAATATAGGCTACCGGTAGTGGGAGTGGCCGCATGAAACCTGACTGACACACCTCAGAAATCTAGGTTAGCTCCAATCAATAGCCTGCGGTTATGCCGAGTGTTAAATACTGTATGTTTCCCCAACACTATCTCGAGGGCGAGGTACCAGTAGGCCCTACCGAACTACTCTTAGTGGGAGTGGGCGCATTAAACCTGTCTGACACACCTCAGAAGTCTAGGTTAGCTCCAATCATTAGCCTACGGTTATGCCGAGTGTTAAATACTGTATGTTTCCCCAACACTATCTCGAGGGCGAGGTACCGGTACTACACTTAGTGGGAGTGGGCGCATTAAACCTGTCTGACACACCTCAGAAATCTAGGTTAGCTCCAATCAATAGCCTACGGTTATGCCGAGTGTTAAATACTGTATGTTTCCCCAACACTATCTCGAGGGCGAGGTACCGTACACCGAACTACTCTTAGTGGTAGTGGGCGCATTAAACCTGTTTGACACACCTCAGAAGTCTAGGTTAGCTCCAATCAATAGCCTACGGTTATGCCGAGTGTTAAATACTGTATGTTTCCCCAACACTATCTCGAGGGCGAGGTACCGTACACCGAACTACTCTTAGTGGGAGTGGGCGCATTAAACTTGTCTGACACACCTCAGAAGTCTAGGTTAGCTCCAATCAATAGCCTACGGTTATGCCGAGTGTTAAATACTGTATGTTTCCCCAACACTATCTCGAGGGCGAGGTACCGTACACCGAACTACTCTTAGTGGGAGTGGGTGCATTAAACCTGTCTGACACACCTCAGAAGTCTAGGTTAGCTCCAATCAATAGCCTACGGTTATGCCGAGTGTTAAATACTGTATGTTTCCCCAACACTATCTCGAGGGCGAGGTACCAGTACCGAACTACTCTTAGTGGGAGTGGGCGCATTAAACCTGTCTGACACACCTCAGAAGTCTAGGTTAGCTCCAATCAATAGCCTACGGTTATGCCGAGTGTTAAATACTGTATGTTTCCCCAACACTATCTCGAGGGCGAGGTACCGTACACCGAACTACTCTTAGTGGGAGTGGGCGCATTAAACCTGTCTGACACACCTCAGAAGTCTAGGTTAGCTCCAATCAATAGCCTACGGTTATGCCGAGTGTTAAATACTGTATGTTTCCCCAACACTATCTCGAGGACGAGGTACCGTACACCGAACTACTCTTAGTGGGAGTGGGCGCATTAAACTTGTCTGACACACCTCAGAAGTCTAGGTTAGCTCCAATCAATAGCCTACGGTTATGCCGAGTGTTAAATACTGTATGTTTCCCCAACACTATCTCGAGGGCGAGGTACCGTACACCGAACTACTCTTAGTGGGAGTGGGCGCATTAAACCTGTCTGACACACCTCAGAAGTCTAGGTTAGCTCCAATCAATAGCCTACGGTTATGCCGAGTGTTAAATACTGTATGTTTCCCCAACACTATCTCGAGGGCGAGGTACCGTACACCGAACTACTCTTAGTGGGAGTGGGCGCATTAAACTTGTCTGACACACCTCAGAAGTCTAGGTTAGCTCCAATCAATAGCCTACGGTTATGCCGAGTGTTAAATACTGTATGTTTCCCCAACACTATCTCGAGGGCGAGGTACCGTACACCGAACTACTCTTAGTGGGAGTGGGTGCATTAAACCTGTCTGACACACCTCAGAAGTCTAGGTTAGCTCCAATCAATAGCCTACGGTTATGCCGAGTGTTAAATACTGTATGTTTCCCCAACACTATCTCGAGGGCGAGGTACCAGTACCGAACTACTCTTAGTGGGAGTGGGCGCATTAAACCTGTCTGACACACCTCAGAAGTCTAGGTTAGCTCCAATCAATAGCCTACGGTTATGCCGAGTGTTAAATACTGTATGTTTCCCCAACACTATCTCGAGGGCGAGGTACCGTACACCGAACTACTCTTAGTGGGAGTGGGCGCATTAAACCTGTCTGACACACCTCAGAAGTCTAGGTTAGCTCCAATCAATAGCCTACGGTTATGCCGAGTGTTAAATACTGTATGTTTCCCCAACACTATCTCGAGGACGAGGTACCGTACACCGAACTACTCTTAGTGGGAGTGGGCGCATTAAACTTGTCTGACACACCTCAGAAGTCTAGGTTAGCTCCAATCAATAGCCTACGGTTATGCCGAGTGTTAAATACTGTATGTTTCCCCAACACTATCTCGAGGGCGAGGTACCGTACACCGAACTACTCTTAGTGGGAGTGGGCGCATTAAACCTGTCTGACACACCTCAGAAGTCTAGGTTAGCTCCAATCAATAGCCTACGGTTATGCCGAGTGTTAAATACTGTATGTTTCCCCGACACTATCTCGAGGGCGAGGTACCGTACACCGAACTACTTTTGCCACCTCACTTCGGCAGTATCGATTTGAACGCACGTTCTGGATATATTTTTAGACATTGCAACACCGCTAGTGGATCTAAACCCCCAAACAAAATACGGGTTTCTATGCTGACTGGTAAAACACTGGTCCTGTAAGGTCGTACTTATAATGTTGGATAATTTACTATATTCAGACCCGTATTTACGGAGAGACAAACTTGGCAACTGCCCAGGGCGGCAGGTCTTAGGGACGGCAATATTTCTGGAAAACTGCACAAAACTGCTTGGTCATTTAACGTCAAGTTATTAAAGTCCAAACCCTCCACGGGAGAATATACTTAGGCAACCAACAAGCAAAGGTCTAGATCAAAAAACATTATTAAAAATTACCGATATGTGAACAAAAACATAGTCTCCAATGATCTCAATCAAATAGACTGTTGAGATGATGTAAATGAAACTTACATTGCCATGAAACACAAAATCTTGACACATACACCCAACCAAGAAAACACTGACTCACCTTTGAAGGAAATACACCAGAACCACAATAACCCATGGATAACAACAGAATTAATTCAGCTAATAAAACAAAGGGACCTACTACATGCTAAACTTAAAACTGACATTCACAGAAACAACAACCTCTTAAAGGAAGAGCACATAATATGTAGGAACAGTGACAGCTTTAAAATGGAAACTGAAATCCTCATACTATGAACATAAATTAACATTGAACACCAATAGCATAAAAATACTTGGAAAGTAATCAATGAAATGATCTACAACCGCACAACTGAAAACAAAGATGGTCCCAGTGAGATAATAATTGACGGTAAATCTTTCACAGGAAAAGAAAATATTTGCAATGCTCTAAACACTCACTTTATAAACATAGCATACAAGTTAGCCATAAACATCCTCCCAGGGAAGAATGTTAATGAAATTAATGTCAACACAGATTCCATATTTATGACCCCGACTAATGAGATGGAAATTCGCAACATTATATTTAGCCTTAAAATGAAAAGTAGCCAAGACAAAGATGGTATGTCAGTAAAATTGTTAAAAACTCCATTGACAGGCTAAGTAGCCCACTAAATACTTAATAAATATATCGTTAGAGACTGGTCTGGTGCCTGATGATCTAAAAATAGCACGGGTCATACCAGTCTATAAAGGAACTGACAAACGCAATCCAGAAAATTACAGACCCATTTCCATCCTCCCACCCATATCCAAGGTACTCGAAACCGTAGTAAAAAACATAATTTTTTTTAATAAAAATGATTACTTCTACTGAACCCTTTATCCACAATACGTATAAAGGATTCTAATAAATTATTCATCATCTTTTGATACATTTCTACAGACAGCAGATATGAGAGCCAGACGGAGTTGGGAAATATTGAGAAATCAGTGGCCGAGAGGACACAATGGTTTAAGCTCCTGTGGTATTTTAGGAAGTAGCATAAATATTCTTGACACATAGCACAGGTGCAACTTTTAGCGCGGAGACGGCTTGGGTACGCACAATATGGTCTGTTGCTATGAATGTTGGCGCCAAGAAGAAAATCGAATGCTACGATGTAATTGGTCAATCATCATGTTAACCACTCCCTGTCGCAGAAATACATGTAAAAGGGCGCAAAGACATACAAGAGTCTGGACCAATAATATCAAGACGCCTTGTTTTAGCGGCAACTCGGCTTGGTAACGCACCCTGGAAAATTAACGCGGGAGTTATCCACGGATTAATTCCACGATCGATTCGAGCCATCTACAGCATAATCGTAACCTCCACACTGCTACGAACTCAATGATACCGATCGCATGCTAGTCTGATAATTATTATGGAATATTTTTTTCATAAATCTCCTTCCACACCTACCCTAGTCAGTTTCGTTTATAAGGATCCAGATAGCTTCGAGAGAACACACTTATTTTCGTGCGTCTGAGGACGTAACGTTCACTCTTTATTTTGTGCGTATGAGGACGTGACGTTGATTTTTATTTGAGCATTTGAGGACATCAGGTGTCCGAGGACATGAAGCATAATCTGCTTATTTTCATGTTATTGAACATGGAACAGTTTCGTCAAGTTATAAGTGTAACTTCAGTGATTTATTTGTAGTCCCAGCACTACCAGTAGGACCAGTTCATCGAAATAATTCACCAAAGAGACTGTCAAGGAATTTAGTACTTGATAGGTGAATTTAATAGGAAATATATCGTGTGTGTTTCTGACAAAACTTTATTTAATTCAGCACGAGATGACATCTAGGAACGAGACCGGATCTTCCGGATCTTGGAACCAGCAGGACATTTGCCAGAAGATGTCGATGACGAGATAAACATCTTAAAGGAGTTGGCTGCAGACGTTTCCTTGACGCTGTTTTAAAGGATTGAGTACAAATGAATTTATTTATTTATTAAATCAGCTATGGTATTATGGGACATATTTTTGTAGATATTTGTTTGCTTGCTTGGTAATGTAGATTCTTAGTTGTTGTTTTACTGACACATTAAATATGGGACAAGCCGAGCGTTGTGTAATTTGTAAATATTGTTATTGTATTTGTTCAACTTTGCGGGGCGACGCGCAGCTCGTGCTCGCATTCGCTTGCGTAAATCGCGGTCAAGCATTATTATTCGGAGGTATGCCTTATAACAAACATGGAACTGAATTTATTTGAGATTAAAAATAGAATTTGGAGGGTAAAGATTATTTGTGAGCAGAATTTTTTGACGGATCAGGATTTATTTTGATAGTTGCTTTTTCAGCAGATCTGAACGGGATGGCACTTTGCACCCGAGTTTTGTTGTGTATTTTTTTAATGTGTCAATGGACGCAATATTGTTGATCTGTTTTGAGCCGACCCAGTGGTATGTTTATGTGTGAATCAGTCCAAGCTTTATGGTGCGTTGTGTGATTTTTATGATGTGTTAGCGAGAATATATCATTGGGATTATTCTGTCTTGCTCCACGTCAGCCCAGTTCATGACCTCGCGAGGCTGGACTTGTGGTATATATTTGTGTTTTCTTGCCATCCAGGTGGATGGGTGAGATATGTTGGCGGTACCAGAGGGAAACTGCACCTAGCTTGAGGGACTGAGAGAGATATTTGAGGCAGCGATGACTCATACAAGAGGGGCGCGCTCAAATCAGATAACGCAACTTGTCATTAGTAACAGGCTAGGATACTGTACTTCAATTTAAGACGTTGTTTATATTTCACAAAACCTGATCGGTTATAATGAGTATTTGATTGATTAAATGGGTGTTGTCCATAGTGTAAGGTAGCTTCCGAAACTCCTGTTTGTCTGGCGTTTTATATAAATGTAAACATAGTTTTCAGCCGTTAGGCTTGTATTTTGTTGCTTTTGCTTTCATTCTTGTGTGTTTATTTTACGCGTTCAAAGACCCGTGTGGCATTAGGGTGCGCGAGGCTATGTTCCCAAGTTGTGATGAGAGCGTTTTGGCCTATTTCTGGCATGCTCTTTTTATTCCGTGTGCTCTGGCACCAGCTGGAATCTCAGGGAGATTCATCATCTTTTGTATTATTAGATCTTGCATGTGTCAGTAGTAATTATAGTATGTTAATTAAGGGTGGGTCCCATAGCCGTAGTGTGATTTAAAAGATGCAACTCCGTGAGCAACATGAATATTTTCAGTTGTAAACGGAATCGCATCAGTACTCAATTTCTTATTAACGAGTAGTACACCACGCATTATATAACTTCTTGACCAGGAAAAATGGACTTGTATCCATATGTTATGACGAGCGAGTTTTTACAGCTCAAAGTTTATGTTATGATTAATTATTTTGTGTGAAGCTTTATTCACATTGTTTTGTTGTGACGAGCGAGTTCCTACCGCTCAGTGTTATATTTATTATTAGGGGGTGAAAGTCAGGGAGGATTTCTTTTATTTATTATTGTTATTATGCACATACTTTTCAGTCATTAAATTTCTTTTATTCTACCTGTTATTCATTTTTATTTCTAGTATAGCCTCTGTCATGGTCCTTTCTATTCGTTAGAGCATGTTGTTTTTAAGCGAACTTTGCTGTATAACGCAGTCTGGACTGAACACGACCCCGTAGATGATTCTTGAGAAAACCATGCTTTATTGAAGGGTGCATAGACAAGCTGGCTTAGCCAACGTGGGGCCTTTCGCTGTTTTGGGCTTTTCTAGTGGATCATAGACAAGCTGTTACCCTACATGTGGTATTTCACTGATATATGGGACTGTTTGAAATCACCGGAAGTGATATTTTGTTAAAGTAAATACGGCGAAGAGAAATACCGCCAAGAAATTGGAATATACAGTAGAATCACGAGTTTGCAAGTTAAATACGATTCACGTTTTGTTTATTGATGTAATTAGTAAAGTAATGTACGTGAAATCGGGCGCCCATTGATTAAATGTAAAATTAGATTTGTTTAGAAAGTCAAACTCATGAATATGTTAGGAGGCTGGTTGCCTTAAATGCCAATTAATACTTTGTTAATTATCAGTGTTAACATCAGCTCTGGATAGTAATTTTATGACTGAATATGTGCGGGGTTAGAAAATTTATTAAGTAAAATTAGAACCATTCAGTGACGCAGATTGATTCGCGGGAGTAAAGGGAATAAGATTAAATGAATTGAAAGTGGTCAAATGAAGTAAATGTATGTCAAGAATTATATATGTGTGTGTCAGGGAGACATTTGCATGCCATCCTCCTGTTTTCTCAGTGATATATATTTTTGTGTGTGATAATGGCAACAGTAGCGGAGATCCAGGCGATCATTGAAAGTGCCACGGCACGAACCCAGAAACTATTAAAGGAACAGAGTGAAAAGTTAGACATTAAGTATTCCGAACAGTCAGGCGAGTTTAAAACACAATTAGCTGAACAGATTGAAAAATTAGACACTAAGATATCTGAACAGAATGCACAATTATCTGAACAAAATGAGTCATTCCAGACTCAAATGAATGACACTATAAAAACCCAACTAGCTGAACAGGGTAGCTCATTGTAAGCGCTAGTAAATGAAAATATAAACAAACTATTAGAAGCGCAAGAAAGTAGAAATACGAGTCAGTTAGCCACATTATCTGCAGAGATGAAAGAGTACACTACACAACAGATGGTTCAATTCGCGCTTTATATAAGTAAGAATAACGACAAACAGCTAGGTCAGATACAAAAATTAGAGGACACCTTCAACCGTAAATTAAATGATTTGGACGAAATTGTATTGGCAAAACTAGCTCAGATAGAATTAGCATGCACGGTAAATAACAGTGAGGTTAAAACGGCACAGGATGGTCTTGAAAAGCGGTTTGATAAAATGGAGGAGGATTCTACGTTTATCCAGGGACAATTGTCATCAGTAAATGAAAGTATTACGGGCCTGATAAAGGACATGGATGAGTTAGAAATACAATCAGCAGAGTGGTGGTGAAGCATAGAATCGGACCAGGATAATTTGAAGAGTACGATAGATGAGAATAATCTACGTCTAGAAGACAGGCTTGAGAAGATAGAATCGAATCAGGAAGACACGAAACAGCAGATGGAAGAAAAACTGGGAGCGATTAAAGATAGCATCGGAAAGGATTGGCGTAAGATGAGCAGCGACTCTAAAGGAGAACGGTTAACAATCATAAAGACCGTAGGTGATAATCATACGCACATTAAAGCACTTGAGGAAGAAATCAAGAGTAAAATGAAAGAACAGTCGGACAGAATCATAAAAGCAGAGTTGCGTTCACTAGGACAGAACACGTTATTTCAGACAGAGCACGCTAAAGATAAGGTACTTGACTCAACAAGCCAGGGGGCAATTAGCGCGGCGAGTAGCCACGGACTGACAGGCAGCCCATTAACGACTAACACAGAGGGATTTAACAACAACGTTGGTGGAAACTCTACTCCTCAACATGGCTATCAGCACCCTCAAGTCGAACAAGTAATTCGATCAAATGAATTTAAACCTAATAAATTCACAGAAAATTCTGGTGTCACACCAAAGGCGTATCTTAAAGAGATGGATGACTATTTTAATGACAATAATATACCGCCCGCACGTTGTTTAAGACCGATGGAACGATTTCTTTCGGGAAATGTACTTACGTGGTTCTTGAGCTTCAAGTACACTTTCGGAGGGATGGACGAGTTCAAGGACGCGTTCCTTAGAAAGTATTGGTCGGCTTCTCTACAACAAAGCCTTAGAATGGAACTTTATTCGAGAAAATATCAGTTAACTCAGCAGACGAAATACACAGATTTCTTTTCGCTACAATTGTTGAAATTCCGGGATCTGGATCACCCTTTAGAAGAATCGGACCTGGTTATGACGATTGCACGGCAGTTGTCAATAAATGTTCAGCAGGTGTTAGTAGCAGCAAACGTGGACACAGCGGTTCGAGCCGAACAAATCTTACGTCAGATTGACGAGACAACATCTCACTTGCAGCAGAGAGGGGGACGACAGCTGGAACTTGTTAACTCAACGGAGGTGGTTAATCCCACTCAAGTACACACCAGGTTGCAGGCCACAAATACAAGTGTGTCAACAGCACCAAGACGAGGTCAGGAGGGCGACAAAAATAGGTCACGCCAGTGTCAGGAAAATAATAATGATAGACAGACCCAGGGCAGCTATAGGTATCAGCAGCGAGGATACCAACAATGGAGAAATAATAGGAGAAATGAGGGACTCTACAGACGGTACGAAAATAACAATAATGAGAATCGACAGTGGCGTGAAAGAAGATATCAGAACCAGGGGGACTATCAAAATTATAGGAATGAATGGAACGACAGGCACACCGAATCGCAGCGTTACCTGGAAGAATTACACGCTAATGGAGGGGACGAACAAAAACATTGGGAACATGCAATTAATAGGAGGTCAAATCCAGACACTCGCATTCAGGGGGCCGAGAGTTTATTGAAGCAGGAAGAACGTCAGGGAAATACGCGACAGGAGGATGATGGTAGTCGCGGGGGTTGTAAAAAATCCCAATAATTGCAAAAGGACTCACCCTGAGAGAGCAACAGCCGGATTGTGAAGAAGGATGGGTCGTGGCACACATACAAGAGTGGATAGCTTTGCCGGAAGATTGTCTGGAGGAGATTGTAAAACCACGGAACGATGATATCAAACAACTACCTATTATTTATGCCAAGATTGGTGGAATTAACGTGAGATGCTTAGTTGACACGGGGTCACAAATCAGTCTTGTATCGGAGGCTTTGGCTCGAGAGTTGGGACGGAGTCAGAATATTCCTGTGATTCCAGTACCGCAACTCAAGGTGAGGGGCGTTATTCCCGAACGCACCGTCACTTGCAAACGTCAGGCATTTATAGAATTGGATATATTAGAACATATATTTGAACAGACTTTTATCATAATGGCTAAAATGAATTTTAACATTATTTTGGGTGAAAATTTCATTTGTGACTACCAGGCATTCATAGATTTGCACAATAATACAGTCAGTTTTAAGGAGTTTGATAAACTGAAGGATGTGGGCTTACACATGGATGAAATCACTACAGGGAAGGACGTGAGTTCATGGGCATTGGAGGCAATAGTAGAGGAGACAGAAGAGGAGATACGAAAGGCGGAAGATGGCCTTATACAGTAGATGTGGCTGTTGTGGAATTAAATGAAGAGAGTGACTCTCAGGAGATATGGGCCTTACTAGCAGAAGAAGAAGACAGCGATACTCAGTTTGAAGAACTATTACAGGAGCGGCTCAGTGACATCCAACTAGGGGTTGAACATAGGAAGAAACTTCAGGAGATCTTAAGAAGACACAAGGCAGTGTTTGACACAGTTCCAGGGAAGATAATAAACTTTCAGTATTCTATGCAGGTTGAGGATTGGTCCCCTTTTCGAAGCAAATTGTACCCTATACCAGAAAAACATCGGGAGCAGGTCAAAAGGATTATTGACGATATGTTGAAAGCTGGAGTGATTAAGAAGACTCCTACACCTTATTTAAATGCGATTTTGGCAGTCACAAAACCAAATGGGTCCATTAGACTTTGTCTAGACGCCAGAAATCTAAACATGCGCCTTATTTTTCCCGAGTATGACCGAGCGCCAATCATCAGAGACGTCTTAAAAGGATTTAAGAACAAGAGCATCTATTCATCTGTAGATCTGACGAGTTCGTTTCACCATATCGAACTGGATGAGAAGGCACAGCTTCTTACTGGCTTCTTGTTCGATAATCAGACATATTGCTTCGTCCGCATGCACTTCGGCGTTAAAACTGCTGGATGCGCATTAATTCGAGCCTTGGATCGGAACCTGACTGAAGAAGTGAAGAAAATGACGGTACGATATATTGACGACATACTCTTGGCTTCAGATAACATAGAGACACATATGGAAAATTTGGATAAGCTTTTGGACAACCTTAGAACTGCAAATGTTAAAGTCAACTTGAAGAAATCCCATTTCTTCAAGAAGGAGATTTTGTACTTAGGGCACATCATTGACCAGGAGGGAGTGAGACCAAACCCTGCGAAGATAGAGGCAATAAAGGATTTACCTACACCAACGAGAGTGAAACATTTCGGAGCTTTCCTTGGCGTGACGGCCTTCTTTAAGGAAAACTGCCCAGGATATACTGAAACCGTAGCACCTATGCAGGAGATGCTGAAGAAGAACAACAAATGGCTTTGGAACGCTGAGTGTGAGAAATCATTTCAAGAGACTAAATTATTACTGGAAAATTGTATCAAACTAGGTTACCCAGACTTTCAACGGAAATTTATTATCCAAACGGATGCTTCCATGGTTGGTATAGGAGCGATGTTATACCAAGAAGATCCAGCTAACCTTCAACATCGTGATTATTTAGCATTTGTGAGCCGCAGATTGCGTAAACACGAGCGCAACTATACGGTCACGGAACTCGAATTGTTGGCAAAACTTCATGCTTTGCAACAATGGAAACGGATTGTATATGGTTACCCCATTGTTATTAGAACAGACTACAAAGCACTAACGTTCTTATTCAAGACATCTATGGCTAGCGAGCGTGTGACACGTTGGTCCATCTACATACAACAATTTAACATCGAAATTGAACACTGCCCAGGAAAAATGAATGTAATTCCAGTTGTATTAAGCAGGAACCCCGAGCCTGATACCGAAGAAACAGCGATAGTACAGCATATTGAATTAACAGCAAAGGACCATGCATTCTTGGAGGAATTACGGGAGATACGACGAGAGCAGGAAGCAGAACCGTGGATGTACCAAATGATCCAGTATTTTAAGAAGGAATTACCAGCAGGAACCCCAGCCTACAGAGAAGCAAAAGCCAGAGAAGGAAGATATGTCTACCTCAACAATTTACTGCATAAATGGACAGATGAAGAACACACCAAATTACGTATCATGGTACCTGCATCATTACAAAGAGGACTTACTTGGCACATACATGAAAGCTTCGGTCACGTGGGAATAGACAAGACACAGGCGACCATAGGAGAAACGTTTACATGGCCGCGAATGAGGACTACCATCTGTGACGTAATAAAGACTTGCGATCCTTGTCAGAGGACGAAGCCGAATAATTACTTAAAGAGGCAGTATCCTAGACCATTACTACCTCAGAAACCCTGCGAGCTTGTGGCCCTGGATTATTTCGGTCCAATCCCGAAAGGTAGGCGAGGTTGCCGTCACTTACTAGTGTGTATTGATGTGTTTTCTAAGTTTGTCGAATTGTGCCCCATTCAGAAAACTACATCGAAACAAGTACTCAGTCGTATTCGAAATAGAGTTATTCCAATCCTTGGAAAACAAGAGTTTGTATTGTCGGACCATGGAAGCTATTTTACGAGCGCCGAATTCAAGAAAGGTATGGAGGACTTGGATGTAAAACACATGTTTAGTAGCGTTCGCCACCCTCAAGCTAATCCTAGCGAAAGCGCAATAAAATGCGTTACTAAATACTTAAGGATCTTCATTCCCAATGAACATCACAAGTGGGTAGACAGGATCAAAGACGTAGAGACCTGTATGAATACAACTAGACATGAGTCGACAGGCCAGATTCCCATGGTCTTGCACATGAACGAATATCCAGTAAGATCGTGGAGCAACATCATCAATTGCCCACAAGATCCCATGGTCGGTCATGAGTTGAGAATTGAGAGAACGAGAGTCCATATGAGAAACCAGGCGGATCGCAGATTACGTCGTGTCAGAAATAAGAGGTATCACAGACAACTATTAGTCAACGAGCTTGTGTTAGTACGGAAGCCAGTGACATCTGATCCAGAGAAGAAGTTATTTAACAAGTTCAGTCCAAAATTTATCGGACCCTTCTGTATTGTACTTAATCTTGGTAACAACGCATACAGAGTGAAAGAATTGAGTACAGGTACAATGTCTGTCTACAATGCGGCAAATTTAAAAGTGTATTTTACCAGCGAACCTTGGGAACGCAGAAATAATGCTGCAAATTGAATATATGGAAGTACTTTTGCACATCCAACTATACGTGGGTCAGTGAGTACATCAGTTGAACGAGGAAGTTGGGAGCAGGCTGTTGTAGTCAAACGCTAATGAGCTCTGACGATCATGACACAGCGAGCGATCGAGCGAGGGAGATAAGGATACTGGAAAGGAGAGGTACTAGCCTTAGGCGATCAGACAAGCAGGCAGGCTTGGAATGTCAGAATGAATGAAGGAGCAGGAAATAAACACAAGTGCGTGTTGACACTCCAACGACAGTGGCGGCTAGACCAGACTTATGAGAGGGAGATTTCTCTAGTATTGGCAGAAATGGGTTACAGATGTTATCATCATCATCATCATCATCTTGTACAGTTTCCAGCCCCAGGCTGGGTCTGTTTGGAACATAAGCCTCGCCACTTATTTCTTTCTTCCCACCATCTCTCCGCTGTCACTCTGGTCCAGTCCTCGCCTCTCTTCTTGACACATTCCTCCACTCCTTCCAGCCATCGATCTCTTGGTCTTCCCCTTGGTCGTTTCTTCTGCATCTGCATATCATGTATCCTCTTGGGAATCTTCTTCTCATCCATTCTCTTTAAGTGCCCATACCACCTCAGTCTTGATGTCTCAATCCTACCTTGCAAGGGCTCCTCTTTCACCATTTCCGTGACCTTTTCATTCCTCACCCTGTCTTTTCTTGTTACTCCGATCCTACTTCGCAGGAACTTCATTTCACCTGCCTGTATTCTGCTTATGTCTCTTTTCTTCATTGTCCACGTTTCTGAAGCATAGGTCAGTATCGGGATATAGTCGCTTCTGTATAACACTTCCTTGCTTTTTTGTGGGACATCTTTATTCCACACTAAGCTCCTAATGCTTCTCAGAAATGCTTCTGCCTGTCTGCCACGTTCCGTAATCTCTTTGTCATTTCTCCCATTTTCCTCCACTATACTTCCCAAGTACTTGAGACTTTCCACCTTCTTCAGCTGTCCACCTCCAAGTGTTATCCCACCCATTGGTCTGTCCTTTTTCCTGGTCGTTAACAGGATCTCACATTTACTGATGTTGAACTTCCATCCGTATTCTCCCACTGTTTCTTCCCAAGCCATCAGTTGCTCCTGGATTGGTTACAGATGTTATGTGTTTTTAAAAAAATCGACTATATGCTATGTTCGATTTTTTCCATGCAGTAGGATTGTGAACCCTTTATCCACAGGCTGTATAAAGGATTCTATTAAATTATTCATCATCTTTTGATACATTTCTACAGACAGCAGATATGAGAGCCAGAGGGTGTTGGGAAATATTGAGAAATCAGTGGCCTAGAGGACACAATGGTTTAAGCTCCTGTGGTATTTTAGGAAGTAGCATAAAATTCTTGACACATAGCACAGGTGCTACTTTTAGCGCGGAGACGGCTTGGGTACGCACAATATGGCCTGTTGTTATGAGTGTTGGCGCCAAGAAGAAAATCGAATGCTACGCTGTAATTGGTCAATCATCATGTTAACAACTCCTTGTCGCAGAAATACATGTAAAAGCGCGCAAAGATATACAAGAGTCTGGACCAATAATATCAAGACGCCTTGTTTTAGCGGCAACTCGGCTTGGTAACGCACCCTGGTAAATTAAATCGGGAGTTATGCACGGATTAATTCCACGACCGATTCGAGCCAGCTACAGCATAATCGTAACCTCCACACTGCTACGAACTCAATGATACCGATCGCATGCTAGTCTGATAATTATTATGGAATATTTTTTTCATAAATCCCCTTCCACACCTACCCTAGTCAGTTTCATTTATAAGGATCCAGAAAGCTTCGAGAGAACACACTTATTTTCGTGCGTCTGAGGACGTAACGTTCACTCTTTATTTTGTGCGTCTGAGGTCGTGACGTTGATTTTTATTTGAGCATTTGAGGACATAAGGTGTCCAAGGACACGAGGCATACTCTGCTTATTTTCATGTTACTGAACATGGAACAGTTTCGTCAAGTTATAAGTGTTACTTCAGTGATTTATTTGTAGTCCCAGCACTACCAGTAGGACCAGTTCATCGAAATAATTCACCAAAGAGACTGTCAAGGAATTTAGTACTTGATAGGTGAATTTAATAGGAAATATATCGTGTGTGTATCTGACAAACCTTTATTTAATTCAGCACGAGATGACGTCTAGGAACGAGACCGGATCTTGGAACCAGCAGGACATTTGCCAGAAGATATCGATGACGAGATAAACATCGTAAAGGAGATGGCTGCAGACGTTTCATTGACGCTGTTTTAAAGGATTGAGTTGTTGTTTGAGTCTTCAGTCTTTTGACTGGTTTGATGCAGCACTCCATGCCTCCCTGTCCTGAGCTAATCGTTTCATCTCTACATAGCTACCACACCTTACGTCCGAGGCAATCTGTTTAACATATTCTAACCTTGGTCTACCCCTACAGATCTTGTCCTCGACCCTTCCTTCCATAACTAAGCTTGCTATTCCTGGGTGTCTTAGTATGTGTCCTACCAACCTATCTCTTCTCTTCATTAGCAGTCGCCAGAAACATCTCTCCTCTCCCACTCGTCTTATTACCTCTTTGTTTGTAACCCTATCTACCCATCTGATCTTCATCATTCTCCTGTAACACCACATTTCAAATGCTTCAATTCTCCTCTTTTCTGCTGCACCAATAGTCCAAGTTTCACTTCCATAGAGCGCCACGCTCCAGACAAAGGCTTTCAAAAATGACTTCCTAATACCTAAATCTATATTCGATGTCAGCAGATTCCTTTTTTGTAGAAATGCTGCCTTTGCCTGAGCCAACCTACTTTTAATATCCTCTTTGCTTCGTCCATCACTGGTTATTCTGCTTCCTAAGTAACAGAAGTCTCCTACTTCCTTCAGCTTTTCACCGGCCAATTTGATCTCCATAGAGGTTTCTGATTTATTTCGGCTGCATTCCAGTATTTTTGATTTACATTTATTTATTTTCATCATGAATTCTTTCCGTAAGACGGAGTCCATACCATTCAAAAACTCATTCAAATCCTCAGGCTTGTCATCCAAGATGACGATGTCATCAGCAAATCTCAGAGTTGAAATTATTTCTCCTTGAATCTTCACTCCCACTTTAAATTTTTCTCTAATTTCCTTCATTGCTTGTTCAATGTAAAGATTGAAAAGTATGGGTGTAAGTTGCAGCCTTGCCTTACACCTTTCTGAAAACCAGCTTCTCTCTCATGTCCTTCAACTCGAATGACTGCTGTCTGGTTTCTGTACAGATTGTATATCACCCTCCTATCCCTATTCTTTATTCCAATCGATTTCAAAATGTCAAACAATTTAGTCCAATCAACGTTATCAAATGAGTACAAATGAATTTATTTATTTATTAAATCAGCTATAGTATTATGGGACATATTTTTGTAGATATTTGTTTGCTTGCTTGGTAATGTAGATTCTTATTTCTCGTTTTACTGACACATTAAATATGGTACAAGCCGAGCGTTGTGTAATTTGTAAATATTGTGATTGTATTTGTTCAACTTTGCGGGGCGGCGCGCAGCTCGTGCTCGCATTCGCTTGCGTAAATCGCGGTCAAGCATTATTATTCGGAGGTATGCCTTATAACAAAAATGGAACTGAATTAATTTGAGATTAAAAATAGAATTTGGAGGGTAAAGATTATTTGTGAGCAGAATTTTATGACGGATCAGGATTTATTTTGATAGTTGCTTTTTCAGCAGATCTGAACGGGATGGCACTTTGCACCCGAGTTTTGTTGTGTATTTTTTAATGTGTCAATGGACGCAATATTGTTGATCTGTTTTGAGCCGACCCAGTGGTATGTTTATGTGTGAATCAGTCCAAGCTTTATGGTGCGTTGTGTGATTTTTATGATGTGTTAGCGAGAATATATCATTGGGATTATTCTGTCTTGCTCCACGTCAGCCCAGTTCATGACCTCGCGAGGCTGGACTTGTGGTATATATTTGTGTTTTCTTGCCATCCAGGTGGATGGGTGAGATATGTTGGCGTTTCCAGAGGGAAACTGCATCTAGCTTGAGGGACTGAGAGAGATATTTGAGGCAGCGATGACTCATACAAGAGGGGCGCGCTCAAATCAGATAACGCAACTTGTCATTAGTAACAGGCTAGGATACTGTACTTCAATTTAAGACGTTGTTTATATTTCACAAAACCTAATCGGTTATAATGAGTATTTGATTGATTAAATGGGTGTTGTCCATAGTGTAAGGTAGCTTCCGAAACTCCTGTTTGTCTGGCGTTTTATATAAATGTGAACATAGTTTTTCAGCCGTTAGGCTTGTATTTTGTTGCTTTTGCTTTCATTCTTGTGTGTTTATTTTACGCGTTCAATGACCCGTGTGGCATTAGGGTGCGCGAGGCTATGTTCCCAAGTTGTGATCAGAGCGTTTTGGCCTATTTCTGGCATGCTCTTATTATTCCGTGTGCTCTGGCACCAGCTGGAATCTCAGGGAGATTCATCATCTTTTGTATTATTAGATCTTGCATGTGTCAGTAGTAATTATAATATGTTAATTAAGGGTGGGTCCCATAGCCGTAGTGTGATTTAGTATTTTCAGTTGTAAACGGAATCGCATCAGTACTCAATTTCTTATTAACGAGCAGTACACCACGCATTATATAATTCCTTGACCAGGAAAAATGGACTTGTATCCATATGTTATGACGAGCGAGTTTTTAAAGCTCAAAGTTTATGTTATGATTAATTATTTTGTGTGAAGCTTTATTCACATTGTTTTGTTGTGACGAGCGAGTTCCTACGGCTCAGTGTTATATTTATTATTAGGGGGTGAAAGTCAGGGAGGATTTATTTTATTTATTATTATTACTATGCACATACTTTTCAGTCATTAAATTTCTTTTATTCTACCTGTTATTCATTTTTATTTCTAGTATAGCCTCTGTCATGGACCTTTCTATTCATTAGAGCATGTTGTTTTTAAGCGAACTTTGCTGTATAACGCAGTCAGGACTGAACACGACCCCGTAGATGACTCTTGAGTAAACCATGCTTTATTGAAGGGTGTACTACAAAGGGCAGGATGGATTCCGCGAAAACTCAAGCACAGAAATTGCCACAATTGATATAATCTCTAACTTGCAGGATGTCATAGACAATAAGTTGACAGTGAGTGGCCTTTTCTTAGACCTGAGAAAGGCGTTTGATACTGTTGACCATGAAATTCTTTTAGGGAAACTTGATAAAGCAGGTATCCGAGGAGTAGCTTGGACATGGTTTAAAAATTACCTCTCTAATCGTAAGCAGTATGATGAAATAAATGGCTACAGAAGTGAGGAAGTAAATATTACCCACGGTGTGCCTCAAGGATCAATACTGGGTCCTTCCCTCTTCTTAGTATATATTAATGACATAGCAACACTCAGTTTTCATGGTAATATAACGTTGTTTGCAGATGACTGAAGAATCTTTTACAATGCGTACACCACCAACACCCTGATTACACAAATGCAGGAGGACATGAATACAATACTTGGCTGGACCCAGTCAAGTAAATTAACAATAAATAAAAGTTAAAACAAATTATTTAATAATATCTAAGCGTAGAACAAACTTAGACATCACTCAGAATATAATGCTGAAAGGAAAGGCAGTTAAAAGGGTCTCATCTGTCAAATACCTAGGCCTAATAATAGATGAAAATCTCTCCTGGCAAAAGCACATTGATGCATTAGTTAAACAAGATGTTCAGTAAAGAACATATAGCCTACTTTCTCCTAAATGCATGGGTATTGTTATAACTCTTTGTCCTTTTCAAGGAGTATGATTGAATGTTGGTTGTTGGAGCTTGATGAAATACAACGTGCTATAGGGATATTAAACATGAATATGAGTTGCCCTTTGCTAGTGCTACCTCTGTGCCAAATTTCGTTCAATTCGGTTTCACCGTGTTTGAATTGATAGGGGGAATCGATTTGCACACATACTTGGCCACCATCTGCAAACTATTGGGCTGATGTTCTTGCAGTTTGGTCAGAATATGTTTCCCACATAAAGATATGGTGTTGCAAAATTAGGTAGACTAGATTATTAGGTTGGTCGTAATTACATTTTAGCTTTTAACATTTGGGTGGCCGCGATTACGTTTCCATCAAGATATCGGTGATATAAAACATGACACTGAGGTGCCCTTTGCTAGTGCTACCTCTATACCAAATTTCGTTCCATTTGGTTTCAGCGTGTTTGAATTAATAGGGGGAATCGATTCTGACACAAAGATGGCCGCCATCCGCAAACTATTAGGCGAATGACCTATTAGATTGGTCAAAGGATGCTCCCTCCATAAAGGTATGTAGTTGCAAAATTTGGTAGAGATCGGATGATTATGTTAATCGTAATTTGATTTAAGCTTTGAAAATTCGTGTGGCCGCCATTACGTTTCATGTCAAGATGGCGGCGATATAAAACATGACACTGAGGTGCCCTTTGCTAGTGCTACCTCTGTACCAAATTTCGTTCCATTCGGTTCCACCGTGTTCGAATTAATAGGGGGAATCAATTTTGACATAAAGATGGCCTCCATCCGCAAACTATTAGGTGAATGACCTATTAGATTGGTCAAAGGATGCTCCCTCCATAAAGGTATGTAGTTGCAAAATTTGGTAGAGATCGGATGATTAGGTTAATCGTAATTTGATTTAAGCTTTGAACATTCGTGTGGCCGCCATTACGTTTCAGTCAAGATGGCGGCGATATAAAACATGACACTGAGGTGCCCTTTGCTAGTGCTACCTCTGTACCAAATTTCGTTCCATTCGGTTCCACCGTGTTCGAATTAATAGGGGGAATCAATTTTGACATAAAGATGGCCGCCATCCGCAAACTATCAGGTGAATGACCTATTAGATTAGTCAAAGGATGCTCCCTCCATAAAGGTATGTAGTTGCAAAATTTGGTAGAGATCGGATGATTAGGTTAATCGTAATTTGATTTAAGCTTTGAACATTTGTGTGGCCGCCATTACGTTTCCGTCAAGATGGCGGCGATATAAAACATGACACTGAGGTGCCTTTTGTTAGTACTACCTCTGTACCAAATTTCGTTCCATTCGGTTGCACCGTGTTCGAATAAATAGGGGGAATCGATTTTCACACAAAGATGGCCGCCATCCGCAAACTATTACGCTGATGACCTATTGGTTTCGTCAAAGGATGCTCCCCCCATAAAGGTATGTCGTTGCAAAATTTGGTAGAGATCGGATGATTAGGTTAGTCGTAATTTGATTTAAGATTTGAACATTTGTGTGGCCGCCATTACGTTTCCGTCAAGATGGCGGCGATATAAAACATGACACTGAGGTGTCCTTTGCTAGTGCTACCTTTGTACCAAATTTCGTTCAATTCGCATTCACCGTGTTTGAATTGTTAGGGGGGGGACAGACATTCAGAGTACACACACTCACACACACACACACAGACACACAGACACACACACACACAGACTCACACACACACATACACACACACAGACAGACACACTTTTTTCGCCCTGTGTTGATCTCATAAGTCTACTTTCATTTTTTGCAAAAATCGAAAGTAGGCTAAAAAATATCACCTGCTGCTAGGATGATTAAAAAATTGAGCTACTATATCCCAAAATATCTACTCAGGAAAGTGTATTTTTTCCTTAATCCATTGCCACTTACCATATTTGAATACAATTTGGATAAAATGCTCAAATTACCTAAAAGAGGAAATTGATGTAATTCAGAATAGAGCTATAAGAAATATTTATAACTAACCTTTTTTAACACTAACCAAACACCTTTATATTACGAGTAAAATTCAACCTGTAGCCCTAAATGCAGTAATCAAATCATATATCCTGATGTACCAAATCCTACACAAAGGTATCCACACAAATTTAAACTTCACTAAACAATCTGATTTACACGCTTACAAAACTAGACATGCAGATGACATATCACTTTTCCATATCAATTCCAAACAATATGGCAGTAATAGCATTAAGTATAGTGCCTTTGTTAAGTTCAATAGACTACCAGAAAATATAAAAATTGCACCTAGCCTACCAATCTTTAAAAGGAGGCTAAAACAGTTTATGTGGAATGATTATAAAATGTCAGTTTGAAGAAATTCCAAAATCTGAGAAGACAAAAGAAGACTACATTGTGTACAAAAACTTATGAATGCTACAAAATGTTGTGTATATTTTCATACTGAAAACTTTGTAAACTAAACATTGAATTGTAATTTGTTGCCAACATGATAAAACTGTATGATTCCTTTGTATATGAGTCCTTGACTCGTTAAGGGATTAATAAAATGCATTATTATTATTAGTAATAGTAAACGCAATAGGCCTAGTGTATTCCATTCATAGTTAAATACACACCCAGGTGAAGAGACAGCCCCATATCTTATGGAAACTTTAATAAATCTGCATATTCCAAGTCAGGGGCAGCAAACTTTTCTTTCTTTTATCCTAGAGGCGTCAAGAACCCTAAATATGGGGCTGGCTGTATTTTACTCTCGCCATTCTTCACGCTGGTTTGCCTTTCCGCGATCGTTATTTGTGTCGCGAAATGCTGTACATTTTTATTTTTAAGATGTGCAACCTCGCCAACCTGGACCCATTATTGGGAAGCCAGGCTCTGTCTGTCAAAAGCCAGAACAAAGTAGGGAGTGATAGAGGAGTAACAACTCTTTAAAAAACCTGGGTCCATCTGACCCGGCTGGTAGTACCTTGTAAGGGTCCCTTGACAGGGTTGCGGTGAAGTCCCCAACGGTATCTGCAATGGAAGAGGTGGACTCTGGAACAGTGTAGATGGCGAACGAGGCAATCTAGTGCTCAGGTTAATAAGGGCAAAAGGTATATGGTTGCCATGCCATATATCAATTTTACGGGCACGACGGTCCCATATGTAAGTGGCGGTACCCCGACAGCGTCTGTTCACGTGTTAGTGGCGGCTGACATACTGTGCCCAACTCTAGGAATGGGTATTCCAAGATTCAGACACCTAGATATCAAGGGAAAGGCTACAGCCGCTTTTGAAAGTTGAGATATTTGAATATCGCGCTCCATTACTTCTAGAATGGAATGGAAACTTTGTGCAGCCAAGAGCATGTTAAGTGACGTAGCGAGTAGTAGCAGAGGTCGAGACTATTTGTTGATTAAATAGTTAGCCATGGAGTAGAGACTTGAGACTTGGATCAGATTACTGGCACGGCCAAATGAAAGAGAATGCACTTAGTCTCAAGTGAATCGGACCAGAGACACCGAAGATATGAGGATTTCCAGATTTCAGCGTGATCCAGCGTGGACCCGACAGTTTTGAATAAAAGCCGACCGGCGCAAGCATCATCAGCTCACTTCGAACCAAGCTCTTGCATGACAAAGTGCTGCTGCTACGTTGAGCCAAGGCACATGGTTGCCGGATCTACGCAGAAGATATCTTTAAATTGTGATAGTCACAAAAGTGCTACGATACATGTGGAACATACTAAGTTTCCGGCAGAGGGAATAACTAAGGTGATTGTTAGTTTTATACGGACACTGGTGAAATACTTTATTTCTATATGGACACATGCTAGACTTTGTCTAGAAAGTACTTCTTCTCAGTCCAGTAATAATAATTCAATACTTGGATATTTTAATCCAATTAGTCAGTTTCATAAATTGTAACTTGATAACCACTCCGATCTTTCAGTATATTGAAGACTAGTCTATCACGGTGTTGTTCATTAGCCGACAAAGGGAAACTATAAGTTGCTTCGCGCATGATAGATGGTGATAAACCATGCCCAGGGAACGATCTTCAGAACAGCCGTTGATTGATTTAGACTGTCAGTGTTTTCTTGTACTGAAAAGATTACCGTGAGTTATGTTACAACTGACGTATTTGAGAATAGATCACTTGGATCTGACCCCATTTAAGCGAACTGCTATGGATTTAACTGAAGTCAATATTAAAATGGATCAGCAGTTACTTCAAACTTCAAGAATTATTTCCACTATGTCGTGTTAGACAGATTGTGGGTATATAATGGCGGCCGATACAAGGATTAGACGTGCGTGTCCAATAGGGCATGTATCTGGATAAATCTGGTACAGACCAGGTTCACTACGCTTCAAGACCAACGAGAAATGTAAGCCACATTTTGACTTTATATTATGCCTAGCTAATTGGAACAAACTCATTTTCTGCAGATGACCAACACATTTGTCTTTCTTCGTATTTAAATCTTGCAATGATTTACGCAAGACATATTAGAGTTATTCTGAGTATTTTCAGCACTCAGAACAGTTTAGGATCGATGACCGAGCATAACGAGCATTTATTTGAATGTTTCATATTTTTTGATAATCACGGTAATCAGCCGAGGTAACTGTAAAAGTTAATAATTATTTTTGTTGAGAAATGGATATTTTATCCATATTCGAAGAATCGAACATGTGGATTCTCACATAATGAAATAATAATTAAACACATTTATAATAATATAACTAATAATAATAATAATCCACTAATAATAATAATAATGATTTTCATAACTTTTCTAAATAATTCTTGGATCTTATATTTTCTAATAATCACATTCATTGAGAGAGAGCTTATGAAGTAGTTTAATCATTTCTAGTTTGGAACAGGTGATTTTCCGAAGGATAGCGGTTAGCGCAAGCCCGCATTCAACCAACATTACAGTTCTGGTTGAACAGCTAATATTTGCAATGAGCAAAATAGATTTTTCAGATAACACGGAGAGGCATGAAACGGGAAGCAAATGATATTTGCATCAATTAGGATATTTTTGTATTTGTATAAAATCATGACGTAGGTACACATTCGAAAGTGAAATAGAGAGTATCCTAAGTGTGGTAACTTCACGATTTGAACTGAATGGTAAAATAAAATAAACTTGTAAGTTTATAAATCTTCCAGTGTTGATAATAAGCAGAGGCTTGATTTATTGTATAAATTTTGGGAAGAAAATGTATGTGTGTGGAGTAGTTGAAATGCCATTCCCAGGTGCGCATGTTTAAGTCGCAGGAATGAGGAGGTTTTTATTCGAGCATCAATCAAATAGCAGGTTCGATGACTCAGTGTTAAAGAAGGAGTATTGGAACTACACATTGCGTCGTATGAATGACCCAAAGGTTATTTTTTAAAAACCATCAGTTCTTATTTCAACCTTGTTTACGGATTCCATTAAGACTTTGATTTTGCTAGAACCCGGATTTGTCATGATAGTATTTTATTCTTCTTCAGAGGAAGACCTTTGCCGTTGTTGTTGGAATATTGTGTTCTTATAAAAATAATAGAATGGGCCACTGCCAATTAAAAATAATTCTATAACCACGAATAATTTGAAGGATGTTTTCAATCCTAGTGTCATGAACTAAATGAATTTATTATGAAGCTACAATTCTTATTTCCGCATTCTGTTCAAGAATTGCAAGTTGTGAAAGTTACTAAAATGGCCACAAATATAAATATTTTTCTTAATAATGATTTTCCAAGTGGAAAATCGAATAGTTGAATGGTCCACAATTTATTGATCAAGTTGACGATTCAGAAATCATATATTTTGTTAGGAACTTGAAGTTCATAATCGAGTCACTTCTCGAAACGTTTAATGTCAGAAGAACAATTAATTTTGTTGTGCTTCGCACAGTTCTTCGATGCTATGCTCAAGGGTCAGATACTTTTCAAATGTTGTTATTAATATGTGTACATAATTTGTGTTGATTCAAAGATAATAATATTTTTTGACAATATTTTTTGAAACTGGAAAAATGAGTGAAAGTTAAAAATTCTATGAACAATTATTCTACGAGTGTTAATATTATGTAAAAATTCAACCAGTGAACTACAGTATTTCCAGTAAAGACAATTAAATTTGAACTGGATTTAATCATAAATAATGGATATAATTTTGGAACATAGTCTACAGGACTGATAATCAGACTTGTGTCTTCAAAGATAATTGTCTAATGTGTTGGAAAATTTCTGTACATTGTGTTAATAGTAATGTGGATCGCCACACATGAATGATGCTGCTTTGAGCATTTTATTTTGCAGTCAATTTTAAATTCAGAATAAAATGAGATAATTTTATATGATGTGTTATGCCCAGTTGAATCTCCTTCTATCCTTATTGTTGCATTGAGCCAAAAATCAGTAAAGCATTTTTTTCATTTGATATCGTTTTTGCGATTAGCTTTAACCCATCTGGCGCCCTGGGTTATTTTGACTCTCGTGCTGACTGATTCTTGGTAAAATGCATGTGTGGTCGTGCGGACTCCGGTCTAAACGGGCACATAAAATAAGATAGAGAGAGAAATGGCTTCGAATGTGGGGCGCGAGTTAGACACGGTCAATCGCATGCCGATTTAAATTGTGATAATTTTTTATATAGATATTTTGGGAATTGAGAGATGTCTGGTTTGGATGAATAAATTAGTAGGAAACCCAATTAGTGGGGAAAATTAAAAATTTAACTGGGTTAATAATTAGAATGGGTTTGATTATTTTTGATAATGGCTAAACCATTAGGGCGTCAAGTAAATTCAGTAGTAAATATTCGATGACTGGACATACGCATTATTAGAATCCAGGTGGAGGATATTTGAGAACTTGCATATTTTTCTTGTGATATTGTGGTAAATGTAATTCGTAAAAGTAGAGAATTTTGTTTTTCCATCACGTCGACATTAGGACAAATCTCATTTTATTAGAGTGTTCCAATTAGCTATTCATATTTTTTGTTCTAATTATAATCTTGTGTCTGCCAACATGTATACCCCTAAGTTTTGAATAATAATTGAAAATTATGGAAGATATGATGAGGATGATGAGGAGTTTGGAAGAGAGTTCCAAAGAAGCTGGACTGCGTGTAGCAGCCATTATGAAAGAAAATACAGAGGCTTTGGAAAAGAAACTTAAAGAAAATTCTGATTCTTTAGGAAATAAACTTAAAGAAAGTTTAAATGATAAACTTAAAGAAAATTCTGATTCTTTAGAAAATAAACTTAAAGAAAATTCTGATTCTTTAGAAAATAAACTTAAAGAAAGTTTAAATGATAAACTTAAAGAAAATTCTGATTCTTTAAAAGCTAACTTGAAAGAAAGTTTAGATGATAAACTCAAGGAAAATTCCGATTTGTTAGAGAGCAGGTTAAAAGATAACTTGAAAGAAAATTTAAATAGTAAATTTAATTCTATGGAAAATAAATTTAAAGAGAATTCCGAAATCTTGAAAATGTCACTTGAGAGTAAAATTACTAAATTATGCGAAAAAACACATGAGCTCGAAACTTCATTAGCCACTAACGCAAGTTTAACGGACGATAAATTTCGCGATGCCGATCTAAGATCCCAACGCTTAGCTGATAGGATAGAACATGGTCTTAGGAAAGTTGGTGAAGACATGATCAACCTAGAAATCAGAGTGAAGAGAGCAATGAGATGGCAATTCTAGTTGTTCAACGTTTGACAGAACAATTCAAAGAACTCATAGTGGGAGAAATAAGAGAAGGTGTGATTAATGAATTACAAACTGAAATTAAAACCACAGTTATTGATGAAATTAAAGACACACTCAAGCTGGAGAACCAAGAGGGAGTCAAGGAAATTAGGGAATCTTTGTCATCCCATATTCAAGTAATTTCCACAGATATTCAAGCAACTCAGAAGGACATATCAGATGTGACAGGGTCGTTGAAAAGTCACGAGGTTGTTATGAACCAGATATCCACTGATGTCAAGGAGAACTGTAAGGAAACCGAAGAAATTAGAAAAATGGCAGAAGAAAACCATAAGGAAATTGAGGCTATGAAAACCCAAATCAAGGACGAGAAACAGTCTGACCATCTGTTGAAAATGCCAAGTGTATGGGGAGAAGAACAGATACAGATAAACCTAGGAGCAGCTAGAGGAACTGATAGTCAAAGACAGGATGAGGTCAGGACAGTATTTCAATCCAACCCCATAACTGTATTCAAGAATGTAGAGGATAAGCCTTCTAAATTTTCAGGGCGAGATTCTGTGACACCCGTAGAATTCTTGAGAGAAGCAGGTGATTACCTAAAAGATTCCAAAATCCCTAAGGAAAGACAGATCCGAGTGATAGGGAATTTTTTGGAAGGTCCCGCACTTCTTTGGTTTAGAGCTTTTAGGTCCACTCTCACCAATTTTGAGGAGTTTTCCCGTGGGTTATTAAAATAATTTTGGTCCCCGGAAACCAAACAGCAAGTCAGAGCAGAATTATATTCAAAGATATTCTCGACGTCACAACCTACTCGATACTCTACGTACTTTTCTGGACAGCTTTCTAAACTACAACATTTAGATCCGCCGATGCCAGATAATGAATTAATTACCGCATTAATACGTCAGTTTCCAGCAGACGTCCAAAGAATTTTGATCGCTGCTGACATTTATAATATGGAGCAATTTGACGAGGTATTGCAGAAACTTGATCACACGAACGCTCAATTCTTCCATCAGAAGGGAGGAAAGAATAACAACGCTGTGTACGCTGTTATGGCCGACAGTTATTCCCAAACACCTCGAGAGATTCGAGAGGGGCGAGAAGAGAAAACGCCGAGGGAAGAGCCCGATAAAAGAGGATGGAATCAGAACAATAACAGATACAGTACAAGCCTTATGCGAGACCGGATGGTGGATATCGATATAATACTCGATGGAGAAAGCCAAGGGATAATCAAGGAAGGTACCAGGAAAGAAGGTACTATGATAGAAACAATAACTACAATAACAGAGGGAATGTGAACACTCGTCAGTCCAATGAAGAGTTCAATAAGGAGACGAGGAAGAACTTGGAAGAAAGACACCAAGAAAACTTGCAGTTCTTGGAACAGAAGCCCAATGAACCAGGTCCATCGGGAACACAACAATTCCGGGGGAATGGAAAAGAAAAAAAACTTCGAATTCACAGTAGAAGATAGAATTTTAAACACTTTCACTTCCAGGATTATTAAATGGCAAGCAGAGGATGATGACTTAATTCATCATAAAGACGAACGGAAAGAAATGGGTACAAGAATTAAAATGCCAATCATATCATGCGAAGTATTCGGTATGCCTGTCGATACTTTAATTGATACTGGGGCTATGCTTTGTCTTGGGAGCGAGAAGCTTTATATTCTGTGGAAGCTCAAAGAGAATTTAGAGGAGATTCCAGTATCAGGAATTAAAATCCAAGGAATAATACCCAACAAAATATCTCTGTGTAAAACACAATTATACTTATGTGTTACTATTGGAGGACATGATTTCCGACATGTGTTTGTAGTAATGAAGGACATGGCTTTTGACATGATATTGGGAGCGGATTTCATTCAGAAATATCAAGCAGTGATAGACATGAAGACAGAGACGATAGATTCAAGAATACTGAAGAGATAAACTTCGAGGGAAAAGAAGAGGAAGACATCGAGGGAGATGCTCAATGGTCTCTGATTTTTCATGAAGCTGAAGGAAGAGAAGTCTACACTGAGAAGGAGTCCCCAGAGCTAGGAAAAATTTTGGAAGAGTACCACGATATTTTTGATATTAAACCTGGTGAAATTAAAGATTTTGAATATCGTATTCGAGTAAATGATGATGCACCTTTCCATGCTAAATTGTATCCGGTAGCGGAAAAGCATCGAGAAATGGTAAAAGTGCTTATCAAAGAGATGGAAAGTAACAATGTGATTGAAAAGTACACTTCCTCTTATGTCAATCCATTAGCAGAAGTGTCTAAGCCAGCTGGAAGTCTGAGACTATGTTTAGACGCACGAAATTTGAATTCAAGTTTGCAGCCAGAGTATGACAGACCACCAATCTTTAGGGAACTGTTAAGGAAATTCCAAGGCAAGGTCTGGTTCTCTAACATTGATCTCACTTCGTCCTACCACCACATTAGGCTTCGTGAAGATTCCAAAAAGTTTACAGGATTTATGTTTGACCAGCAGACATATGTATTCCGCCGTCTACCATTTGGGGTCAAAACATCTGGATCTGTTTTGATCAGAGCACTGGAACAAAACTTGAGTCCTGAAGTAAAAGAGATAGCAATTCGTTACATAGATGATATCCTAATTGCATCTGAGACTAAGGAGGAACATTTATTACATCTTCAGATGTTATTCGCAGATTTGAGAAAAGCGAACTTTAAAGTAAACCTTCGAAAATGTCAGTTCTTTCGGAAGGAAATAAAATTTTTGGGCCACATTTTGGATGGTGAAGGATACCGTCCCAATGAGACAAAGATACAGGTGATTGCAAATTTCCCTAGACCTACTAGAGTGAAGAATGTCCGCAGTTTTCTCGGAACATGCCAATTCTTTGCAGGGCATTGTCCAAGCTTCACCAAGACGGTTGCTCCATTGCAGGAATTATTAAAAAAAAGGGAAACAAATGGAAATGGAATGAAGATTGTGAACAATCATTTCAAGATGCCAAGAGGTTATTGGTAAATAGCGTGAAAATAGAGTATCCTGACTTTACCAAGAATTTCATCATAGAATCCGATGCATCCACCGTAGGGATTGGAGCTATTCTTCTTCAAGAAGATGACGATCACAAGAGACGTTACCTGGCGTTCATAAGCAGGAAACTTCGTCCATCAGAAAGGAATTATTACACCACAGAGTTAGAAGCCCTTGCTGTAATCTTCGCGTTGGAGTCGTGGAAGAAAATGTTAATTGGACATTCAGAAATTGTGAGGACTGATCACCATGCATTGGAGTTTATCTTGAGAACAAACTTTGCCACTGATAGGATAACTAGATGGTCACTTTTTATTCAACAATTCAACCTAGTTATTGAACACACAGGAGAACTATTGAAACAATCAGGTGACAAGTTAAAAAAGGAACTGTACAACTTAATATGTACTATTTACAAGACTGGAGAATTGCCTGAAGACTTTGTGAAATGCATAATAGTACCTATACCTAAAAATCAAATGCAAGGTCATGTAAACAATACAGAACATTGAGTCTGGTGTGTCATGCATCAAAAATAGTCACCAGAATTATTATGAACAGAATAGAAAAACAAATCGATGAAAACCAATCTGATGATCAATTTGGTTTTAGGAAAGGAGTAGGAACAAGAGAAGCAATCTTAGCATTGAGGCATGTGATAGAGAAGCAGATGAAGAAAGGCAAACCTACCTTCTTAGCGTTTGTTGACCTTGAAAAGGCGTTTGACAATGTGAACTGGAATGTTCTATTCAGCATTCTTCATCAAACAGGTATCAACTTTAGAGACAGAAGACTGATCTACAATATCTATAAGCAAGAAATTGGAATAGTTTGTTGTGGTAGCAAGGAAGAAACAGCACACATCAGAAAGGGTGTACAGCAGGGTTGTTCCCTTTCCCCATATCTATTCAATATATATGTACAAAAGGCGATCGACCAAGTAAGAGAAGAATTTGCCACAGGAGTGAATATTCATGGAGAAAAAGTTGACATGATAAGGTTTGCTGATGACATAGCGCTAATTGTAGAAAGAGAAGAAGACTTACAAAAGATCCTGAGCAAGATGGACAAAATAATGGATGAAGAATTTAATATGAGAATAAATACAAACAAAACAAAAATTTTGGTCTGCAGTAGAAATGGCGAAAACCAGACATCAATAGAGTTAAGAAATGAAAAGATACACGAAGTGAATGAGTTATATTATCTGGGAAGTAAAATAACGAATGATGGAAGAAGCAGCAGAGAGATATTAAGTAGGATTGCCCAAGCCAAGAACGCTTTCTATAAAAAGAAGAACCTATTTACTGCAAGGAACATCAGTCTTGATGTGAGGAAACTAATGTTGAAGACCTATGTATGGAGCGTCGCGCTATATGGCAGCGAATCTTGGACAATAGGAGAGAGAGAGAGGAAAAGACTACTGGCATTTGAAACCTGGTGCTATAGAAGAATTATGAAAATCAGTTGGAAAGAAATGGTCACAAATGAGGAAGTATTTAGAAGAGTGGGAGAGAGAAGATGCTTCCTTAAATATTTAAAAAGAAGAAGGAATCACCTCGTGGGCCACATACTGCGACACAATGGACTGATTAAGCTTATAATCGAGGGAACAGTAGACGGCAAGAATTGTAGAGGAAGACCCAGACTGGAGTACATGAGTCAAATACTGCAAGATATGGGTTGTGGCTCATACTGTGAACTGAAGAGGAAGACTGAGAGACGGGAAGAATGGCGAGCTGCTGCCAACCAGCCTCACGGCTGTTAACCACAGAGAGATTGAACACACTCCTGGAAAGTTGAACGTTGGGGCCGATTTATTGAGTAGAGCAGTGGAGTCTACATCTAAGGTTTTTCAAGTTGACCTGACGCAGGAGGATGAGGATACCTGAGATTGAACCAAGTCGTCAGATGAGGGAAACTCTAGCTTTAGACAAGTTGAGGAGCCAAGCTGAGAAAAGAGAGCGCAGAGTGAGAGGAAAGCGTTTTCGCAGACCCTTGCGCGTAGGAACTCTTGTTTTAGTGAAAAGACCTACACCCTCTGACGTGCAAAATCGAGTGTACTCGAAGTTTGCAAGCCTTTACGCTGGACCCTATCGTATTGTGGAAGTAAACAACAATGGAAGCTATGAAATCGCCAATACACGAACTGGTAACATCGTGGGAACTTATAATGCTGCGAATTTGAAGATTTATTATTCAAGAACCAGATGATTTAATGTGTAGATAGGAAAAATAAAAATTTTCCAATTTTTATTTTTTGCTAGGTGTGGGGTGGATGTGCCCAACTCTAGGAATGGGTATTCCAAGATTCAGACACCTAGATATCAAGGGAAAGGCTACAGCCGCTTTTGAAAGTTGAGATATTTGAATATCGCGCTCCATTACTTCTAGAATGGAATGGAAACTTTGTGCAGCCAAGAGCATGTTAAGTGACGTAGCGAGTAGTAGCAGAGGTCGAGACTATTTGTTGATTAAATAGTTAGCCATGGAGTAGAGACTTGAGACTTGGATCAGATTACTGGCACGGCCAAATGAAAGAGAATGCACTTAGTCTCAAGTGAATCGGACCAGAGACACCGAAGATATGAGGATTTCCAGATTTCAGCGTGATCCAGCGTGGACCCGACAGTTTTGAATAAAAGCCGACCGGCGCAAGCATCATCAGCTCACTTCGAACCAAGCTCTTGCATGACAAAGTGCTGCTGCTACGTTGAGCCAAGGCACATGGTTGCCGGATCTACGCAGAAGATATCTTTAAATTGTGATAGTCACAAAAGTGCTACGATACATGTGGAACATACTAAGTTTCCGGCAGAGGGAATAACTAAGGTGATTGTTAGTTTTATACGGACACTGGTGAAATACTTTATTTCTATATGGACACATGCTAGACTTTGTCTAGAAAGTACTTCTTCTCAGTCCAGTAATAATAATTCAATACTTGGATATTTTAATCCAATTAGTCAGTTTCATAAATTGTAACTTGATAACCACTCCGATCTTTCAGTATATTGAAGACTAGTCTATCACGGTGTTGTTCATTAGCCGACAAAGGGAAACTATAAGTTGCTTCGCGCATGATAGATGGTGATAATCCATGCCCAGGGAACGATCTTCAGAACAGCCGTTGATTGATTTAGACTGTCAGTGTTTTCTTGTACTGAAAAGATTACCGTGAGTTATGTTACAACTGACGTATTTGAGAATAGATCACTTGGATCTGACCCCATTTAAGCGAACTGCTATGGATTTAACTGAAGTCAATATTAAAATGGATCAGCAGTTACTTCAAACTTCAAGAAATATTTCCACTATGTCGTGTTAGACAGATTGTGGGTATATAATGGCGGCCGATACAAGGATTAGACGTGCGTGTCCAATAGGGCATGTATCTGGATAAATCTGGTACAGACCAGGTTCACTACGCTTCAAGACCAACGAGAAATGTAAGCCACATTTTGACTTTATATTATGCCTAGCTAATTGGAACAAACTCATTTTCTGCAGATGACCAACATATTTGTTTTTCTTCGTATTAAAATCTTGCAATGATTTACGCAAGACATATTAGAGTTATTCTGAGTATTTTCAGCACTCAGAACAGTTTAGGATCGATGACTGAGCATAACGAGCATTTATTTGAATGTTTCATATTTTTTGATAATCACGGTAATCAGCCGAGGTAACTGTAAAAGTTAATAATTATTTTTGTTGAGAAATGGATATTTTATCCATATTCGAAGAATCGAACATGTGGATTCTCACATAATGAAATAATAATTAAACACATTTATAATAATATAACTAATAATAATAATAATAATAATCCATTAATAATAATAATAATGATTTTCATAACTTTTCTAAATAATTCTTGGATCTTATATTTTCTAATAATCACATTCATTGAGAGAGAGCTTATGAAGTAGTTTAATCATTTCTAGTTTGGAACAGGTGATTTTCCGAAGGATAGCGGTTAGCGCAAGCCCGCATTCAACCAACATTACAGTTCTGGTTGAACAGTTAATATTTGCAATGAGCAAAATAGATTTTTCAGATAACACGGAGAGGCATGAAACGGGAAGCAAATGATATTTGTATCAATTAGGATATTTTTGTATTTATATAAAATCATGACGTAGGTACACATTCGAAAGTGAAATAGAGAGTATCCTAAGTGTGGTAACTTCACGATTTGAACTGAATGGTAAAATAAAATAAACTTGTAAGTTTATAAATCTTCCAGTGTTGATAATAAGCAGAGGCTTGATTTATTGTATAAATTTTGGGAAGAAAATTTATGTGTGTGGAGTAGTTGAAATGCCATTCCCAGGTGCGCATGTTTAAGTCGCAGGAATGAGGAGGTTTTTATTCGAGCATCAATCAAATAGCAGGTTCGATGACTCAGTGTTAAAGAAGGAGTATTGGAACTACACATTGCGTCGTATGAATGACCCAAAGGTTATTTTTTAAAAACCATCAGTTCTTATTTCAACCTTGTTTACGGATTCCATTAAGACTTTGATTTTGCTAGAACCCGGATTTGTCATGATAGTATTTTATTCTTCTTCAGAGGAAGACCTTTGCCGTTGTTGTTGGAATATTGTGTTCTTATAAAAATAATAGAATTGGCCACTGCCAATTAAAAATAATTCTATAACCACGAATAATTTGAAGGATGTTTTCAATCCTAGTGTCATGAACTAAATGAATTTATTATGAAGCTACAATTCTTATTTCCGCATTCTGTTCAAGAATTGCAAGTTGTGAAAGTTACTAAAATGACCACAAATATAAATATTTTTCTTAATAATGATTTTCCAAGTGGAAAATCGAATAGTTGAATGGTCCAACAATTTATTGATCAAGTTGACGATTCAGAAATCATATATTTTGTTAGGAACTTGAAGTTCATAATCGAGTCACTTCTCGAAACGTTTAATGTCAGAAGAACAATTAATTTTGTTGTGCTTCGCACAGTTCTTCGATGCTATGCTCAAGGGTCAGATACTTTTCAGATGTTGTTATTAATATGTGTACATAATTTGTGTTGATTCAAAGATAATAATATTTTTGACAATATTTTTTGAAACTGGAAAAATAAGTGAAAGTTAAAAATTCTTTGAACAATTATTCTACGAGTGTTAATATTATGTAAAAATTCAACCAGTGAACTACAGTATTTCCAGTAAAGACAATTAAATTTGATCTGGATTTAATCATAAATAATGGATATAATTTTGGAACACAGTCTACAGGACTGATAATCAGACTTGTGTCTCCAAAGATAATTGTCTAATGTGTTGGAAAATTTCTGTACATTGTGTAAATAGTAATGTGGATCGCCACACATGAATGATGCTGCTTTGAGCATTTTATTTTGCAGTCAATTTTAAATTCAGAATAAAATGAGATAATTTTATATGATGTGTTATGCCCAGTTGAATCTCCTTCTATCCTTATTGTTGCATTGAGCCAAAAATCAGTAAAGCATTTTTTTCATTTGATGTTGGTTTTGCGATTAGCTTTAACCCATCTGGCGCCCCGGGATATTTTGACTCTCGTGCTGACTGATTCTTGGTAAAATGCATGTGTGGTCGTGCGGACTCCGGTCTAAACGGGCACAATACCAGTACTCAGAAGTGGAACTCTGAGTTTAACTCGACTGAAAACTCAGTCTATTATCCAAGTTAATCAACATGAATAGTGCACCTATACAAACATATTACCCCAGTGGGTCAAATCCCACGGTTGAAAAACCGCCTGTGGTCTATTCGCATTCTGGGGAGACCACAGTAGTGTGCCATTAGGTAAATCGGAGTGCCTCAAAACCCCGTAAAGACAAAATCAGACCAAATTCAATACTGTGGTTAATGAATTTTAATGTCAACTCCCTCTTGAAAATGGGAAAACTTAAGAATATTCTTGACAAATCTCGAGTACGGAGAATTCGAATAATCGCTTTTTAATAATCAAGGTATACTGATGAGCACCTTTTGACTCGGAAGGGTACAGAATATATAAGGGAAAGCCTGATGTAAGAGCTATGCCAAATTGTCCACAAATCGGTACTGGATTTATAGTAGACAAGACAGAACTTGATTATAGTTTGTGGACTTTAAATCCTTCTCAAGTCGACTTTCCACCATGACAGTTAAATCAGCTAAAAGAGCTACACGCTAGTCAATGGACATGCACCAACCAATATTACCAATAGACAGGACGTTGATAAAGTAGAAGAATTCTGGAACTTGTTAGACGATGTTCTTCAGAGAATCCCAATAAACCATGTTCAGATCTTAATGGGTGATTTCAATGCCCAGAATGGCAAAGAAAAGGAGTATAAACACAGTAAAGCGTCGTTTATCCAGACTAATTGGGACCGAAAGATCTCCGGATAACGATTTTTCCGGATAATCAAACAAGCGTTTATTTCATAGGAAAAACACGCACAGTACATTATGGTAATAACCACCAAGCTTCTAATTTAGATGCAACGCTTTCGCACATAACAAAGGTCCAGAAATGGGATCTCCCTTACTTCCTGTCTGAATAAACCGTAAGTACACCGCTTCTTCCAATTGTTATCCCTAGCTGAACTATGGGTCTACGCTTTTCATACCCTTCTTCCCTATCTAACTTCAATGCATAATTCAGAATTTCAACTTTCCTTTCTTCAAATCATAAATTGTGGATTTTCTAACACAGTTTTAATTAGACACTGCACACTCTCACCTTTATCCAGTTTATTAATGATCTCCACCTTCTTCTCAATTGATAAAACATTGCGATTTCGTTTCTCCCTTTTTGTCACTCGTAGAAGCCACTTTCACAACGTAATACAGTACAGTACACACACTCACATATTGTAACACAATGAAACATTATAGAGTAAACAAACGGTAAGTGACATAAGAGACAACGATTGAATACGAGAACCGACTCACTACTGCTCCGTCATTTTTTTTTTTTTTTGCTCGTCCGGATAATTGACGTTCCGGTTGTTTGACGTCCGGATAAACGACGTTCTACTGTACTGGGTTGGTAAATGGTCAAGACATAAGCAAACAAACAGGAATGGCATGAGACTAATAGAGATATGCAGGAACCATGATTTATTTCTTAAATCAACATTTTTCAAGAAAAATCCTCAAAAACTAAGACTTGGATTTCATCAAATGTACTATTGGGTGAATTTCAGTTGGACCACGTATTGATCTCTCGTTCCAAAACGGCGGAAATCATGAAACTCAAAGTCGTCAACCGTCCCGGGTATGACGTTAATCTGCGTCCGACCGAGTGACCACCGGTATAAGTGGTCTCCCTCTTTCAAACGTGGATGAGGTAAAGGGCACTCTCTATTCATTGGAGTGAGAAATCACCCCTAAAGGCGGATGAACGAACACCGAATCGTCAACGGCATAGAATGCAGAAGGCAACGGGAAACTACTGCATTAAGGATCCTCTGGATATCCCAAGGAATAGCGGCCCATGTCATGAAACCTGTACTCGAAAAATGTTCCGGATTAGACCCGCAATCGGATCTCCGGGCGGGGTGTGCTTGTACAAGTGCTCAATGTAGAAGACGCATTGTAACATGGAATGCTAGATCACTTCTAAAATGTGGAAAGCTGGAAAACTTAAAACTTGAGAGTGGAAGGATGAATGTAGATGTGTTAGGAATAGCCGAAATTAGGTGGCCTGATAATGGTGTAAGGGACCAGAACCTACCCGGTTCGGGTGTAACCAATATTATTTTTCTTCAGAATGAAAAAGATTGACTTTCTACGTATTGGTATTTTATCACACACACAGAGTATACAAAAAACAAAACACAAGAATACATGAGAAACCAAAGCCAAAGAGATGACTGATTTGGATGCAGCATCCTCCCACCTTTCGTTTCAACATCAAAACAAAACCCTCGCGGACCATACCTTCAGGTCCAGCTTCCATGGGATAAACATGTTGTAAGGGTCGAAGAAACTCACCACTTGAAGTCTTCACCCACACAATAACAACTTTTCCTAGGGGCCAGTCAATTTCTGGGAGTTTCAACCAAAAAGATCCCTCCCACCATTTGGAAGCTATCAGCTGTGGCACAGAGCAATCCCTAGAGGGCAGGTCAGCTGGATTATTAACTCCGATCACGTGAGACCAGCATTCTGGATCCGTCACAATTCTAATTTCCCTTGACGCTGTTGGTCACAAAAGTTCTCCCCTCTCTTCATCCAAGAAAGATCAGTGGAGGAATCACTCCAATAGTAAGTACGAACGCCAGCTAAGTCCAGACTACCTATTGCTGAATCAGCTAGCCAAGACCCCATTGTACAAGCCAATAATTCCAATCTCTGTATGGTAGTCTTCTTTAATGGAGCTACTCTTTTGTGACGGTAGACTTTAAGTCTTTTCTCGTCTAAATACTCCCATCAAAGAAATTTCAGAAAGTTACGGTCAACATTACGCACTGAGATCTGCAGGAATGCCTTCTTTATGTCTGATATGACACCTATTCTCCTAAATGTGAACCTGGTCAAGATTGATGGAATAATCTCCTGTAAATTGGGTCCCTTTTCAAGACAATCATTAAGTGAAGGTCCCCCTCTCGACTTGCAGGACGCGTCGAACACAGGTCTCTCAGCACCATCCTTGAAGACTCCTTGGTGTGGTAGGTAATAAATACCCTGCTTCCTGAATGTCTTCCTCGCAGACTTCTTCTATAATTCCCTCTAATTCCCACACCTGGAATACTTGCTGGTACCTCTTGAAGTTTCCTTCCTTCTTCAGACGAACAGTAGCAGAACTCAATCTCTTCAATGCAATGTCCTTATTTTCTTTCATAAGCTGCCAATTCTCTCCCCACGGTAGTGAAACTTCAAACCTTCCTTTCTCACTCGTCCAGACATTGTCTTGAAAATGTATAAGGGTAGCTAACTCCATCTCCTGTTTTGTAAGAGTTTCAATGTAATCCCTAATGCCGATAGTTTCCAAGCTCCACGGCTCACTTAAAAACATGCTTTGCACAAACAAGGACACACAAGATTCACTATCCCCAATCTTCTGCCAAACCTTTCCCATAACTGTCCTACCAAGAGTAGTTTTCATGGCAACTAATCCTGATTTCAGATGAACAACATCCCCCGTGAACAGTCTACCAGCGGCATCAGCACCAATGAGAAGTTCTATTACAGGAGGGCATGAACCGAAATCAGAGTCCCAAATGTTTTTTTCTTAATTTCATCCATCCACGGACCATACTGTAAACTTGGAATTTTCCCACATATTTCCTTTCGGCTTAACCCCTGCATATTGTCTTTCTTTAAATCACGTTCGTCACTAACCGAAATTTCATAGACATTGTGATCTAGTTCGCTGATTGACGAACCTCCAAATAGCATGTGACCTATCCTCTCAGTTTTCAAAGGGACATACTTCATCTCCTTCGCTGTTTCTTCTAGTAGATAAGACCTCTGTGAACCACAATCTATTAGAGCACGTACTGTCTTCACCTTCGCATTGTTTTCTAGTCTAACACTGAGAGTCTGTAACAAAACATCTTGAACAGCTGAGGCTTTTGCGTTGAGAGTCACAACTCCATTTTCCTTACTGTTCATCTTACTGTTACTATGCATTGTATCATTCTTGGTCGAAACCTTATTTACTTCTAACCTAGGGCACATGATTACTTCATGTCTGTTACAGCATACTGGACACCTCAAGATTGCGGTGCAACGGTTTGCCCTATGACCAACTTTTAAGCATGCAAAACAACATTTGTTCTCCGCTAGTCTCTTACGCTTGTTGTCTAAGTTCAGATCTTGAGCGAAGTTACACTCCTTACCTCCGTGTCGCCTTTTACAAAATATAAAAATTTTCTCTCGCTCGCATTTGCTTGTAAACAAAACACTAGCAGTAGGTGGCGGGTTATCTTCATATTCCCTCAACTTACATTTGTCATTGTTTCTCTTTTGAGACAACCCAAAACCAGCCTGGGCAATAGTTATTTTTTCTTCGCCTTCCACTTCCCCTTTAAGGAAAGCAAGTAATGCTCCTAGTTTATCAGCACGACTGCATACTTGATCTGCCGTTGAAGTTGCTAGATTTCTCATCCATACACGCAGAATATCCTCAGGGAGGCACGACTTAACCAATGGAAATAGCATAGCTCCATATCTGTCCCTAGTGACACCAATGGACTCTAAAGCTCTCAACTGTGTATCAAGGTTATCATGTAACACGGCAAGATTAAGCCTGTCTTTCTTATTGCCAACATTTACAATCCCAAGACTTATAAGCTCCCTCACATAACACTCAGTTAATAAATCATCCCGTCCAAACATACTCTGTAGAGACTATATCGCCTTTTGGTAATTTGGTGCAGTTGGTGGGAAACTATTTACTAACTCTCCTGCTCGACTGCCTACCTTTGTGGCCTGTATTAAATACTGGAACTTGTCTTCAGCTTCAATGTCCTCATCCTCGTGGATACGTTTGAACTGTCCCCAAAATCCCAACCATTCTTTAACCTCTCCTCCAAACTTAATAAACTCGATCTTAGGCAATTTCAGCTGTCTTTTGCTATTACTTATACACGATGAACTATCAATTTCTCGTGTCCTCTTATTGATGATTGACTGCAGTCTATTGGAACCTTTCAGTCTAGCACTGTCCAATTTATCTCTATAATTATCAATGGTTTCGTACTCACTGATGTATGTGTCGTCATTTTGCTCGAGTAACAGATTCAGTACCTTTTCGTCCAGTGTCGTCATCTCCGTACCTAACCTCTCAATCTTGGTCAGCAGAGATTGTAATTCCTCTTCGTCCGCATCTTCAATATTCTTCGTATTTAAATGTTGTTCAAGCATATTGTAGGTTTTCGTAAAGGACATCCTTACGGGTTTTTTCACCTTTATTATCCTATCACACTCCATCGTCGACACGTATGTTCTAGCTTAAATACAATCTTACAGCTGCATCCTCTGATATTCTCCAATTAATTCGTTACTACAATTAATCACGTCGGGGTCACCAAATTATGTCAGGGACCAGAACCTACCCGGTTCGGGTGTAAAAAATATTATTTTTCTTTAGAATGAAAAAGACTGACTTTCTACGTATTGGTGTTTTATTACACACACAGATATACAAAATACAAAACACCAGAATACATATGAAACCAAAGCCTAAGAGATGACTGTTTTGGATGCAACAAATGGAGATTTTTGGAGTGGAGATTACAGAATAATCCACACGGGAACTATTATGGACAAACCTGAAGAGGGAGGAGTAGGAGTGGTGCTGACGAAGGAAATTGATCACCGAGTTAAAGGATACGTTCAGCAGAGTGGAAGACTGATTTTAGTGAAATTAGGTACTAAACCAAGGGACACCGTGATCATTCAAGTCTACATGCCAACCACTGCCCACGAAGATGAAGAAGTGGAAGGAGTGTTCTATGATCTGACAGAATTAATCAAAGGTGTTAAAGGAGATGAGAATCTGATAATCCTCGGAGACTGGAATGCTGTTATTGGAGAGGGTAAAGATGGTATGGCTGTGGGCCAATTTGGGCTTGGCACACGGAACGATCGAGGAAACCGTTTTTTGGAATTATGTGCTTACAATCAGCTGGTGGTTGCAAATATATTATTTCAACACCAAGCACGTAGCCGTTATACTTGGACAATGTCAAGTGGTGGGAATCGATTTCAGATCGATTACATATTAGTAAAGCAGTGATTTAAGACACAGCTGAAGGACTGTAGAATCTGCCCTGGCCCAGATATTGGTAGCGACCACAACATGGTTTTGAGCGAATGCAACTAAAACTGAAGAAACAGAAAAGGAAGAACAGTCAAAAATGGAGTACCAAAGCTATCAGAGATCAATACCTTGCTATAGATTTTAAGAAGAAGACAGATGAAATTCTGGCAGACATATCAGCAATAGACTTAGGAAGTATGGAGAATAAGTGGAATGCTTGGAGGGGAAGTGTTCTAACGGCAGCAACAGATGTTGTGGGAAAGCCGAAAGCACAGAACAGGAAAGCCTGGATAACTAATGAAATAACTGAGAAGATATACACAAGAAGAAAGTTTAAGAACTCTGCGACTGAAGAAGGACAACAACTATACAGGAAATTGAGAAACGAAATAAATCGAGAGGCGAAGGCAGCCAGAGAAAAATTTCTGGAATTGTAATGCATGGAAGTAGAAGAACTAGTTAAGAATCATAAATTTGAGACAGCGCTTAAAGTAGTCAAAAGGTTCCTTGGGGACAAGAGGATTAGGTGCAATGTACTGAAGACAGATGATGGAGAACTGGTGTATGAAGATTCTGTAATTGGCTCAAAATGGAAAGAATACATTGAAAATGTATATGGAGGAAAACATACACCTTGTGAAATACTAGAAAATGAAGAGCTAGTAGATAAAGAAGAAGAGGGAGATGAAATACTCCTGGATGAATTTAATCAAGCAATGGAAAGGCTGAAAAACGGAAAGGCATCTGGGGTTGATGATATACCATCAGAGCAGATAAAAGCCACTGGAGACAATGTGAAGAAAGCCCTATTTGATCTGATTTTTGAAATGTATAACACGAGACATATCCCATCGGAGTTTAGGAAATGTGTCATAGGCCCATTCCAAAGAAATCATCTGCTAATAGATGTGACCAATATCGCACATTAAGCCTTGTAACACATGCTTCTAAAATACTCACTGCTTTATCTTGAAACGCATTGAAGGAAAGGTAGAGTTGGCATTGACAGAAGATCAATTTGGATTCAGGAAGGGTAGAGGGACACGAGAAGCAATCCTAGCTTTAAGAATGATTATAGAGAAACGACCAAGAAAAGATCTTGATACATTCATTGCTTTCGTAGACCTGGAGAAGGCATTTGATAAGGTTGAGTGGAATAAACTATTCATGGTGTTGAAAGAACTGGGTGTCAAGTACAAGGACAGGAGGACAGTTTGGAAATTGTATGAATATGAGATAGCTGTTATACGATATGGAGATTCCACAACAGGGGCCAACATTAAGCAAGGAGTTCGGCAATGGTTGTTCGCTCTCACCAATTCTTTTTAATGCATACATCCAAAAAGCAATAGATGAAGTAAATGATGTAATTTGCCAATGACTGGAGGTCTCAAGATTCAAGGAGAAAGAATTACCATGCTTCGCTTTGCGGATGACATCACAGTCCTGGCAGAAAATGAAGATGATCTGAATTATACATTAGCAGGAATGGAATCCACCTCCAACAAATATAACATTAGGATCAACAAAATATAGCCGGAAGTATGAACCTCCTCGTTGTATTTTAAATGGAGAACAGTTGACAAATGTACGGGAGTTCACTTACCTTGGTAGCAAAATAACAGCAGATGGAAGAAGTAGAAGAGAAATAGTCAGCCGCATCAACCAAGCCGAAATAGCTCTACAAGCAAGAACATTAGTATGAGCCTCAGAAAACGTCTTGTGAAGATATATGTGTGGAGCGTACTGTTGTATGGTAGTGAAACCTGGACTCTTAGGTTGGCTGATAAGAAAACGAACAGTAGGCTTTAAAATATGGTGCTACAGGAAAATACTAAAAATTCCATGGGCGGAAAAAATCAGTAATGAAGAAACGCTGAAAAGGATTGGAGAGAAACCATGTTTATGGAATATGCTTACTCACCGAAAAGACAATTGGATTGGACATATCTTGAGGCATGAAAGTCTTCTGCACACAATACTGGAGGGCAATGTAGAAGGAAAGAACTACAGAGGTAGACCACGGCTAGGATACATAAAACTAATCATTCACGAAAAGGGTTGTGATAATTACTTGGACTTGAAGAGACTAGCCACAGACCGGAGTTCATGGAAAGCTGCTACAAACCGATCTTCGGATTAAACACCACAGAAGAATAAAGTCCTCAAAGTATTAGATCTGGATTCTGACCATTACCCCCACTAAATTCTCTTTGGACATTATCCCATAAAGGAGGAAATTCGCTCCAAAATTACCAGCCCGTCAATATGATGTCCATCTTACACAAAATAGTATGGAATTTACGCAAGAGACACAAAAGTTAACCCCACAGAATTGGCAGCAACTTCAAGCTGTACTTCTAAAAACGGCTGAAAGAATTGCACCTTCAACCAGAGTACGGAAACATGCATGGTGGACTGATGAGTGTGACCACCTCATAAACCTAAGACAACGAGCATGGCTAAACTGAATGTGCAACAAGAATGAAATAACGCTACAACATCTTCTAGACGTTAAGAAAATAGTAACAAAATCACTAAGAGTGATTCGTAAAAAACATGAAAACACTAAATTAAAAGATATAGAAGAGGACTTCAATCAACATCATTCTAGAAATCACTATAGAACATTCAAGCAGAAATTAACTAAATATTGCCCACCTTCTGTTCAGTTTCAAAACGACCTTGGGAACATCGCCCACTCCAACTCTGAAAATTGTGCACTTCTTGTAAATTATTTTGGTAAACTACTCAATTGTGAGAAACCCTAGGAAACTTTTCAACTTTGTCATACTGTATGGAATCCTGACTCGGAACCACCGGACCTACAGGAAATTCGGGAAATAATCCAATCCATGAAAAACAACAAAGCATCGGGAGAGGACCAGATCGTTGCAGAACTGTGGAAATATGTAGGTGAAAACCTCATCATCAAACTCAAAGAAATTATTGATGAAATCTGGCAAAATGAGAACATTCCTCCAGATTGGAAGATGGCGATCATCCATCCAGTATACAAGAAAGGTAGCAAAACGAATCCAAACAATTACCGAGGGATCTCATTACTCTCGGTAACTTACACAACTTTGACCAAATCCCTTCTGAACCGTGCCTATCTTCAACCGGATCCGCAGATTGGTGAATATCAAGGTGGGTTCCGGAAAGGCTGATCGTGTACAGAGCAAATTATAATTTTGTAAAATTCAATGTTGTACTTCCGTAAAATGTCAAACAAAATTTATGTCATTACTTTTCTAGACTTTGCAATGGCTATGACAGCATTGCCCGTTAATCCCTTGTTGCTGTACTCTGGATTAGATCGCAAGACAACATCAATCATCAAAGATACCTTCTTGAATACAAGTTCAAAGGTTAATTTATGGGAGGACTGAGCGCAGAATTTTCAATTGATACAGGAGTGCGTCAAGGAGATGGATTACCTCTATTGTTGTTTAACTGTGCGCTCGAAAATGTCGTCCGAGAATGGAGCGAACTGGTGCACCATCCCATAGACTAGGACCAAAACTCAAAGGGACAGCACTCGACTGTTTGGCGTTTGCGGATGACATGGCGTTAATTGCTCCAAACATTTCTGATGCCCAGAAACAACTTGAATTACTCCAAGAACAAGCAGTAAAAATCGGCTCACGGATTTCTTTTGACAAAACAAAATTTATGACGGATATTAAAACTGCTCCGAATACACTCCGCATAGATAATTGTAATGTCTCCCGAGTGAAAGACTTCAAATAATTAGGTGAATGGATCTATGAAACTGGCAACGGAGGAAAATCTATAGAAGCAAGACAACAGAAAATGGAAACTGTTTTCCATTTGACAAAACAAGTTTATAACAAAAAATGCCTCTCTTGGAACTGTAAAATTCAGCATTTTAAAACAGTAGTCTTGCCTGCAGCCCTTTATGCAGCCGAGGCACTTAATCTACAACATAAAACACTGAGAAATCAATGGGAGATTAAGGAACGCAAAACCATGCGAAAAAGTTTGGGACCAAGAATCAATGATGGAATTCACCTTCAGAAACCTAATGCTGACGTCTGTTTGAAAATTACTAAAATCACGGACACAATCCGTATGAGAAGGATCAAATTCATGGGACATTTGAGCAGCATGGACCCAACTAGGTTAACACATAAAATCTATACGTTTTTGCAGAAAAAGGCAACAAGGTCCAATTGGTACAAACAGACTGAAAAGGACTTGGCTGAATTAGGTTTTCCCAATCTCAAGGATCGAGAGGAAATTAGGAAAATTACTCATAGACGGGGTTTTGAGGTAGAACAGAGAAGACTCGCTCAAGCGTTACGCATGAAGAGTTATTGGACAAACATCAAGGCCAATAAGTGGTCCTAGGGGACCCATTCGCACAGAATAAGAAGAAGCTGGGTGGAGCATAGAGTTCTCCATCTGAATCGATTTGCTGCCACGGTCTTGGTTGTTCTTCCAGGACTGATGCCGCCTCTGCTTCCACTGTTCGACGCCTCGGTCTTCCCCTTCTTATAGCTCCCTGAGGATTCCATTCACGAGCCTGTTTTGGTATACTGTCAAGACTTTTACGCAGAGTGTGCCCTAACCATTTCCATTTCTGTTCTTTAATCTGGATTTCTGACTCGCGTTGTTGGGTACTGCACCCGAAATTTGAATGCTTCATGATGAAAATGATGATATTTTTTGAGCCCCATGATACAGTTTAACACGGCAATATAGATCCTGGAAATTAGCTCAAGCGAGCTTCGTTAGCGAACGCAGGCAGTGGGAGAAACCAGTCACGTGATCAGAGACGCCACAGAATATTCTCGATCATTGGAAAGTGCCTAGCAACAAGGCATTACCGCGCAATATTATCAGTTAATTGTTATAAAGTATATCATTGGATATACGCCCACAACCAATGAGAGGTGGGTTTATGGAAGCAGATATGGAATTTTACCTAGTTAATGTGATTAACTATTCGATTTAAGCCCTATGTAATAATTTTATTCCATTGGAATTATCAAGAAAATTAAGAGAAGATATTAGTACTACTTTAAATGTTGCAAAAGGGAAGAAATTCACTGTAATAAGCTTTATAACAGGTCACCAATAACTACGCGCGACCAACAATGGCGTCGAATTTCAGGCGACCTAATTTGGGGACGGCTTGTAGATGCATTCTTATCTCGACTGACTTTGAAGGCACGAGACGTGTTACCCGTGGTAGTTCATTCCCGTAGACACTATACCGAGCTCGGTCCTACGCTACTCGAGAGACAGTGCTGAACGCCGTCAATATTTAGTTAGAGCCTCGCTAAAACTAGGTGAAGTTTAGCGAAGGATTACAGGTCAATAACGAACAAGTGTTCGACTTTTTGGAAAGCAAACAGTATACATTATACACATTTAGTTACAAGGCTACAGTATAAGAAGATTTTGAGTGGATTAATTGAGAAATTAGACAATTATAGGACAATTTGTATTGTCAAAGAAAGTTGCTTATCTCAACGAAGAGAGAATCATTTTAGTGCAGCGAGACGACAGAATAGTCTAGTCCACGTTGCAGAAATAAGTAAGTAAATTGATATTGTATGAACATTGAGACTTTGTTGTATTGGAACACTATGATGGCTACAAACATTTATAAAGTGGAATTGGTTTATAACACTTTGATTATGAGTGAGATGATGGATTAAAACTATTACGCGATTGGGATATGTCCATTCAAAGTTGTGAATAGCAACATGGAACAAAGTTAAGTAACAACGAGAACATGTATAACATCTAGAATTATATAATGCCGAGACAACATGATACATTATGTACACTTCCATCCAGTATATTTAATTACATTCATGTACATTAATTCTCGACTATGAGCAAATATAATCTTTCATTGACCAACCAAATGAACATAGTGATTCGATGTACAACTTACAAAATTCATTTGTAACGATGGAACTATTACGAATATACTTCTCGATAATGATGGAGGACTTTCGAGAGATGTCGGCGATTGAAGAATCATCAACGGGGAGACAGAAGATAGAAGATACTAGGCCCGATGATTGATCGAGATGGAATCCATGTTCGAGGAACGAGGTTTGACGTCCGGCGGAGACGAGTATGCCGGGAAGGAAATATTTCTGTTCCCGAGGTCGCAGTCCTTGTCCACTGGCGTTGAGCGGACTTGGTTTCAGCAATTCATTCCTGGGAGATGATCCAGCTAGGTATTTTCGAATACCTGATAATGAACTTCAATTGTCTCCTATACTAAGGTAGAAATGTTTTACATTATTTAATAGTTTGAGTATTTTTAATGGCATTTGTGAACAACAATTCTCCATATTTTATTCATGTATTTTCACTTCGATGTTTATTAAGTTTTATTCTGCAAGATCGTATATGATGATGGTCATTCAGTCATCTATACTTGGAAATTTTTAATCAATCAGTTTATGAACTAAAGTCAGCTGTTTGAGAAATTATTTTCCATAGGGAAAATCTTTAAGGAAGTTATTAGTCGACGATTTTCGATCTTTAATTCAAGATTTCAGATATTTTGTCTTTGATATTTTTAGTAAATTCATTTTGATTAAAATGAATTGGACACTCTATTTGTAAGAAGGATTCATAGTTAGGAGAAGAGATCTACGCGTGATATATTGTGAAATATCACCAAATACTATAAACATTTCGCAGACCTGGCAAGTTATATTCGTGATGATTACGACGTGAAGTCAAACGTTTATGAACATCCTTTGTGTAGAATGAAGTTACATTCAGACGATGAAAAACCTATTTTGAGTTGAAGGAACGCTTTGCTCTTCATTAAATGTAAATTATATGAGACTTATATTTTTAAAGATAATTCATCCGACCATAGGAAAGTTAGATAAAATCTCATCCAATCGTGATTGATCCTTATTTAACGATGAAATAACACGAGTTGTTATTAATACACAAATGTAAAACTACGTTATTTGCCAATGTAGTAATGCAGCCGTGAATATATGTAGAAATGAGCAGTATGAAGAAACAAGTGTATATATTTTATGAAATGTATAGACATGGTATTTTATATCGTAGTAACTCCGATTAGTAAACTTCGAAGATCTGTCAATATATTCGTTTGAGAACGATAAGTTGTATTAGTAGAACAGATATTGCTGTTCATGTGTAAGCAGTGGAATATAACAACGATAAAAACAATGCTAGAAGGAAGTTATGCAAGTACTACGGAAAAAGTGTTGGTAACAATTGAGCTGATATCATTTAAGTTATGTAAAGGACATATACGAGAGTTTCTTGCCGTATATTGTTTGTGAAATACGAGGGTGATTGCATATTTAATGCTATGAAGTACTGCAGTATGAGTAATGAAAGCATTGTTGTAAATTAGTAGTTATGGAGGACTCCTAAATGTGATTAGATCTGCGACCCGAAAGTCGTGGGAGGGCGGAAATTCGTTGGGAAAGGATATATTATCCTTGTCCACTATACCACTATTAATTTATATTAAACCTGGAATTGTAACAACAATATGAACTAATCTTTGCTGATCGGTCATATTTATACCGATGATGACTATTAACATGATTTTGACATTAATTGGTATAGCATTTGTAAATGGAAAAAGTATAGAAGTAGAGATATATACTGAAGAAAGAGTTAATAATTATATTAATGAAGTCATATCGCTAAAGAATGATACTTTTGAAACGATAGACACGTGTAAATAGTGTATATAAATATTTCCATTTGTTTAAATTGAGGGTTTTCATTATTTATAATAATTAATATTTCTAAATGTTTTTGAGATTGATAATAGTTAGGAAGAGCGAATGTTATTAATGTGAGTGTTTGATGTTAGCTATGATTGTCGTGTGTATGGAAGCTTCGGTGGCCATGAACGACGTAAGCGGGTGTTAGTAAGAATGTTTTGAAGTATGGATGTGTTCAATTGAGAAATGGCTTTAATAGAGACAGTTTTGTAAATGCTGTTGTTTGAAATACGAGATGCTTCATCGCGTTTCATTTTACGTATTTTGTATGCAAAGAGGAAAGTCCATGCCAGGTGGCAAGCGAGCTCGTCCCGTTACAAGCAAGGTCGATGAACGAATTAACAGAGATATTGCACGTGTGTGTGCGGAAGGGATTCACGACCTAGTTACAGTTCTTTTTATTTAACTAGCTCAGATATGCGGGAAGGCACGTGTCAGAGAAATGTAAATAACTTTAAACGGAATGTCTGTCTCAATGGAATGCCATTAGAATGTTTTGATTGTTTTATAATTTTGTAGAGGCAGAATCTTTTCATTTTTAACCATATATGTTAGCGTGTATGTAAGAAGTTTTGCCAGCTTCAGTGGCGTGAATGAATATCTATATTAAGGTGTTAGATTGTTATTAATTGTTATTTAGTTTTTATTAATAAATTTATATTTTTAAACGTCTTGTTTCGTGTACCATAATTATTCTATAAATGGAGACGTGTTATGAAACAGTCTAAAATAGATAGGGTGTCTATTTTTTTTTCAACAAAGCCCCGAGAGGAGGGTAAGTTTTGTACTCTACCTTATAAAGCTAGTTTGCTTTTATCCATAACATGTTCCAAGCCTACTGTGTATAATCCTGAAGAGCTCGTTGGCGTGATTGTGATAGTTCATTAGCCGCGACTTTCACTTTGTTTAAAATCCAGCTGTGCTTTGGATGACCAACGAGTACCTTCTCGATTTTTACGGGTACAGTACGTTCCCACAAATCCTCATTTGATATAATATATGGCCATCGCACACCTAGGATGGTTCTCAAACATGTCTGGACCTAGCGTGTTATCTCTCTCGTCACTTTCCACGTCTCGCTGCCGTAGAAGAGTAATGATTTCATATTCGTCTCGAAGATCCTCAGTTTTGTCCTGAACCTCAATTCTCGAGTCTTCCACACAGGTCGGAGCTGTGCAAAGGCCCCTTTGGACTTGTTGACCCTGTTTTGGACATCTTCATTTGCCCCTCCACTTCAAGAAATAATGCTTCCTAGATAACAACACTGGTCAACTTTCTCTATCTCGTTTTCCAATACCAGTGGGTCTGTGTTCTGGTGTTTACCCTTTGCTCCTTTGTCTTAGCGATGTTTATTCTGAGTCCCACCTTGTGTGCTTCCATTTCAAGGTCTTTCATTTTCTCAGACATATGTCTAAATGAGTGTGATTATAGGCATATATCATCCGCGAAGCCCAAATCTTCCAGATGTTCCATCATCCCCCACTCTATTCCTCTCTTCTTACGTTCCACCACTTTTCTCATGGCCTGATCTAGTGTCAGCAGGAATCAGAAAGCTGAGAGCCATCCTTGTCTCACTCCTGACTCTATTTGAAAGGCCTCTGAAAGGTCTCCATCATGTTCTACTTGACAGGTGTATCCTCTGTACAGCATTTTTATCATGTTAATGATTTTCGTAGGAACCCCATACCTCTGCATTGCTCTCCAGATTACTTGCCGCTGTACACTGTCAAAGGCTCTGTCGAAGTCAACAAATGCCAGGGTACAATGGAGGCTGATATTCCATAGACTGCTCTACTATAATTCTTAGGATATTTATTTGGTCTGTACAGGACCGGTGTTCTCTAAATCCTGCCTGCTATTTCCGGATCTTGGTCTCCAATGGTTCTCTCACTCGATTCAGTATAATCCTAGAAAAAAATACTTGGTATAGACCAGAGCGTGAATCCCCGCCAGTTACTGCAATATGTAAAATCCCCCTTCTTCTGTAGTTTTATCAAAATGACCTTCTTCCAGTCCAGAAACAAAGTTTTTAGGACTATGGATACAACAAGACTTGAAATGGAATAAACATATACAATATCTGAATACTAATTTGAACTCGATGTGTTTTGCGTTACGTATTTTGAAAACCTGCACTAGCATGCACACCTTAAGATATACTTATTTTGCTTATTTCCGTTCATACTTAAGATAAGGGGTCATATTTTGGGGTATGTCGCCAGATGTACTAAGCACGTTTGGGATACAAAAGAGGGCGATTAGAATTATGGCAAATGTAAACTCTAGAGAATCATGTAGACCTCTGTTTAAAGATTTAAACATTCTCCCACTGCCCTGCATATATATATTTGAAAGTATTATGTTTTTTTTAAAAGAATTTAATGAATAAAGATGTTTTTCTTAAAACAAACAATGATGTTCATAGGCATAACACAAGACAAAATCAAAACATTCATGTGTATATTAAGGCTTTCACGGCCAGGATTATATAAATAATTCATGTTTTTTTGGGTTATTGCCGTGTGTATTTAGATTATAACCATACGTTTCGGAGAACCTTGCCTCCTTTTTCAATGGAAATCAAACAATTATACAATAAAATACGCCAGTATATAAAACTGGCCCCAAAAATGGTAAATTGGCTTTCAATGCCAGTGAATTAAAACTCAGCAATATTTCTAGATTTCTGTCGTATCTTGTGTCTAGGAAAAACAAAGCTGGCTCATCAGCGGGCTCTTGGTGTCCGTGCCCGGACCCCCTCAGGAGTAGTGAACTGCGCGCTACCTCCCTTTTAATGAAGCGTACCTGTACCTCTTTACTGCGAGAGCAAAAACCTCTAGCAGCCTTAACCTCCCTATGAAGAGTTCCAAAGAGATGGTATGTTAGCTTTCACGCCCAGTGAACAAAATCTCAGCAATTCTTCTAGGGTTATGCCTTGAGTTGTGGTAGGTTGCGTCTAGGAACACAAAGCTGGCTCATCAGTGGTCTCTTTGGTCAGTACCCAGACACAATAGGAGTAGCGAGCTGCGCGCTACCTCCCTTTATATAAAGTACAATTGCACCTGTTAACTGCGAGAACTGAGCAGCCTCCGTGGCTTAGGCGGCAGCACGCCGGCCTCTCACCGCTGGGTCCGTGGTTCAAATCCGGGTCACTCCATGTGAGATCTGTGCTGGACAAAACGGAGGAAGACAGGTTTTTCTCCGGGTACTCCGGTTTTCCCTGTCACAAATTTCATTGCAGCAACACTCTCCACTTTCATTTCATTTCATCTGTCATTCATTTAATCATTGCCCCAGAGGAGTGCGTCAGGCCTCGGCAGCCGGCACAGTTCATATCCTCGCCGCTAGATGGGGGTTTCATTCATTCAATTCCTGACCCGGTCGGAGACTGGAAGCAGGCTGTGGATTTTCATCATCAACTGCGAGAACTAAAGCCCTATGAAGGCTTCCAAAGAGATTCACGGCCAGTGAATGAACTTGCAGTGAAGACCTTACTCCAGCGTCCAGAGCTGTTCCACTCCACCGAGCTCCTTGAGCTGTCTTCTCAACAGCTATACGTATTGTGTTGCCAATCCACCTCCACTTCTTCTCAGTTATTTGTTCATTTGTCGTTGATTTCTTGCCTCCCACAAGTCTTTATTCGAGATAATAACCGGCCTCCTCACATTTATAATTTGCCATAGGCTTGCAGCTGTTTATGATTTATTTTCTAATTCATGACCATTTAATGCTATATTGGGCTTCGCAGGATTCCTATTCTGTATAGTGTGGAAATTTAGACATACTGTTTTTTATAGTTTATTATGAGGCGATTATCTTGTGACCATTTGGTTAACTCTTGTGCCGTCTGGCCTTTCGCAAGATGTAGTTCGCAGTGGAAGTGTGTACCGATTAGCCTGGCGCTGGGACCATTAAACCGGACTAACGTTATGAAGGTATCAGAGGCGATGGATTGAACGTACATTCACTGCCATGTGAATGCAAGTTTTATTCAAATGCGCTATACATTATGGGCCTAGCTTAGCTTAGACTAAAGAAATAAAGACTAAATAAGGTACACATACTCAACACATAGGCAAAGGAGAGGTAATGTATTGACCAAAGAGATAACATCAAGGAATGACGAGGAAGCATTATCGCAGCCAGCACCTGGCGACGAACTTTGGAACTAATATAGCGTTATCAAATAATCTAACCTACAAATTTTGGCTTCACACGAATGTACTATAGTTAGTGGAAGATTATTGTTCATGTCATAAAACTAAGGCATTGGACCGCCGGATTTACTTCCCCTCCGAACGAAAGCATACTGAGGGATTCTTACACCAAAAAAATGAACAGTGTAATGAAATCAACTTATGAGTCATTGACCTTCTATCCAGTAACTTAGTTCAAAAAAATACACGAGCATTAACAGATTAAATACTGAAGATTAAAGATTGCACTCTCGACATTGCAACATACTGTGCCCAACTCTAGGAATGGGTATTCCAAGATTCAGACACCTAGATATCAAGGGAAAGGCTACAGCCGCTTTTGAAAGTTGAGATATTTGAATATCGCGCTCCATTGCTTCTCGAAGCAATTGGAAAGAATATACCGATACTTGCATGTCAAGTGACGTAGCGAGTAATAGCAGAGGTCGAGGCTATTTATTGATTAAATAGTTAACCATGGAGTAGAGACTTGAGACTTGGATCAGATTACTGGCACGGCCAAATGAAAGAGAATGCAATTAGTATCAAGTAAATCGGACCAGGGATACCAGAGATATGAGGATTTCCAGATATCAGCTGATGACGCGTGACCCTGGCAGTTTTGAATAAAAGCCGGCCGGCCGAGGCATCGATAGCTCACTTCGACACAAGCACTTGCTTAGCAAGGTGCAACTACGCTGAGCCAAGGCACATGGTTGCCGGATCTACGCAGAAGTTATTTTCAAAGTTGTGATAGTCACAAAAGTGCTGCGCTACGAGGTGGAACTTAGTAAGTTTCCGGCGAGGAGAATCACTAGGTGATTGATTATTTTCTACAGACACTGGTAGAAATATTTATATTTCTACATGGACTTATGCAAGACTTTGTCTAGAATTAGTACTTTGTCACAGTCCAGTAATAACCTAATACTTGGATATTTAAATCCATTTCAGTCAGTTTTCATATTTGTAACTTAATAACCACTTCGATCTATCAGTACATTGAAGACCAGTCTATCACGGTGGTGTTCATTAGTCTACGCAGGGAAACTACATGTTGCTTCGCGCATGGTAGATGGTGTGAAGCCATGCCCAGGGAACGATCTTCAGAACAGCCGTTGATTGGTTAGACTGTCAGTGTCTTCTTGTATTGATAAGATTACCGTGAGTTATGTTACAACTGACATATCTAAGAATAGATCACTTAGATCTGACCCCATTTAAACAAACTGTTATGGCTTTGATAGAAGCCCATATTAAAATGGAACAACAGTTAATTCAAACGTCAAGAGATACTACCACTATGTCTGACTAGACGGATTGTGGGTATATAATGGCGGCCGATACAAGGATTATACGTGCTTGTCCGATAGGGCATGTCTATGGATAAATCTGGTACAGACCAGGTTTACTACGCTTCAAGACCATCAAGAAATGTAAGCCACATTTGAATTATATTATGCCTAGCTAATTGGAACAAACTATTTTTCGGCAGATGACCAACGCATTTATTTTTCTTCGTATTTAAATCTTGCAATGATTTACGCAAGACTTGTTAGAGTTATTCTGAGTATTTTCAGCACTCAGAACAGTTTAGGATCGATGACCGAGCATATCGAGCATTTATTTGAATATTTCATATTTTTGAGAAATCACGGTAATCAGCCGATGTAACTGTAAAAGTTAATAATTATTTTTGTTGAGGAATGGATACTTTTTCCATATTCGAAGGTTCGAACATGTGGATTCTCACATAATGAGATGATAATTAAACATATTTAAAATAATATAACTAATAATAATAATAATAATCCACTAATAATAATAATAATAATTTTTATAATTTTTCTAAATAATTCTTGGATATTATATTTTATAATAATCATATGTATTGAGAGAGAGCCTGTGAAGTAGTTTAATCATTTCTAGTTTGGAACAGGAGATTTTCCGAAGGAGAGGGGTTAGCGCAAGCCCGCATTCAACCAACATTTCAGTTCTGGTTGAACAGTTAATATTTGCAATGAGCTAAGTATATTTTTCAGATAACACGGAGAGGCATGAAACGGGAAGCAAATGATATTTGTATCAAATAGGATATTTTTGTATTTATATAAAATCATGACGTAAATACACTCGAAAGTGAAATAAAGATTTTCATAAGTATGGTAAATTCACGGGTTGAACTGAATGGTAAAATAAAATAAACTTGTAAGTTTATTAATCTTCCAGTGTTGATAACAAGCAGAGGCTTGATTTATTGTATAAATTTTGGGAAGAAAATTTATGTGTGGAGTAGTTGAAATGCCATTCCCAGGTGCGCATGTTTAAGTCGCAGGAATGAAGAGGTTTTTTCGAGCATCAATCAAATAGCAGGTTCGATGGCTCAGGTTTATAGAAGGAGTATTGGAACTACACATTTCGTCGTATGAATGACCCGAAGGTTATTTCTTAGAAACCATCAGTTCTTATTTCAACCTTGTTTACGAATTTCATTTAGGACTTTGATTTTGCTAGAACCCGGATTTGTCATGATAGTAGTTTATTCTTCTTCAGAGGAAGACCTTTGCCGTTGTTGTTGTAATATTGTGTTCTTACACAAATAATAGAATGGGCCACTGCCAATTAAAAATAATTCTTTAACCACTAATAATTTGAAGGATATTTTCAATCCTAGTGCCATGAACTAAATGAATTTATTATGAAACTACAATTCTTATTTCCGCATTCTGTCGAATAATTGCAAGTTGTGAAAGTTACTAAAATGGCCATGAATATAAATATTTTTCTTAATGATGATTCCAAGTGGAAAATTGAATAGTTGAATGGTTCAACAATTTATTGATCAAGTTGATGATTCAGAAATCATATATTTTGTTAGGAACTTGAAGTTCATAATCGAGTCACTTCTCGAAACATTTAATGTCAGAAGAACAATGAAATTTTGTTGTGCTTCGCACAGTTCTTCGATGCTATGCCCAAGGTCAAATACTTTTCAGATGTTATTAATATGTGTAAATAATTTGTGTTGATTCAATGAAATAATATATTTTTGAAACTGGAAAAATAGGTGAAAGTTAAAAATTCTATGAACATTTATTCTACGAGTGTTAATATTATGTAAAAATTCAAACAGTGAACTACGATATTTCCAGTAGAGACAATTAAATTTGAACTGGATTTAATCACAAATAAATGAAAATAATTTTGGAACACAGTCTACAGGACTAACAATCAGACTTGTGTTTCCAAAAAATAATTGTCAAATGTGTTTGGAAAATTTCTGTACATTGTGTAAATAGGAGTGTGGGTCGCCACACGTGAGTGATGCTACTTTGAGCATTTTTGCAGTCAATTTTAAATTCAAAATAAACTGAGATAATTTTACTTGATGTGTTACTCCCAATTGAATCTCCTTCTATCCTTATTGTTGCATTGAGCCAAAAATCAGTAAAGCATTTTTTTATTTGATGTCGATTTGCGATTTGCTTTAACCCATCTGGCGCTCCGGGATATTTTGACTCTCGTGCTGACTGATTATTGGTAAAATGCATATGTGGTCGTGCGGACTCCGGTCTAAACGGGCACAATACTGCTGGCCATGACTGAAAACTAGATGAGGAAAATTGAGACCTACATAATTATTAAATTTCTTGGAATGAAATGATATGCCTCCACATTGTCCAAACGCTTGACTTATAGTTATGCTCCTTAAGAAATCTGAACGCTTCCCAAGGGATCCTAAATGCAACCATATTGCTTGGATTTGGAAATAATAGATGCAGTTAAAATTATGCAGAGAGGCCTAATCCTTCGACTTGATTTAACACCATCAGAAAAGCACTACCATTTTCTTTTAAGAGGCAACATTTTCCAATTCTCTTGGCATACTTTATCACAATCAATAATCAAGGGGAAACACTGGAACGTATAGGTCTCAATATTTACCTCATCATGTTTTCAGTCATGGCCAGCAGTATGTTGGAACGTCGAGAGTGCAATCTTTTGACGCCCTTAAAGTTTCAACAGTGCCTGAAATAAATCGTATATATAAGAAAATACCTTAAAAATATGTTCCCATTGGCCGTCATGTTTTGACGGGTTTCAACTAGTTACTGTTGAATAGTCGAAGCTTGGTATACCTTGAGATGTTTTGGTTGCGCCATACAAGACACAGCTGGACAAAGGCTCCATTTGCCTTCCAAATACGACTCTATATATCATCCTCCACTCCTCCATGTTTTCGGACTATGCTACATAGGTAAGCAAAAGGAATCAACTTTCTCCAGTTCCTCCCCATAGACTGTTAGCCGTGTGTCTTTTCCAGATCAAGTTCTCATCTCCTTTGTTTTCTGAGTGTTGATCTTTAGCCCTACATTCTTCGCTTCCTTTTACAGCCTAGACAGCTTTTTGTCCATATCCCGAAATCTTTGTGAGAGGGAGCATTATCATCTGTTAAGTCCAGGTCTTCGAGCATATCATTCATTCCCCTTTGAATAACTCATTTCCTGTCATCAACAACCCTCTTCATCACACTACCCAAAACTAGTAAGGACAAGGTAGGTGACAGAATAAACCCCAGCATTCGTCTGGATATCCTCTGTGAGTTTTCCATTGTGCAACACACTGCATCCACACCCTTTATACATCTCTCTGTTGATATTGACAATCTTCGTAGGTATTCCACAATATTCCACATAACTCTCCTGTTGAGAGAGTCGAATGCCTTCTCAAAATTGATGAACGTAAGGTACAGTGTATTCTGTCATTCAAGTACTATACAGAGTGTGTTGATACGGTCTACACAACCTCGATGTGTTCTGAAGCCTGCTTGTTCTCTTCTTAGTCTTGCTTCCACGGTATCCTTACTTCGGTCAAGGAAAGCACTTTACTTGGTACAGACATGAGAGTGATACCGGGCTAATTATTGCACTTTGTTATGTTCCCCTTCCTTGGTAGTTTTACAATAAGTCCCTCTTTCCAGTCCTTTAGTAGTTCATCTTCTCCCCAGATCTTTTCAAGCAATGGGTGTAAAAGATTGACTGTGATATTAATGTCTACTTTATGAACCTCAGGCGGAATATTATCCATTCCCGGAGCCTTTCCATTATTTATTTGGTTGAGGGCTACTTTGATGTCAACCTTAGTTGGTGCAGTTGTTCTTATTTTATCATCAGCGTTTACCACATTCCTTTGTCTCACCTCATCTGGTTGTTCTCTATTCAAGATCTCTCCCTCCATCTCTTAAGTTGGTCTTTTACTGTTGTCAGTAGTTGACCGTCGTTACTCCTCAGAGGTCTATTCTTGCTGAAACCCTTCTTTGGTCACATTTTTCTTATACAGTACTTTTACTACCGGTATAGAGTTCTTTGGCATCCTCCCCTGGCTGTCTGGACTTGTTCATTCACCCACATTCTCTCATCATTCCTCACACATCTCTTTATAAATTGGGCAGTAGCCGTGTATTCAGTTTGGATCTGAGCTTTTCGTTGCCTAGTTTTGCTCATCTAGCTTTGATCTCCTTCCTATGATTTAACAATTTCCTCATTTCATTGAATGTTCACTCAAATTACAGTAGATGTCCTTTACCTGATTCCATGTAGCTTCAACATGGTTTTCATTGTCCTGTATTTCTTGTTATGCCTCGTACCGATTCTTCAGCACTATACTGAATTCATCTTTCCTCGCTGTCACATTCATTTGTCTTATGTCGAATCGCGTGTTCCGCTGCTCGAACGTTCTATTTGTAGCCCTGATTTTTACTCGGAAGTCGGCAACAACAAGGTACTGGTCGCTATTAATATCTACTCCACGCTTATTCCTCACATCCATTAAAGACCTTCTAAGTTCTTGCTCAATGCCATGTGATCAATTCGGTTTTCTGTTTTGTGGTCGAGAGATACCCACGTGGCACTTATTATGAGGGAATATAATGCCTCCTGTTAATATTCGAAAGAAAAATAGCACAGTTGCGCCACCTGGTGAAATAGACATGTACAATAAAGAAAAGAACAAAAGACGAGTCAGTGCAAAGTCTGTGCGAGTTCGCGTGACATGTGACAAACGTCTCAAAAGATGATTTGTATTTTGTATTGTATTTCTCACTTGATAAATAAAGATTTACACTAAAACTAACAGGTTATGGGCCCAGGCCACGTGTAAATGGTATTATCTCGTGAGTGGATCCGAAGCTGAGCGCCTGTGAAACACGTGCTGTATTTTTTGTGAGTTAAGGATAACCTCAAAATGGCAACCGGCAGTGACTACAAAGTTCAAGTGGGTAAACTTGAAGGACCTGGAGACTGGGCAAAGTGGAAATGGCAAGTGTTGATGGTTTTGCGGTCGTATGAACTGGAAAATATTGTTGATGGTTCGAAAATGTGTCCTATATTGCCGGCAGATGCAACTGCGCAACAAAAAGAGGCATATAAGCATTGGTTGAAAGAAGACGCGAAAGCGGCCAGTTTGCTAGCAGGTGCGCTAGGAAAATCTGTTGCCGAGCTCGTGTTGACGTGCACCAATGCCAGTGGAATTTGGACAAAATTGAGCGCACGGTTCGAACGAAGCAGTACGCAGCGACTGAACATGTTGATCGAATCATTCTTCCGAGTGACACGTGACGACAAGGAGGACATCAGCACCCATGTCGCGAAGTTACAGTAGCTTTATCAGGATCTGAACGACGAACTCCAAAAGCACAACGAAAACACGTTATCTGAAAGGATTTTGAACGGTCGAATTTTATCCACGCTGGGAAAAGAATATGATAATTTCAAGGATGTGTGGGACACTATTCCGACGGAAAATCAAACTCTGAACTTTTTGATTGAAAAATTGTCCACGATTGAACTGCGTGACCAATGAAACGTGGAATCGACTGCGTTTGTGGTACATAGTGCTCCCAAGAAGCATTCCCAGTATGGCAGTGGCAAAGGCAGCGCTGATGACAAGTCGAAGAAAATGTTCAACGAGTAAAGCAGAAGTTTCCATGTTTCAAATGTAAGGATTTGGGCCATTGGGCAAGTGAATGTCCAGTGAAGAAGAAAGAGGGTGACACTAGAAACAAAAATAAGGAGAACAATGCTTCGTTTCTGACACATGCTATGAGTGCGTTAGACGGCGACTTTGTTCAAGCCGACGAGTGGTACTGCGACAGTAGCGCCACAAATCACATCACCGCGAACAAACAGTATTTTAAAACATACGTCAAGTTTGCTGCTCCAGAGAAGATTTTGCTAGGAGAACGAGATGTGAGCATGCTAGATCACGGCAAAGGAACTGTTAACATTCAAGTGCGGCTGAACAACGCTTGGTTGAGTGCTGAGAAGACTAAAGTTTTGTATGTTCCCGATGCAATGGCTCATCTGTTTTCTGTGAAAGCTGCTGCAAGGAAAGGTTTTTGTGCAAAACTTGACGACCTAACTGTTAGAATTGAAGACAAGGTTACTGGAAAGACGATGATGGCTGGACGTGTGAGTCATGATCTGTATGTACTTGACATGCGCGTCGTGAAACCGGCGCAACCCATTCAAGTGAATTTAGCTACATCGTCGGACAAACTGCAGATCTACCATGAACGATTTGGTCATCAACACATAGCGCATGTCAAGAAAGTACTGAAGCTGATGAACATCAATGTACACATGTGTAAAGAGGATTTCTGCGATGGATGTGCACTGGGAAAAATGCATCGACTGTCATTCAAGACACGAATGAATCGACCAACAGCCACCGGTGAACAAATCCACGCCGATCTGAATGGACCAATGTCTACGGAATCTCTTGGAAAGGCACGCTACTACGTATGTTTCAAGGATGATTTCAGCAAGTTTCGACGAGTTTTCTTTTTAAAGCACAAAAGTGAAGTGTACACCGTTATGGAACAGTTCCTGAATGAAGCCAAAACAAATGGACACGTCGTGAAGCTGTTCAGGTGTGATGGAGGAAAAGGATTTGATAACAAGAATGTTCTGAACTACTCGCAAGCAGAGGCATAGAACACAGCATTACTACGCCGTACACACCACAACAAAACGGAGTTGCGGAACGTGAAAATCGGACGATTGTGGAGTGCACAAAATCTATGCTGAATCCCAGCAATTTAACGAAACAACTTTGGGCTGAAGCCTGCAACACTGCGGTGTACCTCCTGAATCGCACTGGGAAGTCATCCATTGAAAACAAATCTCCCTATGAATTGTGGTATGGACGACCAGTGGGAAGTCTCAGTCATCTGAAGATCTTCGGAACAGAATGCTACGTGCATATCGACAAGAATTTTCGCTCAAAGTTCGACGACAAAGCTGTTTTTGGACATCTGGTTGGGTACGTGAACGACAGGGATGGATTTAGAGTCTGGATTCCAACTCAGAGAAAGTTTGTTCTAAGCCATGATGTGAAATTCAAACCTGAAGTTGTCTGTAATCAGCGCGCCAACGCCGGAAAGGTTGAAGTCACGCTTGAAGAACGTGTGGAGAGGAATCAGTCTAATTCATCGTCTGATGTAGGCCTGCAGAGGAAGTCAGAGTCAGATGAGAACTTAAGCGAAATTGAAGATTTTGCTTCGGCATCCAGTTCCGGAGGAAGCGAAGATGAGGAAGAAGGAGATACTGAAGAAAGAAGGAAAAGCAAACGTGAAAGTAAGAAGCCATCGTGGATGATCAGTGGAAATTACATGTACATGGCTGGACCATCCATCGTTGAAAAGAATCCTGACTCATACTCTGAAACGCTGCAGTCTAGTGATAAAAATCAGTGGCTGAAAGCAATTAATGAAGAATTGGAGTCCTTAAAGAAAAAAGGTTCCTGGAAATTGGTTGAGCGTCCAAATGGTGCACGGGTCCTGAAAAATCGGTGGGCTTTTCGACAGAAGACAACGGACAGTGGAGAAGTTCGCTTCAAGGCACTATTGGTAGCCAAAGGCTATGTGCAACAGCAAGGAATCGATTATGAAGAAACATTCAGCCCTGTTACACGGTATGATACCATTCGAGCTCTGTTGGAAGAAGCTGTTAAAAGGAGATGAAACTTGGTCAATTTGATGTCAAGACGGCCTTCTTGAACGGCGAGCTTGAAGAAGATGTGTTCATGGAACAGCCAGAAGGTCATCAGGACGGTACTGGCCGAGTGTGTCATCTGAAAAGGAGCTTATATGGTTTAAAACAGGCTCCAAGCTGCTGGAACAAGCGTTTCAAGAAATTCATGGAGAAAGCTGGATTCAAAAACAGCAAAGCTGATCCTTGTCTCTTTTACAGCAACAAAAATGGAAAGTGGTTGGCTGTTGTAATCTTTGTGGATGATGGTCTGGTAATTGGCAACGAAGAAGACATCGAGCAGTCCATGGAAAAACTTCAGCAGGAATTTCACACGACCAGAGGATCTCTCAACAATTTCCTGGGCATGAAGATACAACAAAACCATGATGGATCAATTGCAATCAGTCAAGAGAATTATACGAGGAAAATCCTAGAAAAATTTGGGATGGCCGAGTCAAATGGAGTGTCTACCTTAGTTGGACGCGAAGAAAGTGAAGACGGAGAAAATGTTTCGGCCAGGGTTCCTTATCGTGAGGCGGTGGGATCCTTGATGTACCTGACTACAGCTACACGTCCAGATATCGCATTCGCGGTCGTCAACAAAGCTGCTCGAGCCATGGAGAATCCTACAGTTCAAGACTGGAGTCAAGTGAAACGGATATTTCAATATTTAAAGAGCACTGTGAACTATGGAATCGTCTATAGGAAAGAGGAAGTTTTGAAGGTCTACAGTGATACTGACTACGCCGGTGACAAGAGGACGAGACGTTCAACGACGGGTGACATTTCGATCTACAATCATGGAGCTGTATCGTGGAGAAGTCAGTTACAGAAGTCTGTGTCAACATCGACAACTGAAGCTGAAATTGTGTCTGCAAGTGATGGAGCAAAGGAGTTGATTTGGCTGAAAAGACTGTTTTCTGAATTACTGGGAACTGCTGACAAAGCTTCTTCTCTTTACATCGACAATGCTGGTGCAGTTAAATTGGCTAAAATTCCGGAGTATCATCGAAAGTCCAAGCATATTGAGGTACGTCATTTCTAAGTGATGGAAAGATTTTTGGACGGAGACCTTGAGTTGGAGCACATCGACGGGACCAATCAATTAGCTGATCTTCTAACTAAACCTCTGGAGAGGGTCAGATTCGAGATGCTGCGTGAGAGGATTGGCGTGCAGAAGATGACATCTTAGAGACTGAAAAGTGTTCAGTAGTTCATCTTGTTTATTTTTTTATTTGTATTTGATTTTTCTTTGGAGGAAGTGTTAATATTTGAAAGAAAAATAGCACAGTTGCGCCACCTGGTGAAATAGACATGTACAATAAAGAAGAGAACAAAAGTGGAGTCAGTGCAAAGTCTGTGCGAGTTCGCGTGACATGTGACAAGCGTCTCAAAAGATGATTTGTATTTTGTATTTTATTTCTCACTTGATAAATAAAGATTTACATTGAAACTAACTCCTCCAATCAGCAAATCGTGGCAGGCACAAAAATTAGTAAACATTTCGCAATTGTCATTCCTCTCTCCAATACCGCAAGCTCCCATTACATGTTCCATGCCATCATTTCTGTTTCCAGCTTGCCACGGTGGGTGAGTGGATAGCGTGTCGGTCTACTAACCCCAAGATTGCAGGTTCGCTCCTGGCCGTGGTAAGTGAATTTTTGAAAGGCGGCAAAAATACGACACGCATGTCATACGATGTTGGCATGTCAATGAACCCATTTGAATTCAGTAGGCCGTGTTCATCATGGCAAAATTAATCTCGGGAGTTTCCGCCAACACAAAGTTCCTCATTTCTCTACTAGAAAGCGCTATGATGTTCAAGGAGATTAGATATCTAAACTCCTTGACTTTCGTAGTGATTCAAGGAACAACGAAATTCGACATGCAAGCTATCCTCTGGGTGTCAAATTAAAAAGCTTGCACCCGGCAACCGAGGCCATACGATATTATTATTATATTATTTCTGTTTCCAACCTTTGCATTCAGATCTCCCATAACTATCAATATGTCTTTCTTACAGGCCTTCTGGACAATGTTGTTTATAGGACAGTAGCACTCTTCTTTTACTTTTTTCATCTGAAGTTTCTGTTGGAGCATAACATTGCACGACTGTGACATTTACAGCGAGCTGTCATTAATCACTCAGAGACAGATTTCCATTCCAGAAGGCTTCTCTTTGCTCCTTTAGTCAACAAGAGTGCAACTCCCAGTCTCAGTTCTGCATCATAAGTAGTGTGTCCTGAGTACAAAATAGTAAGCCCTTCTTGTGATTGAATTTCACCAAAGCGTGGCCAGCTCACTTCAATAAGCCCGAAAATATCAAATTTGTAGTTCAACATCCCTTTTATATCCTGTTTTAGTCTGCTGGTATCGTTCAAGGTTCACACATTCCAGAACCCGATTTTCGTGGTCCAGTTCGCTCCAAAGGTCGTAAACATAGAACTCGTCCGATTTTCTTTTTCAGCCGTTTCTTTAATCAAATCTTGTGAGGAGTGCCGGTGATTAGCCCACAGCCCCTTAGTCTGGTGGTGGGACTGTCACCTTAATGCCTACAGACTTGCTCCCTCCTTGCTTCAGAAGACTAGGAGTAATTGTCTTCCTACTTCAAGAGACAAGTTACAGGATGGCCCCTTAGTCTGGTGGAGGGACTGTCACATTAATGCCTCCAGACTTGCTCCCTCCTTGCTTCAGAAGACTAGGAGTAATTGTCTTCCCACTTCAAGAGACAAGTTACAGGGTGGCCCCTTAGTCTGGTGGTGGGACTGTCACCTTAATGCCTCCAGACTTACTCCCTCCTTGATTCAGAAGACTAGGAGTAATTGTCTTCCTACTTCAAAAGACAAGTTACAGGATGGCCCCTTAGTCTGGTGGAGGGACTGTCACCTTAATGGCTCCAGACTTGCTCCCTCCTTGCTTCAGAAGACTAGGAGTAATTGTCTTCCTACTTCAAGAGACAAGTTAAAGGATGGCCCCTTAGTCTGGTGGAGGGAATGTCACCTTAATGCCTTCAGACTTGCTCCTTCCTTGCTTCAGAAGACTAGGAGTAATGGTCTTCCAACTTCAAGAGACAAGTTACAGGGTGGCCCCTTAGTCTGGTGGTGGGACTGTCACCTTAATGCCTCCAGACTTGCTCCCTCCTTGCTTCAGAAGACTAGGAGTAATTGTCTTCCTACTTCAAGAGACAAGTTACAGGATGGCCCCTTAGTCTGGTGGAGGGACTGTCACCTTAATGACTCCAGACTTGCTTCAGAAGACTAGGAGTAATTGTCTTCCCACTTCAAGAGACAAGTTACAGGATGGCCCCTTAGTCTGGTGGAGGGACTGTCACCTTAATGGCTCCAGACTTGCTCCCTCCTTGCTTCAGAAGACTAGGAGTAATTGTCTTCCTACTTCAAGAGACAAGTTACTGGGTGGCAACGTAGTCTGGTGGTGGGACTGTCACCTTAATGGCTCCAGACTTGCTCCCTCCTTGCTTCAGAAGTCTAGGAGAAATTGTTTTCCTACTTCAAGAGACAAGTTACAGGGTGGCCCCGTAGTCCGGTGGTGGGACTGTCACCTTAAAGCCTCCAGACTTGCTCCCTCCTTGCTTCAGGGGACTAGGAGTAATTGTCTTCCTACTTCAAGAGACAAGATACAGGGTGACCCCTCAGTCTGGTGGTGGGACTGTCACCTTAATGCCTCCAGATTTGCTCCCTCCTTGCTTCAGAAAACGAGGTGATTTGTCATCCTATTTCAAGACAAAAGTTACAGGGTGGCCCCTTAGTCTGGTGGCAATACTGTCACCTTATTGTCACCAGACATGCTCCCTCCTTGCTTCAGAAGACTAGGAGTAATTGTCTTCCTACTTCAAGAGACAAGTTACAGGGTGGCCCCTTAGTCTGGTGGCAAGACTGTCACCTTATTGTAACCAGACTTGCTCCCTCCTTGCTTCAGAAGACTAGGAGTAATTGTCTTCCTACTTCAAGAGACAAGTTACATGGTGGCCCCTTAGTTTGGTGGTGGGACTGTCACCCTAATGCCTCCAGACTTGCTCCCTCCTTGCTTCAGAAGACTAGGAGTAATTGTCTTCCTACTTCAAGAGACAAGTTACATGGTGGCCCCTTAGTTTGGTGGTGGGACTGTCACCCTAATGCCTCCAGACTTGCTCCCTCCTTGCTTCAGAAGACTAGGAGTAATTGTCTTCCTACTTCAAGAGACAAGTCACATGGTGGCCCCTTAGTTTGGTGGTGGGACTGTCACCCTAATGCCTCCAGACTTGCTCCCTCCTTGCTTCAGAAGACTAGGAGTAATTGTCTTCCTACTTCAAGAGACAAGTTACATGGTAGCCCCTCAGTCTGGTGGTGGGACTGTCACCTTAATGCCACCAGATTTGCACCCTCCTTGCTTCAGAAGAGTAAGAGTAATTGTCTTCCTACTTCAATAGACATGTTACATGGTGGACCCTTAGTCTGGTTGTGGGACTGTCACCTTACTGCCTCCAGACTTGCTCCCTCCTTGCTTCAGAAGACTAGGAGTAATTGTCTTCCTACTTCAAGAGACAAGTTACATGGTGGCCCGTTAGTCTGGTGGTGGGACTCTCACCTTAATGCCTCCAGATTTGCTCCCTCCTTGCATCAGAAGACTAGGAGTAATTGTCTTCCTACTTCAGGAGACAAGTTACTGGGTGGCCTCTTAATCTGGGGTGGGACTGTCACCTTAATGCCTCCAGACTTGCTCCCTCCTTGCTTCAGAAGACTAGGAGTAATTTTCTCCATACTTCAAGAGACAAAACACATGGTGGCCCCTTAGTCTGGTGGTGGGACTGTCACCTTAATGTCTCCAGACTTGCTCCTCCTTGCTTCAGAAGACTAGGAGTAATTGTCTTCCTACTTCAAGAGACAAGTTACTGGGTGGCCCCTTAATCTGGTGGTGGGACTGTCACCTTAATGTCTCCAGACTTGCTCCCTCCTTGCTTCAGAAGACAAGGAGTAATTATCTCCCTACTTCAAGAGACAAGTTACTGGGTGGCCCCTTAGTCTGGTGGTGGGACAGTCACCTTAAATGGCTCCAGACTTGCTCCCTCCTTGCTTCAGAAGTCTAGGAGAAATTGTCTTCCTACTTCAAGAGACAAGTTACAGGGTGGCCCCTTAGTCTGGTGGTGGGACTGTCACCTTAAAGCCTCCAGACTTGCTCCCTCCTTGCTTCAGGGGACTAGGAGTAATTGTCTTCCTACTTCAAGAGACAAGATACAGGTTGACCCCTCAGCCTGGTGGTGGGACTGTCACCTTAATGCCTCCAGATTTGCTCCCTCCTTGCTTCAGAAAACGAGGTTATTTGTCATCCTAATTCAAGACACAAGTTACAGGGTGGCCCCTTAGTTTGGTGGGAAGACTGTCACCTTATTGTCACCAGACTTGCTCCCTCCGTGCTTCAGAAGACTAGGAGTAATTGTCTTCCTACTTCAAGAGACAAGTTACAGGGTGGTCCCTTAGTCTGGTGGCAAGACTGTCACCTTATTGTAACCAGACTTGCTCCCTCCTTGCTTCAGAAGACTAGGAGTAATTGTCTTCCTACTTCAAGAGACAAGTTACATGGTGGCCCCTTAGTTTGGTGGTGCGACTGTCACCCTAATGCCTCCAGAATTGCTCCCTCCTTGCTTCAGAAGACTAGGAGTAATTGTCTTCCTACTTCAAGAGACAAGTTACATGGTGGCCCCTCAGTCTGGTAGTGGGACTGTCACCTTAATGCCACCAGACTTGCTCCCTCCTTGCTTCAGAAGAGTAGGAGTAATTGTCTTCCTACTTCAAGAGACAAGTTACATGATGTCCCCTTAGTCTGGTGGTGGGACTGTCACCTTAATGCCTCCAGACTTGCTCCCTCCTTGCTTCAGAAGACTAGGAGTAATTGTCTTCCTACTTCAAGAGACAAGACACATGGTGGCCCCTTTGTCTGGTGGTGGGACTGTCACCTTAATGCCTCCAGACTTGCTCCCTCCTTGCTTCAGAAGACTAGTAGTAATGGTCTCCATACTTCAAGAGAAAAGACACATGGTGGCCCCTTAGTCTGGTGGTGGAACTGTCACCTTAATGTCTCCAGACTTGCTCCTCCTTGCTTCAGAAGACTAGGAGTAATTGTCTTCCTACTTCAAGAGACAAGTTAATAAGTAGCCCCTTTATCTGGTGGTGGGACTGTCACCTTAATGTCTCCAGACTTGCTCCCTCCTTGCTTCAGAAGACTAGGAGTAATTGTCTCCCTACTTCAAGAGACAAGTAACTGGGTGGCCCCTTAGTCTGGTGGAGGGACTGTTACCTTAATGGCTCCAGACTTGCTCCCTCCTTGCTTAAGAAGTCTAGGAGAAATTGTCTTCCTACTTCAAGAGATGAGTCACAGGGTGGCCCCTTAGTCTGGCGGTGGGACTGTCACTTTAAAGCCTCCAAACTTGCTCCCTCCTTGCTTCAAAGGACTAGGAGTAATTGTCTTCCTACTTCAAGAGACAAGATACAGGGTGACTCTTTAGTCTGGTGGTGGGACTGTCACCTTAATGTCTCCAGACTTGCTCCCTTCTTGCTTCAGAAGACTAGGAGCAATTGTCTTCCTACACCAAGACAAAAGTCACAGGGTGGCCCCTTAGTCTGGTGGTGGGACTTTCACCTTAAAGCCTCCAAACTTGCTCCATCCTTGCTTCAAAGGACTAAGAGTAATTGTCTTCCTACACCAAGACACAAGTTACAGGGTGGCCCCTTAGTCTGGTGGAGGGCCTGTCACCTTAATGTCTCCAGACTTGCTCCCTTCTTGCTTCAGAACTCTAGGAGTAATTGTCTTCCTACATCAAGACACAAGTTACAGGGAGGCCCCTCAGTCTGGTGGTGGGACTGTCACCTTAATGCCTCCAGACCTGCTCCTTCCTTGCTTCAGAGGACTAAGAGTAATTGTCTTCCTACTTCAAGAGACAAGATACTGGGTGGCACCATAGACTGGTGGTGAGACTGTCACCTTAATGTATCCAGACTTGCTCCCTCCTTGATTCAGAAGACTAGGAGTAAATGTCTTCCTACTTCAAGATACAAGTTACAGGGTGGTCCTTTAGTCTGGTGGTGGGACTGTCACCTTAATGCCACCAGACTTGCTCCCTCCAAGCTTCAGAAGACTAGGAGTAATTGTCTTCCTACTTCAAGAGACAAGTTAGAGAGTGGCCCCTTTGTCTGGTGGTGGGACTGTCCCCTTAATGCCTCCAGACTTGCTCCCTCCTTGCTTCAGAAGACTAGGAGTAATTGTCTTCCTACTTCAAGAGACAAGTTACAGTGTGGCCCCTTAGTCTGGTGGTGGGACTGTCACTTTAATGCCTCCAGAATTACTCCCTCCTTGCTTCGGAAGACTAGGAGTAATTGTCTTCCTACTTCAAGAGACAAGTTACAGGGTGACCCCTTAGTCTTGCGGTGGGAATGTACCCTTAATGCCTCCAGACTTGCTCCCTCCTTGCTTCAGAGGACTTGGAGTAATTGTCTTCCTACTTCAAGAGTCAAGTTAAAGGGTGACCCCTTAGTCTGGTGGTGGGACTGTCACCTTAATGCCTCCAGACTTGCTCCCTCCTTGCTTCAGAGGACTAGGAGTAATTGCCTTCCTACTTCAAGAGACAAGTTACAGGGTGGCCCCTTAGTCAGGTAGTGGGACTGTCACCTTAATGCATCCAGACTTGCTCCCTCCTTGCTTCAGAAGACTAGGAGTAATTGTCTTCATACTTCAAGAGACAAGTTACATCGTGGCCCCTTAATCTGGTGGTGGGACTGTCCCCTTAATGCCACCAAACTTGCTCCCTCCTTGCTTCAGAGGACTAGGAGTAAATGTCTTCCAACTTCAAGAGACAAGTTACAGGGTGGCCCCTTAGTCAGGTGGTGGGACTGTCACCTTAATGCCACCAAACTTGCTCCCTCCTTGCTTCAGAGGACTAGGAGTAAATGTCTTCCAACTTCAAGAGACAAGTTACAGGGTGGCCCCTTAGTCAGGTGGTGGGACTGTCACCTTAATGCCACCAGACTTGCTCTCTCCTTGCTTCAGAAGACTAGGAGTATTTGTCTTCCTACACCAAGAGACAAGTTACAGGCTGGCCCCTTAGTCTGTTGGTAGGACTGTCACTTTAATGTCCCCAGACTTGCTCCCTCCTTGCTTCAGAAGACTAGGAGAAATTGTCTTCCCACTTCAAGAGACAAGTTACAGGGTGGCCCCTTAGTCTGGTGGTAGGACTGTCATCTTAATGTCTCCAGACTTGCTCCCTCCTTGCTTCAGAAGACTAGGAGTAAATGTCCTCCTACATCAAGATACAAGTTACAGGGTGGCCCCTTAGTCTGGTGGTGGGACTGTCCCCTTAATGCCTCCAGACTTGCTCCCTCCTTGCTTCAGAGGACTAGGAGTAATTGTCTTCCTACTTCAAGAGAGAAGTTACAGGTTGGCCCCTTAGTCTGGTGGTGGGACTGTCACTTTAATGCCTCCAGAATTGCTCTCTCCTTGCTTCAGAAGATTAGGAGTAATTGTCTTCCTACTTCAAGAGGCAAGGTACAAGGTGGCCCATTAAACTGTTGATGGGACTGTCACCTTAATGCCTCCAGACTTGCTACCTCCTTGCTTCACAAGACTAGGATAAATTGTCTACCTACTTCAAGAGACAAGTTTCAGGGTGGCCGTTTGTCTGATGGTGAGACTTTCACCTTAATGCCTCCAGACTTGCTCCCTCCTTGCTTCAGAAGCCTAGGGGTAATTGTCTTCCTATTTCAAGGGTCAAGATAAATGTTGGCCCCTTATTCTGGTGATGGGACTGTCACTTTAATGCCTCCAGAATTGCTCCCTCCTTGCATCAGAAGACTAGGAGTAATTGTCTTCCTACTTCAAGAGGCAAGGTACATGGAGGCCCCTTAGTCTGGTGGTGGGACTGTCACCTAAATGCCTCCAGGTTTGCTCCCTCCTTGCTTCAGAAGACCAGCAGTAATTGTCTTCCTACGTCAAGAGACAAGTTACAAGGTGGCCCATTAGTCTGTTGATGGGACTGTCACCTTAATGCCTCCAGACTTGCTCCCTCCTTGCTTCAGAAGGCCAGCAGTAATATTGTTCCGAATTCAAGATACAATTTACTGGATGGCCCCTTAATCTGGTGGTGGGACTTTCACCATAATGTCTCCAGACTTGCTCCCTCCTTGCTTCAGAAGCCTAGGAGTAATTGCCTTCCTACTTCAAGGGACAAGATAAATGTTGGCCCCTTAGTCTGGTGATGGGACTGTCACCTTAATGCCTCCAGAATTGCTCCCTCCTTGCATCAGAACACTAGGAGTAATTTTCTTCCCACTTCAAGTGACAAGTTACAGGGTGGCCCCTTAGTCTGGTGGTTGGACGGTCCCCTTAATGCCACCAGACTTGCTCCCTCCTTGCTTCAGAAGACTAGCAGTAATTATCTTCCAACTTCATGAGATAAGTTACATGGTGACCCCTTTATCTGGTGTTGGGACTGTCAATTTATGTCCCCAGACTTACCCTCCCCTTGCTTCAGAAGACTAGGAGTAATTGTCTTCCTACTTCAAGAGACAAGTTACAGGGTGGCCCCTTAGTCTGGTGGCAGGACTGCCACCTTATTGTAACCAGACTTGCTCCCTCCTTGCTTCAGAAGACTAGGAGTAATTGTCTTCCTACTTCAAGAGACAAGTTACATGGTCGCCCCTTAGTTTGGTGGAGGGACTGTCACCCTAATGCCTCCAGACTTGCTCCATCCTTGCTTCAGAAGACTAGGAGTAATTGTCTTCTTACTTCAAAAGACAAGTAACATGGTGGCACCTTAGTCTGGTGGTGGGACTGTCACCGTAATGTCTCCAGACTTGCTCCCTCCTTGCTTCAGAAGACTAGGAGTAATTGTCTTCCTAATTCAGGAAACAAATTACAGGGTGGCTCCTTAGTCTGGTGGTGGGGCTGTCACCTTAATGCCACCAGACTTGCTCCCTCCTTGCTTCAGATGACTAGGAGTTATTGTCTTCCCACTTCAAGAGACAAGTTACAGGGTGGCCCCTTAGTCTGGTGGTTGGACTGTCCCCTTAATGCCACCAGACTTGCTCCCTCCTTGCTTCAGAAGACTAGGAGTAATTGTCTTCTTACTTCAGGAGACAAATTACATGGTGGCTCCTTAGTCTGGTGGTGGGGCTGTCACCTTAATGCCACCAGACTTGCTCCCTCCTTGCTTCAGATGACTAGGAGATATTGTCTTCCCACTTCAAGTGACAAGTTACAGGGTGGCCCCTTAGTCTGGTGGTTGGACAGTCCCCTTAATGCCACCAGACTTGCTCCCTCCTTGTTTCAGAAGACTAGGAGTAATTGTCTTCCAACTTCATGTGATAAGTTACATGGTGACCCCTTTATCTGGTGTTGGGACTGTCAATTTATGTCCCCAGACTTGCCCTCTCCTTGCTTCAGAAGACTAGGAGTAATTGTCTTCCTACTTCGAGAGACAAGTTACAGGGTGGCCCCTTAGTCTGGTGGCAGGACTGCCACCTTTTTGTAACCAGACTTGCTCCCTCCTTGCTTCGGAAGACTAGGAGTAATTGTCTTCCTACTTCAAGAGACAAGTTACATGGTGGCCCCTTAGTTTGGTGGTGGGACTGTCACCGTAATGCCTCCAGACTTGCTCCATCCTTGCTTCAGAAGACTAGGAGTAATTGTCTTCTTACTTCAAAAGACAAGTTACATGGTGGCACCTTAGTCTGGTGGTGGGACTGTCACCGTAATGTCTCCAGACTTGCTCCCTCCTTGCTTCAGAAGACTAGGAGTAATTGTCTTCCTACTTCAGGAGACAAATTACAGGGTGGCTCCTTAGTCTGGTGGTGGGGCTGTCACCTTAATGCCACCAGACTTGCTCCCTCCTTGCTTCAGACGACTAGGAGTAATTGTCTTCCCACTTCAAGAGACAAGTTACAGGGTGGCCCCTTAGTCTGGTGGTTGGACTGTCCCCTTAATGCCACCAGACTTGCTACCTCCTTGCTTCAGAAGACTAGGAGTAATTGTCTTCCTACTTCATGAGACAAGTTACATGGTGGCCCTTAATCTAGTGGTGGGACAGTCAATTTATGTCCCCAGACTTGCTCCCTCCTTGCTTCAGAAGACTAGGAGTAATTGTCTTCCTACTTCAGAAGACAAGTTACAGGGAGGCCCCTTAGTCTGGTGATGGGACTGTCACCTTCATGCCTCCAGTCTTGCTCCCTCCTTGCTTCAGAAGACTAGGAGTAATTGTCTTCTTACTTCAGGAGACAAATTACATGGTGGCTCCTTAGTCTGGTGGTGGGGCTGTCACCTTAATGCCACCAGACTTGCTCCCTCCTTGCTTCAGATGACTAGGAGATATTGTCTTCCCACTTCAAGTGACAAGTTACAGGGTGGCCCCTTAGTCTGGTGGTTGGACTGTCCCCTTAATGCCACCAGACTTGCTCCCTCCTTGCATCAGAAGACTAGGAGTAATTGTCTTCCTACTTCAAGAGACAAGTTACAGGGTGGCCCCTTAGTTAGGTGGTGGGACTGTCGCATTAATGCCTCCAGATTTGCTCCCTCCTTGCTTCATAAGACTATGAGTAATTGTCTTCCTACTTCGAGAGACAAGTTACAGGGTGGCCCCTTAGTCTGGTGGCAGGACTGCCACCTTATTGTAACCAGACTTGCTCCCTCCTTGCTTCAGAAGACTAGGAGTAATTGTCTTCCTACTTCAAGAGACAAGTTACAGGGTGGCCCCTTAGTTAGGTGGTGGGACTGTCGCATTAATGCCTCCAGATTTGCTCCCTCCTTGCTTCAGAAGACTAGGAGTAATTGTCCTCCTTCTTCAGGAGACAAGTTACAGGGTGGCCCCTCAGTCTGGTGGTGGGACTGTCACCTTAATGCCTCAGACTTGCTCCCTCCTTGCTTCAGAAGACTAGGAGTAATTTTCTTCCTACTTCAAGAGACTAGTTACAGAGTGGCCCATTAGTCTGGTGGTGGGACTCTCACCTTAATGTCTCCAGACTTGCTCTTCCTTGCTTCAGAAGACTAGGAGTAATTGTCTTCCTACTTCAAGAGACAAGTTACAGAGTGGCCCATTAGTCTGGTGGTGGGATTGTCACCTTAATGTCTCCAGACTTGCTCCTCCTTGCTTCAGAAGACTAGGAGTAATTGTCTTCCTACTTCAAGAGACAAGTTACATGGCCCCTTAGTGTGTTGGTGGGACTGTCACCTTAATGTCGCCAGACTTGCTCCCTCCTTGCTTCAGAAGACTAGGAGTAATTGTCTTCCTACTTCAAGAGACAAGTTACAGAGTGGCCCATTAGTCTGGTGGTGGGACTGTCACCTTAATGTCTTCAGATTTGCTCCTCCTTGCTTCAGAAGACTAGGAGTAATTGTCTTCCTACTTCAAGAGACAAGATACATGGTGGCTCCTTAGTCTGGTGGTGGGACTGTCACCTTAATGCCTCCAGACTTGCTCGCTCCTTGCTTCAGAAGACTAGGAGTAATTGTCTTCCTACTTCAAGAGACAAGTTACATGGTGGCCACTTAGTCTGGTGGTGGGACTGTCACCTTAATGCCTCCAGACTTGCTCCCTCCTTGCGTCAGAAGACTAGGAGTAATTGTCTTCCTACTTCGAGAGACAAGTTACAGGGTGGCCCCTTAGTCTGGTGGCAAGACTGCCACCTTATTGTAACCAGACTTGCTCCCTCCTTGCTTCAGAAGACTAGGAGTAATTGTCTTCCTACTTCAAGAGACAAGTTACATGGTGCCCCCTTAGTTTGGTGGTGGGACTGTCACCGTAATGCCTCCAGACTTGCTCCATCCTTGCTTCAGAAGACTAGGAGTAATTGTCTTCTTACTTCAAAAGACAAGTTACATGGTGGCACCTTAGTCTGGTGGTGGGACTGTCACCGTAATGTCTCCAGACTTGCTCCCTCCTTGCTTCAGAAGACTAGGAGTAATTGTCTTCCTACTTCAGGAGACAAATTACAGGGTGGCTCCTTAGTCTGGTGGTGGGGCTGTCACCTTAATGCCACCAGACTTGCTCCCTCCTTGCTTCAGATGACTAGGAGTAATTGTCTTCCCACTTCAAGAGACAAGTTACAGGGTGGCCCCTTAGTCTGGTGGTTGGACTGTCCCCTTAATGCCACCAGACTTGCTACCTCCTTGCTTCAGAAGACTAGGAGTAATTGTCTTCCTACTTCATGAGACAAGTTACATGGTAGCCCTTAATCTGGTGGTGGGACAGTCAATTTATGTCCCCAGACTTGCTCCCTCCTTGCATCAGAAGACTAGGAGTAATTGTCTTCCTACTTCAGGAGACAAGTTACAGGGAGGCCCCTTAGTCTGGTGATGGGACTGTCACCTTCATGCCTCCAGTCTTGCTCCCTCCTTGCTTCAGAAGACTAGGAGTAATTGTCTTCCTAATTCAGGAGACAAGTTACAGGGAGGCCCTTAGACTGGTGATGGGACTGTCACCTTAATGCCTCCAGTCTTGCTCTCTCCTTGCTTCAGAAGACTAGGAGTAATTGTGTTCCTACTTCAGGACACAAGTTACAGGGTGGCTCCTTAGTCTGGTGGTGGGACTGTCCCCTTAATGCCTCCAGACTTGCTCCCTCCCTGCCTCAGAAGACTAGGAGTATTTGTCTTCCTACTTCAAGACACAAGTTACAGGGGGGCCCCTTTAGTCTGGTGAAGGGACTGTCACCTTAATGCCTCCAGTCTTGCTTCCTCCTTGCTTCAGAAGACTAGGAGTTATTGTCTTCCTACTTCAGGAGACAAGTTACAGGGGGGCCCCTTAGTCTGGTGATGGGACTGTCACCTTAATGCCTCCTGACTTGCCCCCTCCTTGCTTCAGAAGACTAGGAGTAATTATCTTCATACTTCAAGAGACAAGTTACAGGGTGGCCCCTTAATCTGATGGTGGGACTGTCACCTTAATGTCTCCAGACTTGCTCCCTCCTTGCTTCAGAAGACTAGGAATAATTGTCTTCCTACTTCAAGGGACAAGATATATGGTGGCCCCTTAGTCTGGTGGTGGGACTGTCACCTTAATGCCTCCAGAATTGCTCCCTCCTTGCTTCAGAAGACTAGCAGTAATTGTCTTCCTACTTCAAGAGACAAGTTACAGGGTGGCCCCTTAGTTAGGTGGTGGGACTGTCGCATTAATGCCTCCAGATTTGCTCCCTCCTTGCTTCAGAAGACTAGGAGTAATTGTCCTCCTACTTCAGGAGAAAAGTTACAGGGTGGCCCCTCAGTCTGGTGGTGGGACTGTCACCTTAATGCCTCAGACTTGCTCCCTCCTTGCTTCAGAAGACTAGGAGTAATTTTCTTCCTACTTCAAGAGACAAATTAAAGAGTGGCCCATTAGTCTGGTGGTGGGACTGTCACCTTAATGTCTCCAGACTTGCTCTTCCTTGCTTCAGAAGACTAGGAGTAATTGTCTTCCTACTTCAAGAGACAAGTTATTGGGTGGCCCCTCAGTCTGGTGGTGGGACTGTCACCTTAATGCCTCAGACTTGCTCCCTCCTTGCTTCAGAAGACTAGGAGTAATTGTCTTCCTACTTCAAGAGACAAGTTACAGAGTGGCCCATTAGTCTGGTGGTGGGATTGTCACCTTAATGTCTCCAGACTTGCTCCTCCTTGCTTCAGAAGACTAGGAGTAATTGTCTTCCTACTTCAAGAGACAAGTTACATGGTGGCCCCTTAGTGTGTTGGTGGGACTGTCACCTTAATGTCGCCAGACTTGCTCCCTCCTTGCTTCAGAAGACTAGGAGTAATTGTCTTCCTACTTCAAGAGACAAGTTACAGAGTGGCCCCTCAGTCTGGTGGTGGGACTGTCACCTTAATGTCTTCAGATTTGCTCCTCCTTGCTTCAGAAGACTAGGAGTAATTGTCTTCCTACTTCAAGAGACAAGATACATGGTGGCTCCTTAGTCTGGTGGTGGGACTGTCACCTTAATGCCTCCAGACTTGCTCGCTCCTTGCTTCAGAAGACTAGGAGTAATTGTCTTCCTACTTCAAGAGACAAGTTACATGGTGGCCACTTAGTCTGGTGGTGGGACTGTCACCTTAATGCCTCCAGACTTGCTCCCTCCTTGCGTCAGAAGACTAGGAGTAATTGTCTTCCTACTTCAGGAGACAAGTTACAGGGTGGCCCCGCAGTCTGGTGGTGGGACTGTCACCTTAATGCCTCCAGACTTGCTCCCTCCTTGCTTCAGAAGACTAGGAGTAATTGTCTTCCTACTTCAAGAGACAAGTAGTAGGATGGCCCCTTAGTCTGGTGGTGGGACTGTCACCTTAATGTCACCAGACTTGGTCCCTCCTTGCTTCAGAGGACAAGGAGTAATTGTCTTTCTACTTCAAGAGACAAGTTACAGGCTGCTTTCTCAACTGGGTGTGGGACCAACTATGGCGGATTTCCAGTGAATTAAAACTCAGCGATTTTTCTAGGTTTGTGCCGTGTCTTATGAGGGGTTTCGCCTAGGAACACCAAGCTCACCACTGAGCTCTTGTAGCGAACTGCGTGCTACCCCTCTTTTTATGAAGCGCACTTGCGCCGCTTTACTGCTAGAGCTAAATGCTCAAGTAGAACTTCCCTATGAAGTCTTCCCCACACAAGACACAGCATTAACCTAGAAAAATGCTGAGTGTTAATTGACTGGCCATGAAAGCCAATAAACCATATATTAGGAAGCCTTGATAGGGAGGAGAAGACTGCTTGAACCGAGAAAAATTCAGTGGTCGTGAAAGCCAATATACCATCCTTAAGGGTGATAAGTTACTCCAGCTCCTCTCTAATGTCCTTCGGCCCAAATAGTTTTCGTCCATACTTATCCCTACATTTTATTGCAATCCTTTACAAACAACTCCAACGTTATCCTTTTCTATGTCTACAAATGGCGATTGTTTCCTTATTCTACTTATTGAAGTGATGGAAGCTTTTTCCAGTGTTGCCAAATACTAATAGAGAAAGGTTTTCAGTCCGTCAACACGAATTGTGCCCAATGACATTAGGCGGGGAACAAGTAGATACATAACCTACAAACTAATATGCTTTTTATGTACAATACCTGCTTAATTGGAAGACATGTTTCGGACGTCAAGTGCTCATCTTCAGAACCTGTTCACTCAGGCTTAACAAGCGTACAGTATACTGTATATGAATCTTGCCATCTACCATTAAACCATTACTTGGTTCTGATTGTCTCGTGGCCGGCAAGTGCTTATCAGTATGCTAATTGTGACAAACGATCTCAACTATTAACGACCAATCTTTTCCCTGCCTCGAATAAACAAATGAGTCATACAGAAGCGCCGCAGGACATAAAGTTTTTTTTTTAACTCGTTGACACTGTCTTATTTTGGACTGGGTTTATTAAGATTACGCCACAAAGTACATTCTCCACGCTTAGCATATTCACCTTTTTTCCTTCAATATTTAGTAATTGCCTGGCTTCATTTTCATTGTGTTGTGACCTTATTGTTCCCATCCTTTTGTTTCCTAGTGTATGGTTTTAGGTCTGTATTGTGCCCGTTAGTCCGGAGGCCAACGCCCACATATGCGTGAACCTTGAAATCGTTTGAGCACGAGACTCAGTACACTCTCGGGGAAAACTGGGTAGAAAAATTGTGCCAAACCGAACGTGAGTTCCACGCCTGAATATACGAAAGAACGAACACAAAATTCTTAAAAGCACTCCACTTTTATTCAAATATAAAATACCACACACAAAATAAAGGATCGTAAAGATAGAGTCACTTACCCTGTGATTCCTAATAAATAATTAAATGGTGAACCTTCACTTTAAATAAAAATGACTTATTAAATAAATAACTATTGAATCGTGTCCACACAATCTGATCATTCACTAACTTGTTATTCACACGGGTTATTTTTAACACTCGCACTTGTTTTCAACTATTTACCACTTATTAATTAATCGTTATAATAAACCTGCTTGAAATCGTATATTAATGCAAACTGACACTCAACCATAAGCTTGTAAATGGCGTTTTAGATATTTGACTAATAGATTGTTGAAACTCATTTCACACTCCAAAATAACATGATTGTATCTGAAAAATAGACTCATGTAGAAATACTGATTCTCAATATTGAAAAGACCACTTTCTGAGTAGCTCGAATTCATTGTGTCGTGACATGAAAGACGTCAAAATAGGCTATAACATTTCTATTAATTATCATCCAACCTCATTAAATTTGCACGACCTATTTAACACAGCTCCATATAATCAAATCGCAACGTCAATTTTCATCATATTAATTCTCAAGCAACTATGCTCTAACCCTAGTAATCTCAATATTCTCTATATAACGCCTCCAGAAAATACAAAAATTCAACTTTATAACTCATTGTTACAGCTCATCATAACATAATCTCAAAAACCACTCAAAAATTCGGTATATGAATATTTGGTTGACCACATAATGAGAATTTAAATATTGCAGCATATGGACAATCTTCAGTCGGTCAGCTATTAATCAAAGATGTCACCACTGATTAATTATGAATAATTTCAAGCGATGGTTGTTATTATTATTATAGCTCATAATATTTCATGTTTCTGATAAGTCTTATAACAATCCCTAGATGGAGTCGGCAACGGCTTCGGACAGTTTTCCGTGAGAGATGTCACACATCATTATTATTTAAGCTACGGAATGTGCGGTTCGGTTCCTCCATTTGTTGGTTTGTGCACCCCATAGCACACAAAACTGCTTCAATCCCTGGCTGGAGTCGGCAACAGCTTCGGACAGTTTTCCATTTTATCGCCCATCATGGATGTTTATGGTCCCTTAATGACCTGAAATCGACATCTGCTTCCCTCTTCTGTCTTCATTATCACCTAACCAATCTCCGGTGTTTAAGCACAAAATTCATTTCAATTTTCACAGAGTAGAAAGATCTAGAAAAGCTATTCTTCAGATTGTCGCAATGTTCCGCACACATGTTGGAGATTAGAGTTCTCGAAAGTTCTGCACTCGCTTGGTTTACTGGTATACAAATGGTATGCCACATAAGCTGTAATTTCGATGATGAGTTCGTCACCAATAATACTTTGCTGTTCACTGCTTGAATCGTTTCCTGCACTCAGTTAATGGCTTCTAACAGGCGGCGCACACTCCAACAGAATGTTTTAGTGCCTTACGAGCCCTGTGATATCCCTGCGGCGTTTTTACGTGCAATCACCATTCACTGTTCGGGAATTATAATCTCAACTTGTAACTCACACAGCCCTAGTGCACTAACAATAACTTAAAAGTTCAAAAACCAAGCACACTTCAACTTGAAAAATACTAAGTGAGATAGTTTTCAAACACTCACATGTAATGGCACAAGCCTAAGTTAAGCGTGGTCTGACTTCTCGGCGCACTGGTAACACGGCGATACGGACCTAGCACTTCCCGCAACAACAACATAGTCTGGTAGCTCACGCACAGATAGCTGACGCAAAGAGTGCTGCCACAGAGATAGCAGCCGTGACCTTTATACTGCTCGGAGTTGTGGTGTAAGGTCTGGACGACGTAATGCTCCAACGCTTCTTTCATTCATATCTCATGAACGCGTCACGATAAAAATGACATTATTTTTGTAAATTCTTTACAAAAATCAGGCCTATTTTATAACGTAGTAATCTATTCTGTTGGGCAACAGGATAAGCCTTAGTCAGATATTCTGGGAAATTCGATGGCTCGTCATTCACTGCACACTCGCGCTCAGCAGCGGACTGACTCCACACTCTCACGGCGATCGTTTAAAAATGCTGCGTGGCGCTACGTCTAAAATCTCCAAACGGCATATCCGCTCTCCGTCACGGTTTCATACAACCCTATCCGACATTAAAAATAAAAAAACTAAAGGTTTCTATTTTTTCAGGTTCTCTTCATGTCGTTTCATTTACTCTCTCGTCCTAGGATACTAGATCTTTAATCCTGCCGCGTTAAAAGTTCCCACGATGTTTCCAGGTCCAATTTCTTCAACGATGTAACTTCCATTATCCAGAATTCACTGTATCCTATAAGGACGAATGTTTAAACTCAAAAACTTAGAATTAACTCGTCCTTCCACGTTCGATGGCGTCGGCTTCCGGATCAGTACGAGGCAACCTTCCCTCAACGGATTTCAAAATATATTTCCCTGGATCCTTCGACATCGCTTCTCAGACTGTCTTCTTAACCTTTCCGAAGCCTCGTTTTCTCTTCCTGCTCTATTTGGTACTATTTCTGGTGGAATGGCAACAACATTATCTCTTGGCCTAGCTGGTTTCACCCCGTGATGTAATAGTGATGTAATCTGGCCATTCCTTTCATGTACTGTACTATTTATGGATTCGGCTGCTATCGGAATTTCCTCCATCAATTTCCAATGTTCCCGGATGCAATACAACCTACAAAATTTGGAAATCTCAGCTATGACCCGTTCAGCTGAGTTGCCCGCTGGATGTCGAAATGAACAAAGTACTTGTTTAATGCCTAGTGCTTTCTGCACCCTTATACCTGGAATGATCCACCAATATACGCAACTGGAAAATGGATTGTAGCTGCATGAATTTCCCGGCTAAAAACCACACAATGCTACTTGGCGAAACCACTCAGGATAAGGAACTGGGATTTACAAGTGAATGTGCTATAGAAACTAACTACAGAACAAAAGGTTCTCTTAACTACTCGGGAGTACGAGATCACAGAAAATCTCGGGCGTAAGGATATGGATCAGGTCCTTGGGAAAACCCCCACATTCCTCGACCATTAAACTATAAAAGACAATGCCAAATTTCTATAAAAAGATCAGGGAAACGTATGTACGTGCCTGTCATTTATTAAACGACATGGAATACGCAAACAAAACTCAAACATTGAATTTTGAACTTTCGTTCGTAAAACACTTAATATTGCATAAATGGTGTTAATACCAAAATATTTACATCTCTGCTTCATCAAGAAACCATGAATAAACCTTAAAATGATCTCATAAGCTCAAATAAATCCAAATGAATTAAATAAAGGCAAACAACTGCTGTGCCCTAGATAACGGGAGTTGAACAACAAAAATAAATTAATATCATTAAATTTAAAAAATCCCGCAAAATAAAATGAATTTACCCATGACGTAGATCTCCGTCATTACAAATACTATTCGTCACTGTATACATTCTAACTCCCGCCTCCTATCTTCATAAAATCCTTCCGTTGAAGCGATAAAAATTCTATCATAAAATTAACTGAAAAATACGCATAAAACATAACTCTTAATAATCCCTATAAATACTATACACGGTTTTATACATTAATGATGAAGTTCATCAACTTACATCTTCAAAGAACAATTTACACTTGATAAAAGTGCCTATTTCCAACTTGAAATATTGACACTAACTGCCTTTCTACTTCTCTCAATTAAACTCCTACAGAATTAAGAAAATCGTTCACATAACTATGTCTTTATTGGTAACAATGTTGCAATCTGGGATTCTATAGTCCGTACAGCTAAGTATAGACATAGTTTAATTACCTCCACATACTGGCCTGTCGTAAAAATAAGAATACTTAATACAAATAGTTTTCCATTCCCGTCGAATAATTACCTTTAATTTAATATCTACTCTGAACCATTTGAACAGAACTCATCTTCAACTATTGAGTCTATCTCAATAACTTCAAATACTTCCATACATCACCACTGCTTCTTAATAATTCTTTCCTTCAATAATAAAAATCTTACGCACATCTGTCTCAAAAGATTTCCCTTCACAAATGACACACTGTGCTCATTGTCATAAATACAACATCTTCCTCCGTCAATACGGGAAATAAATACACTTCGCAGTTCCTTCTTCACATTAAATAGTATTCTTCAAATACATTCTTTCTCGTTACAAAATTCTTATAGCAGTTCCAACTCATTAATAAAAATACTGGTTCTTTCGATAACTTATCTTAACAGGTAATGTAATAAAATACGATAACAATTACATTCATTTCTTCAATAACATTTTCATGTTAGCTGCACTCAGCTAATGGACTTCTCTTATGTCGTAGCGTGTATTTACTTCTATTCCTTTTACAATAGTATTGCCATTCTCTCACTTTACAATTCTTATACAGTTTCAATATTCGCAAATAATGAAAATAAATATTTACAACCAGATCTGTCGAATAAGTTATTAGACTATAACTGCGATCAGAGCCTCAATACAGATCATCAACGATCGCATTATTAAATATATACCTCTGTTTATTATCCTTGGAACATATTTCCATTAAACTTCCATCATTACTAAACTTACCAAATCCACTTTAAAATACAATATACTTTAAACAATACAATACGAGCTGTACAATAAAATTCGAGCTAAACGATAAAATCTCCATCAAGTAAATTCGATATCGCATACAATTCTGAATTCCAAATAGCAATTCTAAATCGTCACAAAAATCGCTTACAAATCCAAAAATCGATGAAAATTGACAATGAAACTTCTACCTCACATATCAATGAAAATATCAAATCGAAAAGTCAGAAAATAACAAAATCGAAGATTAGAAAAATGGCATTAAGATACTAAGTTGTCGGATATTCTCAAAAGTTTCTACAATTCTTCATAATGGGATATTTCGTTGGTCTATTGACTACCTGGAGCTGCGTAGGCCTGACTAGAATTTGATTTTCCTCGTTTTTCATCAGAAACGGATTGTTTCTGAGAAAATTCCCCCTCAAGATGTCGTCTGGGACCCTACTCGATCTCCTTCGGATGCCTCCAAACTGCCAGGAACGGGATGCGAACTCTAACATCATCGTGTAGTCGTCCTTTCAGCTTGGCTATGTTCTTAATGAGATGGGAAAGCCGTTTCTCGCTTGATTGCGCTGGGATCACCCGAGCTGCACTCGTTCAGGAATTTTTCTTTCTTCTGCGCCGCAATTCAGATAGACTGTATCCATCATTGCAGTCGATGAAATGACTTTGTAGCTGTAGATTTACTTGACGCAGGGGAGACTAGATGTTTATCTCCCCCACGGTGTTAATATCATGTCATTTCGAATGTTCTCCCCATTATCATAGCTATGTTCCCTGTAGCCTTTTAGTAGCATATCTCCATCACTGTAGATTCAATAGTTCCTTCACCTCTCAACTTCAGTGTGCTTGCCATGGTGATAAATGTAGAATAACATTTTCTATCATCCCAAAGCGTTGCTTTCAATAATTTCACGTAGTTGTCTTCAAAAATGTCGTAGTTGCTGTTTATAATTGTAGATATTAATTACTCAAATTAATATCTCCTAAATCTCGTTATTTATACAATTCTTATGGGGATAATTCCTTCTTCGTAGTCGTTCTCAATCAAAAGCTTTGTTCTTTCAAAATGTAACGAAGTTTTGTTGACACATCCACTCTCTACGAAGTTGTGAACAATAAGAGCCGCGATTCAGGTCGCTTGTCCCCCACTCTGACAATAAGGTTGGCGTCACCTCATAAAAAAAACTTGCCTAAATGGCGCGTTAATAGCGAAAATGATATTATTCTTTAATTAAGCATTTAATCAGCTGCAATTATCTATAAATATTTTTATTTATTAACTAACAACTTCTCTGATGTTTCGAAGTGTTAATATCTCGCTGGTAATTAGATATGCTAATTGCTTTATTCTCAGTAACGCCTCTTCCTATTGGTCGTCATAGCCACGCGTCCTCTCTCCTTGCCTGCGGTCGCAATCCCTTACTGCTTGGCTTGCGCGAGTTCGGATGTCCTCGGCTAATTTCGTGCTGTCAGACAAAGCTTGGCTCCTCCCGAGTCGTCCTGCATGGCACGTGTAAGATAGTAATTACCTGATTGGCCGCGCTCGGTTAACTGGCTAACTGTGTGGCTTGATTCCAGGCACTGTTTTATTTAGCATTGGTTACCTTACAAAACACTCTGAAGATAGGACATTTCCAACCACAAATACGCGTATAGTCTGAATTCATCGGATGTAAACTGTGATCCGAGATCAGTGAGTAGATATTCAGGGAGTCCGGATTCTGGAATTACACAGTCTCTGATGCGCTCGAAGCATTTAGAGGTAGCTTTTTTGCATGGGTTGAAGTATCTTGTACTTGCGGACGACATCGATAGTTACCAACACATATCGATTGCCCCTCTTTTACTTCGACAATGGACCAAAGATATCTCTCGAGATTTCGATGGGATAATAGGTAGAGGTACCTCTTTCAAAAGATGGAATGTATATTTGCATCGCTGACACAAATCACAAGACCTGATCGTATTTCTAATGGTTTTTCTCATGTGCTCCCAGGTAAATTTCTTTTGAATTGCGTGTAGCGTCATATCAACACTGTGATTCCAGTCGTTCTATGCGCTGACCAGATGATAGGTTGCCGCAATTTTGGTGTCACAGCGATCCTAAGTTTGCTGTGATCAGCACTCACAAATTTGCCCAATATTACAATATACAGCAAATAGTCCCTCGAGATTCTCTCGGTTAGTGCTTATTATTCATCTGCCTGATAAGTATCCCGGTGCAAAATTCTGTATAGCTTCCAGAAAGGTTGATATCATTCCTGTGATTTGGCCATCATGTGAAGCTTCGTCAAAGTTTCCTTATCCTCATCCAAGAGTGTTAGTTGCAAAACATGAGGTTTCGATTCTGGAAATCGACTTAACAAGTCAGCACCTTTGTTACTCTTCCTTGAGCGGTGTTGGACGGTTATATTGAATTGCTGTGCCTATCTCGTGACTCTATCACTGGCAAAAATGGTCTTCAAAATAAAAACTAATGCTTTGTGATCAGTTTGTTTAATTCCATATCCTATCGACGGCTTTTTCCATGTATCGAGAAATTAAATTATAGCCATAGCTTCTATCTCAGTGGTATAATGACTCTTCTCAGCTGGTCTCAACTTTATATTTATAAATCCAAGATAATAGCGAGGTTTGTTCTCATTTTCATGCAGTAATATGGCTCCAATTCCAACAGTTGATGCGTCTGATTCAATAATAAAGTTTTTGTTGAAGTCAGGATAATCTAATTTCACACTGTTCATCAAGAATGTCAGCGTCTCGAAAAGCCTGTGCACAAGTGTAATCCCATTTCCAGCGATCATTCTTTCGTAAAAGCTCCTGCACCGGTGCTAAAACTTGGGTGTACTGGTGGAAATGTCCGGTGAAAAACTGGCACGTCCCTAAAAATTGGCGCACATGCTTAACCCTGGTAGGTCTGTGAAAATCAACTATGGCTTGAATCATGGCCTCATTCGGTCGATAACTTTGCCCATGAAGAATATGTCCCAGAAATGTGATTTTTTGTTTGATGAATTGACGTTTCTTCAAATTCATTGTGCCACAGAGGCAGTCAGGACATTAAAAATGGGACTAATGAGCATGACATTCCTACCCCGTAGCCTTATCATAATATACACATTCTGTGACACAAGATCACTAGGTTGTCGTCCACATGACTGAATGGTCCTACCACTCGATCACCATTCTAAAGTGATCAGCCATACTTGAAGCCAACAATCTAGATGATAGGTCCCTGACATTATGTTAAGTCATCACTGTTATCTTAAAAATCACAAACCCACGTTATTGTCATGTGTGCACTTAGGTCTTTAATAAATGCTTTCCTAATTGGGTCTTTATAAGAAACTGGTTCCAGTAACTTTATTTCAAAACTGTAGTTTATAAAACGTCACACAGCGTAACACCATTACAATATATTTGATAATATTAAGCCACTTGTAAGTACTGTACTGTGCTCGCGCAATGTTGGTGTACTACGTCACTACTTTCGGGAAAGGCATAACGACTGTACAAGCTGAGCCCAAATTCGCTCATACCGGTGATAATTTCATTTGAGGTGGGATTTATTTCAAGTGAATACATATTGAACGTACCCAGAAAGGAAACTACAATTCGAGATACTCTTTTGATTTTACTGAGATCTCTGAAAATTTACTTCTGATGATTTATAATGGAACCTATTATTTGCAAACATTGCATATTAATTCTTCTTCACTCTGCATAATTTGCCATGTCAAAATGGATTAAACATTGATTATTTTCCAAGGTAAAATATATTCCACGCAGACGCGCGAAAAGGATATTTATTTAGTCGCTACACGACTCCGATTGAGTTGAAGCCAGCATATCGCTGAGGAATGAAAGTTAAGTCCAGCTTGTGAGTTCGAGACGAACGCACGCACTTCGTGCGGTGGTGAGAGGACCACGTCTGGACTGGAAAAAGTAATCTGAATTCTTCACTTGTGCATCGCATTAGAAAAGTGCTAAATTATTTGTGATAAATACCGTGTAAAAACATGAGAGCGATTGAGTATGATATTTTATGTAATTTGTGAATTTGTAAGTATATTTCATTTTACACGTGGCATTACTATTTTCTTGACCTTGTGGCTTACGAATCATCGACTGATATGAAAGTAAGCTCATTGTATTTTATGAGCAGTTATTTGTGTGTATTATAAATAAAATCTTGCCGATTAAGTGCCACACATTTTGGGAGCAAAATTGCTCAGATTAAGAACGATAAAAGTGTTGTACAGTTCCATATCTGTGAGAACGATGTCAAACATATCTTAGATTCGGTGGCAGGCAGAGCGCCATTTCTTTGTAACTGCCTGCAAAAGTGTGGAATCAGTGCTAATCACCATAAATTTTACGCACAAATTCAGTGATTTCTACATTTTCTACATCATTATGTATTTCACCGACCAAGAGGAGGCAATTCTTCACATCCTTTGTATGATGGTCATTAAGGAGGAGACCACATGGCGAAGGAAGAGATGCTGACGACTTAATCTACACTATGAAGAAGAGGATTTATGGAAGGATTTATTCCCACAGGAACAATGATAATTATCCCTCCAACCATGGAGTCAAATACCCCTCAATCTCCAGGGAAGGATGAGGTGAACGACCAACCGTGATGTGAATTATATCCACAAATATCTCCGGTTTGAAAAGGAAAGTAGATTAGATTAGATTAGCAACCGTAACTTATGACAATCAGTTAGGTAGGAACTTTTCAGTTGATTTTTCTACAAGTTTACAGTGCAATAAGCTTTCTGCACTGTTGCCTACAGCTTATTATACTATGTTTGACACCTAAGTAGCTGCCTAGTTAGATACCACTCGGCTGATTTATAAGCTGGTGCACTTGTATATATGATTTGACTTTGTAGGGGTTAATAACATTTTTTGTATAAACCCAGTTAGTATTGTTATAGCCTAGAGAAACTATCTAGGTGGGAATGTCAACCCACATGTTAATTAACAAACACCCACTTGAGATTAATATTTTACGCCACTGACGGGCAGATATTTTCAGTGAGAGTGTGTTACTCACTTCTGCAGCTATGAATTATAGTCAATTTTTGCGTGGTTTAGTCTACCACCAGACTCTGCATACAATATATAATGATTATATGGGCAGTGCAGTTTAGCCTGTCTCAATATACTTAAAACACCTGTCGTATTATTTTCAAACAACACTAGGGCGTTAGGTTGTTGTATTTTCCTGTTAATTTAGTGCCATGTATGAGCACATTCCAATCATACGCTTTGCCGCAGTAGCGGAACATCTTTCAAAGAACTTTACATGGGTAAAAAATATTTGTGTTACTATTCTCTGGAATCGAGTAACATCTGTATTTTTTTTATAAATGTTTAATAAATGGCTACCGGTATCACGTTAAAGACATTTTGTTATTCAACTCATGTTTATTTTTTTATAATGGTCAAAAATAGACAATGATTATGTGAACCAAAATGAAACATTGTGGACTTTGCTTCAAGGCAATGCAGTTAGGCTGTGATAAACGTCAGTGAGTCGCACTTTTAACACGTGCGCTACTCATGCCAGATACAACCTGTTTTTATTGCAACATTATCCATAAGCCAAGTGAACTCTTATAGTGAAACTCAACAAATGGCATTTATTTCAATGCAACATTTTCTTGTATGAATCAATGTGGGCCAGTCTCAGGGATGCTCACGCTCATTAGGTCAAGTACAGCTGATTGTTACTCTACAGGGTGACTATTAAGTCCCATTTCTTTAGAATATCACCGTTGTTACAAGCGAATATAATGTTATAAATTCATGATACACATTGGATAGGAGTTTATTTATGATGAACCAGACAGATTGTAATAGTTTAGCACGTTATTATTGTGTTATTGATTCCATGCATGCGCACGAGGGGGAGTGTTATTATAGTATCCATAGATGACACGGTGAAGAGAAATGTGTGCTCTTGTATGTTTATTCCGGCAGTATTGAGCATTTAGACGAACTCACCAAGGAGGTGTACATTGCAAGCCAAGAGCTGCAATTGTGGTTGTTGTTCCAGCACGAAGTAACTCGTGTTATTGTATTGACAATTTTTTGTCACGTGCTTTTGAAAGTACCACTATGGTAACTTTTTTTTAGCCTTGTGTCATGGTCATTCGTCATAAATAATAAACCTAAACCTACGTTAACTTACTCTTAAAATCATGAATAGTCATTTACCGTAAATAATACGAGGTTGATGAGCTTATAAATAAGATTGAATTTAAATTATTGACCTGATTCTTTTGCAGCTGACCGACACATTGTACTAATTTGAATTTCCTCAGGGAAATCGAAGTAAGCTGACACAGACTTAATCGACGAAGGTCACTGGCGAACCAGATGATTTGCAATCAGGAGGCAACGATGATATTATGTGATATCAGACACAGTTTTCACTGTGCCGCTCACAATCTTCATTGTACACATTTTAGATGACGATTAGGGGCAAACAGCATTCTAATTTGTGAAGGGTGGATTGAATAATAAGACTGATACTGTGTTCATATATTTATTTTATGTGTGTTTACATACAATCCCAGTGTTATAAAATTGTTTGTAATATTGTTGTACCTGAATTGTGTGATTATAATGTAATGGTAAACCTGATTGTCATATTTAGCTTTGCTCAGTTATTTTTCTTACGGACGCTTGTCACCGTAGCTTAGTTTCAGACAGGATTAACTAGGACAGGTACCTAACGTTAAATGTAAATGCGGGTGTGGTACCAGTATAACTTAGATTTGCAGTCATGTTTCGACTTTTCCTATCGTGACGTTCCCGTCTGGAATAATCTCTGAATTTTTGTATCTTCAACCAGTTTTCTTTTGTACCACATTGCAAGCTTAGATTTTGCTTTATTTATGTAACTGGGACTTTTCGAGAGGGGTAATTTAACTTCAATAGGATTTGTTTTTTTTATAAGTTTTGCGGATTAGCCAATTTAAACCCTTAGGATATGGGTTTATTTGGTCAATAAATTATTTCTGTCGAATTTTACATAAGCCTGGATGTTTTTATTTCTAGATATTGCCTTTTTAAGGGTGTACTTCTTAGGGTATTTAATTACATTTTACCGTTTAGGGACCTGATCCTACGGGAAGTTACACCTCGTGCTGACTAGCCTCAGAAGAAGTGCATCCGATCGTCTCAGGTCATGTGTTTGATGGATGGGCTTGTCTATGAGGCCATTTCACGGCTGGTGGCACCAGATAATCTCCTCTGACGGGCAAAAAGCATCGGCAAAAATCCCAAATTTGCCTTCAATATCATTATTAATTATATACACAACCATTAGGAATTTTAATTCCACTAACATGTGATTAAGTGTCAAAATATTCTTTCTCTGAGGAGAAGCTTAAGTCGTGTTTTCACATGAACTATAAACTTACGATTTGGATTAAAGAAAGCTTGGAGCTTTCGTTTCAGACATGAATACATAAAGCTTTTTTATCATGATGCATTTAAGTATTTAATAATACCTGATTTACGAATTATGCACAGAAAACATTATAGGCATATTTAAATTTTACTTAGACACTTAAACTGAAGAAATTACAAATTAACTTCAACCTGCTAGTGAAGTACAGTGATGCGGTAAGCAGTGACGATTGAGCAGCTAGTAATCAGAACTCTCGAGCCCCACTGTATATCACGTGGATAAGAGTAGAGAGATTTCTCTGAAATGCAAGGGTCAAACACCGGAAGAGTTATAGTGCGAGGACTGTTGACAAAGAGTTAAAATAGTCAACTGGCATAGTCTTTGAAGTTAGATGACAGCGCCTATACCTTGAGCTGTATATCCTCAGAACAAATTTCTCCCGGAGAATAATAGGTAGGCTTGATATTACTCGGAGCCCGAGTTTTAAACAACCCCTTTCATGTGTGACATGAATGTGATTTCACAGGTTATGTCTTAACAAATGTTTTTTAAAAGCAGATCTTTGCCTGAATGCAGCTCCACACGTATCACATGAATACGGCTTTTGGCCCAAATGCATTAACAAATGTGAGTTCAAACCAGACTTATGCCTGATTGCAACTCCACATGTATCACATGAATACGGCTTTTCACCAGTATGTATTAACATATGTGCTTTTAAACCACTACGTCCAATAAATCCTGCTTCACAAAGATTACATGAATGTGGCTTCACACCACTGTGGATTAACAAGTGGGTATTCAAATGCCCCTTACTATCGAATGCTGCATCACATATATCACATGAATGAGGCTTAGGCTTCTGGCCGCCGTGCGTGTACATATGACATTGTATGGAATTCCTGGTCCTAAATTTTTCTCCACATATATCACACGCATACGGTTTGTTGCCGCTGTGAATTGAAGTATGGTTTCGCAGGGTTCGGCGTGAGAAAAAAGTTTCCCGACACGTATTACAAGTATATGGTTTGACACCGCTATGCATGCGTTTGTGTTTCTTAAAACGATCCTTATCGTGACATGTTTTTCCACACGTATCACATGTGTACGGCTTTTCCTTGTTGTGGATAACCATGTGAACACTCACGCCAGTTTTGTCCTTAAAAACGGCTTGACATTGATCACATGAAAACGTTTTATAGAAGTTATGAGTTAGGATGTGGTTCTTCAAACCCTCCTTCCGTTTGAATGCCGCTCCACATGTGTCACATAAAAAGGATTTCCGATCAGAATGGGTTACCATGTGTCTCTGTAACTTACTACTTCGCACAAATGAAGCATCACAGACATCACAGGAATAAATCTTAGGGCCATTATGAAATAACATGTGAGTCTTCAATGTCCCCTTCTCGCCGAAGCTTTTACCACAAATTTCACACCTGTAAGGTATCAATCCGCTATGGGTTAGAACATGTCTAGTAAAACAATACTTCTTAGAGAACTCCTGATGACATGTATTACATGAATACGGCTTCTTTCTGGAATGAGTTAGCATATGCAAATTCAATTCATATTTCCGTACGAAAGTTTTGCTACATATTTCACATGAGAGAATCAATGTCTCACAAGATATCAACCTGAAAATATCATAGGATTTAATAGTAGTAAAGCATGTAAAGATTAAACGGACTTCCAATAATACTTTCAAAAGGTCTTGGCCTAACTTGTAAAATGACAATTGGTGCAAATATTAGCAACTTTTCCATAACAATTAATTACTTTGGAAATAGCACTCTAATTATTTCTTAGGTAAATGAAACAAAATACAAGGAGATGGAGTCTTAGGTAGAAATCATAAAGAACAGAGAGGACGACAAAGACAAATAATTTTTGAACCATTTCATTTGGGATGATTTTCAGGCAAAAGAAACAGGGTTAAATTATTCGAAGATAAATCATCAGATAAATATCGAATTAGTAGAATAATTTTTGAACCACTCTTTCATGTCGGATGATTTTAATAGATTATTTTATGAAATTTTGGTTGCGACCTGAGAGGCTTTTATTTACAATTTACAGTTTCTTCAATTGTCCACTAATGTCTAAGTTTTTACCGATTCTCCTATTGAGTTTTTAGTCAATTGAAATTTTTTGCTTATGTTAGCCTTTGATATTGGTGCTCACGTATTAGTAGGTTTGGCTTTTGTCTCCAGCTCAGCACTTTTCTTGTGGCGAGATCGACTTTTTCTCTGCCAATTTTTTCTGGTCCGCGAAGTAAGCAAAACGCATTTTCTCTTAAGGTCCCTAAAAGGACGTGTCAAGGTACCTTGCCTTTCCGCAATTCTTATATTAGTAAATGCGGAGAAATTACCACGTACCTACGGTCATTTTAATATTTAACTTCGTTATCCTTATTTATTTGGTGTGGTGAGCTTCATAATTAAGGAATACTACAGTACAAGACGGCGCGTCATTGAATCTTAATGCATATCTTAATCTACATGTACGAATACATTTCTGTTATTTCTCTCCCTCTCTTGAGTTTGCATCCACTGGTTTCAAAATTGCCTACTGTATAGGAGCTCCATTATGTAGCTACATTGTGTGTTCCTTTACCACCTTATATGTCAGTTATTCCAGACGCCCCGTATTGTTGGGGTAGCGCGCCTTTCTCGCACTCAGAAGCCTCGGGTTCCATTCTCGGCTCTGTCAGGGGTTTAAGAAACTGGCGCGGGGACTGGCACGTGATACACTCAGCCACGTGACGTCAATTAAGAAGCTGTCTGACAGTGAGGAAGCTCCCTTGTCAAGGAGACCAAGTTAAACAGTCGCAGGGACACAAACCCTTGACCACGCGACACTCCATTATCTGCACGCCATATGGCTGGGCAGCGGTCGCTTGGTAGGCTTAGGCCTTTCATGGGGTGTAGCGCCACGGGTCTTTTGTTTCTAGACACTCGTAAATCTGTCAGGTCAATTTGGCCTTGTTCGTGGTTGCGTTGTTGTTGACTTATTTAGGGGCTTTGCGACATCCTGGTCATGTAGCCGGAGTACCTGGGTGTGAGTGTAGTGTCTGATAATCTGCCTTATATTGGTTGCTGTATTAGTTTGAAGTATTAGTAATGCGTGGAACTAATGGATACACAACTTTTATTTCATGGAAGTTAACACTCTACAACAATAATATAGCTTCGGTAGAAACTCCGGCAGATGGCTCCCGTTCCTCCACAACCTCCGTACCCTGGTCTTTCCCGATCTCCAGAGGGTTGACCAGCTGGATAGCTGCGTGCTGCAGGTGGTCCTTCAGGAGTACGGTCCGCGTCACGCCGTCTCTGCCAGGTCGAAGTTCTTCTATTTGCGCCAACTTTCACATATGGCGTCGCACATGGTCCTCCTGCAGAAGTACAACGTCTCCTATCTTGAGCGCCGCTGACATGCTGCGGGTGTTTTGGACGTTGTGGGAAGATCTCAATTCTAGAAGGAAGTCAGTTGTCCAACGTCTTAAAAAATCGTCTGCAATTCTTTCTTTCAGTCCGTACATCTTGGTTAAGTTAACGTCTGTTGTTGGTTGTCCGGATGGTATAGCTGTTAGTTTTTCTCTATTCAAGAAGTGGGCGGGTGTTAGAACTTCTTGATCATCTGTCTTGGTGATTGGCCTCGAGTAAAGGGCGGCTTCAATACTGATGAGCCGGGTATTGGTTTGCTCCTCGTCAATTTGCAGTTTTCCTAGAGTCTTCCGTATACAGCGCTTGACGGAGCCAACCATCCTCCCCACCAAGCTGCCCTTGGTGGGATGAACTTCAACCTGATGCTGCTATGCACGAGGTACTGGTGAGTCTGGGCATCTGTCAGCACGGCAGGGACAATTTTTAGTACTTTGTTGGCTCCATGGAAAGTTTGAGCATCATCTGAATATATGGTATGAGGCAGTCCCCTCCGTCCGACAAACCGTTGGAGTCCCATTAGGAAACGGTCAGTGGATAAGTCCGTAGTAAGTTCAAGGTGAAGTGCTCGCGTGGTCGAACAATTGAATAGAAGAATGTAAGCCTTCTTGGTAGTAGCGTGAGATTTAATGTAGAGGGGCCAGGCGAAGTCGATCCCTGTGATTGCGAAAGGCTTACTGGGTTGAACTCTGTCAGCTGGATGTGGTGTTTCGATGGCTTCTGCGCGTCTGTTGTGAGCTATTTTGCACGGTAGGCAATTATGAAAAACATTCTTTATGGCTTGGCGTGCTTTGAGAATCCAAATTCTTCTCTGAGCTCCATCAGAACAACATGAACTCCACGATGATGCAGTTTGATATGGGTGTGCATGATTACCAGTTCTGTAACATGATGAGAGCCATCTAACAATATGGAGTGTTTTTCATCTGAAGTCAAGTTGGAAAAATGTAATCTACCACATAGGCGAATTAAGCCATTTGCCAAGTATCTGTGGTAACAAGCAATTCTGGATGTTATCGGTATACAATTCTCTTTCTGAAGACAGGTTGATTCCTCAGCGAAACATTGTGATTGGACGGCTCTAATCCAATACATAAGGGAGTCACGTAATTCGAAAGCTGTGAGATTTGCTGGTGCTCGTTTCTGCGTCTTCAAAATGTAAACGTACCTATGGAGGAATACGGTGATATGTAAAACCTTCCAGTAGGAGGAATATTTTGAAACCAGAAGGAGTGGCTCAAACACAGTGAAAAGCAGTGTTTGTTTTATCAATTTGTTTGCTTCCAGAAGTGTCAGGTTAAGGAAGCCAGTATCGTTAGGCGAACAAGTAGGGGGCTGTGTAAACCAAACAGGTCCCTTCCACCACATGTCAAATGAAGCGAGTTCATCGGCGGGAAGTCCTCGGGAAAGACAGTCTGCTGGGTTGTTTGCTCCTGGGCAGTGTCGCCATTGGCCTGGACTAGTGTAGGTCTGGATTTCGGTTACTCTATTGCATACAAAGGTCTTAAAGTTATTTGGGTTTCCTCTTATCCATCCTAAAGTTACCATAGAATCACTCCATAAATCAGCACCCGAAATTGCGTAGGCTGTCGCCTTACAGAAATAGTCATGCAGTCTAGCAACTATAAGCGCTGCGAGGAGTTCCAAGCGTGGCAGTGTAACTCTTTTGACCGGAGCGAGACGATTCTTACTACACATAATTTGTACTAAAACGTGGTGGTCTGTGGGATTCCTAACGTAAAGCACTGCACCATATGCCCGTTCAGAGGCATCACAAAACACATGAACCTGCGACCCTCTTTTAGGCGTAGTGCTGACCCAACGAGGAAATTGAATGTGCGATATTGAATAAAGTGTAGATATCCAATGATTCCATCGTAGGCCAACTTCATGTGGAAGAAGTTCATCCCATCCAACCCTCCTGATCCAAGTATCCTGGAAAATGATTTTGGCTACAATAGTGGTTGGAGATATTAGACCCAATGGATCGTAGAGTTTAGCCGTGGCTTGCAGTAGTTGCCTTTTGGTAACTGGATTGGCTATTATTTTATCTGTAACGTCTCGATGATCAAAGTGGAAGGTATCATGTTCTGTGTCCCAATTAATACCCAGATCTTGCGTTTGTTGTTTCACCTCTTGGCCTTCAGCCTTCCAAATCGTTTTCATTTGCCATGAGTTAGGTGCCCATTTCGACATGGGCATGTGTATTTTCTTCATCAGAGATACAAGTTGGTAGTAGAGGGAGATTACTTCATTTTCACCCTGTACAGATGCAGCAAAGTCGTCCATGAACATATGATGGTCTATGAGAGCGGCAACTTCAGGAAATTCCTTTTCGTGGGTGATAGCTAACTCTCTCAGTGTATCGGAGAGAAGGAATGGACTGCAGGTGAGCCCAAATGGTAATTTCTTGAAACGGTACGCTACAATATCCTTCGTCATAGTGTAGTTCCCATCGGAGCTCTGGATGTAGTGAAACCAGAGAAAACGTGTTAGGTTTCTGTCCTTTGTATGGGGAGCTAGTTGTAGAAATTCTTGCCTTATATCTCCTACAATGGCCCAGGGGTTTTGCCGGAATTTTAGCATCGTAGAAAGAATGCCACGAAGGAGATTGGGACCTACTTATAAGGTGTCGTTAAGAGATATGTTCCCTTCTCGTGGGCTCCTCCGTCAAAAACGACACGCCATTTGGAGTTTCCACGTTTCTCTTTCCTGACTAAGTGGTGGGATATGTAGAAAGTCTCTTCTGTTCCATCAGTAGGCGGCGCTATTTCTACTTGTTTCTGTCTAATGTAGTTTAGCATTTGCTCTTGGTAAACGTCGCGTAGCGTTTCGTCCTTTTCAAGTCTCTTTTCGAGTACACGAAATCGTTGCTTAGCATTTTCATAGTTGCTAGATAGAGTGACGTGCTCCTTTCTGGGAAGAGATACCACTCTTCGTCCATCTTCAAGTTCGTGTGAAGCGTGAAACTGAGAAAGTAGTGAAGAATCCTTTTCAATCATGGTTCGTGATTGTTCAACTGAGATCCCTATTGTTTTTAATCCCAGAAGTGGCGAAAGTCGTTGTCTACAAGAGAGACTGTCTGATCGATGTAGTTGACACTCACGGAATTTGTCTTTATTCCAGAGCGATTTCCACTAAGAATCCATCCCAGATGTGATGACAGTAGTACTACTGATTGAGAAAGTCGTATGGGTGAAGTGTCTTTGACAATACGCAAGTATTGATCAGCACCAATCAGGAGTTGTTCTCCCGATCAACGCAGCTGTCCTTGGGAACCGTCAGTAATAGTTTGCGCATTTTCCCTAGCGTGTAAATATCATGAGGAACAGTTGGATGCGGGGAAAACGAGTGATTACTTTCGCGTGCAGTGATAGGTATAATGGAATTGGCCCAAATCCCTTTCATGTTTAGCTGAATCAATCTGCGTTGGCCAGAGGAAGAAGATGTGGTTTCGAAGGAACTTACAGATAGGGACCTATTGCCGATTACTTCTAAGCGTAGTTCATCAATTAAGGCCTTAGTCACAAAGGAGGACTGGCTACCTCCGTCTAGGACACATCTGGTAAGTTTGCTTCTAATCCCTGTAGGGCCAGTAATCCACACCCGCGCTGTCTGACAATACGAGAAATCTGGGGATGATACGTCTATCTTCCCGACTGATGTTGCTGTGGTGTGTGGGTTTGGTAATGTCGAATTGCCAATGGTGTGGCAAATTGATTTGTGATGGTTTCCTTTACAGATAGAACATTGTTCCTTTTTTTCTTACTGCATGCCTTGGAGCTGTGGCCACGATTAAGGCAAAGGAAACAGCGGTCAGCAGCCTTCAGTTTGGCAATACGGCTATTTACATGTGTTATAGTCCTGCAGTCCTGAGCCCAGAGGTTTTCACCCTCGCAGAAGACACAAAATGATCCTGTACGTCTCTTCTCTCGCGCAGGCTTCCTCCGGTTTGAATGGACATTAAGCGTTGCAGCAGTAGGAGTAATGTCGGAGCTGGCTACTTTGCACCGCGGATCTTATGCGCCGTTAGAGCTCCTTCTACTTCTTCATTTAAGAACACCATCAGTGCAGAGATAACGCTCCGAGGTGTATTCGCCCTTTTGGAGTGGATAAGCCAGCTTCTGCAGATATCTTCGGGGAAGGCTCGTAGGATTTTCGGAGTTAGTACCCGACCATAGGCGTTTACGTTTTCACCTATCGATATCAAAGCCTGCCGGTGATATTCAATATATGTCACGTTCAGTGACTCAGGGCTATCGTGGAGAGTTGATTTAAGGTCCAAATGGGCCTGAATTATTCGGTTTTCGTCCACAAACTTTTATTTTAGAATTAGTTTAGTCTGTTCGTAGGTATTACCATTCACGGCTATTCCGTCGACGAGTCGCTTAGGTACACCTTCTATGTACCCCAGTAGGAAAACGAGCTTGTTCACAGTAGAAAGGGTAGTGTCCTGATCAACTGACGTCTCGAACTGCTCCCAGAACCGGGACCAGCACTCAACATCCCCTGAAAACGGTTCAAGTTTGATGGGAGGTGGTTTGACGGAATGCAGAGAGGTGAGGGCTGAGGGATTCGGCACATTGGTCATGCCGGTTGTGTTGGCAGCAAGTCTATTTTCAAGTTCCCGCGTAGCCTTATGAATTTCCCGTTTAGCCTTGTCAATATATTCTTCACAGGTTACCACGTCGTTGTCGTATTCCGTCTCGGATAGAAGGTCATGCATAGCGTCATCTAGAGACATTAGACGATACAGAGTTTCCTAAAGACGATTTGTAGAATATTCGTAGTCTTCCAGGGAAGATTCTTCTGTAAATACATTTATTTCTGAAGAAGATCGAGTAACATTAGTCCTCTTTCTCTCTCGTTTCGTCTTCAACTTGGTTAACGTTGCCAGTCGAGCTTCACACATCTTGATATAATAAGTGCTGTCTCTAAGTCTAAGAGTCTCTAAGTACAAGTTTGAAGCGTGATATGATCCGCGAATACTCTGTGTCTTCGTGTAAAGTCTCGGCAAACGTGACGTGCAAAATGGCATTTATTGAGTGATAGTCGATAGTTGATTTAGTTTACCGACAGGTGGCTGGGAAAAATGACAGTTCCGAAATGTCCATTAGGCCGTTAAATTCCCGTAGCTCACCTCGAGTCTATATGGAATAAGGAAGTTGAGGTTTATGTCAGTAGAGGTCGCTAGTAGTCACGATGAGCGTATTGGAATCTCTTATGAATAAGTATATAACCTAATTATTGTAGCTAGAACCATGCCAGATCGTACTTGGACATAAAATAACATGTGTTCAACTCCTAATTCCCGTATTGTATAACATCATAGTTCAAGAAGTTAGATACCGTACTCATCTGCGCGTTGGAGGCTATAGGTGGAGACGCTCGTACAATTAAGTTACGTTCACTTTACACTGATTTCCACTTGAGAATTCTTTCTTCAAACTCTTCGTCTCGTTTTAAGGTAGTTCACTTATATTTACGTTTCACCGGATGCGTGGAGCTAATGGATACACAACTTTTATTTCAAGGAAGTTAACACACTAGAACAATCATATAGCTTCGGTAGAAGCTCCGGCAGATGGCTCCCCAATTAGTGTGTGTATTTGTAAGTCATGTGAAGAATGGAAAGGAGATGGCCGTGGCCTTATGTTGCGAAACCATCCCAGCCTTTGCCGAGAGTAGAAGTAGGAACCAACAAAAAATGAAACACTTCAAACTTGGCTGAGTTGGTATTCGAACCCACTACTCCTCAGATTTGTCTCACGAGTCTGAGTGATAGATAGATAGATAGATAGATAGATAGATAGATAGATAGTTTTATTAATTCCATTTGATGAAATACATGTATACAATACATTTTCGATATAGGACACGTCAGAATTTATATCTATAAAATAGAAGTACTAAAAGGTATTGTGCCCAAATCCAGTTGCCTAGATTGAAGGGTACAAGCCGTGGGCCTAGATTTGAGGGAACAGGCCACGATTCTAAGTTCAGATATGGATGTTCGAATAGCGCGCGCCAAATCTTCTTAGAAGCTTTTCGAAGGAATTTACAGCCAAGAAGTGGGTAAGTGACGTAGGAGGAGAGCGTCATTGTCGAGGCTATATGTCACTAAATATTTCCCGTTGAGATGGAAACATGAAACCTATACCAGATTACTGGCAAGAACAAGAGAAGAAGAATGAGCTTTGTTTCGAAGAAATTGATCGAACAGAAGCCGAGTTATGAGCTGTTCTAGTTACAGCGTTTTCGCCGCAGTGACCTCGAGCCAGCAAGCGGATGGGTATATAAGGCGAGCCTCGTAGGCAGAGGTAGGTTCACTTCGTCACAAGCACTCCATTGACTTGGTCGTGCTACGCTACGTAAGCGCCCTAGCCGCTTGACTATCATAGAACTTCGAACATCGTTATTATCGCCGAGCACATGGTTGCATTTAAACTTCAACTTACAGCACAAGCTGTGGACTTAGAATTTTCCACAGTACATGGTTACTGAAAGTGTTAAACTATTTCGAGTGAGTTAAGAACTTTTCTTCGATTTCACAGAAGTGAAATAAGTCTGCGGCTCTTGGTAATTCTTACCGCTACAACTTGGACACATGGTAGACTATGTCTACAACTTTTTCTTCAGTCCACATTCACTTATAGCTGGATTATTTATATCCAATAGTTGGACCAGCCATGATAAGTCAGTAACTTCAAAACCAGCCTTGCATATTACAATTCGAAAGCCGAATGGAAATACAGGTTTAGCCTTGTGCGATCTGAAAAGTGAGAAGCTTTGCCCAGCCAACTCGACAGAATTTGTAATTGTGCTGAAAATATTGTAAGAATATTGGAATACTGATTGTATCACAGTGGGTCTTGGTAATTATTTCATCATGGATCGCTTAGATCAGACCCCTGTCAACTACACTTCAGCTCTTGAAGTTGCCAACATTTTCTGCAAGACATTATAATCGCCACTATGTCTGCGTTAACAGCTTGTGGGTATAACATGGAAGCTGATACGAGAATATAAGTACGCGTCCTAATGGGACAGACAACAAGAAGATTGCGTAGTCTGGTTCAGTCCAGATTTCTACCATCAAGACCTACAAAAATGTAAGCTGCAATTAACATAATTTCTATGCGTAGTTAGTTGGATTTTCTCGTATTTTCTACAGTCTTGCCAACACATATTTTTTTCCTCTATAGTCATCGATATGTTTATTTGCTTTTGCAAATATTTTCTTTCGAAACCTGAGCTAGGACCTGAGTTGATTTTTACTCAGACTTATACGATTCAATATTTATGGACGAGCAGAACGAGCATTTATTTTATTTCCATATTTTTTCCTTATTGCTGTCATTAGCCGTCATAATTTGAGATTTAAGAATTAATCTAAGTTGAGGAATGGATAGTTATCCATCATTATGAAGTCGAGGGTAATATTCCCCGAACAGTTTGATAACTTTAAACCTAGTCTAGAACATAATAATAATAATAATAATAAAAACGAAGAAGGAAAAATTGGACTGAACAATCAAGAAAACTGCAATATATTAGCCAGATACTTTGAGAAACTCCTCAACTGCCCGCCTCCAACCAACAAACTAGAATTTCAGACTCATCCTATAAACTCAGAAGATGATATGCCACCAACAAAAGAAGAAATAAAGGAAGCCCTGAAAAGTCTCAAGAACAATAAGGCAATTGGGGAAGACTCCATATCAGCAGAAATGTTGAAGTGGGCAGAACCGGAAATCCTAAACGACCTGCACCATATCTTCCAACAAATATGGGAGACGGAAAAGCTACCAGACGAATGGAAAACAGCGCTGATCCACCCACTCCATAAGAAAGGGAACAAACAAGATGTTAACAACTACAGATGCGTGTCGCTACTCCCAGTCACTTACAAAATCCTCTCAAGGATACTTCTGAATAGAATAGAAGGAATCCTAGATAAGCAACTTGGAGAATACCAAGATGGGTTCCGGAAAGGCCGCTCCTGTGCCGAACAAATCCTAAATTTGAAATCAATAATTCGCCACAGAGCGCTGAACGGCAAAAGTATAGTGGTTTCATTCATTGACTTCAAAAAAGCCTTCGACTCGGTGGACAGAGGGACCCTAGATAAGATCATTAGAGAATTTGGAGTCAAAACCAAACTGGCCAATATTATCAGAGAAACCTTAACAGCCACAACTTCTAAGGTGAAGTTCATGGGAGAATTGTCTCAGTCATTTGAAATCAAGACAGGTGTGCGACAGGGTGATGGATTATCGCCATTACTATTCAACTGTGTCCTCGAGAGGATTGTGAGAATTTGGAATTCCGAACTTGAAAATCAAGAGATAGCCCCGATCTGGCTAGGACGAAAAACGGGAGGAATCAAAGTCAATTGCTTGGCTTTCGCTGACGATTTTGCGATACATTCAGAGAACCTAGAAGAAGCGGCCATACAGATCAACCTCTTAGAAAAGATCGCTAGCAAGACAGGACTTAGGATCTCGAGAGAGAAGACCAAGTTCATGATGAATGACAAACATGGACCACAATTCCTTGAAACAGAGATTGGACGGATTCAGAGGGTGAAAAACTTCAAATACCTCGGTGAAACCATACAAGAGAACGGCCTAGAGAAAGCTGCTGTTGAAGATCGTATCTCAAAAATGGAAAGAGCTTATGGACTAACTAAAATAATCTACAACAAGAAATGCATCTCATGGAATGCCAAACTAAAACATTACAACACGGTAGTAAAAACAGAATGCCTGTATGCCAGCGAATGCCTCTCGATGAATTACAAGTTGGAGAAGCTAGAGATCCTAGAAAGAAGAATACTACGGAAAATCATGGGCCCAGTCCAGACTGAAACCGGCTGGAAACTTCGGAGCAACAATGAAGTCTATAAAAATGTGGAGAGAATCTCAGAGACCATGAAGAAGAGGAGGTTATCGTTTCTCGGACACTTGTACAGAATGGACAAAACTAGACTAACCAAACAGTTATTCGACTACCTGTGGAACAAGAAGACAACAACGACATGGATTTAGGAAGTTCGAAAAGATCTCGAAAATTCCAACATCCAGGAAGTTCAGATGTCAAACAGGGAAACATTTCGGTACATAATTCAAAATTTGGAAGGGTTTCACGTCACAAGAACCACAAAGAAGGGAAGAGCCTGGACGGATGAGCAGAAGAAACAGAATAACGCCCATATGAAGGAGTACTGGAGGAAGAGGAAACTTCAGGCAAAGAAAAAATGAAATTGTAGCGTGATCCGAAGTGGTCAATTCGCAAATAAAATAAAAAAATAATGGGATTTAATAATAATAATAATTATTATTTTTCAATTTTTTTTGAATAATAATAATAATAAACATTTGTGGTTTATAATAATCATTTTCTGGTTGTATGATTAATACAGTTGACATTTGAAGTCATACTCTAAATCGGATATTTGTTAATTCCGAAGGTCAGTGGTTAACCCATGCCCACTTATAATGAACAGTTAAATTCAGTGAAATTGTTTCACGTTTGCATTTCATATTTAAAGCTTTGATAAAGACACGGAAAGAAGTGAAATGGGAAGCTAAGCATGTATAAAGCAGGGTTTTTGCTAGAGTTTATATAAAATAAAATCATTAAGACGCAGCGTCTTTCACAACGTTTGCTAATATTAACACTGTGTGGAATTTCTGATGGTGAAATTATATTGGATATTGTCGTAAACTCATTGGTGAGGTTTACTGAGTTTGGAATCTTCCATTTGTCATAACAAGCAAAGGCTTGATTATTTTGTATAATTTGGGAAGATGTCATTGTGTGTGTGCAGATAATTATATGCCATTCTGAATGCGCAATTTAAGTCGCAGGAATGAGGTTGTGTAAAATGGAGCACCAATCAAATTGTAGGTTGGATGTTTTTGATGTAGTAGGAGAGTCGTTTTTCGCCACACTTTCGTCGTAATATAACCACAGGTAATTTTGAGAACCATCATTATTAAATTACTGTTGATCCACGTGTTTGAATATATTTCTAGTAATTGCTTACCCGGAAAAGTATTATTCTACTAGTTCCTTTCATTCAGGAAAGCTTTACCGTTGTCTAAATGCTGATTTATAATTCTGTGATTTTTATCACGTGTCAAACATATGGGCCAATGCTGTTGTTTGAAATTGTTACTTATTAACAACCACTATAAGCTGAAAGGATTTTCAGATCCTATAAAATAAATATACATTTTCTTTAATAAGTTGATGCTGAACATATTTGACATTTTTGTCAAAATCACTTTGATAATAATAATAATAATAATTTGTTTCATTATAAAACATGTTAAATGATATTTCAAATTTCCTAACAAAGGAACAAAGCACCAGGCATAGATGATATACCGATTGAGTTGCTACGCTGCATAGGAGATGAAGGTCTGATCAGGTTATTTCACTTGGTGTGTAGGATTTATGAGACAGGTGAGGTACCCCCTGATTTCAAGAAGAATGTAATCATCCCTATACCAAAGAAAGTGGGAGCTGACAGATGTGAAGATTACCGTACAATCAGCTTGATTACTCATGCTTCAAAGATCCTGTCTAGAATAATTTACAAGAGGATTGAGAGCCAGATAGAAACGGAGTTGGGTGAAGACCAGTTTGGTTTCAGGAGAAATGTAGGAACAAGGGAAGCTGTACTAAGTCTTAGGCTGATTTTGGAAGGTAGAATAAGGAAAGATAAGAGAACGTTCATGGCTTTTGTAGACTTAGAAAAGGCTTTTGATAACGTTGATTGGACTAAATTGTTTGACATTTTGAAATCGATTGGAATAAAGTACAGGGATAGGAGGGTGATATACAATCTATACAGAAACCAGACAGCAGTCATTCGAGTTGAAGGACATGAGAGAGAAGCTGGTATTCAGAAAGGTGTAAGGCAAGGCTGCAACTTATCACCCATACTTTTCAATCTTTACATTGAACAAGCAATGAAGGAAATTAGAGAAAAATTTAAAGTGGGAGTGAAGATTCAAGGAGAAATAATTTCAACTCTGAGATTTGCTGATGACATCGTCATCTTGGCCGACAAGCCTGAGGATTTGAATGAGTTTTTGAATGGTATGGACTCCGTCTTACGGAAAGAATTTTTGATGAAAATTAATAAATGTAAAACAAAAATACTGGAATGCAGCCGAAATAAATCAGAAACCTCTATGGAGATCAAATTGGCAGGCGAAAATCTGAAGGAAGTAGGAGACTTCTGTTACTTAGGAAGCAGAATAACCAGTGATGGACGAAGCAAAGAGGATATAAAAAGTAGGTTGGCTCAGGCAAGAAAAGCATTTCTACAAAAAAGGAATCTGCTGACATCGAATATAGATTTAGGTATTAGGAAGTCATTTTTGAAAGCCTTTGTCTGGAGCGTGGCGCTCTATGGAAGTGAAACTTGGACTATTGGTGCAGCAGAAAAGAGGAGAATTGAAGCATTTGAAATGTGGTGTTACAGGAGAATGATGAAGATCAGATGGGTAGATAGGGTTACAAACAAAGAGGTATTAAGACGAGTGGGAGAGGAGAGATGTTTCTGGTGACTGTTAATGCAGAGAAGGGATAGGTTGGTAGGACACATACTAAGACACCCAGGAATAGCAAGCTTAGTTATGGAAGGAAGGGTCGAGGACAAGAACTGTAGGGGTAGACCAAGGTTAGAATATGTTAAACAGATTGCCTCGGATGTAGGGTGTGGTAGCTATGTAGAGATGAAACGATTAGCTCAGGACAGGGAGGCATGGAAAGCTGCATCAAACCAGTCAAAAGACTGAAGACTCAAACAACAACAATTTCCTAATTAATGTTTTCAAGGAATAATTAATTAATTTGTTGACTGAATCCATGTGGAATGGAAGTTATATTTGGGATAATTATATTTTTGATTGAGTCAAAATTATTTTTGACAGACTTTGGATTGAGATCTATGCTTCAATAGATGTTTTCTGTTTTTTGAATCCAAAAAAATGCTCAAGGTCCATGTAAATCATAGTGTATTTCACTTATTATGAACAACTTTGTATTGACAAATCCTAATATTACTATTGCCTAAGAAGTGTTAGTCGAAATGCTACGATAATAGTTTTGAGAAATGAACAGTGAAAGTGATTTTCCAACCAGTGATAAATTTTCTTATTGATCTTCAACGTGTGAATGCTAAATAATTTAGGGATCAGTATGGACGATTGACTTTGCGCTGATAAAACCCTACCCCTGTACATAATTACGTTGAACGAAGTCAACAGGACTGATATTTTGACCTCTAGTTTCAACTTTGTTAGTGTTCATGTGTTGGCGATATTGTATATTGTGTAAATAATTTATTCTTTTCCAGTCATCTCTTATGCAATTTTGGGCATATTTTGTCATTTTAAAGTTTTAATAAAATGAGACAATTTTATGGTATGCAATCACCGTTTTCATGAATCTCCTTCTATCCTTATTGTTGTGTCGAGCCTAAAATCAGTTAAGCATTTTTTGTTGGGTCTTTGCATTCGACTTTAACCCATCTGGCGCCCCTGGATATTTTGATTCTCGTGCTGACTGATTTTTGGTGAAATGCATATGTGGTCGTCCGGACTTCGGTCCAAACGGGCACATAAAATAAGAGAGAACAGAGAAATGGCTTCGAACGTGGGTCGCGATTTTTATACCGTTGGTTGCACGCCAATTTGATTTTGCAATAGATATTTTGGGAATAGGAAAAGGTCTGGTTCGGACAAATAAATTCATAGGAAACCCAATTAGTGGGGAAACTTAATTTAAATTAAATATTCAAATAGTTAGAGTTGGACTTGTTTTGTTGTATAATGGCTAATCTATTAGGGTGTCAAATAAAATTTTAGTATACGTTTGATGGTCGGAAAGATTGCATTACATTAGAATCCAGGTGGAGGATAATGACTTTGTATTTTTTTGATATTGTTGTTTAAATCTAACTGTTAATAGTAGAGATTTTTTTTTCCATCACGTCGATATTAGGGAATATCTCATTTTATTCTGAGAAATCCAAGTAGCTACGCATATTTCTTGATTTAGATTTAAGTCTCTGTGTCTGCTTACTTTTATACCCCTAATTTTGAATTGTATTCTGATAAATCATGGATGAGATCATGAGGATATTGAAGCGTATGGAGGAAAGCTCCAAGAGCGCTGCACTGAAAATGGCAGAAATTATTGAAAAAAATGATCAAATGGAGGTTAAGCTTAAAGAAAACTCTGATACATTAAAGGAAAAATTAATGGAAATTTCCGATACCCTAGAAGATAGGTTAACCGCTTCTTTAAAAATTAATCTAGAGAATTCAATGGCGAGTAAATTTAGGGAAAACTCTATTTCTTTAGTCAATAAACTTAAAGAAAACTCCGATGTTTTAGAAAACAGATTAAAAGTAAATCTTGAAAAGTCATTAGAGTAAAACTCAGTAGATTTGAAAGCTAAAATGAGGGAAAATTCCGATCCATTAGGAGCTTCTTTAGAAACCAAAATGTCTAAACTGTTCGAGAAAACTCATGAACTCGAAACTTCTTTAGCTTTAAATACTAGTAAAATGGAAGATAAATTTCGTGATGCCGACCAAAAATCTCAGTCATTAGCTGATAGAATCGAACGAGGTATCAGGAAAGTAGAAGACATGGTAAACTTAGAAATTTGCGTTCAGAAAGAAAATACAGAAATGGCAAATAACGTCATACAACGTTTAACTGAACAATTTCAAGAACTGGTAGTAGGAGAGATTCAGCAGATTGTAGTCAAGGAGTTGACAACTGAGATCAAGACTACAGTTATCCAGGAGGTCAAAGACGCACTTAAGACGGAAACTCAAGATGGAATCAAAGAGATTAGGGAAACTTTGACGTCACATGTCTAGGTCATTACGAAAGATATCCAGATAGCTCAAAAAGACATCGTGGATATAACAAGTTCACTGAAAAATCATGAAAAGATGATGAACCAAATTTCCAATAACTTGAAGGAGAATTGTAAGGAAACAGAAGGAATCAAAAGGGATACCGAAGAGATCAGAAATAAGTCTGAAGAAAATCAGGAGGAGATCGAGGACATCAAGAATCAAGTTAAAGAGAAAAGTCAGGGTGATTATTTTCATAGCAAGGATGATGTTGTGATGTTTGAGTCTTCAGTTTTTTGACTGGTTTGATGCAGCCTTCCATGCTTCCCTGTCCTGAGCAAATCGCTTCATCTGTACATAGCTGACACACCCTACATCCGAGGCAATCTGTTTAACATATTCTATGATAGCGAGGAGATAAAGAGATTAGTAGGTGAGGAGAATGCCGAACTTAAGGAAACCATAAAAGCCCTTAATGAAAAATTTTTTAATTATCAAAAAGAAGCGAAGAGCATTGTAGAACCTCAGAGTAAAACTACAGCTACAAGTAGAGATAAAGACATTGAGGAAATAAATAGAGTAGGAAATCACCATAGACCAGAGGAGTTTAGGACGATGATGCAATCCACACCGATGACCTTCTATAAAAATGTAGAAGATAAACCTTCAAAATTCTCTGGAACCGGAAGCATGACGCCTGTAGAATTTCTGAGAGAAGTAGGAGACTACCTTAAAGATTCCAAAATTGGGAAGGAAAGAGAGATTAGAGTGATAGGAAAATTTCTGGAAGGATCCGCCTTGACGTGGTTTAGAGCTTTTAGATTTACTCTAACCAATTTCGAAGAATTTTCTAGAGGATTATTAAAGAAATACTGGTCCCCGGAAACCCAACAGCAAGTAAGAGCAGAGTTGTACTCGAAAAGATATTCCACTTCACAACCTACTCGTTACTCAACTTATTTCTTAGGACAGTTGTCCAAACTCCAACATTTAGATCCGCCGATGCCCGACAATGAACTGATTACTGCTTTGATCAGGCAATTTCCTGCAGATGTCCAGAGAACACTGATAGCAGCGGACATATACAGCATGGAGCAATTCGACGAAATTTTACAGAGACTGGATCACACGAACGCCCAATTCTTTCATCAGAAGGTTGGAAAGAACGACAACACGGTATTTACGGTGATGGCCGACCGATATTCTCAGACACCTCGCGACGGAAGAGAAGAGAAAACGCCGAGGGATGATCCAGGGCAAGAAAGATGGAACCAGAGCAATTCTAGGTCATACGAAAATAGACCATATGCAAGACCTGGAGACAACTACCGAAATCATTGGGGAAGACAAAGAGGAAATCAAGGGCGATATCGAGAGAAAAGATACTTTGGGAGAAGTAATGGATATTACCCAAGGAATGAAAAACCAAGAAAATCCAACGAACAGTTCAAGCAGGAGGCGAGGAAGAACTTGGAAAAACGACACCAGGAAAACAAACAATACCTGGAACAATTGAGGCAGAGTGAACCCGGTACTTCAGGGACTTCACAAAATAAGGGTAAAGATAAAAATTAAAAATCTCCAAATGTGCAGTTGCAAATGGCTTCACTAAGACTTTCACTTATAGAATTACCAAATGGCAGGTAGAGGACGAGGATTTAATACAAAATAATGATGAACGCAAGGAGATGGGAACAAGGATCAAATCGCCAATTATTGTATGTGAAGTATTCGGCAAGCCTGTCGATACACTGATTGACACTTGGGCGATGTTATGCTTGATAAGTGAGACATTGTATGCCTTATGGAAACTCACTGAGAATCTTGAAGAAATTCCTGTGTCCGGAATCAAGATCCAAGGAATAATTCCCAATAAGACATCCCTATGTAAAACTCAGCTATTCTTATGCATCAGGATAGGAGGACATGATTTTCGACATGTATTTGTGATTATGAAGGACATGGCTTTCGACATGATCTTAGGAGCAGATTTCATCCAGAAATATAAAACTGTGATTGATATGAGTGCCGAAACGGTAAGATTTCAACATGCCGAGGAAATAAACTTCGAGGGAAACGAAGAAGAAGACATCGAGGGAGATGCCCAATGGTCTTTGATATTTCGCGAGTCTTCAGAAGATAGCAAGTCAGAGAGATTGTCAGAGTTAGAAGATGTTCTTGACGAGTTCAAGGATATATTTCATATTCGACCTGGGGAAATTCAGGATTTCGAATACCAGATTCGAGTCACTGATGACGCACCCTACCATGCAAAATTGTATCCAGTAGCCGAAAAGCATAGAGACAAGGTGAAGGTTCTGATCAAAGACATGGAAAATAACAATGTTATTGAAAAATTCACAACTTCTTATGTGAATCCTTTGACAGTGGTGTCCAAACCAGATGGCAGTTTGCGGCTATGTTTAGACGCGCGGAATTTGAATTTGAGACTATTAAATGAATACGACAGACCACCTATTATTAGGGAATTACTCCGGAAATTCCAAGGCAAGAGTTGGTTCTCAAATATTGATCTCACTTCGTCCAACCATCATATTAGGCTTAGTGAAGACTCAAAAAAAATTACAGGGTTTATGTTTGACCAACAAACCTATGTTTTTCGACGTCTACCATTTGGAATCAAAACGTCTGGATCAGTTTTGATTAGAGCTCTTGAACAGAATTTGAGTCCAGCAGTAAAGGAAATAACAGTCCGATATACAGATGATATTCTCATTGCATCTGCGAGCAAAGAAGAACATTTATTACATCTCCGAATGTTGTTCGAAGATTTGAGGAAGGCAAATTTTATGGTCAACCTTCGAAAGTGTCAGTTCTTTCAGAAGGAGATCAAATTTCTGGGACACATTGGATGGTGAGGGCTACCGCCCAAAGGAGACGAAAATCCAAGCTATCGCGAATTTTTCAGACCTACTAGAGTGAAGCATGTTCGCAGTTTTCTAGGCACACACCAATTCTTCGCAGGGCATTGTCCTAAGTACACTGAGACAGTCGCACCTCTCCAGGAATTGTTGAAAAAGATAATAAATGGAAATGGAATGAAGATTGTGAGCAGTCGTTTCAAGATGCCAAGAGTCTATTGGTAAATAGCATCAAGTTATTCACGAAGAATTTTATTATAGAATCTGATGCGCCCACCGTAGGGATTGGAGCGATTCTTTTTCAAGAAGACGACGATTATAGAAGACATTATCTGGCTTTTATAAGTAGGAAACTCCGTCCATCAGAGAGGAACTATTATGCTACCGAGCTAGAAGCACTCGCAGTCATATTTGCTTTGGAAACATGGAAGAAGATTTTGATAGGACATTCGGTTATTGTTAGAACCGATCACCATGCTCTAGAGTTTATTCTGAGAACAAACTTTGCAAGTGAAAGGATAACGAGATGGTCGCTCTTCATACAGCAATTCAACTTAGTCATTGAACACACTCCAGGGAAGTTGAATATAGGAGCAGATTTACTGAGCAGAGCAGTGGAATCTACACCGAAAGCTTTGCAAGTGACTTTAACTTTGGAAGATGAAGAAACCTTGAGCAAGCTCAGACTTTTACCTTTATCTCAGAGGAGAAATAGGCTACTTAGGAACATTTATAGTTTTCTTCATGGTGACATGGATCCTGCAGATGCTGATTTTGTTACAACGGAAAGAATTTCCAGGGATTTTTGGTATTGGATGGCCTGATTTATAAGTTTGTGGATCCAGACCATACCAAGTTGAGAGTTGTTGTACCTCCACGCATGCAAGTCCCCATCATCTGGATGTCACATCGCATGTCAGGTCACGCTGGAGTAGACAAAACCATTAAAGTGATTCAAGAAAGATTTTCGTGGGAACTGACGAGAAAGCCTGTTACAAACACCATACGTGAATGCGACTTATGCCAGAGAAGTAAGCATAATTCCAAATAGTTAAGGGAAGCCCCGAGGCCTATTATTCCAACAAAGCCTTGTGAAATCTTTGCTACCGATATTTATGGTCCAATTCCAAAATCGAAGAGAGGAAATCGGTACATTCTTGTGACAATTGATGTTTTCACCAAGTACACTATGTTGCATCCTAAGCAGAAGGCGAATGCAAAACATTGTACAAACAGGATCAGGAATAACGTAATCCCGGAAGCAGGCAAACCGGAATTCCTTTTGTCAGACCATGGATCCCAATTTACATCTTTGGAATTCAGGATCGCCATGGATAATTTAGGCAACAAACAAATTCTATGTTCAATTAGACATCCAGAGAGCAATCCTGCTAAACGCGTTATGGCTGAAATATCAAAATTTTGCCGATTGAATTGTCCAAACGAGCATTGGAAATGGATGGATGTGATTCTTTTAGCAGCCGAATCCATAAATTCTACAGTCCATGAGAGTACTGGACAGATACCCATGTTGCTTCACCATGGAATCAAGCCAACGAGACTTTGGGATCAGATAACCTCAATTCCACCTGAGATCGAACCCAGTCTTCAAAGGAGGGAAATTCTAGCTTTAGACAGTTTGAGAAGCAGAGCTTTAAAGGGAGAGCGCAGAATCAGAGGGAGACGATTCCGCAGACCCTTGCGCGTAGGAACCTTTGTTTTGGTGAGACGACCAGTACCCTCTGATGTCCAAAACCGCATCTTTTCCAAATTTGCGAGTTTATACTCCGGAACCTACCGAATTCATGAGTGTAACAACAACGGTAGTTACAAGATAGCCAATACACGAACCGGTATCATCGTGGGAACTTTTAATTCTGCAAGGTTGAAGATCTATCCTTCAAGAACCAGATAGCTTGATGTGTGAAAGAAAAAAATCTTTCCAATTTTCTTTTCTTTTTTGGCTATGTGTGGGGTGGATGTGCCCAAATCCAGTTGCCTAGATTGAAGGGTACAAGCCGTGAGCATAGATTTGAGGGAACAGGCTACGATTCTAAGTTCGAATATGGATGTTTGAATAGCGCGTGCCAAACCTTCTTAGAAGCTTTTCGAAGGAATTTACAGCCAAGAACTGGGTAAGTGACGTTGGAGGACAGCGTCATAGTCGAGGCTATATGTCACTAAATATTTCCCGTTGAGATGGAAACATGAAACCTATACCAGATTACTGGCAAGAACAAGAGAAGAAGAATGAGCTTTGTTTCGAAGAAATTGATCGAACAGAAGCCGAGTTATGAGCTGTTCTAGTTACAGCGTTTTCGCCGCAGTGACCTCGAGCCAGCAAGCGGATGGGTATATAAGGCGAGCCTCGCAGGCAGAGGTAGGTTCACTTCGTCACAAGCACTCCATTGACTTGGTCGTGCTACGCTACGTAAGCGCCCTAGCCGCTTGACTATCACAGAACTTCGAACATCGTTATTATCGCCGAGCACATGGTTGCATTTAAACTTCAACTTACAGCACAAGCTGTGGACTTAGAATTTTCGACAGTACATGGTTACTGAAAATGTTAAACTATTTCGAGTGAGTTTAGAACTTTTCTTCGATTTCACAGAAGTGAAATAAGTCTGCGGCACTTGGTAATTCTTACCGCTACAACTTGGACATATGGTAGACTATGTCTACAACTTTTTCTTCAGTCCACATTCACTTATAGCTGGATTATTTATATCCAATAGTTGGACCAGCCAAGATAAGTCAGTAACTTCAAAAACAGTCTTGCATATTACAATTCGAAAGCCGAATGGGAATACAGGTTTAGCCTTGTGCGATCTGAAAAGTGAGAAGCTTTGCCCTGCCAACTCGACAGAATTTGTAATTGTGCTGAAAAGATTGTAAGAGCATTGGAATACTGATTGTATCACAGTGGGTCTTGGTAATTATTTCATCATGGATCGCTTAGATCAGACCCCTGTCAACTACACTTCAGCTCTTGAAGTTGCCAACATTTTCTGCAAGACATTATAATCGCCACTATGTCTGCGTAAATAGCTTGTGGGTATAACATGGAAGCTGATACGAGAATATAAGTACGCGTCCTAATGGGACAGACAACAAGAAGATTGAGTAGTCTGGTTCAGTCCAGATTTCTACCATCAAGACCTACAAGAATGTAAGCTGCAATTTACATTATTTCTATGCGTAGTTAGTTGGATTTTCTCGTATTTTCTACAGTCTTGCCAACACATATTTTTTTTCTCTATAGTCATCGATATGTTTATTTGCTTTTGCAAATATTTTCTTTCGAAACCTGAGCTAGGACCTGAGTTGATTTTTACTCAGACTTATACGATTCAATATTTATGGACGAGCAGAACGAGCATTTATTTTATTTCGATATTTTAGGTAGATTTCATTAGAAAGCTAACTATTGCAATGGGTCCCATGTTTCGACTTCCGGAAAATTTCGACATATCTTCGCGTTTCACATCCCCCTGACCCCAAAACCACCGTCAGTTCAAAAGTTTATATATAATTTATGTATATATATATATATGTATATATATATGTATATCAGTTTCTTGTGGACACGATAACTGCCGTAATTTTGCACCAATTACTTCGAATTTTTTACCGAAGATGTATACCTATAAAATCTCGGTCGAGTTCGTTACTGGGCTAAATCGGTCGAAGGGGGTGAAAATGGGGGGCTTTTTTCGAAAAAGTGAAATTTCGCTATAACTCTCTTAATACGTGCAATATCGAATCCATTCAAAGTTCATAAAATGTGTCGGATAAGTGCCAAAAATTTATGTCAAATAAGATTTTTGATAGCACCAACCATTGACCAAAGGGGTGGAAAAAAGTGGGTTTTTCGGGAAACATTAATCATATCTCTCTTAATAGGCACAATATCAAAACCGTACAAAATGGACAATATTCCCCTAATAATTACCTAAAACTTTTGTCTGAAAGAATTTTTGATATGACCCACCATTACGCCAAGGGACGAGAAAAATGATTTCGGAATTATAAGAAAATGCCAAGAGCTATCAGTGGTTGCCATGGCAACACTACTAAATTGATGAGGCATGGACCATCAGACGTTGCCATGACAACGCACTTGCACGAGATCAGATTCAGTATTTCCATCTGATTAAGTGGTTGGTTGGTTGGTTCTTAAGTTTAGGGGCTGCGACAACGCGGTCATGTAGCCCCGTGTACTTTGGGTGCGTGTAGAATCTGTCTGATAACCGGTGTTAATTGTGATGACTGTATTAGTGTGTGTTATCTGTTTGTTAATTTAAGTACTGCAACTAACAATTTTTCAGATAGTTCCTACTTTTGCCGCCAAGCGCCACTGTCAACGACTACGAGGCCAAGTTCAGAACTGAGCTACTAGACGCCGCCGCAGTCGGCTCTTGGCAACGAACATAGAAACCTAAGAGCGTTGTATACATTCTTAACCTATCCAATTTAGCTTCACACAGGTGCAATTAGTGGAAGGATCTTTAACATGCCATAAATCTATGACATGGGACCGCCGGCTTTACTTCCCCTCCGAAGGAAGGCATACTGAGGGATATTTAACGCTCTTAAAAAATCCGACGGCTTCGGCCGGGTTTGAACCCGGTATCTTGGGCATAGAAGCTCAGCATGTTACCGACTACGCCACCAAAGCCGCCTGATAAAGTGGGAAGCGGCTTCGGTGACGTAACTGGTAGCATGCTGAATGTCTATGCCCAATGTCGCGGTTTCAAAGCCGGCCGAAGTCGTCGGATTTTCTAAGAGCACTAGAATCCCTCAGTATGCTTTCCTTTGGAGGGGAAGTTCCAACGTTCGTTGCGAGTTGATGGTTGGGGTGGCATCTAGTAGCCATGTTCACAGCTAGGTGTCGTTGACGGTTGTACCTGGTAGCAACATTAGGAACTACTGCTTGAAATTGACCGTCTGCAGTACTTACATGAATTAAGACTAATACAGCCATTACAATTCACACCGTGTATCAGACAGATTCTACACTCACCCAAAGTACACGGCGTTAGATGACCGCGTTGTCGCAGCCCCTAAACTGAGGAACCAACCAGAGGTAGATTTCGTTAGAAAGCTAACTATTGCAATGGGTACCATGTTTCGACTTCCGGAAAATTTCGACATATCTTCGCGTTTCACATCCCCAGGCCCCAAAACCACCGTCAGTTCAAAAGTTATATATAATTTATGTATGTATATGTATATCAGTTTATTGTGGACACGATAACTGCCGTAATTTTGTACCAATCACTTTGAATTTTTTACCGAATACGTATACCTATAAAATCTCGGTCGAGTTCGTTACTGGGCTAAATCGGTCGTTGGGGGGTGAAAATGGGGGGCTTTTTTTTCGAAAAAGTGAAATATTGCTATAACTCTCTTAATATGTGAAATATCGTATCCGTTCAACATTCATACTATGTGTCGGATAAAGCCCAAAAATGTATGTTTGAAGAGGTTTTTTTATAGCACCAACCATTGACCAAAGGGGTGGGAAAAAGTGGGTTTTTCGGGAAACATTAATCATATCTCTCTTAATAGGCACAATATCAAAACCGTACAAAATGGACAATATTCCCATAATAATTACCTAAAACTTTTGTCTGAAAGAATTTTTGATATAACCCACCATTATGCCAAGGGATGAGAAAAATAATTTCGGAATTATAAGAAAATGCCAAGACCTATCAGTGGTTGCCATGGCAACACTACTAAATTGATGAGGGATGAGCCATCAGACGTTGCCAAGATAACGCACTTGCACGAGATCAGATTCAGATTTCCATCTAAGTGTGAAGCGGCTTCGGTGACGTAACTGGTAGCATGCTGAATGTTTATGCCCAAGGTCGCGAGTTCAAAGCCGGCCGAAGTCGTCGGATTTTCTAAGAGCGCCAAAAATCCCTCAGTATGCTTTCCTTTGGAGGGGAAGTTCCAACGTTCGTTGCGAGTTGCTGGTTGCGGTGGCATCTAGTAGCCAAGTTCACAGCTAGGTGTCGTTGACGGTAGTACCTGGTAGCAACATTAGTAACTACTGCTTGAAATTGACCGTCTGCAGTCCTTACCTGAATTACAGACTAATACAGCCATCCCAAAGTACACGGGGTTACATGACCGCGTTGTCGCAGCCCCTAAACTGAGGAACCAACCAAAATCTCTGCGGTAGATATAATTTTGCGTGAAGAAGTAACAGACCGTTACATAGTTGCACATCAGTGTCGAAACCTAGCATAAGGACAGTGTGACCACAACTATAAAAATGGACCCCAAATGACAAGAAGGTTACCGTTCCCATAAGACAATAAAATGTTTAAAATAAGCATAAAATGACGAAAAACAAAGTTAATTAAGCTTCAATTATAAAATACCTTCTCGCATTAAATGAGGTCTGATCCTTCTACGAAAATCTGCATATTCTGCCTATTTTCGCCTATCCCCAAGTTTGTCCGGTGAAATCTACCTCCGCCTTCCGGCGTGCCGAGAGGACTTTTTTTCCTTATTGCTGTCATTAGCCGTCATAATTTGAGATTTAAGAATTAATCTAAGTTGAGGAATGGATAGTTATCCATCATTATGAAGTCGAGGGTGATATTCCCCGAACAGTTTGATAACTTTAAACCTAGTTTAGAACATAATAATAATAATAATAATAATAATAATAATAATAATAATAATAATAATGGGATTTAATAGGGTCCCAGGAATCAACCTGGGAGGAGTCCTTACGGCTCTTGGCTAATGGGAGTGAAATGCGTTGTTGCAATTCAGCTGCGACTTAAACATATTGGATTCAGCAAGAGAATCCAACTTAGCCGCTTTCACTCCAACTCCAGCATGTAACTACAAGAGGT